>OY970828.1:74670339-76039820 GCA_963853835.1 Calendula officinalis
GATTTAGAAGAAAGATGGGTGAATGTGTATCTACAAATGAGACCCAATGTCTCTATTTATAGTGTAGAATCATAAGTAATGTTTAATCAAATCATTATATATATTCAATGCTATTCAACAAGCAATCAAAACAGCAATCTGCATTAAATGCATAATTTTCATAAATGTCTGCGAAGGTCAGTCCAGGCAGTATAGGAAGTCACCAAAGCAGCTCAGTCCAGGCAGTCTGCGCAGCAGGTCAGTGCAGCCAGTCAACACAGCTCAGGGCCAGTACTGCAGCGCAGTACACGTCGAACACTCAGTATCGAGGAGGTCGGTATTGACCAATTCAGTACTGAGGAGGTCAGTATGAGAATGAACAATACTGAGGCGGTCAGTACGAGTTTACTGCAGTGTCGATAAGATGCAAAAAATGGACCCGCACGAGCTCGAGATTTCAGAGCACACATGAGTTCAAGCCAATTCGGACCATTCGGTCCAGATTAACATTTTAAAACAATAAACAAACTCGAATAATTGGAAATACACTGGGTTATGGCCAGCAATGTGTATTGCTCATTGGGAGTTTCAAATCACTGGGGATAGTTCGTCAAATTCGACAATATTAGCATAACTGACACTTGATTCCTTAAAATAACGGTTGTATGAGCACGTGTTGATAGATTTCTGTTTATTTTGGGTAAGTAGACGTTAGACATTATGGTTAGGTGCGGTAATCAGATCTGCTTTGGGGTCCATTTATAATTAAAAAACAAGGCGGTGTGTGAAGGTATTGTTGCTAATTTTGGTAAGTATTCGGGCAATAGAAATGTGCAACCAATAGTCTTATGCACTTCCTCAAAAAAAAAAAAAAAAAAAAAAAATACTAATAATTCTGGATTTGCGTTTCAAGCATTTCAAAACATTAATGTATTTGTTATTTATGTAAGGATTTTTCTAACTCATATCCTAAGGGTATAAGATAAGAAACATTTAATAATCTAAATTTACTATTCTTATTTGCATATGCATTTAATACATATAACAAATAGAATTGGCTAAGTTGAAATAAGAAAATTTTGAGTTCATTAAACACTTATAATCTCATGCCCTTAGGGCATGAGTTAGCCAAACCCTTCATGTAATATACATATCCACTGGTAAATACAGAGTATTATTATATGTAATCTTTACTATAAATAATGCCTTTTAGATATTCGCAAATTTGAAAAACTTAATTTGCAGCCATCATATTTGTTATTTCAAGACATATTTATAATCATAAAAATATGCATAATAAAGGACTAGGACTTGAACTTACAACATATATGTTATAAACAAAATGACTTAACAGTTGAGCCACTAGAGCATAATTTATTAATTACTTAAACTTTAAAATTGTTGAAATTATTACCATCATCATCACTATCACCCACCATCAGTGACTACCACCATCCACCATTACTACAAGCACTACCACCTACTAATTAGTCTTGCAAAATATAATTACCGAATACTCATCGTCGATAATTACGTGATACCCTTTACTATTGTACTCTCGCCGTCCCACAAAAAAGTTTTCATTTCTCTTAAAACTTTTGTCTTACAAAAAAGTTCTCATTTCTTACATATGGTGGGCTCCACATAATAAAATACTATTATTATTAAGAACCTACTAGTTATCTTTATCTCTTTAAATCAATCTTATATTTTAATCAAAATAATACCAATGATTTCACTATTAATTATCACCTAAAATTTTATGCAAAAGAAAATGAGAATTTTTTGTAAACGACGGAGGAAGTATAAGTTATTATCAGCTTGTTTTCCTTGCAAATAATCGCGACAAGTCAAATCATAACTTCGTATTCAAAAGATTCCACAAATTTATTTTTTAAAAAGCTTCTAGAACAATGGTATTAAATTATTTTCCCTTATAATTGCCAAATCGTTCATGGCGAATCCCACTTCGTTTTCAAATATCTATTTCCCTTTCTAAAATAACTGGAAAATAAATTATATTCTACGATTATACAGTAGTGATGTTGCACGTATTGTAGACATCTATTTCCGTTTTTTTAGCGATATATGAAAATCATGACAAATTTGAACTTTAGAAAAATGAATGAAGCAAGATCCATATGGAGACGTTGATCCTTCCAACCCTTATTAATAATTTACATCACAAAATTATTATCTAAATCAATATGATTAATAGTTTTTCTAGCTTTCCTCCTAGAGTGTTATATATTAGGGTTTTTCTAACATGTTAAGGTGAATTAATGATCTTAAATTTTCTAAGAAATCCACAAAACTCATTTAATACATTACTTAAAACTATCAAATTTGAGTTTATTAAATGTTCATTGCTACGGTTTAAGAAATTTTGACCTCATTTAATTCACCTTAACATATATTAAGAAAAACCCTATATATTAAGGTGCATTTAATGAATTAGTTATTTTTAAATATGAATTATATAATATTGATTAATTCTAATTTCTACTATTTGAAAAGATACATATATTAAATGTAATTTTTTATTTCAATGTAAAACCCTGCTTAAGTAAATACAACACAATATATGTCACTAGAAAAACCATTATAAATATACAACTAATAAGAATATTTTGCTTAAATATGTAAATAATTAAACATTGAAAATGCAAATATATGTTTGACTAGAGTTTCATTTATGATGTCAACTTCATAAAAGAGAGAAAATTGTGCGTGGAAGACGTGATGATTTTAAATTGTCGTTATTATTTGAAAAAAAATATATTTGAAAGAATATGAGGAAAACGTACCTAACCACTCTTTTAGTAAATAAACCTTCTAGAGGCTTGGGTTATTTCTATGAAATGATTTTTTATTTTGATATTTGTATTTATCTCATGTATCATGTATCGTCAATTATTTCCAATTTTTTTATTAATAAATATATTCAATCAGGTTGATTTAGTAAGAGGCCAGCTTCGAAGAGCAAGAGAACGACACTATAAACCCCTAATATCGACAGCCAAATGTTTAATGAAATGTCTGAAAATTAAGGAAATTAATGTTATAATTGGAAATCATTTAATTCCCCATTATATCATATGCAGGTAAAAGCTACTTTATTTTGCAATTGGAAATCATTTGAAACCACTGTATGTGCCTCATGTTTTGTTAACTTTATGTGCAAATTTTTTAAAAAAAAGTATGCTCTATGTCAGGATCGATTAACTATGAAGAGTTAATAAACACCTTAAGATCTAATTGATGATAGAAGTTACAGCGGATTAACACTATATCAATGTAATTAAGAACGATGAACTGTAAGAACAATATGCGAAGATATTAAGAACACAGTTTCACAAAAAGCTTCAATGTATATTATCGATTAACAATACACACGTACGTTTACAATTCGTAAGGAACTATATATAATAGTCATTGAAGCTAAACTATTTACCCTAGTTATTCTAGGACTTGATTTACATCGAATAATAAAAGATATACATTGAATTACATTCTATAACTATCTATGCGAAGATCTCGGACTTGCACTAGTACAAAAATAGCTTTTAGCCACGGTTTTTTTAAACAACCTCGCCATAGGTTCACATGTTCATGTGGCTAAATATCACCAATAATGTTCTAATGTTGTTTTAGCCACATTTTAACTAAATTATTGTGGCAATTGCAAATTAGATTTGAACACTTTAGCCACGATTTAACATGATAAACGTGTCCATTGCTAGCCACGGTCATGTAGCGTGGCCATATGTCACGCTTTTCGCCATGATTTTTTTTGTTAAAACGTAACATTATATTGTGACGGTTAATATGTGAGGCGAAAGACAAATATTTAGCCACATGAATCAACTACTTGTGTGTCCAAAAATTAGTATTCATTTGCCACATGAAATTCATTGTTGTTGAAAGAAGTATTTAGCCATGGTCGTGTGTGTTATGTGGCTATACAATAAACAATAGTCACTCAAAACTTTTCTTTGTCTGTGTGGCTATATGATGGATATTTGCCATACCCTAAATCAAATCAAGATAAAACTAAAATTATGTGTGGTCATAACCTAAATAATAGCAATGGTAAGGTAAAATTAAAATTATGTCTCTATAATTAGTTTATAATCACCATTTTATCGTATATAAATGTGTGTCTATAATTAGCAAATTGTTACGTTAATAATGTTAAATGTGGCTAAATATTATTTGGGGTCACATATATGTGATAACGACTTATGTGGCTAAAGGGCAAACAATAGCCATGATTAAGTGTAATACTAGTATTTGTGGGCATATGTGTTTATTAGCCACATGAAGTCGTTGTTGTTAAAAATTAGTATATAATCACGATCATTATTGTGTGTCATGTGGCTATAGGACAAAATAAAGTCACTCAATTTTTCATGTGGCTATAACAAGATTACGACTACAGTTAAATTGATTATGTGTCTAAAAACAACCAATTGTCTCATTAATTGGTTTAAATGTGGCTAAATGTTGTCCCACATTGCTATTTGTATGAAAGTTGGGTGAATTACTTTCACTATAAAAAGAAGTGCACCAACTATGCTGAAGCAATTAAAGCTTAAGTCCCTTATGCCTTTCACGTTGTGTGGCCATTTGACTTAAGGCTCGGTGCAGTGCAAATTCTTTTGCCGACAATTTAACTGTTTTACTCGGTTTTTTTACTCGGGTTTAACTATTACCAATCGGTTTGACAGGTCTAGAAGGAAATAATAACCATGTTGGTATTTTTTTTAGTGTGTCCAAATGATATCAAAAGTCACGGATTAAAAATAATTTAATGTGGCTATAGGTTAAACTATAGCCACAATTACAAAAACCTTATGTCTATAAGAACTCTACGGTCACCCTCAACATAACTACACGTGACAATACACAATATATTAGTCACATTGTATATAAAACTATGTGTCTAAAATCGGGCTTGTAGTCACCACCAATATAACGATATGTGGCTATATGGTAACCATTAGCCGCAATTTACAACAAATTGTGTCTCTAAAAGTAGGATTACAACTATTGTCGTTTTAATTACATATGACTATATGGTAACCATTAGCCACGGTTGTATGTTATCTCCACACTTTTCCATATGATATGGCCACTAAAATTTAGTGTAGCCATATATGCACTTTAAAACGCGAGAGAATAGACTACGCTTTTGATGTAAAATAAAACCGTGGCTAATTACTTATGGCCACAGTTTTTTGTAGTGGCGATTGATGTTTTTTATACTAGTGTTGATATGCTTCCAAATCGTATACCAGTAGTAATCTGTAATCACCAGTAGTAAAATTGCATCGTCGGTAGTAACTCTGGTGACCAGTAGTAAGTCCAAAACCATCGTCAGTAGTAACTAAGTTATAGTATTCACCAGTATCAACTCATCAGTAGTAAGTTATTCTGCCCCATCAGTAACAACCATAGTCTTCATCAGTAATAACTATGATCAGTACTAACTGCAGCATCAGTAATAAGTTGACCTGTGATTTGGTCTAACAATCTCCCCCTAAACTTATTGATTCTCTGTTAATCAATCAAGTTTCTATTCACTTCTTCTTTTCTTTTTCCTTTTCTTCCAACAGCTTTGCTCTTCTTTTATCACCTTCTACTGTCTGTTGGTTTTGTTTATTCCTTTGTGCAATAATATATTTGCTGATCTTTTTCAAAAATTCATTCATCTTATTTTGGAGCATCACAGCATCATGAGGTTTAATGAAATTCATGCACCATAGTTGATAAAGAGTTTTCTCAGAATGAGGATACTCTTTCTCATATATTCAAAGAAGTACATGTTGACAGTTGGTAGCACATTCCAGGCTTGAACATTCTCTGGATTTGTATACTTCTCTGGATAATTTTCTGGATAGAAAGCAGCATCAATCATTTCATTAATGTAACCTGCAGCTGAATTCTTCCAGATCTTCTTTGTCATTCTTGGCTTACCAATAATCAACATCTTGATTATGTCACTTCTGGTTAGGGACATGACTAAAGGTTTCCAAGCTCTGAATCTTTGAGTGACCTTATCTTCTCTAACAATCTTAATCATATCATCTATATATCTCCAGTTGATGATTGGATTATTTTGTAGGGGAGCAATGGGAAGATCATGAACTTGAACCATTTGTAATTTCTTCTTTGGTTGTTCTAGTTCATATGTAACAGTCTTCCTTTTCTTTGAAGTTTGAGAGGATACACCAGATGATTCTCCAGTTATAGTTTTTCTTTCTTTCATTTCTTTGGAGTCTATCTGTTCAAGTTTAGTGGTGTACTTCTCATTAATGTCTTGTTCAGCAAGGTCCTTCTTCTTCTCCACACAGTACTTTTCAATTAAATTGATCAACTTCATTCTTCCAAAGGCCTTTGTGTTGTGACCTCTTGATTTCAAGAATGTGTTCATTTCTTTCTTCTTATCTGCAAATTGTTCTGGCATATCAGCCTTCTGCTCTTTGCATTCTTGTACTTGTGCTTCAAGAAGTTCTAGTGTTTCATATTCAAGTTGCCTTATTTTTTCTAGTTCTCTTCTTTGTAGCTCTTTTCTGGTTTCTGCAACTTATTTGGTTTTGACCTTCTGTTGAAATTGTGGCAGTTTTGATATATCTGCTATTTCTGCCAATTTAATTTATGTGAATGGTTGTCTCAATATTCTAGCCCTTTCTGCTAATCTTTTGCTCTCATTGGCTAGAGAGACTTCAACCTTCTTTAAATATTTTCCTCTCTTTACCTTCCACCTATCCTGTTTGGCTGATTTGGCATAGTTAATTTTGTTGACCATTTCATGACCTTGTGCTCTGTTAGGTTGGTCTTCATCAGCAACTTCCTTTCCCTTTCCTATGTAGTTATCTTTCTTCATATCTGGTTCAGATTCAATAACAAATTTGGGACCATAGTAGTGTATCTGTTGTTAGGTCACAACACCCCTGGTTTGTTAGTTAATTGATTAGAATGATTATACAAAAGACAATTAAAGTGTAAAACACAGTATTAGAGTCGGTGTACAAATCCACTAAGTGTGGTATGCTGCGGAAAAGCAATACCACTGATCAATTTACAAGATATGAAAGTGTAGAGTGAATTGGTGAGTACTCCTTTGCAAGATGATCTCTATTTATAATGTTATAGAGATCTTACATGATGAGCAAAGGAGTAACCGAAGGACTAAGTAAGGAAAATGACTAAGATCAAGGGATTTGATCTTAGTCCGTTACTATACTGAGTATCACTCAGTCCTTCTACTCAGTCCTTGTACTCAGTATCACTATCTGATACTGAGTACTGATACTGAGTTCCAATACTGATCACTCAGTATCAGACCTAAACTTAGCTATATTATTCTACATATAAATCAAAGCTAGTCTAGGTTGTTTTGTTATCTTAAGATCCAAAGGGGTAAGGCTTTTTGCCTTAACAATCTCCCCCTATCTAATGATAACAAAATAGTTACAAAGAAAAACTAAACAAAATAAGCTACAGGCTTCAAAGTCTTCTTCTTTAGTCTTTGTTGATCGATTCAAACTCGTAGAAGACTTCTTTCTTCACATGGATGAACTCTTCTCTTTTCTTCAGTTCATCTTGCCTGTTGTTTAGTACAGCAACTATCTTTTTTCTAAACCAAACATCTTCTTTCTTGGTTATCATCCATTTAAGGCCCACCAAATGGCTGATAGGAGCTTTTGCCAAATCTGCTTCAGTAATGAAGCATTCCCTGTCATCTGAGTCAGTATACATGTATCCAGATGTTGGATATATGGTACTCTTTTGATCCTGAAAAATGAGATTAGGGGGAACAGTATATGTGGGAATTATTCTGAAAGTATTAAGGCACTCAGGTTTGTTGTTCTTCATAGCTTCAGTCATCACACTGAGTGCCCTGTATTCTGCTGCATAAAGAATGCCTTTTTCATAGCATATAGCAGATACAGCCCAGATTTCATCCATCATCACTTGGGCTTCAGAAGATCTTGAGGGCATTTCCTTTATCAGTCTAGCAATTTTTATCCAATCATGAAGTCCCATATTTTGAATGTCATGGAGGAGAAACTTCATTGGAGGACTGACTGGCCCAGTACAAGTTGCAACAATTGATTTATCAACAGTTTTGACCTTTATTTTGTTGACAAACTCATTTAGCCAGTATATGTCTCTTACAGTTAGAAATGCTTTCTTCCTCAGCATACTCATCCTTGTTTCCCTATATCTTGTTCTTTGTGCCACAATGTTCCAATACTGTTCAAGTAATTCATCTCCAGTTCTTCTTACAGTATGAGATCTTCTTGGAACATCTTCAGACTCAGATTCAGGTTCTTCCTTAACAGGGAAGAACTTTTGGGCCTCAATCTCATCCTCAGCTTCACTCTTTTCCTCAGTAAACTGAGCAGATCTTCTAGGTCTTGAGATCAGAGGAGCTGGATCTTGTTCTTCACTAGATTCTGAGGACATAACCACATTTGTCATTCTTCTGGTTATTGGTCTTCTAGGAATTCTAGAAGGTCCTTCAACTTGAGATGAGATAGATTTTCTTGTATGCTCTTCATCATCTGAGAATGATGATGAAGAGGTTTCTTTATTTGCTTCATCCAGTGCAAAGTTTAAAAATTCTTCTGATGCCACTGGATGTTCTTCATCTTCATCATCAGCAATGGGCCACACAAAAGGTCTATAGACCACAATTTGCAAGTTATTTTCTTCTAGAGCAGGTGGCTCAGTATAAGCTTGCTGTGGTTGGTCAGTATGAGTCTCCCCCTGAGCAGATGGCTCAAGAGGATCTTGAACTTGTAATGCTGACCTAGTTCTTTGTCTTCTTCTCTCATACTGAATCCGAATTGGCTCAGTATGAGGGCTTTGCTGATGTTGTTGTTCTTGTTGTGGAGGTTGATCTTCATTCAATCTTCTTCTTTTCTCCCCCTGAGCAGATGGCTCAGTTTGATCAACCTCAGTATCTCTTTGTCTCTTCTCCCCCTTTTTGTTATCATTTGATGAGGAGGGAAGAGGATCAGTATCACCACCCATGTCCCCTTCAGGTTGTTCAAGAGTAGGGGAGGGCATGGGCTCAGTTGCAGCATCAGTATCACCAGCACCTCCTTCTCCTTCTCCTTCTTCATTGTGGTCACCATGTGAGAATGGTGGAGTTTGTGGAGGCTGCTGTGGTTGCTGAAGTAGTGATACTGACTGTTTGATTGAGTCAATATCACCACTCATCTTGTCCATTATGGCTAGTATTGTATTTTGAGTTTGTTGGATGGCCAGAATGTGCTGCATGATTGCTTGCAGAGTTACTTGGTCTGCTGCAGCCTGAGATGCCTGAATGCCCTGCACAGATGGTGCTAAAGAAACAAAAATATAAAACTGGTTAGAAAGAAAGGTTTATCAGATAGAATTGTGGTGTTGTTTAATTCTACAATCATTTAAACAGAGTTTGTGAAGTCTGTATTTCATCTGGTATAAGATGAAATATTGTGGACTTGTGCATAGCATGTGTAAGAAGATTTTAATAAAAGTGAGTGTGAAAATTTAAGTAGCTCAGTATAGGATAAGTCACATTTACTAAAAGGTTTGGGTTTGGGAATTCGAAGCCTGGGATGTGCTTCTTGATATTTTTAATGTTTATCACTCGGTATTAGAGTGATAACAGAAATGTGGCTAAACCCCATGGGAAATATTTGGATTTTGTGGCTTAAAGGTTTGTGATCATTTCTTGAATGATGCTACCCAACTCAAAAATAAGTTGGACATGATTCAAGAAGCACCAGTGGGTGTCAGTATGACATCAACCACCATTGTCTCTTTAAATGTTGAGACAACTGTAGACTGACAATGATCAATTTTGTGTGCTCAGTATATGAATTTTGCATAGCAGCAGTGGGCTAGCTATGTTGGCCATAAAAGGATATATATTTGAAAGATCGTTTGAGACTTTGGTCAGTATTGAGTTGGTACTGGCCAATACTTAGTCTCTATTTGGGAATGAAATATATATATATAAGTTTAAGGGTTTTTTAGAAATTCATACCTGAGACTCTGTCAGATTCCCTTCTAGCATCTGCAAAGGTCGGTGCAGGATCATGTGTTTGTTGATGTGCAGCACCAACATCTTCAATACCGACCTCTCTGTCATGCTGAGCACCTTCCAGTGTAGTTTGTGCATATTGAATCTCCACATCAAGAGGAACATGAGGTTCCTCAATTGGTTGAGCAGTTGGAGCTAGTTCTGGACCTGGAAGGTCAGCGGTGGCTGCAACTAGGCTTTGGGCTTGAAGAGATGCAGTTAATGATGGAACATTTGCAGGCTGCACCTCCTCAGATGATAAGTTGCCCATAATGATAGGAGAAACATTCCTTCTTCTTCTTTGAAGGACCAGTGGTGTGTCTTCTGAGGACTCAGTATCAAGAGTTGTTTCAATATGAGGAGCATCAGGATCCTGTGCAGGTGGAGAGATATGTTGTTGAGTCGGTTCTTGAACTTGTGGAACATCCTGCATCTCAATATCTTGACCGGCCTGTGCTCCATTACCACTATTATCATCATTATCATCATCATCATCATTGTCTGACTCAGTATCAGACATGTCTTCTACATCATCAATGTGTTCTTGAACAATGGCCCACATAGGAGGACTTAGAAGAGGTTCTCCTTCTCTTGGTCTGTAAAAGAAAATCTTCTCACTGAGTGGAGGAAGATCAACTCTTGGACTGTGAAATTCATCATAAATGTGTGTGGGCATTGAGTGTTGAAATATGAGTGATAGAAATCTGCAGAAAGGGACATTGCATTCCCTTGTGTTTGCTCGAACCAGAGTAGCTAATTCATTGAAAATTAGGCGAGCATAATCAATATTTCTTCCATAGTACAGAGCATGTACTATTTGCATCCCAAATTCGTTTATTTGGTCCAAAGCTCCCGTCTTGTGGGTCATACATCGAATTATTGTTGTAATGAGAATACCCCACATAGGACCAAATTCATTTCTTTTGATTGTGCCTGTTGTTCCTCTTCGACCCAAAAATGGCAGTACAGAGCGTGCCTCTGATCTATCAACAAATGGGTCATACTGAGCTTGGGCGGGAAGTCTCAGTGCTTCACGAATGATGGCAGTAGAAACAAATGCCCTTCTTTGATCTCTAATTACCCACCCAGCAATCATATCTGGAGAATCGAGTGTAGCAGAGTACCAAAACTCGCAAAGCATTTCTGGGTAAATTGCTCGAGGAGACAAGGTCAGTGCACGAGCAATTGGGCAATTTTTCAGAGAAGTCACAATGTTTGTGAACTCTTGGCATGCCCAGGCTTGAGGAATATTGAAATTTGCTGTGATGTTGTTCCTCGCAAACCTGGGTACTTCATTATTTCGGAATTGGATTTCCGATTCAACGTCTTTTTCCACATTATCTCGAATAAAGTGGTGTCTGATATCAATGTGCTTGGTTTTGGAGTGATAGACTGGGTTCTCTGTGATAGCAATAGCACTCTTGTTATCACAATGAATGGGAGTCTTATGAAAGTTGAACCCATAGTCTAAGAGTTGGTACTGCATCCATAATAATTGAGCACAACAACTTCCTGCAGCAACATATTCTGCTTCTGCTGTGGAAGTTGCTACCGAATTTTGCTTCTTGGATGACCAGCCAACTAGTCTTCCACCTAGGAATTGACATCCTCCACTTGTGCTCTTTCTGTCCAATCTACAACCTGCAAAATCTGCATCTGTATACCCTTCAAGGTCAAAGTTTGAGTCTTTGGGATACCAAAGACCCAGGTTAGGAGTACCTGTAAGATATCTAAAGATGTGCTTAACTGCTTTCATGTGTGATTCTTTAGGATCAGCCTGATACCGAGCACACAAACATGTGGCAAACATGATATCAGGCCTACTAGCGGTTAAGTAAAGTAAGGAACCAATCATACCTCGGTATGTGGATTGACATACTGGTTTACCAGTTTCATCCTTACTTATCTTATCCTGAGTACCCATAGGAGTGTGCATGGAAGATAAATTTTCAAATTTGTATTTCTTTAACATGTCATGCACATACTTACTTTGATTTATAAAAGTGCCATCAGGCTTTTGTTCAACTTGTAAACCAAGAAAGTAAGTAAGTTCTCCCATCATACTCATCTGATACTGAGTTGACATTATCTTAGCAAACCAGTCACACATTGACTTGTCAGTGGAACCAAAGATAATATCATCTACATATATCTGAATGAGTAAGATGTCAGAACCTTTCCTTTTTGAAAATAATGTTTTATCAATTTTACCTCTTGTAAATTTATTTTCAATAAGGTACTCAGACAGGGTGTCATACCAGGCTCTTGGAGCTTGTTTGAGCCCATATAGAGCTTTATCAAGCTTGAAAACATAATTAGGAAATTTGGGATCAACAAAACATGGAGGTTTTTTATCATAAACTTCTTCTTGTAGTTTTCCATTTAGAAAAGCACTTTTGACATCCATCTGATAAACTTTGAAATTCTTAAAGGCTGCATATGCAAGATACAACCTAATAGCTTCAATTCTTGCAACTGGTGCAAAAGTTTCATCATAGTCAATGCCTTCTTCTTGCTTGTAACCTTGAGCAACTAACCTTGCTTTGTTTCTTATGACAACACCATCCTTGTCCATCTTGTTTCTGAACACCCACTTAGTACCAATAATAGTTTTGCCAGAAGGAGGTGGCACTAAGTTCCAAACTTTGTTTCTCTCAAATTCTGTGAGCTCGTCTTGCATAGCCTCTACCCAATCTTCATCTAATAAGGCTTCATCAGCTTTCTTTGGCTCAATGGTAGATAAGAAACTTGAGAAGAAACAAAAATTTGCAGTTGCTTGGGTTGGAAATTCTAATTTTCTTCTTGTTTGGACACCTTCTTCAATAGGACCAATAATGTTGGAGTGTGGATGGTCTCTGTGTTCCCTTAAATTGTTTCCTAAGGGAGCATTTAAAATAGGATCAACAATATCTTGTTGATTTGGTGTGTTGTCTGTCTGATACTGAGTGGAATTCTGATCAGTATTAGACAGTGCAGGTTGCTGTTCATCTTCATTTTGCAGAGTTGATGTGGATTCTTGTGAAGTGTTGGATGTTTCACCTTCTTCATAGATAGAGTGGTTCAGATCATTAGTTGGAAACTCAGTATGGAGGTCCTCTGTTAAGGGAACCTCAGTATTAGTCTCATTTGAGTGATACTGAGTTTGAACTTGATCAGTTTCATTAAACTTATTAGGCATAAAGTGTGGATGAAACTTAGGCTGTTCAGCAATGGAGTGTTCTGGATTGCATATAATATCTATGCCACTTATGTCTTCACTTGCTGAGGTAGAATGCTCATTCTGATCTTCATCGAATGTGACATGAATAGATTCTACAATCATCTTGGTTGAGATGATATACACTCTGAAAGCTTTAGAGTGTGGAGAGTAGCCCATGAACACACCTTCATTTGCTTTGGGAGCAAATTTATTGAGATTTTGTTTTGTACTGAGTACAAAACATTTACTCCCAAAGATGTGGAAATATTCCACATTAGGAATCTTGCCATTGTATAACTCATATGGAGTCTTCAGATGTCTTTGGACTATAGTGGCTCTATTCTGAGTGAAGTTTGCACAGTTTACAGCTTCAGCCCAGAAACTCAGTGCCAGTCCAGCATGGCATAATAAAGTTCTTGCAGCTTCAATCAGTGTTCTGTTCTTTCTTTCTACAACACCATTTTGTTGTGGTGTGTAGGCTGCAGAGAAGTTTTGAATGATTCCTTTTTCTTCACAGAAATCTGCTAATACTGAGTTCTTAAACTCAGTACCATGATCACTTCTAAGTTGCTTGACCTTGTTGCCTTTTTGAAGTTCCTCTCTTTTTATAAAGGCAATGATTTCTGTTGTTGCATCTGACTTAGTCTTGAGGAAGATGACCCAAGTATATCTTGAAAATTCATCAACCAAGACTAGAGTATAGATCTTTTTGCCCAAAGATGGTGTGCTGATAGGGCCAAAAAGATCAATATGTATCATAGTAAGAGGTTCATTGATGGAATGATTGACTTTGGACTTGAATGAACTCTTCTTCTGCTTGCCCATTTCACATGCTGAGCATAACTTATCTTTTGAATAAGTAATAGTGGGCAACCCTCTCACCAGTTTCTTCATACTGAGCTCGTTGATATTTCTAAAGTTGATGTGAGAGAGTTTCTTGTGCCATAGCCAATGCAATTCTGGCTTGACTTTAGAAAGCAGGCATACTCGAATAGTTGGGTCTATTTCAGATAGGTTGACCACGTATACGTCTTTTTCTCTTCTAGCAATGAGTACAGGCTGGCCTTTATCATTGTAGATGATTCCTGCAACCTTCCTGAATCGAGCTTCATTGTCATCATCACACATCTGATTGATACTGAGCAGATTGTGTTTAAGACCCTCTACATAGGCAACTCTTTTAAAAGTTATGTTGCCTGCCTTGATCAAACCACAACCTCTTGTCTTTCCCACCGAGTCATCTCCAAACTTGACAGAAGGACCTTTCTCTGGAGTATAATTGAGAAGGTACTCCATACTGCCTGTCATGTGTCTTGAGCAGCCACTATCTAAATACCACTTTCTGTCACCCTGCACAAGACACAAAATAAGAGTTAGTTCTTTTTAGGAACCCATTTTTGAATGGGACCTTTGGTGGGATAAACATATTTTGACTTGATCTCTTTATGTGGAGAGGTCAGTATCACTTCGGGGGTAACTTTAGAAGTTTTCTTTGGTGATACTGACTTAGTTTCTCTCCTTTTCTTTGGTACTGAGTACCTAGGACTAGAGAGATCAGTCCATCATTCATCTCCCTTATGACCAGTATGATGACATCTATAACATTTTCTAGGTCTATTTCGAAACATATTTTCATAAGGTATTTTAGAAAAATGTTGCACTTTTGGTAGATCAGTATGAACAAGTTTTGCAAATTGTTTACTTAAATATTTGACCTGATCACCAAGTGTTTTTAAAATGTTAATTTTGTCATTTTTTATAGGTATATTAACATTGTTTTTAACTGGTTTAGGAGATGGAGGATCTGGTTGCTTCTTTTTATTTGGCAGAGAAGTCTTTTTAATATTATTTGTGGTAGACTTCTTGTCTCTGCCAACTAAGGATCTAGTTAAAGTTGGTTTTTGTTTATCATGTTTTGTAGAAACAACTTTAACAGGTTCTTTAGATTTCTCAGTATATGATGTTTCTGTTCCTGCAACTTCTGTATGTGAGATAGAAGTTGTCTTATTATCATTATATAATTCAAAAGTAGTTGTATTAAATAATAATTCAAAAGGTGGAACAGCAGAAGTGTCATACTGAACTATTGGTAGCTTAGTATCAGAAATTTCTGATATTTGAAATTCAATACTGAGTTCTTGTAGCTCAGTATAGCACTTTGAGCAGATGGAAGGACCAATAGGTTTTTCTAAAATTTCATTTTCCTCATCATCTGACTCAGTTTGACATCCAACTTCACATAAAGTTTTAGCTTTTACAAAATTAATAGGGTTCATAGTAGAAAACTCTTCAAATAAATCAGCAAAATTATTCCTGTTTTTAAATTGAGGATCAACACCAAGTGCAGCCCTCACATTTTCTGGAAATTGTTCATTTAAACATTTATTTAATTTTATTGAAGCATTTCCCCAAGATTTACACTGTTTTTCAAATTTCTCTTTTTCAAGTTTGTGTAAATGAGCTTTATCAGCTAATCTTTGGTTAATGTCTTTTAAATCTGAAAAGTTTAGTTCTAAATCTTTGTATTTTGCTAATTTATCCAAGTTTTTATTATTTACCCTTTCAAGTTCTTTAATTGTTAATTTTAAAGCTTTTTCTTTTTGTACAGAAGTTTTAAGATCAACAAGCATATACTCAAAAATCTTGGTTTTTTCATTCACTGAATAAGTTTGAAAGGAACTTACCTTGTACAACTGAGTGGAATCCCAATCAGTATGAACACTCATCCTCTCAGCCTCTTTGATATCCTTTTCAAAGGAGCTCTTCAAATCATCTTCAGTGAAAGCCATAAAGGCTTTATTCTCAATCTCTTCTTCATCATCACTTAACTCTTCATCCATCCAGGCTTCTGAGTAAAGTGCTTGATGAGGTGCTCCATTCCCTTCTGCCCTCTTGCCCTTGCTCCAATTCTTCAGCTTGACATATTTGTCTCTATACCTTTTTGCTCGGTATGCAATCTTGTCATTTTGGTCAGTCTCAGAAGACTTGGTATGACAATTTGCAGCAATATGTCCAGGCTTTCCACACCTGTAGCACAGACCTGATCTTGGGTCAGTATTAGAAGAGCTAACACCAAGCCTCTTCTTTTTCAACTGATCCAGATTCATAGACATAAGAGCCATTTGAGTTTCAAGCTCTTCTGCCTCAGCATCAGCAATATCAACTTCTGGTTCATCTGGCTCAGTCACAGTATAAGCCTGTTGCACAACTAGAGCCATGCCAGTAGAAGACTTGTCAGTTTTCTTCCAGTTGATCAGTCTTGCAGCATTATTCTCCTCATGATTCAACATTAGACCATACAAAGTTTGAAGAGTGTATGACTCAATGTTGTTAGCAGCATTGACAGAATTTGTCATGTCAAGAAATTGTTGAGGAAGACTATACAGGAACTTTTGAACAAGCTCTCCTTCCTCTTTTACAATGCCTACACTGATTAAATCATGGATAACAG
Source organism: Calendula officinalis (assembly GCA_963853835.1). Lineage (NCBI taxonomy): Eukaryota > Viridiplantae > Streptophyta > Magnoliopsida > Asterales > Asteraceae > Calendula > Calendula officinalis. The sequence continues at coordinate 74,687,050 of OY970828.1, forward strand.
TATTGAACCTGTTATAGAGAGTGGTGATGTCTTCATTAGGAGTTGAGAAGAAATTTTCATATTTCCTTCTCATGTTGCTTTTCCTTTGCAGCTTCACCTTTGCTGTGCCTTCATAGGTGACTGATAGACTATCCCACATAGCCTTTGCTGTTGGCAATTTCATAATTGCATTTAGTATCTCTTTGGTAACAGCATTACCAATCACCCCTTTAGCTCTGGAGTCTAAAGCATACAACTGACGGTCAGTATCAGTCCAGTTGTGCTTTAGTTTAGGTACAGATCTTATGCCCTCAGGAGCATCATCAGTAGCAGCAACAGGTTCCACAGTTTGTGGAATGATGGGACCATCATTTAGCACAGTGAGCATCTCATGGTGAATAGATTCTCTCATGGTGAATAGATTCAAGATACCACTGAGCTTTGAGCTTCCATTGATGGAAGTCTTTTCCATCAAAGATGGGTACTCCCTTTCCAGACATAATTGGTGCAACAATTGTAGACATTTTGGATTTTTGAGTGTTGGAGGGATAGATGTAGGAAATGGCTGCCAGGGTTATAGATCGACTAAGTAAGAGATTATTTAGCCTGCTCTGATACCAGTTGTTAGGTCACAACACCCCTGGTTTGTTAGTTAATTGATTAGAATGATTATACAAAAGACAATTAAAGTGTAAAACACAGTATTAGAGTCGGTGTACAAATCCACTAAGTGTGGTATGCTGCGGAAAAGCAATACCACTGATCAATTTACAAGATATGAAAGTGTAGAGTGAATTGGTGAGTACTCCTTTGCAAGATGATCTCTATTTATAATGTTATAGAGATCTTACATGATGAGCAAAGGAGTAACCGAAGGACTAAGTAAGGAAAATGACTAAGATCAAGGGATTTGATCTTAGTCCGTTACTATACTGAGTATCACTCAGTCCTTCTACTCAGTCCTTGTACTCAGTATCACTATCTGATACTGAGTACTGATACTGAGTTCCAGTACTGATCACTCAGTATCAGACCTAAACTTAGCTATATTATTCTACATATAAATCAAAGCTAGTCTAGGTTGTTTTGTTATCTTAAGATCCAAAGGGGTAAGGCTTTTTGCCTTAACAATCTCCCCCTATCTAATGATAACAAAACAGTTACAAAGAAAAACTAAACAAAATAAGCTACAGGCTGCAAAGTCTTCTTCTTTAGTCTTTGTTGATCGATTCAAACTCGTAGAAGACTTCTTTCTTCACATGGATGAACTCTTCTCTTTTCTTCAGTTCATCTTGCCTGTTGTTTAGTACAACAACTATCTTTTTTCTAAACCAAGCATCTTCTTTCTTGGTTATCATCCATTTAAGGCCCACCAAATGGCTGATAGGAGCTTTTGCCAAATCTGCTTCAGTAATGAAGCATTCCCTGTCATCTGAGTCAGTATACATGTATCCAGATGTTGGATATATGGTACTCTTTTGATCCTGAAAAATGAGATTAGGGGGAACAGTATATGTGGGAATTATTCTGAAAGTATTAAGGCACTCAGGATTGTTGTTCTTCATAGCTTCAGTCATCACACTGAGTGCCCTGTATTCTGCTGCATAAAGAATGCCTTTTTCATAGCATATAGCAGATACAGCCCAGATTTCATCCATCATCACTTGGGCTTCAGAAGATCTTGAGGGCATTTCCTACTGGTATGTCTTCTGAGATTACTACTGATAGGGCATCAGTAGTGTTTGCTGCCTCTTCATCATTTACTACTGCTATCATATCAGTAGTAGGAGTTACTACTGATACTTCTTGTTCAACTTGTTCTTTCATAGGAGTAGTAGTAATTGGCTCATCATCAACATCCATCTTTTCTAGGCCTTCATCAACTGTTGTTTCTTTGAGGTTGAGAAGAGAAGTTGCTGCTGCTGCAATTGATTCATCAATCATACTTTGAATGTTGTCCTTCTCCCCCTTAGTGAGCTTAACTGGTGGAGCCTCACTATCATCAACCTTCTTTTTCAATCTTCGTATAATCTTTGTTTGTTGATGAAGCCTGTGCTCATACATTCTCATCCTTTTGTTGATGGTATTAATGTGCTTCTTCATCACTGTTATTGTTTTTCCTTGATTGGTAAGATATTTAAGGCAATCTTGTACATGGGATTCAAGGTATCTTAACCTATCCGTCAATTGAGTTTGTTTAATACTGCACTCACTCCATCTAGCAAGATCATCGGGCTCACTGACAGGTACATTGACTTTAAGGTTTTCCATCCTTTCCGTCAATTCATCAGTTGCAGGTCTACCCTCATCACTTCTAGGTGATGAAATGGGTTGTTTGGACACTCTCTTCTTCCTAGAAGAAGCAGTAGCGCCCCCCTTGTGGTTTCTTGGCACCGAGGTCCTCTAAGTAATTCTTCAAAAGAGTCATCACTCAGAGTTGCCGAGGTCTGGGTCTTAGTGATGTTTTCACTGTCCTGTGCACCCACCTTTGGGGCATCAGTAGTGAAAGCCCTCGCCTCATGTCCTCTCTCCTCCTTGGAGGACAACTCTTGGAGCCTGGGGTTTGACTCAATTTGTCCCCTGTGTCCTTGAAAGAAGGTTTCTTTCTTTTATAAGTTGTGGATATATTTTGGGTTTTGTTTGGTAGGTCTTCCACAGAGTGAAGAGTAGCACTCTGCAGATTTATTTCAAGTTCCTGGGACACATTCAGGACTTCTATATGTGTGTGTGATTGAGTGACTATTTGGGGTGGTGTTTGGGCTGCATTTGGGGGTGATGGAGTGGGTTGAGGTTCAATTGGGGTTGTATCTATGATTGAACCCTCTCCAGGTTGTGGTTGATCTTTGATCATGTTAGGAAACAGAGGGGTTTCCTTGCCCGAAAATTTAAACTGTTTTCTCATATTAGAGAAAACTTTCTTGTTCAACTCAGGAATTATAAAAATGTTTTTGGGAGTTGACAAGTTTTGTAATTCACAGTTTAAGATATGTTGAAGAAATCTGGGATACATTAAAAATTTTGAAGCACTAAGATTTCCCAACATACCTTCAAAAATCACATTTGAAAAATTAAATATCTGGTCTGTGCATAAACAAACAACAGCAGATGCTATTGATTTGTTAAACTCATTCCAGGTACTTCTTTTAGGAGAAATACAATGTTGAATGTTATGTACAAGAAATTTCCATTGTGGGGAGAGAAGACCTTTTTGAAAAGTGACTATGTCTAGTCTTCCCTCATACCCCATTTTACTTAAAATTTCAACAATGTATTCCTTTGGAAGAGAAAACATACCTGCATCATCATGTAGATGTAGATGGTGTCGAATAGATTGTTCAGTTATTGTGACCGTTTTGCCATCCACTGTTGATTTGATCATAGACATAGTTGATCCTTCTGTTCTTTCAGCATTAGTCCAGAAATCAACCAAATATTGTTCATATGCTTTCGGTTTGACAGTTAGAGCAAACTTTATATAAGAATTTTTTAAGAAATTGACTATTGGACGAAAATCTTTCGTTCCGTCTGGATTCTTTAAGAATGCACACATGTTGTGAAACTCAGAGTATTTGAGTGATGTTTGAACATCGAGAGATTGTAGAGTTGCCATTGTCGTTGATTTTGAGAAATACGTATGAATTTTGTTACTGATGAAGGGTTTTTGATCGTAAGTTAGGGTTTATCGAGAGGATTTAGCAAATCGAAGTGAATATAATGCTAAACTAATCGACTTCTGCTATTTATATCTTACGATTTATCCTGCAAAAATACAAAATTGCCCTTCGAATCATAACCCAACGGTTATTTTCATGGGGTTAGTTTGGTAATTTGATATTTGAAAGACCAGTAGTAAATTAGATGCCAGTAATAAAACATCAGTAGTAACTACGAACATCAGTAGGAACTACGGGTTTTGACATCAGTAGTAACTATTGACATCAGTAGTAACTACGAGCACACAAGACCAGTAGTATATGTGGACACCAGTAGTACTGTCTTACCAGTAGTATTTATGTAAACCTAATACACACCAGTAGTAGGGAACTACCAGTAGTATTTTGTGCACATGCCTACACACCAGTAATGCATATCTACCAGTAGTAAGAAACTTACAAATAAATAACTTTTTACAACAAAGACTTTACACATGATTTTGAGAGATTTAATTTATTAAAATCATTCCAATACTGCTAACCAAAAAGTTGAATCTTCCTACATCAAATGCTTTTGTAAAAAGATCTGCTAATTGATCATCAGTATGAATTTTAACTACTTTGATTAATTTCTTTTCATTGCTATCTCTTATAAAATGAAATCTTATTTCAATGTGTTTAGTTTTAGAGTGTTTTACTGGATTGTTCACAATACTAATAGCACTTTGATTATCAATAAAAATAGGAGTTTTAATGTAACGACCCGAAATTGTAAATAAATAAATTATGTAAAAATATGATAATTATGGTTAAATCATATAAAACACGTGGAAATTGGTTTCGTGTCGTTTGGACACCGTACGAGAAAGTTATGGGCGAAACCGGGTCAAGACACTTGATGAAAAGTGCAGCCCTGCTGCCTTAAGGAGTTCGCGTCGCGAACTATAGATGGCAATCGGGAAGTCGGGCCAGGGAGTTTGGCCATGGGTCGCGAGGTAGATCGCGTCGAGTTAGCGATCACTAAGTATGGCCAAGTATGGAGAGTTAGCGACGCGAACTAAGTTCGCGCCGTGAACTCTGGACGACTGCATTAAAGTCGGGTTTGAGCTCATTTATGGCATATCAAAACCCTAGTTTTCTCTCTTGGCGATTTTCGAGCTTAAAGGCTGTTCTTGGTTGATTTCTTCACAAATCCTTGGTAGATTTCACTCCTAGTGGAAGATTAAAGGTAAATCTTCACTCTTTCATCTTTGTAGCTCAAGATCTATGGATCTTGAAGCTAGGGTTTGAAACCCTAGTTCTTAGGTTGGTGATTTATGGTGAAATAAATGAGGTATACACTTAATAGATGGAATATTAACAAGTAAAACAAGTGTATGATTTTGATTTGTAAGAATCTTAAGGGTTGGTTAAACCTAGGGTTTGGTAATCACCAAATTTGGGGGAAATGGATTGATGGGTGTTATCTAGAGGTAGATGAACACATTAGTAGTAGTATTTGATGTTGATCATATTGTGATAATTGTATTAGGCTTTTGGTGAAGTCTTGGAAAGTTGATTGGATTGAGAAGCAAGAGATTGGGTGTCAAGAACACGGTTTGAGCATCTTATTGCTAAGGTGAGTACGTGTGGAATTTACTGAGTACATAGCCCTTTTAAATATTTTCATTACTTGTGTTATGGTCTATTTGTTTAATTGTGTAGACTAGTAGTTGATAGTTAGTTATACCTATGATAGTATTGAACTAACTTGTTTGATGATAGACGTGATAGCCGAGGGCTAGATTGACATAACCATAGGGTTATGATGAGGTTGAGATGATGTGATGATACGGGAGACTCCCCGGTCATGAGGTGTGGATTGAGGGGCAGTTGGGATGGATTTCCCATCGACTCTTCCACGTTAGTGGTCTTACTCATTGGACGTATTCCGGTGGGCAAGGCAGGTATCGGTAGCGTGGGCGATCCTTTTGCCGATACCTTGTTTCTAGTTAGCTCGGGGGCGACTCGATAACTAGATATGTATGTGATTCTAGCTAGTTCGGGGGCAACCCGATAGTTAGACGCGATTGCTAGGTAAGCAAGGTTGATAGGGTCACACTATGGTGACTAGATTGGATAGTTGGATATATATATATGTATATTGATTGGTTATATGAAACGTGACATTTCATTTTATTATCGGGTCTAAACCCATGTAGCTCACGAGACGTTTTTGTCTCACGTACTCCTTGTTTTGTTTTGCTATGTACTCAGGTTCGGGATCGAAGGCTTAGGTACGCATGGATAGAGATGCGGGACCTAGATTAGAAGAAAACTAGATTGGATTTAGTCTTAGCTTGGTTATGATCTATTTTGTAACACCTACTTTTATACTCTGATTTCATACCAAGGTTTTTGTAAATCCAAATTTGTGGATGTTCTTCTATTTATAAAATGTTTTATTTTGGCCTATATTTGGTATTAAAATTTGAGGTGTTACAACTTGGTATCAGAGCTATAGTTTAAGTGAATTAGGTTGGATGACCATCCTAGTCTTAGACTGTAGCATTAGGAATATAAGATTCCTTAAGATTATAGGTTGACCTTGAGACTTTATATTAAGTTTAGGGTTGAACCTAGGGGACCGATGAAATTTGTTGTGATTATGGATATTGAGTCGTATGTGACTAATGGGTTGTACATAAGGTACTAAATGTTTAATGTCTTTCGTATAGTCTTGATTGAAAGAAATGGTGACCACACGTAGAAGTGGTAAAGCCCCGGAGGGCCGTGAGGAGGAAGTACCTCCTGTCGAGAGGGTGGTTGAGCAAGAAAGTCAACCGTCAATGCATCGGGTTGATGAGTCGGAGGTTGGAGCTAATAGGACTCCGGTCACTATGGCGGATCTCCAAACTATTATCGATCAAATTAAGGGAACGGTGGCCGAAGAAGTGCACCGTATTATTGGGGACCGTGAGAGGTCGGGAGGGGACCGTGAATCCGAGGCCAAGTCGGATGAGAAAACCGGAGGTAGTGGCACCGGGGAAGGGAAGTCCTCCACGGGTGGCCAAAGTGATGCTAGGGCTAGGCCCGTTGTGAAAGAAGGTTGTTCGTTTAAATCCTTCATGGCTTGTAAGCCAAATGTGTACTCGGGTAGTTCGGACCCGAAGATAACCATGAGGTGGATCCGGGAAACCGAGAGGGTTATCGGTAATAGCAAGTGTAAGGATGCCGATATGGTGACGTATGCGTCACAATTACTAAAAGAAGATGCCATGGTTTGGTGGGATATTGTGTATGAGACCCTCGGGAAGGAGGTGGTTGAAAAGATGTCGTGGGATGAGTTCACCACGAGGTTGAAAAAGAAGTTTTTTCCCGAGAGGGATTTGGAGAAAATGCATGAGAAATTCTTGACCCTTAAGAAGGGTGATATGTCGATTGAAGAGTATTCGAGAGAGTTCACGGGATTGCTCCCGTTTGTTGCTAAAACCTACTCGGATGAGAGGTTGAGAGTTGTTCGGTATGCAAGTGGGCTACCGTGGGATTACCAGTTGGAGGTTAAGAGGGCGATCTCACTCGATGAGGCTATTAGTGCCGCCCAGAGTGTTGAGGAAGTAAATGAGGCACGGGTTGCCGAGAGGGCCCATGTGGGCGAGAAGAGGAAAGCCGAGAGCGGCTCTAGTTCGTTCAAGAAGGGGAAGTTCACTTCGAGCTTCTCTAAGCAAGGAAGTGTAGGTTCTTGCAAGAAATGCGGGAAAAATCATACCGGCTCATGCCGAGGGGAGCCGAAATCTTGTTTTAGTTGTGGGAGGGCGGGGCACATAGCCCGAGATTGTAGGGCCAAGTCGATGGCCGATGTGGAGTGTTTCTCGTGTCACGAGAAGGGGCACTATAGCAATGCATGCCCGAAGAAGGGGACCGAATCGATGGTGTCCACGGCTCAAAAGAAAGTGGAACCGGCTAAGGTGAAGGGGCAATCCTTCCAACTTACTCGGGAGGAGGCGAAGGAGGCACACGATGTGGTGTCAGGTACTTTATTCATTAACTCCTTGCCAACTCATATTTTGTTTGATTCGGGTTCTAATTATTCATTTGTGTCTTATGAGTTCGGTTGTAAATTGAATGTGTCGTCCGAAATGTTAAATGAAGTTTTTGAGATAGAGGTAGCCGACGGGAAAACGTCTATAGTTGAATGTATTTATAGAAATTGTGAAATAGAAATAGACGGTAGAAAGTTTAAGGTGGATTTGTTGCCCATGGGAATTAGGGCGTTTGATGTGGTTATCGGTATGGATTGGTTGGGTATGCACCAAGCCAAGATTTTGTGTGGAAAGAAAATAGTGTCGATTAGGACACCCGAGAATGAGAAGGTGTATGTGTATGGGGAGAAACGACATCACATGCCTAATGTGATTACCACCATCAAGGCGAGGAAAAGTATATCGAAAGGTTGTGCATCGTTTATTGCATATGTATTAGATGGCCGAAAAGAAAAGAAGTCAATGGATGATGTCAAAACTATTCGGGATTTTCCCGAGGTATTTCCCGACGACTTGCCCGGTTTGCCACCGGAGAGACAAGTCGAATTTAAAATTGATTTAATTCCGGGAGCGACGCCAATTGCTCGTGCTCCATATCGTTTAGCTCCCACCGAGATGCGGGAATTGATGACCCAATTGCAAGATTTGTTAGATAAAGGCTTTATTCGTCCGAGTTCGTCACCGTGGGGCGCACCGGTGTTATTTGTTAAAAATAAAGACGGTTCGATGAGAATGTGTATTGACTACCGAGAGTTGAATAAGGTAACTATTAAGAACCGTTACCCGTTGCCGAGAATTGACGACTTATTCGACCAATTGCAAGGTGCTAGTTATTTCTCAAAGATCGATTTGAGGTCGGGTTATCACCAAGTTCGGGTGAAAGAAGGCGACACCGAGAAGGCGGCTTTTCGTACACGTTATGGTCATTATGAATTTCTAGTGATGCCATTTGGTCTTACAAACGCGCCGGCTATTTTTATGGATTTGATGAATCGGGTTTGTAAACCGTTCCTTGATAAGTTTTTGATCGTGTTTATTGACGACATTTTGATTTATTCGAAAACCGAAGAAGAACACGAAGGTCATTTGAGGCTTGTTCTAGACGTGTTGAAACGGGAGAAGTTGTATGCAAAATTTTCAAAGTGTGAATTTTGGTTGCGGGAAGTACAATTCTTAGGTCACGTGGTGACGTGTGATGGTATTAAGGTTGATCCGTCCAAGATTGAAGCGGTGTCAAATTGGGAGCCTCCGAGGACTCCTACCGAGGTTAGAAGTTTTCTTGGGTTAGCCGGTTATTACCGAAGGTTTATACAAGATTTCTCGAGAATCGCGATTCCACTCACGAAGTTAACGAGAAAAAGTGAGAAGTTTGTGTGGGAAAAGAAGCAAGAGGAGGCGTTTAAGTTGTTAAAAGAAAAGTTATGTAACGCGCCGATCCTTACGTTACCAGATGGTATGGAAGATTTTGTGGTTTATAGTGATGCTTCGAATCAAGGGCTCGGTTGTGTGTTGATGCAAAGAGGAAAAGTGATCGCGTATGCCTCGCGACAGTTGAAGAATGCGGAATTAAGGTACACGACACACGACTTGGAATTGGCGGCGATTATATTTGCCTTAAAATTATGGAGGCATTATTTGTATGGCACTCGGTGTACGTTGTACACGGATCATAAAAGTCTACAATACGTGTTTACGCAAAAAGATCTTAATATGCGACAAAGAAGGTGGATCGAGTTGATTGCCGATTATGATTGTGAGATTGTGTATCACGCGGGTAAGGCGAATGTGGTGGCCGACGCCTTGAGCCGAAAAGTTTATAAAAATCCGAACCGAGGAATTTTAACACGCATAGAAGTCATCTCGAGTATTATCGAAAGGATCAAGAATGCCCAACGAGAAGTTATGGGAGAAGACGAGTTAAGACAAGAGCGGTTAGGAAAGAACCAACATTTTCTCGAAAATGCACAAGGGTTGAAGACCGTAGGCGGTCGTATTTGGGTTCCTAAGTTCGGGGGTATCCGAAAAGAGTTGTTGTATGATGTGCACAAGTCGAAGTATTCGATTCACCCGGGAAGTACAAAGACGTATCAAGATATTAAACGGGTTTATTGGTGGCCCGGAATGAAGGCGAGGGTGGCCAAGTATATCTCTAAGTGTGCCACGTGTGCACAAGTGAAAGCCGAGCATCAAGTACCGTATGGGGTAGCTCAATCATTGGTTGTACCGGCCGGGAAGTGGGAAGATATAACTATGGATTTCATAGTAGGTTTACCGAAGACGAGTAGAGGTCACGATGCCATTTGGGTCATAGTTGACCGGTTGACCAAGAGTGCATTATTTTTAGCAATTCGGGAAACGTTGCCACTTGAGAAGTTGGCTAAGTTGTATGTTGATGAAGTGGTTCGACTCCACGGGGTTCCGTTATCGATTGTGTCCGATAGAGACGCGAGGTTTACCTCGAGATTTTGGCGATCTTTACAAGAAGAGTTGGGTACAAAGTTGCGGTTGAGCACGGCCTATCATCCGCAAACCGACGGTCAAAGTGAGAGGACGATTCAAACGGTTGAAGACATGTTGAGATCGTGTGTGTTAGACTTCGGTGGTAAATGGGATGAACATTTACCGTTAGTCGAGTTCTCGTATAATAATAGTTATCACTCGACTATCAAGATGCCGCCTTATGAGGCGTTGTATGGAAGAAAATGTAGAACTCCATCTTGCTGGTTGGAGGCGGGAGAGATGAAACTCACGGGTCCCGAGATCGTGAGAGTGACGAATGAAAAGATCGGTATTATTCAAACCAACATGAAAGTCGCCCAAGATAGGCAACGAAGTTATTCGGGTTTGAAGAAAAGGCCATACGACTTGGATGTCGGTGATATGGTCATGTTGAAAGTGTCACCTTGGAAAGGTGTAATGCGGTTTGGTAAGAAAGGAAAGTTAAGTCCAAGGTATGTTGGACCGTTTAAAATATTGAAACGGGTCGGGCTTCAAGCTTTTAAGTTGGAACTTCCACCCGAGCTTCAAGGTGTGCATGACACCTTTCACGTGAGTTATTTGAAGAAGTTTATCGGGGAAGTTGAAAATATTATTCCATTGCAAGAGTTGCGGGTTGACGGCCCGAACCGGTTGATTGAGGAGCCCGAGGCTATATTAGAAACGAAAACAAAGAAGCTTCGGAATAAGGAGATCGAGTTGGTGTTGGTCAAGTGGAAGCATTCACTTGGGCCAAATTTGACTTGGGAAGTCAAGGACGAGATTCGGAAGAGGTACCCGGATTTCGTGAACTATGATGAGATTCCTAGGACGGAATCTTCTTAAGGGGTAGATAGTTGTAACGACCCGAAATTGTAAATAAATAAATTATGTAAAAATATGATAATTATGGATAAATCATATAAAACACGTGGAAATTGGTTTCGTGTCGTTTGGACTAGGGGTGAGCATAACAGGGTACCCGCCGGTTCCGACCGGAACCGGAACCGGAATTGGAACCGCAGGTTCCTGGAATATAGGAACCGGATTTGGAACCTGGAAGACAGGTTCCTAAATTTTCGGAATCGGAACCAGATCCACCGGTTCCAGGGCAGGTTCCGGTTACCCTGTCTCTAAATTCATAAACATTTAACTATTACTAACTAAATAAACAAGACGACAATAAATTACACAAACTAACGATTACAAATATCATTTAGCGAGTTTAAATATGGTTTAAGGATTACTAACTAAATATTACAAATATCACATACGAGAGAGGCGGAGGTTGGAGAATGGCGGCGGAGGTAAGTATGAGAGCAGAAGTGGCGACTGGCGAGATAAAATGAAACCCTAAGTGGCTAATTCTAATTTCTAACTCATGTAATCGGTAAACAGGGATAATTTTAGAGCCCCAATTTCTGGCCCAATAAGTGATAAAGCAGCCCATATAATTTGGATTGTTAAAAATACAGCTATAGTCTGATATTTTTGGGTAAAATCATTTATTTTAATGTATTTTATATTATATATTATATATTTAATAAATATATACAGGGTATCCGCCGGTTCCAGGTTCTTTAATTTTGAGAACCGGAACCGGAACCTCTTAGGCCGGTTCCCTGATTTTAGGAACCAGAACCGGAACCTCCTAGCAGGTTCCGGATCCGGAACCTCCGGTTCCCAAGCGGTTCCGGTTCCGATTCCGGTTACCCTCTTTTTCTGCTCACCCCTAGTTTGGACACCGTACGAGAAAGTTATGGGCGAAACCGGGTCAAGACACTTGATGAAAAGTGCAGCCCTGCTGCCTTAAGGAGTTCGCGTCGCGAACTATACATGGCGATCGGGAAGTCGGGCCAGGGAGTTTGGCCATGGGTCGCAAGGTAGATCGCGTCGAGTTAGCGATCGCTAAGTATGGCCAAGTATGGAGAGCTAGCGACGCGAACTAAGTTCGCGCCGTGAACTCTGGACGACTGCATTAAAGTCGGGTTTGAGCTCATTTATGGCATATCAAAACCCTAGTTTTCTCTCTTGGCGATTTTCGAGCTTAAAGGCTGTTCTTGGTTGATTTCTTCACAAATCCTTGGTAGATTTCACTCCTAGTGGAAGATTAAAGGTAAATCTTCACTCTTTCATCTTTGTAGCTCAAGATCTATGGGTCTTGAAGCTAGGGTTTGAAACCCTAGTTCTTAGGTTGGTGATTTATGGTGAAATAAATGAGGTATACACTTAATAGATGGAATATTAACAAGTAAAACAAGTGTATGATTTCGATTTGTAAGAATCTTAAGGGTTGGTTAAACCTAGGGTTTGGTAATCACCAAATTTGGGGGAAATGGATTGATGGGTGTTATCTAGAGGTAGATGAACACATTAGTAGTAGTATTTGATGTTGATCATATTGTGATAATTGTATTAGGCTTTTGGTGAAGTCTTGGAAAGTTGATTGGATTGAGAAGCAAGAGATTGGGTGTCAAGAACACGGTTTGAGCATCTTATTGCTAAGGTGAGTACGTGTGGAATTTACTGAGTACATAGCCCTTTTAAATATTTTCATTACTTGTGTTATGGTCTATTTGTTTAATTGTGTAGACTAGTAGTTGATAGTTAGTTATACCTATGATAGTATTGAACTAACTTGTTTGATGATAGACGTGATAGCCGAGGGCTAGATTGACATAACCATAGGGTTATGATGAGGTTGAGATGATGTGATGATACGGGAGACTCCCCGGTCATGAGGTGTGGATTGAGGGGCAGTTGGGATGGATTTCCCATCGACTCTTCCACGTTAGTGGTCTTACTCATTGGACGTATTCCGGTGGGCAAGGCAGGTATGGGTAGCGTGGGCGATCCTTTTGCCGATACCTTGTTTCTAGTTAGCTCGGGGGCGACCCGATAACTAGATATGTATGTGATTCTAGCTAGTTCGGGGGCAACCCGATAGTTAGACGCGATTGCTAGGTAAGCAAGGTTGATAGGGTCACACTATGGTGACTAGATTGGATAGTTGGATATATATATGTATATTGATTGGTTATATGAAACGTGACATTTCATTTTATTATCGGGTCTAAACCCATGTAGCTCACGAGACGTTTTTGTCTCACGTACTCCTTGTTTTGTTTTGCTATGTACTCAGGTTCGGGATCGAAGGCTTAGTTACGCATGGATAGAGATGCGGGACCTAGATTAGAAGAACACTAGATTGGATTTAGTCTTAGCTTGGTTATGATCTATTTTGTAACACCTGCTTTTATACTCTGATTTCATACCAAGGTTTTTGTAAATCCAAATTTGAGGATGTTCTTCTATTTATAAAATGTTTTATTTTGGCCTATATTTGGTATTAAAATTTGAGGTGTTACATTTAAGGATAGAGATACCAAAGTCTAGAAGCTGGTTTTGAATCCACAGTACTTGAGCACAACAAGCAGATGCAGCTACATACTCTGCTTCAGCAGTTGATGTTGATACATTTGTTTGTTTCTTGCATTGCCATGACACCAGTCTTGATCCAAAGAATTGACATCCACCAGTAGTGGACTTTCTATCTTGACATTCACCTCCATAGTCACTATCTGTGTAGGCTATGAGTTCAAAGGGTGAATCATGTGGATACCATAGACCAACTGATGGTTTGCCTTTCAAGTATCTGATTATTCTTTTGACAGCCTGCATGTGTAGTTCTTTAGGTCTTGCTTGATATCTTGCACACACACAAACACTATACATAATGTCAGATCTTGATGCAGTTAAGTACATCAAAGAGCCTATCATTGATCTATATAAGTGTTCATCTACATCCTCCCCCTCAATATCAGGATGTAGGTGTTTGTGTGTTTCCATTGGTGTACTTGCACTCTTGCAGTCTTTCATATCAAACTTCTCCAAGATGTCTTTAACATATTTTGATTGGTTTATCAAAATACCATCTGTTCTTTGATTGACTTGGAGTCCAAGGAAGAAGTTCATTGGACCCATGGAGCTCATTTTAAATTTGATTTGCATGAGATTTTCAAACTCTTTACATAATGCATCATTAGTTGAACCAAAAATGATATCATCTACATAAATTTGCACCAGTAGTATATCATTCTTGACTTTTCTTGTAAACAGAGTTTTGTCAATTGCTCCTCTTTTGAAATCATTCTTCAGTAAGTATGATGATAATGTATCATACCATGCTCTTGGTGCCTGATGTAGACCATATAGAGCTTTGTCTAGTTTGAATACATAATCACCATATTTTGGATCTTCAAAACCTGGAGGTTGGCAGACATATACTTCTTCTTCAATTTTCCCATATAGGAAGGCACTCTTTACATCCATTTGATAGACTTTAAACTTCTTGTATGAAGCATATGCTAAGAATATCCTAATTGCTTCAATTCTAGCAACAGGAGCATATACTTCATCATAGTCTATTCCTTCTTCTTGAGTGTATCCTTGGGCTACAAGTCTGGCTTTGTTCTTGATCACTATACCTCTTTCATCTTTCTTGTTTCTAAAGATCCACCTTGTTCCAATGGCTCTTTTTCCTTTTGGTAGAGGTACAAGTGTCCAAACAGGTTGTAATTTGAATTGAAGGAGTTCTTCTTGCATTGCCTCAATCCAGTTTGAGTCCTTCATTGCTTGTTGAATTTTCTTTGGTTCATCCTGAGACAGAAAGCATTCAAACATACATTCATTAGCAATTAAACCTATATTACACATGTTTGCAGTTAGACTTTTATGTAATTTGCTCCTTGTCTGCATGCTTGAGTTTACATCACTAAGGACTTGATCCAGAGGATGATTCTTTTCAGTTCTTGTGCCATGAATTTTATCAACACACAGTTGGTTTTCAAGATTGGACTCATTTGGCTCAGGAGATTGTTCCTCTTGAGGTTCTTCATTGTCATAGGTATTTGGTTCATCATCATTTGCTGGTTCATAGTTACTACTGGGATCAGTAGTGTTTAGAGAATTTAGGTTATTGCTAGGACCAGTAGTATTTTGAGTACTATTACTGGTCTCAGTAGTATTTGAATTACTACTGTCCTCATTGTCTGATTCACTACTGCTCTCAGAATTTGAGTTATTATTGTCCTCAGTATGAACTGTGGGAACAGTATCAACTACTATATATCTCATCTCTTCTTGATCAGTATTGAAAGATGATGTTCCTCCTTTTTGAGTGTGACATGAATCACCTGCATTTAAATCCATGTTAGTGTTAAAGGATTTGGTTAGATTGTCTATGTTAAATAGCCAATTTGGACCATTTCCTTGTTCATTAGGAACATTCTCATTAAAGGATACATTGATGCTTTCTTCAATTATCCTTAATCTTTTGTTGAACACTCTGTATGATTTGCTTTGAGTAGAGTATCCCACAAATATTCCATCACCAGCTTTGCAGTCAAACTTACCAATTTGTTCTCTTGTAATCAGAATAGTACAAGGACAACCAAATGATTTTAAAAAACTTATAGAAGGTTTTCTTTTGTTAAAAAGTTCATATGGTGTTTTGTAGTGTGGCTTAACTATTAATACTCTGTTCTGTACATAACAGGCAGTATTAACAGCTTCAGCCCAGAAAGTGATTGGTAATTTTGAGTCTGCTAACATTGATCTTGCTGCTTCAATGATGGTTCTATTTCTTCTTTCAGCTACACCATTTTGTTGAGTAGTTCTAGGTGAGCTGTATTGCCTGTCAATACCTTTAAGATCACAAAAGTTAATTAGGTTAGTATTTTTAAATTCTGTGCCATTATCACATCTTATGGCTTTAACTTTTTGATCAGATGAGTTCTCCAATTTAACAATTAAGTTCTTGATGAGTTCACTTGTTTCATCTTTTGTCCTGAGAAAGAAAATCCATGTATATCTGGAAAAGTCATCAGTAATAACAAGACAATATTGTTTCTTTCCAATGCTCATTACATTTGTAGGTCCAAATAGGTCCATATGTAAGAGTTGTAAAGGAACAGAAATAGAGTTTATCATTTTGGACTTATGAGAAGACTTATGTTGTTTACCTTTTAGGCATGCAACACAGTGATGATCACACATGAATTGTTTTTGTGGTAGTCCAATTACCAGATTCTTTCTTACTAAATTGTTCATGTTTTTAAAGTTTGTGTGACACATCCTTCTATGTCAAAGTTCTGATTCAGTGGTGTTTACCTTGGATATAAAACAGTTGACCTCATTTGAGGAAATGAGTTCTCCCCCTATATCCAGGAAATACACATTGTTTCTCCTTGGAGTTCTTAAAACTACATATTTTTCATCTAAAATAAAACCAGGAGAAAGAATGATGCACTCAATGTCTGTGAAAAGAATCTTGTTCTTTTTATCACATACTTGAGACACACTGACAAGATTGTATTTTAGCTCAGCTACATAAAATACATCATCAAAAGTAATCTTACCATTAGTAACTGTACCTTTCCCTGAAATCTTACCTCCCTTTGGGTTCTCACCAAAGGCCACATACCCTCCATCAAATGACTTGAAATCTTTAAGAATTTGCAGATTTCCAGTCATGTGCCTTGAGCATCCACTATCAATGTGCCATGTTCTACCTTCTTCAGGGATCTGAATGTTCTGCACAAGTAAGTAAAGGATTAATTGAGTTTGGGAACCCAAGCTTTATATGTCTTGGGTTCATCCTTGAGAAATCAGATTTAGAACAGTTAACTTTAAACATTTTTGGTACCCATACCTTTTTAGTACTGGTGTTTTGTTTTACTACTGCCCTTTTAGATTTTTCAGAGTTTACTACTGATCTTGGTCTATACCCATTGGTTTTAGCTTTTGAATACTTTACTACTGATGGACCAGTAGTATTTGGGTACTTACCATGTTTAAATGACCAGTAGTATTTTGAGCAAATGGTTTGGCAGCAGTAGTATTTTTAAAAATAGGGTTTTTACCAGTAGTGTTTTGGTACTGGTGTCTAAAAGCATGATAATTAGGTTTAACATCAGTAGTAAACCTGTTAAAGTTTCTACTGGTGCTGGAAAAAAGAAAGTATTGTTTATTTTGATTTGTTTTTCCATTATTTTTGAAGTAATTACTGTTTTTAGGGCTACCAACTCTTTTATTTTGCACAAGTCTTGGTGCATTTCTTCCAAATTTTGGTGTTTCAGATTTTTGAAAGTTTGATTTATTTACTACTGAAGGATCTGTAGTATTTTTTGACCTTTGTGTTTTTGCTTTTTCTTTAGAATTTTGAAATTTTTTGAACTCTTTGCAGTTGATTGGATTGAAATGACAATCCTTTGCTAAATGATTTACTTTGTTGCAAATAACACATTTTAATTTATTATCCTTAGCACTTATAACACATTTGATTTCCCCTTTTTAAAATTTTAGGTATATTTTCTGCATTAAATTTAGGAGAGTCTTCTTGACTTTGTGATGTGTGAAAACTTGTATCAATTGAGTTTGTGGATTCAGTTTGAAAAATTGTAAATTCAATTGAGTCTGTAGTTTGATCATCATCAGAAGAATCATTTGATTCAGATGTTTCATTGTTAGATTCAGTTTGATTTTCACTTTTTAATTCATTTATGATTCTTTCTGAACTATCTTTAAGTGGAGGGATGAATTTATATGGAGGTGGTACAGCATGATATCCAACTCCATGCACAACTTTTTCAGTTGTTTGATTACTTGTTAGTTCATTTACAATTTGAGAGCTTCTTTCAAAAATTTTAATGGTTAATTTGTTTTGCTCTAATTCCATTTGAAATTCTTCTAATTTGATTAATGTTTCTTTTAATTTTAACTCAAGATGTTCTTTTTCATAGGTGATTTGTAGCAATTCTTCTTTTATCTTTTGATCAGTTATTTTATAAATTTTAATTTGATTTTCAAGATCAGCTATACACTCATTATATTCAATTCTTCTGTTTCTATTTAGAATCATCTCTGCAAGTGTTTCTTTATTTAGTTTTTCTAAATCTTTATAAGCTTTAATGCATTCAGGAGTGCAAGATTTAGAAGGTACCTTAGTAGGAGAGTCAGTGACAGCCATGGGAGCTTGATTCTGTGCATGCTCCTCTGCTTGAAAGCTCCAGTCATAGCCTTGTCCTTGTTGTGAAACAAGAGCAGTTGAGTTTGATCTTTTGTCTGGCTGAGGACATTCTTTAGCAAAGTGTCCAAGGTTGTTACAGTTGTAACATTTGACTTTAGTCTTGTCAAATCCAGCCTTGTCACCTTTGTTGAAGTTTAAGTTTGTTCTTCCAGTCCTCTTCAAGAACCTTTTGGTTCTAAGGCTCAGCATAGCCATCTGCCATTTAAGATCCATCTCTTCAAGATCATCAGGATTCAGTTGTTCCAAATCATCACTAATTAGTGCAGTATGCACATGACTAGTGAAGAAGGATTCTCTTGCAGCATCTTCACAATCTGCAGCCTTTGCAGTTTCCTGACCTGTTCCTGTGCTAGACACAAAAGCAGCATTGTTTGAAGACAAATTAGGAGTTTTAGAACTTACCTCAGATTCAAACACCCTAAGTTCATTGTACAATTCATCCAGCTCCTTTTCTTCCAGGGCATCACCTTGTCTGTATATGACTGTGTACATAGACCATTCTTCTCCAAGAGATCTGAGAAATTTTCTATTGACATCATCATTGTCAGGTTTCACACCAACTTGATTCAATTCACCAATGAGTTTGTTGAATCTATCAAAGGTTTGAGATAGAGATTCATTCTTTTGGCCTTTGAAGTTTTCAAAGTCCTGCTTGAGTACAGACTTCATGTTTCTTTTGGTGCTTTTAGTGCCAACAAATCTCTTTTCCAGTGCTTGCCACTAGGGGTGAGCAGAAAAAGAGGGTAACCGGAATCGGAACCGGAACCGCTTGGGAACCGGAGGTTCCGGATCCGGAACCTGCTAGGAGGTTCCGGTTCTGGTTCCTAAAATCAGGGAACCGGCCTAAGAGGTTCCGGTTCCGGTTCTCAAAATTAAAGAACCTGGAACCGGCGGATACCCTGTATATATTTATTAAATATATAATATATAATATAAAATACATTAAAATAAATGATTTTACCCAAAAATATCAGACTATAGCTGTATTTTTAACAATCCAAATTATATGGGCTGCTTTATCACTTATTGGGCCAGAAATTGGGGCTCTAAAATTATCCCTGTTTACCGATTACATGAGTTAGAAATTAGAATTAGCCACTTAGGGTTTCATTTTATCTCGCCAGTCGCCACTTCTGCTCTCATACTTACCTCCGCCGCCATTCTCCAACCTCCGCCTCTCTCGTATGTGATATTTGTAATATTTAGTTAGTAATCCTTAAACCATATTTAAACTCGCTAAATGATATTTGTAATCGTTAGTTTGTGTAATTTATTGTCGTCTTGTTTATTTAGTTAGTAATAGTTAAATGTTTATGAATTTAGAGACAGGGTAACCGGAACCTGCCCTGTAACCGGTGGATCTGGTTCCGATTCCGAAAATTTAGGAACCTGTCTTCCAGGTTCCAAATCCGGTTCCTATATTCCAGGAACCTGCGGTTCCAATTCCGGTTCCGGTTCCGGTCGGAACCGGCGGGTACCCTGTTATGCTCACCCCTACTTGCCACAACAGCTTTGCATCATCATATTCAACAAAGAGATGTTGATAGTCATTAGGAATGGCCAGAAGAAGAGTGCTTAGAGCTTTGAGTTCGATTCCTCTGTCTTTCTTCTCCTTTTCACACTTCAGTTTATCTGCTTCAGTTGCAGAACTTGTTGCTTGTCCAGGAATGGTTTTGTTTCCTTCAACAACAACTTCCCACATGGTATAATCAGTAATAAGCATGTATTGCTTAATACGATTCTTCCACATCCCAAAGTTATTGGGAGTGAGTATGGGGATTTTATTAGCTTGAGTGCTTTCATTGTTATCAGACATGATTAACAATGTGTGTGTTTTAAAGATTAAAACTTTTTGTTGTTCTTAAAAATTCGTAGATCTAGAACCAATAAGCTCTGATACCACTTGTCAGGATCGATTAACTATGAAGAGTTAATAAACACCTTAAGATCTAATTGATGATAGAAGTTACAGCGGATTAACACTATATCAATGTAATTAAGAGCGATGAACTGTAAGAACAATATGCGAAACTATTTACCCTAGTTATTCTAGGACTTGATTTACATCGAATAATAAAAGATATACATTGATTACATTCTATAACTATCTCTGTGAAGATCTCGGACTTGATATGCTTCCAAATCGTATACCAGTAGTAATCTGTAATCACCAGTAGTAAAATTGCATCGTCAGTAGTAACTCTGGTGACCAGTAGTAAGTCCAAAACCATCGTCAGTAGTAACTAAGTTATAGTATTCACCAGTATCAACTCATCAGTAGTAAGTTATTCTGCCCCATCAGTAACAACCATAGTCTTCATCAGTAATAACTATGATCAGTACTAACTGCAGCATCAGTAATAAGTTGACCTGTGATTTGGTCTAACACTCTATATGTCTGCTATTCTTTTTTTTATAAATGGTTTCCACCCAAAATTAACTTGTTTCAGAATTTAACATTAACTTGGATTATGTATCTAGGTTGCACTTGTTTTCTAATAATAGTTAGTCAACTGTACTCAATCACGAGCCCATTGTTCCCGTAAATTGAATTCATAACGTGGAGGTGATTAGATCTGTAAAATGTTTCGTGTTTTTTTAGTAACACGACTCAACACAAATTCGTTTTTCTCAACACGAACACGACAAGAAATCGTGTTTTGTTTTGCTAAAATGAATACGGCCAATTTAAAAAACGATAAACACGACAACACGAGATAAATAACAAAAAATATCAAATTGCTTACTTTGTGCATGCTTGGAAACCGAGAAACGCGATATAATTATAACATAAATTACTACTAAGTGTTCACCAAATTATAACTATCGTGTCAATTTCGTGATAATTTCTGAATACGAACACGACACGACTTCGTGTTTATTTTACATGACACGGACACGACACAAACACGAATTCGAATTTCGATTTCGTCACAATTTCGTTTTATTTCATGTATTTTTTTCGTATCGTGTCGTTTTAGGTTTTTGAAAACCCTAAATTATGTTATTGTCATAGTTATATGGAACCAGATCTGGGATATATATGTCTGATGGGCCAAGTGAGCATCTATTTAATTTTGCAACACACAACAAAAACAACAATATCAAATCCATTGCAAAGATTTGGAGAATTTTCAAAGATTTCATAAAATGTCAGACCAAACCGGCCAGATAACTATAACGAACAGTTTGACTGTTTGTATTTTTATTTTTGGGTTTTGCTTTTTGTTGCTTTCTATTCAAAGCCATACAAGGGCATATATGTATAAACTTTATGTTTAAAAGTGTTTTTAGCTAAAAGTATTTATTAACTTTTTGGTTTGAAAAGTAATTTTTAAAGACAATATTTGTCTTAGCTTATTGATTTATTAGCATTTTATAATGAAAAGTTGATAAGTTATTTAAAAAGCAAGAGCTTCCTTATTTCTTAAAAACTTATTTTCAAGGTTTTTTCAAAAGTCATTTAAAAGGAACTTATTACCTTAACCAAATAACTTATTGACCTATTGATTTCTTAAAAAGGCTAATAAGTCAATAAATATTTTTCAATTTTTTTCCCAAACACCCTCCAACACATATGTATGTAAAATACTCGTATACATAAATTTAAATCATTGGACCAGAATACAATTAATAGCCAACTTACTATGGTTTGACAGGCCTAGACGGTTTTGTGTACACTCCTGTCTCCTAATTATAGGCGTATTAGTGGAGTATAATATGTTTTTATTAACTGTACAAAACTTGAAAAGAAAATTTAACGACAATTGAAAAGGAAAAAATAAAATTATTCGACATCTAGTACAATAAATATAATACGAAGTTCAACCATAACCCTTATGTTAAATGAGATTGTATACACAACATTTGCACTCATTTTATTAACTAGACTAGATGTGCATACCATATTTTAGAATTCATACAAGTACTTTTGGAAAAGAGGCATATGAGAAGGGTCTAAGCACACCGCCAGTGACACACTCCGATTGCCGCTAGGGCTCGGAATAACATAAATTGTACCCTCATAAAGTATGCTTGCGGGCCCCATATATATGGGCCGACCCCACCCAAAGTCTGCATCATATATGGGGAGACGAGTCCAACTGTTGATGTTAAGGTTAGGGCACGCAAAATAGGTCGGCCCTCGAATGAGCGCTGACAAGTCCGACTGTGACTCCAGGTAGTCGAGGGCCGACCTGAGGTACGCATCGTCCATTTTGGCCAACTCTGCATGGATTTTTCTAGCAGTGTTGGCCAATGGTTCATACCGGAGCTCGCCTGATTTGCCAATTGGTGTAGCGGTAAAGACTACGTTTCCTAAATACCCGGGTGGGAGCGGGGGGATTAATCTTGACCGTCCGTCCGTGGCTACATACAATTTAGTCAATTGGTCATCCGGGAGCCCACGTGCTTTACTTGCACATCGCCATAGATGAGCGGCTAGGATCTCATACGTGCTATGATACACTGCTCCATCACCTTTTCCTTTGGTTTTGAGCGCGTTTAGTTGATCGATTGTGAGCCGTAGGATTGAGGTGGAAGCGTTAACATTATCTGATTTGGATTTTTCATTGTTAGAACTCGCTATCATGGAAGGCGGGGTGTGGTATTCTACATGATCAAACACGACAGTTGGCGGTTCTCGAGCACAAAGAACCGTACGATCAACAAATGGCGGGATCGCAACGGATAAGCCTCGAGTAACATCGGACCATGAGTTGATGAAGTGTAGGGATGAGAGTCCATCGGATAATGTATGGTGTAGTCCACACCCAAGAGAAACTCCTCCACATTTGAAACGTGTTACCTTCAAGATTAAATTTATGCATCAATCATTCAAATGATATTAAAAATAAGCTGTTTTTAGTTTTAACAATTGATCAAAATAAAAATTTAGCATTTTCCAATCAAAATAACTTCTTCTAGCTATGTGCATTACCTACTTGTACGTACAAACGATCGAAGGCTAGGACTAAGGCCGTTGACCAAATTGCTACGTGACCTCATAAACGTATGTAAAGACACCCACTTGGCAACACATTTAGTACAGTACAAAAAATCTATATTGAATTTTCAAACACCGCCTCATTTATTAATAAAATTCCAATACTACCTATAAATATTAAATATTCTAATTAGACCCCTACAAACTTTTTCACTATAATATAATTTCCAAAATAGAACAAAACTAAACTTTTTTCTCCAAATAAACTCACTTATGCGATTTGGATTTTTCAAAATATACCGTGTGACTTTATACTTTTTCTTTGATTGAGCGACTTCAATTTTTTTTTTTGGCAACTAAAATTTTTTTGTGCTCATGGCAATTTTATATGTGAATGTTATACAAATAGACCACTTTTTGTATGATCATGCCATATTTTCTGTAACCAAGTCAATTTTTGTATACAAGTCATACATCCACGGTCTATATTAAAAAAGATTTTGAAAGTATTTTGAAAATTTTAGTTTTTCTTTTGTCTTATATAGTTTATTTTTCAGAATCGCACATAGTTAAGCTAACATTTACAATTGATTTGTGTTTTACTTAGTTATTTAACCAATTCGTTATGAGGATACATATAATCGACTATATAAGACTGGTGTCAACATTAATAGGTACCAACCAACCAATTCATAATGAAGGGAAGATACCGGAGCTGCCGAAGAGGAGCTGAGTGGTCTCCAAAGAACTTAACGTTGCATGGGCTGAATTGTAAAATACAAAACTGCATGGAGTAAAATGTAAATACTAAGAATCTACTTCACGGTTCATGAATCTACCTGTGTAATAACGAGTGGATAAGAATCGATATCACCGGAGTAATCCACCATCGGCGTCAACCTCCGTAGCTCCGGCGACGGAGTAATCTCACCAAAATCATCTATACGACAGTCCGCTTCAGCTTCAACAAACAAAACACCCTCACCGTTGCAGTTAATTTCAAGTCTGCCACCGCCGTCCTTTCCCAGCCGTCCGGCCATCGGAAAAAACGAAACGAGAACGTCGGCGAGTGATTTCTTCAGAACCTCGGAATCAAAGAAGTCTGAAGAACCATTTGGCCTGTAGAAGTAAAGGGTCAAGAGATGGATCCGACCCACAACCAAATCAAGATTGGAGTTCCATATCCGCATATTCGGTGTCGTTTTGGATGGTTTCACCATTGACGAATCCTTCACTGTTATCTTCATCATCTCACTCTTTTAAATCACCCTCTTGTTAAATTAAGAAATGGAGTACCAATTTGGATGGATTTAAATATGGTAATCGGTGGTGTTTGGAACTATATAGAAGCCAGATGTGTGTACGAGACGGTTAGGTACGATTTTTACTTTAAACTGAACCCACAAGGTCACAATAGTAATCACAGTTTTGAGAAATGCTAAATCCAACGGTTCGGTTTATCAAGGGAGTGTTAGATTTAATTAAATTTTTTTATTTTATTTTTGTTTTGATAATGACAGTCTTTAAAATGTTGTACATCCATATATAATCAATTCCTGAATTTTTAGAATTACCTAATTGTACCATTTTTAATGCATTTAAGGACAACCCTTAAGACTGTCATTATCAAAACATTTTTTTTTTACATTTTACACTATTATATATAAATATATACATATCCGTAACTGATAATTTAAACCACACTACAACTAAAAACCACACTCTTAACTCACAGTTTTTTTTAACGACATCTAATCTACCCCATATATCCATAACATGACTTGAACCCATGACCTATAGGTCATGGACAACACCTTAATTTTTACATAAATACCACTAGGTTACAAGCCTTTGGGTTTACCTCATAACTTAATAGCATATAATTTCAACCTTGATATGAATAAAACGAAATTTACAACCAAGAGTATATGGATTATCTGGCGGCAACGTCGGTTTTCGATGTCGCTCACGGACATGCCGTTCTTGATTATTTGGAGGCAGATAATGCAAGACAAGAGGTTGAAATTCAATCATGCCAAGAGCACCAAGAAGATACTTACCAAGAGATTGTGTTGTTGTTATCAATCATTTGTGGTAAGATTACTTTGCCAAGGATGCACTTTATCCCTGGATAGTATGAGCAAGAACTTGTTTATGTCAAGTTATACATTCTTTTAATAATGAATGTCATTCTTTTAATAATGAATGTCGTCCATTACCTCCATATTTTGATTATTGTCGTGAAAGAACGGACACTACATGTTACCATAGTTTTAATGTACTTCAAAAGTGTATCTCAGACATACGTTAATTAGAGTATGTTGTGGTATTGATGCGTTTGATGAGTACCTACACATTGGTCAACAAATATCATAGATTGTTTGGACAACTTTTGTAAATGTATTTTCCATCTCACTACAAGAAACTGACATTTTAGGGACTTGCGAAAAACAACAATCCTGGATGCGCAATGTTTTCATGCTAAATATCAAGAGATACATGGTTCTCCGGGAAAGCTTTGTAACATTGATTGTATGCATTGGCCTTGGAAAATCCATATATCATGAAATAAAATACGACGAATAATGTACACTTGCGTGATTTTACAAGACATGATTTATGAGGACAACACTTACACAATTTACCCAAATGAAGAAGACTATTTAGCTGACCCTGTTAATATTCCTCAACGTTCATGGACTAAAGGAGTTGCAATATAATTGTATGTG
This sequence comes from Calendula officinalis, assembly GCA_963853835.1. Lineage (NCBI taxonomy): Eukaryota > Viridiplantae > Streptophyta > Magnoliopsida > Asterales > Asteraceae > Calendula > Calendula officinalis. The sequence goes on from OY970828.1 coordinate 74,712,942, forward strand.
CATGGAAAAGGAATTACGAGACCTAAACTCCGTAATGCCCTAATCGAACACATGTGGAACCTCGCGACAAACTACCATGAACGCTAAATGTACTTTTTTTTTAATGTTTGTGATACTTTTGTTTAATGTTTCTTAATCTAATGTTGTTAATTAATGTAGTATTTTTTGTTTGATTAAAAAATAATGATATGATAAAACTAATGAGTTATGGATGATATGTTGTTTACATGAAATTGTCAATTTATTTTCAACAGGGGAGATTGATGTAAAGATGATGTTATAAAACTAGATTAAATTTGAAAATAGTTAATTGTTGGGAGAGGCTTCCCAATAATTACCACATTCCTAATTTAATCAATGTATATAAACTACGGTGAAAAACTAAATGTTTTAACTATCATAAAAGATATGAAATAATGAACCAATTAACTAAAATATTGTCATTTTATATAAATCAAGAGAAATGTTATTTTTTCCTATTAATGTGTTTATTCATTTCTAAATTTAATATGTGTCATCTACTAATTCTCTTTCTTCTCTTATATTATCTCATGATTTTAACATTTATCATGTTTAAAATGACTAGGAATACTATTGGAAAAAATAATAAGAAAAAAGTACACATAAATCAAATAAAACCGGCCGAATTTGACACATGTTGATGTGCACTTGACATGTTTTGGCTTATAAAAAATAGGAAAATAATAATGACAATCTTAAGAATTGTCAATAAGGCGTCAAAACATGCATAAAAACTTGTACAATAATCAATAATCGTCCATGTATTTTAGGAATCAACCCCAACCAATAAAAGTACAAACGACTTATGCACGCAACTACCTATTATTGACAGCCCTAAGGGCTGTTATTAATAAACCTTAAAAAATATGATGTCAAAATCCTAATGGTTAGGTCTCATGTGCGGGAAAAAGCGTACCTACTTCATATAAAACCATGGTTTATTTATAATCATTCTTTTTTTCTTATTATTTAAAGATGATAATTTCATCTAATGGTCCCATCTAAGGTGATAACTAATCAAACGAACATATTAGAATCGTGATTTCTAAGCTTATGTTTCACGATTTCAATGCAACTCAATCCAATGGGCTTAAACAATAAATTCTTTTATATTATAGAACGTGAGTTGCGTTTAAGTAGGTTTATTATTTTTAAAAAGTTTTAAGAAACAAATCTCAACCATTGATCAATATGATCTAATGGTCAAGATTAATCACATACTTTATACATGGAGGGGTATTTTGGTCATTTGGCACTAAATTTTTTTTTTTAATTTTTTTTTTTAATTTTTTTTTTATTTTTTTTAATTTTTAATTGAGGGGTATTTTGGACATTTTGAAATTATTTTTTATTTTTATTTTATTGTTTTAAAAAAATTATTTAAAAAAAATTATTTATTTATTATTATTTTCTAAAAAAATATTAATTTTTCAGTAATAACACATAATGTGATTACATAGTGAATCACATGTGATTGCATATTGAATTAAACATCAAATGTGATTAAATATATAATCACATTTGATTTTACACTAAAATTACATGTGATTTTACACTAAAATCACATGTGATTAAGTTATACACGTAATTATCAAATAAATATTACTTTCTAATAAAAAAATTAATAAAAAAAATAAAAAAAATTTAAATAAAAAAATCGAAATTAAAAAAATTAAAATTTTAAAATAAAATTAAAAATAAAAATAATAAAAATTAAAAAAAATACCCCTTCATAATAAAAATGACCAAAATACCCCTTCATAATAAAAATTAAAAAAAAAATAAAAAAATAAAAAATTTTAAAATAAAAAATAAAAAAAATATTTTTATTTTTTAAAAAATGACCAAAATACCCCTCGATATATAAAATATGTGATTAATCTTGACCATTAGATCCTATTAATCAATGGTTGAGATTTATTCCTTGAGACTTCATAAAGATGATGGACCTCCTTGAACGATTCTCTTTAAAACGCATCTTTATATATATATAACATTAAGAGCGTGGTCGTGGTAAAAATAGTTTTTAAGTATGAAGATGAACCTCATAGGATATGTACTTTTGCAAACCCGTTGTGTGGTGGCTAAAACCAAATAACTATTTTAATATTATCTCAACACAACATTAATATTCCTCTTTTAACATTTAGACCCCCAAATATTATATCAATATTGTTAGTTTATAAATATGATATTTGTTTTACAAACCCGTTGTGAAGCGCCGACACATGCTCCTCGTTAAAAACATGATTGAAATTAGACAGTTTTATCAAAATCACTAAGTTATTAAATTTTATTGTGAACCAAATGGTCTCTGATTTAGCGGATGGTGCGTGCCCTCCATCCTGACTTAACGGTAAAATCTCATTGTAAAGGTGCTAAGGCTACTAGGTATGGGTACCACATGTGGTACCCAATTTTCCTGCCACATCATCGCCACCTCAGTAACCACACCACCACCACACCACATCATTTGGTGGAAATACTCACCTCACCACACCACACCACACCATTTTATTTTTCATCCCATCATTTCATTTCTATATATTTTATATAATTTAAAATTACATTACATTAAATTAAATTAAAATGACAATACTTTAAATTAAAATGAAAATACTTGAAATTAAAATTAAAATTAAAAATTATAATAATTAAAATAAATTATTACTCTTCATCGTCGGCATGTGCGTTGTTGTAGAGATGGTCCGCCAAGTCTTGTCAAAGTCGTTCGTGTGTTGTTTCGTCTCGAATGTCGACAACCTTGTGCAAATATTCTGGCGTTCCCGGTATATACAAAGCATGTTGGGGACCGTCCGACACATATGGAGAAATCATCCGACCTTTTTCTTCGATAACCACATTATGCATTACCACACATGCATACAAAATATATCTTAATCTTTCAAGGTAGTATGCACGGGCCGCGTTTTTGACAATGTGCCACTTTGCCTTTAAAACTCCAAAAGCCCGTTCCACATCCTTACGTGCGGATTCTTGTTTTTTGGTAAACAAGACCTCTTTTAGATCAACTGGATGTCGATAGGCTTTGACAAATGTCGCATGACGAGAATATATACTATCGGTAAGGAAATAACCAAATCTATATGGAGTGTCATTCACCGTATAAGGTGCATCGGGTGCCTATCCTGATAACAAGTCGTTGAATATTGGTGATTGATCAAGCACGTTAATATCATTATTAGAACCCGCACACCCAAAATAAGCATGCCAAAACCATAAAACTTGGGAAACAACAACTTCTAATATCAACGACGGTACTCCATGATGCCCTTCAGTGTACTCACCTCTCTACGATTATGGACAGCTCCTCCAATCCAGTGCATACAATCAATGCTACCAAGCATTCCATGAAAACCATGTCTCTCTTCGTGTGCCTCATATAATTTTTGAACATCGATTACTGTTGGTTTTCGCAAATAAATAGGTCCGAATATTTCCAAAACGCCTTGTGAAAATCTATACATACTTTCCCTAGCAGTTCTTTCAGACATGTGTAGGTACTCATCAAGAGAATCAGGGGATGACCCGTAAGCCATAGCTCGAATTGCTGCAGTACATTTTTGCAAAGCAGTGAATCTCCGCCTACCTCTAGCATCATATCTCAATTGAAAAAAAGGATACCTGCTTTCTAATGCGCTACATATGCGCATAAATAAATTTCTGGTCAGGCGAAACCTTCGTTAGAAATCGTTGTCGTCATAAACAGAATCATCCGCAAAATAATCTCAATATAGTCGTTCATGTCCAGCTTCTCGATTTTTATTTTGCTTCGAGGTTCTAGTGTCATAGACTTCACTTTCATCATCGTCGGATAAATCATCAAGGAGTTCTTCGTATATTGTTAGCATAAACGTATAATCCTCGTCAGATGATGAACCAAGATAATTCATTATTTGTGAGTTGGGGTATTTTGGTAGAGTTGTGGTGTGATTTAGTAGTGTTTTGATAATGTTTGAGTGTGTTTATATATGAAATAAATAAATTAAATTAATTAATTAATTATTTTTAAAAAAAAACCCCAACGGCTACCAAAAGAGCCGTTCAACGGCTCTTTTCTCGTTCAAATCGATCCCCAACGCCCGTGGAAGAGCGTCGTCCGAGCAATGGTTTCGCCACGCCGACCCCCAACGCCGTGGGGGGGGGGGAGCGGTGTTCCGGTTTCATGCACGCCGTGGGGGGTGAGGTGGACACCACGTCGGGCCGAGCATGGTCCTATACCCGTTAGCCTTAGGAATAGGTTAATATTTCTCATTCAATAAATTAGATATTATCGTGAAAAGTTTTTTTAAATTGAGATGACAATGTTATGAACATAGTTTGGTGCATGAGAGTTATGACTACATATAATGTCTTAGATTTGACGACGTGGACAAATAATGTTGATATATAGTGATGTGGAAAAGCATGTGACAAAAATTTAGGGATGTGGGATAAAATCCACGCCACACCAAGTTCACATTGATGAGGTACTAAGAAGGAGGGGTATAGTGGCTTGACCCACCTCATAATCGCCTAGGTGGCATGTTTTTCACATCCACATCATCAAGTTACCATACCCCAAGTGGGGTGAGTGAAGACTCAAGTCGAACATTTGGCGAGATGAGAGAGAATATTTTTTAATTTTTTTAAGGGTATTTTATGAGTAATGAGTATTTTGGTGGGTCCCAAATAAGTATTATTGGTTAGTGATGACAGAGGGGGTATTTGGGGTTTTGAATGTGAAATGTGAAATAGTGATGTGACGCAGAGGTGGCGCATAGATGGTCATCCGACCCATGTTACCACACCTAATGCTCTAAGATTATTAGTAATGGTAAATATTTAAGGTAGTATAAGAATTTTATCTAGTCCTAAGGTACAATTAATAGTCATTAGATCAAGAAAAAGTCAAAGGTCAAGATCAAGATTCAAACCATACTAATACATATGCTTCAATATGTCAATACCCCATCCACCACTGGCGGCCGGCGGTGGCGGACGGCGGCAACGGACATCGGCAGATGACGGTGATGGGCGGCGGCCGACGGCGGCGAACGGCGGCCGGAGGTGGCCGCCGGCGGTGGTGACGGTGGTGGTCGTGACTTGAAACACATGTGTTTCGCCTTTTGAAACACATGTTCTTCGTAGTTCGTATGCTCCCCTATGTTCTAGAAACTAATGATTTTAGTGAAACACATGTGTTTCGTGACTTGAAACACATGTGCTTCGTAGTTCGTATGCTCCTCTGTGTTTTAGAAACTCATGTTTTTATTGAAACACATGTGTTTCGTGACTTGAAACACATGTGCTTCGTATGCTCCCCTGTGTTTTATAAACTCTGTAGATAAATTAATTGGATTTAATATAAGAATTCGAACTAATATTTAAAAACGGCGATAATTCCAACTCAAATTATTCTTCCCGTTTAAGGTATGACTTGGAAATTAAGAACTTTATTGAGGATGCGACTTACGCCCCTAAACTTTGCCCCCCTTCAAATATTTTTCTGGTAGCATCCTGCGACCAAGTGCAATGAAACAAAGGGGCATGGTCGTGACATCAGTTGATGTAACAGGGGTTTGGTTGTGAACATCGGTTAGTCTAAACCTTTGATTGCCAGTTTCATTTACTTTACTAAAATCTAATTTCTACTCTCCTTTTTAGATTAGATTTGCTATTTATTTCGAATTACTGCTTATTTTCAATCACTCAAAATCTTCAATATTATTATTATTTACAACTCTACAAGACATTTTTAAGATAATTCTAAAAGGTGTTACCAAAATCATGTTGATAAGTAACAACTATGTTATACTTATACATAAGGCCATCTTATCCTTTTGATGGCAGGCCCAACAACAAGATTCATGCATGTCCAGATGGCAGATATCTTATTCTTGCAGTTGTATTATACGATTTACATCTCAAATATTGACGGTAGGACGGTCAATCGAAGCTGCCAAATGGTCGGTATATATCCTTTTCTTTTTCTTCCTTAAAACCATCCAATAGTAACATCATGGTTAAGCATCACTTCAAGAAATTTTGCTTTTTCCGATGAAAATGGTCATCGCTAAAGGGTTAAAAGTCGTCGCTAATGCAGTCTTTTGAGACTAGGCGAAAGGAGGGCATGTTTGGGAAAGCTTATTAAGGGGTTTTTTCTATACATTTTTGAGCTTATTAGCTTAATAAGACCAAATAAATTTGAATTTTAAAGCTTATTTAAACTTATTAAACTAATAAATTAAAAACCTTCTTAATAAGTTTTCCCAAACCTAAATATGGTTAAAACTTTTCCTCTTTATAACCTAAACTCACCATATCACACATATACAAAATAAGCACCGTATCACACATATACAAAATAAGATTAGCGGCGCTAATGACAAGTTCTTCACTTTTTATGATTTGTGACACAATAATTGTTATCACACAATAATTGGGCACCGCATATTTGTCATTTGTGTATTTATTATAAGTTATGTGTTTTTATGGAATGAATTATAATGGTTTTGTGACATGGTGGCAAAGAGACTTGGAGGATTCGTATCCACACCACACATGCATTTATTGGCTAATAGTTTGGTGGTTGTTAACCAATTGGGTTCATAATTGTTACTACCCCATTGATGCCAACTGTATAGAATATGATAGGGTTGAATGGATTATTATAATATTGTGTATTAATAACTCCCAACACGATCACCATGCAATTTCTTCTAGAACCTTTAAGCTTATGATGGATTGGAGTTTTTTTTTTAAACAAATCTAATCTACTTCTAATTACCACATATGTCCACGACGGTATTCGAACTTCAGACCTCAAGGTTGAGAGTCATACACCATATCGCTTGGGCAAAGACCCTTTGGTATGATGGATTGGAGTTGATTCAGTCTGATTTGAATTCGTTTCGTTTGTATGACCTAATGCATTAAAACCATATCCATTAAGTAGGATCTAACATGCTTATCCGTTAAGAGATATCAATAGGAAATTCATTTATATACCACACACAAGTTTAACAGTTACTATGCAATTATATTAAACAATAGTTGTAATAAATGCATTAAAAATTAGTGTAAAAATTACTTCTTATATCAATACTTGGATATAAAGCCGGACTAAGAAAGAAAAGAAAAACAAAGGGTATATTACCAATTGCACATCTTTTATTTAAGGGTATTTTATACACTTTTAAAAATTCAAAAAAAATTAACATTATTGAGAATTTTTTTTCACATTATCTTGTACACTTGATCCGTTCGTATTTGGCATGCCTACTATTGCTCTCAACACGTCAAGTAAATCTACTTTTTTAAACTTTTTGTGTATTACGTAACTAAACCAATCTTAAAAGTCGAATACAGAAGAAATACTTTCGCTTATGAGTCTTTTTACATGTGTGGGTGACAAGATGTGTCGTTTATCCATAACTGCAGTTATGATGTTTTACCAAACTTTGGGGTTTTGTACTTGCGTACTACCACGACTTACAATTATAACCCAATTGAAGACACTAAAATGCAACAAAGTATTATCAAATAGAGAAATAGCAAATGGCTTGACAAAAACCATATAAAATGCACAAAGTTATATGGACGCGTTTATTTATTACCCACCACACAATTGTGTTTCGCTTTATCGACTTGGACATAGCCACCTTTCCCATTATAAAATGATACTATTTTTTTCAAGTAATTTGTAGTGTTTGTACAAATTGGTGATTATATTAACCACATTAAGTGCAATCAGAGATTGTTTTAAAAGTCAAGAAAGAATAGCGATGAGCCAAATATAAATGAGATTTTGTAGCATTTGGTGATTACATAGTGGTAAAAGGTTCTTAAATAATTTTCTAAACATCATGTGTTCAACATCTTCCTTGAGAGAAGATTTGGAAACGGTCACAACAAAAATTAAATCCGGTAAAAAATTATGCACAAACTTCATCCACATTGGAGCTCATAATAATATAGCATTAGAAAGGAAGTAAAAATGTGTGAAAAACTTTAATAGTAAGAAATGTAATAAGTATTGTATGTCTCGTAAGAAAATTGTAAATTTCTTTTCCAGGACGATAATTAGATCAATATTTCATATTATCAAATGGCAAAACTGATAGTATTTCTAATGTATATCGAAATATCTGAAGATTGGTTTTCCTGAAAAAGTGTGCACTTAATGAACATAAAATTTTCTTTTAAACTGAAAAATCATATTTAATGCATCTTTTAAAATGTTAAAAAATGAAGTCTAACAATATTATTAAACATATATTTAAGAAATTAACACTTGCCATAATATTTAACAAAATGTTTGTTAAATAATTTAACTCATGCAAATGAGATAAGAAGTATTGAATGAACTTAAAATTTCTTTATTTTATATGAGTGAAATCTATTATTTATATGTATTAAATGCGTTTGTAAATAAGAATAGTAAACTTAGTTTATTAAATTTCCTTATATCATCCTTTATAGCACTGAGTTAAAAAACTCCTTTAAATAAGTTTATAACATTAATAATATATTCCATTATGTAGTTATTGCGTTTCTTTTCATTCAAAGCTCATAAATTGATTTCGGTAAACGTATCTAACATTGAGATTTTGTTAGACTTTCAAGTTTCAAATGAGGCAAACAAAGACTTTTCTAGTGTCTTCAAAAAAGGTCTAATTGTCTTGTTTTTAATAAAGATCGTTGGATTATCAAACATAATTCAACTATAACTTTTTGATTAACCATTATAGTCAAAAATAATTATTCTAAACTTTGTTTTTTCAGGAGAATCAAAGTCACCCTTTCATTTCGTAGGCGTCCATGGAACACAAATGTAGACGTTTCCGACGTCCAAATATTAAAGTATTAGCATCCTTTTTACCGTAGAATTGAATTTATTCTTGAAGAACTTTTTTGTTCAAAATTTGATTACACAACCTTGGTCATTAATGCTTATCATTTTCTTATTTTATTACGTACCTAGTTGTGTTTATTACTTTAGTTACTTTAATTTATATTAAATGATTTGTAGTCTATTGGTATAAAACGTTGTAAATTGTTCATCATTGACACGTAGTCATGAGTTCAAGTTCTGCTGTAAATTTAAAAGTAATTTAGAGGGCATGTATGTTCTACTATTAAGAAAGATATGAAAATTTAAAGAGTAATGATGTTTAGTCCTACTATTTGGTCTATAATCCTACTTATTTTAGAGAAAAATGGACCAGCAACTCAATAAACAGATAAAATTGTTAATATTTTTTTAAAATTAAATGGTAAATTACAGAAATGATTCCTTTGGTCATTAATTTTCGCAAGTTATGCCCATAAACATTTTTAGTGATTTGTTTTTTCTTTTTTTGTCTGTTAGTCCTGATTTTTCACTAATTTCACCATTTTCCACCTAAATTGACTAAGAAAGAAGAAGAAGAAAAATAAATAGAATAAGAAATATATATTGAAAAATCCAATTAAACAATTACTGTATAAGAGTATTTTGGTCAATTTATGAAGAAAATGAAGAAATAAATAAGAATTCATGACCACATGGACAAAAACACCCTAAACATGTATCGGGACAAAACTTGCAAAAATAAAAAAACTAAATGGACAATTTCTGTGATTTAAATAAATCAAAAGTTTGTTTCCATTTTTCTAAATAAATAAAAATTCGTTACTATTATAGAGAATTTAGGTACAGGGAATAGTAGATTGAGAAGATTTAAAATGGCCCAAATACATATGGGTTAAAACAGGTAACCTCATAATTGGGCTTTTAACTTCTTTTTATGCACAAATAAGAAAAGAAAACCCTACCTCAACTTGATGAATGATGATGATGAATAGTAAGAAAAATAATTCTTTGTGCAAAAAAATAGTCACGAAACTCATGTTCCATTCTTTCTACCAAGAGAAATTATTTCAAATTCGCCATTTGGTGTTCTAGACTTCTAGGTTTTCGTGTAACTAAATTTATAGAATTAAGAGCAGTTTATAACAGTTAGTAGCAATATGAGTAACCTTAGATCATATGTGTATATGTGATTTGAAGTTTAAACATGAGACTAAATAAAGTCAAGAAGGGAAGAAGTTACTTACCATTTTAGAGATTTAGCAAAATAAGGTTTGAAGAATATTTGGGTTGAGATTTTGGAGAGATGGAACTTGGGCCACTAGTTTTGCAATTAGCCCAATTACACGATCCATGTATAATATGTAAAGCCCACACCTGGTTTCCAACAGTTGAAGCCCTTTTCGAGCATGGAGGATTGAAGTCACCCATTCTTCAAACAGCTCTATAGTTACCGTTAAATTTTATTTAGAGTAAATTACATAAATGGTCCTTTAGGTTTGTACCATATTACATATTTGGTCCTTTAGTTTTATAAATTACACTGGTAGTCCTTATTTCTGAAGCTATTGACACGTTTGGTCTTTTACCTAAACAAACATTAACTTTTCCCGTGAAACATACGGGTTTTTATGGGTTTCAAATTGGTCAAGGGAAAGGTAAAATGAAAATTTTACCCCCTCGTGCATCACACGTGACCATACTTGACGGGAAAAAATAAACATCTGTTTAGGTAAAGGGCCAAACGTGTCAATAGTTTCAGAAATAATAAGGACTGCGAGTGCGATTTATGAAACTAAAGGACCAAATATGTAGTATGGTACAAACCTAAAGGACCATTTATGTAATTTACTCTTTTATTTATAAATGAGCACATAATTGTGTAATTAGCATGATGAAAAAGGGATGTTTACCTGCTGCAAACCCATCTGTTTTTGACCAACTTATTAGGTAATCCAATACCAAAAACTCGATAAGCTGGATCCTGCCAACCACAAAGTACATGTAACAAAAGTATTTATAGCCCAAAATTACCAAATGTGATAATTTCTATTTAAGGAATATAGGAAATCATAGTGAATAACTTACAAAATGTAGAGATTGCTATGTATTTCAGGAAAAGTTGATTCAAATGGATCAAGAAATAGCAAATTTTCTGCTAGTAAAGAGATTTTTTGAGAAACTGCAAGAATCACGTGTTGTCCGATACATGACTCACTCCCAAGCTTACGAAGCATGTGCTGAACATGTGATTGGGCATCTTCTGAAATAGAATAAATTAACTAAAAAGAACTAAAAAAGAAGGATGCATATTAGTTTGACAATAAAGAAATAATTACCGTTTTCTTGTAATGCAGTGCACATTTTTCTAACTAAACGTAGTGACAAACTGCCAACAATCCCTTCAACAGGTTCAGTGTTTTTCCCCTTGGATAAGATATTCTTGATTGCATCTATTAGAATAGAAAAAACGTAAAACTGTAAGTATAGATTATAAGTATATGCTATCCAAAATCCAACAATTTGTTTTAACAGATGCTTTTGATATGATATTATAGAATAATTTTAATGCTAAATAGTCATAAAATACAGACACGTATATATGGTTAATAAGGAAATTCAATTGGTAACTGGGAATGAGTTATGTGACCACTGAAATAGTTCAAAATGAAACGAGAAAGAGATACCCAAAATGAAGTCTACAGCTTGGTGTGACCAGTTTGCAAAATTAGTATCATCTGGCTGCAACAATAACACAAGCATAAAGTAACAGAATGAATATACGATTTGGCTCACACGATCAGTAAAATGAGTTGAATTAAGGGATGAATCCAATTCCCAATCAATTAGGTGACCAACACACACTTACAGAAGAAATAGTATCACATAGATCCATAAGAAAATCAACTGAGGCCCTAAGCTGTTCAATCTCTTCATCGTTATTCTCTGTCAATGCAAACATCAAATGTAACATTATTAAGTTGTTTTAAATGAGTAGTTCTGCTCAAATTAACTGGAAAAACAAATTAAATGAGTAGTTAAAGCAAATTGCAAATATTGAGAAGTTTAATAGCATAAGGAAATCCTACAATTTTAACACTTATGTGAAGGATATTTTAGTGATATTTATACCAGTTAAATATAATCGTTGTGTGGAATCCTCATTTCTTCTTTTTCTTCTTTCCTTCAGTCTCACTGAATCACCAAAATCACTCATACACAAAATCAAGTCTAATACACACACATACACAACAATAAAGTATAAACAAGTCACATATTATTAAAACCTTGTCTAAGAAATCTACGGCGTAAAACATCATTAAATCTCCCGTCAAATCCTTCTCCTGATAACTTATTAGGGCTCAATTTCCCTAAATTTTCAAAGAAATAGCATTTGCAGGATGCATTCCCTGAGAATAGTTCATGATGTAGTCCATCTGCATAAGATATACATTACTTCAGTCTTCAGATAGAACATCTAGATCTGTTTAACATACAAACATACAGAGAGAGGAAAACCTTCAAATTCAACTATATCTTGTTTGAGTCTGTGAATCTCTTGTTTACGCTCTTTAGCCTGTGAAGATTCACCAACAAAATCGCTAAATGTTCACCTCTTGCATCACAAACAACCGTGCACTTATAATTTGTGATATAACTTTCAATTAGTTCAAATTACAATTCAATTGAAGATTTGTGCAAGAGCAAGACGTTATAAATTGAAATGAGGAGTCGCCTGTACAGATTTACTACGAGAATCGCTAAATGTTCACCACTTTCATCACAAATTTTGAGCTAATAACTTGTGATAAAAGTTAACCTAATTCGAAACTAAGTTCGAAACACAATTGACGGTTTCTGCGTGAGCAATAAGTTGTGAATTGAAAATTATGAAAGGTACCTTGCGTTTCCACTTGAGAGCATCGGAATCGGAGGTAGCAGATGGAGGAGGATGAGTGTCTGAAGGTTTTTTCAGGAGCTTCGAACGAAGAAGAGCCATGGCGAGCGCGAGCTTCAATGATTCATCTGAACCGACGGTGATTTCCGTCAGTTGCCCCACCGGCGCCATTTTCTCCCTCTCCGATATAATAACGCGCGGGAGCTCTGCAATTGCCTAAACTAAAATTTCCAAATGAAAGTTTATTGAAAAATTAGTGAATGGATTATCAAATAGGTCCTTCAACTATATGTCAATATGCAATTTACAAACTAAATGTAATAAGTGCAAGTTAGAAAATTCTTCCAATCATATTTGTTACTATTTATTCCTATGATCGATTTGGTACAGAGAAATAAAGTACGAGAAATGAAATTGGCCCTCAATTTCCAACGTTTGGTTGCATTGAAAAAAAAAAAGAGAGAGGGAAGATATACCATTTCCTATTCTATAAATCCAACCCCATCTAATGCATAGAAAAAATGGGAATTGTAAATTTGAGAATCCTTAAAAAACATGGAATTGGATGGTAGCCCACCGTTGGTCTTCATCTTCTAAAATAGAATACGGAGAATTAGAGTTCAAGAACCGAGATAGTTTTTTCGTCTTATTTTTGCTATGGACCGAACAAAGTGGGCCGAGCTGTGAAACAAATTTGCATGAAAACTAAATCCAAGAACCGGATCGGTATATCTCAGTTTGGTTCTACAGTTTGCAATCTCAACAATAAAAGGAGTTAATCAATCACGCTTGAGATTTCAATAATTTTGCTTTTATGAACTTCCAAGTCTAAAAAAAAAATCAAATTCAAATTTAACTCAGAAAGTCACAAAGATAACTAAAACAAAATCATCCTTGTCACCTCTCGAGTACACTACAAGAGATAAAATTCACGGTAATAAGTCAACCTTTTTTGTTTGCAAACAAAACTTATGGATTTTTTGCCTTCATTGTTGGAGAATAGGAAGTAGCAGGAGGAGATGGTGTTGGAAGTGGTCTCGTCGGAGCAGCTGCCGGAGTAGGGGCGGCACCTATAAAGATGGTCATTGCTCATTAGTTTTTTCCTTTTAATGGCAATCCCCTTATAACACACCTCCCCGAAGTATGTACAATTTGTTTGTGATGTACGTGACCTAATCATTATCATAATTGTTTTCGAATTTTCCCCTATCTATAATATTGTGGATAGCCTCATACCCTTTTTTCTCAAGCTTACTCATAATCCACACACCTAAAAACCTGTGAAAAGCCGTACGGTATTTATAGTTCTAGTTAACACATTTAAAAAGAAAAGGTGTAAAAATGAGTTTTACCTGTAGACAATCTATCTATGTGGAAACAATTATTGAAATTTTGAACATATATTATATTGAAGTGTTTTATTTATTACTTTCTACTAAATTTCCATACTCCATTTAATTAATTCAAGTATCCAAACCATGAAAGAAAATTAGTGCTTTTAATTATTTATACTAGTCTTAAATTTTAACATATTGACCCACCCAAGCGTTTAACATTCAAATAAAAGACTTCCACCGTTCTTGGGTTTTTAACAGGATTAACTAAACATGCAATGTTTAAATTTGTCTTTGGGTAATTACTAATACCTAGGGATGGAATCGGGTCCGGAACCGACCTGGATGGACCCGGAACCGAAAAACCCGAGACCCAATTTAGGGGGATTAGTAGACCCGAGAACCGAATCGTTTTACAGAATACGGTTCCGGTTCGGTTCTAGGTTCGGTTCGGGTAAATCGGGTATATACTTGATTGGAACCGATGTAGCAATTGGAGCCGTTTCTTGGTGTTTTTATCATATTTATTACTCCCTCCGTCCCATTAGTGTTGTCCACTACAAAAAAACACACAGTTTAAGAAAATTACATTAATTATATTATGTCATCAATCAAATTTTCTCTTTCTCACTTAAATGTTTTTTGATTTGTTGAAATATATGAAAGGACGGTTTTTATGGGACAAACTAAAATATTATACTAAACAATAAAAATAAGACGTAGGGAGTAGTTTATACGTGTAATATTATTATAATAATTTACAAATTACAATTGCTTACTTAGTATGAACCAAATAGTATTATACCACAATAAATTCTAAATACATAGTTAATTAATTCGTTCCGGGTCTTAGAGCCGATTTGTCCTGTACCCAGACCCGAAATACCCGATATATGATTTCTTGAAAATGTTGGACCCGATACCCGAACCGAATTTTAGTAATCCAATTCCAAAAGGTTTCGATTCAGTACGGGTACGGTTCCGAGTTTATTCATATACACTTGAAAAGCACGAAAAATGAAAGCATGTGCATCAATCACGCTTGAGATTTCAATAATAAAATACAACAGTTTGCTTTTATGAACTTCCAAGTCTCAACAATAATCAAAATCAAATTTAACTCGAAAGTCACAAAAAAATAAAATAAAAACTAAAACAATTTATCCTTCTCGCCTCTCGAGTACACTACTCGAGATATCAAAATTCACGGTAATGACAACTTTTTGTTTTCAAACACATCAATTACTATGTCTATCTTAACAAACCTCAACACAAAAACAAGATTATACAAGTTTCCTTCATAACTCACCTCTTGTTTTCGACATCATCTCTTTCGTAGAATAAGCTTTCACATGGACCCACATCAGCTGCTTGCGACTCCAACATAACATTCCCAGAAGCACTCGAACTAACAACCTTTTTCACCCCCGTGAAAACAGCTTTCTGGTAATAATCATCCTCCATTGTCTTCAAAACATCAGCAACCACCTTAAAATCCAACCCGCCAGACACCACCAAATGACCCATGATTTCACCGAAACCTTTCGGTGCTTTTGGCAAATCGATAGCGATATCGTCCAGCAACGAGCCATAGGACAGACACCCGGTTACCAGATCGGCTCGAGTCAGAACCTTTTTGGTGAGAAGGTAATCCAGCAGCTTGGTTAACGGTTTGACACACGGTGGGCTTTTTTCTAACGCGAGTGAAACCGCTTCTTTCACAAACTCGGAATGGTATTCGGGTGCGTATAGTTCTTCTAAACATTGTAAAGCTTCATCGAGTATACGAACAATGAAATACTCCTTGAGAAGAGAAACCGTTTTTTTCTTCCGTTCGTCAGTATTTTTCGCCTTCATCGGTGCAGCAACAACAGGAGGAGATGGTGTTGGTGGTGGTAATGGTCTCGCCGGAGCAGCTGCCGGAGTAGGTGCACCACCACCGCCGCCACCGCTACCTAATAAGGCACTTGACTTGCCGCCAATGTAACCGCCACTGCCCTGAGGAAGCATCCTCTGACTCTGTGACGGTGTTTTCCCGAGTAGCGGTGGTTGAACTTGACCACCTCTCGGCATTGAGCGGGACCTCGGGACTTCCCAATCGTCGTTTTCTATGGCGGGTGCACCGGGCATCATGCGGGCCCCGGGTGGACCGGGCATCATGCGGGCCCCGGGTGCACCGGGCATCATGCGGGCCCCGGGTGCACCGGGCATAGCACGGTTGTTTCTGATACTAGCGGTTGAGCCCCTACGAAGACCCATGTTTATCTCAGCTTCATTATGAATCTCAGTAATCTTCTTAGCCCTCACCTGTACAAGCAACAAAAAAAATTTAAATAAATTAAAACATTATTTTCCCAATTTATAATTAAAAAAAAAAGCCTACCTCTTCCCGCCTTGGAATCCAGTTATTTGATCTGAGATCAATAACATCACGAACCATAAACCTCATACGTGGGGCCAGCTGTTCGTTAGTAGCTAATTCCCTGAGCCGATTAAAATAAAGATCATTAATCCTCCTTGATTTCGGGCACTCATCAAGTCCTTTCCCAATAGTATTTAGGAAATCGCAAATTGCCTCCACATTTTCCTCCTCGGGACAAATTTTATTATCAGTCCCTAAAAGCTCCTAATATTATATAAAAAAACAAAATATTACTCACTCCATTCTACAAAAAAAAATCTCATTTCTCATTAAATTTTTGTCCCACAAAAACTTCTCATTTCTCACATTTGATGGACCCCACATAATAAAATATTACTCCCTCCGTCCCTAAATAAAGTTCTCATATCTCTCCTCCAAATTTTGTCCCTAAATAAAGTTCTCATTTCTCAAACTTAAGGACCCACTTAATATAATAATATTATTACCAATACTTTCACCACTAACTATCTCTTAAAACACTTTCTGTCTCCAATCAAACTTTATATTTTAATAAAAAATAATACCAAATACCCTAATACTAACTATTTCCTAAAAAGTTGTGTTCAAGAGAAATGATAACTTTATTTAGTGACGGAGGGAGTATTATTATTAAGTACTCTCCAAATAATATCCACTAACTATCTTTCTGTCTCTTAACCAGCCTTATATTTTAATAAAAAATATTACCAAACTACCAACTATCACCTAAAAAGTTATGCGAGCGGGAAATGAGAACCTTTTTTTTTGTGACGGAGGGAGTAATAACCAATATAATCCGCGTAAAAAATAATTATGTAACAAACCTGAACAATTTGATGAACGATTTTCTTGGGGACCATTTTCTGCTTCAAAAGCTCACCGATTAAACGAACGTTTCCTAAAGTTCTCAGTTTAATCATTCTTTCTTTGTCTCTACGTTCAGATTCTTGTTCAGGGGCAGTCATTTGTCTTAATTCTGCCCTTAATTTGTCAACACCTTCAAAAGCTTCTTGGCAGTTATTTAACAGCACACGTTTGAATGTGATTGGTTTTCCATCAGGTTCAAGAGTTGGAAATCGGGGCAGTTGTGTGTTGAGGTATGAACATAGTTGAGCATACATTGGGCAAAATGTCGGCTCAAGAACAGCTTTGTCAAATATCATTGAGATAACCCCCTGAATGAATAAATAAATAAAGTAACCGTTTAATAAGATGGTAAATTGACAGCTATAAAACAACAAATGACAAGAAATAAACCTTAAGAACATCAGCTGTGGTGATCCCTGAATCGATAAGTTGGCCTTTAAGAAGATCGAACTTTTCTGGAGTCAACTTGTTGAGGATGCTGAAAGTCAAAACAAGTCATTAATAACCATTTAATTATTTTCATTTTATGTTCATAAGTGAACAACGAATTACAGTCTATGGGCCAGACGAATAAAATTTAACTAATAGATAGTAAATTGTATTGTTCATAAACTTAGATCATCATTGCAAGAATCAAGATTCTAAATAACATGATAATTATAAATTTATAACATAATTCATCAATATTTTTATTAACATTCGGCGTACCCAACCATTTTTATAAGTAATTAACGATATATATATATATAGGGAAAAGTGTGTGTGGCTTTCACATACCTAAGCTTAGGTGTGGAACCATACAAAAAAAATGCAAAAAGTGAAATGGGACAAGACCACAATGCCCTCATGTGCAGCTCACATGGGAGACTTAACATAAAATTTTAACACCGTTTAGCCTAAAGGACTATCGGTGCAATTAGTTTCAAAAATAAGGACCATCAGTGTAATTTTTGAAACTAAAGGACCATTGGTGAAATTTGGTATAAAGTTAAAGGTCCATCCATGTAATTAACTCTATTTTTTAAGAAACATCACACATGATGATTAATTTTGCTTTTTTGTGGTATGTTATTTATATTAAATGAGATATGGATAAGTGAGGATCATTTATAAAACATTTAATATAGTTAAAGGTAAATTAGTAAAATTAATAAGAAAAAGTCTTTAGAAAAATTAACCATTGAAGAGGTTTTTAATTAACAGGTTATTAAATTATGTGACAAAAATAATAAATCATTAGAAAGGTTAACCATTGTGAATGCGGCTCCTTCAGATTTGGTCCCGTTTTGGGTTTCCCCGAAAAACTCAATGTCCACTTCTTGTTTGACTTTAAGTATCTCCTCAGGAATATCTACAACCTATGAAAATTAAAAATAATCGTATTTAACATTTATCAAAATCACATTTTTAGCACCACAGAAAGAAGCTCAAATGCATTTTATAAAACATTAGCTCCCTAAGTTGCAACAGCTGGTCTCTGGTGTAGAGAACACGCTCAAAAAGCTCGAATCGAGAATCATTGTTCTACAAAAATCAGATCAAAATCATTTTAAACTGGGCTTTTTACAATAAATAAATCATCAAAGATTAATATTTAGCACCAAATATTAAGAAAGCAAACAGTAGCAAAAAATTAAGAATCTAATATGTACTTACAAAAACAATGATAAGGGGAAATGACATTAGTCGCTAACTATCACCTAAAAACTTATGCTAATGAGAAATGACATTATTATTACTAAAGTATTACGTATTTCATGATATGCTAAACTGTAAACCACTTACCGCTTTTGTTAATTTCCTCTTCAATTTCATCTCGGTCTCCATCTTCGTTCTTCAATGCAATTTTTTTAGGCTGTAATTTTCGGAGTGAAATGCTTGCTGAGGAAAAGGTGTTGAACCGTTTTGTATGGTAAACTGGTAAAGAGATTGAGGAGTCGTTGGGAAGAGACAAAGTTTCGGAAATGGATTTTTCTATGAAAACCGTTGATTTCCTTTTCTTTCTTTTTTTTCTTTATTTTGTGCTGTAAATATTTTGTCTTAATCTATAAAAACCGGCCGATTTATAAACGGTTCAACCGGCCGTACCGGTTTAACTGGCTGGTTGAACCGGATTACACTACTATTAGGTATTCAGTTCGTAATAAAGCTTCAAACATATCAATAATGATGCAAAATATTTACATTAATAAAAAAAAGTGAGATTAAAAAAATTAAATAAAAAAACAATTCAAATCCGGCTTAATCATCTCGGTCCGACCGGGTTCGTAGTTAACTCGTCCGGTTGAAAGCGGTTTATAAATAGACTTTTAACGTGGTTGATTCGGCCCGGCTTACTCCCATTTTCCGGTCGGACCGGGTCCAACCAGACAGTCGAACCCGCTTTTTAAAACACCGAAACAATGTGAATTCATTAGAAAAAGATAAATTGTATTTATGTTTAGGGTTTTGCTAATGACAGCCCTTAGGGCTGTCAATAAGCGCGTTAAAACTTGTAAATTAATCAACAACCACCTCCTGCATTTTAGGTATCACTAATCCGGTAATAAAAGGACAACATTTTAATGCATATTATTGACAGCCCTAAGGGCTGTCATTAGCAAAACCCTTATGTTTATTATTTGTATCTACTTCATGTTATTATTCATTATAATGTGGTGGTGTTAGTCGGTAATAAGATGAATATGGTGGTGTTAGGTGGTAGCAAGATTGGTGGTAGGTATGACTCATTGGATGTTAAAAATAATTAATTGTTCAAGGTTTGATATTAAATTAATAGTAAACAAAAAAAAAATATGGTTAATTATTTTGATAGTCAAAACACCTATTTGCTCTTAATGAAAAAGTAAATATAATAATTGGCAAACTTAACTTTTTTTGCTACAATATAATTAGACTTCTGATAATGAAAACTCGTATATTAAAAATTACTTCATGGTTAAATTGTATATGGTGTTTTTGAAATTGTGTTAAAAATGAATTTTCACCAACTTTAAACTCATTTAATTATATGTATACTTGTTATTATGATTTATGGTTAAAAACTTTGCGTTCATATTTGTGAGAGCTACGCAACAAGCTAAAGAATGTCTAAAATAAAGTTATAGTGATAAGATATTGATTCTCAAAATGGGGTGTTTAGAACAAAAAATCAAACAAATTAAAGTAGTCCATGTTGATAGATGAACAAACCCAAGTGGGTTTTATAAGCAAGGAAATGAGAATGAGGTCAAATTTCTTCCTTCATTTTCCTTTTGGGTGGAAATTGTTAAACCAAAAGTTTATAAAAGCTCGGATTCATTCACGCTTGACTCCCTAGCTTGTGTGAGTCCCTTTTTGCCAATTGGTTCATTACCTGCTCGTAGGTATGTTGAAAATTCATCTTAGTTGGGAAAGTCGCTATGCTGAAAAGACTTTCTATTTGGAAAAGTCTCAAATGTATTACCAATGACAACTTGGAACTAAACAAACTGGACTGAGAACCGAGAAAATTTCTTCGATTTTTTTCTATTTTATACTGAACCAAACCGAGTACAAAATCTGCATGAAAATTAAACTAAGGACGACATACCTTGATTTGATCCCGTTCTACAATACTGGCATGTTGTTTCGGTCCATTGTACGCAGACCTAAAACTAACCTAACATACATACTCAAAAGCACGAAAAACAAAAGCAGGTATATGAATCACGCTTGAGATTTCAATAAAATACTACAGTTTGCTTTTATGAACTTCCAAGTCTCAACAATAATCAAATTCAAATAAAACTCAGAAAGTCACAAAAATACTAAAGAGTAAATTACACAGATAGTCCCTGTGGTTTGACTTAAGTTTTGGATTTGATTCTTAATATCTAGAAATTACACCCGTGGTCACCATGGTTTGGACTTCGTATTGGTTTTGGTCCCTAACGCTAACCGGTGTTAAAAATGGTTGTTAAATCTAGACATGTGCTTTTGCACATGGGAATAATTTAGTACTTTTACCCTCTTCATCATCTTCATCTTCCTCATTATCACCATTAACAAAAATTCCTCTCTTTCATCACATAACAAGCACCACCACCGACTTCATTAACCTTTTTTTTACCAATGTTAGCAACACAATTTTGTTCCTGTGCCAATTTTAGAACTCAAAGGTCAAAGCTTACTTCAAGTTTGGGCTTTATGATAAACTGTTTGGGCTACATACCGGGTTTAATTGAGACCCGGTTTATCTTATGTGGGTGTTCGGGTCGAATCAACGCACTTGGGCTTAACGCCACACTCCTGTCGAAGACTCTATAACAAGCCGCCGGCGTGTTCAGCTCATTATTTCCGTCATCGCTCTCACCGTAAAGCTCTACGACGGTTGTGCGGTGGACGCCTCTTTCTACTCGAACAGGTATTCTCTTATCTATCTTTCACTGATGAATTGTTCTTTTTCTCACTTAATTCATCTGAGGTATACTCTGATTTAGGGTTCTAGGATGATACTAGCTGCAAAAGATGTAATCTTAATTAACGTATTGAGTTTTCAGGGTAGGTTGATGCAAATTGAGATACTAGTAACATCGCAACATTATTTTGATCTTTAAATTCCTATTTTGTTATGATCTCTGAACATATCGGTTTATTGATGTTGTACATTTCTAGTTTGTGCGAAGATTATTTGAGTTTCTCTTGAAATTTGACGATGAGCTAGGTTTGTAGAAGGGACTTGGAAAGCTGTTCGGTGAATTGTAGAAAGGATAATCTGAGCTTGTTATCTGATGACAGAGATGATTTTTTGTTAGTGGTGATGATGAGGAAGATGAAGATCGAGGAGGGTAAAAGGACTAAATTACCCCCATGTTCGATGCACATGTCTAGATTTAACAACGTTTTTTTAACGGCAGTTAACATTAGGAACCAAAACCAATACGAAGTTCAAACCACGATGACCACGAGTGTAGTTTCTGAAACTTAGGGACTAAATTCAAAACTCAAGTCAAATCACAGGGACTATCGGTGTAATTTACTCAATACTAAACCAAAAAGAAAAGTTTCTGAAAAAAAAAAGTCATCATCATCCTTGTCGCCTCTCGAGTACACTACTCGACATCTCAAAATTCACGGTAACGAATCCACCTTTTTTGTTTTCAAACACATAAACTACTATGTCTATCGTAACACAAAAACAAGATTATACAAGTCTCATTCATAACTCACCTCTTGTTTTCGACATCATCCCACCAACCGCTTTAACCGCTTTTTTCCTAGAATAAACTTTCACATGCACCCACGTCAGCTGCCTGCGATTCTAAGATACCATTCCCAGAAGAACTCAAACTAACAACCTTTTTCACACCCGCGAAAACAGCTTTCTGGTAATAATCATCCTCCATTGTCTTCAAAACATCAGCAACAACCTTGAAATCCATCCCGCCAGACACCACCAAATGACCCATAATTTCACCGAAACCGTTCGGCGCTTTTGGCAAATCGATAGCGATATCGTCCAGCAACGAGCCGTATGACAGACACCCGGTTACCAGATCGGCTCGAGCCAGAACCTTTTTGGTGAGAAGGTGGTCCAGCAGCTTGGTTAACGGTTCGACACACGGTGGGCTTTTTTCTAACGCGAGTGAAACCGCTTCTTTCACAAACTCGGAATGGTATTCGGGTGCTTTTAGTTCTTCAAGACATTGTAAAGCTTCATCGAGTATACGAACAATGAAATACTCCTCGAGAAGAGAAATCGTTTTTTTCTTCAGTTCGTCAGTATTTTTCGCCTTCATCGGTGCAGCAACAACAAGAGGAGATGGTGTTGGTGGTGGTAATGGTCTCGCCGGAGCAGCTGCCGGAGTAGGTGCACCACCACCGCCGCCACCGCTACCTAATAAGGCACTTGACTTGCCGCCAATGTAATCGCCACTGCCCTGAGGAAGCATCCTCTGACTCTGAGACGGTGTTTTCCCGAGTAGCGGTGGTTGAACTTGACCACCTCTCGGCATGGAGCGGGACCTCGGGACTTCCCAATCATCGTTTTCTATGGCGGGTGCACCGGGCATCATGCGGGCCCCGGGCGCACCGGGCATCATTCGGGTCCCGGGCATCCCGGGGCTCAAACCGCCCGGTGGTCCAGCCGCCATAGCACGGTTGTTTCTAATACTCGCAGTTGACCCCCTACGAAGACCCATGTTTATCTCAGCTTCATTATGAATCTCAGTAATCTTCTTAGCTTTCACCTGTGCGAGCAACAACAAAAATATATTAAATAAATTAAAACATTATTTTCCAATTTATAATTAAAAAAAAAAAGCTTACCTCTTCCCGCCTTGGAATCCAGTTATTTGATCTAAGATCAATAACATCACGAACCATGAACCGCATACGTGGGGCCAGCTGTTGATTAGTAGTTAATTCCTTAAGCCGATTAAAATAAAGATCATTAATCCTCCTTGATTTCGGGCCTTCATCAAGTTGTTTCCCAATAGTATTAAAAAAATGGCAAATTGCCTCCACATTTTCCTCCTCGGGACAAATTTTATTATCCGTCCCTAAAAGCTCCTAATATATATAAAAATATAAAATAACAAAATATTAATAACCAATATAGTCCGTGTAAAAAATTAATTATGTAACAATTAACAAACCTGAACAATGTGATGAACGACTTTTTCGGGGACCATTTTCTGCTTCAAAAGCTCACCGATTAACCGAATGTTTCCTAAAGTTCGCAGTTTGATCATTCTTTCTTTGTCTCTGCGTTCAGATTCTTGTTCAGGGGCAGTCATTTGTCTAATTTCTGCCCTTAATTTGTCAGCACCTTCAAAGGCTTCTTGGCAGTTATTTAACAGCACGCGTTTGAATGTGATTTCTTTTCCATCAGGTTCATCAGATGGAAACGGGGGCAGTTTTGTGTTCAGATCTGAACATAGTTGGGCGTACATTGGGCAAAATGTGGGCTCGAGAACAGCTTTGTCAAATATCAATGAGATAACCCCCTGAATAAATAAATAAAGTAACCGTTTATTAATATCGTAAATTGACAGCTGTAAAACAACAAAATGACAAATGATAAGAAATAAACCTTGAGAATATCAGCTGTGGTGATCCCTGAATCGATAAGTTGGCCTTTGAGAAGATCGAATTTTTCTGGAGTCAACTTGTTCAGGATACTGAAAGTCAAAATAAGTCATTACTCATTAAAACCTTTTAAATTTTTCATTAATTATTTATTAAAAAAATCTCTAGAAAGTAGTTTTTTTAGTACCCTTTTACGGTCTTCAAAACCCGATCATTGTCAGAGAGTGTTCCCCTACGAACTGACCATGGGACCTCAGCTTTGACCAGAGCAGGTGCAGGTCCTCCCGTCTGTTTCAAATAGAAAAATTAAAAATAAATTAAAAAATTATAATATAAAATAAACCTAAAATATATTATATTAAAAAAACTAACCCCTTGGTTAGGAGAAGCTTGTGTTCTACCAAATTGTGAGTTTGGTTCTTGCCGATTGTCTCGACCTGCATCCCAAGACCCCTCCACAGGTCCAGGAGCTCTTCCACGCCAGTCACGGTTATCGGGCTCAGAGTAACGGGCCTGAGGCTGAGCTGGCACCTGCAAACAATTAAATCGTCAAAAAAATAAAAAAAAATAAATAAAAACGGTAAGAGATACTTACAGTTCCTTCAGATTTGGTCCAGTTTTGGGTTTCCCCGAAAAACTCAGTGTCCACTTCTTGTTTGACTTTAAGTATCTCCTCAGGGATATCTACAACCTATTAAAATTATAAATATAATATTTCACATGCATCAATATCACACCTTTTTAATACAATTACACCACAGAAAAAAGTTAAGATGCATTTGGTAAAACATTACCTCCCTAAGTTGCAACAGCTGGTCTCTGGTGTAACGAACACGCTCGCGAAGCTCGAATCGAGAATCATTGTTCTACAAAAATCAGAAAAAAATATCATTTTAATCTGGGCTTTTGAAAATAAATAAATTATCAAGAAAGGAAACAGTAGCAGAAAATTAAGAATCTAATACTCCCTCCGTCCCACAAAAAACTTTACATTTCTCCTTCAAATTTTGTCCCACAAAAAAGTTTACATTTCTCAAATTTGGGAGGCCCACCTAATAAAATAATAATATTATCAATCATTCAACCAATAAAATACTTTCTCTCTCCAATCTACCCTTATATTTTAATCAAAAGTATTACAAATGGCCCACCACTAACTATCTCCTAAAATATTGTGCTCATGAGAAATGTAAAGTTTTTTGTGGGACGGAGGGAGTATGTATTTACAAAAACATTGACTAAGCTAAAGAAACTGTTGGAAGAATAATTATTGTCAAAGACTCAAAGTACAAATCATATTAGATTCTAAAACATATAATGTGACCTACAGAATTATAACTACCTCGGAATAAAAATAAAAATGATTTCTAAGCATCTCGTTATAGAATCGAAATCATCATTCATCGATCACATATGAGAACATAACGTCAGCCCATTGGTTCAAAGGAATCTAGTTCTTTATATCCATATTTACAACCCGAAAATTTGTCTTTGTTAAAATAATCAGCATGCCAAACAATAAAAAGTTATCACTTTATACATTATCAGGCCTTCTAAGTATAAAATTATTATACTTAGAGATGATATTAAGTTACAGAAACTTAGAATACTGTACACAATTAAATTATTAACCCTGTCATACACTCATACTTCATCTAAAGCATAAACATTTACAAATCCAACTATATAAATCAACCAAACAATCATACTGTTTAGCCAATCTGAAATAAAACAACGCAAATATTTACCATATGAATTGAAATTCAGCTAATTAAAGATACAGATTAGGTTGAAAAGGGAACATAACGCCCAGATCCAATTAGGGTTTTGAAAAAAAGTAACAACCTTGAAGGCGGCAAGAGATGTAGCGCCGGCGCCACCGTGAGGACGGAGGGTTGAAAGATCAGATGAACCGAAATCAAAACGAGGGCCAGTAGTTCTTCCTCGATTTCCGCCACCTGGTCTTAAGCTCAATACTGTCTGATCAGCCTGCATACCTCGATTGTTTCTACGTTTTTTGTGTTTAAATCGAACAAAATTTCAGAAACTTGAATCGGCCGATTGACGAACGGAACTACCTCAGTAGAATCAAGATTCGACTGAAGCTTGATATTTATGAAAGATAGGGTTTTTTTAGGGATAGATGTAGAGAGAAAGAGAAGGAGCTTTCTCTCTCCTGTAGGAAGTGAGAGAAAGAAAAAGAGGAGAGAGAGAAGCCCTTATAAAGTAACCCTTTTGGTGGCGTGATGATGCTGCCGCTGCGCATTTGAGAAGTTTATACTTCTTTTATACTTCAATTTTGTACCACTTTTTGACGTTTTTGTTTTTCAGAGGGTGGTAATTGTACTTATTAGGTTTTGATGTTTTTACTCTTTTTGGCTGAAGTACAAACAAGTCCTTCAGTTTTATAAAAATGTTATTGCGGATCGTATTTTTATAGGCGTGTTCCTTGTTGCTCATCTAGGGTTTTTAAATGTTTTGTTTTCATTTGATGGAGAAAGAGGCAAAGGCATGGTACATAGACATTTGTTTCAAAAAACAATTTGTGTGATTTGGTTTTTATTTTTTAAATAGACTATGCGATTTGGTGTTTTTTATATGACTGTGTGATTTTTATTTTTTTATCTAGGTGGTTATTTTTTGTGCGACCAAATTATTTTTTATGCGAACAAATATCATTTGTTAAAATTTATGTGGAATCGCACAAGTCATGTGTTTATTTTAGAAGGATTTGAAAGTGTAGTTTTCTTTTTTGAATTTTGGATTTTATTAGATTTGTTTTTGAAGATTTTATTTTATTTTTCATTTTTTATTACTAGTTTATAATCATGTTTAATTATTTTTCTTTATATGTATATGTATGTAACTTAATTTTTCTTTCTATTTTAATACAGAGTCATGCATATTTAATGACATTTTTGCCTTCATTTATCATTTAATTCAGCTCATTTATTTGCTCTTACAAATAACATATCACTCACTAATTCATTAATTTCTTACATGTTCGTGAAACATAAGAATAGAATTTAATGGTCTATCCTTTAATAGTCTACGACACAAATAATGTATGTTAATATACTGACAAAACCACAAGATAGTCAATATTAGTTAAACTTTAATAAAACAAGGTTATTGAATTTATATCACTTGAACAATATTTAATTATTTATGTTGTGTACAACTTTCCGATTTGGATGGTCCAACCAGTGAATTCGGTCTGTTGAATTATACGGCATCATGGTTGAATTATATGGCCTCATTGTTGAGCAGGTGATGGAGGGGATGAGGTTTTGGCATTGACTAATTAGTGTATTTAACTATTTAGGATTATGAGTTTTTTCTTCTTTAAATTGTACTGTATTAGAAAAACATATTGTTTCTCAGTTTTGATTCCCAGTTTATAAACTTTATACCGTTTCTTAAAGAAAAAAATGGCAAGTGTTCATCAACAATTTTTTTTCTATAATATGATTGTTGACAATACCTTAAAACTATGTTTATCTTTCACTACAAAAAAAATAAAAATAGCTTGAAACTTAATAATGCTTAGATTCGTCAAAGGGTTAACCAAACTAACTGCACAAAATAGCGAAATACATTGCACAACCACAACTTATTTATTTAAAGCTCTTATTTAATAACCAAAAACATTAACATTACATCCACAAAACAGAACAAGTACTACTACAAACAAAAACGACCAAACACACTCACAACCTTCACACTTCTTCCATCCAAAACCTAATCAACTTCTTCAATCTTCGGTCCAGCACCGCCACTACCGCCACCATTAGCCGCCCCATCACCCATCGGCATATCACCACCGGCACCACCTTGGTACATTTTCGCGATAATTGGATTACAAATTCCTTCCAATTCCTTCAACTTATCTTCCAATTCATCAACCTCTGCCAACTGATTCTTCTCCAACCACTCCAATCCGTCATCAACCGCCTTCTCAACCTTCCCCTTGTCATCCGCCGC
This sequence comes from Calendula officinalis, assembly GCA_963853835.1. NCBI lineage: Eukaryota > Viridiplantae > Streptophyta > Magnoliopsida > Asterales > Asteraceae > Calendula > Calendula officinalis. Next base: position 74,741,351 of record OY970828.1, read on the forward strand.
CAACTTGGCGGCAAACTTCTCGTCCTTAATCGTGTTCCGCATATTGTACGCATAATTCTCGAGCGCATTTCTAGCTTCCACCTTTTTCTTCACCTCTTCATCCTCGGCCTTGTACCGTTCCGCTTCTTGCACTAATCGTTCAATGTCATCTTTACTTAATCGCCCCTTGTCGTTTGTAATTGTTATCTTGTTCTTAACTCCCGCGGTTTTATCCTCGGCAGACACGTTCAATATCCCATTCGCGTCAATATCAAAAGTCACATTTATCTGAGGGACACCTCGAGGAGCAGGCGGAATTCCCGTGAGCTCAAATTTCCCGAGGAGGTTGTTATCTTTAGTTCTCGCACGTTCGCCTTCGTACACCTGAATCAACACTCCCGGTTGATTATCCGAATATGTCGAGAAAATTTGCTCTTTTTTAGTCGGGATCGTGGTGTTCCTCGGGATTAAAACCGTCATCACACCGCCAGCAGTCTCTAACCCGAGACTTAGCGGCGTGACATCAAGCAAGAGAAGGTCTTGAACCTTCTCATCTCCTTCTCCGGTCAAAATTGCCGCTTGAACCGCCGCCCCATACGCCACCGCTTCATCCGGATTTATGCTCTTGCACAACTCTTTCCCGTTAAAGAAGTCGATCAAAAGCTGTTGAACTTTCGGGATCCGAGTCGACCCACCCACGAGTACGACTTCATGAACCGAACCCTTGTCAATTTTCGCGTCTTTTAAACATTTCTCAACCGGATCCATACATTTTCTAAACATATCTATACACAACTCCTCGAATCTAGCTCGAGTTATCGTCGCATAGAAGTCGATTCCTTCAAACAACGAATCGACTTCTATGGTCGTCTGCGCAGATGCGGACAACGTGCGTTTTGCACGTTCGCACGCTGTCCTCAACCGCCGTAACGCCCGAGGGTTACCACTAATATCTTTCTTATGCTTCCTTCTAAACTCAGTCACAAAATGATTAACTAACCGATTATCAAAATCCTCACCTCCCAAATGAGTATCTCCGGCGGTTGATTTCACCTCAAAAATCCCTTCTTCGATTGTCAACAATGACACATCAAACGTCCCACCACCCAAATCAAAAATCAAAACATTTTGCTCACCTTTTCGTTGCGACTTCTTATCCAACCCGTACGCAATCGCTGCAGCAGTTGGCTCGTTGATAATCCTCATAACATTCAAACCAGAAATTGCTCCGGCATCCTTCGTAGCTTGCCGTTGAGAATCATTAAAATACGCCGGAACCGTTACAACAGCGTTCTTAATCGTCTGACCTAAAAACGCTTCTGCGATTTCCTTCATCTTCACCAACACCATTGACGAAATCTCCTCAGGTGCGAATGTTTTCTCTTCTCCTTTATAATTCACGACAATCATCGGTTTGTCTCCGGCACCGGCGACGACTTTAAACGGCCATAATTTCATGTCGCTTTGAACAGAAGGGTCGGTGAACCGCCGGCCGATTAAACGTTTAGCATCGAAGACGGTGTTTTGTGGGTTCATCGCCACCTGGTTTTTGGCGGCGTCTCCGATCAACCGCTCGGTGTCGGTGAATGCGACATAGGAAGGGGTGGTGCGGTTGCCTTGATCGTTTGGAATGATTTCTACTCGGTCGTTTTGCCATACTCCGACACAGCTGTAGGTTGTTCCGAGATCAATTCCGATTGCTTTCTCCTGTTTAGCCATTGATAAACTGACAATAGTTTCAGAAACAGAGTACTACGTATTGCTTCAAAGAGTGCTTTTTTGTTGAAGATTTGTGTGTTTTTTTGCTGTTTGAAATCTGTGATGGGTTTTTTGAATTGGGAATTGAGAATTTATAGATGAGATCAATAAAAGGTGGAAAAGATCGAGAGAAACAGAGGAAGGAAGGAGAAGGAAACGTGATTGTTCTGGAAGAGGCGGGAAAGATCACATTTGCCTAGGGGTAGTTTTGAAAATTTAATGGGTGTGTGTACAGGTGGATATCTACAAAAATCTACAACATGCTGGATCACTCGATAGAAGATTCCTGCGTAATGCTTACGTGTTACGGTTTGGGCCATTCTTTGGACCATGCTTATACTTTAGCCCATTTATGTTTGATCTTATTAGACCAAAACCATTATTGAAAATGAATCTATTTAATTTAACAACAAAATATGTTAGGCCTATGCATGGTTAAACAATCGGATTGAACTGGACCGGAAATATGGCTTTGTTTGGATTAAGAACCGGATCAGTGAGGGTTTGGTTGGTTTCGGTTCTTGGTCGTTTCCACCAAGCTAGCCTCGCCTACCTCATCTATAGGCATTTCTATCCGGCCGCGCGCAAGATCAGTGGCGGTACCAGGACAATTTTCAAAGGTGGTCGAAAATTTAGAGTGGAAGTCAGGTTCTTAAGTGATATTTTTTTAAGGTTAAATTGCAAACATAACATTTTTAAACTAAGAAAGGAGATAAATTAGTTAAAAGAAAAGAAAATTTTAGTAGAAAACACAGTAAAAAAATTTTAAAAAGGAAATAAGAAAAAAAAATTAAAAAATATATGCATATGAAAGGGACTTGAACTTAATGTTATATGTTTAAAATATATAGAAGTTAACCACTAAGCTAATATACGACATGAAGTGGTTATCGCTTATACATTATAAGCAAAAGCCAAAAATGAGTTGATACATAAAAAAATTTATACTAATTGGAAAACTTGAATTGGGCAGATGCCCACCCTGCCCACCCCCTAGAACCGCCCGTGGTTTCCACGCTGTTTTGAACCGGTTGGATCAAGATTAATAATGGTCTATAATTGTAGTTTGAATGTTCGGTTTGTTAAATGGATATTGAGATCGGTTTGAGTATCCTTGGGCATGTCGTTTTGGAAACCGGATTAGGGGAATCGGTCCAAAAACCAAATCTGATATACGCTTGTAGCTTAGTGATATTGGAGTTTGGTGTAAGGTGTTGTCCATGATGTTCAAGTCCCGTTGCGGACTAGCTAGTTATCATGTTTTTAATTTTTATATAGGGTTTTTCTAACTCATGCCCTAAGAGTATGAGATTAGAAGCATTGATTGAGTTTATATCTACCATTTACATTAAAAATTGTATTCAATAGTGGTAAAAATTAGACTCCATTGTTAGTTATCATTTTTTAAACCTTTTAGGTTGTATATTTTAGGTAATCAGTGTGTTTTGTAAATAAAGTTGCGCTAGAAACGTTTACTTTTTTCGACTTTACTTATAAAATAATGTATTCTTTTCTTTTCCACCGAAAAAAGCACAGGAATATGTTATATCCCAAATCCACAAGCTTAAACTTATAATAAGCACGGAGCATGTTAGTAGGACCATCCAAATTAATATATTAAACAAATTTATTATGTTCCATCTAAATTTTTGCAGTCATAGTATTCATGTTTTAAGAATTGATTCTAAAATAGACATTGACATAATCAAATCTTTTGGAAAATCTCAAATTGGCAATATCACCCGATGTATAAGAAAAGACGGAGTGGGGTAGCCATTACGTCGTGGTTTCTTATTGCTTAGATGAGTGCCAACGGTGGCGTCACAAACCCGTCAAGGGCACGTCGTGCAACGACGCCTTTGGCACCGCGGCGTCGGTAGCCGCGTCGGTAGAAACGTGTCGCCGTGAGGACGTGAGGGATGGGGCGTCAGTAGCTTTTGTGTGTGTGTGGAGGGGGTTAAATACTTAAATGTAATATTTTAAGGGTTAGTGATGTGTTAGTGATGGGTTATTGTTGGCACGACCGTGTCAGTAGCGTGTCGGTAAGGATGTGATGATGTGGCGCTACTGACGGGTTTAGTGACGCACCACTGTTGGGAGAGGCCTTAGGTCTCTCCCAACCCTTACCCATCACTAAACCCATCACTAGCGCCACGTCATTGCATCCTTACTGACACGCTACTGACACGTTCGTGCCAACTCTACACATCACTAACCCATCACTAAACCCATCCTTTCCACATCACCATTTTATTTAATTAAAAACACACTACATTAAATAAAATAACATTACATTAAATTAAAAAAAACATTACATTAAATTTAAAAAGGACATTAAAACATAAAAAAAACACTAAACTTAAAAAAAAAAGTAGACATAAAAAAAAAACATTAAACTAAAAAAAAAAAAAACTACTCGTCGTCCTCGTCGTCTTCTCCCTCATCGGATGAGTCCGGATCGGCGTATTTGTCCAATAAACTCTGGCGATATTTTAAAACCGCTTTTCGCTCTCTTGGATTCAAATTATCGGGAACCGAACAATGAAGGACTCTGAAAGCATCCGATATCTTTTTCTCCACAGTCGCTTCTTTGATAGTCTTCAAAGCGTCGGCTTGCAGTATGGCGTTCTCACATATACGGTCACGAGTTTCGTCACTTGAATATCGTGACGAAGTCGCATCCGAGGAACTTCCCGTACGCCGGCTAACGTTACGACCCGGTGGGCGACGGATCGGGTCGTCACAGAATAGACCATCCATATTTGCGGTAGGGAGCGGGGTGGTGTTGTCTTCGCCAAGGTTCACCGGGTTGGGCTCGGGAGTGGGTTGGGGATTCATCACGTTGTAATTTGTCCAAAACTTGGGGTAATCTCTTAGTTCATTCCAACACAGTTCGTACAAAAAGTTCCTCCTGTTGTTATAAAATTGTTGTTTTGTGGCGTTGAGCACGCCTTGGTCATCGGCCCCACTTTGTCGCCTTGACTCGAACCGTTTAAAGATTTCCCCAAACTTCCGAACGTCCATTTTTATCTTGTTCCATTTCCCTTGGAGTTGACTTCTGGTGCGTTTTGTATCAACTAGTGAGTTGTACTCGGCTTCAATCTGCCCCCAAAATCGATCACCGGATTGTGAGTTCCCGCGTTCAGCGGATTGTGAAGCATTTATCCACTGCTGGGATAAAATAACGGCCTCCTGGATGGACCACTTCTGCACCGAACCAGCCTCCCTAACCGCTGGTGTAGCTCTTCTTCTTCTTCCTGTTCCCCTGCTTGGTTGGACCGGTTCGGGTACCGCTTGTGGGCCCTCTCCTTCGTCTTCCTCTTCCACTTCGGGCTGGGATTCAATTTGCACTTCGGGTTGATAGCCAGAACCCGAACCCGAACCGGGAAAATAACTGCCGCCATAGAAACCGGGGTGGAAACCGTGTTGGTAACCGGGTTGGTAACCGGGTTGATAACCGGGTTGAACAGCGCCTTGGGGCGGGAAACCGCCGGGGGATGAGTAGAACGGATGAAAACCCGAACCCGAACCAGATGCGACGTTGCTCGGGCTGGGCTGGCTAGTCTGTCCAGCATTTGACGAATATGCTAGTGACGGGATACGAGTGTTTAACAAATTTTGGAAGTGATCATTTGACGGGGAGGAGTTGGATCTACGACTAATGATGAAAATTTGGAAAATAGGTAATGAAGGTAATGAAGAAGTGGGAGAAGTGGTATAAAATTATGAATGAGAGGGTGTTGTATTTATAGGTAAAAAATAGGATAAAGAAAAAAAAAATTAAATTGAATTTTTGAATTCAATTCCCCCGCTCCCCCGACCCCACATACGCTCCCCGACTCCCTATCGCAGCCGTCGACCAGACGACGCCCGCCCAACGACGCAAGCCACGACGAGTCGGTACCAACGCCGTCGTGGCGCGACGCACCTCGACGCCCTCCCCCGACGTGCCGTTGGCACGGGTCTTATACACATGAGAGCTAAAGGCTCTTACACCAAAACAAAACTTTTATTTTGAGGGCTCAGCTCATTAAACTATTATAAAAAACTTTCTATATTTACAGAATTCAAAAATGCAATAAGCAATAAGCAACCCTAAATAAGTAATCTGGAAAAGTGTTTAATGTTAATTAAATTAAACTAAACACCGTATATAAAAAAAAAGCCAAAATGGGATAACTTTATTAAGATCAAAATCAATGATGCCGATACTTTGCAATGATTATACTTTGGATTAAAGTGAATGTCTCGTTGGCGCCAAAAATTTTTCTCCAACTCCTCTCAACCTACGTCTATCTGTTCAAACTCTCAATTTTAACTCATTACGACTTCACGATTCACCAGCATCTCGCCGGAATATTCCGCTCCTCAACTCTCCGGCCGATCTCCGTTCATCAACGTAACTGATCTCTGGTCAGATTACTGCGTAAATTTCAAGCTACTATTATATACAGCTAGCATTGATCAATTAGATTGTTATGTGTGAGCCTACGAGAATTTGTTATCCATCTGTTTCACTTTTACGGTTAAATTTATCGTAGTTAACGATGAATTGAGGTTTCACTGTTTCTATTTAGTGTAATTTAGTAATTTGATAATTTAGGGTTTCTGCTAGCATTAAGATAGCAAAAAACGATAGATCCACTTTCAGTGAAGATCGTATGTACTCTATGATATTATAATTACAAATATGAATATAATAATAATATTGTAGAATAATGCAATTACTACCGATTTCTGTGAATTCGGCACTGTTCCGGAAATCAGGGACAACGATCTGCAAATTCCAGACACTACATCATGTATTGTTCATGGAAAATGTAACTAGTTTACTACTATAAAATTATGAAGTTTACTATCTCAGGTTTTTTACATCGATTTTCGTTCCTCAGTTTTGGATTTTGCAAATTCTTCATGACTAAAATAACATTTTTAGTCACCTTTTAAATATTTAATCCTACCTCCTTCCAGTCATAGGATGCTAAATCTTCAAGCATTTGGGATTAAAATGTAAAATGAAAAATCTACTTCGTCTATGAATTTACAAGATATTTTATGATATTATAATATAAGTTCCAATCTGATGGTCAGACATAAGTTTGATGAATTTATGACATTATTCCGGCCTTGTTTAAATTTATTATAAATTATAAATAAATATGTTTGTGTTGTGCGAGCGGATTCAATGAATTAATGGGGATGGACAATGATCTTCTTCTGCACATGGTCTTCCATGTTTGTTTCCATAACCCTTATGATTATATACATTATTACTTTCAATTTGCTGACTAAGCCTTCTTAATTTATTTCAACTATTTGTCTGTTTCTCAATACTTAAACTTTGACTGTAACAATGTAAAAAAAAATAATATTTATTTTTTATATTCCAAAATGTTATATACATAGATTCTTGTATATGTGGCTCACCATTACTCTATCTTCTCATGTTCTTTCCTCCCTTGTAGAACAAGTCTTTGAACATATTTTCTATTTTTACAGAATTCCTTCGAATTTTGCAAAAAAGGCTAAACAGATCATAAAAGTTAATTTGTTTTTATTACTTTTTTGGGTTATGAGCTGTAAGTTTGGTATGTAAAGTGCATTTTAGTCCTGTTTAAACTTCTTATTTACACTAGTTTGTTGCAGGTTTCAAGAGAATTTTTATGTTCAGATCTGTAAAGACTTATGCTTTTGATCAACTTTATTCTTTTTTGGTAATATTTTTTCTTTATCTATTTGTAACAGATTAACAGTGCAATCGTGTAAGATTCTATGATCAAGATTTATAACCAATTGGTGTGAAAATCATCAGTTTTTAAAGGCTATTGATCATATGATAGAAGATACAAATGTTGCCAAAAATTAACAGAGTTGGTGTATATGAATCAAATCAAAAACTTGAGCAAAATGAAGAAACAAATTATCGATCTCGAATCAGGGAAGTTAATTCTAGATACAAATCACCTACACCAATTCGTCATCCTTCCCCAAACACACCGAGAACATTTACCAAAACGCCCCTGCCCATTTCAACCAGAGCTATATCCACAGAAAGAAAACGACCCGTGACACCAAAATTACCAATACGCCCCTGCACCCCGGTGCACGACACATCATTCGATACACAACTTGCAGCCCGAAAGACGGTTAGTGGTAAATTACCATTTTACCCCTCCACGCCGGTCCAAGATACATCAGTTGACACAGAACTTGCAGCCCGAAAGACGGGTTTTGGTGGTAAATTACCAGAATCCTTATGGCCTTCAAGAACACGTAGTCCTAATGTTTCTTTTCAGTCTGATACGTTTTCTCTCTCTACAAGTAAGAGAGAGAAACCGCCACCTCAGACTCTTTCTAACCGCCCGCTAAAATCATCATCAAATGTATCACAAAAACGTGTAACAACACCCGAGAGAAAAAGAAGCCCGCTCAAAGGAAAAAACATCATCGATCTCTCAGAAAATTCAAAACCGCTAACAACATTTTCTAAAAATTCAAACAAAAAAGTCAACCTTCCCGAAAAACCCACAAAAATCTTCATCGCGCCAACTAGAAATGTCAAAATGCAGTTAGAAAAATCTGCAAGTGATCCTGAGAGGTTATTATCGTCAATTACTGATAACAAAAGGTTAGAATATGACAATTTTGTTTCTTCAAGTTTATCAGTAAGATCTCAATCTTTACCTACTAGTGGGGCCCGCCCGTTTTCACCCAGTAAGGGCCCAAAACGGCCCGTTAGCCCGGCCCGTTTTCGGGGTTCTAGTCCTCTGAGGCAACCCTGTGATTCGAATAATAAAGTTTCTGTTCTTACATTTGTTGCTGATATTAAAAAGGGGAGAAAAGTGGTTGATCAGATAGAAGATGCTCATTATTTACGGTTACTTTATAATAGACAAATTCAATGGCGGTTTGTTAATGCAAGAACAGAGTCTTCCTTAAAATCACAGAAATTAACTGCTGAGGTTTGTTCCTTATCACCATCAACATTTTGAATTTTATTTCAGTTTTTAAAAATGATTTTTTTTGTTACATCTTTTATCTAGTTTTTTTTGTTTTTTTTGTGACATCTTTAATCTAGTTTTTAATTTTTTATTTTTTTTTGAGATTGTTGACATTTTCATGGTTTCTAAAACGTTGAAATTAACTAACAAATTATTTATTGATATAGAAATCTTTAAATAATGTGTGGAGAAATAGCTCAGAGCTTAAGGATTCAGTAGCTGCAAAGAGGATTGAAGTCGAACAGTTGAGATTAAAGCTAAAGCTTTACTCGATTTTAAACCAACAAGTAATGAATCTTTTTTTAATTAATATATTTATTGTTTTTTTGCTCTTGTTTTTTAACTAATATCTTTTATTATTATAACTAACTCAGATGGGGTACCTGAATGAATGGGGTTCAATTGAAAAGGAGCAAAATATTTATTTATGTAATGTTATTAAAGATCTAGAATCAAGCACTCTTCGACTTCCTGTAACCAAAGGGGCAACTGTATGTTTGTTATTTTGATTAAATCATGTTTAAATAATAAATATTTAATAATAAATTTCATTGACTAATATTTAAATTATACAAAATTTCAGGTGGATATTAGAACTTTGAAGTCATCTTTTTGTTCAGCAATGAAAGTCATGCAAACAATGGGATCCTCCCTTCACTCTACTATATCAAAGGTCAGATATTTAATTTTTAATTTTTTAATAATTTGTGTTTTTAGTATTTTAAAATAATGGTTGTTTGTTAATACAGTTGGAGGGAGTTGTATCTGAAGTTGGTAGCATAGCAGCACAGGAAAGAGCTCTTCTTGATGAATGTCACCTTCTATTGCTTTCTGCATCTTCTTTACAGGTAATAATTAGTTTTTTTATTTATTTACAAATGTGTCTTTTTATATTATTTTATAAATAATTAGTTTCGGTTATTTGCAGGTAAAGGAATACAGCCTTAAGACTCGTCTACTACAACTGAAACAAGAATCATGACTCTTATCTTAACAACAAACATGCTGACTCACTCTAACTTAAGGAGTAATATTACTTGCTCATTATCACAAAGTTATGGTTTCTTTTTTAGATAATAGGAAAATTGTAAAATGACTGCTGATGTGGCAATCAAAACTAAGAGAGAATTTGTAAATATTAGGCGAGAAAAGGTTATTATGTATACCCATGTATTCTGTTGAAGAAGAAAAATGGCATAATAGCATAAAAGATGGTTTATGTTGATGTTCTGTTTTTGTCACTTGGCATTTGTTAATTTCTCACAATCATGAATCAACCATCTGGAAAAAATATATCTATATGGATAACTCACTTGCCGTATATTTCTTTAATCTTTAGAATCGGGACTAAATTCAAAAAAATATTATGTTTTCGAATTTCGACACCCATTATTTATGCATTTGAATTTTCAATCACTAGAGTTTGCATATATGCTTAAAAAATGCATTTAATTAATTCAAAAGAAAACGGAAACTTAGTAGGTCAACCCAACTCAAACCCGTCTTTAAAATGGGCCGATTTGACTCAAACCCGTTAATCAAACATGACCCAACCCACAATACAGTCAACACTCAAAGTAAAAGACTATTTATGGCTGCTAAACAAAATATGAAACATACAAGAATTATACCATGGTTACTTGCTATTGCTACCAAGAACAAAAATAATTATATTTGCATACATGTTTTTAGTACTCTAAAACTATACATGATTTGAAAAATCTATTAAATTCCGAGAAATAAACTCACAATTTGTGACAATTAAACGCTAGCCGATACTTCGGTCTCAGTTGACTTTTCTTTCTTTTTTGGTGCTTCTTTTTGTGTAACAGCTTTGTTTGGAACCAGTACTAAAGTCATGTTATTGTCTCTAAAGTTCTTGCTCTCCTCAACTGCTAGCTGTAATTAAAATAAAATAAAATAAATTATTTCAAAAACTAAATTATTTTTAACTTGATTTTGTTGAAATAAAATATCACTTACCTCCCCTACATCATCACGAAAACGTCTGATTAGCTCAATAGCATTATTTTTGAACTCTTTTTGACGTCCCTTTAAGCTTACTATTAGTTTAACCTGTAAAATTGCCATAAATATATTCACAATAAAAATAATAAAAATACCAAGTATTTAATATGCCGTTGTAGGAATTTATAAGTACCTTATCACCATCTTTTAAAAACTTTTGAGCAGCTTTCAAACGCACGGTATAATCATGCACATCGATGTTGTAACTGTCATGAAAAAGTAATTGGATTGTAAATAATAAATGAGTAACAAGAATTCCAACTGCATAGCCAAACAAAAAGATTTACATTTACCAATCACATTATTAGATCTAGGGTTAGTTAAAGCGGTTGTTGTGTTCGCCACTTTAATTTACCAGGGGTAAATTCGTCATTTTAGCTAATTAACCCACATTTTAATCCCACTAACGTAATGATTCAAAAGTATTAAATTGTCGACTAAAGTTTCTTACCCCATTTTAAGCTCCTTCTGATCCACACGATGAGCTAGCATAAAAAAACATATATTTCAGTCAGTAAATCAGCATCTTTTTTATTATTATCTCAAAGGTTATGTATTAATAAATTATAAAAATAATTTTTTTTGGATATGTATACAAAGAAAGAAGAGGTATTCACCAGAACTTTTCTTCTGCTGGTCTCTTTTCTTCTTTTGTTGCTCGTATTTATATTTGCTGTAATAAAAAATAATTTTTATAACACAAATAAGAAACATAATTAAAATACTTGAGATTTATTTTATCACCAATGCAAAAGGAGAATTAAATTACTTGTAATCCATTAACTTGACAACAGGTGGATCTGCCTCTGGAGACAATATAACCTACAAAAAGTAAGTATTTTTATAAAATAAATAAGAAATACATGCAGCAGATTATGAATTCCAGATAGAAGACCAATTCAAAGATACTGCAATTTAACATAATTTATGTTGCTAATTTGCAAACTATTTAACACAAATACCAGATCAAGTTCAGCATCTTCAGCCATCTGAACAGCAGCACTTTTAGATACTATACCAACCTAACAAAGCAATTCAATTCAATCAATCTCAACATATAAACAAATAACATAAAATGATGCAGAAATACTCACCATGTTTTGTTCCTCATCAATAAGCCTCACAGTACTTGACCTATTTTGAACCAACAAAAAGACTGCAAATTAATTCTTTAATTCGAACAAGCAATCAAGTATTACAAATGTAAATGCTAAGATTTGCCGCATAAAAAGGTAGTGCTTAACTAGTAATAAGTTAGGGTTTTTTTCAATTTGAATTCTAACAGTTATACTCATCAATATAATGCGTATTGTATAGTAAGCATGTGATTAATACCTAATACCAGATATATCAAGAGCTGGATCGTCATCGTTACTCTGCTTAGGTCGTCTAGTATCTCCTTGCCGTGAATAACTTCCGCCGCCGCCGCCGTACCGGCAGGTGATGCGGCAGCCGCGGTTGACGGAAGAATTAGGGGAGTCAAGGCGGGGATGGAAGAGTTTTGATTGGAGATTAGTGAGAGAAACTGGTCGTTTGAAATGAGGAATTGAGCAGCTGGTGGTGGTAACCCCAGCCATTGAATTTATGTAAGATGCCAGTAACACTGTTTTGGAGCTTTGAAGAACACCTCTAATGGCAATCTATCATCTTATCCCTGTTTTGACAGGAATATTTAGTTACAATATGAACCTTGTGCTTTCATGAAAGTTGCAGTTTAGGACCTTGATGTTTCTTTGTTTTATCATATCTTCTATAGTTGCCTATTCGTTACGAGCAGGGGTGATGATTCAGTTTGGGATTCAGGTTGGCGAATTCGGATTCACAGGTTGGGTATGTCATAAATGTGCTACTTGAAACTGACATGTTTAAATAAATATGTTTAATATCTTAACCCTAATATGTTTATTTTCAATCAAAAAATAACTAGTTTTACGGTCAATTAAACAGCTTGTTGTTATTCAATAAATTTTATTAGAAAATATAAAAACAACAAAATTACTAAGTACCATTTTAATTTTTATGTAACTATTAATTACGTTTGAACTAATAAATAACTAAGTATAAATACATTTTTTAAATATATTTTAAATAACTAAATGAGTTGACGGGTCGACTCATCAAAACTATTATTGATTTGATCATAACTTGTTTAATAAACGTGTAAGTTGAGTCGACACAAAACTGAACCAAATCTCCTTTATCTCAACTTAAACTTGTTTATTTTCATATCGACTTAAATTGAGTTTCATATCAGATCAGAAATTAACACCTCTAATTATGAGTTGGAGTTTGTATCGGATAAAAGGTACATGCACTACTCGAAATAATGCATATTCGAATTGCTTTAGAGCATCTCCAACCATAAACTCCATAAAATCACTCTATCTCTATAAATTGGTGGACCTATTCACTCTAAACATCCTCTCAATTCCAACCATAAACTTTATCAATCTCTTCAAAACTCTTTATAATTAGTGGGACCCATATTAGAGCATCCCCAATGGTTAACCTCACAAAGACTTATTACTTTTGTCACATCAACTATCTACTAACAAAAAACCTATTTAAAAAAAGCATCTCCAATAGTTAACCTTTCAAAAAACTTTTTCTTATTAATATTACTAGTTTACCTTTATGTATCTCAAATGTTTTATAAATGCCCCTCATATATAATTTGACAATATTTATAGTATTTTATAATACTTAATATACCACAAAATAACAAAACTTATCATCATTCTTGTTCTTTATAAAAAATATGACAAAATTATCATTTATAGTTATAAAAATAATAAAGAATTCATATATAAATTTATCTAGGGTTTAAAATGTAAAATTAGTAAATATGAGGACTAAATAATTCAAACATTGAAAGATAGTTAAGAGGTTATGGAAGAATAAGTCATTGAAAAAAGCTTTTAAAAAAAGCTCTTCACTCCAATAGCAAAAAGTCATCCAAAGACTTATTTAAATAGTAATAAGCTTTTGAAAAAGTTACCATTGGAGATGCTCTTACATGTGCAATTACACTCACAAACAAGTGTGGGGTCCATGGATAGAGTGGATTTCTCTCACTCTAAATATAGAGTGAGCTTTTCTCTCACTCTATATTTAGAGTGAGAGATAGAGGTGGGTTGGAGAAGAAAAGACTTCAAATATTGAGATAGAAGAAGTAATAGAGGTTGGTTGGAGATGCTCTTAGAAACATTTCGTAATTATTAATTTTTGTTACATTCAATTTCATATTTTTATATTTTCGATTTTATTATAAAACCACTAAAAGACGATTTTACCCTTGACCAATAAAACTTGAAAACCCAACAAGGGCAACATAAGGTTTTAGGCAGGGTTTACTCATCGTCGTCTTCTTCAACCCCAATTCCACCCCTTATCCACCCACCCCCATTCTCAAACCACCAATTACCAAATAAAAATGGCTTCTTCAGCCATCTTTTCCCCAAACCCTAGAAGTGGTGACCTTCAATCTCCATGGTCAACCAAATTAGTCAAACCAAGAAAACCTCAAAAACCCACCACTCATCCTCAACTCTTCAAAAACCCCTCTCAAAACCCATTAATTTATTCATCTTCTTTCCCTCATAACCTCAAATTACCATCTTTAAAAGACCCAATTTCATCCACTCATTCACACCCACTTCCGGATTCCGTCGATGAAAATTTCACCAAAATTTATGAAAATCTCGCAACTTTACAACGAACCACACATGGGTTTGATTCGGTTTCAATTTCCGAAATAAACCCAAAAAGGATCTACATTCAAGAACCACCTTGGATTACGTCACTGTTGATGAAGAATTTTTACAGAAACAGCGTCAAGAAAAGGGTACGAGTGGAATTTGATAAAAGAAATTATTATATTTTGAGAAGGAGACAAATTAAAGCAGAAACAGAAGCTTGGGAGAAGATGACCGAAGAATATCGGGAATTTCAAAGAGAAATGTGTGAGAAAAAATTAGCACCTAATTTGCCTTATGTTAAATCATTATTTGCTGGTTGGTTTGAACCGTTGACTAAAGCAATTGAACAAGAACAAAAATCACCAAATACTAAGAAACATCAAGAAGCTTATGCTCCTTATATTGATTCATTGCCACCTGATAAAATGGCTGTTATTGTAATGCATAAAATGATGGGACTGTTAATGATGGGGCATGATTATCGATATGTTCGAGTTGTTCAAGCTGCTATTCAAATTGGTATGGCGGTTGAGCTTGAGGTTAGTTAGTTAGTTACTAATATTTTTTAATTTAATTATGCCCTAATCTAATTGTTAACCTAATTGCTAGTTAATTCCACATTGCCATGATTAAGGTGGTGTTTGTTTTAGCTTATTTTTGATACATTTGCACGTGCAATAATATATGATTTTGTTTCAGGTTAGAATACAAACTTTCTTGGAAAAAACGAAGAATTGCCCGAAAAAGAAGGTTTTAATTCAAGGTCAAGAAGAAGTAAAAAAAGAAAACGAGATGCTTAGAAAACGTGTTAAAACTTTGATTAAAAGGAAAAGAATAATGGAAGTACAAAAGATTTTGAAAAATGAAGAATATATTCCTTGGGGCAGAGATAAACAAGCAAAGGTATAAAATTTATGTTTTTTTTTCTCAAATTAAAGTATAAAAACCGATAAAAATAGGACAATTTTCATGACTACTAACAACAAAATTTCCTATTTTTTTTTATACAGTTGGGATGCCGTCTTATTGAGTTATTAACAGAAATAGCTTATGTTCAATCTCCAGCTAGTCAGTCTGCTGACTCACCACCTGATATTCGGCCCGCATTTCGACATATTTTCAAGATTATTGCAATGGAATCAGGGTGAGTAATTAACTTGTTATTTAAAAAATTAGTATTTTATTCTAATTTTGAAGGGCATATAAGTAAATAATTTGTTATTACTTATTAAAATCTGCAGTCAAGTCAGAAAGTGTGGAGTTATTGAATGCAATAAAATGATTCTTTCTGGACTTGAAAGAACTGTAAGTGCCAATTTCAACCCGTTTACCCTGTTTTGACTTTTGACCCTTTACACAACCCGCCCATTTCCCCTTTGAAAAATGTTTAATCTTTATGATTTTCCAAATGCAGGCTCGACACATGATAATCCCTTATGTACCTATGCTAGTGCCCCCAAGAAAATGGAAAGGGTATGAATGTAATTTTAATTCTCGATTTATTACACTTTTAAGGAATTATTATGTTATATAATAATATAATATACTTTTTTAAGGTATGATAATGGTGGCCACTTTTTCTTACCTTCATATCTGATGCGTACTCATGGATCAAAGCAACAACAAGAAGCTGTTAGAAATGTTCCAGCTAATCAAATGCAGAAAATTTATGATGTAAAGAGGATTAGTGACATTTTATATTTTTTTAACGCGATTACAAATATTAAATAATTATTTATGATATAAACAGGCATTAGATACACTTGGAAACACCAAATGGAGAGTGAATAAAAGACTACTTAATGTCGTTGAGAGCATTTGGGCTGCAGGTGGTGATATTGCTGGTCTTGTTAATCGTCAAGATGTAAGTTTTTTCATTTTTTTATTTTTTCCCTACAGGTGGCAAAACAAGCGGGTTGGGTTACGGATCATAAGATTTTTTGCTTGAAATTAGCCAGTTTTTTTGTACGGGTCGGGTTGAATTGCTAGCACTTTTTCTCCCTTTCAGAAAAAAATCATAAATAATGAACGTTTTAATTATGATTTTAAAACAGATATTACGATAATTATATATCCTCTGATTTTATTTATTTATTTATTTTTATTATTTTATTGTAGGTTTCGGTTCCCGATTTGAATTCAGAGGACGCAAATGAAATAAAAGAATGGAGATGGAGTGTGCGAAAAGCAAAGAAAATAAACCAAGAATTACATTCTCAACGATGTGACATTGAGCTAAAACTTTCAGTAAATTTTCAACCCTAATTTAACCATTTTTTGTTTATAGTTTTTTATTTTTTTATTATTTTTATTTTAATATTTGACCTAATTTCCAGGTGGCCCGAAGAATGAAAGACGAAGAAGGCTTTTTCTACCCACACAATCTTGACTTTCGCGGGCGGGCCTACCCAATGCACCCGCATTTAAACCATTTAAGTTCTGATTTATGCAGAGGAATTCTTGAATTTGCAGAAGGAAAACCGTTGGGGAAATCGGGCTTAAAATGGTTAAGAATACATTTAGCAAATCTTTACGGGTCGGGTGTTGAGAAATTATCATATGATGGAAGATTAGAATTTGTTGAAAATAATTTAAATGAAATTATTGATTCTGCTGATAATCCTCTTGGTGGGAATAGATGGTGGTTAACTGCTGAAGACCCGTTTCAGTGTTTAGCTGCTTGTATTAATCTGTCAGAAACCCTAAAAAGTTCTTCTCCTCATACTGTTATTTCACATTTACCCGTTCATCAGGTAAAATTACTAAATTTACTGTTTTGGCCCGTTTGGGATGAAAAAAACCCTAAATCGACCTGTTCTAACTAAACGGATCACAGGCCAGATTTTAGCTCTTTGACCCGTTTGGGATGAAAAAAACCTGAATCGACCCGTTTGAACTAAACGGGTCATAAATTTTTTTTGTCTTATTGTAACTGAAATGTTGTTTTTGTTATAGGATGGTTCATGCAATGGCCTCCAGCACTATGCTGCATTGGGGCGAGACACTGTATGTTTAATTTCTGAATTTTATTTTTTTCTTCCATTTTTTGTTGAGTAAATTATTGTTTTTATTGATTTTTTTGGTGTAAATATCTTTTTATTAATTGTGAAATATGTTTTTACAGTTGGAAGCTGCTGCAGTGAACTTAGTTGCTGGAGAGAAACCTTCTGATGTTTATTCAGAGATTGCAGCAAGGTATGCCATATGCATTTAAATAATAATAATAGTTAGTATGATTTATTCTTCTATTTTTTACTTTTAAAGCTCATGCCTTTTTTACTTCAATTGTCTTATTAATTTTATATCAATAAACTGTTTTTATTTATTTATTTTGATTTGCCAGGGTTCATGAGATTATGCTGAGGGACAGTGAAAAAGATTCAACAACATATCCAAATGCTTTACTAGCAAGGCTGTTAATTGGGCAGGTTTGTGTTATTGTTTTCAAATTTTTTATAAATTTTTTATAATTATTTGTAAAATTATATTTAAAAAATGGGAAAAATTCAGGTAAACCGAAAATTAGTGAAACAAACAGTAATGACATCAGTTTATGGTGTAACATTTATTGGTGCACGAGAACAAATCAAAAGAAGACTACAAGAAAAGGGTCATTTTACCGATGACCAACTTTTGTTTAGTGCATCATGTTATGCTGCTAAAGTAAGTAATTATTAACTAATTATTTGTTCGATTTAATATAATTATTTAAATAATTATTTTAATCCTGCAATAGGTCACACTCGAGGCTCTTGGGGAGATATTTGAAGCTGCACGTGGTACCATGTGTTGGCTTGGTGATTGTGCAAAGGTTCATTTTTTATATTACAAAATCAGTTATTTATTTATATTTTAATCTTATTTTTGGCTTATTAAATAAATGGTAATATAAATATATAATATCACAGGTGATTGCTTCTGAAAATCAGCCCGTTCGATGGACAACTCCTCTAGGGCTTCCTGTCGTGCAACCGTATTTCAAAACTCAACGTCATATTGTAAGTAACTTTAATTTTTTTAATATTATTAAGTTTTTTTAATCAAAATTTGTAATTTGTTGACCTCAAAAGTCAAAGGGTATAACGAATAGACTTTTTGTTTCTTTTTTTTTTGCTGCCATCTTCTGAATTTCTCTTGGGTTGCAGATAAAAACCTCTCTTCAGGTCTTGGCTTTGCAACGGGAGGGTAGTACGGTAATTTACCATTTTCTGTAAAATATAATTTCTTATATTATTTAATAATAATCGTATAAAGTTACTAATATTAGGTTGAGGTTAAAAAACAAAGAACAGCATTTCCTCCAAACTTTGTGCACTCACTTGATGGTACACACATGATGATGACTGCAGTTGCTTGCAGGGATGCTGGATTACGCTTTGCAGGTTTCTTTATTTATTAAATATATTGTTAAATATTTTTTAAATCAATTTTATTGACATTATATATTATATATATAGGTGTTCATGATTCCTTCTGGACACATGCATGTGACATCGACAAAATGAACGTAATATTACGTGAAAAATTCGTGGAGCTCTATAGCATGCCAATACTTGAAAATGTAAGTATCTCCAACCCAAATGACCTTTTTGCCCATAAGATTCTTATATTACTGAGGGGGTATTTTAGACATTTAATAATGGTTTGACTTGATGTTGGCAGCTGCTTGAAAGCTTTGAAACAACGTATCCAGGGCTGGAGTTCCCTCCCCTGCCACCTAGGGGCGATTTTGACCTAAATGAAGTTCTAAAATCACCTTACTTTTTTAATTAATAATAATAATATAAAATCACATAAAAACCCGCCATATTTTACAAAGGGAACCAGAAGCATCAAGTTGTGTAGATCAACAATAATGCTGAAAAATATAGAGATTTTTAACAGTTTCTGAAGATGATGATGCATGTCGGTTAAAGTTTGTTGAAAAAGTGAGGCCTGAAAAGGTACAGAACAGAATGTCGTGTTTTTTGTATGTGCTATAGAGCGGTTTCAGAGCAGATTTAGTAGCATTGGATGCTAAATATGTATATTTTAGTGGGGTTTGTGAGGTTGTTTCGGTGTAAATGTAGTGTTTAATGTAATGTACGATTTTGTTGGAAATGAGATGAATACAATCGATTTATTTTCTTGTAAATGCTACCAAGGGATTCCAGTAACATTGTTATTAAATCCAAAAAGAATTTTTTGTGGCGTTTTTTTGGGTGCATATGAAAAACCGGATTAAAAAAAGAATTTTCTTGTAAATGTTAGTTATTAGAAAAGAAGAATTTTTGGGGCGTTTTTCTAGGTGCATATGAAAAAACGGATTAAAAAAAAATCGTTCTGCTTAGCCATTATAAATTTTTCATAATTGATTTTTTTTTTTTGTCTTAGTAAAAGATTTAATGTATAATTGTTTTTCTTGATAAACTTGTATATCATGTCTTTTCACACAAGTTACTTCTATATTTTATATTATATAAAAAGTTGCTAATAATTCATTTTATTTATAGATGTAACGAGTTCAAATTTAAAATTTTAGATCATAATTTTCAAGTTAACAAATTGATAAAACACAAGGAAAACAAGAAATCGAAAAGAAAACTGAAACTAAACCAATTTATTGAGAATACCAAAAATCCGAACGGTTTGCAATTCTTAAAAACCGAATTTGTTAGTTCAGGGTTTGCTTTTAGTTAAAAACCACCCTAAAGTGTTTGTATACCATTGGTGTCAATGTTCTAAAACTAAATTGAACCGGTCAATATTCTAAAAACAATCGAACCGATTAAACCAGCCAGTTGAACATCTAAATTAACTTAATAGAATCAGCAGCCTAGTGGGTCCAACATTTCAAGAATAGATAGATAAGGGTTCGATAATATACAAAGTTATATTACATGATCAGAGACAGTTAATATATACAACTAAACAAGTTACCATAATCATCATCAACTGTACACCAAAGTGGAACAAATTCAATCAATTAAAACGTCAAGTCAACTATATACACTTTTCCACCCTTTTTTTTAAAAACAAATTTTCTTCCATCATATCATACCAACTTTTCGCGATCAGGAAGCAGCAACAGCAGTCGGTGAATGAATACCCGTATCTGGTAACATTGCAACTGTCACCACAAAATACTCACACCCAACGGGTAACCCATACGGGTTCAAACCCGAACCCAATCCGGGTCGACCCGGTGACGGTTTTGTCTTCACGGTTTGTCTCTCGATGTGAACAATCTGGCCCACTATGTAAGCGGGCCGGTTTGGAAGATGGTCAGCAAATAAGGAGACCGATTCTGTTGAAAGATAGTAATGAGTGCAGTTTCGGTTAATTGCTTCATATTGTCCAGAAACGTTGAGTACAAATGCAGCTATTTCGTGTAGCTCCAAACGGGTGAATGATATTTTTTCCTTGTTGACCTGATGTAAAAAAGTCAACTGGTCATACTAGTTTCGGTCAACTAGTCAAAAGTATTTGGAAAGTGATCATTTATAATTTATAAACCTGTTTTTCGGATCGGAGCTTGATATATAAAGTGTTGACTAGTTCTGTTTTTTCTTCCAGTTCCTTTGTGAGTTGTTCGTGTGAAGTTTCTGCCTTTGTGTATCTATCGAGTAACTCAGCTCGTTGACTAGTCAACACACCGACTTTTTCAGCAAGCACACCGACACATTCACGGAATTCGCCAGTACCGTCATCCCCGTTCTCATTTGCAGAACTTAAAAATAAATAAACAATTAATCAAAATTAGAAATTTCAAATTTATCAACTTCATGACATTATAATTATAAAGTTAATTACATTTCAATCCTCAAACTTTCACTAATTTTGGCGTTCTATACTTTTATCCTATACTTTGGTTTACTTCATGTTTAACTGCAAAGTTTTTTTTGACTTGCAGTTTGACAAACTGGACATTTTGTGTTCAGGTTAAATATGGTTTATTCCTTAAACTTTCACCTATTTGATGATTTAAGTTTTAACCTTCAAACTTGGCTGACTAGATTTTTCCTACCCTGAACTATTAAAGGTGCCGAATGTTACCCTGAACTTGACAAAATGGTCAATTTAGTAACCTGACTCATTAGTTTGATCACGTTTTCTTACTTGACTTACTTTCGTTGGACCTTTTGACGGACTAAAAATATACGTTTATCTCACTAAATTAACATCAGAAGCAAATCACGAGAGAAAACAAGATCAAATTAGCGAGTCAGGGTACTAAAACGACCATTTTGTCAAGTTCAGCGTACCATGTTGCACCATTAATAGTTCAGGATACTAGAGAACCTAATCATCCAAGTTCAGTGGTACTAAAATGCATTTTGACCTTAATATTACAACTATGATCATAACTAACTAACTAACTAAGCCTACAAATATAATACAAGGACTTATTAAGAAACTTACTTAGCAAGAGACTGAGCTAAAGCGCGTAAAGATTCCGAAAAAGCAGTTGAAGAAACAGACGTTTTTAGCCTTTCAAAAAGAGTGCGGATTTTGACGGCTGACACACGTAACGCCGTATATTCAGACGCCCGACGATCCGCTGCACAAAGATGTGTTTGTGCTTCTTCTCTTGCTTCGTGTAGACAATTCTCCAAGTGTGCACAATTCATCTGCACAATTAAAATATTAATATTATTAAATTAAAAATAATAATAATAATTTGTGCATATTAATTATGTACCGTACCTGAGATTCATCTAGAAGATTCCGACTAATTTCCAGCTCAGCACCCAACCTAGTAACTTCCTCCATTGCAGCTTGAAGCTTAGCTTCCATTTCATTCAACTGATTCGATTTCTCAGTAATCAAATTCTGCAACTCATCACCGCCAATTTTGACCGATTCATCACAAGTCAAACTCTTGACAGCTGGCGGCATATAATCAGCCGTCGAACTCGTACCCAACACCATTCCGACATCTTTCTCATCACGATTTGGTTCCACCATTGATGAATCCAAATTAGGGTTCATATTTCCAGAATCATCATCATTGTTATTATTTCCTGATTTTAACAGTAACGTGCTTGAAGCATAAGAAGCTGAATCCATAGGTTCAGATGATAAATCTTTACTATTAAGCTTTTGTTCTAACGAATACTGATCTGATAACCGGTTTTCAAGCTCTTTAATCCGTTTTTCATATGATTCACATTGCATATGTTTGACTTTTAACATAGTCAACAGATGTTTCTCGTGTTCGTCTTTTAACCGTAATGCTTCAGCCGTCTTTTCAGCAGAATTTTTTAAAATATTCCCGATTTCGTTATCTTCAAAATCAGTTTCGGGTGAAAAAGAACAAATTAAAGCTATACTAGAAGCTAATTCGGCTTTTAATTTTGCATTTTCAACCTCCAATTTACTCGTTCCCGCAATTTCAACCAACTCAGAACCTTCAATAAAATCATTATAATTTTCGGTACCACTTTCAGAAATTTCTTCAGCATCTTGACTCATTGAAGATGAACCCTTTTTAACAGAAACTCCAACTAAATGTTCAGGGGCAAAACGGTCCAAATCAGAAATATCAATATCGAGTAAATTAGTATCAAAAGGAGCTAGATTTACATCACATGTATTTGGTGTATCATATAATCCCATTGATGCTAAAATATCTCGAGGTATATACGAACTGTTGACTTTTAAAAAGTCTTCTCTTCTTCTAATTTCCGACTCTCGTTTTGTCGCGAGTTTTTCAGCTAAATTTCCTGCCATTCCCATATAAAGTTTCATTGCAGCTTTTCTTCTAACAATTTCTGCTAAACAGGCCCGATAAGCAGGCCCAATTCCACGAACGACTTTCAAATGTTCAAATTGATCGTTTTGTCGTTTTAGGGCTTCTGTGAAAACCGAAAATTTGTACCGTACGTCTTTGATTGTGTACTGAATATACGCGATTTTTTGCATGTATTTGTGAACGAAATTGTTCATTTCGGTTTTTTTGTTTTTGCAGAAAATTAAAAGGTTGGAAATTGTGCGTTCGCATTGTTGCATTTTGGGGATGTAGCTTTTTTCATGGCCTTCGTACATGGGGCCCAATGCTGACACAGCATCGTGGGGTCGGAGAGAATTTGAGAGTGGACTGGTCAAACAGTCGTCTACTAGCTTTTTCACCAAACCCACATCTTTGCTGCATTTATGTAAATTTAAAGTTAATAACTAATTAATCTTTATGTTTGTCTTAAGCAGTTAAACGCAGTGTTGTAAATATCGGTCTCGGCGGCTGATTAATCACCGCCTAGGCGGTTATCAGCAGTCAAGTCAGTCAACAAAAGTCAAACTTGATTAAAATATTTATCAGTATTGTAAAATCAGTCTAGGCGGTTATCAACAGCCAACCTAAGAATTTGTGCAATTTACCGGTCAAGGTAGAAATCGGTCAGAATCAGTCCAAAATTGGTCAAAGTCAACGAAAGTCAAACCTACTATAAAAATTCAAAAATCAATTCTAGGGTTTTTATTAACTAATTTAGGTGACGTTTGTTTTTTGACAAAAAGTCTTTTTGAGGTCTTATGTCTGTAGGCGGGAAGACATTTTGGAAAAAGACTGTTTGTTTTTTGGAAGTCAGAAGATGGGAAAAAGTCTGAGGTCTGTTTGGAGAAGACTTGGACCATAGTCTTCCAAGTTTGGAAGACATTTTACCTACACCTAAAAAAAAGTTTATCTACCACCACCACCACCACCACACACCAACACCGCCACACACCACCACCAACCACCACCTACCGCCACCACAGATTATCGCATCCACCTAATGCCACTACCACCCACCACGTACCGCCACAACCACGTACCGCCACCGCGAACCACCACCATCTACCGCCACCACCCACCACCATCTACCGCCACCACCACCCACCACCATCTACCGCCACCACACACCACCACCACCACATACCGCCACAGCCACCCACCGTCACCGCCACCCACCACCATCTACCGCCACCACCACACACCCCATCTACCGCCACCACCCACCACCACATACCGCCACAACCACCCACCACCACCGCCAACCACCATCTACCGCCACCACCGCCACCACCACACACCGCCACAACCACCCACCGCCACCCACCACCATCTACCGCCACCACCCACCATCATGTACTGCCACCACCACCCACTGCCACCACAGCCCACCACCACCCACACAAATACTGCCACTTAATTTTTTTTATCAACCTGTTGACATTAGAAAACAAACGGTCTTCTTCATATAGACTGCAGACGTTTGATCTAAATCTTCTCTGCAGATGTGGTCCGCATACTGCAGACCTTTTACCTCTTAAAAAACAAACAGCACCTTACTTATTTTGTTATAGACTTATGGTCTTTATTTTTAATATTGTCAATTTTTTTGCATGGTTATTGACTAATTAATTATTTTGTTAGGATATTGCTAATACTAAATACTTATTTATATATAAGAAAATAAATCGTATGTATTTTATGGAACCCGCCTAGAAACCGATTAATCACTGCCGACACCAATTAATCGCTTGAAAGTGTTTTACAACCTTGATATTTATTGGTTATCGTTGGTCAATATTTGTCAACATCAGTCAATTTTTTCTAATATTTTTTCAAAAATATATATTCCCTTATAATTAAGGATTTTAGAGTACTAGCCTAGAAACTGATTAATCACCACCAAGACTGTTTAAAAATATTAATTAATAACGAACCTTAAAGCTTGCATTATAGTTTTCTGCTCGCTAATATGATGTTGATGTTCTTTAACTGTTCTTTCAAAATCTGTACCGAGTATTGAAGCTTTACTAGAAAACAAATTCTCGGTATTTCTCTTTAATTCTCCAAATTCCTGCTTAAAATCTCCAACTTTACTTTCAAATTGCCGATGAGAATTACTGCAATCATCAACCATTTTTCTCAGATTGTCTTCCTTCACAAAATCCAACAAACACTTCCGGTCAGCAGTTTGTAACACGGGCACCAGTTTAACAGATTTCAACCTCTCCAAATCCCGCCCGAAATTCACCAACAAATTCGAATGAGTCCTATGTTGTTGAGAATAACATTTCACGAAATCCACGTAGTTTTGATTGATCATTTTATAAAAATGGTCCAAATTACCCCTGGCAATTTCTAAAGCCTTTTCTTGCACCCTCTGTTCTCTTGCGAGTTTTTCACATGTTTCAAATTTCGCAAGGGTACGATGGTAAATTGCATCCCCGAGCTGATAATGGTACCGAAATTGTCTCTCGTATAATGGTAATACTTTTAAAGCAGGATCTGATGCTTCATCTAATGGATGTGGATCATGATTTGATGATGGTTTTTGTGGGTCCCGATAATTATTTTCGGTTAATTCGAGATTATCGAGGCTTTCGGGTCCCGGTAAAGGCGAATTACTTCGCATTTTTGATTTATTAAACACGAAAATTTCGCGATCATCGGATGGGAGTTTGTATGCAGAAAGTGGGTTTTGTGGTTCTAATTTTAAATCCAGGTATAAAAGAAGCTGATCGTTTAACCGAATTCCGGATAAAGATTCTAAATATTGTTGTATTGATTCAACAAGGGTATCTTCATCACAATCGAGCTCAAATGAATGTCCATTTTCGGCTATATGAACTAAAAGTTTTCCCCTTTGTATCACATTTTCACTTGAACTCATCTTTTAGAACCCTAAAATATCCCAATTAAGCTATATAGATGGAAGATTTCCCAATTTGATCCCACAAATAATATATGGAGATAGAGATAGAGATAGAAACAAAATTAGAGAAAAAGACCACTTTACCCCTCCACCGATTTGATCAAATCCAGCTACCTTTTCACCATCGCCGAAATCTGCAAAAAAGAAAAATTTAGTCCAAACCTAAAGAAAACCCTAAATTAATCGATATCCACCACTAAAATCTATAAAAGTCATCTGATTTCACAAACTAGAAAGAAAACCCACAAATTTTATTATCAACAAAACCCTAATACTCATCAAGACCGACCAATAAAATCTACACAAGATTCAGAAAACCCACCAAGATTCGGTCGGCAGAACCCTAAATTAATCCAAATCGGAACTCAAATCTTCAAAATTGGCAAGATTTTTAGCCAAATAAACGATTCCCCAGAAAGGAAAACGGACTATACTGTTATATACACTAAATTTCAATTATGAGTTGAACGAGAAAACCCAATAAAGATGGATAATCAATGACGTAAAAGCAAATGGGGGAAACAAGAGTACATGGAATTACTTGAGAATTTGGCTAAAGAAAGAACAAGTTTATCACGAAAGAAGGGTCGGGTCTTCTCATAGAATATTATTTATAGATTCAATGAATATATATAAAAATATGATTTTTATTGCTAAGATGATTAAAAAATATGAATAGTATGGTGGCAGATAAACCTTGTAAATGAGTAAACCACAAGGCACATCACAACTTTGTATTTGTTCTGTTCTTCCTCCAAGATTACAGATTTGAGTTTCAGAAGAGCAGAAATAAATTTGTAATTTAGCAAACTTTATGTGTACGTATATATGCTGTCTTTTTATGGCTTCTTTTTACTGTTTTCAATTCCGCCGTTTGCTATTTATTAGAGTTCTATTGTGAAGACTAGTTAGAGTTCTATTATGATTGGGTGTTAGTTGTTGCATTTTTTTTAAAGGGATAGTGAATGTGTGATTTTCACGTACCTAATGTTAGGTTTGAAACTCTCTATAATTATATAGTTTTAGTTTTTAAAAAAAACTCAAAACGGTTATTTTTACATTGAGTTGTTACTTTCCAAATATATTGAAACACTTAGACAATATAAAAAAACTATATACACGCATATGCACATGTTGTTGAATATGAACACCAATTATAGATTATGAAACTTATGAAACTTGTAACACCATTTCAACAAAAAACTTATTATAATTTAAGATAAGTGGTGAGTTTTAGAGGGGTTTTGATACACTAATGAGTTTATGTAGTGAGTTATAAGTTTTTTTAACAAAAAATAAATAATTTTAGGTGGTTCCACACCTAAGCTTAGATACATAACAGCCACACACTCACTTTTCCCTTTCTTTAATTAAATGATTGTAATGAGCTAATGGGCTATGTAATCATACTAGAATATTGCCGTGTGATCGATATTATTAAAATGAAAAATTTAATTTATTATAAAAAAAGTATGTGTATACATATGAATGTTTTTAGAGGAAGGGGCTTGGTGGCCGTGGAAAGCCCGTGATCCTATGTGGTTCGGGAATGGCGGCGCCACATGAGTGAGGCCTGACGCGAGTTGAGTGGCGGAAGAATGGGGTTTCGTCTTTTCTAATGTAGCCATTGAACGGCTAATTTTTTTTGAAAAGTTAATTAATTTTTTCTAATACAAACCCTTTATAAATACCTCATAATACCATTCATTTTATTTACACTACAATTCTAAAAAATCTCTAGAAAAAGAAACTAAAAAAATGTCTCAACCATCAAACGATTCCTTTTTTTAACAATTTACTTGGTTTGATAATGACAGCCCTTGAGACTATCATAAAACATGAATTAAAAACTTGTAAATTGATCATCAACCGACTCCTAAATTGTATGAACCACTTAATCGTACAACTACTTATGCAGTTAGTTACAGGCCTAAGGTAAACCCTAAAGTTTATAGAAAGTACTTGGTTATAATGAAAAAAATTTGACAGGCCCACAGATGCGAAAACTATATATTGACCTAAACCTAAACAACCCATGCGCCTATCATCCAGTTTTCTTCATCTTCCGTCAATATATGTCCCATGCTTTCTTCATCTGAATCCAGTTTCTAAGGTGAGTAATTGTATTAATCGAACAGATTCTTGTTTGAGTAAAAGTTTAATTTAATACATTCTGAAGATATTATTTATTTTAATTATATAGTCTATGAAGTGAAGCTTAATTCTCTGTTTTTTTTGGTTAGTTCTGATCGACTGCATCATATTACCACAATTTACATCTCCTTTATAAACACAAAATTATTAGACAATGTCAGATTACCTATGCGAAGATTTGATTGTTGAAATCCTAACAAGATTACCTCCCAAATCCATCCTCAAATTCAGATCACTCTCCAAATCATTATGTAATCATATTTCTAGTCGCGATTTCATCCGAAAGCACACTTTACGACATTCCCCTGCACAAAAGGTGTTATTCCGACACAAAAGTTACAATAACAAAGATTGCTTCCAAGACTTCCTTACATTACATTCCCAAGATCAGTTACCATTGAGCCCCAAACATGGATACAATGGCATAGCAGCAGTTGAGTTCCATGAAAGAAATTTCCATATTGTGGGTTCATGTAATGGAATTCTGTGTGTGTTTAATGATACGATTGGATTTAGTCTATGGAATCCTTCAATTAGGCGCAAACTTACTATAACTGAACATCCTTGTAGGAGACACGATTATAGCCGCCACGGGTTTGGTTTTGACCCAACTACGGATGATTACAAGATCGTGTGGATGTACAACCCGACATTTAGAGGTGTAGAGAAATCATTTGTTTACAGTATGAGTACGGGTACTTGGTTTGAAGTTGCTTCCCCGACTAGTCCAATTTCTTATGTGGAGTCACTTAGGTGTTTTGTGAATGGAGCATTGCATTGGATGGTAGAACATATTACGAATGCACCTGAAAAAGTTCGCCATCGTTATATATTGACATTCGATCTGAGTAGTCATGTTTTTGGCACAATTGCATTGCCTGAGACTAGTTGGGAAGCCAGACGATTAACGATTATCAACGGTTCTCTAGGTGTAATCTTTTGTGAAGGTGATAGTAGGTCTATTAGGGTGATGATGAGAAGAGAGTGTGATAATACTCCCTTTTGGTCTGTGGTTTATAGTTTCGATAGAAAGGAAGTTATAGGGAAAGTGTTGCAACTTCCCGCCAATGGTGATTTACTCATCCAATCTTATAATCGCGAGCTCTGCGTAAATCCAAAGACACGGGAGCAGTCAAAACTTGTGGAATTTAATGACTCTTCTCTCAAAGTTCAGATGGAAATGTTTGTTGAAAGCCTTGAATTGTTAGATAGAGGGACTACTTACGAGGGGAGATCTATAGTTTTTTCTCCAACGGTAGAAGCATATGATACTCGAACAAACACGCGATTTTTGCACACTTCTATCTAATTTGGATTTGGAAAATGTTAGTTATTTTAAAGTATTTTACACTTATAAACATGTCAAAAATGTTTGTATTCTTTTTTGACTTTGATATTATTGGTTGCTATGGTAGCAAACTATAAATTTTTCTTTACGAGACAGGTTATGTACTTAGATGTTAGATTAGTTGAAAGTGCTACTAAAAACACTTTGATTTTGTACTAGCAGTGTATCCGAGCAATGCAGCGGTTACGTACACTATGCAACAATATTTTGCGACGAACGAAATATGTTTAAAAATAATTAATTGTTCAAAGTTTGACTTTCAATTAACTAGTAAACAAAAAACTATGGTGTCTTTTTATGGCTTCTATTTGCTATTTTCAATTCCGCCATTTGCAATGAGAGAATTCACCACAGTATACGGACATTAAGGCAAGCAGTACAAGTATACCAAAGCACAGGTTGTGATGGAGGAAATAACTTATGTGGTAGATAAATCATCTTCCATTTGCTATTTATTAGTGTTCTATTATGAAGACTATTTAAGTATTTAGAGTTATATTATGATTGTGTTTTAGTTGTTATATTTTCTTTAATTAAATGATTGTAACGACCAAAAGACCAATGACCTAGTGATAAAGATGTTTACCCCTAAACTTGAGGTTGAGAGTCTAAGTCACATAGTGGACATATGTGAATTTAGAAGTAGATTAGGATTGCCGTTAAAAAAAAAGTAAAACAAAAAATGATTGTAACTAGTATGGTGTTATCCGCGCGATGCTGCGGGGTTTCTCCTACAACGTCTAAAAGATTGTTTAAATTAATAAATGTTTCAGTACGTTATACAAAGTCTAGCTATATCATGTATTATCTACTTGATTGTATAGAGTTTGTTTTCATCATTAGATATTATATACATTCGTATATTCATCGCCTAATACATGCTACGTATGTCAACTCAAAGTTGTATGCTAAAGTAAGATCATATAATTTAGAATTTTAGGCCTTATTAAAACAAACTATGTATAAAATTACTAATAATAATATTAATAATAAAGTTTAAAATGAGAAGTACTATTTACATTTATCATATACAAAAAATATTTAATACTAATCTTTACTATATATAATGTATTTACCCCTTCCATAATTAGCAAGGCTGAAAATTCAGCCAACACACTTTCCTTTTTTGTCTTGAATCTGGTTTCAAAAATAACGCAGTAAGCAGGAATCGAACACGGGACCAACAGCATGATGTCCAAGCTTGTTAACCAACTGAACTACAAGGAAGGACGTCCAATGTTTCCTAATCAACAAGTAAAACTATCGTTTAGTGTCCTTATCTGCCTAAAAACCCTCTCCCGTCGTTTCAATTCCCCCTAACCCTACACGCCCAATCGATTCATTCAACCTTCTGCATCGATTCCTTCAACCTTGTGCATCGATTCCTTCAACCTTTATGCATCGTTACACTTCCCCTCTACCCAATCGATTCAAGTATCTCTTACACTAAGAGACAACAATTTTATTTTTACAATCACATAGGAGAACGATGAGCCGATGATCGCTCTCATTCTGCAGAGTATTTAGGTATTCTCTCATATAAATATTCATTTTTTTTTTGTTTATCGATCACTGTAATTTGCATTCAATTAGGGCTCGAAATAAACAGAGATGGTTGCGAGGACCTAATATTGATCAAAGAGAAATCAAGAGCATGTTGTTCATAACTTCATATGCGAGTGATGTCTCACCTCCTCCCTCCACCGATCGACTTCCACTTTCTGCTGCTGTCACTCTATCCAAACCAGCTACAAGCACCATCGGTGAAAGGTTTAGCGTTGGAAAGATCACCGATGAGTTCACTAGAGTCAGCGCGGTTTTGACAAATGTGCTATTGGGGTGTCCGGGCTTCAATTTTATCTCTAATCCTGGTGATTTTTGCTTTGTATGATTTATGCAGGTATTAAAGTGTTCGATTTGAACGTGAAGGTGTGAAGAAGGGGTTTGATTTTGCTTATAAATCTTCTTGTTTTGGCTTTCATTATGTTGTTCCACATCTTTTTAGACTGTGTTTTTGTGTGTCAAGGTTTTGATTTACCTTTTATTCAACATTTACTGTTTTATTTATTTTGAAGATTTGAGAATTTTAGACTTTTTGTGTTCAGTACAACATTTTCTTTATTATTTATTTAACATTGTTATTCAACTATGTCGAGCCGAGTTTGAGCCCGCTAGACTCCTTTGCAGCCCTAAAGAAGTGTATGCAATTAGGATTTAGGTGTATTAATTTTTTTGTGTTTATGTTTTCAGTAGACGGAGTCGTTGAAGGAGTAAAAATAGCACATACGACTGAACATTGGGAAGGTGTACGTGGTGAGTTATTTTTTTCCATGTTTAACTCATGTTTTAGTAGCCATGTAGTTATATTCACAATCAATTTATCTACTATCTTGAAGAAGTTTTAGTTGGATCAAGAGGTTGTTACAAAAAGTAGTGAAATTCTTTGTTGCTTTAATTTTGTATGTTTCCTTTGCTTGCTAGGATTATGTTTTAGGAATGGCAGAAAGTACATCTTTTTGCTGTTAAAGATCAACAAATAGCTTGTTTAGGTAACCAATTGCAAGAGACCGAATTCTGGAAATACCTGTTTTGTATACATATTAATAAAATGTGCATCTATGTAGTTTTTAGTAGAAACTGGTTGGGTGTGGTGGGCAAAAACGTGTCGGCGACGTTAATCAATTTATAATTGTTATCATTTTGTTTGTTATGGATTTGAATCTTTATTTAAATCATGTGATACCATTTGCTAATTCATTATAATTTTGTGCTAATCTGAATGACTTCATTTGAATCAGAGGTCAACATTTAGACTTCCTATAGTAAATTGTCTTATGATTCAGTGTATTGAAAAGTTGGATCCAAGTCTTGAATTAGGTAGTTTTGCTGCAGGGATGATGAAATCAACTACTGATCTTGCTCACCATTTTCTTCAACAAGTAAGATTATGAACCGGTCAATTCACTTTACATGTTTTCTTTAACGGATTATAAAGTTTATTATTAAAATAACTTAATATTTCCGACGTATCTCATTAGCGGTGTCAACAGGGTCTGGTTCGGGTATGTCAGGTTTGAGTTAAATTGGTACTTGCTCCCGAATCAGTTCGGGTCTGCGAGATCATATCATAAGATACCTCGATATGATAACATTGTGATTACGGGCATAATTAGTAGTAAATCGAGTCGGGTTCAGAATAAGAAGAAAGCTAAGAAAGATGAGTTTGCGAAGAATAAAAAAATCGGTCATTATCACTATTGTCGCCACCCACCATTACTACCCACCATCACTATCGCCACCAGGTACCCGCCGCCGCATTGCGCGGGTACCTGCTAGTAATTGTTAAAGAAAAATCATCATTTTAGTTGTATAGAAATATAAAAATTTTACTAGCAGGTACCCGCGCAATGCGGCGACGAGTAGTCTGAAATTATATTTTGTTTTAGCGATAGTGATGGTGGTGGATTGGTAATTTGTGGTGCATAGTGATGGTGGGTGGTTGTGCATGATGATGATGGGTTGTGGCGGCAGTGTTTCTGGTGGTGGGTAATTACATGTCTAAATCAAGAATGAAGTGAGTTTAAGTCGCAAAAACAATACCCAATCTAGCTAAAGGCGAGGAATGATGATGTGAGATGTAAAGAGAGAACCGAAAAAATTCCGGCAAAGTTTTGAGTCAATAATTAAATGATCTTATTTTGTGGCTCATGTCTAAACAAATTTGCCCAGTTATACATTTATGCTTCACAATGACAGTAAACACGCGACATACAAAGGCTATGGCTAAAAGAGAAAACTATGTTTGTGACCAACATATCATATTCGATGCTCAAGTTTGAAGGCCAAGATATTGTCTTCAAAGGTGGCGTAATATCATTCTCAACAGTTAAAACCTTAGAGTAATCAACATAACATATAACTCATTTTTGTAGATTGGGTCGATTAGCAATATTCAAAACGATACACATGCTATTGAAATTGTTTAGAACACAAACGAAATTACAATGACAACATCTTCAAATTTGAGGAACCAAAAAATAGATTTTTCGTATTGATAAATATACAATATAACTGAGAAATTGTGTCTGTATCAACAAACGAACAAATCACATATATTTACATGTGTACAACAGTAACAACTTCTTGCATATTTAGATGTTGGTTATGAAAGTAATATGAGAACATATATAGATCACCAATCATGTTCAACTGCAAAAACATTACATCCACTCTTCCAGTTACCAGTTATTGATCGGTGTGCATAGTTAAAATTCTTACTTATATTTCTACACGGCCAAAATACATTTTAGTACCCTGAACTTGGCTTACTGGAATTTCTACTACCATGAACTATAAAAGGTACACCATGGTACCCTGAACTTGACAAAAGTTCAGGGTACCATGGTGCACCTTTAATAGTTCAGAGTAGCAGAAATTCCAGTCAGCCAAGTTCAGGGTACTAAAATGCATTTTGGGCTTTAATATTAGATGTGAACAAATAAAAAAGTTCAAGCGAGATAGTGAAAGATTGTTTATTGTTCAACATTCTGATTTAAAAACTTTAGCTCACCGGAAACCTCACAACCTATAGGATAAAAAGGTCGGCACAGTAGTTATGGTGCATCAATAAGCAAACTGTTACATAAAATGGTATACAAAATCAATATAATTATAAAATGGTATCACTCTCCTACTTGGTGGAACAAACTATATAATTATCAAAATCAATTATCATAATCCAAACCACAATAGAAACTATCTAAACAACAAAATCAGTCATTCATCATGTTTCTTTCTCCCGATTTGGTAAAAATTGGGCCATATGGTTGACCTGTAAGGTAATTTTAGTTGAATTTAGAACCATAATCTGCATCGTATATAAAAAATGAAGAAGTTAACTATATAAAGTCGCAAAATATGTAGAAGATTACCTCAGGAGAGTTGTTCGGTTCGTATTGGA
Organism: Calendula officinalis; assembly: GCA_963853835.1. NCBI lineage: Eukaryota > Viridiplantae > Streptophyta > Magnoliopsida > Asterales > Asteraceae > Calendula > Calendula officinalis. Next base: position 74,775,958 of record OY970828.1, read on the forward strand.
GGTGGAATTGATGCCGAATGTAGACATATTTAGGGGAAACTTCAACATCCTGGTGTTGATTTAACACTAATTCAGTGCAGAATTGAAGAATATCTATGTATACATAAAGGATTTATGCCGGTCATTTTAGGGTTTGAGTTGGGTGTCGTGTTCAATAAGATTCATTTAAAAATCAAAACATTACCCGATGCAAATTGTTCATTACCCGATGCAGATCTCGTTTTCCAAAGAAGATCAACGCAACCGTTGAAATGCCTACTCTAAATCTCAGTTACTTTGAAAATAAAAAGGTTAAATAAAATTAAAGTTTAGTGGATAATAAATTTCTATCGGTAGTTCAGTTGGTTTGAGCGTTTCTAGTTAATTGGAGGTCCCGTGTTCGACTATGTCCTAGGTGATTTTTTTTAAAAGCTCCAGCCTTGCAATTTAAGGAAATGGTAAATGCTTTATAATATACTCCATAGTAGAGATAGAGATGGGTAAACAATTATTTTTTGAAAAGAGGTAGATGTTTAACATTAAAGTCCAGGGTGGTAATTGTTATTTAGGAAAAGTTAAAGTTCAAGGGAGTAAATTGTAATATTTGAAAGGTTAATTAAAAAAACAGTAGTAGCTGCAAGAATCAAACTAGAGACCTCTCAGTCAGTAGGTGACGTGCTAACCTCTCAATCCAATGGGCTATGTAATCATACTAGAATATGCCCTGAGATCGATATTAATAATAAGAAAAATATAATCTATTATAATAAAAAAGATATGTGTATACATATGAATGGCGCCACATGAGTGAGGCTCGACGAGAGTTTAGTGGTGGAAGAATGGGTCTCATCTTTTCTAATGTAGCTTTTGAACGATTATTTTTTTTTTTGAAAAAATAATTGATTTTTTCAAATACCAACCCTTTATAAATACCTCATAACGCCATTCATTATTTTTACACTACAATTCTAAAAGGTCTCTACAATCTAAACTAAAAAAATGTCTCAATCATCAAAGGATTCCTTTTTTAACAATCTACTTGGTTTGTCACAATGTTCATCTTCATCAAACACGTCTACACCATCATCCGTACAATCAACATCATCCACACAAAAATGAGAAATGTCAAACTTGTTTCCACCGTTTGGTACCCAATACTCCATGCCGAATCTCACACCCGAACAACTCTTTATCAACAACAACAATTTCAAATGCTCAACAAACAATTTTAACACTTTCAATAACATCTACCTCCAATATTTACAAAACCACAAGAAACGATCGCCAAAAAAACACGGAGATAGGGAAAAAACACGCGGGAGATGGATACCGGGTTCTGTGTCGGTGGACTCCGGAGCAAGAAATGCTATTAGCCGAGCGCTTTGTTGCTGTTTCTCGAGATAGCGAAATAGGAGGTGGACAACGGGTTCTATATGTCAAAAGGGTTCTTGAGTTGTAACGCCCCAAAATTTTAAGGTATTATTTAATTACCTTTAATTATAACTTTATTACTTAGAAATTATTAAGAGACGTTTTAATTAATCAGTTACGTCTTAATGAGTTCGTGAGCGTATGCGTGTTCGGGTCCCGCTCCGGTTAGTAGTTAATCTTTGAGTTGAGTGGTTGGGGTGTTCTCGGGGTAGTAGTTAGTCGGGCTCGGGCTAGGGGAAGGGGCCGGCCTGACACTAATTAACATATGTAAAACACAACTAAAATCTTGCAGCCGCCAGCCGTGAGGCCCTCTGACTCACGAATGCGAGAGATTGTTGTTCCATTGGTTACCCGACTCGCGCCCGAGATGTCATATGTTTGAAAAGTTCTTTTTAAGTTGTTAATTTTTGTGGGTATTAATTCTGTTGCGCTCGATCAATTTGATATATGGGCCATAAAGTTTAACAAAAGTACTTGGTTATAATGAAAAAAACGTGACAGGCCCATAAATGCGAAAACTATATATTGACCTAAACCTAAACAACCCATGCGCCCATCATCCAGTTTTCTTCATCTTCCGTCAATGTCCCATGCTTTCTTCATCTGAATCTAGTTTCTAAGGTGAGTAATTGTATCAATCGAACAGATTCTTGTATGAGTAAAAGTTTAACTTATTACATTCTGAAGATGTTATTTATTTTAATTATAAAGTGAAGCTTAATTCTCTCTTTTTTTTTGTTAGTTCTGATCGACTGCATCAAATTACTACAATTTACATCTCCTTTATAAACACAAAATTATTAGACAATGTCAGATTACCTATGCGAAGATTTGGTTGCCGAAATCCTAACTGATCGATATCACACACACAATTGATAGTAAAACACACAGTTATGGAGCAATTGTTGCTTATTATTCACACTGCCAGAGGCTTGCTTAAATACACGTACAAGAGTAAACAAACTAAACAATAAAACGGGAAACAAACTCCTGTTCTACAGGAGGACTCAATCAATTCAAAAAACTAACAAACTCTTCCTGTTAAACAGGGACTTTTATTCACGTGCAACGTTTGACCAGCTCCAACATACCTTCTCCTAAACTAAAGATTCTCATCTTTAGTTTATCTCAGTCACTTCTATCATGCCCAACATAGCTCGTAGCCTTTCATATTGATCAACTTTCAATGGTTTTGTCATTATATCTGCTATCTGAACTGAAGTGTTACAGTACCTCAGCTCTACAACTCCTTCATTCACCAAATCACGAAGGAAGAAGTGTCTTACATCTATGTGCTTGCTGCGATTATGCATAACAGAATTCCTTGAAAGTCGGATAGTTGACATATTATCACAATAAACTGCAGTGCCTTCTTCTTGAGTCAAACCAATGTACTCAAACATTCTTCTTAGCCATATAACTTGACATGCACATGTTGTGGCTGCTACAAACTCTGCTTCAGTAGTCGAGAGGGTTACAATTGGTTGTAATTTAGAAGACCAAGCAATTACAGCCCCGCTCAAAAAACAAACATAACCCGATGTGCTCCTTCGATTATCATGGTCTCCTGCATAATCACTGTCAGTATAAGCCACCAACCGATTATCACTTCCCCTTTTATAAAAAATGCCGAGCTCTTTAGTCCCCTAGATGTAACGAAGTAATTTCTTCATTGCACCCATATGTTGTTCAGTGGGTTTCTCCATATAACGACACAATTGACCAGTAACAAGCATTATGTCTGGTCGTGTTGCTGCCAGATACATAATGCATCCTACCATTTGTTTGTAAAGTGTTGCATCGACATAACCACTTTGATCATCCTTCACTAACTTGCAGCCTGGAACCATAGGAGTCTTTACTTCATTGCAATCTTCCATATTGAATCGTTTGAGTATTTCACCAGCATACTTTCGTTGGTTAATATGGATACCATTTTCACTTTGTATAACTTCTACACCCAAGAAGTATTGCATTTCTCCCATATCAGACATCTCAAATTCATCTTTCATCGAGGCTTTAAATTCCTCAATCAATTCGAGAGTGCTACCTGTTATAATCAAATCATCTACATAAACAGAGACAATTAAAAACATGTTCCCCTCGGTTAATTTAACGAACAGGGTCGGCTCGTAAGGACATTTTTCAAAACCTTCCTTGAGAAAATAGGTTTCAATTCTACCGTACCACGCCCTGGGCGCCTGCTTCAAGCCATATAGGGCCTTTTTCAATCGATAAACCTTTCCTTCGTTGCCCTGTACTACATACCCTTCGGGTTGTTCCACGAACACAATTTCCTCCAAATCGCCATACAAAAAAGCACTTTTTACATCTAATTGATGAATTTTCATACCTCGTTGCGCTGATAATGCAAAGATACTTCTGATTGTATCCCATCTAGCTACTGGAGCAAAAACTTCAGTATAATCTACCCCATACCTTTGAGCATACCCTTTCACCACCAATCGGGCCTTATGTTTATCAATTTTACCTTCTTTGTCAAGCTTGGTCTTAAAAACCCATTTTACTCCGATCGTCGTTGCCCCCGTAGGCAGGTCGCACAATTCCCAGGTTTGATTCCTTTCAATTGATTCAATTTCTCGGTTCATAGCAAGCACCCAACAATCATCTTGTGCGGCTTCAGAGTAATTGATCGGTTCTGACAAAGAGGAAAACATGGCGACATCTTCCGTTTGTTCTTCGTCTGTTGCAAGATCTTCTCCACTGACATAATCTTGCATCCAAATTGGTGTTTTCGCTGCTCTCCTTCTTCTTTCAACGACACCACTTGTTCCTGGATTCGTACTTGAAGGCCCACTAACTGTGTTGTTAGGCCCAACTTGGTTAGTTGATGGGCTATTAGCAATTGGTGAGTCTGGCCCATCACACCTGTAACACCTCAATTTTTAATTACAAAATATTTGCCCAAAATAAAACATTTTTCATAAATAGAAGAACTATCCCAAAAATATGGATTTACAAAAACCTTTGGTATGAATCAGAGTATAAAGTTTTGGTGTTACAAAATATATCAAAACCAAAGCTAAGCATAAATCCAATCTAAAGTTCTTCTACTCTAGGTCCCGCATCTCTATCCATGCGTACCTAAGTCTTCGATCCTGAACCTGAGTACATAGCAAAACAAAACAAGGAGTACGTGAGACAAAAACGTCTCGTGAGCTACATGGGTTTAGACCCGATAATAAAATGAATGTCACATTTCATATAACCAATCAATATACATATATATATCCAACTATCCAGTCTAGTCACCTTAGTGTGACCCTATCAATCTTGCTTACTTAGCAATCACAACTAACGTGGATGAGTCGATGGGAATTCACCCCAACTGCCCCTCACTCCACACCTCATGACCGGGAGTATCCCGTGACATCGCATAACTAACGTGGATGAGTCGATGGGAATTCACATGGGAATTCACCCAACTGCCCCTCACTCCACACCTCATGACCGGGAGTTGCCCGTGTCATCTCATGACTAACGTGGAAGAGTCGATGGAAATACGCCCAACTGCCCCTCAATCCACAACTCATGATCGGGAGTAGCCCGTATCATCACATCATCTCAATCTCATCATAACCCTATGGTTATGCCAAATCTAGCTCTCTGCTAGCACTTTCATCATCAACAAGTTAGTTCAATACTATCATAGGTATAACTAACTAACAACTACTAGTCTACACAATTAAGCAAATAGACCATAATAGAGGTAATGAGAATATTTAAAAGGGCTATGTACTCAGTAAATTCCACACGTACTCACCTTAGCAATAAAGATGCTCCACCCGTGTTCTTGACACCAAAACTCTTGTTTCACAAACCAATCAACTTTCCAAGACTTCACCAAAAGCCTAATACAATTATCACAATATGATCAACATTACAATCTACTAACAATGTGTTCATCTATCTCTAGATAACACACATCAATCCATTTCCCCCAAATATGATGATTACCAAACCCTAGGTTTAACCAACCCTTAAGATTCTTACAAATCTTAACCATACACTTGATTTCCTTATTAAAATACCATCTATTAAGTGTATACAACATTTATATCACCATAATCTATAACCCCAAGAACTAGGGTTTCAACCCCAAGCTTCTAAACCCATAGATCTAAAGCTACAACTACAAAGGATTGAAGATATACCTTAAATCTTCAACTAGGAGTGAAGAATCACAAGATTTGACCAAGAAATCAGTTCCAATCGAAGCTTTACACTCAAAGTCGCTCACACACTTGAAGAGAGAAACTAGGGTTTGATCTTGGCAATAAATGAGCTCAAATCCGTCTTTAATGCTGCCAGACAATAGTTCACGACGCGACGAGAGTTCGCGTCGCTAACTATGCGCCTCCAATACATCGCGATCGTTAACCCATCGCTAACTACATCACGCCCGATAGCCAAACTCCCTGGCCCGACTTCCCGATCGCCATCTCCGAGTTCGCGACGCGAACTCCTTAGGGCAGCTGGGCTGCAGTTTTTGTCAAGTGTCTTGACCCGTTTTCGCCCATAACTTTCTCGTTCGGTCTCCAAACGACACGAAACCAATTTCCACGTGTTTTATATGATTTATCCATAATTATCATATTTTTTTCATATTTTATTTATTTACAAATTTCGGGTCGTTACAACTATCTACCCCTTAAGAAGATTCCGTCCTCGGAATCTCATCATAGTTCACGAAATCCGGGTACCTCTTCCGAATCTCGTCTTTGACTTCCCAAGTCAAATTTGGTCCAAGAGAATGCTTCCACTTGACCAATACCAACTCGATCTCTTTATTCCGAAGCTTCTTTGTTTTCGTTTCTAATATAGCCTCGGGCTCTTCAATCAACCGGTTCGGGCCGTCAACCCGCAACTCTTGCAATGGAATAATATTCTCAACTTCCCCGATAAACTTCTTCAAATAACTCACGTGAAAGGTGTCATGCACACCTTGAAGCTCGGGTGGAAGTTCCAATTTAAAAGCTTGAAGCCCGACCCGTTTCAATATTTTAAACGGTCCCACATACCTTGGACTTAGCTTTCCTTTCTTACCAAACCGCATCACACCTTTCCAAGGTGACACTTTCAACATGACCATATCACCGACATCCAAGTCGTATGGCCTTTTCTTCAAACCCGAATAACTTCGTTGTCTATCTTGGGCGACTTTCATGTTGTTTTGAATAATACTAATCTTTTCATTTGTCACTCTCACGATCTCGGGACCCGTGAGTTTCGTCTCTCCCGCTTCCAACCAACAAGATGGAGTTCTACATTTTCTACCATACAATGCCTCATAAGGCGGCATCTTGATAGTCGAGTGATAGCTATTATTATATGAGAACTCGACTAACGGTAAATGTTCATCCCATTTACCACCGAAGTCTAACACACACGACCTCAACATGTCTTCAACCGTTTGAATTGTTCTTTCACTTTGACCGTCGGTTTGCGGGTGATAAGCCGTGCTCAACCGCAACTTTGTACCCAACTCTTCTTGTAATGACCGCCAAAATCTCGAGGTAAACCTCGCGTCTCTATCGGACACAATCGATAACGGAACCCCGTGGAGTCGAACCACTTCATCAACATACAACTTAGCCAACTTCTCAAGTGGCAATGTTTCCCGAATTGCTAAAAATAACGCACTTTTGGTCAACCGGTCAACTATGACCCAAATGGCATCGTGACCTCTACTCGTCTTCGGTAAGCCCACTATGAAATCCATAGTTATATCTTCCCACTTCCCGGCCGGTACAATCAATGATTGAGCTACCCCGTACGGTACTTGATGCTCGGCTTTCACTTGTGCACACGTGGCACACTTAGAGATATACTTGGCCACTCTCGCCTTCATTCCGGGCCACCAATAAACCCGTTTCATATCTTGATACGTCTTTGTACTTCCCGGGTGAATCGAATACTTCGATTTGTGCACATCATACAACAACTCTTTTCGGATACCACCGAACTTAGGAACCCAAATACGGCCGCCTACGGTCTTCAACCCTTGTGCATTTTCGAGAAAATGTTGGTTTTTACCTAACCGTTCTTGTCTTAACTCGTCTTTTCCCATAACTTCTCGTTGGGCATTCTTGATCCTTTCAATAATGCTCGAGACGACTTCTATACGTGATAAAATTCCTCGGTTCGGGTTTTCATAAACCTTTCGACTTAAGGCATCGGCCACCACATTCGCCTTCCCCGCATGATACACAATCTCACAATCATAATCGGCAATCAACTCGATCCACCTTCTTTGTCGCATATTAAGGTCTTTTTGTGTAAACACATATTGCAAACTCTTATGATCCGTGTACAATGTACACCGAGTGCCATACAAATAATGCCTCCACAACTTCAAGGCAAAAATAATCGCCGCCAATTCCAAGTCGTGTGTCGTGTACCTTAATTCCGCATTCTTCAATTGTCGCGAGGCATACGCGATCACCTTTCCTCTTTGCATCAACACACAACCGAGCCCTTGATTCGAAGCATCACTATAAACCACAAAATCTTCCATACCATCCGGTAACGTAAGGATCGGCGCGTTACATAATTTTTCTTTTAACAACTTAAACGCCTCTTCTTGCTTCTTTTCCCACACAAACTTCTCACTTTTTCTCGTTAACTTCGTGAGTGGAATCGCGATTCTCGAGAAATCTTGTATAAATCTTCGGTAATAACCGGCTAATCCAAGAAAACTTCTAACCTCGGTAGGAGTCCTCGGAGGCTCCCAATTTGACACCGCTTCAATCTTGGACGGATCAACCTTAATACCATCACACGTCACCACGTGACCTAAGAATTGCACTTCCCGCAACCAAAACTCACACTTTGAAAATTTAGCATACAACTTCTCCCGTTTTAACACATCTAACACAAGTCTCAAATGACCTTCGTGTTCTTCTTCGGTTTTTGAATAAATCAAAATGTCGTCAATAAACACGATCAAAAACTTATCAAGAAACGGTTTACAAACCCGATTCATTAAATCCATAAAGATAGCCGGTGCGTTGGTAAGACCAAACGGCATCACTAGAAATTCATAATGACCATAACGTGTACGAAAAGCCGTCTTCTCGGTATCGCCTTCTTTCACCCGAACTTGGTGATAACCCGACCTCAAATCGATCTTCGAGAAATAACTAGCACCTTGCAATTGGTCAAATAAGTCATCAATTCTCGGCAACGGGTAACGATTCTTAATTGTTACCTTGTTCAACTCTCGGTAGTCGATACACATTCTCATCGAACCGTCTTTCTTTTTAACAAATAACACCGGTGCACCCCACGGTGACGAACTCGGACGGATAAAACCCTTATCTAACAATTCTTGCAATTGGGTCATCAATTCCCGCATCTCGGTGGGAGCTAAACGATATGGAGCACGAGCGATCGGCGTCGCCCCCGGCACTAAATCAATTTTAAACTCGACTTGTCTCTCCGGTGGTAAACCGGGCAAGTCATCGGGAAATACCTCGGGGAATTCCCGAATAATTTTTACACTATCCATTGTCTTCTTTTCTTTTCGGCCATCTAATACATATGCAATAAACGATGTACAACCTTTCGATATACTTTTTCTCGCCTTAATGGCGGTAATCACATTAGGCATGTGATGTCGTTTCTCCCCATACACATACACTTTCTCATTCTCGGGTGTCCTAATCGACACAATTTTCTTTCCACACAAAATCTTGGCTTGGTGCATACCCAACCAATCCATACCGATAACCACATCGAACGCCCTAATTCCCATGGGCAACAAATCCACCTTAAACTTTCTACCGTCTATCTCTAGTTCACAATTTCTATAAATACATTCAACCATAGACGTTTTCCCGTCGGCTACTTCTATTTCATAAACCTCATCTAACATTTCGGACGGCACATTCAATTTACAACCGAACTCATAAGACACAAACGAATAATTAGAACCCGAATCAAACAAAATATGAGTTGGCAAGGAGTTAATGAATAGAGTACCTGACACCACATCGTGTGCCTCCTTCGCCTCCTCTCGGGTGAGTTGAAAGGATCGTCCCTTCACCTTGGCCGGTTCCACCTTCTTTTGAGCCGTGGACACCATCGACTCGATTCCCTTCTTTGGGCACACATTGCTATAGTGCCCCTTCTCGTGACACGAGAAGCATTCAACATCGGTCAACGACTTGGCCCTACAATCTCGGGCTATGTGCCCCGCCCTTCCACAATTAAAACAAGATTTCGACTCTCCTCGGCACCCGCCGGTATGAGTCTTCCCGCACTTCTTGCACGAGCCAACACTACCTTGCTTAGAGAAGCTCGAGGTGAACTTCCCTTTCTTGAACGAACTAGAGCCGCTCTCGGCTTTCCTTTTCTCGCCCACATGGGCCCTCTCGGCAACACGTGCCACATTCACCTCTTCCACACCCCGGGCGGCACTAATGGCCTCATCTAGAGAAGCCGCCCTCTTCACCTCCAATTGGTAGTCCCACGGTAACCCACTAGCATACCGGACCACCCTCAACCTCTCATCCGAGTAGGTTTTAGCAACAAACGGGAGCAATCCCGTGAATTCCCTCGAATATTCCTCCACCGACATATCACCCTTTTTGAGGGTCACGAACTTTTCGTGCATCTTTTCCAAATCCCTTTCGGGACAAAATTTCTTTTTCAATCTCGCGGTGAACTCGTCCCACGACATCTTCTCAATCACCTCCCTCCCTAGGGTCTCATATACGATGTCCCACCAAACCATCGCATCTTCTTTTAGCAATTGTGACGCATACGTCACCATATCGGCATCCTTACATTTACTACTACCGATCACCCTCTCGGTTTCCCGGATCCATCTCATGGTTACTTTCGGGTCCGAACTACCCGAATACACATTTGGCTTACAAGCCATGAATGATTTAAACGAACATCCTTCTTTCACAACGGGCTTAGCCCTTGCATCACTTTGGCCACCCGTGGAGGACTTCCCTTCCCCGGTGCCACTACCTCCGGTTTTCTCATCCGACTTAGCCTCGGATTCCCGGTCTCCACCCGACCTTTCACGGTCTCCAATAATTCGGTGCACTTCCTCGGCCACCGTTCCCTTGATTTGGTCGATAATAGTTTGGAGATCCGCCATGGTCACCGGAGTTCTATTAGCTCCGACCTCCGATTCGTCAACCCGATGCATTGACGGTTGACTTTCTTGCTCATCCACCCTCTCAATAGGAGGTACTTCCTCCTCCCGGTTCTCCGGGGCTTTCCCACTTCTACGAGTGTTCACCATTTCTTTCAATCAAGACTATACGAAAGACATTAAACATTTAGTACCTTGTGTACAACCCATTAGTCTCATGAGACTCAATATCCAAATCATATCAAATTCATCGGTCCCCTAGGTTCAACCCTAAACTTAATATAAAGTCTCAAGGTCAACCTATGATCTTAAGGAATCTCATATTCCTAATGCTACAGTCTAAGACTAGGATGGTCATCCAACCTAATTCACTTAAACTATAGCTCTGATACCAAGTTGTAACACCTCAATTTTTAATTACAAAATATTTGCCCAAAATAAAACATTTTTCATAAATAGAAGAACTATCCCAAAAATATGGATTTACAAAAACCTTTGGTATGAATCAGAGTATAAAGTTTTGGTGTTACAAAATATATCAAAACCAAAGCTAAGCATAAATCCAATCTAAAGTTCTTCTACTCTAGGTCCCGCATCTCTATCCATGCGTACCTAAGTCTTCGATCCTGAACCTGAGTACATAGCAAAACAAAACAAGGAGTACGTGAGACAAAAACGTCTCGTGAGCTACATGGGTTTAGACCCGATAATAAAATGAATGTCACATTTCATATAACCAATCAATATACATATATATATCCAACTATCCAGTCTAGTCACCTTAGTGTGACCCTATCAATCTTGCTTACTTAGCAATCACAACTAACGTGGATGAGTCGATGGGAATTCACCCCAACTGCCCCTCACTCCACACCTCATGACCGGGAGTATCCCGTGACATCGCATAACTAACGTGGATGAGTCGATGGGAATTCACATGGGAATTCACCCAACTGCCCCTCACTCCACACCTCATGACCGGGAGTTGCCCGTGTCATCTCATGACTAACGTGGAAGAGTCGATGGAAATACGCCCAACTGCCCCTCAATCCACAACTCATGATCGGGAGTAGCCCGTATCATCACATCATCTCAATCTCATCATAACCCTATGGTTATGCCAAATCTAGCTCTCTGCTAGCACTTTCATCATCAACAAGTTAGTTCAATACTATCATAGGTATAACTAACTAACAACTACTAGTCTACACAATTAAGCAAATAGACCATAATAGAGGTAATGAGAATATTTAAAAGGGCTATGTACTCAGTAAATTCCACACGTACTCACCTTAGCAATAAAGATGCTCCACCCGTGTTCTTGACACCAAAACTCTTGTTTCACAAACCAATCAACTTTCCAAGACTTCACCAAAAGCCTAATACAATTATCACAATATGATCAACATTACAATCTACTAACAATGTGTTCATCTATCTCTAGATAACACACATCAATCCATTTCCCCCAAATATGATGATTACCAAACCCTAGGTTTAACCAACCCTTAAGATTCTTACAAATCTTAACCATACACTTGATTTCCTTATTAAAATACCATCTATTAAGTGTATACAACATTTATATCACCATAATCTATAACCCCAAGAACTAGGGTTTCAACCCCAAGCTTCTAAACCCATAGATCTAAAGCTACAACTACAAAGGATTGAAGATATACCTTAAATCTTCAACTAGGAGTGAAGAATCACAAGATTTGACCAAGAAATCAGTTCCAATCGAAGCTTTACACTCAAAGTCGCTCACACACTTGAAGAGAGAAACTAGGGTTTGATCTTGGCAATAAATGAGCTCAAATCCGTCTTTAATGCTGCCAGACAATAGTTCACGACGCGACGAGAGTTCGCGTCGCTAACTATGCGCCTCCAATACATCGCGATCGTTAACCCATCGCTAACTACATCACGCCCGATAGCCAAACTCCCTGGCCCGACTTCCCGATCGCCATCTCCGAGTTCGCGACGCGAACTCCTTAGGGCAGCTGGGCTGCAGTTTTTGTCAAGTGTCTTGACCCGTTTTCGCCCATAACTTTCTCGTTCGGTCTCCAAACGACACGAAACCAATTTCCACGTGTTTTATATGATTTATCCATAATTATCATATTTTTTTCATATTTTATTTATTTACAAATTTCGGGTCGTTACAACACCTTTGCTCAGTTTCATCTTCCCATTCTAGGTCTGCAGAATTGAAATCGGATCCTTGATTCCAGTTCCATGAAACGTGTTCTTCAAATACGACATCTTTACTCACTATAATCCTTTTATTTGATGGATCATAGAGTCGATAAGCTTTCGATTCTTCACTTACCCCAAATAAAACACACTTTAAACTTCTGTCATCGAGTTTTAATCTTTTCTCCTTTGGAACATGAGCATGAGCGATACATCCAAATATTCTGAAGTGACTTACAGAGGGTTTTCGCCCACTCCATCTTTCTTCAGGTGTACAATCTTCAAGAGCTGTAGTAGGGCTTCGATTGAGGACATATATACACCAATTAACAGCTTCGGGCCAAAAAACTTTTGGAACCTTCCTTCCACTCATAACGCTTCGTACCATGTTCATCACCGTTCGGTTTTTTTCTCTCTGCAACGCCGTTCTGCTGGGGCGTGTAGGCTGCAGTGAGCTGTCTCTGTATACCATTATCTTCACAGAAGGTTTTGAACTCAGTTGAGTTGTATTCACCTCCTCTATCGGTCCTCAGACATTTAATTTCAACTTCTGCCTCTTTTTCTACCAACGCTTTGAACCTTTTGAATGTATCTAAGGCTTGTGATTTCTCATTCAGAAAATAACTCCAACATTTTCGTGAAAAATCATCAATAAAATTGATGATATACCTCTTTAAACTCGTCGACTGTGGTTGAATTGGTCCACAGATGTCTGAGTGAACAAGCTGAAGTCGTTTAGTTGCTCTCCAAGAGCTTGCCTTAGGAAACGATTCTCTGCTCTGTTTTCCAACTAAACAGTCAGAGCATGTTGCGATCTCAGCATTGATGGTCGGTAGCCCACGCACAAACTCTTTGTCATGCAACATTTTCAGGCTTTTGTTGTTGATATGCCCGAATCGTTGATGCCAGAGATGAGTATCATTATCGCCCTCTGTTTTGTGACACTCTTCAATATTAATTGGTTTAGCACTTATTATGAACATCCTATTTGAGGACATTTGAATTCTTGTAATCAACCCCTTCGTTGGATGATATATGCTGCAACATCCCTTTTTGATCAAGATCTCCATCTCCTTTTCTTGAACTTGACCAACACTAATCAGATTGTTGGTGAGATCAGGTACATAGTATACGTCGGTCAACGTATAAATCACACCTTTAATGTCAAGTCGCACATTTCCCTTTCCCATGACTGCCATTCGAACATCGTTTCCGAGTCTTACATTGTTACGATACGATTCATCTAAGGCACTAAACCATTTCTTCTCTCCGGTCATATGATTGGAACAACCCGAATCAAGGAACCAGTTCCATTGTTTTATCGAATCCACTTCGTCAACGTGAGACATTAGAACCATTCCTTCACCATCATCGTGTTCTGCATAGTTGGCATCCTTCTCCCAATCTGGACATTCACTTTGAAAGTGCCCAAGTTTGTGACACCTCCAACATTCGACTGTACCTTTGTCAAATGAAAATCTGCCACGTCCTCTTCCTCCACGACCACCTCGTCCTCTTCCCCGTCCTCGATAGGATGAGCCGGTCGTTATCTTCAGGGCCTGCTCATCATCTTGTTGCCCAATCATACGTTGCTCATGGACTAGGAGACTTCCATGGAGTTCATCAATTGTCATTGTATCGAGGTTATTGGATTCCTCGATAGAACAAACAACATAGTTGAACTTTGGGCTCAAAGAACGAAGTACTTTAGCAACAACAACGCCTGAGGTTAACGGGTCACCATTTGCCTTCATCTTGTTGACAATTGTTAAGGTACGAGCCAGGTAAGTGTCAACCTTTTCTCCGTCTTTCATGGACAGAAGTTCATATTCTCTTCTTAGAGCCTGCAACTGAGCTCTCTTTACCTTTGTAGAGCCCTCATACTTCTGTTTCATCGAGTCCCATATTTCTTTTGAGGAACTTTTGTCGAGAATTGTTTCCAAAATTTCCCGTTCAATTGCCTGGAACAGGAAGTTCTTCACCTTCAAATCTTTCAGCTTAGCATCATGGATAGCCTTTCTCTGTACTTCATTAGGATTGATCACGGTTTGTGCGGGAATTCCATTCTCCACCAAATACCACATTTCCTTACTTCTTAGGAAATTCTCCATCAATAACGCCCAATGATCAAAGTGACCATCAAACTTTGGAATTGAGGCCTGCACAAACTTATCTGTGTTTTCCATCTCTCACTCTCACACTCTTTTGATAATGGAAGAACTTTTCTCCTCTCTCTGATACCAAATGATCGATATCACACACACAATTGATAGTAAAACACACAGTTATGGAGCAATTGTTGCTTATTATTCACACTGCCAGAGGCTTGCTTAAATACACGTACAAGAGTAAACAAACTAAACAATAAAACGGGAAACAAACTCCTGTTCTACAGGAGGACTCAATCAATTCAAAAAACTAACAAACTCTTCCTGTTAAACAGGGACTTTTATTCACGTGCAACGTTTGACCAGCTCCAACACTAACAAGACTGCCACCCAAATCCCTCCTCAAATTCAAATCACTCTCCAAATCATTATGTAGTCATATTTCTAGTCGCGATTTCATCCGAAAGCACACTTTACGACATTCCCGTGCACAAAAGGTCTTGTTCCGACACGAAAGTCACAAAAACAATCATGTCCACAAAGACTTGTTTACATTGCATTCACAAGATCAACTACCATTGCAGTCGAAATTTCGATATTGTGGGTTCATGTAATGGAATTCTGTGTCTGCATAATGATACATATGGATTTAGTCTATGGAATCCTTCAATTAGGCGCAAACTTACTATAACTGAACATCCTTGTAGGAGACACGATTATACCCGCCACGATGCGGCAGTTGGGTTTGGTTTTGACCCAACCATTGATGATTACAAGATTGTGCGGATATTCTACCACATATACAACAGAGGTGTAAAAGAATCACATGTTTACAGTTTGAGGACGGGCTACCCCTGGTAGTCGGTTTTCTTTTGGGGAGTCATTTATTGGGTGTTTTGTCAATGGAGCGTTGCATTGGATAGTAGAACATACCACGGATGCACCTGAAAAAGTATGCAATGATTATATATTGACATTCGATCTGAGTAGTCATATTTTTGGCACAATTGCATTGCCTGAGCCTAGTCGGGAAGTTAGATGTCTAACGATCATCAACGGTTCTCTAGCCGTATTTATGAGTGAAGGTGGTGGTAGGAAATCTATTCGGGTGATGAGAAGAGAGTGTAATAATACTCCCTCTTGGTCTGTGGCTTATACATTTAATGCAAATGAAGATATAATATTGTCGGATGCAACTTCCCGCCACTGGTGATTTATTATTGTTCCAATCTTTGAATCGCGGGCTCTGGGTACATCCTGAGACACGAGAGCAGTTAAAACTTGTGGAATTTAATGATTCTTCTTTCAAAGCTCAGGTGGAAATGCTTGTTGAAAGCCTTGAATTGTTAGACAGAGGGACTACTTACAATGGATATCAAGCATAATGACACATAGGCGATTTTTGCACACTTCTTTCTAATTTGAATTTGAAAAACGTGAGTTATTTCAAAGTATTTTACACTTATAAACATGTCAAATATGTTTGTAGTCTTTTTTGACATCGTTGATCTTATTGGTTGCTATGGTAGCAAACTAGCAATTTTTCTTTGTATTGCGGGTAACGTACCCTATGCAACTAGATTTTACCCTATTTTTCTTATTTGGCAATCTTAAAACTGGAAAATAAAGTTGAGAGGGAGTGAGTCATAGCTAGATCGGGCAACTTCGTATCGTACTGGGTTCGTGTCGTTTTGAGACCTTAAACGATTTGAAACTCCTTAGCCCATACCTGTCACATTTAATTAGGGGTGTCAAATCGGGTTGTCGGGTCGGGTTTTGTTCTTGTCGGGTCGGGCTATCGGGTTTAAAGTATAAAAAATCTAACCCGAAACCCGACCCTATAAGGAATCGGCTTGGTCAGGTTCGGGTTAGTCGGGTTTCGAGTTTGTCGGGTCAACCCGATCGGGTTAGTCGGGTCAACCCAATCGGGTTAGTCGGGTTACGTATCCTATTTATAAGATCAATTTAAAACAGATTCATATAAGTTTTAAACATTGTACCAACCTCTTCAAAGAACAAAACTCAAATATCATACAGTTTCAAACATTTTAGTACCGAATGCATTGTATGTGTACGTATGCACAAAATTATATTTGGTTGGTGCTTGACTGCTACAATATAGATATACAGATTAAAATGTAAAACCCAATGTTACTTTTAAATAAATGGATAGATTTCCTTTTAATCCTCTCCATTATTTAATATATCTAGAAACTAGGTAGAAAATTTTAAATTATCATATTAGATAAATATTTTAAGTTTTTAAGGATTTTTTTTAAACTTTAGTCGGGTCTAATCGGGTCAACCTGAAACCGGACAAATGTAGGTCATTTAAACATGATACCCGACCCGATGCTAACACCGGGTTTGTCGGGTCGGGTTAAAATAACCCGACATCAATATAAGACCCGAATACATCTGACCCGACAAGCATAATCGGGTTCGGGTTAGGATCGGGTAGTGTTGACCCTTTTGACAGCCCTAGTCCCTATAGGCAATGTTAAAACTGGAAAACAAAGTTGAGAGGGAGTGAGTCATAGCTAGACCGGGCAAAGTCGAGTCATGCTGGGTTCGTGTCATTTTGAGACCTTAAACGTGTTGAAACTCCTAAATCCATACCTGACACGTTTAAATTTAATACATGGGTTTAAAATGTAAACTCATTCATGACACAATTAATTTCGTGTCAACCTCACAAGATCCGTGAAACTAGTTGATGTGATTGTCATGTTTAACCCGTGAAAATTAGCATATAGCGATTAAACAATTTTTCAAACCCTAGAACATACTAAGTTAAGGTAGTTGCAAACCCAATAAGAGAATAATCCCAATAAAAAATGAGAGTCCAAACTTTTCCCACTACAAATACAAAGTATAAAGTCGTAAATTTGTATAAAGTTAATATATAATATATTTAAGAATATAAAATCTCTTAATATATGTATCTTTCCCTATATATGGAGCTAAGACATGACACTTACATGATGACATGTCCATTTAACATTTTTTAATTTGTTCTATTATTTTTTTTGAACAACCAGCATTTCATTAAAAAGACCTAGCAAGGCGCTAGGCAAAAGAAACAACAAACAACATTAAAAACAGGACATAGGGTCACTACACCAATTGGACAACTTATTAGCTAGATTATAAGAAGGAGCTCTATATTTGATCCAAAAAAAAAATCGCCTGAATATAACCTCCTTTGGTAGAGCAAATAAAATCTTCCGAAGACCGAAAAACTTTTTCCGTTCCGATGCCTTCATATAACCAAAAGGTAGATGTACCAAATACTTAGGAACCCTTTTTTTGTAGCCCCCGTTAGGTTGCAATCCAAAAGCCAATCAAAGACATCCAAGAGAGTATGAAATCTCTCTCATCAGATCAATTTTCCACCAAAGGGCCAATGACTTAGCAGTAAATATGTTTGCCCCAACCTTGAGGTTGTGGATTCAAGTCCCATAGTGGACATAGTTGGATTTAAGAATAGATTAGGTTGCCGTTAAAAAATAAAAATAAAAAATCAGATCAATTTTCCACCAATAGCTCAAATCATGCAGCAAGCTTCAAGAAATCGAGCAGTGAATTGATGACTCAAATGCTGACTCAAAGAGTCAAAGGGGATATATGTAATCTTCACATGTTGTTAACATAAGAATAGGGGTCCAAAGATTTTAAGGTTAAATCTGCCATCGAACAAGCCGCTATCCTCCCTTAACGTTTTCATTTCTCTCGATTAACCAAACCCTGGTGACAAACCGATTGGAATACTCATCTTCATACAATTTCAAATGGTAGGCCTTAATTGAGAAACTTTTTTAAGTATACGCAATTTCAAATCCCTACAGAGAAACCAATCTCGATTTTTGAAGTATACGCAATTTCAAATGGTAAGCCTTACAGAGAAACCATTCATGATTTTCTTGCTTATTTTCAAAATTAGGCTTCTTGCTTTTTCTATATACTAATTTGTAACAAATTATGGTTCGTCATTATTATTCATTGCAATTTTCTATATACTACTATTTGAGAAAGCATACGGCTATTATCCAATGAGCCTAACTCTTCTTCCATTTTTATATCTTAGTAATAGGTTTCAGCATTTTGGTTGTGCACACCAACCGTTTGATGAATTGTCTATTCAACAAAGTAAGATTTACACTTTAATTTACCAAATAAGATGGCCTGAATATTCCTTATAATAGCAATTAGTGTGTGTCCCCTGGTATATTAAGCTTTTGTGGGTATATTTAAAAACAGTTATGCCTCTTTGGCTTTAGGTATTTTACATCCGCATTTTCTGATGAAACGAATATCCGATAGTTTATAAAGCTCTTGATGCAGATGCTATTTTTGATACCGGGGACACAATGGAATGGTGTTTTATTACTAAATACATGATTAATAAATTAAGGCATCGTTTGACCTATTCAGTCAACATGGGTTTGAGCTTGACCTTAGGCGCGCAAACGACTCCCCCGTAATATTACCCGATCCACCTCCAACTTTAGCTTTTTTATTCCGACCTTTTCTGTATAATGGCTTTCATTATTTATATCTAAAATTTCGGATATTCGGATCCGTTTCAGATATCCGAAAATTCGGATACGGATATCGGATATTGGATACCCAACTCTAGTATCCGAATTCTCCGATACATGAAATTCGGATATGAGGATTTATGGATACCAGGTTTTAGTTTAAATGATTAGTCAACAACCCCAATTGGCCAATTATACATTAATAATAATACTAAGATTTAATGATAATATAATTTAAAATCTAAATTTTCCAACAGTTGGCTATTTGGCAATTTATCTCCAATTCTGCAACCCGTCCAAAAACAAATCGACATTTTGAAACCTAATATCAAAACACAAACTTCAACTGACGAGCTTTTTTCCTATGGAAATCAAAACAAACATTAAGTTCTTGTGCACACATATGTCATATGTGTAAATTGACGACGTTGACTATTTGGAGACTTTTTGTGCAAACCGAATCGCCACTTACAGTCCACACGCTGACGCCACTAATTTCACAAAATTAAACTATATTAGAGGGTCAGATCTTTGAAATTTCCTTTTTAAATTATTGTTAAATTTTGTGCGTATCAATTCTTTTGTGCTCAATTTGATTTATGGTGTCAAAAGTATTGGGCCATAAATAACGAATCTGGCAGGCCCACAGATCGAAGCGAAAACTATATATATATTTATCTAAACCTAAAAAACCGATGCGCCAATCATCTGGTTTGCTATATCGATCTTCAAGTATCCCGTCAATATCACATGTTTTCTTCATCTTAGTCCAGTTTTTAAGGTGAGTGATTTTAGTAATCCAACTGATTCTTGTTTAAGTAGAAGTTTAATTTATTACTTTCGGAAGATATTATAATTTTAATTGTATACGAGTATTATCTGTTTTTATTGTTTTGACTATAATATTCATCTCCTTGATAAACACATAATTATTACAGAATGTCACATTACCTATGCGAAGATTTGATTGCCGAAATCCTAACAAGACTACCACCCAAATCCATCCTCAAATTCAGATCACTCTCCAAATCATTATGTAGTCATATTTCTAGTCGTGATTTCATCCGAAAGCACACTGTACGACATTCCCCTGCACAAAAGGTCTTGTTCCGACACCAAACTTACAAAAACAATCAAGTCCTTGAAGACTTCTTTACGTTGCATTCGCAAGATCAACTACCATTGAGCCCCGAACGTGGATACAATGGCATAGCAGCAGTCAAGTTTCTTGAAGGAGATTTCCATATTGTCGGTTCATGTAATGGAATTCTCTGTCTGCTTAATTATACGATTGGATTTACTCTGTGGAACCCTTCAATTAGGCGCAAGCTTACTATAACTAAACATCCTTGTTGGAGACACAATTATAGCCGCCACTGTCCGGCAGTTGGGTTTGGTTTTGACCCAACCGCCGATGATTACAAGATTGTGTGGATATACTTGGACAAAGATATTGGTGTTTTAAAATCATATGTTTACAGTATGAGTACGGGTACTTGGTTTGAAGTTGCTTCCCCTGCTAGTCCGTTTTCTTATGTGGTGTCACTTGGGTGTTTTGTGAATGGAGCATTGCATTGGATAGTACGCCATCGTTATATATTGACATTTGATATGAGTAGTCATATTTTTGGCACAATTGCATTGCCTCAACCTAGTCGGGAAGGCGCGCGACTAATGATCATCAACGGTTCTCTAGCCGTATTTATGAGTGAAGGTGGTGGTAGGAAATCTATTCGGGTGATGAGAAGAGAGTGTAATAGTACTTCCTCGTGGCCTCTGGTTTATAGTTTCATTGACGATATAGCTATATCAGAAATTATGATGCAACTTCCCGCCAATGGTGATTTACTGGTCCGATCTAATCATGGGCTCTGCGTACTTTCAAAGACAAGGGTGCAGTCAAAACTTGTGGAATTTAATTATTCTTCTTACAAACGTGAGATGGAAATGCTTGTTGAAAGCCTTGAATTGTTAGATAGAAAGACTGCATGCTTACGAGGCACATCAACCATCTTTTCTCGCAGGTGAAAAGAGAAGCAGAACGACACTAGAACAAATACCCAATTTTCGCACACTTCTTTCAAGTTGTATTCATCATGTGATTACATTGGTATATGAACTTTACTCCGAAATATATCTCATCAGCAGAAACTTTTTAAAATTGTTCAAGTTTTGGTTGTTTTTTACTATAAGGGATAGTTAAATACCTTCACAACAAGGAGACTTTCTTGTTGTGATGTTATCAATTTTGGTTCACTTTCTAGCACGTCCTTTGACTCTTGGCTCCATATTTGGTAACCTTGCAGGTAGAAAGAGATATAGACCACAAGCTAAAAGAGTTTGAGATGATACTTCGAGAACTAGTAAATTATAACACAATTTTTCCCACTTGTTGTCATTGTTTACATAACACTTTTTCCAGATAATTTTGAATTAAATGGAAGAAATACTTTGGACATTTAAATTTTATTTTTAATGAAAGTCATGTGTCCATGAGCACAGACTAAATTTATAGTTTCATTTCTTTCTGCGAGACCTTCATAAAAAAAAATTAATGTTTAAAAATTGGTTTTTGCATTCAACCAACTAATGTCATAAATATGGCTGAACCGGCCTGATCAGATTAGCCGGCCGGTAAACCGGATGATAATAGTGTTGAACATTTATGATGCATTAATTATGCAAATGATGTACAAAGGCCACCAACCTTGTAAAATACAAAATACATGTATTTTTAAAACATTGTAAAAAGATATTCGACGCCTCAAATCTTTACCATGATACATATAGTTTCAAGTCCCAAAGTAGACGTAGGTAGTATTTAAGAGTAGATTATGATTTGCAGTTATAAAGAAAACATATACATTACTTGGAATTATGTAATAGTATTAATGCTAGCCCTTTGCACTTATGAGTTAGTGTATTGGTAAGAAAAAAAATACGAGTAAATGTTTAAACTTGTTGTACAGTAACCCTAAAAAAAACCCACTTCTTTTAATATTTGTACAAATAATATAATTGAAATTTAATCATTGCCATAAAAGAAATGGTTAACAAATCGCTCTAATATATACTAGAAAATAACCATATCAATAAGGAAATTGAGGATTTTGAAGTGGAAGCCGGAAACTCGAATTGGTCTACACATAAAGCTAGTATCCGACCTCTTGGTTCTCAAGTCTCAACGAAACTACCCCACAGTTATGATGAATTAATTATTGGTCATATTTTTGAAATTTTTATTTTTGAAATTTTCTTTTGAAATTTGTTGTTAAATTTTGTGCATGTTGATTCTGCTGTTCTCAGTTTGATTTATGGAATAGTAATCAATTTTTAAAAATATTCCATTTAGGTTATTGAAACTTTATTTTTATTATATAATAATAACTAAGTTTCAAAATTGTTCGAATCATGTGAAATTTACCTTCTATTATAGGTTATCAGGTCATCTTTTATGATTTGAATAATTTTGAAACTTAGTTATTAGAGTAAATTACATGGAATGTCCTTATGGTATATTATTTACTACAACCACAATCTTTAAACTTCGTTTATTACAATGGACGTCTCTGATTTATATAATTTGTTACACACTTACACTCATTAACCTTTGCCGTTAACTCCCGTTAGATTTGCAAAAGATATTGAATGACAATTTTGCCTTTATAAAAATTACATATACGTACAGTCCTTTTTCTTTCTTTTTTTCTTCCCACAAGAAAATCCCCAAAACACAATTGAATATCCCCAATTCTGAAGAATTAATGGCGTACTTTAGTTTCGGATGAACGGCCTCCTAGCTTCTGGCGATTAAAGTTCACAATCATCTTCTAATTTTGCTTCAGTTAATGATGGTTCTGATTCTAGGGTTTGTTCGACTTGATCCAATATGCAAACCCGATTCTGCACACAACCTGCAGCAATATCTACAAATAAGGAACAAGATGAAAGTTTACGGATATCTTTCTAAAGTAGGTGCCAGTTAGCCTGAGAAACACCACGTCATCGCCGGCCACCACCTCGCCGCCGCTCATCGGATCCGCACTCGCTATTTTCGCCGCCGGAGAACACCTTTCCGTCGCCGACCAAACTTCTGCAGTCGTTTGGCTTGGCCTAGTCGATCCTCTTCCACCGATTTAGGATTTTGGGTCACAGAAAAGGACCATATATGTAATTCTTAAAAGGGTAAATTTGTCATCCAATATTTTTTTTAACAGCCTAATCTAACGGGATTTAAAGGAAAGGACCATCATCGTAACATATTAAATTCGGTCATCAAGTTTAACCAAAGTACCTGGTCATAAAACAAAGATATCTCACAGGCCCACAGAATCGATATCGATAGCTATATATTGATCGAACCCTAAACAACCCATGCGTCTATGATCCAATTTCTTCATTTAATTGTAGTGTTCCGTCAATGTCCCATGTTTTCTTCATCTCAATCCAGTTTTTAAGGTGAGTAATTTTAATAATCGAATGAGTAAAAGCTTAATTTATTAGTTTCTGAAGATCTTTATTTTAATTATATAGCCTATGAAATGAAGCTTAATTCTCTGTTTTTTTGGTTAGTTCTGATCGACTGCATCATATTACTACAATTTACATCTCCTTTATATACACAGAATTATTAGACGATGTCAGATTACGTATGCGGAGAATTGATTGACGAAATCCTAACAAGATTACCACCCAAATCC
This sequence comes from Calendula officinalis, assembly GCA_963853835.1. NCBI lineage: Eukaryota > Viridiplantae > Streptophyta > Magnoliopsida > Asterales > Asteraceae > Calendula > Calendula officinalis. The sequence continues at coordinate 74,800,046 of OY970828.1, forward strand.
CTCCTCCGATTCAGATCACTTTCCAAATCATTATATACTCATATTTCTAGTCGCGATTTCATCCGAAAGCACACTTTACAATCCCCACAAAAGGTCTTGTTCCGACACAAAAATTACAAAAACTTAGATTGCCTCGAAGACTTGTTTACAATACATCCGCAAGATCAACTGCCACTGAGCCCCAATCATGGATACAATGGCAAAGCAACCGAGTTCCATGAAAGAAATTTCCAAATTGTGGGTTCATGTAATGGAATTTTGTGTCTGCTTAGTAAAAAATATGGATTTAGTCTATGGAATCCTTCAGTTAGGCGCAAACTTATTATACCTGAACATCCTTGTTGGACATACAATTATAGCCGCCACAATGCGGCAATTGGGTTTGGTTTTGACCCAACCACTGATGATTACAAGATTGTGTGGATAATCTACCCCAAATACTGCAGAGGTTTAATAAAATCATTTGTTTACAGTATGAGTACGGGTACTTGGTTTGAAGTTGCTTCCCCAAGTAGTCCGGTTTCTTATGTGGAGTCAGTAAATGGGTGTTTTGTGAATGGAGCATTGCATTGGATAGTAGAACATATTACGAATGCACCAGAAAAAGTAAGCCATCATTATATATTGACATTCGATCTGAGTAGTCATATTTTTGGCACAATTGCATTGCCTGAACCTAGTTGGCTAGACATACGACTAACAATCATCAACGGTTCTCTAGCTGTATATTTGAGTGAAGGTGGTAATAGGATGTCTATTCGGGTGATGAGAAGAGAGTGTAATAATACTCCCTCTTGGTCTGTGGCTTATAGCTTCGATAGAAATCTACCAGGGAAACTGTTGCAACTTCCCGCCAATGGTGATTTAACTCTTCGTTTGATCAAAGGTTCCACGTAGTACATCCTAAGACATGGGTATGGTCAACACTTGTGGAATTTAATGATTCGTATTTCATACTTGAGATGGAAATGTTTGTTGAAAGCCTTGAATTGTTAGACACAGGAACTGCTTACGAGCTGGAAGACCAACCTTCTTTTCTCAAAGGAACATCGAGAAGCATAAGACACTAGATCAAATACGTGATTTTTGCACGCTTCTTTCTAGTTTGAATTTGGAAAATACGTGAATTATAAACATGTCAGATAGGGTTGTATTCTTTTTTGACGTTATTGGTTGCTACTGTAGAGGTGAGGTTATCGGATGATTCTTTCATCAATTTGATTGCCTCCTCTGCTTCTTTGGTTCTAAAAAGTACATTTTATTAACCCTTTTGACCCATTTTGAATAAAATTTAGCCCGTTTTTCATAAACCTTACCTGAGGCTTCTCTCCACATATGACATATTAGAGCGTCAACTATCTCAAATCTCCCTCCATATATCTCTCTTCCAAACATTTATATCCAGAAAATATCCATGGCTAAATATTGGATTCCTAGCTTCAAATTAGTAGCCGATGTAACTTCAATTGGAACAAAACCAGTTGGCCTGAAGATTCCTACTTGTACTAAATGCAATTTAAGTATCTTTGAAAATTTCTTTTTAAATTATTGTTAAATTTTGTGCGTGTCAATTCTTTTGTGCTCAATTTGATATTATGGTGTCAAAAGTATTGGGCCGTAAAAAGAAATCTGGCAGGCCCACAGATCTAAGCGAAAAGTATATTACCACACAAGCAGTGGTGTAAGGAAATCATTTGTTTACAGTATGAGGACGGGAACATGGTTTGAAGTTGCTCCCCCTGCTAGTCCGTTTTATATTCCACAGTCAGCAATTGGGTGTTTTGTCAATGGCGTGTTGCATTGGATTGTCCATGATTTTACAAATGCACCTAAAAACGCATACTTTATATTGACATTGGATTTGAGTAGTCATATTTTTGGCACAATTGTGTAATGGCACGCACTTTGTTCTTGCGGGAAAAGTTTTCATTTTGTTTTCATAGTTGATCTCACTCCTTATCTGTTGGCAATTGATTACGTACTTAGAATATTACTCCCTCCGTCCCTTAATAAAGTTCCCATTTCACCTTCAAGTTTTGTCCCTAAATAAAGTTCTCATTTCTCAAACTTAAGGGACCCACTTAATATAATAATATTATTACCAATACTTTCACCACTAACTATCTCTTAAAACACTTTCTCTCTCCAATCAAAACTTATATTTTATTCAAAAGTAATACCAAATACCCCACCACTAACCATCTCCTAAAATGTTGTGCCCAACACAAATGGGAACTTTATTTAGGGACGGAGGGAGTAGTTAATATCAGTAACTGTATTATTATATTTTATGTGCAAACATTTTGTTTTTCAAGTTTTACTTTTGATGGCTAATGTCAACCATATCCATGAAATATTATTCAGCTTTTAGTTACGTCACATCTTCATTGTAGTTGTTTTCTACATCTCTGCAATTACAAAACACTTTCAAAAGTGGTCACACTACCACATCAACTTTCAATTTTATCTTTCCATAATGTTAGTGTAGTGCTAAGAGATAAATCTCAAAAATATCTAATGGTCAAGACTAATCATTTATAAAATATATGAAGAGGTATTTTGGTCATTTGACACTTATTCATTTTTTTGTTAGTCTTTATATTTTTTTTTTCCATCAGAAACATTATGCGAACCAAACATCACCTTACTTGTTTGTACAGTATGCAGAGATACCAAATTAATTCCCCTTATTTTAAATTGGAGGAAGTATAAAGCATTGGGATTTGCAACCACAAGGATCATTTAGTTTCCAGAACAACATTACTCAAAGCCATTTGCCACAATAATGTAGTACAACTCCTCAATCTCACTGACCCAAAAAGGTTATTATTCTGATATTTTCAAATCACTCAAATAGAAGTTAATATAGTACTCTCTCCGTCTCACAAAAAAATTTACGTTTCTCCTTAAAATTTTGTCCCACAAAAAAGTTTACATTTCTCAAATTTGAGAGTCCCACCTAATAAAATAATATTATTACTAATTATTCCACCAATAAAACACTTTCTCTCTCCAACCTAACCTTATATTTTAATCAAAAGTATTACAAAAGACCTCACTATTAACTATCTTCTAAAAGATTGAGCCCAAATAAAATGCCAACTTTTTTATGGGACGGATGGAGTAGTTCGTAAGGCAAATATAGGTAGCTTTAAATATCCACCATTCCATCACTACTCCTCGTATCTCAAATCTCCCTCCATATATCTCTCTTCTAAATATTTATTGATTAATTATCCAGAAAATATCCATGGCTAAATATTGGATTCATAACTTCAAATTAGTAGCCGATGTAACTTCAATGGAATCAAAACCAGTTGGCCTGAAGATTGGTACTTGTACTAAATGCAATTTAAGTAACTTTGAAATTTTCTTTTTAAATTATTGTTAAATTTTGTGCGTGTCAATTCTTTTGTGCTCAATTTGATATTACGGTGTCAAAAGTATTGGGCCATAAAAAACAAATCTAGCAGGCCCACAGATCGAAGCGAAAACTATATATATATATATTGATCTAAACCTAAAAAAACCCATGCGCCTAGTTTTCTTCATAGATCTTTAAGTATTCCGTCAATATCGCATGTTTTCTTCATCTTAATCCAGTGTTTAAGGTGAGTGATTTTAGTAATCGGACTGATTCTTGTTTGAATAAAAGTTTAGTTTATTACTTTCTGAAGATATTATTTTTTTAATTCTATAAGCGAAGCTTAATTCTCTGTTCTTATTGTTAGTTCTGACTACAATTTTCATCTCCTTTATAAACGCAGAATTGTCATACAATGCCAGATTACCTATGCGAAGATTTGGTTGTTGAAATCCTAACAGGACTGCCACCCAAATCCCTCCTGAAATTCAAATTACTCTCCAAACCATTATGTAGTCATATTGGTAGTCGCGATTTCATCCGAAAGCACACGTTACGATCCCCACAAAAGGTCTTATTCAGACACGAAAGTTATGAAAATAAAGATTGGCCCAAAGACTTCCTTACATTACATTCGCAAGATCAATTACCATTGAGCCCCAAACGTAGATACAAAGGCATAGCAGCAGTCGAGTTCCTTAATCATACATTTGGATATTTCCATATTGTCGGTTCATGTAATGGAATTCTGTGTCTGCTTGATCATACATTTGGATTTACTCTGTGGAATCCTTCAATTAGGCGCAAACTTACTATACCCGAAGATCCTTCTTGGAGTCACGATTATATCCGCCAGTGCTACTACGCGCCAGTTGGGTTTGGTTTTGACCCAACCACCGATGGTTACAAGATTGTGCGGTTATACTACCACGGCGATAGTGGTGTAAAACAATCGTTTGTTTACAGTATGAGTACGGGTACTTGGTTTGAAGTTGCTTCCCCTGGTAGTCAGTTTTCTTTTGTGGCGTCATTTGGGTGTTTTGTGAATGGAGCATTGCATTGGATCGTAGAACATATTACGAATACACCAGAAAAAGTACGCCATCGTTATATATTGACATTCGATCTGAGTAGTCATGTTTTTGGCACAATTGCATTGCCTGAGACTAATTGTGAATGGGAAGATGGAGTACCACTAACAATCATCAACGGTTCTCTAGCTTTAATAATTGACTTAATTAATTAATAGGAAAGAGGGAATGGCCCTTCCTCTACTTTCTGTTGAGACTGAGTTAGAATTTTATTGAAGGTGATATTATGTGGTCTATTCGGGTGATGAGAAGAGAGTGTAATAACACCTCCTCGTGGCCTCTGGTTTATACTTTCAGTGGAGATGAATCTTTTTTGTTAGCAAAAGTGATGCAACTTCCCGCCACTGGTGATTTAGTGGTCCACTCTTCATTTCACGGGTTCTGTGTACATCCTAAGACAGGGGAGCAGTCAAAACTTGTGGAATTTAATGATTCATCTTTCAAAGTTGAGATGGAAATGTTTGTTGAAAGCCTTGAATTGTTAGATAGAGGGACTACTTACGAGGGACATCAACCATCTTTTCTCCAAGGGAAAAAGAGAAGCAGAACATTAAAACAAATACGCAATTTTCTGTTTAATGGTTTTAATTTTTTTAAATTTAAAATTTCGAATATTCGTTTTCGGATATCCAGAATTACGGATACGCAGTTTTGAACACCCCTAGTTTAACCCACTAGTCAACAACCCCAATTGTACATTAATAACAATACTAAGATTAAATGATAATAACATTTAAATTTCCAACAGTTGGCTATTTGGCCATTTATCTCCAAATCTGTAGCCCGTCAAACCGATGGTGTCTAAAGTTTGTAATCAATATTACTTTAATATAGCACTTCGAAAGGCAAAGGTAGGTAGCTTTAAATATCCATTATCTCAAATCTCCCTCCATATATCTCTCTTCTAAACATTTATTGATTAATTATCCAGAAAATATCCATGGCTAAATATTGGATTCGTAGCTTCAAATTTGTAGCCGATGTAACTTAAATGGAATCAAAACAAGTTGGCCTGAAGATTCTTACTTGTATTAAATGCAATTGAAGTATCTTTGAAATTTTATTTTTAAATTATGGGTGTTGATTTGTACAGAGCACATTTTAGTAAGATAGAGCAATTTAAGATAAAAAGACCATTATGCCCCTCTTCCTCTTTACAAGCATTTTACCACTCTCATGTGTTCCAGAGTTTTAATTTGGAGAGAAGAGAACATGAAAGAAATAAAAATGTTATCATGTTCCAGAGTTATTTTATAAAAAAAAGGAAAAGAAGGGAAATGAAATTATGGACATTTTTTTCTCTCCTAATCTTCCTCCCAAACGTGGGAAGATTTGGAGAAAAGAAAAATTATAATTAATTGCAATTACCAAACTATCCTTGTCATTACCTAATTTGATTACATTTTAAGGATAAAATTGTAAATATGTTAATTTTTTTCCTTTCTCTTTGACTCGAACATAAAAAATGATAATTTTCTTTTCTTTTCTTTCCGACCCAGGAACACAATAATGAAAATTATTTCATTCTTAATTTCTCTTCTTTTCTCTTCATTTCTTTTACCTTCTTTTTTTCACTCACATGGTTTTATCAACAATAAAAAAAGGGGCGAAGAAACAGAGCAGTTGTCGTTATGTATCCTCGTAAAAATTCAATTTCTTATCATAATAAATCGACTTTGGAGATATTGTGCAGAAGGTTTTAGATTTTATCAATCTAGATTTTTTTTAGAAAATTGCCAGCTATGGGTTACGATTTGAACACGGATGCTTCTATCCCAAGCGGAATCAAAAGCCAAGGATTTTTTAGTAAGAAAAAGAGGGTAAATTTATTTTATGGATCTTGAAATCGTTTCATTGATTATTCGATGATAATGCTGTATTTTAGCATTAAAGAATGGTGAATTTTTGTTTGCTTATTTAAGGTGAATAGGACCACCAATTGGAAGCAGAGTAAGCTGGATGTTCGTTCGTGACCAGTGGCTTTCCCAATTTGATTTAACTTTTTTCAGATTTCAGTTATTTACCAATTGAATCACTTAATTGTTTGATTATTAGAATTAGGTTTTATCTAGAAGGGGTAAAATTGTTTAAATCATTGACAGAGAAGAGAACGTAAGTTTTGGGAAGAACTAAGAAAGGGTTTTAATGGGAGAGGTAAAGTGTTAGGTAAAGGTAAAGAAGGGTATAATTGTCTTTTTTTTTTAAATTGATCTGTATTATTAAGAAGTGCTTGCCAATCAGCACACTTAAATTATTGTTAAATTTTGTGCGTATCAATTCTTTTGTGCTCAATTTGATTTATGGTATCAAAAGTATTGGACCATAAAAAAAATCTGGCAGGCCCACAGATCGAAGTATTTATTGATCTAAACCTAAAAAACCAATCGCTATCTTCTGGTTTTCTTCATCGATCTTTAACTATTCCGTCAATATCACATGTTTTCTTCATCTTAATCCAGTGTTTCAAGGTGAGTAATTTTAGTAATCGAACTGATTCTTGTTTGAGAAGAAGGTTAATTTATTACTTTCTGAAGGTATTATATTTTTAATTATATAGTTTATGCACTGACCATACTAAGTGAAGCTTAATTCTGTGTTTTTATTGTTATTTCTGACTACAATTTTCATCTCCTTTATAAACACAGAATTATTAGAAAATGTCAGATTATTACCTATGCGAAGATTTGATTGACGACATCCTAACAAGACTACCTCCCAAATCCCTCCTCCGATTCAGATTACTCTCCAAATCGTTATGTACTCTTATTACTAGTCGTGATTTCATCCGGAAGCACACTTTTCGACATTCCCCTGCACAAAAGGTCTTCTTCCGACACAAAAGTTTCAAAAACCTCCGAGAGTTCTTTACATTGCATTCGCAAGATCAACTACCATTGAGCCCCGAGCATGGATACAATGGCATAGCAGCAGTCAAGTTTCTTCAAGGAAATTTCAATATTGTGGGTTCATGTAATGGAATTCTGTGTCTGCTTGATGATACATATGATTTTACTCTATGGAATCCTTCAATTAAGCGCAAACTTACTATACCTGTAGATGATTCTTTGAGACGCAATTATAGCCGCTACTATGTGGCAGCTGGGTTTGGTTTTGACCCAACCGCTGATGATTACAAGATTGTGCGGATATGCCGCGACAAATATCTCACAGGTGTAAAAAAATCATTTGTTTACAGTATGAGTAGGGGTACTTGGTTTGAAGTTGCTTCCCCGACTAGTCCAATTTCTTATATGGCGTCACCTGGGTGTTTTGTCAATGGAGCATTGCATTGGATCGCACAACGTCATCGTTATATATTGACATTTGATCTGAGTAGTCATGTTTTTGGCACAATTGCATTGCCTGAGCCTAGTCAGGAAGCCAGACAATTAACAATCATCAACGGTTCTCTAGCAGTAGTGTTTTATAGTGAAGATGGTATTCGGGTGATGAGAAGAGAGTGTAATAATACTTCCTCGTGGCCTCTGGTTTATACTTTCAGTGGAGATGAATCTTTTTTGTTAGCAAAAGTGATGCAACTTCCCGCCACTGGTGATTTAGTGGTCGAATCTTGGTATCACGGGCTCTGCGTACTTTCAAAGACACGGGAGAAGTCAAAACCTGTGGAATTTAATGATTCGGTTTTCAAAGTTGATCAGACGAAAATGTTTGTTGAAAGCCTTGAATTGTTAGACAGAGGGACTGCTTACGAGTAACAAAGAAGCATAACACCACCAGGACAAATATGTCTTGGCGCACACTTTGTTCCAAGAGAACTTGTGGAACAGGTAGTAAATATATTCTTGTGTTTGATCACATTCCTTATTATTGGTTTCTACATTAGCAATTCTTCTTTGTAAAAACACTTTGAGTTTCTATGTGTGTGAAGGTATTTGTTTCTTCTGTTTGATATTAGTTAATATCTTTAATTGAATTATTATATTAATGTTGTTGTTGCTATCTTCTTGTTGCATGTATGTATGCAGTACTATTGGTTAATATATAGGTTTATTGAATATGGATCTTTTAATGTAGTTTTTTTTCGTAGCGACATTATTAACCTAGAAATTGTAGCAAAATAAACCGAGATTCCTGAAAAAGTATAACACCTTGCTGTTTTCTATACGTTATTGCTATGAAATCACTTTCCGAGCTTATATTCAAGAGCTAATGGATTGTTCTATAAATCAGTGGGATAAAGGGGAAACGGGCTTGAAAAATGCTCAACTTAAGAAGAGCATAACTTTTAGCATGAACAGAGTTACGGGCCGTGTTTTGTAAGGCAGAAAGATGTTGACGGGCTGGACATGTTGACAACTCAGGCCAAAATTCATTCATTACCAATTATAGATATAAAGATTTTTCTCATGGTTTATATATTCTTATTTTACATGGAAATAAGCTCCTTAAATCTTGTATCAAAACCGCAGGTGAACACAATGAGGTTGGGTGTATTTTTGAAAAACCTTGTAAACCCTTAAAAAAGTTGATGAAATAAGAAAGTTATAAACAGAGTAAAAGACACGGGGTATCTTAAAAAGACTTCCTTATCGAGAATTCGAGAAAGCCAAATTGAAAGTCAATTTAGTGAAAACAAAACTTAAGTATAAAAATCCCAAACTTGTGTTGTGTACTAACCAAATCAAACAAATTATTTCAAATTGTGAGTAAGCTAAAAATGCAAGAGAACTTGAATTAGCAGGCCAAAAGGTAGTCGATGAAGTATCATGTATATGATTTTTTATAATGAAATTAGCTATTGGTATCATTGCTCATATATAAAAATATAAGAAAACAAGTCATTTTTTTAAATGAGCAATTCTACATAAAAATAGAAAATCTATTTTTGCAGTCAAAGTTGTTTGTTTCTTCTGGGTTTATATAATAAGTTCTCAACGCCAAGAGATTTAGATGCCTAATTTTCCCACCCAAATTTACTTCAATTTCAATTTCTCTTTGCGTCTCTCAGTCTTCTTATTATAAACGGATCATATTTTTGAAATTTTCTTTTTAAATTTATTGTTAAATTTTGTGCGTGTTGTGCTCAATTTGATTTATGGTGTCAAAAGTATTGGGCTATAAAGTCTATCGAAAATACTTGGTTATAAAAAAAAGGATATCTGACAGGCCCACAAAAGAGAGAGCTATATATTGATCGAAACCTAAACAACCCATGATCGCCTATTATCCAATTTCTTCATCTGATTAAAGTAGTGTTCCGTCAATCTCCCATGCTCTCTTCAGCTTAATCCAGTTTTTAATTAAGGTTAGTGATTTAATAATCGAACAGATTCTTGTTTGAGTAAAAGTTTAATTTATTACTTTCTGAATATACTATATTTTAATTAATTATTATATAGTCTATGCCACACTCCTTCCGCCATGGGTATAACGCAGGGCTTTATTTTTAGCACTTCTAAATAGTGATTCTAAATAGTGATTGGTTTGGAGTATTTTTTGTTGGTTTCAAATACATATCATATGAATGTTAAACGAGGAATTATAATTTTGAGATGTGTTGTAAAACCATGTTAAAGACGCATAAATGCCTTTAACACTGGTTTAACTTGGCACGAGACCTTAATTCTCTATTTTCTTGGTTAGTTCTAGCCGCATCATATTACAACAATTGTCATCTTCTTTATAAACACAGAATTAGACAATGTCAGATTACTTATGCGAAGAATTGATTGACGAAATCCTAACAAGATTACCACCCAAATCCCTCATCCGATTCAGATTAGTCTCCAAATCATTATGTAGTCATATTTCTAGTCGTGATTTCATCCGAAAGAACACTTTACGATATTCCCCTTCACAAAAGGTCTTATTCAGACACAAAAATAACAAAAACAAAGATTTCCTCCAAGACTTCATTACATTACATCCGCAAGATCAACTACCATTGAGCCCCGAACGTGGATACAATGGCATAGCAGCAGTCAAGTTTCTTGAAGGAAATTTCCATATTGTCGGTTCATGTAATGCAATCCTCTGTCTGCTTAATTATACGATTGGATTTACTCTGTGGAACCCTTCAATTAGGCGCAAGCTTACTATAACTAAACATCCTTGTTGGAGACACAATTATAGCCGCCACTGTGCGGCAGTTGGGTTTGGTTTTGACCCAACCGCCGATGATTACAAGATTGTGTGGATATACTTCGACAAAGATATTGGTGTTTTAAAATCATATGTTTACAGTATGCGTACGGGTACTTGGTTTGAAGTTGCTTCCCCTGCTAGTCCGTTTTCTTATGTGGTGTCACTTGGGTGTTTTGTGAATGGAGCATTGCATTGGATCATACAACATACCACGTATGCACCTGAATTAGTTTGCCGTCGTTATATACTGACATTCGATTTGAGTAGTCAAATTTTTGGCACAATTGCATTGCCTAAACCTAGTCGGGAAGCCTTAAGAGTAATGATCATCAACGGTTCTCTAGGTGTAATTTTCAGTGAAGGTGGTAATAGGATGTGTATTCGGGTGAGAAGAGAGTGTAATAATACTTTCTCTTGGTCTCTCTTTTATAGATTCAATAGGAATGAATCTATATTAAGGAAAGTGTTGCAACTTCCCGCCACTGGTGATTTACTGGTCAACTCTTTTTATCACTGGCTCTGCGTACATCCAGAGACACGGGTGCAGTCAGAACTTGTGGAATTTAACGATTCTTTCAAATTTGAGATCGAAATGTTTGTTGAAACCCTTGAATTGTTAGACACTGGAATTGCTTACGAATTGGAAGACCAACCATCTTTTCTGAAAGGAAAACCGAGAAGCATAACACCACGGCCAGGACAAGTATGTAATGGCACGCACTTTGTTCATGCGGAAAAAGTTTTCATTTTATTTTCATCGTTGATCTTACTCGTTATTTGTTGGTTGCTACAGTACTAGCAATTTTCCTTTGTGAAAAAGATTACGTACTTAGATTAGTTAATATTAGTAACTGTACTATTACATTTTATGTGCAAACATTTTGTTTTAATTTCAAGATTTAGTTTTGATGGCTAATCTCTAGTTGGGAGGCTGGCAGTTCTTAAAAGCGTAGGTTTTTCCTGTTTCTATGATTAATGTAATTTGGAGACCAGGTTTCGAAATTATAAAACTATCAATCATTACAACTATATATGTTAATGTTGTTGTTGCTATGTTGTTGTTGGATGTATGTATCCAGTAGCTAGATATATGTTACCATCAGTTTATTTCCAAAAACTAGTGAGAACAGTTTTCCTAATAACAATCATGAATCCTCCGTAGAAAATTAGGCCCCCAACCCATTCAAATTATGCCCTTTTTAAGTTGGCCTACTTTGGCATTCGATGCTTCTTTGAAAGTTGACATCTACTATTATAATAAATCAAAGCCTTTTATGCCACATGTCATTATTCTTAATTTAAATGCTTTAATTTAGGATAGATTTTAAAATCTTATTATGTGTATCAACTTAACTATATCAACTACATTTAAATTCTTTAGACCATTTGAAACGAAATTCACCACCCTTTTTTAGATAACTTAACTTTTCTTTATAAACTAACTAATAAGTCAATAAGCTAATACAAACATTATTTTTTAAAATCAAAAAATAATAAGGACTTTTAGAGATCATAAAACTTTTCCAAACATGTCATCTTCTAAAGCCTGTAATGCCATCTTAACACTCTGTTTTAGAATTTTTCATTAATAGAAAAGAAAATAAGAGAAAGAGAAAATAAATGATTAAAAATAGAGAAGAAATATTTTAATTTTATTATGTTCCTGGGTGGAAAGAAAAGAAAAGAAAGGAAGAAAGAAAATAAAATAATAAGAAGGAAAATAATTCTCTCCCAATCTTCCCAACTTTGGTAAGAAATGTCACGTGGTATCTTTTAAAGTCTCCAATGACATATGACAACCTAAGAAACCACCTCTTTTTTTTAATAAAAAAAAATTATTTAATTAATAATTAGTATTAGAATTCAAAACGAATCTCTGATATTATCCTAATTTATGAAAATATAAAACGCCAGTCATGGTAGACTGTTATTATTTAAGTAATATTAACATTAATATTATAATTCAAATAAGTTTGAATATTTTTTAAGCAATATAACTCTAAAACTAAAACACTAAAAAAATTATGTAAAATCCTAATACACTAAGAATTATACATTTAATAAAGAGAATATTTATTTTTATTGAAGCATTGGGTACCCGTATTGTCGAAGTAGTTATTATATACAGAAATAATGTTGATCTAACAACAAGGATCAATTTAAGTTTAAAAGAAGACAATTTTCATTAGCTCTTTGTTTTGATATAACCATTGTCAAATGTTGGTTTGTATTTGAGAAAACCAGTTTTCCACACATACAGTTATATGTAACGTTATCTAGAGTAAATATATAAAATGTTTGAAAATATTTAGAAGATAAAGATGGTGGTAAAACAAATAAAACATTAATATTGTTTTTAAAGAAGTCTTTAAACATATATATTAAGTCATCTTATTTGTTATTCACTTACCTTTATTTGTGTTAAACAATTTTTCATGAATATTTAAAATTTTCATATAACTTATTATATGCTTTAAATATTATGATTATGTAATCATATATCATCACGCCCATAGCATTATAAACAATTCAACAAAATAATTACCTTATAAAAATATTATATACTATATAAATATTACTTTCAACAAAATTACAATAACCCGTGAATTTCACGGGATATAAACTAGTGAAAATATATGGCGAAAGCCTTGACAATTTCTCCCTTAAAAAAGTGAATCTTCTGAGGTCATCACCCAGATAGACTCTGGTATCAGACCTTGCTGATGTGTAAAATCTAGTTATAAAATTATATCTTTTTTCAATCCTAACCTAGACTACCACATTTTTAGGCAAGTATGACCTAATCGCGGGTAGTATAGAAAAGGTAAGTAAAAACGGGTTATCGTCTCCTCAGGAAACAGTTAAGCTGATTCGTAAAACTAGAACTGAGTGAATTAATCTAAAAGTAATAATTGCAAAAGGGTTTTTGTTTTATTTACTAAACTACTAATTTAAAATATTTAAACTTAATAAAAAGTAGATAAATGAATTTTGGTAAAACTCTAAGTGTTGGAGAAAATGGTATTCACCATGATTAAATCCTTCTAAGTCTACGTCTGATTACTACGCTCCGATTAAATCTAATATTCTAGAGAACACGGTACTAGATTTCTATTAATCCCGTTTAATAAACTAAATACAACTAATAGGAATCTCTTCTCTTAAAAGTTATAATCTAGTCACACCTCGAGTTGTTGATCTTAATAGGTTTAGACTACCTAGAGTCCTAGACCCTCTAAACCTAGAACTTTCGTTACTAAATTTAGACTTCTAGTTTTACCTAAGTTATTGATACTTAATTTCAATCCCTATTTATAGTGGACATCGTTAATTTTTCAATCAAGAATAACCAAATGCTAATTGACCAATAGAGCCATGTGTCCAATTTAAAGAGTTAATGATATCCTGTTTATTGTGTTATAAGGTTATTTTAACTTAAACATAGGCTTAAAATACCAAAGGGTCTTTGGCATAGTAGTATAGTGTTTGCCTCGCAATCTTGAAGTTGGGGGTTTAAGTCCCGTCGTGGACATATGTGGAAATTAGGTATAGATTAGGATTTGCCGTTAAAAAAAAAAACAGAGGCTTAAAATATTTTAAATTTTAGTGTAAATTACGTAAATTATCTATGTGGTATACATGATTTTGTGTTTTACTCTCTAAACTTTTTTCTTCGGTTTTTTGTCCTTAAACTTTTTTAGATTCCGGACTTTTATCCTTCTGTCCAATTTTGGCTGTTAACTAACATCACATGCAAAACATGTGGCATTTAGGCCATTTTTCCAAATTACTTATACTTTATGCTTTAAAATTTGTACTTTTCATATTTAACCTTTATAATCTGTATTCTTAATATCCTTCATTCTTTCACTGGAGGTTGATGAAAATCATCAAACTCAAACCATGAAATCAAAATCAAAATCAAACACAAACAAAAATTAAAATATAATTAAAATCAAACATGAAAAGCAAAATTCTTTACACGTACCCCACCCCTAAATCAAATTTGCAGCAAATTTTAAAATTCTTTACAGGCATAAAAAATAAAGGTAATAGTTGGGTCTCATATGTTGTAACCAATAGTCTAGTGGTCCATTATGTAATTAGTCTAAACTTAAGTTTGGTATAAATACCTATGTCATATCTAATTCCCCTAACTTTTGTCCTAATTTGAAATGTTCTTATCAAATGCAAAGTGTTCTTAAGAAATTCCATCTAAATTTTTCATATTATCACTTGTTTATGCTTAATCATTGATTAATCCTTGTGTTCTGAATCTACAGTAGACGATGAGATTTGCAACAAATCTAAATCAAATTAAAGGTAGATGATGAGATGATATTGATACACTGACGCATCAAAAATCTTTACACGCACCCCACCCCTAAAAATCAAATTTGCATCAAAAGTCATCTCCTTGATAAACACAGATATATTACGCAATGTCAGATTACCTAGGCGACGATTTGATTGCTGAAATCCTAACAAGATTACCTCCCAAATCCCTCCTCCAATTCAGATTAATCTCCAAATCATTATGTACTCATATTGGTAGACGCGAATTCATCAACACTTTACAATATTCCCCTGCACAAAAGGTCTTATTCAGACACAAAAGTTACAAAAATAAAGATTGCCTCAAAGACTTCCTTACATTACATCCGCAAGATCAATTGCCATTGTGCCCCGAACATGGATACAATGGCATACCAATAATCGAGTTCCATGAAACAAATTTCCATATTGTAGGTTCTTGTAACGGAATTCTGTGTCTGTTTAATCATACAATTGGATTTACGCTATTAAATCCTTCAATTAGCCGCAAACTTACTATACCCAAAGATCCTTATAGGCGCCACTGTTCGGCAGTTGGGTTTGGTTTTGACCCAACCGCCGATGATTACAAGATTGTGCGGATATACTACTACCAATTTGGAGGTGTAAAAAAATCATTTGTTTACACGATGAATATGGGAACTTGGTCTGAAGTTTCTTCCCCGAGTAGTCCGTTTTTTCATGTGGCGTCACTTGGGTGTTTTGTCAATGGAGCATTGCATTGGCTGGTTCATGCAATCTCATACCAATATATATTGACATTCGATTTGAGTAGTCATATTTTTGGCACAATTGCATTGCCTGAACCTAGTCGGGAAGCCGCACGACTAACGATCATCAACGGTTCTCTAGCTGTAATTTTTGTTGAAGGTGATATTAGTTGGTCTATTCGGTTGAGAAGAGAGTGTAACAATACTCCCTCTAATTGGTCGGTGGTTTATAGATTTGCTGAAGATGAAATTATATCAGCAAAAGTGTTGCAACTTCCCCGCCACTGGTGATTTACTGGTCCACTCTTTGTATCGCGGGCTCCGCGTACATCCAAAGACACAGGATCACAGTCAGAACTTGTGGAATTTATTAATTCTTCTTTCAAAGTTCAGGTGGAAATGTTTGTTGAAACCCTTGAATTGTTAGACACTGGAACTGCTTACGAACCGGAAGACCAACCATCTTTTCTCAAAGAAAAACCGAGAAGAATAACACCACGGCCAGGATCGTTGATCTTACTCCTTATGTGTTGCATGGTACTGTACCAAATTTTCTTTGTGCAAAAGATCACGTACTTAGATTAGTTAATATTAGTAACTGTGCTATTACATTTTCTGTGCAAACATTTTGTTTTAATTTCAAGTTTTAGTTTTGATGGCTAATCTCTATTTGGGAGGCAAGGTGACAGACTGGCAGTTCTTAAAAGCATAGATTTTTCATGTTTCTATGGTTAATGTAATTTGGAGACCAGGTTTCAAAAGTATCAATAATTACAACTATATATGTTAATGCTGTTGTTGCTATCTTGTTGTTGGATGTATGTATGCAGTAGCTAGATATATGTTAACGGATTGTTCTATAAATCAATGGGATAAAGGGGAAACGGGTTGGAAACGGGCTGGATAAAGGGGAAACGGGCCCTGTTTTGTAAGGCAGAAAGATGCTGACAACTAATCACTCTAGTCTCAGGCCCAAATTCATTCATTACCAATTATAGATTTTCAAAGCTCGTTAAATCTGGTATTTCACAAACGTATTAAATTTTTGTTAGCTGCATGATTGCAATCTATACCTGTCATTTTGAGTTTCAAGTTTTTGTCAATTTCTGCAAAACTTAGCCTGACCTATAAATACAGATTTTGTAAACTTGAAGAGGTTATTGAACAATTTTTCTCACTTTATTGTATGTTTGAGCATCCATGTGTTTGTTTGCTTTTCTTCACCATCAGTTTATTTCTAAACACCAGTGAGACACAGTTTTCCTAATAACAATCATGAATCCTCTCTAGAAAATTGGGTCCCTAACCAATTCAAATTATGCCCTTTTTAAGTTGGCCTATTTTTGCATTCAACCAGTCAATTTCATAAATACGGTTGAACTAGTGAGATCGAATTAGTTGGCTAGTTGAACCAAATGACAACACTGTTGAACATTTGTGATGCACTAATTATGCAATTGGTGTACAAATATGAAAAAAGTTGGTAAAATACTACATAAATGCCATAAAAATAAAAATAAATCCAAAATCTATTTTTTCAACTAAGTTTATCATTTTTAGGTTTCAATACTTGTATAGAAAATCCGTGTCTATTTTTTTATCTAATTTATTTAGAAAATTAGACTAGCCAATTTAACTGAGGTTTTATGTCCAGCCGGCTATCTTCAGATTTTCCACTTTGACCGGGCAATTCAATCGTATTTTTAAAACATTGCAAAAGATATTGGACGCTCCAAATCTTTATCATAATACATATACATTACTTGGAATTGGGTAGTAGTATATACAAAATGAAAATATTAATGAGATATAGCCTTTAGGATCAGGGGCGGTATTATAAAAAATTTCAAATGTGTGCAAAATTTTGTGATACAAGTCAGGTTCTCGAGTGGGGTTTTATTTAAGGTCAAATCGTAAACCAAATAAAACCAATTTTGTTTGAAGAAAGTCTAATTGTAAACAAGATCAATCAAAATCTAAATTTGTGCTCTTAGTTATCTCGAGATGAATTTTTTTTTTTAAATTTAGCAATACGAAAAACATAATACAATTTTTTTATAATGGTAGATTTCGTATATAAAGTTGGTATTGTTAATCTATATTCGTATTTAGTTTTATTATAACTTTTTTAAAGTGTTCATATATAGATTATATTGGATAACATGTCACTAATTAAAATGCATGAATAATTAAACAAATGGTAAATCATAACATTTTTTAACCTAGAAAAAATCGGGAGGAAAAGGGTTAAAAGAAAATGAACTTTTATAGGAAACAAAGCAAAAGAAATATTAAACAAGGAAAAAGTTTTAAAAATTTGCATAAGGAAGGTACTTGAACTCAATGTTATATGTTTTGAGATACAACTTGACCATGAGTTAACCAGTACGATAAAATATGACTTGTATTAGTTATCGGTCATATATTATATATTTTTGGATGAGCAAAAACCAAAAGGTAAACTAACCCATATAAAATTTATACTAATCGAAAAAATTTCAGGGTAGGTAAGTGCCCACTCTGCTCACCCTTTGGTACCGCCCCTTCTTATGACTTAGGGGTTAGTTTATTGTATAAAAAAACATTTGGTGTTTAATACTCTTGTAAAATAACTACAACCACCCTTTGAATATTTGTGCATTAACAACACAATTAAACGTTAATCATTGCCATAAAAGCTTTAATCCCTCTAAAAATACTAGAAAACAACCACGTTCATATTGAAGAAATTCAGATTTCTAAAGTAAACCCGAAACTTAGAACTTATAGTTATTGCACAAATTAACCTATATTATTGGTCATTTTTTAAATTTTCTTTTAAATAAAGTTTATATTTAAATTTTGTTCGTGTCAATCTTGTTGTGCTAAATTTGATATATGGGCCATAAAGTTTATCAAAAGTTCTCGAGTATAAAAAAGAAATCTAACAGGCCCACAGAAGCGAAGAGTATATACAGTATTAATCTAAACCTAAACAAGCCATGCGCCTGTTAACCAGTTTTCTTCATCTTGAAGTGTTCCGTCAATGTCCAATGCTTTCTTGATCTTAATCCAGTTTTTAAGGTGAGTAATTTTAATAATCGAACAGACTCTTGTTTGAGTAAAAGTTTAAATTATTTCTTTATGAAGATATTATATCTGTAATTATATTTCTAAGGTAGTGAAGCTTAATACTCTGTTTTTAATTACTACAATTTTCATCTCCTTTATAAACACAGAATTATTAGACAATGTCACATTATTTATGCGAAGACTTGATTGACGACATCCTATTAAGACTACCTCCCAAATCCCTCATCCGATTCAGATTACTCTCCAAATCATTATGTAGTCATATTTCTAGTCGCGATTTCATCCGAAAGCACACTTTACGACATTCCCCTGCACAAAAGGTCTTATTCAGACACAAAAATTACGAAAATAAATATTACCCGAAAGACTTCTTTACATTGCATTCGCAAGATCAATTGCCATTGAGCCCCGAACATGGATACAATGGCATAGCAGCAGCCGAGTTTCTTGAAAGAGATTTCTTTATTGTGGGTTCATGTAATGGAATTTTGTGTCTGCTTAATCATACAATTGGATTTACACTATGGAATCCTTCAATTAGGCGCAAACTTACTATACCTAAACATCCTTGTTGGGGACACTATTGTAGAACCCACAGTTCAACATATGGGTTTGGTTTTGACCCAACGGCTGATGATTACAAGATTGTGCGGGTATACTACGGCAATAATAGTGGAGTAAAAAAATCATTTGTTTACACGATGAGTACGGGAACTTGGTTTGAAGTTTCTTCGCCTACTAGTCCGGTTTCTTATGTGGAGTCACCTGGGTGTTTTGTGAATGGAGCATTGCATTGGATCATACAACATACCACAGATGCACCTGAAAAAGTACGTCATCGTTATATATTGACATGTGATATGAGTAGTCATATTTTTGGCACAATTGCATTGCCTGAACCTAGTCAGGAAGCCGAACGACTAACCATCATCAACGGTTCTCTAGGTGTAACTTGTTGTGAAGGTGGTGTTACGATGTGTATTCGGGTGAGAAGAGTGTGTAATAAAACTTCCTCTTGGTCTTTGGTTTACAAATTCAATAATGAAGCTATATCAGGGGAAGTGTTGCAACTTCCCGCCACTGGCGATTTACCGTTCCATTCTGCGCGTCGCGAGCTCTGCGTGGATCCAAAGACACGGGAGCAGTCGAAACTTGTGGAATTTAATGATTCTTCTTTCAAATTTGAGATGGAAATGTTTGTTGAAACCCTTGAATTGTTAGACACAAGAGAGATCAACCATCAAGCATAACACCATCAGGACAGTTGATGTTAGTTGATGTTAGTTAATGTCAGTAACTTTATTATTATATTCTCTGTGCAATCATATTGTTTTTCAAGTTTCAGTTTTGATGGCTAATCTCTAGTTGGGAGTCTTAAAAGCATACGTTTTTTGCTGGTTGTATCAAGTGTTACAACTATAAGTTACTATTTGTTAATCTATAAATTTATTGAAAATGGATCTTTTAATGTCGTATTTTCGTAGTTGCATTATTAACCTAGTAATTGTAGCAAAATCAACAAAGATTTCTGCAAGAAAATAACACCTTAATTGCTGTTTTATATGTTATTGCTATGAAACGTTTTTCCTTGATGTGTCACCTTCCGTGATTATACTCAAGAGCTAACTGATTATTTCAGAAATCAGTGGGATAAAGGGAAACGGGCTGGAAAAAGGGAAACGAGCTGGAAAAAGGTCAACTTAGAAATAGCATAACTTTTAGCATGAGAAGAGTTATGGGCCCTGTTTTTAAGGCAGGACGATCTTGACGGGTTGGCCTCTAACCACTCTAGTCTCAGGCCAAAATTCATTCATTATCTAATAGTTCTCATAGTCACAATTTAAGCAAAAGAAACACATCCAAACATCATTAGATATATGCAATCTATAAGTAAACTGATTATGGATATAACTGAAATTAACAAACTATCCTATGTGATTCTTACCCTGGATTTTCAAGTAGCAATGGTCACTTTGTAATGTCAATTTTCATTTATGAATTCAGATCATATTGAAGATTACAAAAAGCATACTTATAAAAGAACAATTAAATGATAATTATGATATCAAATTAATGTAACTTACCAAGGAGATTTCTCATCAATCCAATTACCAGCTTAGCTTCCTCCGATAGTGATTATTGAATCCCAAAGGTGAATTAATGAACATGTGATGAATCAATCAATCGATGTTTTAATGAATCAGGGTTTCAAATTCGAAACACTAACAACCAATCGAGACTGTAGCAACATGTAATCGATGTTTTGACCTGCAAGATTAGGCGTGTAAAATGACCTTAAATTGCTCATGTTTTTCAACTTTTGCTTAGATTTCCCAAAACCCTAATTTGACTTTCAGTCAGCCTAAAAACATGAAGTTCAACCACAAACAAATCAAGAGCAGGTAAAGTTAGACAGATTTCAAACAATAATAACGCAGACATCCATAAAAGAAAACTTCACCTTTTACCATAACACATCCTTCACTTAGTTGATAGCTTTCCAGTGTGACCTCTGATCTTCCTTGCTCCTCAAGGAGGAAATCGATAGCCTTTAAGATTTGAGCAATCATCATTAACCTGCGATGGAGGAATTAGGGTTAGCAAAATGGTGAAGGGAGAGAGACGAGCAGATGGCGAGAGATTGAAATGAAAAATGAGAGTTTCTTTTGATGCAGACGTGGCATACAAAGATTTTTGAAATTTTCTTTTAAAATTTATATTTCAATTTTGTTCGTGTCAATCTTGTGCTAAATTTGATATATGGTCATTATGGTGTAAAAGGTACTGGGCCATAAAGTTTATCAAAAGTTCTCGAGTATATAAAAGAAATCTAACAGGCCCACATAAGCGAAAAGTATATATTAAAACTAAACCTAAACAACCCATGCGCCTATTGAACAGTTTTCTTCATCTTAAAGTGTTCCGTCAATATCCAATGCTTTCTTGATCTTAATCAGGTAAGTGATTTTAATAATCGAACAGATTCTAATTTATTTCTTTATGAAGATATTATATCTGTAATTATAGTCTACGCATCATATTACTACACTTTTCATCTCCTTGATAAACACAGAATTATTACACCATGTTAGATTACCTATGCGAAGATTTGACTGCCGAAATCCTAACAAGATTACCACCCA
The DNA here is from genome assembly GCA_963853835.1 of Calendula officinalis. Taxonomy (NCBI): domain Eukaryota; kingdom Viridiplantae; phylum Streptophyta; class Magnoliopsida; order Asterales; family Asteraceae; genus Calendula; species Calendula officinalis. The sequence continues at coordinate 74,821,866 of OY970828.1, forward strand.
AATCCCTCCTCAAATTCAGATTACTCTCCAAATCATTATGTAGTCATATTTCTAGTCGCGATTTCATCCGAAAGCACACTTTACGACATTCCCATGCACAAAAGGTCTTGTTCCGACACAAAAGTTACAAAAACAATCATGTCCTCGAAGACTTCTTTACATTACATTCGCAAGATCAGTTACCATTGAGCCCCAAACATGGATACAATGGCGTACCAACAATCGAGTTTCTTGAAAGAAATTTCCATATTGTGGGTTCTTGTAATGGAATTATGTGTCTGCTTAATCATACATATGGATTTACTCTATCAAATCCTTCAATTAGGCGCAAACTTACTATACCTAAAGATCCTTCTTGGAGACACGATTATAGAAGCCATTCTTCAACAGTTGGGTTTGGTTTTGACCCAACCACTGATGATTACAAGATTGTGCGGATATACTATTATAAATTTAGAGGTTTAATAAAATCATTTGTTTACAGTATGAGTACGGGTACTTGGTTTGAAGTTGCTTCCCCAAGTAGTCCGGTTTCTAATGTGGTGTCACTTGGGTGTTTTGTCAATGGATCATTGCATTGGATAGTAGAACATACCACGGATGCACCTGAAAAAGTAGGCCATCGTTATATATTGACATTCGATCTGAGTAGTCATATTTTTGGCACAATTGCATTGCCTGAGCCTAGTCTGGAAGCCGGACGACTAATGATCATCGACGGTTCTCTAGGTGTAACTTGTTGTGAAGGTGGTGTTACGATGTGTATTCGGGTGAGAAGAGTGTGTACTAAAACTTCCTCTTGGTCTTTGGTTTACAAATTCAATAGAAACGAAGCTATATCAGCAAAAGTGTTACAACTTCCCGCCACTGGTGATTTACTAGTCCACTCTTTGTATCACGGGATCCGCGTACATCCAAAGACACGGGAGCAGTCAAAACTTGTGGAATTTAATGATTCTTCTTACAAAGCTCAGGTGGAAATGTTTGTTGAAAGCCTTGAATTGTTAGACAGAGCTTACGCGAAAGACCAACCACCTTTTCTGAAATGGAAAAAGAGAAGCATAACGACACTAGAACAAATACGCACACTTCTTTCTAAGTGGATTTGGAAAATGTATAATTTATTTTCAAGTGTATTTCTACGTTGATCTTACTCCTTGCTATTTGTTTTGCTGTGCAAACATTTTGTTTTTAAAGTTTTAGTTTTGATGGCTAATCTCTAGTTGGGAGGCCAGGTGGCAGACTGACTGGCAGTTCTTAAAAGCATATATTTTTAGCTGGTTGTATCAAGTGTTACAACTATAAGCTACTATTGTTAATCTATAAATTTATTGAAAATTGATATTTAATGTAGTATTTTCCGTAGCGACATTATATTTTGACCTAGTAATTATAGCAAAATCAACAGAGATTCCTGCTAAAATATAACACCTTGCTGTTTGTATACGTTATAGCTATGAAATGTTTTTCTCGATATGTCACCTTCCGAGCTTATATTCAAGAGCTAACGGATATTAAATTATTTATGTAAATCAGGGGGATAAAGGGGAAACGGGCTGGAAAAAAGCAACTTAAGAAACGCATAACTTTTAGAATGAACAGAGTCGTGGGCCCTGTTTTGGAAGGCAGAAATATGTTGACGGGCTGGACATGTTGACAACTAATCACTCTAGTCTCAGGCCAAAGTTCATTCATTACCAATTATAGATGTAAAGATTTTTCTCAGGGTTTAGATATTTTTGTTTTACATGGAAATAAGCTCGTTAAATCTTGGATTTCACAAACTTACAGATCTTGTTAGGTGCATGATTGCAATCTCTAGCTGTCAATACCTACCAATTACCAAACTTAGCTCCGGCCTATAAATACAGATTTTGTAAACTTGAAGAGGTTACTGAACATTTTTTCTCGCTTTATTGTGTGTTTGAGCATCTGTGTGTGTCTTTTGGTTTGTTCTCCGTCAATTTATTTCCAAAACTCAGCGATCATAGTAATAAACTAATAATCATGAATCCTCTGTAGAAAATTGGGCCCCCAACCCATTCAAAAGAAAATTAGAGTTGAATTTAAATCACTGAACTTATTTTAATTTTTCTATTTAAAAGTAACTTTTTAATCTGCTTTTTTAAGGTTTCCTGATTTCCTTAGATAAACGGACAAAGAAAATAGAGTAAATTACCGAAATTATGCCTGTTGTTTTGCCGATTCTACTTTTTTGTCCCTAATTTTTAATCTACTTTTTTTATGTCCTTCTGTCCAAATCTAGTTGTTAACTAACGGAGGATGCCAAAAAAGCAAGGGTATTCCTGTTAACTAACGGTGGAAAGCCATTGATTTTGGGGGTGTTTGATTGAAGCCCTAATTTGGACGGAAGAACTGAAAACAAGAATTTTAAAAAGCACGGGGACAGAAATCCTGAAAAAAAGAATTTAGGGGAAAAAAAACAGAATTGGCAAAATCACAGGGACAATTTCAGTAATTTTCCCAAGAAAATATTAAAGACTTGCAACGAAGTGTAAGCGAAAATTCTTTGTTTAATACTCCATATCACTGAAAACAAACCATTAATAACTAGCAGGTTACCCGCGCAATGCGGCGGCGGGTACCCCATGACTAAATTTGACGGCGATCAAACTTTTTTAAATATGGGTGGTTTTAGCTATGTTAAATATCTCATAAGTTTCCTTAAATCCGAAATTGGCGTTTTTTTAAATATGGGCCGTTTTAGCTATGTTGAAGTTTAAGGTTATATATATTAGTTGCTAGCATAAAACAAAGTATCAAGTAGATCAATTGGTTAACACACAGTCCGTACTCACAAAAGGTCTTGGTTCGAATCCCCTAAGCAATGTTTTTTTTTTATTTTGTGATGTTTAAAATGTTTCCCAAAGTAGAAATTTAAGATTAAGTTTAAGATTAAAACCTTCTATACTTAGAAGCCCTAAATGCTTACAGAATAAGTAAGATAAAGAGAAATGATATATATATTCTACTATTTATGCTTATTTCATCTTCAATTACACCACAAAGGTAACATATATAATTTATTAATTCTTTTTCCTCCTATCACCTCTTTAATTTGATATTTGTGTTGATCGAGTGAGGAAATGTAATAATGAGAATATAATATCATTTCTCAATAATAAAATATGCATATCAATATTAGATGATGTAATTGGGCCCGATAGAATTTTACGTCAGAATAAACCAAGTATCGGGCTGGCCCACGGAATCGAAGATTATAAAAGCCCTCTAAAAGGCCCAGAAAACCCCTGCGTTCAGTCTCAGAATCATCGGCAATCAATCTCCCGCGCAAATCCCTCCATCGATCGTCCGTTGATGATGCCTTCTTCTTAGTAATCCAGTTTTCGGTATCTTTCAACTTCCTGTGAGTAATTTTGTACTCGTCGATTCTCTGTTTACGTTTATATTTTTGCTAACGATGATGACAATTTTTTAGGTTTTGGTTTAAATTTTCCTACAATTATTTGAACTATGAACTGTAGTATTAGAGATCGCGTGCAAAGAGTAGGATGAGTGAATCACATGTCCGTAGCATGTGAAAAATAGAATACTAATTATCGGTACTGCGGTATTTGGTGTTGCCCATAGCCTAAGGTTATGGTTCAAAGTCTGATGTGGACATAATTGGAGTAGATTTAGGAGTCGTTCAAGAAAAAATGATCGACACTGCAGACTGCAGCACATATCATATGTTCAAATGGTGCACGTTAGCAATAAAAAAATGGAATTGTGATAAGGCGCAAAACATCCATAAAACTGAAAAGTTTAAGACCTCACATGATTGAGTCGATGAAGATTAAAGATAAACAACAGATTAAGCGTGTAACTGATTCAACGCTTCTGCAGATTCAAAAGCCGGGTTGTTTTGATACCTGGTAATATATTATTGAATCAATTAAAAAGGCGAGAATTAAGAACAAAGTTTATTAAACCCCTTTACACGTTCTGGTTACACTTAATTTTGCTCCCTTTTTGAAGGTCCAGCACCTCCCTTGTCTCCAGAATTTGTGGGTAAAATCTCTTCCAACTGCTGAAGAACTGTACGAACATCTGGCCGATCTGATGGTGATGGATCAACACAATGCAAACCCAGTTTCAAAGTATTCATCAACTGATCATTATAAGCAATTGCAGAAGTATCTTTTGGCAATCTGTAATCTAAAATCTCAATACCCCGCCCTTCATTCACATATGAAGCCACAATTTTCCGTACATTTCGGAAATTCGGTGATAAACCAGTTAGGAGTTGTAACATGATCAAACCCAAACTGTACACATCGGTTTTGGCATTAGCTTCCTTAAGATCATTGAGAATCTCGGGAGCCTTGTACCCGTGACTTCCGTCCATTATATAGCTTGATATATTAGCAGACTTCATGAACCGTGACATCCCGAAATCAGTAATCTTAGGGTTGTTGTTTTCATCGATCACAATTTTGCTAAATGTTAAGCTTCCATGGATTATATTGTGATGGGTGTGGAGGCTAAGCAAGCCTCTAGCCACTCCTTTCGCTATTTGCAATCTTGTTGGCCAATCTATTGGTGTTTTATTAATTCGTAATTGATCTGCATGCAAGTCAACAACAGGTTTCTTACAGAAGATAAAAGAACTTAAAACGGTTGGCCACAAGGTAGTTGGTGGAGTATAGTATATAATTTTGTATAACCAAAATTAGTTATTGGTATGATTGTTCATGTTATAATTCAAGAAAAACAAGTTATTTTTGTTTAAATCAGCAATTCTAGAGATAAATGAATATCTATTTTTGCAGTCAAAAGTTGTTTATTCTTTGATAAATTAAACCACGCCCATCTTTTGGCATCTTGATAAAAAAGTTAGTTTGCAAAAAGCAGTTAAATTATTCCCTAAATAATAAGTGAAACACATAACTTACAATCGAAAAATTTATAAAGGTTTCCTTTAGGCATGTGGTCAAAAATAAGAACTTTCCCTCCTTCTGGTTCTACATAATAAGCTCTCAACGCCAAAAGATTTGGATGCCTAATTTTCCCAACTAAATTTACGTCAGTTTCAAATTCTATTTGATCTTGCATAATCGATGTCCTCAATCTGCTCACTGAAAATTCTTCACCATTTTTTAATGTTGCCCTATAAATAGTCCAGTAAGCGTTTTCACCCGTTTTACAAGCTGTCTCAGACAACATATCGGCAGCTGTGAAATTTGCACCTTCAAAGCGTATAAATTTCTCTCTGGGCGCCTCCAGTTGCGGTGGTGCCGCCTCTTTGGCGACTGTACCGCCGCCACTGCCTTCCGTATCTTTTTGTTTAGAACCTTCCCTTCTCTTGAACAAGCAACAAAGTAATATTTAGCCAAAAAACAGGATATATAACTTTTAACTAATCACCTTTATATGAATAATACCTATATACATGTAATAATACATTATTTGAAGAGAAAATAGTTTTGTTATGTATGTAGTTAGTATCAATATCAATTTTAGTTATTAATTATATATTAATCTTTTTCTCATATATCTAATCTATCAGATAATTAATATATGAGAGATTTTTTTTGCAGAACCACTAATTTGTATTGATCTAGTGAGTTTCCATAACATTCAATAAAATACTACAATTCTATTTATTTCTTTAATTGAAAAATAATTTAACGTAAAGGAACCAATTACCTTTTCACCCCAGTTAAAGACATCTTTGGAGAGAACTGCCTTAAATTTGTCAACATATCTATATTTATGAGGAGCTTCCACACCCTTGATTCTCTCTTCAGAGTCCTTTGCCTGTTTTATATCATGACCCCTTCTGAAATTTAAGTGCAACTTCAAGTTTTTCTAAAACATGAGACATGGTTGGCCGTTGTTCACGTTCTAGAAGCAGACAACGGAATGCAATGTCTGAAAATGTTTCCAAAGAAGTTGAGTTCAGTGAAGCCTTCAAATCTCCAAAGATAATCTCATCTAACTCCTTTTGTATGTATCTTTTTTTCCACGTACTTACCAAAATTTTTAACTTGTCCTTGCTATCCTTGTTATATTCACAGCATAATCTCCCACACAGGACTTCAAATAAGACGACACCAAAAGAGTATACATCTGACTCTTTCGTTAGTATGTTCGACTCACTATATAGCGGATCAACGTACCCACTGGTACCTACAGCGCGAGTCAGCGTAAACGTGTCTTCCTGATTAGCTGGTCCCTTTGTTGCAAGTCCCATGTCAGAAATTTTAGCATTCCAGTTGTCATCGAGTAAGATGTTCGAACTTTTTATATCTCGATGGATAACTCTTTGTTGGGTGCCTTTGTGATCATGAAGGTATTTTATTCCCCTTGCAACATCAAGGCATATATTGAAACGTTGTGTCCACGTGAGTTTTGTAGAATTTAAATGACGATCAAGGCTTCCATTAGATGCATATTCATACACAAGAATCTTTTCGGGATCCTCGTCACTAAAACCAAGAAGAGAGATGAGATTTTTATGTTTGTAACGAGCCAGCATCATGATCTCTTTTGAGAACTCAAATTCTCCTTGCCCAAAATCACGAATAACCAGACGCTTTATAGCAACCTTGCTTCGCCCCTGTGAGTGAGACACTTCTCCTTCGTAGACATCTCCAAATCCACCTTTTCCAATAACTTTGTTACCAAAATTATTGGTGGCTTTCTTTATCTCTTCGAGTTGGATCTTAAGATGTGCAAACGCCTTCATGGAGGAGGCCATAATTTTTGGATCAAATAATAGTGAGGAAAGTTCAAATCAAGTGTCCCACCTTACAGGAAGTTGAGAACTTGAAAGGAGAATGTAGAAAATGGTATTTATAAAAGGACTAGTAATTAGAAAGATTGTACACCACTAATCTTGTTATACATACATTTATAATTGAAACATAATTAAATTAATTAGGTAACTCGTTAAAATAATCCAAAAACAAAGATGGCAGTGTACATTTGAACATGTAGTTGGCACAAGATGCCCAAAAGTCAACCCTTCATGTGTGTATGCCCGTTGTGGTACCCCTACGTTCAAAAACATGAAAGCTGGCACCTTAAGCAATATTTATTTCAAGCAATTGCATGTGCAAAACACGAAAATCATATAACATGATTGTATGTAAACATGTTTAATTCCAGTTGTCATATCCTAATTAAACATTTGTGGTTGGTTAACATGTCTCTTTAGTTGACCTAAATTTTTAATTCCAAGGCACAAAGAGCATGCTAATTTTTTAAGAGTTACTGATGATAATTAACATGTCTTAATTAACATTTAACATGAAATTATTACTGAACACATTATAAAAAATAGGGTAAATTACAGTTTTTGTCCCTGACCTATGGCCGATTCGGGGTTTTTGTCCCTAATGTTTTTTTGTCGGTTTTTTTGTCCATTAAGTTTTTCAAATTCTGGAAATTTGTCCTTCCGTCCAAAATCTTCCGTTAAGTGACTAAAAATGAAAAAAATTTAAAGGTATTTTCGTCTTTTTTCCTCATTCTTCATGTTCTTCATCTTCTTCCCCAACACCCACAAACCCTAAACCCCCAATCTCCTTCTCCGATCACTTCTCCCCCACTCTGTCACGACGAAGTGCAGCCGCCGGCGTAGCTCCTCCGCCGTCCTCCTCCACAGTTTCATCTTCTCCTCCGCCGTTTCATCGATGGTTGAGTTTTTGTCTTGTTTCTTCATTCTTCATGTTCTTCAAGAAACCCAGATCTGTCCCCCTTCGTCTTCTTGATCTGGGTTTTGTGTTAGCGTTATCATCACCGGTTTGATTTCACTATCGGTGGCTTGATATCACCATCTCCGGTTCGATTTCAACATCTCTGGTTAGATTTCACCATCTCATCAAAATGGATTTTGATAACTGAAATCCCACATGACCACCAATTCTCAATTAATGGGTCAATGAGTTTTCCTACACCGCCAAGCAATCTTCAAGGGAGGCACCCACTTCAGTTTGGATAATTTTCACCATTACTCATCCAATCAAATAAAGCCATACCAATATCAAACAATTGTCGGTCAAAAAGGAGAGGAAATAATAACATTGAACAAATGCTAAAATATCGATTGATCGATCACCATGCTATAACACCATCGCCACTGACCCAATCACTTACAGATCTTCTCTCAAATCGGCTGGTCGTGGCTGCTCTTAAATTAGGCCGTTGGTGATGGATGAAATTCAAGTTCTTCTTTTCAATGTTTTGGTGATGGATGTACGGTGGTGGTTCAAACACCGGTGGGAGCTTGATTTCTAGATCTCGAAATGGAATCAAAGCTCATTTACTTCAATTTTTGAACCGATTTGATCCAATTTCAAAGGTAGTAATTTGGGGGTGTTCTTGATGATGATGGTGGTGGAGAAGAAGGTAAGTATGAATGTATAATTTTTAATGCACAAGGTACAAGTAATTTGGGGAAAAGAAGGATAGAAAAGTGGAAAAAAAGAAAAATGTAAAAATAAAAAGAAAAAGAGTTAAAATAGGGGTAATTTGGTAAAATGGACAAAAAAACCGTCACTTAACGGAAGATTTTGGACGGAAGGATAAATTTTCAGAATTTGAAAAACTTAAGGGACAAAAAACCGACAAAAAAACATTAGGGACAAAAACCCCAAATCGGCCATAGGCCAGGGACAAAAACTGTAATTTACCCTAAAAAAATAATAATAGTACTTAGTTTGACCATGTTTGACTGTGGTGACCGAGTTTGACCAAGTTAGCATCAACCCAACTCGGTACATCACCGAGTAGCGAGTACTCAATGAGTACTTGGGCGAGTTGGCTGTGTTTTCCAACACTACTAATTTTGACATGTTTAAACCATTTAACATGTTCTTTTTAGCAATTTTAATATCCCCTGTTTTACGCATTGGAGACAAAATATTACCCGAACCAACCAATTTACGTGTACATGGTACAAAATATGCATATAATTGAAATCATGCAAGATATAGGAGCATGAGAAATGTTCAAGGAGGTCCATCATCTTTAGGAAGTCCCAAGGAACAAATCTCAACCATTGATTAATATGATCTAATGGTCAAGATTGATCACATATTTTATATATTGAGGGGTATTTTGGTCATTTTTTAAAAAATAAAAATATTTTTTTATTTTTTTTATTTTTTATTTTAAAATTTTAACTTTTTTTTACTTTTTATTATGAAGGGGTATTTTGGTCATTTTGCACTTAATCACATGTATAACTTAATCACATGTGATTTTACTGTAAAAGCACATGTGATTTTACGGTAAAATCACATGTGATTTTAGTGTAAAATCATGTTTTAGTTACATCACATGTGATTCAGAATGCAATCACATGTGATTCACTATGCAATCACATATGATTAACTATGCAATAACATTATGTGTTATTAATGAAAAATTAATAATTTTTTAAAAAATAATAATAAATAAATAATTTTTTTTTAAAAAATAAAAATTTTAAAATAAGAAATAAAAAAAAATAATTTTTTCAAAATGACCAAAATACCCCTCAATTAAAAAATTAAAAAAAATAAAAAAAATAAAAAATTTTAAAATATAAAATAAAATAAAATAATTTTTTTTAGTGCCAAATGACCAAAATACCCCTCCATGTATAAAGTATTTGATTAATCTTGACTATTAGATCATATTGATCAATGGTTGAGATTTGTTCCTCGGGACTTTGTAAAAATCATGGACCTCCTTGAAAGCAACTCATAGGAGCATATATAACCTGGCATTTCATGATTAAAATCATAAAACGATCTCATTGTTATTTACTGTAATTCGATGATTTGTTTCTTCTGATAAACTTGATATTTATACATGAAATACAAGACACACAAGGGAGAGATTGCAGGTCATTAATTTACAGGTAACAACTCACTAATTGATAATAAACGAGACAGCATGGCCCGTGCGATGCACGGGCTTCGTTCACAATAATGAGTTATTTTAAGTGCATATCGTGTACACTTTACTGGTATTACCTGGAAAGTACGAAAAGCGTGATCAGTTACATGTTTAACTTTGATTGCGAGTACTCTACTAAATGAGCAAAGTTGTTCTTTATGTGTATTTATTTGTCGGGTTTGTTGTTCTATATTGAGTCATATGGATTGTGTATGTTAATTGCAATTATTTCTTTAGCTTGAAATAGATTTCATATGCATAAGTAGGCCTGTGCAAATTGGACCGAGAACCAACCTGGACCGTAGAACCCGATCAGACCGAACCGAGCTCCATCTGTTCGGTTCTCGGTTCTAATTTTTATGAAAAATCAGTTCTCGGTTCCAACCTGTTCGGTTCCGAGCGGTCTGGTTCGGTCCAAAGCCGAGAAAAAACCGAAAAAGTCGAATAAATTGCCTCGGTTCTCGGTTCGAATCTGAGCATCATCTGTTCGGTCCTCAGTCGCTTCAAAACCATTTTTTCGTTCGATACTGGTTTTTTTAATAAATACTTGTGATCGTGCATTTTTTATATTGATTGATTTTAATAAACCGATAAAGTTTGTTGCTATGTAATTAATATTTAACCATAATCTATATATTCAACTATTTTGGTGATTCAGAAATGCATGAACATTATTTTGTTGTGTTTATTAAATATTATTTATGGTTAAACTTTTGATCTTACAACTGATTAATTTATTATTGATTAGATATTTTTTATTGTTCATAAATGGATTTATATAATATTATTTAATATTATATGCATGGTATTAATTGCAACTTCAAAGTTGAAACTCAGTTTTTATACATGGATGTTCTGTTAGGGTAAAAGATAATATCATCTGAAAACTCAACATCATTTGCATCATGATATGTAACGCCCCAAAATTTCTAATAAATACATACCACCTATATATTTTTATTATTAACTAAAGGCAGTATTTATTATGTGAATTTGTTTAAAGCTAAATATTACGTTTGTATGCTTTATTATATATGTTCTTTTATCAAGTATTATAACAAAAAGGAAATACATATTAATTATTACCCTTAGCCTAAAACCCCCAACCAATGGTTTTTCTTCCTGTTGTATGTCGACATGTTGGGCTCGTGGTGATGTTTTTCCAACGAACAAAAGGGCAGCCAATTGCATTGGATCCAGCGAAGGGCCTCAAGGGTTAAAGAGAATGTCTAGTATAAATTAATGTTGCCTACTCTATACCCTAGCCGACAACCAGTATATTATTCCTTTCCACTTTTGTAGCTGTCGTCCCCATCCCCAAGAAGACCTCCACCGCAAATTCCGACCGCCGGTGACTGTTTCTGCTTACAACCACCGTGAGCTTCATATTGATTTCGGTCACTATCTCCGATTCTGTTCTAGTTACAATTTTCTTTCCGTTTAGCTTCCGGCGAATAACATCCATTCCCGTTTTCGATTCTGCTCACCGCCACCACCTGTTTTCTGGTGACACTACTGGTTCTGGCGAGTTCCTTGTCCCGATTCTACCCGGTTTCTCGGTGAGCTCAAGTGTAAGTGTTCGGTAAGAATCATAGCTCTTTCCGTTTTCTCTCCTTCTTAATGTCTCGAGTATTAACCTCTTGCGACGTCTTTATTTAGCTCTGAAGGAATCAAGTTCAGTGAATATTGAGTGACCAGAAGACGCCGAGCAGTTGGTTTGATGGGTGTTCGCCGGCGGTTCGTGTAGTGACTAGGCGGTGTTGCTATTCCGGTAAGGACCACCGCCCTTGTACCGCGACCTTGAGTTTTTGAGTAGCTTTTAAACCATTTCTGATTAGCCGCTAGTTTAATCGGTAAAGAAAATCTTTACCGTTGCTGTTCATGTTTTTGTCCAACATCACTGTTTTTTTTAGTTAGTGGTTTTAAGAAAAATGAAAATATGGTTTGTCTGTATAAGCTTTATGGTTGCTCAAATTAATATGGGTATTATGGGAATAGTTTATGGGTGTTTGTGATGATAAAAATTTGGCAGTAAATGTTTTCGATTACTAAATTCAGTAAATATCTTTTTATTATTAAATTCAATAAATGATTTGGACTACTAAATTCAATAAGTCTTGTTCATTATTTAAATCAATAAGTTTTTATGATTATTTAAATAAGGGAATATTTTATTAATATTTAATCCGGATGAAATGTTTTCTTAATACTTAACCAAAGGGAAATGTTTTACATTGTTAAAACGAGTCTCGAGTTGAGTCTAATTTGGGTTATCTTACGTGCCTTAGGACCGTCTAGTCGATAGCTGGGCAGTAGTGAAGGCTGCTGAGGGGTCTTTGGAGCTTACGTATTCGAGGTGAGTATTCCCACCGTGTATTCAGTTTTAACGTTGTACATGCATGACTTACGTGTTACATTACTTGCACCATATATGCTATCTGAGTTATCTGTGATCTAGCATCTTGTGTTCTGAGTTTCCGAGTTCTGAGTTTCTGAGTTTTGATTTAAACATTAAACATAATATATCTGACTTGACACCGAAGAGCACTGGTGTCAGATGTTTTGACTTGGCACCGAAGAGTACTGGTGCCAGGCCTTTTTTACTCAACACCGAAGAGTACAGGTGTTGAGGTGGTGTGAGGTGGGTCGAGGTTGATCTCTCGGCCCAAGTCACACTAGCGAGCTATATAAATTAAAATCTGAGTAATAAAATCTGAGAAATAAATCTGAGTAATTAATCGAGTAGATTCTGAGTAGGAGTACACCGATGTGCCCTCATGTGTTGTATGTTATAATTGTTTACATTTTGAGACTATTCACTCAGCTTCCCAGCTGACCCAAACTTTCCCCCACATTGTTTCAGGTACCAGTAAAGGAAAGGAGAAGGTGGACGATTGACTGTTGTATCTTATCAATACTGATGTGGACAACAATTAATATTTTAAAACACTTTATTTTATTTTAACTATTTCCGCATTAAATATGTTTTTAAATGTTAAATATTTATATCTGAGACTTATTCATGGGACCTTTTGATTATAATTTTGTACTCGAAAATTTTAAAAATCTTGTAAATTTTAGGGTGTTACATGATAGTGTGCTATTTATAGTTTCTTTTTGCATCGCTAAAGGTCTTTCTTTTTTACTCCGCTTGTTAGATGTTTCTTTTGCATCGCTAAAGGTCTTAAGATTTTGCAACATGAAAATAAGTATTTATAGATCTTAATGTGTAAGATTCACAAAACATGAAAAGTCTCTTATTTTATTGAACTTGTTATTATTATAATTATTTATATTTATTACAAAACTCTTGGTCTTACTTAATGAGTTTGCCAAATTATTATTAAAATAAATTCATTACTATAATTTATGTTAAAACTCTTGATTTTATAAGTGTTGAGTTTCTCTATCTTTATTAACATGATTCATTTAATATTATGATAAATGCAACATCAAAATGATACTCAATTTTTATATTTTATACATATATAAAAGAAGTAAGCATAAATTTAACAACCATCAATAGATTTATTTAATATTTTCCTACTAATTACATAATCGCAAGTTTATGTTAAAACACTTGATTTTACAACTATTGAGCTTCTCAAGATTTATTAACATGATTTATTTAATATTATAATAAATGTAACATCGACATGAAACTCATTTTTTATATTTTATACATATACAAAAGAAATAAACATAAATTCAGCAACCATCAATATATTTAATTAATATTTTCCTACTAATTAGAGAATCGCAAGTTGTGAAAAACGGCGATCAAAACCTATTAATAGGATTCAAAGTAGAATAACAAATCAAATGAACAACAATTTGTGATCATTAACATGATAAGATATCCATCTTAAATAATTTTGATAATATCATACACAATCTCATATACTATAATAATAACTATTAGATCATAATATAATATAATTTTTATATAACATTTACGTAAACAACGAATTACAATTTTATACATATATATCGAACAAAAGAGGTTGTGTAATTTTAAACAAAAACAACTAACATAGTCTCTCCAAGACAAAATCATAAAGAGTTCATCTCTATGGTTTTTTTTTCTTCAAAAAATACAAAAGCCCTATAGAGTTCATCATAAAGATTATGTTGGATTACCAATTAATAGCGACGATAAATAACAATAGGCATATAGATCTTTGTTGCTGGCTCCACTTGTTAGGTATTTCTTTTGGATGCACCTTTAGAATGTTAAAATTTTTATAATATGAGAATGAGTATTTATAGATGCTAATGTGTAAGATTCATAAACCTTGAAAAGTCTCTTATTTATTGAACTTTTATTATTATAACTATTTATATTTATTTCAAAACTCTTGGTCTTACAATTTAATGAGTTTGTTTTTATAAATTGATTTATATCATATTATTATAAATATTAAATGCATGATATTAATTGCAACTTCAAAGTTGGGACTCAATTTTCATATGTATAGATATTGATTATTAATTTATTATAATAAACATAATTATACAAAATATTATAAAACATTATTGAATTGATGCATGTTTTTATTTTTTATTTGTAGGGATTTTTATTTTTGTTTAAATGCAAGGTTATTTAATATGTATTAAATGCGAGGTTATTAAAATGCAACTTCAAATTGGAACTCAATTCTTTATTATATATATAGATATAGATTATACATATACAAACGAAAATAAGCATCAATTCAACAACCACCATTATATTTAATTAATATTTTCCTACTAATTAGAGAAATGTAAGATGTGAAAAATGGCGATCAAAACCTATTAATTGGATTAAAAGTAAAATAACAAATCAAATGAACAACAATTTGTGACCATTAACATGATAAGATATCCATCTTAAATAATTGTGATAATATCATACACAATCGCATATACTATATAATATAATTTTTATACAAAATGTAAATAAACAACGAATTACAATCTTATACATATATACAAAAGATGTTGTGTAATTTAAAAAAAAAAAAAACAACTAACATATCCTCTCTAAAACAAAATCATAAAGATTATGTTGGATTACCTATTAATAGCGATGATATATAATAAAAGCCCTATAGATCTTTATTGTTAACTCCATTTGTTAAGTATTTCTTTTGGATGCACCTTTGGGGTGTGTTTGGTAGAGAGATTTGGAGGTAGAGAAATGGAAATAGAGGTAAACTCTCTTGTTTGGTTGCATTGAGAAAAGGAGGGAAGGAGAATTGATGGTTTCCAAATCTCTAAAATCAAATCTCTTGTCAAGGTGAAGAATTGGCGAGATTTAAAAATCGAGAAATAGAAAAAAACACGGATACTTGAAAGCCCATCCAAAGCCCGTTCCTTTTCTTTCTACGTAGCGCAGGGTTTCTATCTCAATTTGTCTTCTGCTCGCAAAGTCGCAATTCGTCTTCCGCTCGCAATTCGTCTTCTGCAATTGGTCTTGTCTTTATCTCTCTGTTCCAGACAAAAAAGGTATCGACTTCTTACTCTCGATCTCTATCAATTGCAGGTTCAATCGTGGCTGTTTAATGGTACTTTACTTCTGTCGTAATTGTTGTTAAAGTTTTTTTTTTTTACTTTTGATCAGTCGATCATAATGGTAGCAATTGTTCAACAAAATTTACTTACGTCTTCTTATCTCGATCTAAACAGTTGAATATGCATATTGTTTAATTACGTTTGATGATAATTGAATATGCATATTTTTATATAATATCAATTGAATATGCATACTATTATATGCTCGAACAATTGACACAAAATCAAATGTGATGTTTAATTACTTTTGATGATAACTATTGTATTGTAAATTTAATTGCTCATAAATATGGTATATTTTATTAGGGTCAATCTTGAATCTTTTATCAATACTATTTTATCATTACCATGTAAAAAGGGTAAAGGAGTGTACCACTGACACTGGCCACATATTGTGACCGGACACCTGACCCAGCAACAGGTGCATTCCCCGGCAAATCACCTAACAATGATATCCACACCTCTGCTTGAGCTCGATATACGAGACCCAGCATTTTCAGCACAGAGGGGGACCCACGTTTCAAAGGGGCTGGTGGCCACAAGAGGGGTTTCACGGGGTTTGAACCCGGGACCTCCCACATAGGAGGCCCAAGTCTTACCAACCGCGCCCACCCTTTGTGGTTATCATTACCATGTAGTTGACATGGCAAGATTACCTTTGAGAAAAAGAATGGTTGTCATAGGTGCATTTTATGCCATGTATGTTATGATTCGTTGGTGGATGATGTGTAGTTAATTTTTCTTTGCTCTTTGTATAACCATGAATTATAAATTATACATTTGTGTCTAGGCATGTCAAATTCAAATGCAACGAGAGGTACCGGAAGGAGCAAACATAATTGGACAAATGAGGAAGATGAAAGGCTAATTGATGCGTTAATGGAGTTACATGCATCTGGAAAGTATGCGGGTGCTGACAACGGGTTCAAACCAGGCTATTTGAATGGAGTTCAACAACTATTAGATGTAAGTCTTCCTAATTTCGGTCTCAAAGCAGAACCACACATAAAGTCTAGGATGAAGACATGGAAGACACACTTTGGCATTGTATATGATATGATTAATACAAGTGGGTTTGGTTGGAATGATGAAAAAAATGTGTGTACGCTGAAAATAGTGTTTGGGATGAATATGTCAAGGTATGTTATAAAAACTTTACATTAAAAGAAACTATTAATTTTAACAATACTTTATATTATCACATAGTTTTGATTTTTCATAAGGAAGATTTTTTTTACCTGTATGTTGTGAGAGGATTTTAAAGCATAACTTAAGATCATTAAACATATCTTCTTTTACACGAATTGAAGGTGAACATTTTTAGAGCGACTTGTGGTTTTTTTATTTTGTTTTTATATATAAAAGTTTATTGTTAACATATGTTAACTTTTTGTACATGAAGATATATTATAGAGTTTCCACTATATGATAAAAACACATTAGATCTTAAAAACAAAGAAAAAAATATATGTTAGTTTTTACATTAAAAGAAACTTTATTCTAATTTTGTTCTAATTGCCTTCTAGTCTCACAAAGGTGCAGTTAATATTAAAGACAAGCCATTTCCTTTTTATGACAATCTGTGTACCATCTTTGGTAAGGAAAGAGCAACGGGTTGTAAATCGACTGATCTTGGAGAAGATGAAGAAGTCATTCCAGAGACGCAAGGAACTTCCCAAACTGATCCTCGTGACTTTGATTTCGTTGAAGAGGGCGTTCAAGATGACAGTCGGTCTGAATTAACAACAAATAATGTGATAAGCAAACGTAAAAGACGCAAAAGTATGGATGGAGATGAAATATATCGGGAGTCGTGCAAAGAGATGAAGGAAGTCATTGGTAAGTTTGGAGAGATTGTTGGCGAACATCTGAGTAAAGAAGGTATTGAGACTCGTGAAATTTTTGAGAAGGTTAGTGATGAGTTGAAAGCTTTACCGGGTATTACAATGACCAAACGTTTTAAAGCATCTAATTTGATTGGAAAGGATGTCCTTCTAGGACGGTTATTTCTTGGATTGACACAAGAGGAGAAAATATGCATGGTAGAATCTTACACCGATGGCTCTATGGGATGATTGTTTATGGTTCAAATATTGTTCTTGGTTACATTGTGGTTTTAAGTACTTAGAACTGTTTTTTTGGTTACATTTTGATTGAATTGATGTTTTTGAAAGTGACAATAGTTTATGTTTTTAGATGTTATTATTGATTTTATTAATGCACTTTCGTCATTATTTTATCCATGAATTTTGTATGTTAGAATAATGATTGTTGTTGGAAAAAAGTATGTTTGCTAATTATAAAGTTTGTACAGTTCTCTATTGATTTTTTTATTGTACCAAACAAGAGAAATGATTCTCTTTGCAATTCTCTGTTGAAGTCTCTGTGCTACCAAACAGAAGAGTCAATTCTCCTTCTCCAAACCAATTCCCTTTCTCTGCAATTCCATTCTCTGCAACCATTTCTCTGCAATTCCATTCTCTGTACCAAACGTACCCTTGGAGTGTTAAAATTTTTGCAATATGAGAATGAGTATTTATAGATGCTAATGTGTAAGACTAATAAAACTTGAAAAGTCTCTTATTTATTGAACATTTTATTATCATAATTATTTATATTTATTTCAAAACTCTTGGTCTTACAATTTAATAAGTTTGTTTTTATTATTATAATATTATTAATATTAATTGCAACTTCAAAATTGGAACTCAATTTTTATAGGTGGAACAACTTGGGCTTTCCACAGTAAGAAATTTGTACGAGTGAGTTTGCAAGTAACAGCAGTTGCAATCTTGGAGGAATTGATGAACGTAATATTTGATGCGGAAGCCATGGAAAGGCCTGATCTAAGAGAAGAATCAGGGAGGGATCGAATGAAAAAGAAGAAGGGTATAAGAGCCTGGTGCTATGATACCAAGTTGAAAGTGATAATATAACGTATTTGGCTTAAATCTCCTAGGAGTCTATTGGTATTTATATTGGTAAAGTTACAATGTGGAGATCCAATATTATAGGATCTAGATAAACAACAAAATAATAGATAAGCTACAACTAATCCTTATCAATCTATATTTGAATTCATCCGATAATCCCTCTATTTACATACCTCGATCATACAAGGTATGTGTGGAAACGACTTCAGTGACAGTAATCAAATCATCAGATTCCCGCCGGCTTTTGAAACTACAGAAACGTTCAATCAGTTACATACTTCATCTATTGTTCATCTTTAATCTGCATCTAAGAAAATAATTAGTGTAACGATTTCTTAGTAATTAGTATTCGAAGTATTCCTTGAGTTCAATTATCACCTGCAGCTAGTAAATGCTTCAAGAATAATTAAAAATCCACCTTTCTTCAAACCCTAATTCCACTGCATTTCAAAGTTCAGATTTAGATCATCAAAAAATCAAAAGTTAAACAAACTCCATAACCATAATCACAGCATCATCAAAAGCTATCGACTTAAATTAGGAATTAATCTTTATTTGATTTATTTGAAATTTGTAGAATTGATTCTAAACCTGTGTCTTTTCATACAATTAAAATTTTGTTTATTTGATCTATTGAAAGGGGTCGAATGAGAGCTAGCTTCTTCTAAAAATGAAAGGGCATTGAAATCACATTAATAATCAAGACCGATTGAGCCCTTTGATTTTGAAGAATTGCTTACATAAGGAAGATAATATTACATATCGAGGCGATGGCGGCAACAACGATTGCAAGGGAATTGACGGGCAGCTCCGTCAGCCTGGCGAGAGGGCGGCAGCGGCGGCTACAGGGCGACCGTCGGAGGCGAGAGGGTGGAGAGAAGCCTGTTCATGTGTGGATTGCGTGGAGAAGAGAAGGGCAGTTGAGGTATTGATTGTTTTGAGAGTGTGGTTCTGAACTGGCGTTTCCAAAAAGCAGGTATATGCTTGCTTTTTCAAAATGGCGTTTTGAGGAGCTGAAATCGCAGATAATCAATTATCCATCTTTCCTACCCAAACACTAATAAGTGACTTATTGCGTTTGCAAAATGAGATAAGCAAATAGTCAAATTGAAAACTCAATCCCAAACACCCTCTAAATAAAGCCTGGCATGAGTTAGAAAAACCCTAAACCCAAATATATATCTATGATTTCGGTTATGGTCAACTACATTTAATTCATTTGTTGTATAATATCTATATTCTCGCCGGTTTGGGTCCGGGTCATGGAGATTTATTTACAGCTATCACGGTTCTAAGCAATAATCAAGAAGTTAAGCTCTCTGAATTCTACTCATACCTTGTTGCTCATGAAGCTCAAACAGCAGCAATGAATGGTTCCGGTGAATTTGCGTCCTCTGCAAATACCGCTACTAAACAGGAGAATACCCACTCTCGTAAAAATCAAACCAATAACGGTTACAATGGCTCTAATAGCAGCAACTATCGATCCAACTATCGCAATAATGGAAACCGTGGCAGAGGGCGTGGTCGAGGAAGATACAGAGGTGGCCCACGCTGCCAAGTGTGTAACATTCTAGGTCATATAGCCTTGAATTGGAGAAATTGTTTTAATCATGCCTATCAAAATGAGGAGTATCGTGGTGGAAACAGTGCCATGTTTACAAACTATAATGGCAATTACAAATTGACCAAAATTGGTACCTTGACACGGGTGCTACAGATCATCTCACGAATGATTTAGATCGACTGTCCATACCTGAAAAATATCATGGCAAAGATCAAGTGCAAGTTGCTAATGGTACAGGTTTGAATATATCTCATGTTGGTCATTCTAAAATTCACAGTCTAGGTCGACCCCTTCTTCTTTAAAATGTCCTTCGTGTCCCACATATTAATAAACACCTTCTTTCTGCTGCTAAACTTGTTACTGATAATCATGTGTTTATTGAAATCTTTCCCAATGTTTTCTTTGTTAAGGACATCCGCACGAAGAAAATTCTTCTAACCGGTAAAAGCAACAGAGGACTCTTCCCGGTGCCAATCCGCCATACTCCTCGATATGTTGGGTCAAGCACTAAAGTCTCCTCCTCTCAGTGGCACCAACGGCTTGGTCATCCTACTTCTGCAACTGTCAAGTCTATTTTAAAGTCCAATAAATTAGGTTTTTCGTTTAATGAGTCTTCAATTTGTGACGCTTGTCAACGCGCTAAGAGTCATCAATTGTCTTACAATAATTCTGTTCATGTCACTTCATTTCCACTTGAGCTTGTTCACACCGATGTTTGGGGACCGGCTCAAGTGTCTAGTGGTGGTTCTAAATACTATGTTAGTTTTTTGGATGATTATAGTCGTTACACTTGGATTTATCTCATTAAACAAAAGTCTTATGTTGAACAAGTATTTTATAACTTTCAAAATCATGTTGAAAGACTTCTTAATGCCAAAATTCGCATTGTTCAATCTGATTGGGGAGGAGAGTATCACAAACTTAATCAATACTTTCAAAAATGCGGCATCGCCCACCGTGTGTCATGTCCTCACACATCCCAACAAAATGGTATGGCGGAATGCAAACACCGTCACATTGTTGAAACGGGTTTGGCCCTACTCGCTCATTCTTCTCTACCGCTTAGGTATTGGGATGAAGCCTTCTTGACGGTATGTTTGTCAAGATCGAATAACTTAATCAAGTTATTAGAAACCCAGATCTACTAACACAAGAAGTTACAGCGGATTAACACTTATGTTATTAGATTAAGAACAATGTAAACTGCAATTGAATAAGAATAAAACGAAGAACACAGTTTATCACAAAAAGCTTCAATGTATTAATTTGTTCGATCAATACACGTATGTTTACAATTCATAAGGAACTATATATAATAGTCCTTGAAGCCTAAATTAATAACCTAGTTATTCTAGGAATCGATTACAATTGAATTACATAAAGATTTACATGCTATAACTAACTCTACTAGAATCTCGGACTTGATCTGTTCCAGATACGCTCATCAGTAATAAATCAGATCATCAGTAGTATTTGCCTTTAGCAATAGTAACTTCGAGATCAGTAGTAACTTGCATTCCTCAGTAGTAATTCAATTATCAGTAATAGATCTTTTATGTTCCAACAATCTCCCCCTAAACTTATTAATTCTTTTTGAATTAATCAAGTTTCTTTTCTTTCTTCTATCTGTGTTTCTCTCTTTTGAATAGCCTCAAGTGTTCTTTGATTCTGTTTCTTTCTTTGGGCTATAATGTATTTGCTGTTTCTTTTGATAAAATAGTTAAGTTTTTCTTGAAACATCACAGCATCATAAGGTTTCATCATTGTATTTGTGAATATCTGATACATTGTTTCTTCAGAATGTGCATATTCTTTCTCATATAAGTACAGTTCACAGTTTTTGCTTGATCTTTCAAAGAAGTACATATTTACTGTGGGAAGCACATTCCAAGCATATACATTTTCTTTATTTGTAAATATCTCAGGATATTTGTCTGGATAAAATGCAACATCAATCATTTTGGTTAAGTATCCAGCTCCAGAGTTCTTCCATTTCTTCTTAGCCATTCTAGGTTTTCCAATAATCAATACTTTGATTATATCACTTCTTGAACAAGATCTAACCATTGGCTTCCATCCAGTAAATCTCTGGACTTTTCTATCTTCCCTACAACTTCTATCACATTATCAATAACTCTTCAATTGATGATTGGATTATCTTCTATGGGAGCAACAGGAACATCAAGAACATGAATGATTTGATCTGTTTGTTTTGACTTTTTCTTGACTTCTTGTTCCTTTGGAAGAGCCTTTCTCTTCTTTGATGGGGGTTTTGAAGTTTCACCAGGTGTTGGTGTTCCAGATGAAATGATTTTTGGATCTATTGCAATTAAAGTCTTTGCTTTTTCTTCTTTAGCTTTAATTTCAGCCAATTCTCTCTTTCTGGTAGTACAATATTTATCTACTATTGTAATCATCTTCATTCTGCCAAAAGATTTAGCACTGTGCCCTTTTGATATAAGGAAGTCAATCATTTTCCTTTTCTGTTCAAAAATTTCCTCTGGTAGATCAGCCTTTTCTTTCTTACATTCAGCTACAAGATCTTCAAGGCAATTGAGATGTTCTTCTTCTATTTTTCTTTGTTTTTCAAATTCTGCCTTTTGATCCTCTACCAGGACTCCTTCTATTTGTGGAATAAGTACTTCAGCTTCTTGATTTTCTTGATTTTTCAATCTTTCTTCTTCAGCCTTTTTCTTGTCTTCAAGAGCTTGAGTAATAGCCACTTTCTTTAAATACCTCATATGTTTCACCTTCCATTTGGATTGTTTAGCAGATCTGACATGGTTCATTTTGTTTACCATGTGGTGACATAAAGCTCTGTTGGGATAATCATCATCATAAATCTCTTTTCCTTTTCCAATACAGGCTGGAAGTATAGATGGAGGTGGAGTGTATTTCATATCAGGAATACCAGTAATAGCAAATGATGGAGAAAAGAACTTAATCTTATCTTCTGGTAGAATCTTGGGATGTGGAGGAAGTGCATATTCATCAACCTCAAACCAATTCACATTATCATCAATGTCAGGTATGATAAGTGGTTGATCAGGAGTTGGAGGTTTGGTGATGATAACAAAACGTTCACGTTCAATAAGCTCTGAAATTTCTTCTTCTTCCTCTTGTTCTATTACTGCCAGTTTTTGTGATTGATTTACTACTGGTGAGGTTGTTTCAGTAATTACTACTGCTATGGCATCAGTAGTAACCATTATATCTTCTTCTGGAGTATTTACTACTGGTATATCTTTCTCTTCATCATGACCAGTAGTAACAACCTCTTGATCCTTTTCCTCAGTAATAACCATAGGATCAGTAGTCTCTATGACCTCAGTAGTAACTGGAGAGTTTATTTGTTCTGCTGTTTATGATTGGTTTGCAGACACAAATACATCCTCATCCATATCTTTATACAGGATTTCACCAGAACTTTGACCTATTTCACCATGGACTTCTTTTAAATTGAGGAGGGCTGCTGCTGCTATAGATTGATCTATCATTCCTTGAATTTGATCTTTCTCCCCTTTAGTGATCTCAACCTGTTGAGCCTCACTATCTGCAATCTTTTTCTGCAATTTTCTGATCAAGTTAGATTTCCTTTGAAGTTTGAACTCGAACATCTTCTGTCTTCTGTTCAGAGTATTAATATAAGACTTCATATATGCCATGGTTTTTCCTTGAGAGTTTATTAAATTCAGACAATGTTGTACAGTGGTTTTAAGGTTTTCCTTCCTATCCGTCAATTTTGTTTGTTTAATACTGCCCTCAGCCCATTTGGGTGGATCATTGGGCTCATTAGGTACATTGGCTTTAAGGTTTTCCATCCTATCCGTCAATTCAGGTTGGTCAGTTCTACCCTTATCACTTCTTGGTGATAAATTGGGTTGTTTGGACACTCTCTTCTTCCTAGAAGAAGCAGTAGTGCCCCCCCTTGTGGTTTCTTGGCACCGGGGTCCTCTTAGTAATGCCTCAAATTCTGAGTCATCACTTAGAGTTGCCGAGGTCTGGGTCCTATTGATGTTCTCACTATCCTGTGCACCCACCTTTGGGGCATCAGTAGTGAGAGCCCTTTCCTCATGCCCTCTCTCCTCCTTGGAGGACAAATCTTGGAGCCTGGGGTGTGACTCAATTTGTCCTCTGGTGTCCTTTAAGGAAGATTTCTTCCTTTTATAAGTTTTAGATATTTGTTTGGCTTTGGTCTGGTCTTCCTCAGAGTGAAGAGTAGCACTCTGGGGATTAAATTCATGTACCTGGGACACATTCAGGACATCTGTGGGTTCATTTAATTGAGTGGACTGAATGGGTTTTGTTTGGGCTGTATTTGGTGGTGGAGTGGGTTGGGGTTCAATGGGGTGACTTGAACCTTCTCCAATTGGGGGTTGACCATAGATCATGTTTTGGAATAGTGGAGTAACCTTCCCAGAAAATTTAAATTGTTTTCTCATATTAGAATACACCTTTTTGTTTAATTCAGGAGTAACAAAAATGTTTTTAGGTGTAGAAAGATTTTGAATTTCACAATTAATAATATGAATAAGGAATCTTGGATACATTAAAAATTTTGATGGTGAAAGATTACCAAGCATTCCTTCAAAGATCATGTTAGAAAAATTAAATACTTGTCCTGTGCTCAAATAGACAACAACAGAAGCTATTGACTTGTTGAACTCATTCCAAGTACTCCTTTTTGGAGAGATACAATGTTGAATAGTATGTACCAAAAACTTCCATTGAGGTGAAAGAAGACCCTTTTGAAAAGTAACTATATCTAGTCTTCCTTCATACCCCATTTTCTGTAAAGTTTCAACAAGATCCTCCTTTGGAAGAGAGAACATACCTGACTCATCATTGAGTTGAAGATGATGTCGGATTGATTGTTCAGTGATAATGACCTCCTTTCCATCTACAGTAGACTTGATT
Source organism: Calendula officinalis (assembly GCA_963853835.1). Classification (NCBI taxonomy): domain Eukaryota; kingdom Viridiplantae; phylum Streptophyta; class Magnoliopsida; order Asterales; family Asteraceae; genus Calendula; species Calendula officinalis. The sequence goes on from OY970828.1 coordinate 74,846,751, forward strand.
TTGGACATATTGGAGTCTTCAACTCTTTCAGCATTTGTCCAGAAATCAACTAAGTGTTGTTGATATGCTTTAGGATTGATGGTAAGAGCAAACTTTATATATGAGTTCTTTAAGAACATCACAATAGGACGAAATTCCTTTGTACCATCTGGATTTCTCAAGAAGGCACACATGTTGTGAAATTCGGAAAATATAAGATCAGTGTTGACTTCGAGTGATTTTAGGGTTGCCATTTTGTTTGATTTGATCTTTTGTGATGAACCTTTTACAGAGAGTTTGGTCGGATTTGCAAGAATTTCAGATTTGTGTAAGCAATTGAGTTGTTACTGATGTGGGGTTTTGATCGAATTTGAAGAGATTAGGGTTTAGCGTAGGGTTTATCGAATCGAGGAGAGGATAATGCTAAACTAATCTCAATCAGCTATTTATATTTTTCGATTTATCCTGCAAAATGACAAAAATATCCTTCGAATAGTATCCCAACGGCTAATTTCATTAGGGTTAGTGTTGTAATTGTGTATTTTACAGATAACGGTCGATCAGTAGTAACTAAGTGTCAGTAGTAGAAACATCAGTAGTAACTGTTGTTTCTATACTTAACCTAATTTCTTCTATCAACCTTATCAGTACTAAATTTATATAACTAACACATGATCAGTAGTAGTGGATAACCAGTAGTAAAACATAATTATAACTATAAAAATTATACAAAAATTTTACATATGATTTTCTTTTGTGAAATTAATTTATAAATATCATTCCAATACTGCTAACCAGAAAGCTGAACCTTCCTACATCAAATGCTTTTGTAAAAAGTTCTGCCAATTGATTGTCAGTATGAATTTTCTCTACTTTAATTAGTTTCTTTTCATTACAATCCCTTATAAAATGAAATCTTATTTCAATGTGTTTTGTTTTTGAATGTTTCACTGGATTATTCACAATACTGATAGCACTTTGATTATCTATAAAGATTGGAGTTTTAAGGATAGAGATACCAAAGTCTAGAAGTTGATTTTGAATCCATAGTACTTGAGCACAGCAAGCAGATGCAGCTACATATTCTGCTTCAGCAGTTGATGTTGAAACATTGGTTTGTTTCTTGCATTGCCATGACACTAGTCTTGATCCAAAAAATTGACATCCACCAGTAGTAGATTTCCTATCTTGACATTCACCACCATAATCACTATCAGTGTAAGCTACTAGTTCAAATGGTGATGCATGTGGATACCAAAGACCAAGTGAGGGTTTTCCCTTCAAGTATCTGAAAATTCTTTTGACAGCTTGCAGGTGTAATTCCTTAGGTCTTGCTTGATACCTGGCACATACACAAACACTATACATAATGTCAGGCCTTGATGCAGTTAAATACATTAGAGAGCCTATCATAGATCTGTAAAGGTGTTCATCTACATCCTCCCCCTCAACATCAGGATGTAGGTGTTTGTGAGTTTCCATTGGTGTGCTTGCACTTTTGCAGTCTTTCATTGCAAATTTCTCTAAAATATCTCTGACATATTTTGATTGGTTGATCAAAATGCCATCTGCTTTTTGATTGATTTGGAGTCCAAGGAAGAAGTTCATTGGACCCATTGAGCTCATCTTGAACTTGATTTGCATCAATTCTTCAAATTCTTTGCATAGAAGATCATTTGTTGATCCAAAGATGATATCATCTACATATATTTGGACCAGTAGTATATCATCCTTGACCTTTCTTGTGAACAATGTTTTGTCAATAGCACCTCTTTTGAAGTTATTCTTCAGTAAATATGATGACAAAGTGTCATACCAAGCTCTTGGTGCCTGATGAAGTCCATACAGAGCTTTGTCTAGTTTGAACACATAGTCACCATGTTCTGGATCTTCAAATCCTGGAGGTTGACAGACATATACTTCTTCTTCAATCTTCCCATAAAGGAAAGCACTTTTTACATCCATTTGGTAGACTTTGATCTTTTTGTATGAAGCATATGCCAGAAATATTCTTATTGCTTCAATTCTAGCAACTGGGGCATACACTTCATCATAGTCAATACCTTCTTCTTGTGTGTATCCTTGGGCTACAAGTCTAGCTTTGTTCTTGATAACAATACCTCTTTCATCTTTCTTGTTTCTGAAGATCCATCTTGTTCCAATGGCTCTTTTTCCTTTTGGTAGAGGTACAAGAGTTCGTACTGCTTGAAGTTTAAATTGAAGAAGCTCTTCTTGCATGGCTATGATCCAGTTTGAGTCTTTCATAGCTTGTTGGATCTTCTTTGGTTCTTCCTGTGACAGAAAACATTCATACATACATTCATTAGAGATTAGACTTATGTTGCAAACATTAGAATTTATAGCATAATTAAATTTGCTTCTTGTTTGCATGGTTGAATTCACATCACTGAGGACTTGATCCAGAGGATGATTCTTTTCAGTTCTTGTGCCATGAATTTTATCAACAATTAGTTGACTGTCAAGATTTGACTCATTGGACTCAGGAATTTGTGCATCTGTCCATGTTTCTTCTTGAGTGTTTGTATTTTGAGAGGATTCATCATTGCTACTGGTGTCAGTAGTAACATTTTCTTCATTGAATTCTGGTAGTTCATTGTTGTTACTGACATCAGTATTGTTTGGTTCATCATCAAGATTTTTTGGTTCTGAGTTACTACTGGGATCAGTTTTATCTTATGAGTTGAAGTTGTTACTGGTCTCAGAAATACTAGGGTTATCTGAGTTACTAATGTCCTCAGTATTAACTGTGGGATCAGTATTAACCAGAATATACTTCATCTTATCTTGACTACCATTAACTGATGATGATCCACTTTGGTGATTTTGATTGTTTGAAACTCCTGCATTAAAATCATAGTTCATATCAAAAGATTTGGTTAGATTATCAATGTTAAATAACCAATCTGGACCATTTCCTTGTTCATTCATAAAATTATCATTAAAGGATACATTATCACTTTTTTCAATGATCCTTAGCCTTTTATTGAACACTCTGTAAGATTTGCTTTGAGTTGAGTATCCTACAAATATTCCATCATCTGCTTTGCAGTCAAATTTACCAATTTATTATCTTGTAATTAAGATTGTACAAGGACAACCAAATGATTTTAAGAAACTTATTGATGGTTTTCTTTTATTGAAGAGTTCATAAGGTGTTTTAAAATGAGGCTTGACTATTAATACTCTGTTCTGAACATAACAAGCAGTATTAACAGCTTCGGCCCAAAAAGTTATTGGTAATTTTGAATCTGCAAGCATAGATCTGGCTGCTTCAATGATGGTTCTATTTCTTCTTTCAGCTACACCATTTTGTTGTGGAGTTCTTGGTGAGCTGTACTGCCTGTCAATGCCTTTAAGATCACAAAAGTCAATTAGGTTAGTATTTTTAAAATCAGTTCCATTATCACATCTAATTGCTTTCACTTTGAGATCTCTTGTATTTTCCAGCTTTACAATCAGATTTTTGATTATTTCACTTGTCTCATCTTTGGTCCTAAGAAAGAAAACCCAAGTATATCTGGAAAAATCATCAGTAATAACAAGGCAGTATTGTTTCTTTCCAATACTCATTACATTTGTAGGTCCAAAAATGTCCATATGTAAGAGCTGCAAAGGTTTAGAAATAGAGTTGATTGATTTGGTCTTATGAGAAGTCTTGTGTTGTTTACCTTTTAGGCAGGCAACACAGTGATGATCACACATAAATTCTTTTTGTGGTAAACCAACTACCAAATTCTTTTTAACTAAATTGTCCATATTTTTAAAATTTGTGTGACACATCCTTCTATGCCAGAGTTCTGATTCATTTGTGTTTGTAACCAACTTGATTCAGTTCACCAATGAGTTTGTTGAACCAATCAAATACTTGAGACAATGATTCATTCTTTTGTCCTTTGAAGTTTTCAAAGTCTTGTTTCAGAACAGACTTCATGTTTCTTTTTGTGCTCTTTGTACCAACAAACCTCTTTTCCAGAGCCTGCGATAACTTCTTTGCATCGTCATATTCAATAAAGAGATGTTGATAGTCATTGGGAATGGCAAGCAAAAGAGTGCTTAAGGCTTTGAGCTCGATCCCTCTGTCCTTCTTCTCTTTCTCACACTTGAGTTTGTCAACTTCAGTGGAGGTGGTGGCTAGTTGAGTTTGAATAGTCTTGTTTCCTTCAAGAACCACTTCCCACATGGAATAATCAGTAACCAACATGTATTGCTTGATTCTGTTTTTCCACATCCCAAAGTTGTTGGGAGTGAGAATTGGAATCTTGTTTGCTTGAGTACTTTCATTGTTATCAGACATGATTAACAATTTTGTGATCGAAAGTATGAAACTTTTTGATGTTCTTAATTCGTAGATCTAGAACCGTAAAGCTCTGATACCACTTGTCAAGATCGAATAACTTAATCAAGTTATTAGAAACCCAGATCTACTAACACAAGAAGTTACAGCGGATTAACACTTATGTTATTAGATTAAGAACAATGTAAACTGCAATTGAATAAGAATAAAACGAAGAACACAGTTTATCACAAAAGCTTCAATGTATTAATTTGTTCGATCAATACACGTATGTTTACAATTCATAAGGAACTATATATAATAGTCCTTGAAGCCTAAATTAATAACCTAGTTATTCTAGGAATCGATTACAATTGAATTACATAAAGATTTACATTCTATAACTAACTCTACTAGAATCTCGGACTTGATCTGTTCCAGATACGCTCATCAGTAATAAATCAGATCATCAGTAGTATTTGCCTTTAGCAGTAGTAACTTCGAGATCTGTAGTAACTTGCATTCCTCGGTAGTAATTCAATTATCAGTAATAGATCTTTTATGTTCCAACAATGTTACTTGAAAAATCGAATGCCTAGTCGTACCATACAAAACTCTACTCCTATTACTCGGTTACTGAAAGTTATACCTGATTATTCATTCTTGCGTAATTTTGGATGTGCATGTTGGCCAAGTCTTCGAAAATACAATGCCCACAAACTTGCTTTTCGCTCCACTTTATGCGTTTTCTTAGGGTACAGCTCGATGCATAAAGGTACAAGTGTTTGGATAAACAAACTGGTCGAGTTTATATTTCTCGGGACGTTGTTTTTGATGAGTCTAGGTTCCCGTTTGCAACACCAAATATCTCATCTACACCTTCACCTTCAGCTTCGGCTCATGGTGTCTCGTACCCTCAGTCTGAACCTAATATTGTGAATGACCACATGTCAAGATATGATTTGTCATTATTACTTGCCAATGCTCCCAACCCAAATCCATTTGCTGCCTCCGTACCCCTTCCACGGGTTACTCCGTTTTGTTTAGTACCTTCGCAACCGGTACCACCGCCAACAAATGACAGCTCCACCACCACATCTAACAACACTGCACGTTCCACAACTGCCTTTGACGAAATACATGCTACTGTACCCGCACCTTCGGCTTTTGAGGCTGCTCCAGCTCCTCAATCGCCGGCTTCGGGGGCTGCTCCAGCTCCTCAATCGCCAGCTCAACCACCTCCGGCTCCAGGGGGCGTTACCACTCGAGGACAGTCAGGTACCGTTTGTCCTAAAAAGTTTACTGATGGTACTATTTTGTATAATCCTTACAGGCGCGCCTTTTTCGCTGAGCCCACATCTCACACAACAGCCTTGACTGATCCAAAGTGGCGAAACGCTATGGAAGCAGAATTTGAAGCATTACAGAAAAATCAAACATGGGTCTTAGTTCCCAAACCTCCGGGTGTCAACATAGTTGGGTGCAAATGGATTTTTAAAACAAAAGAACATCCCGATGGTTCTCTTGAGAAACACAAAGCCCGCCTAGTGGCTCGTGGGTTTACTCAACAGTACAGTGTCGACTATCAAGATACTTTTAGTCCCGTGGTAAAACCCGCCACGGTTCGGTTGATTCTTTCTCTTGCTGTCTCCAAGGGCTGGCATCTTAGACAAATTGACGTCAACAATGCTTTTCTTCACGGTCTCCTCCACGAAGAGGTGTACATGAAGCAACCTCCCGGGTTTGAAGATGTGCATAAACCTCACCATGTATGCAAATTACGGAAAGCACTCTATGGTTTAAAACAATCCCCACGAGCATGGTTTTCTCGGCTTAGTGACAAACTACATCAACTTGGTTTTCGTTCCTCAAAGGCTGACACCTCATTGTTCCTATTCCACCATGGCGGTCACACTATCTACATGTTGGTTTACGTAGATGATATTATTATTACGGGTTCCTCGCAACCGATTATTGATCAACTTATACGCACCTTGGCATCCTCGTTCCCAATTAAAGATCTTGGTCGTCTTAAATATTTTCTAGGGATTGAAGTCTCTCACAATTCAGGGGGAATAACCTTGTTACAACACAAGTATGCATCTGATCTTCTACATAGAGCTCACATGGAGAATTGTCACAGAAAAACTTGCAAAGGATTATGGGAAAGTTCTGAATGACGAAGATGCTTTTAAGTATCGAAGTATGGTTGGAGGATTACAATATCTCACGTTAACAAGACCCGACATTTCGTTTGTAGTAAACAAAGTTTGTCAATACCTTTCAAAACCAACTGACATACATTGGGAGGCAGTTAAAAGAATACAAAGGTACATAAAAGGCTCACTGAACACAGGGTTGCATATAAGAAAATCCGAGTCTACATTATTAAGTGTGTTCACAGATGCTGATTGGGCAGGTTGTTTAGACTATCGAAGATCTACAGGAGGATTTGTAGTATTCTTGGCTTCGAATTTGATTTCCTGGAGCTCTCGCAAGCAACCTACAGTGTCGCGCTCAAGTACAGAAGCAGAATATAAAGCCTTAGCAAACGGCACTGCTGAGGTAATATGGGTGCAATCACTACTTAAAGAAGTTGGAGTTTGTCAACCACGCCCACCGGTTCTATGGTGTGACAATTTAGGAGCTACCTACCTTACTGCAAATCCTATTTTCCATGCACGAACCAAACATATTGAAGTAGACTTCCATTTCGTCAGAGAAAAGGTGGCCATGGGAGCTTTAGATGTTCGGTTCATCTCCTCTAATGATCAAATAGCAGACGGGCTTACTAAACCAGTTACACGACATATATTAGATCGTATGAAGTACAATCTTAACCTTGTACCGGTTAAGATTGAGGGGGAATGTAAACAAAGGGATTATCGGATGAATTCAAATATAGATTGATAAGGATTAGTTGTAGCTTATCTATTATTTTGTTGTATATCTAGATCCTATAATATTGGATCTCCACATTGTAACTTTATCAATATAAATACCAATAGACTCCTACAGGAGATTTAAGCCAAATACGTTATATTATCACTTTCAACTAGGTATACTCGATTTCCCTCTTTCGTGTTGATTGGGGCGATCAGGGGTGGGTTACTCTCTCTTTTAAGTCTCTGTTACCCCCTAATAACCTCCACTTTCGCTCCCCTTTTGAAGGTCCAGCACCTCCCTCATCGCCGGAATTTTTGGCGGTTTCCGATCTTATCTCTTCCAACCGCTGAAGAACCATGTGAACATCTGGCCGATCCGATGGTGACGGATCAACACAACGCAAAGCCAGTTTCAAAGTATTCAACAACTGATCATAAACAATTACAGAAGCATCTTTTATCAATTCAAAATCTAAAATCTCATAAGCCTTCTCTACTTCCACATACGAAGTCACCCATTGCGGTAAATCTACAGTAGTTGCTAATTCAGCAGTTAGGATTTCTAACATAATCACACCTAAACTGTAGACATCGGTTTTGGCATTAGCCTTCATAAGCTTGGAAAGCTCGGGAGCCTTGTACTCCCAATTTCCTAGTGTTACCATGCTTAAGATTTCAGCAGACTCAATGAGCGGTGACATCCCGAAATCAGAAATCTTAGGGTTAATGTTTTCATCGAGCAAAATGTTGCCTGATGTCAGATTACCATGGATTACATTGTAATGGGTGTGGAGGCTAAGACCGGTGCCAATGGTTTGGCAAACTGATAGCGTCAGTTGTTGCTAAATCAGCGCCACGTCAGCTCACCTTCCAACCGACACTAAACTGACGTACCCATGCCAACAATATCACTTCCCTTTAATTTTTTGGGACCCACCATTACAAAACACAAACACAAAATACCCCCTTGGACCCACCCAAACAACCGGCGACACACACACCGTCCGTCCTCAAACCGGCTTGGCTCAAACCGGCGGCAAAGTGGCGAGAACGTGCCAACGGTGCCACCGAACCGGCTAGAACCGGCGTTGAAGAGACGGTGCCCGTTGGCAAACCTCTAGCCATTCCTTTTGCTATTAGCAATCTTGTTGGCCAATCTACCGGTGTTTTGAGTCTTGGAGCTGCATGCAAGTAAAAAAAAATTAGGTTTCTTAGGGAAAGATATAATCTGAAATTAAAAAATATCAAGTATATTTCTCGTAAAGTATAACTTAGATGCTGTTTGGTAGTATTTGAATGATTAATATCTGAATGATGCAGAGGTCTGAATGATGCAGAGGTCTGAATGATGCAGAGGTCTGAATGATGCAGAGGTCTGAATGATTCAGACATCTGTCTGATTAAGAGGCGGAATATGTTGAATTATTGATTCAGATACTGATTAAGAGGTCTTACCAAACACCCTAAACCCTAAACCTCTTAACTGAATAATTAAGAGACTTAATAAACAAACCTTACTTTTAGTAAAGAAGCTAATTACCTTTTCACCCCATTTAAAGTCACTTTGGAGAGAGCTACCTTCAATTTTTCAACATATCTATATTTCTGAGTAGCTTCCACACCCTTGATTCTCTCTTCAGAGTCCTTTGCATGTTTTATATCATGACGCTTCTGAAAATTAAGTGCAACCTCAAGTTTTTCTACAACACGAGACATGGTTGGCCGTTGTTCACGATTTCTATGCAGACAACGGAATGCAATGTCTGAAAATGTTTCCAAAGAAGATGAGTCCATTGAAGGCTTCGAATCTCGAAATATAATATCATTTAAATTCTTGTGTTCATAGCTTTGTTTCCACATAGGTACTAAGATCTCTAAATGACCGTTGCTTATATGAAAGCATAATCTCCCGCAGAGGACTTCAAATAAGACGACGCCAAAAGAGTATACATCTGATTCTTTCGTTAGTTTGTATGTCTCCATATATAGCGGATCACAGTACCCAGCGGTACCTGCGATGTTAGTTACTAGAAATGTGTGTTTCTGATTAGCTGGTCCTGTTTTTGAAAGTCCCATGTCAGATATTTTAGCATTCCAGTTGTCATCGAGTAAGATTAGGGGTGGCAATTTCTGACCCGACACGAAACCCGACCTGAAACCGACACGAAAATAAATAGGTTTGGGTTGAGGTAAAAATTAATTGGGTCAGTCTTGGGTTGAGTCACCTGACCCGTTTATTAAACAGGTTAGGTTCGGGTCAATGATAATTTAAATGGGTCGACCCGCCAACCTGTTTAATTATTAAAATACATTTAAAAAAATATATACTTGTACTTAATTTATAGTTTACTAGTTAAAACGTAATTAATAGCTAGATACAAATTAAAAATGTTACTTAGGAATTTGGTGTTTAGTATTTTGTTATGAATTTGTGTAATAATAACAACATTTTGACCCGTTTAACTTGTTTGACCTGATAACCTGTTTAACATGTTTTATTAAATGGGTTATATGGGTTAGGTTTGGGTTGAAGTTATACAGGTTAGGGTTGAGATATCTGACCCGTTTATATAAACAGGTCGGTTTCGGGTTGAACATTTCTGACCCACCAACCCGTGAACCCGAACCCGTCAACCCGAACCCGACCTGAATTGCCACCCCTAAGTAAGATGTTTGAACTTTTTATATCTCGATGGATAACTCTTTGTTGGGTGCCTTTGTGATCATGAAGGTAGTTTATTCCCCTTGCAGCACCAAGGCATATGTTGATACGTTGTGTCCATGTGAGAGTTGTGGAACTTAAATGACGGTCGAGGCTTCCATTAGATGCATGTTCATACACAAGAATCTTTTCATCATCCTCATCACAAAATCCAAGGAGAGAGATGAGATATTTATGTGTGTAAAGCGAGAGCATCATGATCTCCTTCCAGAACTCAGGATCTCCTTGCCCAAATTTCCGATCCAAACGCTTTATAGCAACCTTGGTTCGCCCCTTAGAGTGAGGCATGTCTCCTTCATAGACTTTTCCAAATCCACCGGATCCAATAACTTTGTTACCAAAACTATTTGTGGCTTTCTTTATCTCTTCAAATTGGATCTTAAGATGTTCAAACTCCTTCATGGAGGACGCCATAATTGTCGATCAAATAATAGTGTGAAAGTTTAAATCAAGTGTACCTCACACCTCAGAGGAAATTGAGAACTTGAAAGGAGAATGTAGCAAATGCGAACACCGCTGACCTTACTAAATATATTAATGAAATTGTAACTTCATTTAATTAATTAGTTAACTTGTTAAATAACCCAAAAACAGAGATGACGGTGTAAATTTGAGCATGTAGTTGGGACAAGATGTCCAAAAGTCAACCCTTCATGTGTGTATGCGCGTTTCATGTGTCGATCTCATGATCATGATATCCATAAAAAAATGAACCCTTCATGTGTGTATGCGTGTTTCTGATCTCATGAATATCATAAAATAAAATATAGTATTTAATCCCGATATTACAGCCTAAACAATTTATGGGTGGTTATCATGCCTCTTAATTAGTTGACCTAGATATTATATGACCATTATTATTTGTTTTACGTTCAGCAGTACTTTTAATGTAAGAGCAAAGGAGTCAGGGATGTTGTCCGCCTTGGTCCTCGTGGTGTCAATCTGCCATTACGGTAGAGTTATTGATGATGTAAAAAATCGGGTAACAAGTAGTCGTACATATGAGGTTTAGTAAATTTCGATCATTTTAAATAAAATTAACAGGAGAAACTAAACTTGAAAGAAATATCATACCAATTAATGTGGTTCTTGGTTTCTTCCTGAGCTTTTACAATCCCCTGAAGAAAGCAATACGACAAATAAGCCATTGTGTACTAATCCTATGTAAAGGAATGCATTATTTCAAATGCCAAAACAAAATGCTATTGCCAATTAACCGTATAATTCTAAATGCCATTTCTGCAATTACATGTAGTTTAATTTAATAAATTAAATAATATAATTTTGAAGGTTTTTTAGAATTCCACCATAATTCTAAATGGCATTATTAACAATTGTATATAGCAACACATGATTACTAATAAATGATTTGAACAATTGGTGTCTGACCTATTTGAGGTAAAACATAACAGAACATACTTTAGCAGTCTCTTGTTTATAGTCTGATTGTGGCTTCCTACTGTAGGAGTTGAAGAGAGATTAACAGGTTTGCTCAAAACTCCAGAGATAATGGAGGAAATAAAATAAACCATTTATTAAATTTTATGAGACACGTTCAGGTAATCCATTTTTTTTTCCTTCAATTTCTGATGGACAAATTTTAGACTTTGTATCAAAGGGTCAAAATTAACCCCCAAACATCACCATCACATGTGATTAAATACATGAACACCACCGCCACCACTACCACCGCCCAATGCCACTGTTGGCCACCACCACCGCCGGTCACCTTCACCACCACCGGCAACCTCCCGCCACCTCCGGCCGCTTTCAGTCACATGTGATTGTGTATTAAATCACATGTGATTGCACACTGCCGACCACCACCACCACCGCCAACCTCTGTCGGCCACCGTCTCCACCACTGGCAAACCACCGCCACCGCCGACCGCTTTCAATCACATGTGGTTAAGGGATTGATCTTGATCGTTTGAATTTTTTTTATTCGATGGCCAAAATTTATCCATTGAAACTATATAAAAATCAAATAATACTTGAATACAATCCTAATTTTTATAAGTGGGATTATAAAATGATGTAATTTGTAAATTGACAAGATTAATTATCCTAGCCGCACTTAAAAGCCGAGTACTCTACCGTTGAGTTAGAAACCCAAATAGAAAAGGGATATGTAGATACAATCATAATAAAACGAAATCATTAAATAAAAGCATTAATCTATGAAATAAAAAAAAAAATTCCCAAAAAAAATAAATAAAGAAATGTAACCAATGCTAGACCATTCCCTATTTCTATGTTATCCACTTTTTCAATTAAAATTCAGGTATCAAAGCTAATCCAACGAACCCATCGTTTGAATGAACAGGTAAAAAATAAAACTATGGGACGAAAATAAATAGAGCTGCTTATCACGATGAATTATATTTGTTCGATACAATGTTGTCAATATAAAGGTTAAGAAAAGAATACAATGGAAAAAATACAAGAACTTAAATTGAAATAATAGTAAAAAAAAGGACATTATTTACAATATTTCTAGCAACAGGCACCAATAGGCTATTATAATAATTGTGAACAAAACCTCATGTACACACAAATCTTTCTCTTAGACATTTCGTCAAACACCTAGAAGGCACAAAACATAAAAAAAAAACCGAAAGTTTAAGAGCTCACATAACTGAGTCGATGAAGATTATAGATAAACAATCGATGAAGCGTGTAACCGATTGAACATGTGTGCAGTTTCAAAAGCCGGCGTTGTTTTGATACCTTGTAATATATTATTGAATTAATTAAAAAGGCTAGAATTAAGAGAAAAAAAAGATTGTATTAAACCCCTCATTTTAGTTACACTTAACAGGGGAGGATTACTCATTCTTATAAGTCTCTGTTACCCCCAAAGAACCTCCACTTTCGCTCCCTTTTTGAAGGTCCAGCATCTCCGGAATTTGTGGGTAAAATCTCTTCCAATTGCTGAAGAACCATATTAACATCTGGCCGATCCGACGGTGATGGATCAACACAATGCCAAGCCAGTTTCAAAGTATTCATCAACTGATTATAAGCAATTAAAGGAGTATCTTTTGGCAATTTATAATCGAAAACATGAATACCGGACTCTTTATTCACAGCTGAAGCTGCCCATTTCGGTAAATCTACAATAGCCGGTGATTCACCAGTTAGGATTTCTAACATGATCACACCTAAACTATAGACATCGGTTTTGGCATTAGCTTTCTCAAGCTTGAAAAGCTCGGGAGCCTTGTACTTTGTGTTTATGCGTTCTACCCTCATATCTGGAGAATCCCTGAGCTTAGGAGCCTTGTTCGCAAGAATTCTGCCTGCCATGCTTGACATTTTAGCAGACTTCATGAGCAGTGACAACCCAAAATGGGCAATCTTAGGGTTAATGTTTTCATCGAGCAAAATGTATTTTGATTTTAGATTCCCATGGATTATATTGTGATGGGTGTGGAGGCTAAGCAAACCTCTAGCGATTCCTTTCGCTATTTGCATTCTTGTTGGCCAATCTACCGGTGTTTTAAGTCCGTGATCTGCATGCAAGTCAACAAAATCAGGTTTCTTAAAGAAGATACAATCTGAAATTAAAGAAGTAGAGTAAAAAGTCTTTATATTAATACTCGCTAAATTAATAAACTTTCTAAAATAATAAATTTGTTCGGTCCCGACATGTTCCAATGTAAATAAATTGAAAAAATCGATCAAATTATAAGATAATAAATTTTTGGGAGATCCCTTTATAATTTTCGCTCCCAAGAAATCATAAATTAATAATTCATAGAAACTGGAAAACAAATATTACACTCAATTGAAATATGATTCAATTATTGGTTTCCAATCCATATGAACACAGTAAATAATTTACGTTGCGTCTCAAGGTTCGATGCAACATAATTCTTAGAGACATAGACGAATATGTCTTTTTGTTTGGTATGTATTGTATAATTACTTTAAAAACTCTATAAATTAATAATTGTTAATTTATCGATAAATTAATAACTCTTTAAATTAATAAATTTCTCTGGTCCCGACAATATTAATTTAAAGAGGTTTTATTGTATATTATGTATATATTTGATGCATGGCTAATTCAATTCGGAGGAACAAACCATTTTGTTCCTTGAAGCCTAAGACCGTGTGAAGAGAGAGGTTGCACTTAAATGGTCATAATTGTTGTCTTGGGTGGGAAGTGTAACAATGTTATAAATTCAAAATGCTGAGAGTATAGTCTTGTATAGAAAAATGTTCAAGGAGTTCCATTATTTTTATCAAGTCCCGAGGAAACAAATTTCAATCATTGATCAATAAGATCTAATGGTCAAGATTAATCACATACTTTATACATAAAGGTATATTTTGGTCATTTGGCACTTAAAAAAATATTTGATACTCCCTCCGTCCCTAAATAAAGTTCCCATTTCACCTTCAAGTTTTGTCCCTAAATAAAGTTCCAATTTCTCAAACTTAAGGGACCCACTTAATATAATAATATTATTACCAATACTTTCACCACTAACTATCTTTTAAAACACTTTCTCTCTCCAATCAAACCTTATATTTTATTCAAAAGTAATACCAAATACCCCACCACTAACTATCTCCTAAAATGTTGTGCCCAACACAAATGGGAACTTTATTTAGGGACGGAGGGAGTATTTTTTATTTTTTATTTCTTATTTAAATTTTTTTATTATTTTATTTTTTTTTTACTTTTTTAATTTTTAATTGAGGGGTATTTTGGTCATTTTGAAAAAAATAGTTTTTTATTTTAAAATTTTTATTTTTTTTAAAAAAAAATACTTTTTATTTTTGTATTATTATTTTTTTAAATTTTTTTTATTAATAACACATAATGTGATTGCGTAGTAAATCAAATGTAATTGCATAGTAAATCATATGTGATTGCATTCTGAATCAAATGCAATTGAACTAAAACATCAAATGTGATTAAATATACAATTACATGTGATTTTATACTAAAATCACATGCGATTGCACTAAAATCACATGTGATTAAGTCATACACGTAATTATCAGACAAATATTATTTTTTAATAAAAAAACTTAATAAAAAAATAAAAATAAAAATAATCGAAATTTTTTTAAGTGTCAAATGACCAAAATACCCTTCAATATATAAAATATGTGAATAATCTTGATCATTAGATCTTATTGATCAATGATTGAGATTTGTTCCTCGGAACTTCGTAAAACTAATGGACCTCCTTGAACACAACTCGTCTTTTATATAACATTAATCCTTTCAAGATGAGCTTCTGATATAACTTATAGTAAGTTTCACTGTTGTTTTGGCAATTTTGTGAAAGAAAAGTAGTCGAATAATAATTGAAACGCATTACTTACCATGGAGAAAAGTTGCAAGGTTTCCTTTAAGCATATAATCAAAAATAAGAGCTTTCACTCCTGCTGGGTCTATAAAATAACCTCTCAACGCTAAAAGATTTGGATGCCTAATTTTCCCAACCAAATTTATTTCAATTTCAAGTTCTCTTTGATATTTAGTAATCGATTCTCTCAATCTTCTTACTGCAAATTCTTCACCGCCTTCTAATGTTACCCTATAAACAATCCAGTAAGCGTTTTCACCCGTTTTATAAGCTGTCGCAGACAAAATATCATCAGCTGTGAAACCTGTTGCACCTTCAAAGCTTATAAATTTCTCTTTGGGCGCCTCCGCTTGTGGTGGTGCCGCCCCTTTGGCAACTGTACCACCACCACTGCCTTCTGTATCCTTTTGTTTAGTTCCTTCCATGTTCTTGAAAAAGCAGCAAAAGGAGTATTCAGCCAAACAATAGTATAACTTTTAACTAATCACAATATAATTTACATATATGAACAATACCTATATATACATTTAATACTACAAGAGATTATTGTCTTTTTAATGGTCATTTTGGCATTTTCATATTTTTCTTAGTGCATTCATACCTCATTCGTTCTATCCATGGTAATTTTTCTTAGTGCATTCATATCTCATTCGTTCTGCTCGTTAAACATTATTAACTTCACTTTATTCAAAAGGCGTGAGACTCATTCTCCACTAACCATCCAATTAATATAATTTAAATATTATTATAATCTTTTGCCTAAAAAACCATGAAACTTTTCACTCAAAGTGTGTCACTTATTTTGAATCGGAGGAAGTATGAAGGATTTTCTTTGTAGAACCACTAATTGGTATTAATCTAGTGAGATTCCACATATTATTAAGCTAACATTCAATAAAATACTACCGTACTAAACCTTTTTTACTTAGAAAATAATATAAAGTAAAGGAGCCAATTACCTTTTCGCCCCGGTTAAAGAACACGTTTGAGAGAGCTTTCTCAACATATTTATATAATTGATCAGTAGCTTCCACACCCTTCATTCTCTCTTTAGAGTCCTTTGCCTGTTGTATATCATAACGCTTCTGAAATTTAAGTGCAACCTCAAGTTTTTCTACAACATGAGACATGGTTGGCCGTTGTTTGCGTTCTCTATGCATACAACGAAATGCAATGTCTGAAAATGTTTTCAAAGAAGATGAGTCCATTGAAGGCTTCAGATCTTGAAATATAATCTCATCCAACTTCTTATGTTCGTAGCTTTGTTTCCACATAGGTACCAAATTTTCTAACTGACCATTGTTATCTTTAGTACAACATAATCTCCCGCAGAGGACTTCAAATAAGACGACGCCGAAAGAGTATGCATCTGATTCTTTTGTCAGTTTCAACGTCTCATAATATGTTGGATCCCAGTACCCAAGGGTACCTACAACGTTAGTTACCAGAAATGTGTATTTCTGATTAGCTGGTCCCGTTTTTGCAAGTCCCATGTCAGAAACTTTAGCATTCCACTTGTCATCTAGTAAGATGTTTGAACTTTTTATATCTCGATGTATAACTCTTTGTTGGGTGCCTTTGGGATCATGAAGGTAGTTTATCCCCCTTGCAGCATCAAGGCATATGTTGATACGTTGTGTCCACATGAGATTTGTAGAACTTAAATGGCGATCGAGGCTTCCTTTAGATGCATATTCATACACAAGAATCTTTTCATTATCCTCATCACAAAATCCAAGGAGCGATATGAGATTTTTATGTGTGTAAGAAGAAAGCATCATAATCTCCTTCCAAAACTCAGGGTCGCCTTGCCCAAGTTTACGATCCAATCGTTTTATAGCAACCTTGCTTCGGCCATTAGAGTGAGACACTTCTCCTTCATAGACCTTTCCAAATCCACCGGATCCAATAACTGTGTTACCAAAATTATTGGTGGCTTTCTTTATCTCTTCAAGTTGGATCTTAAGATGTTCAAACTCATCCATGGAGGAGGCCGTACGTAATTTGTGGATCAAATAATAGTGAGGAAATCTAAATCAGGCCGGTGTCCCACCTTATAGCAAGTTGAGAACTTAAAAGGAGAATGTAGCAAATGCTATCAAAAGGGCTTGTAATTAGACAGATTGTACACCACTAACGTTACTATATACACAAAAATAAAAAATGAAACATAATTAAATTTATTTGTTAACTTGTAAAAATAAGCCAAAAACAAAGATGACAGTGTACATGTGAACATGTAGTTGTGGTACCACCATGTCTATTTCCTATCAAGTTGCCACAAGATGCCAAAAGTCCATCCTTCATGTGTGTATACGCGTTTTTATTTGTCAGCTGATATCATGAAGATCAATAAAAAGTAATGATTTAAAACCCGGGTCGGCCTGGTTGGTTCACCCCGGGACACCAGGTCAATAGTAGCGGGGAATTTGATGAGTAATGACACGTTCAGTGGCGGTACCAGGAGAATTTTCTAAGGTAAGCGAAATTTTGTAGATAATACAGCAACAAAATATTAAAAAGAAAATAAGGAAAAAATAAATTTAAAAAAAATATGCATATGAAATGAACTTGAACTTAATGTTATATGTTTAAGATATATGAGTTAACCACTAATATATTATACGATGTGAACTAATTATCATTCATACATTATAAGCAAAAGCAAAACATGAGTTGATACATAAAAAAATTTATACTAATCGAAAAACTTTTGGGGTGGGTAGCCGCCCACCCTGCCCTCCCCCTAGAACCGCCACTGGACACGTTGAGACCCCGACGGTTTTGGTCAAACCTGGTGACCTGGAAATATCTTTCTATCTTTTGGAATGTTGGACTTTTGGTATTCCCCTAAAGTCTTTCGATTTTGATCAAAGAATTTGGTATGAGTTTTGTGAAAATTGAAGTATTTTTTTTGGCGATTTGCCAGCGCTGGCAAACTTCACATTTTTATAATTCACATCGAATAAAATTCTAGTGGTTATGCTATCGAATTATATTTAATCGAATTTGCAATTACAGTGGTTATGTGTTGAATTAATTTGGTAACAAAAAACAATATTATGCAAGTGTTTGGTTATGTATTGAAGTAATTTTATGCAATATATTTTTTTAGTAGGTTATTACCCCTGAAGATTATAAATCTAAGTGGATTTGCGGGTTGACCCATGTATATACAAGTCAACTCGAATCCGACTTGATTTATAAACGAGGTTGAACGGGTCGACCTGTTTTGACCCAAACCCATTTATAGTCAACCTGTAAGGACCAGGTCTTAATATTACCCATCATTCAAATATTAGCAACATACTTTCATTAAACTAGGCTCGTGCAAAAAGAACCGGAAGTCTGGAACCGACTAGAACCAGCCAGAACCGAACCGCAGTACCTGGTCCGTACCCGGTTCTAAAAACTTAAAAACCGAAGAGCTCGGTTCGTGTAAAACCCGATAGGACCGGCAAAAACCTAATGAAACTTGTGCAAAGCAGCCTTTTGGTTTTGTCCCACACGCTAACAATCACTGATCCACTGCCAACACAAAAGCCCATCAACAAAAGCCCAATGTCCACTAACCCACTTTTAATTAAATTGTCCAATGCCAACACAAGTATTACGTACGACCGTCGGCCTTCAAAACCTTCTTCGTCGTTCTCGGTTTCATTCATAAGTCTCATTCGTCAAAGAGCTCTCGTCGTTCTCAGTCGTTCACATGTCAGAATCCGAATCCGAATCAGAGGTATATGCAATATTGCATATTTTTTATTAGTACTATTACGTAACATGTATCTTGATTTTTGATTATATATTCGAGCTAATATGTAATCAGAATATGTTATTTTTGATTATAGAATCTTGATATAATAGTATGTTTAGTATTACGTAACATGTATCTCGATATTTGTGTATATATTCGAGCCAATATGTATTGAATTAGAATATGTTATTGTTTGTTTAATATTAGGATCTCGATTTATAATATTGTTAGTTGATTATTATCAGAATTGTTGGATCTTTAGGATGAAACAATTTTTGATTGAATTTTCTGATAATGATTCAGTATTTTTCTTAACTAATTGGTTAAAAATTGTTCTTACAATCTTCACCAAATGCTTAATCATCACCCGTTCTGACTTCTTAGGGTCGTTTGAAATTTTCTTTTGTAAGTATTGTTAAATTTTGTGCTTGAGATCAATTTGATTCATGGGCCAATGGCCATATCGAAAGTACTGGCTTATAATATATTTTTTTTGACAGGCCCATGAATTAAGCTTCACGTCGTAGACTATATCTGAAGATATTATATTTTAATTATATAGTCTATGATGTGAAGCTTAATTCTGTGGTTTTTATTGTTAGTTCTGACTATTATTTTCTTCTCCTTTACAAACACAGAATTATAACACAATGTCACATTACCCATGTGAAGATTTGATTGTGGAAATTCTAACAAGACTACCTACCAAATCCATCCTCCGATTCAGATTACTCACCAAATCGTTATGTAGTCATATTACTAGTCATGATTTCATCCGAAAGCACACTTTACGGTATTCCCCTGCACAAAAGGTCTTATTCACACACAAAAATTACAAAAACAAAGATTTCTCTGAGGACTTCTGTACAATACACCCTCAAGATCAACTACCATTATGCCCCAAACATAGATACAATGGCATAGCAGCAGCCGAGTTTCTTGGAGGAAATTTCCGTATTGTGGGTTCATGCAATGGAATTCTGTGTCTGCTTGATCATAGATTTGGATTTACTCTGTGGAATCCTTCAATTTGGCGCAAACTTATTATACCCGAAGATCCTTATTGGGGACACCGCTTTGTTATGAATGGGTTTGGGTTTGACCCAACCGCCGATGATTACAAGATTGTGCGGATATACTTCCACAAAGATATTGGTTTTTTAAAATCATTTGTTTACAGTATGAGTACCGGAACTTGGTTTGAAGTTGCTTCCCCTGCTGGTCCGTTTTCTTATGCGGTGTCATTTGGGTGTTTTGTGAATGGAGCATTGCATTGGATCATACAACATACCACATATGCACCTGAAAGAGAACACCATCGTTATATATTGACATTGGATCTGAATAGTCATATTTTTGGCAAAATTGCATTGCCTGAACCTAGTCGGGAATCCAAACGACTAATGATCTTGTCAGGATCGATTAACTATAGACAAGTTAATAAACACCTTAGATCTAATTGATGATAGAAGTTGCAGCGGATCAACACTATATCAATAATTAAGAACAATGAACTGTATGAGCAATATGAGAAATATTAAGAACACAGTTTCACAAAAAGCTTCAATGTATATTATCAAGTTAACAATACACACGTACGTTTACAATTCGTAAGGAACTATATATAATAGTCCTTGAAGCTAAACTATTTACCCTAGTTATTCTAGGATACGATTTACATCTAATTATAAACGATATATATTGATTTACATTCTATAACTATCTCTGCGAAGATCTCGGACTTGATTTGTTCCAAATATGCGTTGTCAGTAGTAAAACTAATCACCAGTAGTAAATATGAAGATCAGTAGTAAACTTGGTGATCAGTAGTAACTAAGTTATAGAGAACACCAGCATCAACTTCATCAGTAGTAAATGTTTCTGCCCCATCAGTAATAAACATAATTATCACTAACTGCAGCATCAGTACTAAGTTGATCTGTGATTTGCTCCAACAATCTCCCCCTAAACTTATTGATTATCCTTTAATCAATCAAGTTTTCTTCTGTTCTTCTTCTTCTTTCTTTCTTCTTTCTAATGTTCTTTGATTTTGTTGAAGTCTTTGTTCAATTATGTATTTGCTGTTCTTCTTGGTAAAGTAATTCAATTTATTTTGGAACATAACTGCATCAAAGGGCTTCATTAGAGTGTTGATGAATATCTGATACATTTCCTTTTCTGAGTGAGGATATTCTCTTTCATATAAGTACAACTCACAATTTTTACTTGATCTTTCAAAGAAATACATATTGCAAGTTGGGAGAACATTCCATGCATACACATTTTCTGGATTTGTAAATAACTCTGGATAGTTATCTGGATAAAAAACTGCATCAATCATTCTTGTTAAGTATCCAGCTCCAGATTCTTTCCAAGATTTCTTTGACATTCTCGGTTTTCCAATGATCAGAAGTTTAATCACATCACTTCTTGTACAGGATCTGATCAAAGGTAACCATCCAGTAAACTTTTGAATGATTTTGTCTTCCCTTACAACTAATAGAACATTATTGGGCAAGACTTTCCAGTTTAGTATTGGGTTATTTTGAAGTGGAGCAACAGGTACTTCAAGAACAGGTATAATTTTTTCTTGTTTTGCTTTCTTTTGAAAACTCTGTTCTTGAGTTTCATTCTTTCTTTTCTTTGTCTGAGAAAATGAGGATTCACCAATAGTAGACACACTATTATCTTTAATTAAATTTGGACTTATTGGGATTAAGGTTTTTGCTGCTTTCAATTTCTTTTCTTCTTCAGCCTCTTGTTCAATTAAATCTTTCCTTTTTGCAGTACAGTATTTTTCAATTATGGTTATCATCTTCATTCTTCCAAAAGATTTTGCACTGTGACCTTTTGTCTTTAGAAAGTCTATCATAAGAGACTTTTGTTCAAATATATCATCTGGTAAATCACCTTTTGTTCTTTTGCATTCTGCTACAAGATCTTCAAGACAGTTTAGATGTTCTTCTTCTACTTTTCTAAGCCTTTTGAACTCTGCTTCTTGGGCTTCTATCTGAACATCTTTAATTTGAACAGGTAATTTAACAGGAATTTCTCTTTGATTTTTCTTCTTTTCAAGAGCTTGATATTTAGCTACTTTCTCCCAATATCTTTTATTCTTCACCTTCCATTTATCTTGTTTATCAGCTCTCACCAGATTAATCTTGTTTACCATGTAATGACCAAGAGCTCTGTTAGGGTAATCTTCATCATATACTTCTTTACCCTTTCCAATATGTGCTGTAGGTGGAGGTGGAATATACTTCATGTCTGGTACTCCTCTTATTATAACAGAGGGAGCAAATAATTTAAGTTCATTTTGTTGAAGTATTTTTGGATGTGGAGGAAGTGAGCATTCATCAACCTCAAACCAATTCACATTATCATCAATGTCAGGTATGATAAGTGGTTGATCAGGTGTTGGTGGTTTGGTAATGATGACATGTCTTCTAGCATCAATGAGTTCAGGAAATTGTAGTTCTTCCTCATCAGTAGTAACCAGAGTAGTTACTACTGGTGTTATTTCAGGAGTTACTACTGATAGGGCATCAGTAGTGTTTAGTGCAGTTAATTCCTCTTCTTGACTTACTACTGCTATATCATCAGTAGTAGGAGTTACTACTGGTATCTCTGTTTCAACTTGTTCTTCCATTGTAGCAGTAGTAATGGGCTCATCTTCTGTAATCATCATCTCTGGGCCTTCATCAACTTCTGTTTCTTTTAAATTCAAGAGGGAGGAAGCTGCTGCTGCAATAGATTCATCAATCATTGTCTGTATGTTATCCTTCTCCCCCTTAGTGAGCTCAACTGGAGGAGCCTCACTATCATCAATCTTCTTTTTCAAGTTCCTGATAAGCTTTGATTGTTGATGAAGCCTAAGTTCATATTGTCTCATTCTTTTGTTGATGATATTGACATTTCTTTTCATAGCAGCCATAGTTTTTCCTTGATTTGTTTGATAATAAAGACAATCTTGTACAGTGGATTCCAAGGAATTCACTTTATCCGTCAATTGAGTGATTTTAATACTGCCCTCACTCCATCTAGCAAGATCATCGGGCTTACTAACAGGTACATTGGTTTTAAGGTTTTCCTTCCTTTCCATCAATTCCACAGATCTGCCCTCATCACTGCTTGGTGATTCATTGGGTCTTTTAGACATTCTCTTCTTCCTAGAAGAAGCAGAGATGTCCCCCCTTTTGGTTTCTTGGCACCGGGGTCCTTTGAGTAACTCCTCAAATGAGTCATCACTCAAAGTTGCCGAGGTTTGGGTCCTAATGATGTTTTCACTGTCCTGTGCACCCACCTTTGGGGCATCAGTAGTGAAAGCCCTCCCCTCATGTCCTCTCTCCTCCTTGGAGGACAACTCTTTGAGCCTGGGGTGTGACTCGATTTGTCCCCTGGTGTCCTTTGAAGAAATTTTCTTTCTATGATAAATTGTGGATATATTTTTGGTTTTGTCTGGTAGGTCTTCCACAGAGTGAAGAGTAGCACTCTGCAGATTTATATCAAGTTCCTGGGACACATTCAGGACTTCTGTTTGGGTTGGTGATTGAGTGGCTATATGGGGTGGTGTTTGGGCTGTATTTGGGGGTGATGGAGTGGGTTGAGGTTCAACTTGGGTTGTAGCAATGGTTGAACCTTCTCCAATATTGGGTTGATCTTTGATCATGTTTGGAAACAAAGGGGTTTCCTTCCCTGAAAATTTAAATTGTTTTCTCATATTTGAGAAAACTTTCTTGTTCAACTCAGGTAATACAAAAATGTTTTTAGGAGTTGACAAGTTTTGTAATTCACAGTGTATGATATGTTGTAGAAATCTGGGATACATTAAAAATTTAGAAGAACTAAGATTTCCCAACATACCATCAAAAATCATATTAGAAAAATTGAATACTTGGTCTGTGCATAAACATACAACAGCAGATGCTATTGCCTTGTTAAACTCATTCCAAGTACTTCTTTTAGGAGAAATACAATGCTGAATGGTATGAACCAGAAATTTCCATTGTGGGGATAGAAGGCCTTTTTGAAAAGTTACAATATTAAGTCTGCCTTCATACCCCATTTTATTTAAAGTATCAGCAATGTATTCCTTAGGAAGGGTATACATACCTGAATCATCATGAAGTTGTAGATGATGTCTGATTGATTGTTCAGTTACAGTGATGTACTTTCCATCTACTTTCGATTTTATCATTGATGATGTTGTTCCTTCTGTTCGCTCAGCATTGGTCCAGAAATCCACCAAGTGCTGTTGATATGCCTTCGGCTTTACAGTTAAGGCAAACTGTATATACGAATTTCTCAAGAATTTTACGATTGGACGGAAATCTTTTGTTCCGTCGGGATTTTTTAAAAATGCAACCATGTTGTGAAATTCTGAGTATTTAAGATCGGTTTGCACATCGAGAGTTTGTAAAGTTGCCATTGTTTTTGAGATTTTGCAAGAATTTTGTTACAGATGAAGGGTTTTTGCTCGTAAACTAGGGTTTATCGAGAGGTTTTAGCAGATCGAAATGAAGATAATGCTAATTTAATCGTATGCCGCCTTTTATATCTTTCGATTTAACCTGTAAAATTACAAAAATAGCCTTCGAATCATAACATAACGGTTATGTTCATGGGGGTTAGTTTGGTAATTGTGATTCTGAAAGACCAGTAGTAAATAAGATATCAGTAGTAAAACGTCAGTAGTATCTACTAACATCAGTAATGACTAAGGATTTTGACATCAGTAGTAACTATAGACATCAGTAGTAACCATTAACATACACGACCAGTAGTATATGAGAATACCAGTAGTACTGACTTACCAGTAGTATTTGTGTAAACCTAAAATATACCAGTAGTAATGAATTACCAGTAGTATTTTGTGCATACACTTTCACACCAGTAGTACAGCAATACCAGTAGTAAAACACTTAAAAAAAATATTTTACAACACTAAATTTACACATGATTTTAAGAGAGATTTTAAGTTATTAAAATCATTCCAATACTGCTAACCAAGAAGTTGAATCTTCCTACATCAAATGCTTTTGTAAAAAGATCAGCTAATTGATCATCAGTATGGATTTTAACTACTTTGATTAATTTCTTTTCATTACAATCTCTTATAAAGTGAAATCTTATTTCAATGTGTTTAGTTTTTGAATGTTTTACTGGGTTATTCACAATACTAATAGCACTTTGATTATCAATAAAAATAGGAGTTTTAAGGATAGAGATACCAAAGTCTAGAAGTTGATTTTGAATCCATAGAACTTGAGCACAGCAAGCAGATGCAGCTACATATTCTGCTTCAGCAGTAGATGTTGATACATTTGTTTGCTTCTTACATTGCCATGACACCAGTCTTGATCCAAAGAATTGACATCCACCAGTGGTGGATTTTCTGTCTTGACATTCACCTCCATAGTCACTATCTGTATAGGCTATTAGTTCAAAGGGTGAGTCATGAGGATACCATAGACCTAGTGATGGTTTGCCTTTCAAGTATCTGAATATTCTTTTAACAGCCTGTAAGTGTAGTTCTTTGGGTCTTGCTTGATATCTTGCACACACACAAACACTGTACATAATGTCAGGTCTTGATGCAGTTAAGTACATCAAAGAGCCTATCATTGATCTATATAAGTGTTCATCTACATCCTCCCCCTCAACATCAGGATGTAGGTGTTTGTGTGTTTCCATTGGTGTACTAGCACTTTTACTGTCTTTCAAATCAAACTTTTCCAAGATGTCTTTGACATATTTTGATTGATTTATCAAAATACCATCAGTTCTTTGACTGACTTGGAGTCCAAGGAAGAAGTTCATTGGACCCATGGAGCTCATCTTGAATTTAATTTGCATCAGTTCTTCAAATTCTTTGCATAATAAATCATTGGTTGAGCCAAAGATGATATCATCTACATAAATTTGTACCAGTAGGATATCATCTTTAACTTTCTTTGTGAATAGAGTTTTATCAATGGCTCCTCTTTTGAAATTGTTCTTTAATAAGTATGATGATAGTGTGTCATACCATGCTCTTGGTGCCTGATGTAGGCCATATAGAGCTTTATCTAATTTGAACACATAATCACCATGTTTTGGATCTTCAAAACCTGGAGGTTGGCAAACATATACCTCTTCTTCAATTTTCCCATATAGGAAAGCACTCTTAACATCCATTTGATAGACTTTGAATTTCTTGAATGAAGCATATGCTAGAAATATTCTTATTGCTTCAATTCTAGCAACAGGAGCATATACTTCATCATAGTCTATTCCTTCTTCTTGAGTGTATCCTTGGGCTACAAGTCTGGCTTTATTCTTGATCACTATACCTCTTTCATCTTTCTTGTTTCTGAATATCCATCTTGTTCCAATGGCTCTTTTTCCTTTGGGTAGAGGTACAAGTGTCCAAACAGCTTGTAATTTAAATTGAAGGAGTTCCTCTTGCATTGCCTCAATCCAGTTTGAGTCCTTCATTGCTTGTTGGATCTTCTTTGGTTCATCCTGAGACAGAAAGCATTCATACATACATTCATTAGCAATTAAACTAATGTTACACATATTTGCAGTTAAGCTTTTATTTAATTTGCTTCTTGTTTGAAGTGGTGAGTTGACATCACTTAGAACAAGGTCTAATGGATGGTTCTTTTGAGTCCTTGTAGTTGTAGCTTTTTCAACCACTAGTTGATTTTCAAGATTGGACTCATTTGTCTCAGGCAGTTGTTCATCTTGTGATTCTTCATTGTCATGGATGTTTGGTTCATCATCATCTTGGTCAGAATTACTACTGCTATTGTCTTTGTTGAGATCAGTAGTATTGTTGTTGTTACTGGTATCAGTAGTATCTTGAGAATCTAGGTTATTGTTGGGACCAGTAGTATTTTCAGTACTATTACTGGTACCAGTAGTATTGGAATTACTATTGACTTCATTCTCAGAGTTACTACTGCTTTCAAAATTTGAGTTATTACTGACATCAGTATTAACTATGGGAGCAGTATCAACAACTATGTATCTCATCTTTTCTTGACCAGTATAAACAGATGATGTTCCTTCTTTTTGATTAAGACAATTTGAATTACCTGCATTGAAATTCATATTAGAATTAAAGGATTTGGTTAGATTGTCTATGTCAAATAGCCAATCTGGACCATTTCCTAGTTCATTAGGTACATTTTCATTAAAGGATACATTGATGCTTTCTTCAATTATCCTTAGTCTTTTGTTGAATACTCTGTATGATTTGCTTTGAGTAGAGTATCCCACAAAGATTCCATCATCAGCTTTGCAGTCAAACTTACCAATTTGTTCTCTTGTAATCAGAATAGTACAAGGACAGCCAAATGATTTTAAGAAACTTATAGAAGGTTTTCTTTTATTAAAAAGTTCATATGGTGTTTTAAAATGTGGCTTAACTATTAATACTCTGTTTTGAACATAACAGGCAGTATTAACAGCTTCAGCCCAAAAAGTGATTGGTAATTTTGAATCTGCTAGCATTGATCTTGCTGCTTCAATGATGGTTCTATTTCTTCTTTCAGCTACACCATTTTGTTGTGGAGTTCTAGGTGAGCTGTATTGCCTGTCAATACCTTTAAAATCACAAAAGTTAATTAAGTTAGCATTTTTAAATTCTGTGCCATTGTCACATCTTATGGCTTTAACTTTTTGATCAGATGTGTTTTCCAGTTTGATAATTAAGTTCTTTATGAGTTCACTTGTTTCATCCTTCGTCCTGAGAAAGAAAACCCATGTATATCTGGAAAAGTCATCAGTAATAACAAGACAATATTGTTTCTTTCCAATACTCATTACATTTGTAGGTCCAAAAAGGTCCATATGTAAGAGCTGTAAAGGAACAGAAATAGAGTTCACAGTTTTGGACTTATGAGAAGTCTTGTGTTGTTTACCTTTTAGGCATGCAACACAGTGATGATCACACATGAATTGTTTTTGGGGTAGTCCAATGACCAGATTTCTTTTTACTAAATTATTCATGTTTTTAAAATTTGTGTGACACATCCTTCTATGCCATAGTTCTGATTCAGTGGTGTTTGCCTTGGATATAAAACAGTTGACCTCATTTGTAGAAATGAGTTCTCCCCCTATATCCAGGCAATACACATTGTTTTTCCTTGGAGTTCTTAAAACAACATATTTTTCATCTAAAATAAACTCAGGAGAAAGAATGATGCACTCAATGTCTGTGAACAGAATCTTGTTCTTTTTATCACAAACTTGAGACACACTGACAAGATTGTATTTTAGTTCAGCTACATAAAGTACATCATCAAAGGTAATTTTTCCATTAGTAACAGTACCTTTACCTGTAATCTTACCTCCCTGGGGATTCTCACCAAATGCCACATATCCTCCATCAAATAACTTGAAATCTTTAAGAATTTGCAGATTTCCAGTCATGTGCCTTGAGCATCCACTATCAATATGCCATGTTCTTCCTTCTTCTGGGATCTGAATGCTCTGCACAAGTGAGTAAAGGATTAGTTAAGTTTGGGAACCCAAGCTTTATATGTCTTGGGTTCATCCTTTGAGAAATAAGCTTTTGGGGATTTAACTTTAAAGACTTTTGGTACCCATACTTGTTTATTACTGGTATTTTGTTTTACTACTGTCCTTTTGTAGTTATTACTGGTGTAAGAATTTCCTACTGATCTTGGTTTATACCCATTGTTTTTAGCTTTTGAATACTTTACTACTGATGGACCAGTAGTATTTGGGTACTTACCATGTTTAGAATGACCAGTAGTGTTTTTAGAGTTAACAACAGTAGTGTTTTTGAAATCTGTTTTGGGAGCAGTAGTATTTTTGAAATTAGGGTTATTACCAGTAGTATTCTTGTACTGGTACCATACAGCATTATAATTAGGGTTAACACCAGTAGTAAATTTGTTAGAGTTTCTACTGGTGTTGGAAAATTTAAAATATTGTTTATTTTGATTGGATTTTCCATTATTCTTGAAGTAATTGCTGTTCTTTGGGCTTCCAGCTCTTCTGTTTTGAACAAACCTTGGTTTACTTCTTCCAAATCTTGGATCTTCAACAATTGGATTTTTAATTTTATTTACTACTGAAAGACCAGTAGTAACTTTTAACTTTTGAGTTTTAGCATTTTCTTTAAGAACTTTAAATTCTTTTAACTCTTTGCAGTTTATTGGATTGTAGTGACAATCCTTTGCTAAATGGTTCATTTTATTGCATATAACACATCTTAGTTTCTTATTTTTAGCACCTTCAGGTATTCTTTGGTCTAAGAGTTGTGTTTTATTTCTTTCATTCCCCCTTGTTAAAATTTTTGGTACATTATCTGCATTATATTTGGGAGATTCATTTGGACTTTGAGCTGTGTGAAAACTTGTATCAATTGATTTTGGTGATTCACTTTGAGATATAGTAAATTCAGTTGATTGTTCATCATCAGAAGAATTATTTGATTCAGATGTTTCATTAGATGATTCAGTTTGATTTTCAGTTTTTAATTCATTAATGATTCTTTCTGAACTGTTTTTAAGAGGTGGAATGATTTTATATGGAGGTGGTACAGCATGATATCCCACCCCATGAACAACCTTTTCTGTAGTTTGATTATTAGTTAATTCATCAAGAATTTTAGTGCTTCTTTCAAACTTTTTAATTGTTAATTTATTTTGTTCAATTTCAAGCTGACATTCTTCTATTTTACTTGTTAGTTCTTTATTTTTTGTTTCATAAAACTCTTTCTCATCCACAGCTTGAAGCAATTCTTCCTTGATCCGTTGATCAATCATCTTGTACACCTTTATTTGATGTTCTTGATCAGCAATCACCCCATCAAACTCATGATTTCTTCTGATTGCTTTTGCTAAATCTTCACTTAATTTATTGTTTTCTTTTTCTAGATTTTTAATAATTTTAGCACATTCAGGAGTACAAGGTTTAGATTTTACCTCAGTTTTGTTGTCAGTAAAGGCCATGAGAGCTTGATTTTGAGCATGCTCTTCTGCTTGGAAGCTCCAGTCATATCCTTGTCCTTGTTGTGACACAAGAGCAGTTGATTTTGATCTTTTGTCTGGTTGAGGACATTCTTTTGCAAAGTGACCAAGGTTGTTACAGTTGTAACACTTGACTTTAGTTTTCTCAAATCCTGCTTTGTCACCTTTGTTGAAATTGAGGCTTGTCCTTCCAGTTCTTTTTAGGAATCTTTTGGTCCTTAGGCTCAGCATAGCCATCTGCCATTTAAGATCCATCTCCTCAAGATCATCTGGATTCAGTTGTTCCAAGTCATCACTAATCAATGCAGTATGCACATGACTAGTGAAGAAGGATTCTCTTGCAGTATCCTCAGAATCTGCAGCCTTTCCTGCAGAGGTTTCTTGTCCTTGACCTGTACTAGACACAAAAGCAGCATTGTTAGAAGAAATAGAAGGGTTTTTGTGATTTACCTCAGTTTCAAACACTCTGAGATCATTATAGAGTTCATCTAACTCCTTTTCTTCTAGAGCATCTCTTTGTCTGTACACCACTGTGTACATGGCCCATTCTTCACTAAGAGACCTTAGAAACTTCATGTTGACATCCTCTTGATCCATCTTTACACCAACTTGGTTGAGTTCACCAATTAGTTTGTTGAATCTGTCAAACACTTGAGTGAGTGTTTCATTGGGCTTTCCTTTGAAATTTTCAAAGTCTTGTTTGAGAACAGACTTCATATTCCTCTTGGTGCTCTTTGTCCCAACGAATCTCTTCTCCAGTGCTTCCCATAGTATTTTTGCATCATCATATTCAACAAAGAGATGTTGATAATCATTAGGAATGGCCAGTAAGAGAGTGCTTAGAGTTTTGAGTTCGATGCCTTTATCTTTCTTTTCCTTCTCACATTTAAGTTTTTCTGCCTCAGTTGCAGAGCTGCTTGCTTGAAGTTGACCAGTTTTGTTTCCTTCACAAACGACTTCCCACATGGAATAATCTGTAATAAGCATGTATTGCTTAATACGATTCTTCCACATCCCAAAGTTATTGGGTGTGAGTATAGGAATTTTGTTGGCCTGAGTGCTTTCATTATTATCAGTCATGATTAATAATGTGTGTGTTTTAAAGATTAAAACTTTTTGTTGTTCTTAACAAATAGTAGATCTAGAACCAATAAGCTCTGATACCACTTGTCAGGATCGATTAACTATAGACAAGTTAATAAACACCTTAGATCTAATTGATGATAGAAGTTGCAGCGGATCAACACTATATCAATAATTAAGAACAATGAACTGTATGAGCAATATGAGAAATATTAAGAACACAGTTTCACAAAAAGCTTCAATGTATATTATCAAGTTAACAATACACACGTACGTTTACAATTCGTAAGGAACTATATATAATAGTCCTTGAAGCTAAACTATTTACCCTAGTTATTCTAGGATAAGATTTACATCTAATTATAAACGATATATATTGATTTACATTCTATAACTATCTCTGCGAAGATCTCGGACTTGATTTGTTCCAAATATGCGTTGTCAGTAGTAAAACTAATCACCAGTAGTAAATATGAAGATCAGTAGTAAACTTGGTGATCAGTAGTAACTAAGTTATAGAGAACACCAGCATCAACTTCATCAGTAGTAAATGTTTCTGCCCCATCAGTAATAAACATAATTATCACTAACTGCAGCATCAGTACTAAGTTGATCTGTGATTTGCTCCAACAGATCTTCAACGGTTCTCTAGCTGTATTTTCTGATGAAGGTTGTAGGAAATTTATTCGGCTGGTGAGAAGAGAGTGTAATAACACTTCCTTGTGGCCTATGGTTTATAGATTCGACACAAAAGAAGCTATATCAGCAAAAGTGTTGCAACTTCCCGCCACTGGTGATTTACTCATCCAAACTTTGTATTGGGTGCTACTCGTACGTCGAAAGACACGGGTGCAGTCAAAACTTGAGGAATTTAATGATCCGTCTTTCAAATTTGAGATGGAAATGTTTGTTGAAACCCTTGCATTGTTAGACACAGGAACTGCTGAAGACCAACTTGATACAAGTGGATGAAGGCTACCAATTAAAGTACGTAGTCTACACTAAAAGAAAACGCTAAGGGGCATTTTAGTCTTTCCAAATAAAGAGCTGAGGGTGTTTTAGTCCTTGGCTAGAGAGTTGTTGAAAAGTCAATGTTTGTTATGTTTCTGTTAAATAGAGGTTGTAACAGATAGTTGTATTCATTCAGATATTTTGTGAGAAATCGTTTAGAGAGAACTCCACCTCCCGAAAGTGGAATTGTTGAATGAAATTGATTGAGATTCAATCCTTATTGAGTGATTGTTGTTTTCAATTACTGTTTCCGATTACTGTTGTGCATCACAACCGTCTTTCCTCAAAGGGAAAAAGAGAAGCATAACGATACCAGGACAAGTATGTAATGGCACACACTATGTTCATGCGGAAAAAGTTTTCATTTTATTTTCATCGTTGATCTTACTCCTTATATATTGGTTGCTACAGTACTAGCAATTTTCCTTTGTGAAAAAGATTACGTACTTAGATTAGTTTAGTATTAGTAACTGTACTATTACATTTTCTGCGTAAATATTTTGTTTTAATTTCAAGTTTTAGTTTTGATGGCTAATCTCTAGTTGGGAGGCTGGCAGTTCTTAAAAGCATAGGTTTTTCCTGTTTCTATGGTTAATGTAATTTGGAGACTAGGTTTCGAAAGTGTCAAACTATCAATCATTACAACTATATATACATGTTAGCTGCATGATTGCAATCTCTACTTGTCAGTTTTGAGTTTCAAGTTTTTGTCAGTATCTGCAAAACTTAGCCCGACCTATACATACAAATTTTGTAAACTTGAAGAGGTTATTGAACAATTTTTCTCACTTTATTGTATGTTTGAGCATCCATGTGTGTGTTTGCTTTTGTTCACCATCAGTTTATTTCCAAAAACCAGTGAGAACAGTTTTCCTAGTAACAATCATGAATCCTTTGTAGAAATTTGGGCCATTATTTTCAGTAGTAGAGTTTCGTTTCTTTCTATAAGACCTTCATAAACAAAAAATAATGTTTAAAATTGGTTTTTTGCATTCAACCAGTCAATGTCATAAATACGTTGAACAAGTGGGATCGAATTAGTCGGCTGGTTAAACCAAATGACAATATTGTTGAACATTTGTGATGCACTAATTATGCAAATGGTATACAAATATCATAAAGTTTTTAAAATACAAAATAAATGCCATAAATTCAAAAAATTCCCAAAATCGATTTTTCAACTAACTTTATCATTTTTAAGTATTGAATTCACGTCTATTTTTTTTATCTAATTTATTTAAGAAAATTAGATTTTTTTTTTTTCAATTCGAGTGGCCAATTCAACTGAGATTTTATGTCCAACCGACTATCTTCACATTTTCCACTTTGACCGGGCAATTCAATCGTATTTTTAAAACATTGCAAAAAATACAGGACGCTCCAAATCTTTATCATAATACTTTAAATTGGGTTTCTTAAGATTAGAAAGCTCGGGAGCCATGTAATGCCGATTTTGCTGGGTTACCAAGCTTGACCTTTTAGCAGACTTAATGAGCGGTGACAACTCGAAATCGGCAATCTTAGGGTTCATGTTTTCATCGATCAAAATGTTGTTTGATGTTAGATTACCATGGATTGTATTGTGATTGGTAGATTATGAGATCTATCCAATATGTTAGTGTTAGGTACTAATTATGTTGTAAAAGATAGTCTAGGGGGTATATTGAAACATTGTATAATAGTTTAGTTAAGATTAGGATTAGTCCTAATTAATCAAGGAATTAAGCCATGGTATATAAACCCAAGTGTAAGGCTTAATTCCTAACTTTTGCTCATTAATCACTTTTACATTTCTGCAATTGTTCTCTCTACTTCTCTCTAGATTTCTCTCTCTAAAACCCTAATTGTTCTTCATCTCTTTCCCATCTAGAATCATCATCCAACACCTAGTATGGATTGATTTAGTGTTTTTATGCTTTTCAATTGGTATCAGAGCATAATTTCAACTTGAAAACGATCCATTTCCATCACTTGGTGTTAAAATCAGAAGATCAAGATGGTTTTTCAAGGTTTTTGAAGAAAAAGGGGTTTAAGATCAAAAATCGGATTCAAGGTACTAATTCTTGTTCTTATAGATTGAATAGCTTCATTTTGTTAATATATTAAGCTTAGAATCGAGTTAGGATCGAATCCAATCCATTCTGATGAAGAATTTGAATTTTTAGCAAAAACCATTAAAGCTTCAAAAACCATTAAAATTCAAATTTTCCATTAGATCTAGGTTGTTTTTGAGTAAGATTGTAGTAATGGATTGAAGGAAAAAGGTTTTGGGTCAGTTTGCAAAAAGAATCAAAGAATTTGGGTAAGAAACGAGCTTTTTAGGATCAAATTAGTGGGTTTTTAGGGGCTGTTCGTAACTGTTCTGCTCAAGAACTTGTTCGACCCGAGAACAGTAACAAGTTCGGCCCAAACTCATCTTTAAGTTCGGCCGAACATAAGAACATTGTTCGGCCCGAACTCACTACTAACTTCGGCCCGAACTTCACACAAGTCTTCGGCCCGAACTTCGTTCAATCTTCGGCCCGAACTTCTGCACAATCTTTGGCCCGAACTTCTAAAGTGTTCGGCCCGAACTCTCTCTAAAGTGTCCGGCCCGAACTCTCCCTAAAGTGTTCGGCCCGAGATCTTTACATCATCTCGGCTCAAGATCGCGTGACAAAAGGGGTTATACTAAAACGGTCATAACTTTCCGCTCGGTTGTCCGTTTCGAGCCCACGAGTAACCAAATTGAAGCTAAAGACGAAGGCTACTTTTCGAGCACACGTACACATGACATTACGCCAAATCTCTCTCTTAGACATTTCGTCGAACACCTAGAAGGCACAAAACATCCAAATAAAATCGAAAGTTTAAGGTCTCACATAATTGAGTCGATGCAGATTAAAGATGAACTATCGATGAAGTATGTAACTGACTGAACGTTTCTGCAGTTTCAAAAGCCGGCGGGAATCTGATGATTTGATTACTGTCACTGAAGTCGTTTCCACACATACCTTGTATGATCGAGGTATACTCGATTTCCCTCTTTCGTGTTGATTGGGGCGATCAGGGGTGGGTTACTCTCTCTTTTAAGTCTCTATTACCCCCTAATAACCTCCACTTTCGCTCCCTTTTTGAAGGTCCAACACCTCCCTCATCGCCGGAATTTGTGGCAGTTTCCGGTCTAATATCTTCCAACTGCTGAAGAACCATCTGAACATCTGGCCGATCCGATGGTGATGGATCAACACAACGCAAAGTCAGTTTCAAAGTATTCAACAACTGATCATAAACAATTACAGAAGCATCTTTCATCAATTGAAAATCTAAAATCTCATAAGCCTTCTCTACTTCCACATACGAAGTCACCCATTGCGGTAAATCTACAGTAGTTGCTAATTCAGCAGTTAAGATTTCTAACATAATCACACCTAAACTGTAGACATCGGTTTTGGCATTAGCTTTCATAAGCTTGGAAAGCTCGGGAGCCTTGTACTCCCAATTTCCTAGTGTTACCATGCTTAAGATTTCAGCAGACTCAATAAGCGGTGACATCCCGAATTCAGAAATCTTAGGGTTAATGTTTTCATCGAGCAAAATGTTGCCTGATGTCAGATTTCCATGGATTACATTGTAATGGGTGTGGAGGCTAAGCAAACCTCTAGCCATTCCTTTTGCTATTTGCAATCTTGTTGCCCAATCTACCGGTGTTTTGAGTCTTGGAGCTGCATAAGTAAAAAAAAAAATCAGGTTTCTTAGGGAAAGATATAATCTGAAATTAAATTTACTATGTTGTTTGGTAGCATCTAAGTGATTAATATCTGAAGAATATATTGGTCTGAATGATTCAGACTTCCCCTGATATCTGTCTGATTAAGAGGTTGAACATGTTGAATTATTGATTCAGAGACTGATTAAGTGGTCTTACAAAACACTCTAAATCTGTCTGATTAAGAGGTTGACCTCATAACTGAATCATTAAGAGTGTAACACACCGATTTTTCAAAACAATTTAAACTTTTTAACTAAATGAGTTCAACATTTAAAAATCCATAACATCCAAAATATGGTTTGAATAAAACATTTGGAATAATTAGAAAGTACCAAAACCGGTGTTACAATAATATCAAAAACAATAGTCTAGGGAACTAAATCAGTACACCGAGATAATCCTTCCAAATGCTAACTATGGGCCGCCTAATCTTTTGCTCCCGAACCTGAGTACATAGTCAAAATAAACGTAGTACGTGAGACAAATATTGTCTCGTGAGAAACATGGGTTTTAGACCCGGTTAGAAATAATTTGCAATAAAATAATAATTAATAAATTATCAAATTGCACATAGTCAATCAATTTCTAAGGCTTGCCAAAAGCCAAACACATACGTAACGGGCCTCCCCGAAACAACTCCCCCGATATGGGTTATCTAGGTAAACTCCCCCGTTTCCAGGTTATCTATTTGCTCCCCCGATTTCCGGGTTATCTCAAACTCCCCCGTTTTTCGGGTTATCTATTTCTCGACACACTACCCTTGCGCAGGGTGGTACCGCCCCAAGTAGGTGTCACTAACTCCCCCAACTTGTGTGGGTTATCTAGGATCCAATCGATTAGCTACCACATAACAAATCATCAACTTGGGTCAAAGCCCATATCACAACTCAATCATACTAGTGGTAACTAAGCAATAAATTCACAATACAATTCAATTCAATTAAATTAAGTTCATACTCTATCAATTCAATCTTTTCTTTATTAAAAATATTTATCCAATAAAGACTCTAAAATCATTTAAATTCATAAAACATGGTTCGCTATGTACTCAGAAAGATCACATGTACTCACCTTAGCAATGCTATCCAATACTTGTGTAAATCAACACAATCTTTACTTCTTAATCAAAGAAGTACTTCCAATCTCAACTCCTTCTTGACCTATCCTCAAAATCATCACAAATCTAATCATAAACCATAACTAGCTACTAGATAATCCATCTTAACATTCCCAACCACCAAGTTCATACCACTTGGTGGAAATCTCAAACCCTAGTTCAAGATTTCTATCCAAAAAACCGAAATCCAACTTGTACACATTGATTACAAGCTTACCATGAGTGTTTTACACCCATGATAGATCATCTTCCCCATAGATGATGTGGTTGGTTCCCAAAACCACCATTAATACCCAAATAGAGCTCAAAATACCAAAGAGATGCATAAACTAACAAGGATTCTTACCTTAGATCAATAATCTCCAAGAAATATGAAGATTTGAGCTCAAGAACAGCAACACTCGTGCACTTCTTCCAAAATAACGGCTGGTAGGGTTCTAGGGGTGTAGGTGTCAAAACCCTAGCCTCAACCCGTTTTTATACAGAGTTTCATAGTTCACGATCGCGAACTGGAGTTCGCGTCGCGAACTCTGCGTGTCGTGAACACTTCGCGATCGGTAATGGGTCGTGAACTCCGATCGTCAAAAACCCCAATTCCCTGGTTGATGTTCCCGATCAGGAACACCATTTCGCGTCGCGAACTTCACTAGCCTGCAGGGCTGCACTTTTCGGTCTTCGTCTCGACCCGGTTTCGTCCATAACTTTCTCATACGGTGTCCAAATGACACGAAACCAATTCCTACGGTTCTGAAATGAATTATCCTTATTTATCATATTTTTTTACAATTTATTTATTTACAAAATCTCGGTCGTTACAACTATTTACCCCTTAAGAGGATTCCGTCCTCGGAATCGCATCATAATCTACAAAGTTCGGGTAGCTTTTCTTAATCTCATCTTTGACTTTCCCAAGTCAAATTTGGCCCAAGGGAATGCTTCCACTTGACCAACACCAACTCAATTTCTTTATTCCTTAATTTCTTTGTTTGGGCCTCCAATATGGCCTCGGGCTCTTCAATCAATCGGTTGGGCGCATCGACCCGCAAATCTTGAAGTGGGATAATATTCTCCACTTCACCCAAGAATTTCTTCAAATTACTAACATTGAAGGTGTCATGGACACCTTGCAACTCGGGTGGAAGTTCTAACTTAAATGCTTGCAAACCGACCCATTTCAAAATCTTAAATGGGCCAACATATCTTGGGCTCAATTTGCCCTTCTTCCCAAACCTCATCACGCCTTTCCAAGGCGACACCTTTAACATCACCATATCACCGACATTTAAATCATAAGGTCGCTTCATCAAACCCGAATAACTCTTTTGGCGATCTTGTGCCACTTTCATATTCCTTTGAATTATTCCAATTTTCTCATTTGTTATTTTTACAATCTCGGGACCCGTGAGTCTCGTCTCACCCGCCTCTAACCAACAAGAAGGCGTCCTACATTTTCTCCCATATAATGCCTCAAACGGTGGCAACTTAATGGTCGAGTGATAACTATTGTTATATGAAAATTCAACTAACGGTAAATGTTCATCCCATTTACCACCAAAATCCAAAACACACGACCTCAACATATCTTCGACCATTTGGATCGTTCCCTCACTTTAACCATCGGTTTGCGGATGGTAAGCCGTGCTCAATCTCAACTTCGTCCCCAACTCTTCTTGGAGTGATCTCCAAAATCTCAAGGTAAACCTTGCATCCCGATCGGACACAATTGACAATGGTACTCCGTGCAAACGAACAACTTCATCAACATACAATTTTGCCAATTTCTCAAGTGGCATGGTCTCCCTAACAGCTAGGAATAACGCACTTTTCGTTAACCTATCAACAATCACCCATATGGCGTCATGATTTCTACTAGTCTTTGGGAGACCGACAATGAAATCCATTGTGATGTCATTCCATTTCCCGGCCGGCACTTGCAACGATTGTGCAACACCATAAGGCACTTGGTGCTCGGCTTTCACTTGTGCACACGTGGCGCATTTTGATATGAACTTTGCTACCCTCGACTTCATCCCGGGCCACCAATAAATTTTCTTCAAGTCTTGATAAGTTTTTGTACTTCCGGAATGAATCGAATACTTAGACTTGTGAGCATCATTCAACAACACTTTTCGATTTCCACCGAATGTCGGGACCCAAATTCGACCATTCACGGTTTTCAACCCTTGACCATTTTCCTCAAACACTTGGTTCTTTCCCAATCTCTCTTGTCTATACTCGTCTTTTCCCATCACTTCCATTTGTGCGGTCTTTATACTTTCAGTGAAGCTAGATAATACATCAATCCGCATTAACTTAGCCTTAACCGGTTTTTCATAAACTTTTCTACTCAAGGCGTCGGCTACCACATTGGCCTTCCCTTCGTGATAGATGATTTCACAATCATAGTCACTAATCAATTCAATCCACCTTCTTTGCCTTATATTCAAGTCTTTTTGTGTAAACACATACTTGAGACTTTTGTGATCCGTGTACAAGATACACCTTGTACCATACAAGTAATGCCTCCAAATCTTTAAGGAAAAAATAATCGCCGCCAACTCCAAATCATGTGTTGTATACCTTTCTTCCGAATTCTTTAATTGTCTTGAAGCATAAGCTATCACCTTTCCCCTTTGCATCAAGACGCAACCGAGATCTTTATTCGAGGCGTCACTATACACCACGAAGTCTTCCATACCATCGGGTAGAGTGAGGATCGGTGCATTGCACAACTTCTCTTTCAACAAGGCAAAAGCGTCCTCTTGCCTTTCCCCCAATCAAATTTCACGTCTTTTCTCGTTAGTCTAGTGAGTGGGACCGCCACTCGGGAAAAATCTTCAATAAACCTTCGGTAGTAACTGGCTAACCCAAGAAAACTCCTAACTTCGGTCGGGGTATTCGGTGCTTCCCAATTCTTCACCGCCTCGATCTTAGACGGGTTAACTTTTATCCCGCTTCGAGATACCACATGACCTAAGAATTGAACTTCCCGCAACCAAAATTCACACTTTGAGAATTTAGCATACAATTTTTCTCGTTTCAAGACTTCCAAAGTTTGCCTCAAATGTTCTTCATGTTCTTCTTCGGTTTTGGAGAAAATAAGAATATCCTCGATGAATACGATGAGGAATTTATCGAGGAATGGTTTACAAACCCTATTCATGAGATCCATAAAAATTGCCAGGGCATTCGTCAAACCGAATGGCATAACTAAAAATTCATAATGACCATAACGGGTTCTAAAGGCCGTCTTCTCGGTATCACCTTCTTTGACACGAACTTGATGGTAACCCGATCTCAAATCAATCTTGGAGAAATAATCGGCTCCTTGAAGTTGATCAAATAAATCATCTATCCTTGGCAAAGGATATCGGTTCTTAATCGTCATCTTGTTTAGTTCTCGGTAATCGATACACATTCCCATCGAACCATCCTTCTTCTTCACAAATAAAACCGGTGCACCCCATGGTGACGAACTAGGACGGATAAAACCCTTATCGAGCAAATCTTGAAGTTGAGCCATCAACTCTCTCATTTCGGTGGGAGCTAGACGATACGGGGCTCGGGAAATTGGCGTCGCCCCCGGGACTAAATCAATACGAAACTCGACCTGTCTCTCCGGTGGCAAACCGGGCAAGTCATCGGGAAAAACTTCGGGGAAATCTCGAATAATCTTCACATTCTCAACCGTCTTCTTTTCTTTTCTTCCATCTAGGACATAGGCTATAAATGACGCACAACCTTTCGCTAAACATTTTCTTGCCTTAATTGCGGTTAACAAGTTTGGCATACGATGTCTCTTTTCCCCATAGATGTACACCTTTTCATTTTCGGGAGATTTAATCGACACTAATTTCCTTCCACATAAAATCTTGGCTTGGTGGATTCCCAACCAATCCATCCCAATAATTACATCAAAAGCCTTAATTCCCATAGGCATCAAATCAACCTTAAACTTCTTGCTATCGATTTCTAACTCACAATTTCTATAGACATGTTGGACCATAGAGGTTTTCCCATCGGCTACTTCTATTTCATACAATTCATCAAGTAACTCTAGTGGAACCTTAAACTTAGCACCAAATTCATGAGACACGAAAGAATAAGTAGAACCCGAATCAATCAACACATAAGTGGGTATGGAGTTTATGATTAAGGTACCTAAGACGACATCATGAGTCTCTTTGGCTTCTTCACGCGTGAGTTGGAAGGCACGCCCTTTGACTTTCGACGGCTCCGGTTTCTTGTGAGCGGTCGACACCAATGTTTCGGTTCCCTTCTTTGGGCATATATTACTATAGTGCCCCTTCTCATGACATGAGAAACATTCCACTTCATCAAGGCTTTTAACCTTGCAATCTCTAGCCTTGTGGCCAAAACGTCCACATTTGAAACAACCATTAGAATCCGCCTTGCATTCTCCTTTGTGGTCCCTACCACACTTCCTACATCCACCAACACTTCCTTGTTTTGACCCGCTCGGGGCAAACTTGCTCTTTTTGGATGGCCCCGAAAAGCTTTCAAACTTCCTCTTCTCATTTCCAACCGACCTCTCTTGCACTCTTCTCTTGCTAACTTTTTCAACACTTCGGGCGACATTGATCACCTCATCAAGAGTGGTCGCCCTCTTCACTTCGAGTTCATACTCCCATGGTAACCCATTGGCAAACCGAACCACACGACTACGTTTGGTTGGGTAAGTACTTGACACAAACGGGAGGTATCCCGTGAACTTCTTGGTATACTCATCCAAGGTCAAATTGCCTTTCTTGAAGTGCAAGAACTCTTCCAACAATTCCTCCAACTCCCTTTCGGGACAATACTTCTCCTTGAGTCTCCTAATGAACTCATCCCACTACATCTTGTAAATAGCTTTCTTTCCCAAAGTTTCATACACGGTGTCCCACCATGTAAGAGCATCATCTTTGAACAAACGTGAGGCATAAGTCACCATGTCTTCCTCTTTGCACTTGCTACTCTCAAGCACACGCTCCGTCTCCCGAATCCATTGAACCGTCACTTTCGGTTCCGTACTCCCAAGGTAGAAGTCGGGTCGACAAGCAAGGAATGTCTTGTACCATCTTTCTTTCTTCACCACTTTCCCCATTGGAGGATTTCTCGGTCGGGTTGGTGTTCCCCGTTGACTTGGTCTTAGTGAGTTGAGGGGAATCTTCACCTTCATCCCTCTCTTCCTCAAAAAGACGTTCCTCTTCCTCCCTTTCCTCATCATCACCTCCTAAGTTCAACCGATCATTTATGATCCGGTTAACATCTTGTTGCATCACATTTCGCATGTTAGTGAGCATGGATTGAATGGCCTCCACTGTTACCGGAGTATGGTTATTCCCGATACCCGAATTGGCCAATCCATTCCCATCTGGATTCACATTTGAAGCCTGTTCTCCATCCACTAATCGACCACTTCTCGTTCTAGCCATCATACTATAACAAGATGTCAACCCAATTAGAATCTAATAAGTTGACTAAAAAGTCAAAATTAAACATAAGAATAGCTCGATTTAAAACAATTCCCTCAATGGTCAACCCTAGTTCTTAAAGGTCAACCTAAATTCCTATAGAACATAATGTCCCAAAAGCAAAGTCTAAGTCTAGGGTGGGTAACCAACCTAATTCACTTAGACTAATGCTCTGATACCAAGTTGTAACACACCGATTTTTCAAAACAATTTAAACTTTTTAACAAAATGAGTTCAACATTTAAAAATCCATAACATCCAAAATATGGTTTGAATAAAACATTTGGAATAATTAGAAAGTACCAAAACCGGTGTTACAATAATATCAAAAACAATAGTCTAGGGAACTAAATCAGTACACCGAGCTAATCCTTCCAAATGCTAACTATGGGCCGCCTAATCTTTTGCTCCCGAACCTGAGTACATAGTCAAAATAAACGTAGTACGTGAGACAAATATTGTCTCGTGAGAAACATGGGTTTTAGACCCGGTTAGAAATAATTTGCAATAAAATAATAATTAATAAATTATCAAATTGCACATAGTCAATCAATCTCTAAGGCTTGCCATAAGCCAAACACATACGTAACGGGCCTCCCCGAAACAACTCCCCCGATATGGGTTATCTAGGTAAACTCCCCCGTTTCCGGGTTATCTATTTGCTCCCCCGATTTCCGGGTTATCTCAAACTCCCCCGTTTTCCGGGTTATCTATTTCTCGACACACTACCCTTGCGCAGGGTGGTACCGCCCCAAGTAGGTGTCACTAACTCCCCCAACTTGTGTGGGTTATCTAGGATCCAATCGATTAGCTACCACATAACAAATCATCAACTTGGGTCAAAGCCCATATCACAACTCAATCATACTAGTGGTAACTAAGCAATAAATTCACAATACAATTCAATTCAATTCATTTCAATTCAATTAAATTAAGTTCATACTCTATCAATTCAATCTTTTTTCTTTATTAAAAATATTTATCTAATAAAGACTATAAAATCATTTCAATTCATAAAACATGGTTCGCTATGTACTCAGAAAGATCACATGTACTCACCTTAGCAATGTTATCCAATACTTGTGTAAATCAACACAATCTTTACTTCTTAATCAAAGAAGTACTTCCAATCTCAACTCCTTCTTGACCTATCATCAAAATCATCACAAATCTAATCATAAACCATAACTAGCTACTAGATAATCCATCTTAACATTCCCAACCACCAAGTTCATACCACTTGGTGGAAATCTCAAACCCTAGTTCAAGATTTCTATCCATAAAACCGAAATCCAACTTGTACACATTGATTACAAGCTTACCATGAGTGTTTTACACCCATGATAGATCATCTTCCCCATAGATGATGTGGTTGGTTCCCAAAACCACCATTAATACCCAAATAGAGCTCAAAATACCAAAGAGATGCATAAACTAACAAGGATTCTTACCTTAGATCAATAATCTCCAAGAAATATGACGATTTGAGCTCAAGAACAGCAACACTCGTGCACTTCTTCCAAAATAACGGCTGGTAGGGTTCTAGGGGTGTAGGTGTCAAAACCCTAGCCTCAACCCGTTTTTATACAGAGTTTCATAGTTCACGATCGCGAACTGGAGTTCGCGTCGCGAACTCTGCGTGTCGTGAACACTTCGCGATCGGTAATGGGTCGTGAACTCCGATCGTCAAAAACCCCAATTCCCTGGTTGATGTTCCCGATCGGGAACACCAGTTCGCGTCGCGAACTTCACTAGCCTGCAGGGCTGCACTTTTCGGTCTTCGTCTCGACCCGGTTTCGTCCATAACTTTCTCATACGGTGTCCAAATGACACGAAACCAATTCCTACGGTTCTGAAATGAATTATCCTTATTTATCATATTTTTGTACAATTTATTTATTTACAAAATCTCGGTCGTTACAAAGAGACTTATCAAACAGCACCTTACTTTTAGTAAGTTATAATGTTTTTTTGGCAATTTTGCAAGTTTATGAAATAAAAGTACTCAAATAATAATTGAAACACATAACTTACCAAGGAGAAAATCAACAATGGCTCTGTTAGGCATGTAATAAAAATAAGAGCTTTCCTTCCGTTTTGGTATATATAATAATCTCTCAACGCCAAAAGATTTGGATGTCTAATTTTCCCAAGCAAATTTACTTCAATTTCAAATTCTCTTCGATCTTTAGTAATCATTTCTCTATATATTCTTACTGAAAATTGTGTACCATCTTCTAATGTTGCCATATTAAGAGACCCGTAAGCGTTTACACCCATTACATAATCAGCTGCCGCAGACACAATATCAGCAGCTGTGTAACCTGCTGTTCCATCAAACCGTACAAATTTTTCTTCCGGTGCCTCCGCCGCTATGCTGAATGTATCACCGCCACTGCCTTCTGCATCTTTTTGTTTAGATCCTCCCCTTTTCTTGAACAAGCAACAAATGAATATATTCAATAAAATACTATCATTCTAAACTTTTTTAAAATTA
This sequence comes from Calendula officinalis, assembly GCA_963853835.1. Taxonomy (NCBI): domain Eukaryota; kingdom Viridiplantae; phylum Streptophyta; class Magnoliopsida; order Asterales; family Asteraceae; genus Calendula; species Calendula officinalis. Next base: position 74,891,639 of record OY970828.1, read on the forward strand.
TAAACTAATCTAAAGTAAAGAAACTAATTACCTTTTCACCCCATTTAAAGTCCACTTTGGAGAGAGCTACTTTCAGTTTTTCAACATATCTATATTTCTGAGTAGCTTCCACACCCTTGATTCTCTCTTCACAGTCCTTTGCATGTTTTATATCATGACGCTTCTGAAATTTAAGTGCAACCTTTGGATCATAAACTTGATTTAGTCTAATAATATTAACATATGGGACTTATCTAAGCCCAACACCAAAATAAATTATCCAAGCCCAAATCCAATATCTAGTAGAAAAATCTAGATAACCATGGAAATATCTAATGTCTAGGATGTTCCATGGAGTAGTATAAATAGGTGATGTACTCCTCATTTTGTAATCAAGTCTTAAGCAATAACAATTCAATACTTGGTAAAATACAAGTGTTCATCTCTTCCAACTTTCACTTTCAACTATCTTTCCCTTAAAATCTCTTCATCAAAGTAAGCCTAAAAGGCCCCAATTTCTAACAAAGTGGTATCAGAGCTAGTTGATCAAGATGTCAAACATTATACATTCCAATATCCTCGTCTTACAAAAGATAACTATGGTAGTTGGTGTATCCAGATGAAGGCGTTACTCGGATCACATGATGCACGGGAGGTAGTCGAGAAAGGCTATGAAGAAGTTAAGGATGAAGGTTCATTAAATGCTACCCAAAAGGGAGAATTGCTAAAAGCAAGAAAGAAGGATCAAAGTGCTCTCACTCTCATCTATCAATGTCTAGATGATGCAATGTTTGAGAAAGTTGCAAATGCAACTACTTCCAAAGAAGCATGGAAGATTCTTCAAAATGCTTTCAAAGGAATTGATAAGGTGAAAAAGGTACGCCTTCAATCTCTAAGAGGAGATTTTGAAAGACTATAAATGGAAGAATCTGAAGCAATTTCGGATTATTTCACTCGTGTCTTGACCATCTCAAATGAGATGAAGAGAAATGGAGAAAGCTTGAGTGACACAAGGGTGATAGAAAAGATACTTCACTCCTTGACACCGAGCTTTGATTATATCATTGTGGCCATAGAGGAGTCCAAAGACATTGACTCTATGACCATTGATCAACTCATGGGTTCTCTACAAGCCCATGAAGAGAAAATGAAGAAAAGAAGGGGAAAAGAACCCTTGGAAGAAGCTCTATATTCAAAACTCTCTTTCAAAGAAAGAGAAAAGAGCTTTGTACATGGAAAGGACAAAGGCCCGAGGACGGGGAAGAGGGACTATGGAAGAAGCAAATAAAGAAGAAGATACAAAATGGTCTCCTTCTAGAAGAGATCGTGGGAGAGGTTTTTACGCTCATAGAGGAGGTAAAACCCAAGTACAATGTTATAATTGTCAAAAGTATGGTCACTTCGCTACCGAGTGTAGAAGACAAGTGGAAGAGAAAGCTAACCTTATGGACTTGCAAGATGACGTTCAACTCACGTTGTTGATGGCAAACAAAGATGAATGAGAAAATAAAAGAACTTCATGGTATCTAGATTCCGCTGCAAGTAGCCATATGACCGGTGAAGAAAGCTTATTTGTAGAGATGGAACAAGTTAAAGGGAACGTCACATTTGGGGACAACTCAAAAGCAACGGTGAAAGGAAAAGGTAAAATACTTATCCTTACTAAAGATGGAAGTCACCAATTTATATCGGAAGTTTACTTTGTGCCAAGCCTTAAAAGTAATATTTTAAGTTTAGGACAACTTTTGGAGAAAAACTACGATATACACTTGAAAGATCGTAGTGCTACAATAAGAAACCATGAAGGAAGGCTTATTACGAAACTTCCAATGAGTAAAAACCGGATGTCCCTTCTAAATGTTGAACATGATGAAGTTAAATGCTTGAAGACATGCTTGAAGGATCATTCATGGCTTTGGCATATGAGGTATGGACACTTAAACTTCGGTGACTTAAAATTATTGTCTACGAAGGGCATGGTGAAAGGATTGTCCCCTATTGATCATCCTAATCAAGTATGTGAAGGATGTCTACTTGGGAAGCATGCTAGAAACCCGTTCCCAAAGGAAGCAACATCAAGAGCAAATGAGCCATTACAACTTATTCATACGGATCTATGCGGACCAATTACTCCACCATCTCATGGTAAGAATAACTACTTTATGCTTTTTATCGATGATTTTTCTCGTAAGACATGGGTTTATTTTCTAAAATAAAAATCTCAAGCTTTCGATACTTTTAAAACATTTAAAGCAATGGTCGAAAAGGAGAAATGTTAGATCCGATAGAGGTGGAGAATTTTTATCAAAAAAATTTAACAAATTTTGTGAAGAAAATGAGATCCGTAGATTTTTAACAACTCCATACTCTCCACAACAAAATGGCGTGGTTGAGAGAAAGAATAGAACCATTCTCAACATGGTTCGAAGTATGTTGAAAAGTAAGAAGATGCCAAATGAGTTCTGGGCCGAAGCCGTTGATTGTGTGGTATATCTCTCAAATCGGTGCCCATCTAAAAGCTTAGATAACAAGACTCCACAAGAAGCATGGAATGGAACAAGGCCTACCGTTTCTCATCTACGAGTGTTTGGGAGCATATCATATGTTCACGTATCACGCCAAAGGCGTCTTAAGCTTGATGATAGAAGCGAGAAGCACATCTTCGTTGGCTACGGCAAGCAATCAAAAGGTTACAAACTCTACAACCCAATCACAAGAAAGGTGGTTGTAAGTAGAGACATGGAGTTTGATGAAGAAGGTGCATGGGATCGGAACACGAATGATAACGAGCGATATGATTTCCTTCCTATTGGAAACGAAGGAGATGAGACGTGTGACTCAAATGAAGATGCTCAACAACCTCCAAGTCCAAACTCAACTCAAGATTCGCCTTCAAGTTCAAGTGAAAGATCTCCAACTATGATGAGACTAAGGAGATTGACGAGTTAACACTTCTGTGTTTGTATGTTGATTGCGAACCTCTAGGCTTCGAGGAGGCCGTACAAAGCAAGAAATGGAGGCAAGCCATGGATGAGGAGATAAAATCAATAGAGAATAATGATACGTGGGAGTTGACATCTCTACCAAAAGGGCAAAAGGCTATTGGAGTCAAGTGGGTGTACAAAGCAAAGAAGAATGCCAAAGGAGAAGTGGAGAAGTACAAGGCAAGAATTGTGGCCAAAGGATACAAGAAAAAACATGGCATCGACTATGATGAGGTATTTGCTCCTGTTGCTCGTTTAGAAACTATAAGAATTATAATAGCTATTGCTGCTCAATATAAATGGAAAATCCATCAAATGGATGTGAAGTCCGCTTTTCTAAACGGATTTCTTGAAGAAGAAGTTTACTTGGAGCAACCAGAAGGGTATGCTATCAAAGGACATGAAGGTAAAGTTCATAAACTAAAAAGGCTTTATATGGTCTAAAGCAAGCACCACGTGCTTGGAATACCAGAATTGATAAGTACTTTCAAGAAAATGGTTTCACAAAATATCCAAGTGAATATGCACTTTACGTGAAATTTTCAAATGGAAATATATTGGTTGTTTGCTTGTACGTGGATGATCTCATATTCACTTTAAAAACTCCCAAAGCATGATTGATGTATTTAAGAGATCAATGGCATAAGAGTTCGAAATGACGGATATTGGGATCATGTCTTATTACCTTGGCATAGAGGTTAAGCAAACAGATGAAGGAATTTTCATATGCCAAGAAGGATATGCAAAGGAGATATTGAAACGGTTTGGCATGGAGAAGTGCAAGCCCATTGCCACTCCCATCGCATATGGTGCAAAGCACTCTAAGTACGATGAAGGAGAAGCGGTCGATCCGACTCTATTCAAGAGTCTGGTTGGAAGCTTACGCTACTTGACATGTACAAGACCTGATATATTGTTTTCCGTGGGATTAATCAGTCGGTTCATGGAAACACCCACTACATCCCACTTGAAGACCGCCAAGAGGATCCTTCGCTGTATAAAAGGTACATTGGATTTCGGTTTGTTTTACTCATCGTGTGAAGACTTCAAGCTTGTAGGTTATAGCGACAATGATTGGGCCGGAGATCACGATGATAGTAGAAGCACAAGTGGATTCTTATTCTACCTTTTTGACATTGCCTTCACTTGGTCATCAAAGAAGCAACCTATCGTTACTTTGTCCACTTGTGAAGCAGAGTACGTAGCTGCAACATCGTGTGTTTGTCACGCGATTTGGCTTAGAAATGTGTTGGAGGAGCTACACATGAAGCAAAGAGATGCAACAGAGATATATGTTGATAACAAGTCGGCAATTGACTTGGCGAAAAATCCAGTATACCATGATCGAAGTAAGCATATCAACACTCGCTATCATTATATTTGAGAATGCATTACAAGGAAGGATGTTTGAGTGATACATACAAGATCTGAAGACCAACTTGCCGACATCTTCACCAAGCCACTGAAGGAGAAACATTTTTCAAGACTAAGAATGATGCTTGGAGTCGGTAAATCAAGTTTAAAGGGGGGTGTTGGATCATAAACTTGATTTGGTCTAATAATATTGGGCTAACATATGGGACTTATCTAAGCCCAACACCAAAATAAATTATCCAAGCCCAAATCCAATATCTAGAAGAATCTATGTAAGAGTTATGTAGAAGGTTCATGTAAAATATCCATAGGAAATATCTAGAGATGTGTATGAAATATCTAGTAGAAAAATCTAGATAACCATGGAAATATCTAATGTCTAGTATGTTCCATGGAGTAGTATAAATAGGTGATGTACTCCTCATTTTGTAATCAAGTCTTAAGCAATAACTATTCAATACTTAGTAAAATACAAGTGTTCATCTCTTCCAACTTTCACTTTCAATCATCTTTCCCTTAAAACCTCTTCATCAAAGTAAGCCTAAAAGGCCCCAATTTCTAACAACCTTAAGTTTTTCTACAACACGAGACATGGTTGGCCGTTGTTCACGATTTCTATGCAGACAACGTAATGCAATGTCTGAAAATGTTTCCAAAGAGGAAGAGTCCATTGAAGGCTTCAAATCTCGAAACATAATTTCATTCAAATTGTTGTGTTCATAGCTTTGTTTCCACATAGGTACTAAGATCTCTAACTGATCGTTGCTTATTTGAAAGCATAATCTCCTGTAGAGGACTTCAAATAAGACGACGCCAAAAGAGTATGCATCCGATTCTTTTGTTAATTTGTATGTCTCCATATATAGCGGATCACAGTACCCAGCGGTACCTACGATGTTAGTTACTAGAAACGTGTGTTTCTGATTAGCTGGTCCCGTTTTTGAGAGTCCCATATAAGAAATTTTAGCATTCCAGTTGTCATCGAGTAAGATGTTTGAACTTTTTATATCTCGATGGAGAACTCTTTGTTGGGTGCCTTTGTGATCATGAAGGTAGTTTATTCCCCTTGCAGCATCAAGGCATATGTTGATACGTTGTGTCCATGTGAGAGTTGTGGAACTTAAATGACGATCGAGGCTTCCATTAGATGTATGTTCATACACAAGAATCTTTTCATCATCCTCATCACAAAATCCAAGGAGAGAGATGACATTTTTATATGTGTAAAGCGAGAGCATCATGATCTCCTTCCAGAACTCAGGATCTCCTTGCCCAAATTTCCGATCCAAACGCTTTATAGCAACCTTGGTTCGCCCCTTAGAGTGAGGCATGTCTCCTTCATAGACTTTTCCAAATCCACCGGATCCAATAACTTTGTTTGCAAAATTATTGGTGGCTTTCTTTATCTCTTCGAGCAGGATCTTAAGATGTTCAAACTCCTTCATAGAGGATGCCATAATTTGTGGATCAAGTAATAGTGAGGAAGTTTAAATCAAGTATACGTCACACCTCACAGGAAGTTGAGAACTTGAATGGAGAATGTAGCAAATGCTATTAAAAGGGCTAGTAATTAGAAAGATTGAACACCACTAAGCTTACTTAATACATTTAATAAAACTAAAACATAATTATATTAATTAATTAACTTGTTAAATAACCCCAAAACAAAGATGATATCCAAATTTGAACATATAGTTCGGACAAGATGCCAATAATGGCCAGCCTAGCTGGTCTGAGGCACTAGGTTTATACTCATGTGGGCTGCAAGTCGTGAGTTCGAATCCCTTTGGGAGCGTTGCATTAGCGTAATTTTATTCACACCTCACACCGGCACATATGGAGAATTTTCCTTGGAAATTCTTTTGGGGGCTGGGTTTGCCCGATTATGCGGAGCTCGAACTCGGGGTGCTCGATGAAAAATTACGAGTAGGCTTCCAGTTTCAAAAAAAAAGTTCGAACAAGATGACCAAAAGTCAACTCTTCTTGTGTGTATGCGCGTGATCTCATGAATATCCATTAAAAAAGAACCCTTCATTTGTGTATGCGTGTTTCTGAACTCATGAATATTATAAAAGAAAATAGTAATTAATTCCGATATTACAAGCTAAAGAATTTATGGGTGGTTATCATGCCTCTTTAGTAGACCTAGAAATATATTAGTGTAAATTACACGGAAGGTTCATATGTTATATTATTAATTACATCCTTAATGTTTGAATTTTGTTTATCATATCGAACGTCTCTGGTATATAGAATTTATTACATCCAAGGTCCATATTCTTTTAGCATTTTGTTATGACCAAAATACCCTTTTAGTATTTTGTAATGGCCAAAATACCGTTTTAACATTTTGTAATAAAATGAAGATAGAGGACTATAATGTAATAAGTGATAAACCATATGGATCATTCGTGAAATTTTAATCTATTAATTCAATTCTTTTTTCTTTTTTATCCATTTCTTCCACCATATTCAGACTCACTACTCACCTATATTTTCTTTTGAATTCAAACATCAATCAATAATCATTATCGTTGCGCTGCCAAACCCCTTAAAAAGTCGATTCATCCCCAAACCCTACTTCTTGTTGCCGATCTCCCGCTTTTCCGCCGCCGGTGATGCTCTATCGACTTGAATTGATTCAGATAATTGATGCACGTAGCCAAAGAAGTTGGTGTTTTTCACATACATGTCGATAGAACATCACATGCGGTGGAACAACTTGAAAATGCCACCAAATGCAGGGGTTGAGCATGAATAGAATTTTCATAGAGTTCAGTGGCGCGGCGATGATGGGTACTGGTTAAGGTTAAATTCAAAGAGATAGAGGTGGGTGGTGAGTCTGAATATAGTGGAAGAATATGAAAAATAAAAAGAAAAAAATCAATTAATAGAGTAAAATTTTACGGATTGTCGCTGTGAAGATCTGAACAACTCTTCATAAACATAGATCTTTAGGCTCAAGAATAGTTAGTTCTTATCTGGAATAAGCATATACAAATAATAAAATTTGCGGAATTAGTTGAACATATATGTATAGCTAAACAAGTTTTCATCATTAAAAGCCTCAATTCTATATATAAATATATAGAACGGTTCTTCGTTAAACAGGATCATACGACCTTGAGGCTTAGGTTTTTACACACAAAACACGTTAAAACGTGGGTTCTAAGAACATCTAATTCTATGTCATTAGGTTTCTTTATATACTAGAAAACCCAAGACTTACAAGAAAAAGATAATACTAAATCTTTTAAATTAATAAAGATATACTATATCTTTTACATTTATGATTATCTCCTAAATCTTTATTTGAATTTAAACTTCCATATCTTCATTTAGGTCCTTGTAGTTTAATAGTTTTGACATAATCAAATCTTTAATGAATATTAATAATAATATTCCTAACAATCTTCCCCTATTTGATTTGATAAAACTTATAGAATTAGCTAGGAATCTTCAAGTCTCTTCCCCTTTTTGACATAATCAAATAAATCCGAGAAACTTGAACTTCCCCTTGAATGATCAACACTTTTTCTTCCCCTAAAAGTGTGATATCATTCTTGTGTTCTTCAAGGCTATATTAATTACATTGAAAATCAACTATCTTCTATTTGAAGTTGAAGTAGAAACTCAAACTAAGCATCACATTCCATCTAAATATAGTAATCAGCAACATCATATCTTGTATGAGAGACTTTCTTATCTTAGTCTTCAACAGATCTTTTCGTTAAGATTCGGTTGAATTGCAGTTACAACAATACATAACATCTTATGTAGTAAGACTTTCCACTTCTTCTTCAAATAAAATATAATCAATTATCTTCTGTAATTAATTGATAAAGATCAAATATGTAACAAATAAAACTTTCCTTTATCTTCATCATGCCTTCAACCTGTGTGTGTGAATAATGTGATTCGTTTCACATTATTATCAGATACGATCAATAAACCGTGGTGTGGAATGAACATGGTGTGTGTCATGTTTTCCAAAGTATGATGTATCAGTTAAAAGAAAAAATCAGTATCAAAATTTTCTTCAAAATTTTCTTCGGTCAGTACTGATTAATAACAAAATCTTCTTTGGTTAGTACTGATCAGTAGTAAAAAAATGTGTAACCGTACTGTTTAGTACTGATCAGTAGTAACTTGAAACAAGATCAGTAGCGAATAGCAGTAGCAAAATTTGAGTGACCAGTAGTAAATGATAGAGATCAGTAGTAAAAATCGAAATTGAGCATAGGATCAGTAGTAATCGAGATATACTACTGATCAGTAGTATATTTCAATTAGGAGCAGCAGTAGAAAAATCGAATATTGGAGCAGTAGTAAAAGTCGTATATGGATTGATCAGTAGTACAAGTTGTTTTACTACTGCCCAGTAGTAATTTACTACTATCCGGCAGTAGGCAGCAGTAGTAACTCAAGTTGAAAACCACCCACCTTGGCCACGCAGCATAAGTATTGAGATTCCTTAATATGTGAGATTTTTCTTTTTGTTGGCCAACAACCCCACGTGTTTTTTTTTTTTTTTGTTTTAATTCCATCCGATTCACTTGCGTCCACTTTTAATAAATCGAATGAGTATTCAGAATCAATATCTCTTATTTGTACCACGAACAGCTACCACAAAATTTGACCTTTCATTATCGTTATGAGTTTTCTTTGATGAATACGATGCCAACGTTTGACGTCTTTGTTTTATATACAGAGAGTAAATATGTCTACCTTTATATGCTTGATTCTTCGTACGATCATTGATAGATCCTTGTTTGATTCCAGATCTGAGCCACCGAGCTCTGATACCAATTGTGAAGATCTGAACAACTCTTCATAAACATAGATCTTTAGGCTCAAGAATAGTTAGTTCTTATCTGGAATAAGCATATACAAATAATAAAATTTGCGGAATTAGTTGAACATATATGTATAGCTAAACAAGTTTTCATCATTAAAAGCCTCAATTCTATATATAAATATATAGAACGGTTCTTCGTTAAACAGGATCATACGACCTTGAGGCTTAGGTTTTTACACACAAAACACGTTAAAACGTGGGTTCTAAGAACATCTAATTCTATGTCATTAGGTTTCTTTATATACTAGAAAACCCAAGACTTACAAGAAAAAGATAATACTAAATCTTTTAAATTAATAAAGATATACTATATCTTTTACATTTATGATTATCTCCTAAATCTTTATTTGAATTTGAACTTCCATATCTTCATTTAGGTCCTTGTAGTTTAATAGTTTTGACATAATCAAATCTTTAATGAATATTAATAATAATATTCCTAACAGTCGCTATGGTTTATCACTTCTTACATTAACAGTTTCTTATTTTCAGTTGACTACAAAATGATAAAATGGTATTTTGGTCATTTAAAAAAATTTAAAGGCAGGAGGGACCTGGGTGTAACCAAGCCTATACATTAGGAACGTTCAGTGTAATAAATAAAGTTCAAAGACTGAAGTTATAATTAGTGATTGCCACATGGACCTTCATATAATTTACTCTAGAAATTATATGCCCCTTATTATTCCTTTTACGTTAACTATTAGGAAAATGCTAATGACAGCCCTTAGGGCTGTCATTAAGAAGACAAAATATACAAAAGACAACCCTCTGAATTTTAGGAATATTACTTTTTTAATCAATGTACAAGCTTTTTATGCATGTTAGTGACAGGCCTAAGGGCTGTCATTAGCAAAACACTAACTATTATAAGCAGCAATATTTTAAATTTAAGAGCAAAGGAGTCAGTCGGCCATGGTCCTTGCGGTGTCACACCGGGCAATCCGCAATTGCTGTAGAGGTTGGGGTTTTGTGATGAGTACAACGATTGTGGTGTATCATGTCTCTTTAGTTGATCTTAGACATGAAATTCTTGCAAATAAGGAAAAAGTGGCAGTTGTGAATATTTTACGGTAGTATGTTTTTTTTTTGAACGGTGATTTTATAACTCGAGTCTAGCAATGAGCTAGACTAAAAAAACGAAAGTTATAAAGGAAATTTAATCCAATCTAACCATGAAATCTTACATTTAAGATTTCGATGGGTTAACCAAGAAAACGAAAATAAAGCTATATTTTCAACAATATCTTTTTTGCGCATCTTCCCTTTGTCAAAAATTGTAGAGTTTCTAAACCTCCAAAGCATCCAACACGTAGTGAGGCCTATAACTTGAAACTTGAGACGACGGAAGTTTCGACTCGGGAGAGTTTACTAGTCGTGCACAAAATACCCGAAACCGAAACCGGTACCCGAACCGAAACCGAAACCGGTCAAACCCGGTTTTGACCGTAACCGGTTCAGTTACTGAATAACCAATCGGTTCGTACCCGGTTATACCTTTTCGAGCAAAAGACCGACAGTAACCGGTTCCTGATAACCGGTTTCCGGTTATTTCCGTTATAACCGGTTTTATAACCGGTTCGTAACCGGTTTTATAACCGGTTCGTAACCGATTTTCTCTGGAAAGCAGAAAATGTCGAGCAGTATGCAGGCAGACCGTTATTTAACGGTCATATGACCGTTAGGGGCCATTTTTTGACCGTTAGAAGTGTAATTTTGGACCATTTTGCCCCCTAAACTCCCCTATAAATACATATCTTGTATTTGGTTAAAATCACAACTTCAAAACACCCAAAAACACTCTCCAAACACTTTCAATTACCAAAAAACGTCAAAATGTCGCACCCAAACCAAAGCCAAAGTAGTCAAGATTTCACCGGCGTTGGTTCTACAAATGAAGAAACGGCAAGTATTGCTAGAGTTTTGCCAACTACACGAGTTCCCGAACTTTTTGGACCAAATGGGTCGTTCGACTTAGTCGAGTTCAATGGTCTTATAAAGGCGCATTGTAGAAATTGTGGTCAATTCATGGGACATAGTTCCAACTCAACGATGAGGACACATGTCGCAAAGCATTGTCAAACGATAAGAAGGGGTTCACAACAAGAGGGTCAAGCGACTATGGCACGAGACGGTGGTATCTTTGTGTACCAAGCGGAACGTTGTCGAGAACATATGGCCAAATTCGTGATTCAACAAGGTTTGCCGTTCAACCACTTTGACAACCCAAGATTGACGCGCCTCATCCAACAAGAGCTTTAACCACGTTATAATCATGTCAATCGTACTACTCTTAAACGAGATTGTTTAAAACTTTGGAAATTGGCTAAAAATGATCTAGTAAATGGTTTTGAAAATTTAAATACAAGTGTGAACCTAACAACGGACGTTTGGTCGGCTCCTCATGGTTCGACTGGTTCGTACCTTTGCGTTACCGCACATTGGATCGATCCAAGCACATGGCAAATGATGAAGCGTGTGATCGCGTTTGAAAATTTTCCACATCCCCATACGGGTGAAACTTTATTTTATATGTTAAGTCACGTAATAAATTACTATAAATTAAATGGAAAAGTTTTTGCAATCTCGTTTGACAACGCATCTAATAATACAAATGCGGTTGCAAAGCTAATATTATCATTCAAACCTCCCGTGAATGGTCTTTTCTTCCATAGTCGGTGTCTCGCACACATTATAAATTTATTTGTGCGAGATGGGTTGAACTCACCGGAGATTGGTGCTATAACACATGACTTTTATTTGATGCTAGTGGATGTTTTTAAAAAGTGTCCAAAACGAGTTAAAAGATATATTCGTTTGTGTAAGCAAACGAATTCACTTTGCTTATCACCTAATTGGGACATTACCACTCGTTGGAATTCAAGTTATGACATGTTTGTATGTGGTATTCGTCAACGTCAAACTTTACAATATTTTCATGACAAACTTTTTACAAAGAAACGTGTTAAAAACAAATTTAGTGACGAAAAATGGGAGGTTATTAGAAAGCTAACCGAATTGTTTAAACTTTTTAAAGATGTAACGGTTTTAGTCTCCGGTGTTTACTATCCAACAAGTCATTTTGTACTAAAACAACTATATTTTATGGCTCATAAAATTGATACTTTTGATTTGGAAGGTGGTATTTATAAAACAATGGTCGCGCCAATGAAAACTAAACTAAGAAAATATTTTCGCAAAATACCATTGGCAATTACATGTTCGGTCATGTTAGACCCTACTTTAAATAAAATCGGTGTCGAGAGTGCAATTTGTTATGATTTGGAATTGCATTTGGTAAGTCCTACATATATTAAAAATGCACAAGATAATTTTTGGGAAAATTTTAAATCATTATTTGCGGTTTATTTTCAAAAGTATGGTGCACCAAATGCTTCTTCAAGTTCGTTTGCCCCAATTTTTGGTGATGTTGATGTTCCCACCGACCCATTAGCCCATTTATTTAATACTATAAGAGAGGAAACAACTAAACGGCAAAGGGGTGAGAGTAGTGAAGAATCCGCTAATGGCGAATTGTCGAGATATACGAAAACAAACTTTTTAGGCAATATGACCACTCGAGAAATCGAACATTTTGATATATTGGCTTGGTGGAAAAAAGGGAGCCTCAATTTCCCATTCTAAGCGCCATGGCCAGAGATTTACTAAGTGTCCAAGCTTCTACGGTAGCTTCGGAATCGGCTTTTTCTGTTAGTGGCAGGATATTATCTATTAGGAGAACAAGACTCACGCCGGCGTCTTTGGAGATGTGTATTTGCTAGAAGGATCACTTGGATGCGGCGGACCGGATTCAAGACAAACAAAAGCTAGAGAAGGAACTTGATGTTGAAGAAGAACTTCTCGACATGGAAGTTGCTCAAGGTCTTGCAACCTCACTTTCCGATGAAGATATAGCTCAAGAAGGTGAATCGTCCCGAGCATCTAGCTCCGATGGTTATGAAGATGAAGATAATAACCCACAAGAAGATAGCGACGAAGAGTAAAGATTTGTAGTTTAATCGTATTTTTAGTAGTAAATCTCGAATCTCGATGATTTTAACGTTTCTATGGTTTCGAACATTCGTACTTTTATGTTTATTTATGTGTACTTGAATGTTTTTAACGTTTCTATGCTTAATGAATGTTTGTGTTTTGCTAAAACGTTTAATGGTTGTGTTTGATATCGAATTGCGGCAAAAAAAATGGGTATTATAGTGTAACCGGTCAAAACCGGTTTTTTTTACCGGTTACTAACCGAACCGGTTACTAACCGAACCGGTAACCGGTTACACCGGTTGGGGTTTTTGGGAGTCGAAACCGGTTACTAACCGAACCGGTTAGGGTCAAACCCGAAACCGATTTTTGACATAACCAGTTACTGTGAATCTCTAGAGTTTACGGTAGTATGTATTAGCGATGATGGTGTGGAATGTGACGAGGGGCATAGGTGTGTATTCAATGATGAATTTAGAATGTAAAGTCAAATAAATTAATGAAATTTTGCTTTGATTTTAACTTTGTTAATTAATGTTTAAGAGATCTTATCACAAGCAATTTGCTTTAATAATTGGGTTTTGATAATAAGAGTCTTACTAAGTGCATTAAAATGGTACAAATGAGTAATTCCAATAATTCAAGGAGTCGGTTGCAGATGGAAGTACAAATCATTTATGCATATCTTATGCCCTTGGGAGCTACTAATTGGAAGCTGATTCGTACCGAGCATCTTTTTGTAAATGTAGAGCAAATTTTTATAAAAAGACAATTATACCCTTCTCTCATTTTACCTCTCAAATTAAAACTCTTTCCTTTTTAAACAACTTCTCTCATCTCTGTTGCGGTTCAAAAAACACAAACCCTGAAGCCGCCGCAGAGCAACTTCAAGGGTTGGTTCGTTTAGATCATATGCTTCTATGGGTTTTTATTTTTTATTCCTTTGCTTACGTCATATGCAATTGTTTTTGTATTATTATTAACTTTGCATTCTATATGATAATTTACTATTTATATCAGTTCATGTATTGTGTATTTATATATGTTTTGAATTGTGTATGATAATCTACGTTATATGGATATATTGTTTTAATCAACTCATATACGTTCTACGTCATTAGTTCTTGTATTGTTATTAACTTTGAATTTTTTTTCTTTAGTTTATGTGTATTAATTAGATATTGTTTTGTAGAGTGTTTTGAAGAAATAAGACTGAGGTCAAATAAATGGCAGAGTCAAATATTTCTACACAATAGAGTCAAATATGAAAGGGGTGGTTCATATCGAGATATAAGGGATATTTCAAGTAATCGGAAGAAAATGACCGCAACTTTTTTGACCGAATGCCCTTTCTGGATTGTAGGTCGGAAACGACTGTAACTTCTACGACACGAGAGCCTTCAAGATTTGAGTTGGTGGAATCATCACAGAGGAATAATTCTTCAAATTCTAACTTCGTGCTCCAAAGAAACAATGAGGTTGTAGAAGAAAACAACTTAATTGATTTAAACATATGTCCATCAGATGGTTTCTATTATAGGTTTAAATTTTCTGAAGAGACTATGAAGTTGTGTATGTTTTTGTCTATTTGTGATTCCCAAACAGCTACTATGTTTGTTTGCATTGTTTCCGTCGAGATATAGTTTATTCCTATTTGGTTTCTTTTTTGCTTGCATATTTTATATTGTTTAAATTAGAAAAATCGTTTGAATGGAATGTTACGTTTGAGGGGAAAAAAGAGGAATGGATTAAATGTGTTAATTGGCGGAAAAAAAAGTGAATGAGAAAAAAAAATTAGTAGGAGGGAGTAAAATGTAATGTGTGGTAAAATGAAAGAAAGGGTATAATTGTCTTTTAATATAAAATTGCTCTGTATGGATAAAAAACGCTCTGTACGAATCAGCCCCATTACTAATTACTCTGCAAGCAACTTGCTTTAATAACGGGTCAAACCGGTTAGTTTATGTCGAAGTGTAATAGTTCAATATCATCTAATCCTTCAACTTGCATCTATTTTGCGGCCTGGCTCTCAAAAACAAGAACAAACTTGCCCATTACTCAACGATCGGATGTGTTATGTTTTGGGATATATGATCGGATCAGATTGTTAGAAAAGCATTTTCGAGCAGATAGGGATTGGAATCATTGAATTTGGTCGAGTATTGAGCAAAATCGAATCAAAATGGTGAAGTTTTGAACGTACCGTGTTCTTCCGTCAACGTTCTCGGCATCAAGAACATCAAGAAGGTGTTCGGCATATTAGAAAGTTCGGCCCAAACATAGTATTTGGCCCAAGTCTTCGGCCCGAACATAGTGTTTGGCCCAAGTCCTCGGCCCGAACTTCTTAGTGAACACTTGCTCGAACACAGTCTCGAACACAGTCTTCAAGTGCTCGGCTACTTCAAGTGTTCGACTACCTCAAGTGTTCGACAACTTCATTGCTCGGCCCAATTGTTCGGTTATAAGTGTCCGGCCCAAAACAGTCCTCGGCCCGAACTTCGGCTCAATTCAAGTTCGGCTTCCAGTCTTCGAACAATCATACCCGAACACCCTACCCGAACACCCTACCCGAACACCATACCCGAACACCACCCGAACACCATACCCGCCCAATCTATTAAGCATTAATTGTTCGGCCCAACCCCATATTCGGCCCAAATTGTTTTAATTCCACTTTAGAATTCAAAAATCATTTTAAAATGACTTCTAAGGATGCACTTTCAATCGGATCTGATCTCAAACCTCCGGTGTTATATCGAGGAGAATATCCTCAGTGGAAGAAACGATTTCTCCACTTCATCAAGAACCAGGAGCTAGCTACGGAAATTATTGAATCTCTCGAGCACGGGATCGCAGTATTTTATGAAGATGTATTGTTGAACCGGATGTTGTTCCAGCAGTTATCACTGGTAAACGTCGTCTTACTCCTGATAAATATTCAGCTCCACAAAAACGACGGGCTAAAGCTGATTTACAAGCATATTCATTTATGCTTCAAGGCTTACCAAATGATATCTATAACAGTTTGGATAGCCTTGAAACCGGTAAAGAGCTGTGGATGAGATCAGAAAGCAAATGGAGGGTACATTGTTAGGCAACAAAGCAAAAATGGTTACTACCCTAAACTCTTATCAATCATTCAAGGCCAAAATTGGAGAAGACTTAGAAAGTACATATCATCGATATTGTACATTGATGAATGAACTTCGCAAAAACCACTTACGAAAAGAAAATTTGGAGCTCAATATCAAATTCATTCACAGTCTTTTACCAGAATGAGAAATGTTTGGGAATAGTGCCATGCAACACAAAGATCTCAGTCTAATCGATATTCATGAACTTTATGAATATTTGCACCAAAATGAACCTATGGTTAAAAACATAGTGAAAACTAAACAAGAGACTGATGATACTCTTGCACTACTCACAAAACAACATCGTCAGTATGCAACAACTACTCAAAAGAGAGAAAGTGTTGAAGCACCTGTGACATCTACAACTGATGATTTGCAAAAAGAACTCGAAGATGTACTTCAAGCTATGTCACTCATTTCAAATTATGAGAAGAAGTATTACACAAAACTAACAAACAACAACTTAAGATCGTCCTCAAATTTTAAATTTGCTCCATCTGCTTCAGCAATAAAAAACACAACTGATAAGCTAACTCTTGCACCATTGGATCCAACGAAACAATGTTACAATTGTGGTATTGTTGGTCATTATTCACGTGATCGCAAGAAACCCAAAGTCCGTGATTCTGATTATTTTAAACGAAAGATGCTCATGGCTAAGCAAATAGAGGCTGAAAAAGTGTTGTTAGCTGAAGATCTTAGTTGGATGGAAGATTCTGAACCCGAAGATGAAGAACATTCAGCCAACTTATGCTTTATGGCGAGAGAAAATGCTGAGGTTGCTGATCGTATTAATGAAGCCGACAAGGATGGCAAGGTACATATTTCTCTTCTCTCTAATGAAAAAACTTCCACTAATTCTGATACTTGTTTTATCCAAAATCAGATATCTCAAATAGAATTATTAACTCAACAACTTTTAGTAGAAAAGATTTAAATGTTCAACTTAAAGATCGTTTAAATATTTTGGAAAAATAAAATGAACAAAATGCTCATCTAGGTGATCAACTTGTTCATCATATTCAACAAACTAAAGTTTTTAAACAAGAAAATCTGGATTTACAAACTAAAGTATCAGAACTGACAGCTAGGCACGATCACAATCACAAACAATACACTAAGACATGGTATGAATATCAAAGTACTAAAAATTGTTTGGAACGTAAACAACAAGAGTTTGAAGAAAATGAAAAACAATTTAAATATTTAAACATACAAATCAAGGAATTAACTGAAAATCTTCATGAACAACACATCAGTTCATCAAATGATATGCTAAACAAACAAAATATCATAAACAAACTCAAGCATGGAACCAATAAATTGAATTCACATACCAATAAAATATCATAAACACTATGTTCGGGCCGAAGACTTGGGCCAAATACTATGTTCGGGCCGAACTTTCTAATATGCCGAACACCTTCTTGATGTTCTTGATGCCGAGAACGTTGACGGAAGAACACGGTACGTTCAAAACTTCACCATTTTGATTCGATTTTGCTCAATACTCGACCAAATTCAATGATTCCAATCCCTATCTGCTCGAAAATGCTTTTCTAACAATCTGATTCAATCATATATCCCAAAACATAACACATCTGATCGAATTTTGCAAATTACAGTCGTTTTTTAGTTTTTCAACTTTTTCACAAAAATCACTCAATCAAGATCAATTGTTGATGGAATTGATCGAAATTTGATTCTATTCTTCTTAGAATCACTGGAGATACATGAATCTTCAATCAAATCTTCAATATCTAACAAAAAAATCGCAGATTAATTCACAGAGAATGAACGAACTTTTTCTTCAAAATTTCCAAATCTGAATCATTTCACCACGAATTTGGATCTACTCTTTGAGAGTTTTTGCTATGATACCAAATGAGAGATCAAATGCAATTGAAATGAAGCTAATCCATGGTAAATTAGTGAAGATTGAAGATCAAAGTGTGTGTTTTAGTGTGTGTGTTTTGAAAGAAGATGGAGGGAAAGTAGGTAGCTTTCAAAGTGTGATTCAATTAAAGTGAGGAAAGCTTACATTCTAAGTTTAGTTCATCCTATTTATACCTCCTAACTCTAAACATCAATTAACTAGTTGCCAATACTAATTAAGTCAATGAAGCTCAAAACCAGACTTAACAACTTCTGGATTATTCTAACAAGAAATACCTTCAATTTCTTAAAATATCTATATTTCTTGATTATCTCTTCACGGTCCTTTTCCGGTTTTACATAAGGACGCTTCTGAAATTCAAGTACACCCTCAAGAGCTGCTACAACCTCAGACATGGTTGGTCGTGCTTTATGAGAGCTACTCAGACAACGGAATACAACGTCTGAATATCTTTTGAAAGAACGCAGGTCCATTGAAGGCTTCAAATCTGGAAAGATAATATCGTCTAACTTCTCACGTCTGTAGCATTCTTTCCACCCATTTACTAGAATCTCTAGGTGACCGTCGCTAGCTTGAAAGCATAATCTCCCGCAGAGGACTTCAAATAAGACGACACCAAAAGAGTATACATCTGACTTTGCCCTTAGTATATTCGTCTCCTTATAAATCGGATCACAGTACCCGTTGGTACCTACAACGTTATCTACCGTAAATGTGTACAGCTGATTTGCTCGTCCGTGTCTTGAAAGTCCCATGTCAGAAATTTTAGCATTCCAGTTGTCATCAAGTAAGATATTGGAACTTTTTATATCTCGATGGAGAACTCTTTGTTGGGTGCCTTTGGGATCATGAAGGTAGTTTATTCCTCTTGCAGCATCAAGGCATATATTGATACGTTGTGTCCACGTGAGAGTTCTAGAACTTAAATGGCGATCGAGGCTTCCATTAGATGCATATTCGTACACAAGAATCATTTCATCATCCTCACTACAAAATCCAAGGAGAGATATGAGATTTTTGTGTGTATAAAGAGAAAGCATCATGATCTCCTTCCAGAACTCAATGTCTCCTTGCCCAAATTTACGATCCAGATGCTTTATAGCAACCTTGCTTCGCCCCTTAGAGTGAGACACTTCTCCTTCATAGACGTTTCCAAATCCACCGGATCCTATTGGATTGTTACCAAAATTATTGGTGGCTTTCTTTATCTCTTCGAGTTGGATCTTAAGATGTTCAAACTCATCCATGGAGGAGGAGGGCGTGATTTGTGGATCAAATAATAGTGAGGTAGTTTAAATCAGGTGTCCCACCTCACAGCAAGTTGAGAACTTGAAAGGAGAATGTAGCAAATGCTATCAAAAGGGCTTGTAATTAGAAAGATTGAACACCACTGATGTTACTATATATATACAATAATGAAAAATGAAACATAATTAAATTAATTAGTTAACTTGTAAAAATAACCCAATAACAAAGACGACAGTACTGTACATGTGAACATGTTAGTTGCCACAAGATGCCCAGAAGTCAATCCTTCAAGTGTGTATACGCATTTTTTATGTGTCAGCTGATCTCATAAGACCCAGATGAAAGTATTTAATTCCGAATTACAACTTAAACAATTTATGGGTGGTTACATGTCTCTTTAGTTGAACTACAAATTATGTGCAATTATTATTTGTTTTACATTAACTATTAGCAGCAGTATTATTAATAAGGGGATGATTTTTCTACCACAACTTTTAAGGTATGTACCACATCTAATGCTTAATATACTTGTACAGTTAGTTGTAAAATATATACTGTGTGGTATAACCATTAAAAATTGTGGTAGCAAAATCAATTCTCTTATTAATATAAGAGCAAAAGGGTCCGGGGGATGTGGTTGGCCATCACACGGTGGCTCGTAGTAGTAGGGGTGGCCGGTGTCAAACCATCTTTCGCGTGGTGTTTTTGACACCATCTTTCGCGTGGTGTTTTAAAACTGGCGGGAAACACTGTTTTTTTTAGTTTTTAATTAAATAGTGAGTAATAATGGATGTGGTTCACTAACTGGTTATCTATGATGGGAGATGCAAATGATGTCTAGTCCAGCTGGATTAATACATGAGTTTTACTCTCATATGAGGCGTGAGGTTGAGAGTTCGATTCCTCTAATACACCTCTTGTGGTGCCAAATATGGGGCATTTTCCCTGAAAATCTCTGTGGGGGCTAGGTTTGCCCTGTATAGGAGCTCAAACCCGGAGTGCTCGTTGAAATATTGCGAGTAGGCTTGCGTTGTTATCATTTGCTGTTTTCAAAATAAATCTATGATGGGAGGTGTGGTGGGTGTTACCCCACCTTAAGCTCTAAAACATGTAAGTCCATATAACACGATTGTATGTAAATTTTTTTAATTCCAGTTATTGGCAAATCCAATACCAAAGTCACCTGTGTTTTCAAACGAGTGGCTACCATATGAAAGCTTACACTCATTTTTCTTATTAATTTTTTTCCCACGTTGAAGTGGCCCGCCAAATAATAGATCCGCCCCTGGCAGTTATCATATATGATAATCCTAAACAAATTGTGGTTCGTTAACATGTCTCTTTAGTTGACCTTAGACATAAAAATGCTTGCACATAATGCTAATCCTAAATTTAACACGCGTTATTAAAACTAGAGAAATGATATTTAATCTTATCATTTATTCCTACTTATAGTCCTACTTTGATAATATGGCATGAGTAATCCACTAATTATCTCTTCTAATATTATCCTTTGATTTTGACACATATCTTTATTTAATAAGTAGGATTATTAGTATGAATTAGAGGTGCACATATGGGCTTTAGCCCGAGCCCGGGCCTAAAAAAAGCCTGAAAAATCCCGAAAAAGCCCGGCCTGAAAAAGCCCGAGCCCAAGCCCCTTTTAGCCTGAAATCCTAAACGGGCCTGACTTTAGTCATGAAAGCCCGTTAAATCCCGGGCCCGGGCCGGACCGGGCTAAGCCCGAAGCCCGAAAAAAGGCCTGAAAGCCCGAAAGCCTGAAAAAGCCCAAAAGCCCGGGCTTTTTAACGTTATAAAGCCCGGGCTATTTCTAAATCCCCAAAAATCTAGAGTTTCTCTTGTATTTTCTACCTTAATGATATAGCCATAATATGAATTATGAAGACTACCGTTGCATTATATAAATGAATTCTACCTTAATGATATAGCCATAATTGTATGTACTTTATGTTGGTTAAGTATTGAAAGTAATAGTTTGTTGATTTATTTAATTAGTTATAAAGAATATTTTATTATTTATATATTTTTCTAATCATATTATTATATAAAAGATATAATAGTAATAAAAAAAAAGCCCGAAAAAGCCCGGGCTAAGCCCGCTAAGCCCGTTTAGGCCTAAACAGGCCTACTTTTTTTCTTAAAGCCCGGGCTAAGCCCGGCCCGGGCTTTTTTAGGCCCGAGCTTTTTTACTCCAAAAAAGCCCGGGCTTTGTGCACCTCTAGTATGAATAAATGATATGAATCAATATCATGACTCTTAAAACTAAATTCTACCGTTAGCTATATTCTAACAACTTCAAGTAATTATGTTTGATCTATAAGTTAGAACAATTGCAGAAGAACTGAAAATATACTAGTATAACATTATACACTTGGATTTCCGTTAAAAAAATTGTACGGCTGGATTTAAATTACTGAACTTATTTTAACTTTTTCTATTTAGAAGTAACTTTTTATTCTAGGCTTGCTTTTTTTAAGGTTTCCTAATTTTTTTTGGCCAGTATTATAATTTAGGGATAATTGATTTTATATCTTTTATAAAATTTAAAAATTATCTCTGTATCCTTCTCAAATTCAAAAATTATCTCTATGTTCTTCTAAACTTTATAATTATTTTTATATCCTTCTCAAATTCAAAAATTATCTCTATGTCATTCTAAACTTTGTAATTGTCTCCATATCCTTCTAAATCTTTAAAACTCTCTTTTATGTCCAAAAACCTATTTTAATATCTATTAAATCATCACAATATCAATAATTATCAAATAAGTATGCAATATATCTGTTTATTATATATTAAAAATCATATTTATTTTCCTGTATTATTGATATTATCACGATTTAATAAATAATAAAATAGGTTTTTTGACATAAAGAAGAGTTTTAGAAGTTTGGAAAGATATGAAAGTAATTACAAAGTTTAGAAGGACATAAAGACAATTAATAAATTTGAGAAGAATATAGAAATAATTTATAAATTTTATAAGAATATAAAAGCAATTATCCCTATAATCTATTCTAGATAACTTCTATAATTAGATGAACGAATAAAGAAAGTATTAAAGACTTGCAAAGAAGCCGAAGCGTGAAGCGAAATTCCCTGTTTAAGGAGTATATCATTGAAAACATACAATTAATAATAAAGAGAAACGGAATATATTTTTATTATTTGTTATTACTTCATCTTGCTACTCATCATAAGACTACTCTCATTGGTATTTTCTGGGGTTGTGTCACCTAATAAAATATTAATAAAAAGAGAGAGAGGGTCACCAAAAGAGGTGACCTAGGTTGGTGGAGGAGACCAAGGTCACATGAGGGTCACCAATTATTTTATTGTTTCTTTTTGTTTTTTATGTGAGGTGGAATTTTATGATTGGTTGCTTTAATTTTAATAAGTAATAAAAATTTAGGTTGAGTTGAGTTGTTAATGTGTGTAAAAAATAAGGTTGGGTTGGGTTGTATAGGTGGAAGAGAGAAGTATTATTTTTTAATGAAAAAGTTGGGTTGGGTTGGGTTGGGTTGCTAATGGGGATAGTCTAAGTTAACATATGTAATCCACTAATAATATTTTATTATATCATCCCATAATTTTGAATATAAAAATAAATAGGAAAAAACAATAGAAATATATATATCATTTCTCAGTAATTAAATATGCATATCAAATTATCAAATATTAGATGATGTAATTTAGCCCTATAGAATTTTACATCAGAATAAACGAAGTATCGGGCTGGCCCACTTTAAAAGCCCTCTGAGCCCTAAAAAACCCCTGCCTTCAGTGTCAGATTCATCGGCAAACAATTTCTCCCGCGCAAATCCCTCCATCGATCGTCCGGCGATGATGCCCTCTTCTTAATTCGTAATCCAGTTTCAGTATCTTTCAACTTCCTGTGATTTTGTACTCGTCGATTCCCTATTTACGTTTATATTTTGCTGACGATGATAATTTTTTAGGTTTTAAATTTGGTATAAATTTTCCTACAATTATTTGAACAATGAACTGAAGTATTAGAGACAGCGATGTCTTTGAGGAGGTGTAGCAGGTGCAACCGCACATGGCCTCATATTTTTTGGGGGCCCAATTTATCTATATATCTTATATAAATACTGTTAAAATTTAAGTAAACTTAATAATTTAATAGAAAAAAAAAACAGAAAATCAATTTTTAGGGGTGTTTGGGAGGGTTTTTTTAGCGCTTTTAAGCTTTTTAGCTTATTTAAGTTATTAAGTACTTTTAAGTGTTTGTTTTGACTTATAAGCTTATGCTTATAAGCTTAATTAGAGGGTTTTAAATAATCCCTTTTGAAAGGGATTTTAAGCTTATTAATTTTTA
The DNA here is from genome assembly GCA_963853835.1 of Calendula officinalis. Lineage (NCBI taxonomy): Eukaryota > Viridiplantae > Streptophyta > Magnoliopsida > Asterales > Asteraceae > Calendula > Calendula officinalis. The sequence continues at coordinate 74,915,466 of OY970828.1, forward strand.
CCCTTTTATCCTCACCTTTGACACCCACATATATTTAATCTAAAAATTTTAATTTTTTTATTTTTTTTTTATTTTTTTATTTTTTATTTAGAAGTTTTTATTTTTTTTTATAATTTTTTCTTTTTTATTTTTTATACCCTTTTGATAATTTTACAATAAGCTTAAATAAGCTCTTCCAAACACTTTATTTTTAAAAAGCTTATTAATTCAAATAAGCTTATAAGCTAATAAGCACAAGCCCCCTTAATAAGTTTTCCCAAACACCCCCTTTATATATAAAATATTGTATTTTAGGGCCATTTTCGTCGATTTGCACAGGGCCTTCAGATTCTCGGAGACGCCCCTTATTAGAGATTGCGTGCAAAGAGTAGGATGAGTGAATCATATGCCCGTAGCATGTGAAAAATAGAATACTAATTATCATTATGCAGGTATTTGGTGTTCCTCATAGCCTAATGTCATAGGTTCAAGGTTTGTTGTGGACATGATTGGGGTAGATTTAGGAGTCTGAAGAAAAAATTATGGATACTGCAGTACATATCATATGTTCAATTGGTGCACGTTAGCAATAATAAAGTGGAATTGTGTTAATGTTTAACTTTAAACTGAGCTTTCACACCCTTTTTGAAGGTCCAGCATCACCATCATCGGTGGAATTTGTGGCGGTTTCTGATCTAATCTCTTCCAACCGCTGAAGAACCATCTGCACATGTGGCCGTTCTGAAGGCGATGGATCTACACAATGCAAAGCCAATTTCAAAGTATTCAACAATTGATCATTAGAAATCTCATAATTAATCCACTCTTGCTTCACAATCGAAGCCACCCATTGCATTAAATCTACACCCTCTTGTGGTGATTCACCAGTTAGGAGTTGTAACATGATCACACCTAAGCTGTACACATCGGTTTTTGCATTAGCTTTCTCAAGCTCAGGAGCCTTGTACCCGCTTGTTACCATGTTTGACATTTTATCAGACTTTATCAGCAGTGACAACCCGAAATCAGCAATTTTGGGGTTCATGTTTTCATCGAGAAAAATGTTGCTTGATGTTAGATTCCCATGGATAATATTGTGATCGGTGTGGAGGCTTATCAAACCTCTAGCTATTCCTTTTGCTATTTGCAAGCTTGTTGCCCAATCTATTCGTGTTTTGGGCCCTCGAGCTGCACGTAAGTCAACAAAATCAAGTTTCTTACAAAAGATATAATTATCTGAAATTAAAGACGTATCAAGGGGTTGTTTGGGAAATCTTATTTAAAATGGTTTATGCTTATTACTATTTGAATAAGTCTTATTACTATTTAATAAGACTTTGGATAGCTTTTTACCCATTGGAATAACTAGTTTTTTTAAAAGCTTATTCAAAGACTTTTTTTCTACTAACATTTTAATGGACTTTCAAAACTTGTCTTTTTTAGTCCTCTATATTTAATAGTTTTTCATTTTAAACTTTAGATATATTATACATAAATTCTTTATTATATTTTTATTAGTTAATAAATAAATTATATAATATTTAATGTCAATTATTATTATATTTGTGTATGATATATTATAAAAAATATTATATGTAGTAAGATGTTATAAAAATTGTCAAATTATATAAGGGGTGTATATAAAACATTTAAGATAGATAAAGGTAAATTAGAATTATTATTAAAGAAAAAACTTTTGAAAATGTTAACCATTAGAGATGCTATTTATGTATAGGTTTTTGGTTAGTAGATTGTTGATGTTGCAAAACTAATTATCTATTGTAAGGTTAACCATTGGGGATGCTCTAAAGTATTTGTTTTAGCTTATATAAGGATATTATAAAATTACCAATAAGGGTTTAAATGAGCGAAAACGGTTGTGAATAAAGGAAACATGGATAAAGGTAAGCGGTGGATAAAAATGTAAAACCCTTAATAAGCATTAAAAAGCCCTACAAAATGACTTTTGAAGAGGCTCTAAATAAGCTCATAAGCACAAGCTTATGGGAATGTTTAGGAAAGATTATTAATAATATTTATGAGCTTATTAGCTTATTAAGCTCAAATACGCTTGAAAATTTGAGTTTAATAAGTTAATAAGCTCATAAGTCACGTTAATAATCTTTCCCAAACATGCCCTATAAGTCTATTAAAACACTTGATATGATTTATTAAGTTTAAATAAGCTAATAAGCATACTCAAACACCAACCATTGTCAACACAATTCTTTGGGAAAATTTCAAGTTTGTGAAAGAAATATACTCAATCAATTGAAAGTTTAAAACACATAACTTACAATGTAGAAAAGTAGCAAGGTTTCCTTTAGGCATGTAATCAGAAACAAGAAATTTCGCTCCATTTGGGTGTATATAATAAGCTCTCAACGCCAAAAGATTTGGATGCCTAATTTTCCCAATCAAATTTACTTCAATCTCAAATTCTCTTTGATTTTTAGTAATCGATTCTCTAAATACTCTTACCAAAAATTCATCACCATCTTCTATTCTTGCCCTATAAACAAACCACTTAGCGTTTTCACCCATTTCACAAACTTCCACAGACAACAAATCAGCAGCCGCGAAACCTGCTGTACCTTCAAAGCGTACAAATTTCTTTACGGGCAGAGGCTTCTGAAATAAATCAATAATTAGCAAACATTCAATAAATACTACTACCATTCTAAACTTTTTTTTAAGAGATGTGGTATTGCTTCCTACCTTTTCTTCCTACCTATTAGATTAAGAAAAGTGTCAAAATCAAAAAGAAAATTAGTGGGTTACACATGTCAAGTTTAGAAGTAGGTATGAATACGGATAGTAAGAAAAAGGTAGAAAGAAATATCATTTTTTTTTAATCAAAAGAATATAATCTAATAAAGGAGCTAATAATTAATTACGTTTTCACCCCAGTTAAAGACCATTTCGGACAGAGCTGCCTTCAATTTCTCGAAATATCTATATTTTTGAGGAGCTTCCTCACCCTTGATTCTCTCTTCATAGTCTTTTGCCTGTTTAATATCATGATGCTTCTGAAATTTAAGTGCAACCTCAAGTTTGTCTACAACATGAGACATGGTTGGCCGTTGTTCACGGTTTCGATTCAGACAACGGAATGCAATGTCTGAAAATGTTTGCAAAGCAGATGAGTCCATTGAAGACTTCAAATCTCGAAAGATAATGTCATCTAACTTCTTTTGTTCGTAGCTTTGTTTCCACATAGGTACTAAGATCTCTAACTGGCCGTTGCTTATTTGAATGCATAATCTCCCGCAGAGGACTTCAAATAAGACGACTCCAAAAGAGTATACATCTGATTCTTTCGTTAGTTTGTACGTCTCCATATATAGCGGATCGCAGTACCCAGGGGTACCTACGACGTTAGTAACCAGAAACGTGTGTTTCTGATTAGCTGGTCCTGTTTTTGAAAGTCCCATGTCAGAAACTTTAGCATTCCACTTGTCATCGAGTAAGATGTTTGAACTTTTTATATCTCGATGGATTACTCTTTGTTGGGTGCCTTTGGGATCATGAAGGTAGTTTATTCCCCATGCAGCATCAATGCATATGTTGATACGTTGTGTCCACGTGAGATTTGTAGAACTTAAATGGCGATCTAGACTTCTGTTAGATGCATGTTCATACACAAGAATCTTTTCATTATCCTCATCACAAAATCCTAGGAGCGATATGAGATTTTTATGTGTGTAAAAAGAAAGCATCATGATCTCCTTCCAAAACTCAAGGTCACCTTGCCCAAGATTACGATCAAGACGTTTTATAGCCACCTTGCTTTTCCCCTTAGAGTGAGACACTTCTCCTTCGTAGACCTTTCCAAATCCACCGGATCCAATAACTTTGTTACCAAAGTTATTGGTGGCTTTCTTTATCTCTTCAAGTTGGATCTTAAGATACTCAAACTCATCCATGGAGGAGGAGGCCGTAATTTGTGGATCAAATAATAGTGAGGAAGTTTAAATCAGGTGTCCCACCTTACAGGAAGTTGAGAACTTGAAAGGAGAATGTAGCAAATGCTATCAAAAGGGCTATAGTAAAATTGAAAGATTGTACACCACTAACCTTGATATAAATTCATGTACAAAACTGAAACATAATTAAATTAATTAGTTAACTTGTTAAAATAACCCATAAATAAAGTCAACTCTTCATGCGTACGTGTATGCGCGTTTTTATGTGTCAGCTAATCTCATGAATATCTATAAAAGAGAATTTAATTTGATATTACAACCTAAACAATATATGAGCGGTTATCATGTCTCTTTAGTTGACCTTAGACATAAAATGCTTGCACATAATGCTAACTCTAAATTAATATGCATTATTAAAACTAACTTCTATCTGATACGGATTCGTATAAGCGGAAGCTATAAACCTAGCTTGGGGTCGTGTCCGGCCAACCGACTCACGGATTAAGAACGAAAGTTCTTGTTTCAAAACGAGAAACGTTTTCTATTAAATCAAACTTGTCATCCAACAATGATTACAATGTTTTAAATAAAGATCCTAAATAGCAATTCGAAATAAACTAGAAAAAGGAAACAACTTAAATAAAGATAACTCCTAAAAAGAAAAAGATAAACAAGTTTGTTGGATGGTTGAAAATAGTCTTGATCCGTATCACTATCGTTAGCTATATTTTTGGTTTGTATAGTTTGATGCTTAGGCAACAGCTCACTTAAAAGAAACTTATGACCATATGTATGTACTTCTTGAATTGATAAAAGTATCACGGTATCATTTGATCTGACAGAAAAAAACAACAAACGTTCATCTTGACGCTTAACCTCCGTTACTTTAGGGATGAAAAAAAGACTCGAACCCAACGTGGAAACCTGAAACCCGAACTATTTAAGTGCGAAAGAGAAAATTTGATTGGTAGTATAGTATAATTAATGTACTTTTTTTAAACTGTGTTTTTTTTGTAGTGGACAATAAATTTGGGATGGAGGGAGTATTATATTAAAACTTCAATATATTTCATATGTAAAAATATATTATATAATTAATATATAAATAATGCATGTACGTTGTATTTTTGTGAAGAGGTGAAAAACATTCGGGCCAAAAACGGGAATCTGGGCAGGGTTGGGACAAGCCATAGCCCCAATGGGCCCATAAGAACCCGAAGGGGAACGGGGCGGGGTTTTTCTTATCGGGTTTGGGGACCGAGATCTCCCGCCACATTGCCTTTCTGTCATCTTTTCTGCTCCACACAAAAAAAAAATATGGAAATAATATGAACAAGTAATAGATGAGCACTCGTAAGGTAAATTAATTCAACTCCATTATCCATCAAACAAACAAACAAACGAAGAAACAAACAGGGAACACCCTTAAATTCTGAAAGTTACTGATGATGTAAACAATCGAATAACAAGTAGTCGTACATATGAGATTTTAAGTAAATTTCATTTTCAAAATAAAATTAACAGAAGAATAACTTCAGAGAAATATCATAACATTTTTCGTGGTTCTTAACAGAGAGTATAGAAGAGATGATTTTGTTATATATTTCACTAAAGGTTTACAGTGGTTTTATAGCCATATTACGTACAAGGAAAGGAGACTAATACAAGAAGGTACGAACTAATACAGGAAGGTATTGAATTGTATAACAGTTGTGCATTTACTGTAATTGTCTTGATTATAATTGACCTAATTAGGTGCCTTGGATGTATCCGTAATACGCCCCCGCAAGATGGAGGATCCATTGGATACTCCAATCTTGGAACGAAGATGGAGGAAAGCTGCTTGACCTAGCGGCTTTGTGAGAACATCGGCTAACTGGTCGGTGGAGTTGATGTGTAGAACACGCAGGGAGCCATCTTGAACTCGTTCACGCACAAAATGATAGTCTAAAGCAACATGTTTCATTCGTGAGTGATAGACAGGGTTAGCACATAAGTATGTGGCACCCGTGTTGTCACAAAATAAAGTAGGCGGCTTAGAGGATGCCAAGCCTAGATCACGCAACAGGTGTTGGACCCAAGTGACTTCGGCTGCTGCATTGGCTAGAGCCTTGTACTCTGCTTCTGTTGATGAGCGAGAGACTGATTTTTGACGAGCTGAACGCCATGAGATGATATTAGACCCAAGATATAAAATATATGTTGTTGTAGACCTGCCACCGTTAGACACTCCACCCCAATCTGAGTCAGAGAAGGCCTTGAGGTCAAGAGAGGACCCTTTATTAAGAAATAAACCATGATGTATTGTCCCTTTTAAGTAACGAAGAACTCTCTTTAGGGCCTGCCAGTGTGTTTGTGTTGGTGAATGCATAAATTGAGAGAGCCGGTTGACAGCAAATGATACATCGGGTCGTGTAAATGCAAGATATTGCAAGGAACCCACAAGTTTCCGGTAGGGTGTTGGATCAACAGTCGGAGAGCCATCCATAGGAGAGAGAACAACTGACGAGTTCAACGGGGTAGCTACTTCTTTGGCGCCATCCATCTGAAATTGGGACAAGAGATCTTGGATATGTCGATGTTGGGAGAGAAATAGACCGGTGGAAGTGGGTATGACCTCAATACCAAGAAAATGATGAAGTGGACCAAGATCTTTTATGGAAAAACGAGTGGCAAGAATTTTGGTGAAATGTGTGAGGAAGTCGGAATTATTGCCTGTGAGGACAATGTCATCCACATAGATCATGAAATAACATGTCACTTTATCATGAGTGTAGATGAACAGAGATGCATCTGCCATGGATTTGCGAAAACCGAAGGTAAGTAGGAATTGTGTAAGTTCCGTATACCATGCTCGAGGAGCTTGTTTTAGACCATATAGAGATTTGCGGAGCTTACAAATGTGATTTGGGAATTGAGAATGTACGAAGCCAGGTGGTTGAGACATGAAAACTTCTTCATACAATGTCCCATGCAAGAATGCATTGTTTACATCCAATTGACGGAGTGGCCAGTTTTGGGATAAGGCAATGGAGAGGATGGTGCGAATGGTCACAGGTTTGGTAACCGGACTGAAGGTTTCAAAATAGTCTTTACCGAATTGTTGATGAAACCCTTTTGCGACTAGGCGCGCTTTGTATTTGGCAATGGTACCATCTGGATTTCTTTTGACACGAAAGACCCATTTACAGCCGATGGGTTTTTGAGATGTTTGAGGAACAAGTTCCCACGTGCCGTTTTGCATTAGAGCATTGAATTCATGATCCATGGCTTCACGCCATTTTGGATCTTTCATGGCTTGGTTATGAGTGGTAGGTTCAATTGTGGTTGGTATAGGATGAAGAGTAGCGGTGTTGACAAAGTTAGAGTTGTAATATTTGGAGTTTGGTTTGTGGGTTCGTTTGGAAGTGGGAGGGGAAGGTGGAGGAGTTTGGGAGATGGTAGGGGTGCTCGGAGGCGAGGCTGATAATGGGGAGGCGGAAGGTGAAGATGAGCGAGGAGATGGAGGGGGTGGAGGCGAAGATTGTCTTGGCCGGCGGGAGTAGGTGATTGAGTATGACGGCGGATGAGGAGTATGACTTTTGGGAGTTGTAGATGAGTTGAGATTGGTTGTGGGTGTATTTTGAGGGGAAGGTGATTGAGAGTGATGTAAGGGAGTTGTGGGTGGAGTTGGAGTAGGTGTGGGTGATGAGGGAGGTATGGGTGAGGGTGCGGGAGGGGAAGAATGTGGTAGGACGCTAGGGGTGGTGATAGATGGATGTGGTGGAGTACTAGAAGTCGAAATAGGGTTGAAATCATTAGTTGTGGGTGGTGGAGATGGGTTAGGATGATGGTGAAATGGAAAAGTGTCTTCTATGAATTGAACATGTCGAGAGTGATATAGACGTTTGGTGGAAAGATCAAGACATTTATACGCTGATTTGGATGTGGAGTAGCCAAGAAATATGCACGGGGAAGAGCGGGGTTGAAGTTTGGAGGTAGTGTATGGTTTGAGCCACGGATAACAGAGGCATCCAAATGGTTTTAGTTTGGAGTATGTTGGTAGTTGATGAAAGAGAATTTGGAAGGGGCTTTTATTGGCAAGAATAGGTGTTGGTAGACGATTTATGAGATAGGCTGCAGTTTGAAAAGCATGAGACCAATATTGCAACGGAAGTTTGGCATAATGAAGGAGAGATAGACCAGTTTCAACCAGATGCCTATGAAGGCGTTCCGCTACTCCATTTTGTTCGGGAGTATGTGGTGGGGTAGTATAATGAGAGATACCATTGGATTGTAGGAAGGGGAGTAAGCCTAGGTACTCACCTCCATTGTCTGTGAAAAGAGACACAATTGGATGATTAAAGAATTTTTCAACAAGTAACTTGAATTGTGGGAATAACTTGGCAATATCGGATTTGTATCGCATTGGATATAGCCAAATATATTTGGAGTAATAGTCAACAAATATCACATAATAAGTAACGCGATCAATGGATTCTTGAACAGGCCCCCATACATCTGAGTAAATTGATTGCAAAGGTTTGGTAGCAACGAAAGAATTTTCACCAAAAGGTAATTTATGACTTTTATTAACCGCACAAGAGGGACAGTGAACATGTGAGTGAGACATAATTTTAGAATTAAAACCTAGACTTGAGGTGATAGTCTTGAAAACTTTAAGAGATGGATGACCTAATTTGTGGTGCCAATGGAGAGACTGTTTGGTGGTGGTGAAGTGTAGTTGACGTAATGATGAGATAGTAGCATGATATATATCGTCAGTGTTCTCACCCCGTAGTAGATGCGCCCCCGTGCGAAGATCCTTCACAAGAAAATAAAATGGAAAAAATTCAACAGAAACATTGTTAGTCTTGCATAATTTAGCAACAGAAATTAAGTTCCGTTTCAAGTGTGGAACACACAAAATATCAGGTAAAGATAGAGATTTTAGTGGTGTGGTGATGTGTGTTGAGCCAGTGTGAGAAATTGATAAATTTGTACCGTTTCCAAGCATTATTTCATCCGGACCTCCGTATTCAGAAACATTTTGTAGGGTGGATGGATCAAATGTGACATGATTTGATGCTCCAGTGTCAAATAACCAGGTAGGTTGTACAGGGGTGGAACCAGCGGCAGTGATTTGAATGGTTGAAGGTTGGGAAGCCATAGAGTGATTGATTTGGTATCGAACCAGAAACTGGATCAAGGATTCGAGAATTGAATCAGACGGTGGTGAATCAGAGGTTCGTCTGAATCAGATGGTGGTGAATTTTGATGAAGATGACCGAGAATTGTTTGTCAATTGACTTTATTCTCTGGTATATGTCACGATTGACTGTATTAGGGTTTGGGTTTTGAAGGAGATTGATATTGAAGGTAAAGAAAAGATCGAGAATTGCTCAGAGGAGCTTTTTACAGTTCTGATACCATAACAGAGAGTATAGAAGAGATGATTTTGTTATATATTTCACTAAAGGTTTACAGTGGTTTTATAGCCATATTACGTACAAGGAAAGGAGACTAATACAAGAAGGTACGAACTAATACAGGAAGGTATTGAATTGTATAACAGATGTGCATTTACTGTAATTGTCTTAATTATAATTGACCTAATTAGGTGCCTTGGATGTATCCGTAATAGTTCTTGGTTTCTTCCTGGATATAATTTAAATAGCATTTCTGCAATTGCATATAGTTTATAAGAATTTAATATTCTAAATAATATAATTTTGCAGGTTTATTAGAATTTCACCATGGGCATATTCCCAAAATTTAACCATAAACAATCTTAGGAAAATTAAATCTTGATTTGGAAGCAAACTGAAGACTGTTTTGAAAACAATCTAGAACCAGTAATTAACCGAACCAAACATGAATAGCCAGATCAATTTCATTCCCTGCTTAGCTCTTCGTATATATATGTGTTCCATCATTTTAGTTTTTACTACAAATTAACTTCAATGGATAAAATCCAAAATGCAACCCTAAAATATATTCACATTTGAGAGTAACCTCATAAGTCATATCCTAAATCCTAAAGAAACATGTTCGTAAACATAAAACAAATGATCACAAACCTATTAACATCACACGATAAAAGAAAACAGACAACTATGCTTATATCTAAATGTCTCGACATTCTTCACCACATTTCCAAATCTCTATATACGTTCTTCATATGCACAACTTCAAATGATTTTTGGGTAAGAATCACCCGAAAGATTCGGGAGAGATTCAATTTTAGGAAGCTGATGCAACATATTATTATACGAGTCTTCATGTGACATGCCAAAATCCGCATTTTGGGGAACCATATTACAATCCTGCATAAAATAGTCATTCCCATCATTCCAATTATTTATGTAATTCATCCCAGGGTCAGGGGTACAATAGTCATTTCCATCACCGATAAGATCCCAAAGCGAGTTGACTCTTGACTTGAGATTTTTCTCATCAAAACGTGTGGTTAACTCTTTGTCGTTTAGTAGAATCTGAGAAATGTTGTCGAGCATATTGTTTTGATTGATGTGGTTTACATGATCAGATATCGATGTAGTTTGTTGGACACTCGGGTAGTTGACCTGCTGCCCGATATTGTTTGACCCTTCGAGACCTAAACTTTCGGAAAACGGTAAAACGTGACCGGGATTATTCTCTGGGATATAGTGTCCAATGTGGTCTACACTTTGGTGGACTCTCGGTTGGTTGACCTGCCCGGAAATGTTTGACCCTTCAAGACCTGATATTTCTAGTTGGTTATAACCATTATTATTGACTACATTTTGATCTTCAATCGAAGCTTTTGCTACAAATGGTAAATCGAGAACGATGTCCGATTGTTGGCTAAGACAATTGAGTCGTGTGTCACATTGTAATAGCTTTTCATAATGCTTATTAAGCACACCCGGTGCACACTCTAGATAATGTTGCCTGCAAGAAATCAAAAATTATGGTCAAACCAACATGGTTGACTTCATTGAAAGAGTCAACGAACCTAAAAAACACAAGTTAATTATCTGATTTTGATAACTAATATGAGAAATATCAAAAGAAAATACCTATATATACTTGCTTCACCGTCAGTAAAATCAGAAGTTGTTTGCCAAAGGGTATGTTTTCTAGGCTGCGGGTCGGTCTCTCGGAAGAAAAGCGGTTTTTCACGAAGCTGACAAAATATAGATATTATAAATAAATAGTTAACAATATTAACATTTATACAAAAATAAAAAAATATATAATAAAGGAAGGAGGTCGATACCACAATAGTCAAAACACCAGGCCCATTATCGGGACAACTTGCCTTGAGGCCCACAATATCTGACCATTGGATTTCTATTTTATTCTTCAGCCCATCATCTAAAACCTCCCATACAATCTTATGTTTTGCAAAGTAACATTTTCCCACTAAATCACCTTCATGTTTTGATACATACTGCAACAATTAACAACTTTTAGTTACATTTCAAAATATTCTACACTAAAATAAAGAAGACATTATCAGGTTGGGTCAAGTAGACCCAAACACAATCTTTATCCAAAATAAAACTTTAAAAAAAATTATTAGTGTGTCACATATACCATTTCAATACTTTAAGCTAATTTTTACCAAATATAACATGAATCGATCCATTCATAAGTAAATGGATCGAAATTAACAACTCTACACAAAACTTAAAATGGTCGAGTCTAAACAATGTGTATAACAAGTTATAGACTTTCTTCATAAAGTGTTAGTGCCAAATTATTTTTTAGGCTACTTTTCAAATCTCTTACACAAAAAATATATATATATATGTAACCCGAATTGACCCATATGAAAGTCAACAGGTCAAAATTACCACTTGTGCATGAAAACTATACACAAAAACATATGTAAATAATACAGTTTTGCACACACGTACCTCCCATTTCCCGATCCTTAAAAGTAGAGCGGGAAAATTAGACGCTTTTAACTTCTCAATGGGGCCCGATGTGGCGGCTTTTGACTTGGCATACTTCTTATTGCCTGATTGAATGTTTTTATTGGGCGAAACAACATTATTTTTGTTGCCTTGAGAAAGTCTTGATTGAATTAGCTCCACAAATGATGGAGTCTTTGTCATTCTCAGGCCCAATGGGCTGGGCTCGTCAATAGAAAGTGACACCACGAAATTATTGATTTCAACATCCGACTGCAAATCAGTAATTAGTTTATAGTTAATTACATGTTATCAAAACTCAAAAGGTAATTACCATGATTTATGTCCTAATTAGGCGTACATATTATCAAAATTTAATAACCATGATTTATGACCTAATTAGTTTATAGTTGGACTGAAATAAATATAATCAGTGTTTTAAAAAAAAGGGGTGATATTCCTACCACAACTTTTAATGCATGTATCACATCTAATGCTTTAAATGCTTGTACAGTTAGCTATAAAATCTGTACTGTGTGGTATAACCATAAAAAATTGTAGTACCATTATCAATTCTCTTTAAAAAATCGTTGCGGCCGTCATCGAATGATAAATTCCACAATCGGAACAGTCTATCGGAAATGTCAAAATAGGTCAAGGTCAAAATAATATAATGTATAGAGAAAAAGTTGATAAAAGTCAAAATAAGAACGACGTAGTATGAGTTTTAACAACTGCTACAAAAAATAAAGTGTTCCTCGCGTGGAAGTGGTGACGATGATGATGCATATAAATAATTTTATTTATTTTACTCGAAATAAAAAATTGAAGCAAAATCAGTTTTAGTTTCAATAGAATAAACGCTAATTCCGGTTTTAATTTTGGAACCTGCAAACTTATTAAACGCATCTGAATTTAATTAAAAAAAAAATCAAAATCACATTGAAAAACCCAAATGTTTGATTTCGAGTACAAATAAAAACTTTAAAAAAAATTGTTTTTTTTTTTTTGCAAATCCATAAACAAGAATATATAAATACTGGACCAAATCATCAGTCCTCATTCATAAAAATAAATAAAAAGATTAAAACCTCGTAAGCTTCTTGGGAAGACGACGATTTACACCGTTTATTAACCGGTGACTCCTGTTCACACTCTTCAGACTTTATCTGACGCTTTTCGCCGGAGACATTCGTCATTATCTGCTCCGGCAAGGTATTCCAGTGATTGTTCTCAACCCACATTGATTGAACCATGATTTAATTTTACTTCAAAAACTTGAATGAATGAGAAAGAAAAACAAAGAAATATAACGAATCAAGAACCCTAAATTCGGTGGGAAAACATGCGATTTGAGCTCCGATAAAATGGGGAACGAAGTGAGGAAAAGAGGCGTGAGACAAAATCTATTTATACGTAAAGTTGGAGGGAGAAATTACGAAAATGACCTGATATCCGAAGAAATCTGCTAGGATACAGGCAAGATACGGAGAATTTTTTCGATTGGAAACCTTGTTAATCATGACTCATGAGCGTTTAATAGTCTATTATATTTAGATAATATTGTGTAAATGATAATCAGCGAGTTAATGTTAGAGTCATATAGTGTTAAAGAACAATACTTTGTTATTTAATTAAATGTAAAATTATTATTGTTATTTAGTTAAATGTAAAATTAACAAAAAGAACACTGTAAAGATAATATTATTACTAGTGCATGTTTTGTTAAACTTAAACATATAATAAAATGTAAGTTTATCAAATTTTAATAAAATTAAGGAAAAAGTTAACATTTTTTGAATTTAAAAATTGAAATGCAGTTTAATATTTTTTGAAATAGGAAAAATATGTTCTTAACTTATTATTTGTTTTTGTAATTACTAATTAAATACATCAATTGAAATGGAGTAATATAGTAATGTGATAATAAAAAATGAACTACCAAGCTAAAACTCTTTAGTAGATTAATAATAAATAAAAAATAATATTTTTTAAGACATCCCTCATAAATTGCAGTGCTTATGCAAAAAAATAATCTTGTGAGCTTGTGTTAAAAGGCACTGGTCCTCCCAATTATGACTAGGAAGACTGTATTTCATGTTATAGAAGTATTTCAGCATTATATATTAATCATTTAGAAAGTCCAAGTCTTGGAGGATAATATCACTTTTGGTTTTAATATTCATTTATTAAGATAAACTACTATATAAAGTTATTTGATAATCAATGTCATGTTATTATAAAATTTTAACTCACAAAACTATATGTTTTTTGTGTAATTGTGTCAACACGAAAATATGGTCGATTGATAAATGGAGTGGGTTTGTAAAACTTGTAATCCATTCCACTTTGGCATGTACATTTTTTTACTTTCCAGTAGATTTAATTTTAGAATCCAACATGAATAAAATTCAAATGCTTGTCCAGCATAGCTAATCATGGAACTAACCATATGTTTTTGTTTACTCTTATCAACAATGTTTCTTACATGACAATTATTATATTATAGATAGAATTGTATACTGTATTAGTTTTATATAAGACCAATTTGTAGATTATTTTTTGAGTGACTAAGTGAGAGAAGAAAAATTCTTTAACCATAACATATTTTAGACAATGTTTTTTTTTTTTTTTTTTGAAAATAAAAGGAACACCTTGAAATAGAGCTTCAGCATTGTCATCACCCCACACAAGGAGACCGCAAATATATTAATCAATCAACAAATTACAACCCATACAATGTTGCATCAAGCAATTACAAAACATACAAATCAAAATACTCACTATATGTAAAACCATACAAAAAACAACAAAGATTACTTCTTGATCTGCATGTTAACACCCCATTCTTTAGCCAAGCCAATACGTCTGATCACACTTTTAATGTTGTTTCTGAGTCATGCTACTAACAATGCTATCCCAGTCATCATTTAAATCAAGGGCATATATCATTCTTTTCATCTTATCCCAAATACCTCTAGAATACTTCCAATTAAAGAATAAATGCTTATGGGAATCATTACAAAGGGCAGATCATAATACTATTAGGGTTCCATTTCATAATTCTGTCCTGCGTTTGTAGCCTTTTATTCACAGCCAACCACAAAATAAAAGCATGTCTCGGGTACCCTTGAGAAAACCAAACAAACTTGTACCAATGGACTTTATTATTGTTCATAATAAGACTCTCCCATACATTTCATCCACAAGCTTCCCATCATTCATCTTCCATTTAACACCATCATTTTTAGAATTATTAATCACAGGAACAATTATATATTGAGTACAGGGGATAACATTAATCCAATCAGAGGGCCAATTCCACACACCATTTTGAATCATTTTCTCAACAATAACATCATCACTTAACCTTGCTTCATAAACGCGTCTCTTGCCAATAAATCTGCACAGAGGACCAGCAGAACTCCAATTATCATACCACATTGAGGTGCATTTACCATTACCAATAGTATGAATAATTGAGTTCCTGAATTTATCCCTCAAGCTTAGTAATGACTTCCACATCCAACTGTCTGTATTTTTAGCAACAATATCCCAAAAGTTTCTACCTTTTAATTTCACCCTTTTGACCCAATCCACCCAGAGAGATTTCTTTTTGGTCACAATATTCCAAATGTGCTTACTAAGTAAAACTTCATTCCAAGGACCCAACTCTTTTATCCCCAGCCCTCCTTGATCTTTAGGGTTACAGATGACTTTCCAAACAATTTTGGCTTGTCCTTTCTTATTCTCACATTGATTCCACAGAAAGTTCTTAAGCATTTTTTCAATACTTTTGATAACAGATTAGGGTAGGTGGAAAACAGTGGCCCAATATATATGTTTAGAAGCCAAAACTGAAGTAATTAGCTGCAACTTACCAGCATAAGAAAGACTTTTATGCTTCCAGTCACCAGTTTTATCCACAGAAAGTTCTTAAGCATTTTGATAACAGATTTTAGACTATGTTTTTGCTCACCCGTTGTTACATTACATCGGCGTCACATCAGCTCGACCAAAAACATTACAAATTTGACCAAACTCACGTAGCAAGCGACCAAATCCTTCCCCTTTGAAATCAACCCTTTCCCCCTCCAATGAATTGCAATTGGTATGGTTGATTACAAACCCTAAATGGGAGTTTACAACCGAAAGAGAGAAAACTAGAAAGAAACTTGACTATCAATCAAAAAACTAACTAAACTATCACAATATTATGTATTTATAAGCTATGACGCCTAATCCCACTATTTGTAACCAACAATTGAGTGTTGGTAATTCAGTTAGCAATCAGGTGTGTACATCACGTGATTTTTATTAAAAGGTTCATATCACTTTATTATTACATTTAATATAATATAAACTAAATATTACATTAATACTTTATCAACTAATACTAAAGATGGCCACGTGATATGATACGCAAGTCAATAATCTAGTGTTTAAATAATTTTGATTAAACATATCCATTCTGGACCTGAAAGCATAAACCTAAACATAAAAAACATTTTGTTGAAGCATAAAAAACACCAAACCCAGTGAACCATTTGAATGCACAAAAGTCATCGTAACAATTTAATACACAATTTAATACACTTTGCATTTCGTTACCTGCAATGACTACAAACTATACCAAAGCAAATGAGTAAAAAGGATTGCAATTCGAAACCACAAATACAACAAATAATAACAAATTAACAATAACAAAGCTGTTGCTTCTGCTTAGAACTTGTAGCTCTAGTCAAAACGGTTTGGTCTAATGGAAACGTTTGAGGCTAATTTGCTCGGTTGACTTTTAGATAAGGTAAGGCCCCTATAACATTGTTGTAGTCACTGCGGTCAACTTGTACCTGCATGACACAATTGAGTGTTGTGAGATATACATGACATATTGCGCCGATTTCTTATGAAGTTTTTTTTTTTTTTTTTTGTGTGCCTAAAATAAGAAAGTACTTTTACGTTCATCCCTGTTTAGTCATTGTACAAATGTTTTTCACAATTGTTTCATTAAAACATGGATGTGTCTCGTATGGGTCGTTTGGCAACCTAATGACCTAATATAGGGATGAAATGACGACAATCGTATGACCTAAACGGGAAACAAATTTATCATTTAATGGCCCAATTAGACATAAAATTGTCAACATATTCCATTTTTATGGTGAAAAACAACATATGATCTCTTTTATCAAGTGATCGGATAATAACTAAATGATCAATCACTTGATCTATTCAAAACAATTATTTCCATCTTTGATTTGTTCATCTAGAGTAGAAACTTAATCATGACTTAAACATATGTTTTCACTATTTCGGTATTCATTTAGTGTTAAGTAAGCTGTAAACTATTTACATAATCACGAAAACGAATTATATAATCATTAATTTCATAAGATTAAAAAAACTAACCGTTTTAGACAAACGTGTTCTCCTCTTAGCATTCTTCTTCCTAAGCAAATGCTGTTTCCCAGCTCTCCTTCTCACTATCTTCCCTGTACCCGTTACTCGAAATCGTTTTGCAGAAGCCTTCATATGCAAAATTCAAGACAACAAATTAAACAAACACTCAACACATTCGATTATAAAATGTAGCATTTGATTCCAATAAATCATAAAACCTTCAAAACCCCCAAATATGTGAAGACTTGACATTTCGCAAAAAAATTGAATAAAATCCCAACAATGAAATTAGACGTATAAAGTTCTCAATTTAGCAAATTACCTTGTGCGTTTTCATCTTATACCCCTTTGCAGCTACAATTGTAAGAGGTTGGGAGTTTCGATTGGGGGAAGCGACAATTAGGGTTTTGTTCGGGAGAAGTGGGGAGAAAATAGTGGAGTGTGATGATGAGAGGTTCAGTGGCGTTGATTTCTTAGCGGATTGTGAGAGACAAACGGTGGTATTACATGTAGGGTTTCTTCGAAGAGATTTCACTGGAGTTAAGAGCGCAGTGCAATTGAAAAATGTTGAAGACGCCATTGTTGTCGTCTTGATGGAGCTCTGTGTGTTGTGACTTGTGAGGATAAAGGAATTTTGGGGTTTCTATCTTCTGTGCAGTATGTGTCACTCGCTATATCCGTTGGGAGGTGATATCTTGTTTTCTGAGTATGGTTGGTCCTATATCCAAAGGGAGCTGATTTGTACAGAGTAGCTTTTATTCATAGAGTAAATTCATCCCAAATGACAATCATATCCTTAATAAGAGGGGTGAAATGTAAAATGTATTAAAAGTAAAGGAAGGGCATGATTGTCATTTGGGATGAATTTGCTCTGCATGGATAAAAGTTGCTCTGTACGAATCAGCTCCCATATCCAAACACTCCAAAAATCTTTACTATATTTACCCATTCCATAATTAGCAAAGCTGAAGATTCAGCCAACATAATCATGCTAATTATAGACGGAGGAAGCAGGTTTTGAACCTGCAACCTTAGGGTATCAGGACTACGCCCAAACCAACTGATCTGGGCTTCGATCTGTTAAATACCTAAAACATATCTTTAATAAAGCTAAAACAGGTCATCAATGTTTTTAATAAAGTTTGATTTGGTGTGTTTTTAAAGCTCCTCGGTTGCTTCAACTTTGAGTATCATTCTGCAAAACGCCTCCTCGATTCCTTACAAGCTTTCACAAATCTGATACGAATCGTTTTAGAAATCACAATTGAAATGAAAAACGATTATAACTCACTTAGGGATTCGGGAATAAGAACGAAATCCGAAAGAGTGTTATTGATACGTGGGATAAACCCTGAGTTCGTACAGAATTACAGAGAGAAATCAATTCACAAATTGTCTAAAAAGTAATTAACAACTAAGCAGAGAAGCTTATATAGCTCTCGTCTTCACCTCGAGCTAAACGGCTTCAACAAACTCTCCCGCTCCACTTGACAGCTGGCTTCAACTAACTTGCCAACTAACAATCACGTGACACGCACGTGATTCATTTATTCGTATCAAAATCTTCACCCTATAAATACACATAATATCGTCGGAGAAAGTCTACAATTCCATACGAAACTAATTCAAAACACAGACCCCTGATTCGAAATAACCAGCAACGAATTTGAGGTTAGGTTCTATTCATATATGGTTATTGTTTCAAATCACCAGCAACGACTTTGATGACTGTTCAATTGTTTAATGTATACTTGATTCCATTTGATTTGTTGCTTGTTTATTGTTTCTATTCCTTACCGATTCAGCTGTGTTGTAATTGATTTCGATTGATGTTTTTGTTTAGTGATCATGCCTACCGCTATTGTCACTTGGAGCTCCACAAACATGTGATTAAGGATTGTCAAAAGACTTGTCTACACCAACGGTGTAGTAGCTAAAGGAGTTTGCTCAAACTTCTTATGTAAGAACATATCTCTCATCTTGTTGGTTACTCATATGATTATTTATCATAATAGAAATAAAAATTGTGCTAAATTTTGAAACTTAATTGGGTGACATAAAACGTGGAGCTTATGTGCAAATAATGGGTCCAGTTGGAAAAGAAATGCTTATGCCAGAAATGCTTATTCCATAGGATCCTAATGCAACTGTAATTATGGTTGTTGTTTTCATTCTTTTATATAAATTTTTTTCACGAATCATGATCCTAACACGTGATCGCTTCCTTCCCTTTGTTTATGCAAAAAATGTTCTTTGAGAAGCACAAAGACTATCAGGTACCATTGACTTTGATAAATCTTGTTGATTTTTTTTGTATTTAGGAATAATTATTTAGCTTTTGATTTGATAATGTACAACCTATTACACTCCAGTTATTAAAGTTTGCAGGTGGAAATTTTATTTTATTCAGTTAAATGTAAATCCACAATATCGTTTGTCGTGTTTTAATTTTAAGCAATTGTGCAGCTGAAAATTTGATTTTATTCAGTTAGATATTGGAAACAATAGTTTTATTTACTGAATGTTTTTGGCCGGTTTCAATTGGTATACATTACTGAATATGCTTGACCCGTTTTGTCAATTTGGTCAAGAGAGTCAAATGAGTCTATGTGCTCCATCAGAGGTCAAATAATTTTTTTGATTAAAGTTTATTCTATTTTACAAATTTAATGAAAGTTGTAAATTTGCAATAATTTTGAGCTGTTTTCTATTAGAGCTGATTACTTTTTCAATTAAAGTTTTTCTATTTTATCAATTAAATTTAAGTTGTAAATTTGCAAGAATTTTGAGTTGTGTATCAATTAGTGAATGTACCGTTTTCATTTTTAGGAACTTTAGTAAACACATAAACTCTATCAGCAACCTCTGGTGTACTTTGCCTTTTACCCAAGTATTAAACTTCGAAAATTTTAGTCAAATTAAACGTTAGAGAACAATTGATTAATAAGTGTAAATTTAAACAAGATCATATAGTCAGATGAATTTTGGAGACTGGTCAATATGGGTCAATCATCTAAGAGTTTCTCAATCTGTCCAATCAGGTCAATTGGGTCAAAATGAGTCAATTTGTTTCAATAGTTTAGTTGATTATTCAAGCTTGCTCGATTTTAACGACTTTTTAATATTACAGATTTATTTAATTTGTTGTAAATTCGCATTTTATTTTGAGTTGTGTATCAATTAACTAATGCCTTCTTTTGGCATTAAAGATGGAACTCCAATTAACTTATCAATGAAATTAATGCTCCAATAGTAGTTCATCGACACACTCGAGGGAGGTATTAAACTTTTCTAACAAATACACACCTTAAGCAAATAGACCCTTTCAAAAGTAAGTAGAAGGCTGCTTGTAAATCTCACCATCACACTCGTTCAACTTTTATCTAATAATTTGTTACGTGTGTAAATTTGTTCACATTAATTTCTTAATTGTTTCCTACGGGTGGGAACATGGGTCTTGTCGGATAACAAGTCAAATGGGTCTGGGCAGTTACTTAAATCGTTTTGTTCAAACAAATCATTTTCAAAATTGTATATTTTTAAAAATAAATTTTTAATGCCTTATTTTTTTTTTTTTATGATGTTGGTTAGACTTGTTTTGACACACACAAAAGAGCACCCATTACCAAACTGCCAATTTTACCACCTTTATGGGCCTTTATCCTAATCTCTAGAATTTAGTCGTATTTTTAGAAATTTTAATTAGTGTGGTGGTTGTTTTGTTTGTATTAAGAGCAGATCGATGGGAACTTACAATTAAAAATACAAAAAATTACCAGATGGGCCCACTAGGCTCCTCAATGAATACGAGAAAATGTTTGTAAAATGTGAAAAACCTCTTAGGATGCAAGATTTTACACCCACCAAAATTCAAATATGAGTTTGTGGTTTTGTTATTGGTTTTGTCGAAGTTCATGTTTAATTAGTTGCATAAAAATGTTATGCAGAGGATGAAGTGTTTGGGAAATATTTTGTTTTTGGTTGGTTTTTATTAATGCTAATTTTGATTGTAAGGCATGGATTTGATTGAATCAATCTTTGAATAAAAGTTAGTGTTGAGAATATTAATTTGTTTAATCTTTTAAGGATTATTAGTACTTTATCAATATTTAATGTCTTTGATATTTTTTTACAAATTAGCAAGGCTTAATTTTAATCTATTTTAATTTTTACCTCAAAAAACATGTAAGTCAATTTGTGTCACTTATTTTGATACGGAGGAAGTACTAATGAAAGTTGTTTAATGTCCTTAAAAAAAAAACTCAGGCATATTTTTTAAAAGAAATCAAAGTCAATTTACAAACACTGCTAATGTATTCATTTAGAGAAAATTAAAATGACGAGTGGTAATAGTCTTAAAGTATTTGCTATTTAAAAGAAAAGTAAAACAAGAGGTCTAAAATGGGCAGCAAGAAAAACTTTACACTTGTTGTAAAAGAGGCGTGAGAGTAGACTAGTAGTTATAATTACAAAATCTTTTAGAATGAGAAAGAGCCAGTAACTGTAATCCTCTGCACCTACGTAAACTTTACACAAGTCATATTCGGCGATTGCGAGCGATATCATTGATACATCTTTTATATGGTTAAAACATAGAAGCAAAATTTGTTGTAATTCGGTTGATTGGGGAATTTCTCCATATTTGTTTCCTTTGTAATTTGTGTCGTCTTAGCTCCTTGCTAAGGTCGGGTTTTTTTTTATAATATATTTGCCGTTTCCAAAAAAACCTACATTACCTTATCCTATCCTCCCTCATTTCTTAATTTCTTATATCTCATCATCAAATCCTCTCACACACCAAAGAAACACAAACTCGTATTTTCGCATTTACTCCACCTACTTCATCATTAATTTCAATTTCAATTCCAATTAAAATTCCTCTACTCTCGCTTTCTTCCATGTGAAATTCGCATTTATTCATTCAGTTTTCATCAATTTTGTTTCTCGATTGGAATGATTAAATCGTGAATTTAGGAATTCGTATAAGGAATTTAATGACTGTTGAACCAATTTAAGCTCGAGGATTGATTAATTTAACATTGTGATTGTTTGCTGGTAGTTAAACGTGAGCTTGAGTTGATAAGTAATATGGCGCCAAAAGCTAGCAAGGGAAAACCTCATAAAGCTAAGGGCGAGAAGAAGAAGAAGGAAGAGAAAGGTACGTACACTCAATCCACTTCGGATTGTTTGTTTGCTTAGTAATTTAGTTTTTAGTTTCTCGAAATTTAGATTTATGAATTAATTCGAAGATTAAATGAATTCGTACAAAAATTCTCAGAAACTAAAAAAAAACAAACAGACACAATGGCTGATGTTCTTCTGAAATTTGGTTTACTTGTATATTATAATATTGAAAACTAAAATACAGTATTTGAATTATCGTTGAAATGTTAAAACATATATTAAAAGTTATACATTAATTAAAATTTAACCATGTATTTACGGTATTATCCATCCATTAATTAAAATTCAAAATATTAATGCATGCAATCATCTTTCTAAAAATAATCCTAGATCTATCATTATTTCAACAAGTTACATGTGGTTAAAACATAGGAGTAGATACTCTTGTAATTGGTTTGATTGGAGTGTTTCGCCTTTTTTGGCTGTGGTGTAATCTGTACTTTTTGTTTTCCCTCTTAGTTTCTTGCTAAGTAGGGTTCTTTTTTTAATATATTTGCCGTTTCCAAAAAAAAATCTATCATTAATGAAACCATTATAATATTAGTTTACACGACGTTTGAGTAATTTTTACTGTGCTTAAAAGCACATTAAAACGGTTTTTATGTTGTATGAGGTATTTGCCGTTTCCAAAAAATTTTGTATGAGGTATTTTTTGTTACATATAAATTACTTGCTTCATAATATATATTATGTCCCACAATAAGTATAAAACATTAATATGTTAACTTTTTGTCACTATATGAGAGAGTTTATTTTTTAGAACAGATTATTACTTGCACTATATTATTGAGACCTGATTCTTGATGACTTGTAAAATGGAAAATCTTTGTTTAATTTGAATCTGTGTTTTAGTGGCATTAGAATTTGGTAAATTATGAAGACGTTTACCAAAGTAAGTACAATATTGACGTGGTTGATATATGTATTTATACAGACAATAGACAATTCTGCAAATTAGTTATCTAAATTCTGTTAAATTACTTAGGTTTATAATAACTCATAATTATAATAATAACAACAACCAACAGGATACTCACGTTATGCTAATACGATATACAAAAGGTTACAATTCAAAATCTTAACTACATATGAAGTATTTGATATAAATTTCTTTAAACTTATTTTTGTGACAATTTAAATAATTGTTATGTTCCTACAATGTTTTATATTATCCTTATAAAATAGTCATACTTCATATATAATGTCAATCATTCATTTTACTAGAGTTGATTAATTTAAATGGAAAATATTTCATATATTATTTTTGACCAATATATGTCTTTGCCATAAAATAGTTAGGAATTACAAGTAAAATAAATAAATTTTTCGTTAAAAACTATAAATACATTAAAATCATACAAAAATTAAGAAATTCTTATAAGAACACAATATCTGATATATTTAACCATATGATATATCCTTTTATTTTGTTTAAAAAAACATATAATATATCCTTTTATTTTGTTGATAAAATACATATAACGCAAACCAAAGACCTGAGTACAATATAATACGAATCAATATCTAAATATTTAAATTAAGTCACTTATAAAATGAAAAGAATATGTGTTACTGTTTATTGTTTAGCGCGTGTACTATGATATTAAAAATAAGGATTATTTAGTTTTTACTTGTGATTTCAATCACAACAATTTATATTTAATGATAATTTAAATACTTCGACAACAAATTAACACAAAAGAGGGTTTTCAGAATTATATACGTAGAATGCGGCCAGAAAAAAGAATTGTATTTACGTATTGTATCAGGACGGTACAAGTTGAATATATTTTTTAACACTTAATCGAATTAAAAGTTAAACGTTTAAAAAAGGGTATTAAATCCATTATAAAAGAATATAGTATAAATATATAAGGCGCATTGTAAAAATGTGAGAGCACCTATTGCATATAGCAACCATAAAAGATGCATGCATGTTATTTATGTGAAAAGATTATCAAATCAGGTAAAATATGCATGATTACTATTTTTTCGTTCTTTTGTTATTATTTGTTAAGCATTAAAGTAATTGTTGATGGATTATGTTCTTTCACAACTATGGATCTTCTATGTACGTATTACATTCGGAATTTATATAAACAATTACGGAGTATTACTTATTGTTTGATTATTAACGATTAAAAATATAATTTCTAATATTTGTATTGTTTGTTTTTTTAGTATTACCAACGGTTATAGAAATTGGTGTAGAAACGCCAGAAGAATCCCATGTGATGCTAAAGGTAAACGAGCGGATATTGACTTTTCATACTTTTGTCGCTTCTTGTAGTGAAATAGTACAATCTTGAAATTAAGTGCTTATGATGTGTAGATTATTATTTTAGGATGTATTAATAATCTTTTAGAACAAAATATTGAATTAGAAAAATTATATTACTTTCTCCTAAATATTCTTAATTCTAATCTGACTGATCAAATGATTGATATTTATTCTTTATCATAATCTCATCATTTGATTTGAACAATTGTACTAATCAAATGAGTAGTAAAAAACAATGTTATCTATCTTAATTTTACTACTTTGTTAATGTGATTGACTATAGGGAATATCGACGGACAAGATCTTAGATGTTCGGAAGCTTTTAGCAGTCCATGTGGAAGCGTGTCACTTGACGAATTACTCTATATCACATGAGGTATGTCGAATTACCACCATCTAATACATAAACTCTTAAACACAATCTTAAAGTTGTCGTTATCAAAACATATTTTTCACTTGATCATTAATAAAGTTACTTTATTAACCGCAAATAAAAGTAATTAAAAAAATTGTAGTGACAAATTACTTTTTTGCTATAGCCACATATAATTTACGCATGATTATGTTTAAAACACTATATCATGAAAACATAACATAGTGTTTTAAGATAATATCAGCATTGTATCGCGATTTCAACCTTTCAACGATCAATCGCTAATTTGGTTTAAGCTAGTATAATCATGCAACATTACTAAATTGAAAGAACATAGGATTGTTTTTTCTTAAATAAGTAGCTGTCCTAAACATTCACTTCCATTGTTTTATCAATGATTCAAAAATTGATAGATAGACTCTTGTGTCTTAAATTGGTCCCATTACAAAACACATGCTTTTTGTACCCTTGTCCCAAATGTTTGTACTATGTAGCATTAAAACCGGATTGCAAAACTTTAAATATGACAAAACTAGATGTTATATATCATATACACGTGGACGATCTATATGCCTTTGTAAGCCCTTAAAATTGAATTGGTCATCATCATGTACATTTGTATGCCTTTAAATAGCTATTTGTTTTAATGGTTCAACTTGATGACCTAAAAAGCTTGTACATTGATTAAAAAAATAATATTCCTAAAATTCAGAGGGTTTTCTTTTGTGTATTTTGTCTTCTTAATGACAGCCCTAAGGGCTCTCATTAGCATTTTCCTAAACTTAATAAGCATTTCTACATTTGCTTATTTTTATCATTTCTATCAAAATTTGTTGCGTTAAGGTTACTAGATAAAAATCAGAGCAAGTTTTTTAAAATTGGTATTGCGCATACATTTTCGAAACTACTGCGAATGTATAATTTGATCAAATCACTTAGACTATTTTTGCAATTTTCTCTTAATTATAAACTAAAACTAAATTAAATTAATAACACAACTTTATAAAACATGTTATAATATAATATGAGTTATATCATAATTATAGTTTATAAGTGGTAGAGAAAGTAGTAACAAATGTTTTAAAAAGATACCGTGAAATTTGCAGGTGCGTGGACAGAGGCTAAAAGATGCCGTTGAAATCGCCTCTCTAAAACCATGTCACTTAACGGTCGTCGAAGGTAAACTTAGAATTCATATTCTTCTGGGGACAATTTAGCAACCTTTATAAATATGAGGGGCTAGATTGAAAATTTTCACTAAAAATTCTTTGCAGAGGATTACACGGAAGATCTCGCCATCGCACACGTCAGACGACTGCTGGATATTGTCGCCTGCACCACCGCATTCGGTGGTTCATCCACCACTCCGAAGAACACCGCAACCACCACGACTCGAGCAACACCTAATGCAACAGGTTCCGGAGATGGAGAGTCCGGTCATGATAAGAAGTCGAGTAATGAGACCAAATCTCCGAAAACGGGAGTTTCTATCAGTTCCGATCAGTCTGAGAAGCTTGATCCGACGGCGGAGATCTATCCGCCGCCGAGGCTTGGGCAGTTCTACGACTTCTTCTCGTTCTCTCACCTCACACCTCCCATCCAATGTACGTCCTTATGAATTTGTGTCAATTTATCATGATAACTCCCTTAGCTATCTGCCTATCTAATAATTCAAGCATTAATTCTGTAATTAGAAATACGTAATGATTTGAATCCGGAATTATAGTTTGTATGCTTGTTTTGCAGACATTAGGAGATCTTCTCGACCGTTCCTTGAAGATAAAACCGATGATGATTTCTTTCAAATTGACGTGAGCATTTATTTGTAGTTTATTTACTTGTTATCAAAATGTATGGACCATTAACGTTTCTAGACACAATTAAGCTGGCGATGTTTACATGAACCACTAATATGAGCTCCATTAATGTCTAATTTCATTTGCAGGTCCGTGTTTGCAGCGGGAAGCCAATGAAAATTGTTGCTTCCAGAAAAGGATTCTATCCAGCTGGAAAGAGAATTTTTATTAGTCATTCTTTAGTTGGTTTACTGCAACAATTAAGTAGAATATTTGATGGTGTAAGTAAAAATTAACTACTTTCATTTAATTCAGTTTTGTAATGTGTTAATCTAACGTCTTTAACTGCAGGCATACAAAGCTCTTATGAAAGCATTCATTGAGCACAATAAAGTAAGTTAAATTTTGCTCAACATCTAGCAACATATTCGACATTTTGAGTGAATTTTTTATAAAAAAAGTGCGTATTTTGGTATTTTGTCTCAGTTTGGAAATCTTCCTTACGGTTTTCGATCAAACACATGGGCTGTACCACCAATAGTTGCAGAAAACCCATCTCTTTTTCCACCACTTCCTGTTGAAGATGAAAATTTGGGAGGAAATGGTGGTGGTCAAGGAAGAGATGGTCAACATGATCATAGAAATTGGGCTAAAGAATTCTCAATTTTAGCAAAAATGCCTTGTAAAACTCAAGAAGAGAGACAAATTAGAGACAGGAAAGCTTTCCTACTTCATTGTTTATTTGTCGACGTATCAGTTTTAAAAGCAGTTTCTGCCATTAAAAACCTTGCTGAAAATTACAACTGTTCATCAAATGGTTCGATTAACTCAATTTTACACGAAGAAAAAGTTGGAGATTTGGTTATCAGAATCACAAAAGATATAGCAGATGCAAGTGTGAAGATTGATGGTAAAAACGATGGAAGTCGTGTTCTTGGATTGTCACAAGAGGAACTTGCTAAAAGAAATCTGATTAAAGGCGTAACAGCAGACGAGAGTGCAACTGTTCATGTTAGTTTTTATTTTTTTTCCTGAAATATTTGATTATAATGTTTTTTGACTTCTTTTTTTGGTGGTGTTATTATGCAGGATACTTGTACTTTAGGCATAGTGGTTGTTAGACATTGTGGTTATACAGCTGTTGTGAAAGTTGAATCTGAAGTTAATTGGGATGGAAAACCGATCCCTCAAGATATTGAAATTGAGGACCAACCTGAAGGTGGTGCTAATGCTTTGAATGTTAATAGGTTAGTCAAAGAATGTTAATATTTTTTTGGCCAAAATGCATTTTAGTACCCTGAACTTGGTTGACTAGGTCTTCTACTACCTTGAACTATTAAAGGTGCAATATGGTACCCTGAACTTGACAAAATGGTCGATTTAGTACACTGACTCATTAATTTGATCGCGTTTTCTTACTTGATTTACTTTCATTGGAGTTTTTGATGGAATATATAATTTACGTTCATCTCAATATATTGATATTAGAAGCGAACCATATTAGCAAGTCAGGGTACTAAATCAACCATTTTGTCAAGTTCAGGGTACCATACGGCACCTTTAATAGTTCAGGGTAGTAGAAGACCTAATCAGCCAAGTTCAGGGTACTAAAATGCATTTTGGCCTTTTTAATTTACTCAATAGTTTGACCCATTTTTACCTATTCATTTTCCCTTGATGATTTTTATGTTTTCTAATTACCTTTTTTATTTCTCTTACAGTTTAAGAATGGTATTACACAAATCATCAACAGCACAACGGGCACATGGTACAGATGTTGAAGATTTACAGTCTGCTAAAATTTTGGTCAACAAAGTATTGGAAAAAAGTGTGCAAAAAATGCAAGAAGAAAACTCAAAAAACACAAAATCCATCAGATGGGAGCTTGGAGCATGTTGGGTACAACATTTACAAAATCAAGTATCAGATTCAAAAACTAAGTTGGAGCCAGCTGTCAAGGGTCTCGGTAAAGGATTATTGAAAGAAATTAAGAAAAAATCTGATGAAAAAAGTAACAAAATTGAACAAGAAAATGTCGCAAATAATAAATCAGACGATAAAGAGGCTGCGAAATTGGATGAAGAAAAGAAAATTATGTGGAGAAATTTGCTTTCTGAATCAGCTTATTTGCATCTTAAAGAATCAAATACTGGTCTTCATCTTAAGGTTTGCTTATGCAGAGCATAATTTTTCTATAACTAAATTACATAAATCATCCCTCTGCTTTTTTAATTACACGGATAGTCCCTAATTTTGAAAATTAGGGACTATCCATGTAATATAAAAATTCGAGGGACGATTTATGTAATTTACTCTATTTTTTTTAATCTTGTTATGTATTTGGTCTAATTTCATTTATGTTGTCAGTCACCTGATGAGTTGATTGAAATGGCACATAAGTACTATGACGAAACTGCCCTCCCAAAATTGGTTAGTTTTGTTCACCTTGCTAAAATTATGAAATTATTCATATCTATTATTTATCTTTATATAAAAAGTGTAATTAATAGTTTAAATGTAATTTTATGTAAGGTGGCTGACTTTGGGTCCCTTGAACTTTCACCTGTTGATGGAAGAACATTAACCGATTTTATGCATACAAGGGGCTTACGAATGTGCTCATTGGGCCGAGTGGTAATTTAATTAATTAATTTATTTATTTATTTATGATAATTTTGACCTTCTGTATCATGTCAGGTTGAACTTGCAGACAAGCTCCCACATGTTCAATCACTCTGTATACATGAGATGGTTGTACGAGCTTATAAGCACATCTTACAAGCAGTTATAGCAGCAGTTGATAATATTTCTGATTTATCAACCTCAATAGCATCATGCTTAAATCTGTTACTAGGAACACCAACTGCAAATGATGATGAATTAAAATGGAAATGGGTCGAAAGCTTTCTGTCAAAAAGATTTTTATGGAAATGGAATAACGAATTTCGTACCGATCTTCGTAAGTTTTCCATTCTTCGAGGCCTTTGCCACAAGGTATAAATTAATTATTTAATTGTAATATATAATATTTATTAAAAAATTTTAATTTTGATAAACTTTATTGTTAAAATATTACCAGGTTGGACTTGAGCTTGTTCCTAGGGATTATGATATGGATTCTGCATCTCCTTTTAAGAAGACAGATATTATTAGCATGGTTCCTATATATAAGGTCAAACATATGACTCTTTTTTTTTTTTTTAAATTTTGATTTGACTACTTTCTGATGAAATTATAACTATTTTTTCTACAGCATGTTGCATGTTCCTCTGCGGATGGACGGACACTTCTAGAATCTTCTAAAACATCTTTGGATAAAGGCAAACTGGAGGATGCTGTCAACTATGGAACTAAGGTAACATAATCTAATCTAAATCTAATCTCTTGTTTCTTAATAATAATATCAATGGATTTTTAATTTTTAATTTTAATTTGCAAGAGTTTATATGAACTTGATTTCTGCAGGCACTCTCGAAACTTGTATATGTCTGTGGTCCTTATCATCGAATGACAGCTGGCGCATATAGTCTTTTGGCTGTAGTCCTCTATCACACTGGAGATTTTAATCAGGTATATTATCCAACTTATATTTTAAATAGGTCAAAACGGGCCGAATTGACTCGAAATTCAGAAAACACTATTTATCCTAGAAAATTGGATCTTTTTTAAACATGTTAGTGTGTTAGATGAATACAAAACGTATACTATATATTTTAAACATTACAACTTATATATACTTTCAACTAATTTTGTTATTATAAATTACCTATTAGGCTACAATATATCAGCAAAAAGCTTTGGATATAAATGAGAGAGAGCTTGGACTTGATCATCCAGATACAATGAAGAGTTATGGAGACCTAGCTGTTTTCTACTATCGTCTCCAACACACAGAGCTAGCTCTAAAGTACCTCTTTTTTTATCATATATCTATATATATTTATTTATATATTTTTATTAAATATTTATGTGTGATAAACTGACATTTGTGATTTGTGTTATTTTGGTTATAGGTACGTGAACCGTGCACTGTATCTTTTGCATTTAACATGCGGGCCTTCTCATCCAAATACCGCAGCTACTTACATCAATGTAGCAATGATGGAAGAAGGGTTGGGAAATGTCCATATTGCCCTTAGGTATCTTCATGAGGCTCTCAAGTGTAATAAGAAGTTGCTTGGAGCTGATCACATACAAGTAATCCCTCTCTCTCTCTCTATATATATATATATACACACACACACACACACACACAATATATATATATAATTGAAAGTTGATTAAATATAGATATTTAATTTGTCAGACTGCTGCAAGCTATCATGCAATTGCGATTGCTCTTTCATTGATGGAAGCATACTCATTGAGTGTTCAGCATGAACAGACGACTTTGCAAATATTACAGGCTAAACTTGGAGCTGAAGATCTTCGCACTCAAGTAAAATTTAATTAATATAAAGTATTTATATTATATGATTTGTTTTAATTGTTTTACTTAGAATTAAAATGTAATAATATATTGCAGGATGCAGCTGCATGGCTTGAATATTTTGAGTCCAAGGCTCTGGAACAACAAGAAGCTGCACGTAATGGTACCCCAAAACCTGATGCTTCTATTTCTAGTAAAGGCCATTTGAGGTACATTTTTATTTTCCATTTTTCACCATTTTATTATTTTAATTTTTTTTCAATAAACAATTTTTTTTTCCTTACATGATTTTTTTTTTATACTTTTTTTGGGTCAGTGTATCGGATTTGTTGGATTATATAGCCCCAGATGCAGATATGAAAGCACGAGAGGCCCAAAAGAAACAAGCTCGTGCAAAGCTGGTAACCTTTTCTTTTTCAGTTACTCACATATTACAGAAAAAATAAAAAATAAAAAATTCAAAAAAAAATAAAAAATAACAATGATTTTATTTTTATTTTTCATGAGTGTCAAATGTCAAAAATACCCCTCCATGTATAAAGCATGTGATTAATCTTGATCATTAATTATTATTGATCCAATGGTTGTAATTTGTCCCTTGGGACTTTGATTAAAAGTTGGACCATATTGAACAATTCACATTGTTTTTATTCAAAGATTTAGATTATTAATGTAATAGTATTGTTGTTTTAATCATAGTTGATGCATTAGTTATTTATGAAATTTCATTTCCATTCATCCAGCTTAAAGTGAAATCAGGACAAAATGAAGAATCTGGGGTTAATGAGCTGCAACAAGAAGTATTATCACCAAAACATCCAGTTTCTGATAATAACTCTATTGATAAAGAGATCAAATCTGAACCACACAACAAATCTGAAACCACAACAGATCCAATGGATGATTTAATTCAAACTGAAAAGATAAAAAAGGAACAAATTAGTGAAATTACAGAAATTGATGACTCAGATGAAGGTTGGCAAGAAGCTTTTACTAAAGCAGGCCGTAAGTCTTCAAGTTCTAGAAAACTAAATCTTGCAAAAATAAATACAAATTTCACACCAAAATATCGACCAAAAACAAATGTTGCCGAATCTGCTAATTCCATTGGACCGCCACCTGGCATTGCCAAAAAGTTTGTTAAAAGTCAAAGCTTTAGTCCGAAGTTGACCAATTCCGGGTCAAACCAAAAGTCAAACCCGTCTAGTCCTGCTTCGAATGATCAGGTTGTGAAACATTCCCTTGTTTTGAGTTCAGTTAGTGTTAAGGAAGCGGGAAAACTTTTTTCTTATAAGGAAGTTGCATTAGCTGCACCTGGCAGTATTGTGAAAGCTGTTGCTGAACAATTACCAAAATGCCCTTCCCCCATAAACACAGATGAAAAAGAAAAAGAAAACATTGAAAAACTCGATAAAAAAAACACCAATGATGAAAAGAAGGAAGAAACAAAAGTTGTCAAGCAACCCGAGCCCGAAAAAGTTGAACCCGAAAAACCTGAGCCCGAATCAATTGAGCCCGAAAAACCTGAGCCCGAAAAAATCGAACCCGAAACACTTGAGGCCGGAAAGTATGATGAGAAATCTGACCCGAAAGAAGTTGAGATTCCCGAATCGGGTCAAGTCGACCCAAAAGAATTGGCTGCAGAAAAAGACGAAAAAACACCAAATGATGGAGAAAATGGAAAAGAGATAACTAAAAAGCTATCTGCAGCTGCACCCCCGTTCAACCCGGTTTTCGGGTCACTTCCTATATCATTAAATGATCATGTAGGAATATTACCGCCACCTGTCAGCATCCCCACTATGGTCACAGTCAACCCGGCCCGTCGGTCCCCGCACCAGTCAGCAACAGCCCGTGTGCCATACGGGCCACGTCTTTCGGCCGGTTATAACCGGCCCGCAAATCGGGTCACACGTAATAAGCCCGCATTGGACCATGTTGCTGATGGAAGTCATCTTAGCCCGCCAAGAATCATGAACCCGCATGCAGCCGAGTTTGTTCCGGGTCAACCGTGGGTTCATAACGGTTTCCTGGTTTCACCCGAAGGCTATCCTATCTCCCCTAATGGTTACCCACTTGCCATAAACGGGTTTCTGGGTCAAACCGGGTTCCCTGTGTCCCCGGTTGACTCGGTTGCGTCCCCGGTTAGCTCAGTAGAATCTCCATCTGTAATTACTCAAGAAGTTGGTGGTGAAACAGAAGAAAAGGCTACTGAGTCAACTGTTGGTCAAACTGAACCTGAAACTGAAGAAAAGGCTACTGAGTCAACTGTTGGTCAAACTGAACCTGAAACAGAAGAAAAGGGTACTAAAGACGTAGTTGATGAGAAACCAATCAAAAGTTGGGCGGATTATAGTGACAATGAAGCCGAGATTGTTGAGGTTGCAAGTTAAAAAGGGTAATTTTGTAAATTCATTTTTCCTGAGTGAAATGGTTTATATAGCTCAGAGGCTTGGTTTCAAGAAGGCATGTGAAATTCCGCTTATACCCCTTCACCTTACTGCCAGCAAACGGTTATGAAAGTTTTGAATATATGTTTTGGTTAATTGATTAAAATTCGTTGACAAGAAACCGGTGAGTACTGTAACTTAATTTTTTTCGGGCATTTTCTATTTGTTTTCTTACCAAGAAATTCATCTGAACTAATAATAATAAGGTTTTATAGTTTCTTAATTTGGCTTTTACAGCGATTGCAAATATGGTCAAATTGGTCAGTCAAGCCTATTTTGTTGGTCATTTTCGAATTTTTCTCTTTTATATTACACATCAAATTTGATTTAAGGGGGTTGTTAAACAATCCCAAGTATAATACACTGCCTTCTTAAAGCCATGTTACAACTTACAATATGTAGGTTAAGAATCCTCGTTAATTAACATAATTTAATCTGGTTAATTAACATATTTTAGAAAAATAACTAATATGTTACAAGGAGAAATAATGTACATCTAGGTGTAAACGAGTAAACATTTCGCGAGCTATTTGAATTCGAGCTATATATAGTATGAGTCGAGTCGAGCTTGAACAAAAACTGTTGCTCAATTACTTCACGAGTCAGTTTAGAAAAATTATCTTCTCAAGTTCTTTTTGTTAATATCTTGGTATCAATAGGTTACTCGAGTTGAGCTTATCAAGCTCAAACTCATAAACGAGTTTATCGAGTTCAAAATTAGTTTATTTATAAAAATATTGAATCACTAAATGAGGGTATCGAGTTAGAGCACAAATTTTCAAATTCATTCGAGCTTGAGTCGAGTTCAAGCCGGGTAATTATTAAGCGATTCGAATTTTCTACTACTTAACTCGGTTCAGATAGTTCACACCCTAATAGCATTTTAATCTTTACTAGTTATCTGTTTTACAAATATTTATTCAGATTTAGTTGTGAATATATAATAACTTATTTGCTAGAATAAGTAACAAAATACTCCCTCCGTCCCATTTTAAATATCCAGTATACTATTTTAGTTTGTCCCACAAAGAGTGTCATTTCCTAAATTTCAACCAATCAAAAAACATTTAAGTGGGAAAGAGAAAATTTGATTGGTGACATTATATAATTAATGCACTTTTCTTAAACTGTGTGCTTTTTTGTAGTGGACAATTAAAGTGGGACGGAGGGAGTATCTTCAATTTTTACAAATATTAGTAACCAAAAGTATTATTTTGTTCTCAATTTTTTTAGCATTTTCATGCTTATCAATTAATAATTTAAGCTTGGTTAGTTCCTTAGTTCCTGTCATATTAATGTTTAAACTTTTCTATTAGTAATTAACTAATTATATACTTATTGGAACTACAATAATCGATTGGTACAATAAGATAAAAAATTTAACGAATGAGAATTGTATAA
Organism: Calendula officinalis; assembly: GCA_963853835.1. Taxonomy (NCBI): domain Eukaryota; kingdom Viridiplantae; phylum Streptophyta; class Magnoliopsida; order Asterales; family Asteraceae; genus Calendula; species Calendula officinalis. Next base: position 74,950,565 of record OY970828.1, read on the forward strand.
AACTTAGTAAAATACAATAAACAAATTTAGTTATCACTTATATTTTATACGACAAATATTTAACATACCTATACAACCTAATAATAATCAAACGTGTCTATGGCAAAACTTGAACCAACAATATTTCGATTGATGAATCACTCACATACCGTTAGGCTGGAAGCCATTTAGTTAGTTATCGTATATATATCATCATTATTATTATTATTTTCCAATAAGGTGATTTAATTAGCTTAATTTTGATCATTTAGATGTTGACATTTATAAAACGTATTTAAAAAATATAGACTAACCGTTGACAGATGTAAGTAAAATGTTTGATAATTAGTTGTTAAACAGACATCGCAAATACTACCAAAAACATTGTCTTAGCTCATAATTCATTTACAATAGTAAATGTTTTCTTTTTAAATGTTATTATCTGAAATATTTTATATAGTAGTAAATGTTTTTTTTAACTTCATCAATTTACACAAGATAGTGTTGATTATTTAAAAAACGAGTAAGAGCCAAACCCATGTTATCCGCCTTTTGGCGTCGCCAAACCACACACTCGCCCACTCCAAATCCCCGTCAAAATTCGGTGCCAATGATTTAACGTTGCGTAACGATTTTTCCCTTTTTCATAAATTGTGATTGATTTGTGTATTTTTTGTAGGGTATATATGGATATTATATGAATGTTATAGGAGAGCGAATAATTTTGAGGTGAGTGTTAAAACCATATTATAGTAACCAATTGGTTTATATCAATTGGCCACCAAGGATAACTTTGTGGTTTACCTTCAAGAGATCTTGGGTTCAAGACTTATTGGAGGCATAACTTGGAGATAAAAATGGTGGTGAGGTTTATTCCCCACAAAAAGAGATAGATTAAACGAAGGCATACTGCCCACTTGGATATCACTGCTGACTCATACCACTAACTAACTAACTTATCGTTAAAAAAACATATATAGTCATTTTGGCTTTAAAACAAGTTTAACAAACCTCCCTAGCTTGCGTTATAATAGCAATAATTGTGAAATAACATTAAACTGATTACTTAAAACTAATTTTGATTTTTAAACAGTAAAAAATGTCATCTTCACATTAAGCGGATACATTTTAATTAAATGTTACATACGCTTACTCTTTAAAAGTCATTGACACCTATACGTTTACGTATTGAGAAAGTTGTAAAGTTAGCATGCTATCACTCACTCCCTTTCCAAAGTTTTAATCAATTGAGATTTAGATTAGCTTATATCATGGTTATTTAAAAATATCTGAAAATTCAACATCCAAAAAAATTTATGATATCTGAAATTCAAGTATCTAAAAATATGCATGTTTGAATTTCGAATAACTTATCTGGATAGTGTTTTTAAAATTTTCAGATATCCTATACCAAAAATTATTTTCCGAAACTCCAAAATATCCAAAAATGTCTTAAATATCCGAGAAATATTTGAATAATTTGTTTTTACAGATACCGAGGAAAAGACGAGGAAAAGAATACTGTTGGCCATGTTTCTTATCATAAATATCCTAAAGAAAAAAGTGACTTATTAATTTGTCATTCTTCATAATCTTTTAAGCTTCTAAGACTGTGCGTAATGGGTGACCAAACTAAACTTGGTCATCCTTACTACCTCTGCGCCACATCAGCCTGACCAAACACATAAAAATCTCGACCAAACACACGTAACCAGTCGATCAAATCATTCCCCTTTGAAAAAACTTTTCCCCTTTGAAATTTGATCGGTCGTCTGGACGACCGATACACCCTTAGGACACGTCGGGTTGGTGTGGGCGTAAGGGGGGGGGGGGGGGGGACGCGTCGAGTGAGCATGCCACATGGGACGACCGTTGCTTGCGACCTTTGCGTTACACATGGTCTAATACTAGCTACAAAGTTTTAAAATCACCTCTCAAACATTATCCACGAGACCAGCTGCGCAATCTATGGGCCCTCCATCCCAAGCATCTATCAGCCTCCCACAACCTCTTTAATAAGTAGCTTCATGAGAAGACCAATTCATAAATCTCTCTTATTAAGTTGACTTCATTTCTACCTTTTTTTGTCTCTAAATTTATAAAAACGAGTTCTATCCAGTATGACACCACAACGAAACCAGAAGATTCCAATCAAGACAAAAATGAACAAGAATTCAACCGTGGTTACAAAGACTAAACCTACTCGGAAAACGGTGCCCCGTGATTCACCTCCTCGACGTAGTTCCATTTATCGCGGTGTCACAAGGTGAAAATTTAAATCGTTTGTCTAGTTCTTCATATATTAACATTCATATGGTGTTTGGGATTTCATATTTTGAAAGTCTTTACAAGAAACAAATGCTTTTAAAATAAGCACTTATTTAGGTATAATATAAGTAGATAAGTTTTTTTAAATGACTAACACATATCTTAAATTAATCTACATCATTTTTGTCCATAGCAAAACTTAAACTTATAAGCTTTTGAAACAACTAAACACCGGATATTGTTTGGGCCATTTGGTATATAAGTAAACTAGTGGAGTACTAATGGTGTATTGCGTTTAAAAACAACAATAAGCACTTAAAAACACAATCCAAAACAGTTATTAATCATGTTAAAAGTCTAAAGCATGTATTATTGTCCCTTTTATGATTTAGGCATCGATGGACGGGTAGATATGAAGCTCATTTATGGGACAAGAATTGTTGGAACGAGTCACAAAACAAGAAAGGCCGGCAAGGTCTGTCTTTTCTTCGATTACAAAACAAAACTAATCGATTGACAAAATCTTAGTGTCTAATTATTTTTTATCGCTAATGCATGTGGATCCTTGATGGTGGTCAATTTGACAATACCCTAATGCTATTTCAGTTTATCTTGGTACGCATAGGCCTATCTACTTATTTAAATTTGTATTTTAATAATTGTTTTGAGCGTCGTATATATAAGACTAGCAGGGTACCCGCGCAATGCGGCAGCGGGTACCCAGAAACTATATTTCGTGGCGAGCAAGTGTTGTTCGTTTACACGGTTTTCCAACAATAATTGCGCAAATGAATGATTTTTTCCGTCTTTAAATATTGCAATTAGTAATCATTATCATCTAGAACATAATAATACATTCAAGTTAACCAACAAACTTAAGGATTATAATTAAAGAATATGTGAGCACACAAACAGAATATGTTTTCTATTTAAAGTTGGTTGTTTATTTGTTCTAAAACAAATTGTCATTTAAAGCAATTGGTTAACACACAGTCAGATTTCACAAGAGGTCTTGTGTTCGAAACCTGGAAGCAACACTTTTTTATTTTTGTGGTGTTGAAGAAGTTACTAAAAGTGAAAATGTCTTTAAGTTTAAGTTTAAGGAGTTGCTATGTTTAGTAGTCCTAAATGCTTTATAGATAGTATAGATATTTAATAATGGGTTTTTTAATTAAGTTATAAAAATCTTCAGTAACTAAAGCCCGAAAGTCTATAGTTTGACTTTCTAGATCTTTTATGTAACGTAATTTTACAAATTGATAGATAGGATGTTGTTAAAACGTATACAAGAGGATTGAAAGGGATAGGTACCACACGGGATGTCAATGGCAATTTTAAAGTTTCTTCTGACTTTCATGGCAATAGGTACCGTTTTGATCAAATGGTCTTCTACCTTTTATTAAACTCTAGCTAAAACATTAAAGATTAATAATAGAGATCCGTAAATATGACGGCGAATACATTTTAACTATATTTTGAGGTGACGATCGTGATGGTGGTGGTGTGTAGTGAGGGTGGGTAGCGACAATAGTTATGGTGGTGGGTGGAGGTGTGTAGTCATGGTGGGTGACGGTAGTAATGTGGTGGTGAGTGATAGTGGTGGTGAGTGATATGTGATAATCAATAGAATAATATGAATTTAATGTTTAATAAATATAATATAATATATATGTAATTGCAAACAAGTAATCAACATTTGCTCTAATAGCTTAGTTTATTAGAGTTCTTTGCTAATAACATCAAGGTTGTTGGTTCAAGTCTAAGTGTTATCAATTTGTTTTCTAAACATAAATATATATTGAGATAATAAATAACAAGTGTGTTAGCTGCAATTTAAATATTGTTATTATGAGAAAGTCTTAAACACGTGTTATTTATTTTTTTCATTTACATTATAAATGTATTTTGCTAAAAAGAGATGATTTATATACTACAATTATTGTTTTATAATATTTGTATTATTTGCTTTGAATGATGTGTAATATGATGCATGGAGTAGTTTATGTAGTGTAAAAATCACATGATAAATGTCACAATGATACGAATATGAAGATTTATACGTTTAGTTGTAGCAATAAATTACATTTCTTGTCTTTATTTATATAAGACTAGCTACAAAACCCGCCCGATGGGCGGGTATGCTGTAAATTTTAGTATGTAGAAAAATGTCCAAAAACTTTATATACTTCTAAATGACATAATAATCGATAGATGTGATGATGATTTTGTACAAAAAAACGGTAAATGAAGAAATGTTACATATAAATGTTACATATAGTTATTTGTTTCCTTCGCTGATTGATCTTTTAAATATTTATTTGTTTCCTTGTATGTAGGATCTTTTAAATAGTTATTTGTATGTACGATCTTTTAAATAGTTATTTGTTTCCTTGTATGTAGGAAGCCGTATATGGAGCATATGAATGTAGACCGTAAGCCGTACCAGATTCGTTTGCCGTATATGGAGCATATGAATATGAATGTAGACCGTAAGCCGTATCAGATTCGTTTGTATTAGTGCAAATGACGTGGACCAATCAGGGAATTCCAAGTGGCATTATGGACGAATAGGAATGCTTGGAATTGCCATGGTGTCAAACCCTCTTCAAATTTAGGCCTCATATATAGGGTAGGATTGCTTACATATATCACGCAAAATGTCCCGTTTGATCATGATTCATGAACCATAAGGTGCCTATGATGAGGAAGATGTGGCTGCTCGTGCTTACGATTTGGCCGCCCTTAAGTATTGGGGTGAAGACACAATCCTCAACTTTCCGGTAACTTATAAAAGCATTCATACGATGGTTGGGGATTCTGTTAAGTTTCAAACGGTTCACTTTGAATTTTAATGATTAAAATGTTGTAACTTTATTTGTAGGCGACAACGTATCACAAGGAACTTAAAGAAATGGAGGGTCAGTTAAGAGAAGAATATATTGGATCTCTAAGAAGGTTTCCTTCTCGCTAATTATTACACAAATACAAGACAAACTTATTAACGGGTTTTAAACAAAAAAAAAGCTTAATTATGTTCTATAGCATCGTACCGCACAAATTAGCAACGAATATTATTACTTTTAAATTATTTACAAGCGTTTTTAGTTGAATTGCCGGTTTAATTTTATTCTTTCGTGTTATATGTATTTCCGCAATATTAAGAATCAAGAGATTCATTATCTATATCTATACTCCTTTTATTCCTTATAGGTGGAGGGTTCGAGTGAAAGCATACTGCCCTTATGGATGTCACTGTTTACGCTCGAACCATCAACTTACTAACTTACCGTTCAAAAATAAAAGTTATATATAATAGATAATATGTATTTCGGTTCGTCGTTAAAGACATTTAGCTAAAAATAATTGCCAATTTTTTTCTTTTTGACTTGTTTTTATCTTTGTTGTTGGAAATGCAGGAAAAGCAACGGATTTTCTCGTGGAGTGTCAAAATTTAGAGGAGTTGCAAGGTATAACGCGAAAATTAAAATTTCAAAATTTTAGTTTAATTTTGCTAAAAATTAAACTAAGTTCAGCTCAATAAATTTGTCAATAATTCACTACTAAATTTGTCAAAAAAAAGAAAAAGGAAATCATTGCTAGATTTGCTTGCTAGTTTTGATGCAAGAGTTTTTTTGAGGCTCTACATTGTCAAATTTGAAATTTTCGATTACATATTAACATTGTTTGACAATCTTCCACTTATACTTGCACATTTTTTAAAATGGTCAAATGGGTAGGACATATTTATATGTGATTTTCTCAACATATATTTATATGTGATTTATACATCACAAGTTTAAGTGTATAATCTGATCAATATGGTTGATGTACAAATCACAACCCGTAATTAATTATTATATTTAACAATTTGTGTGGCAAAAGACATCATCATAACGGACGGTGGGAAGCTCGAATTGGAAGGGTATTTGGCAACAAATATCTTTACCTCGGAACATACGGTAAGTCTGATTTTCATAACGTTCATTCTTTTTTAATGAACAAGCTCTCATTCTGTTACCCTGTCAAAATAAATATAAACAGACATACATTTAAGAGATAATTGCCAAAATAATAGATAAAAAAAATTGAACTAGTTTTCCCTAAAACAACTTACCGACTCAAATCTTCCTGAAATAAATTGCGCGACTTGATATTTTCTGCCCGAATCCATATTTTTTGTGCCAATTGGATACTTCCTCCAATCAGATATTTTTGCCCGGAATAAATTGAACTATTTTTCTGCGTGACTGATGTACGACCAAACCATTTTTTTGTATGATTGGACCGCACTTGTCAAAATTTAGATGGAGTCACACAAGTCGAACAATGTATTTTTTTATTTTTTTTAAGATTTGAAATTGAAGTCTTTGTTGACAATTTTGGATTTTTTACTAATATATTTATGGAAGTCACCCTACATTAATGATATATAGCTGACACCGCTTTACTTTTTGAGTCTTGAAGCAACACAAGAAGAAGCAGCAGTGGCATATGATATGGCAGCAATAGAGTATCGGGGGCTTAATGCCGTTACAAACTTTCACCTCAGTCGTTATTTGAAATGGTTAAAACCAAACATTAGTAATAACAACATGGATGCACCACTAAACGCTAATACCAACATTATTGATGCTAGTATGACCTCAAACCCTAGCCATGAGCCAAAGTTTAACGTTGTTCACAACCACCATTCGGGCCAACAAGAACCCACGGTTATAAACACGACTACAACAAAAGCCATGATACCATATTCCTCCAACACATCGGCTTTGGGTCTATTGCTACGATCTTCAAAGTTCAAGGAAATGATGGAGATGACGAATGCAACCGAGTTAACTTCCAAACTATGTGATTATAACTATCCTGAAGAGATTGACGTGCATTTTGAAAATCACGAATTTACTAAATATGATGGTGGGGGTGATTTTACGTTTGACGACGATATGAATTTTATGCATGATGTATTGCATTCTGGCATTTACACATAAATCAATCAGAGTACAACTTTTAGCGATTTTCAGTCTTTGAGAGTTGTAAAAATAAATAATGAAATAATCGCTATTTAGGAACATGATGATTTGTATATTGAAAAAATAATAATTTTATAAGAATAAAGTACAACATCCTGAAGCTAGTGTGTATGAACCAAGTTATCCTACATGTATTTTTCAATTTTTGTCTTAAATAATTTTTGTGATATTTTGATTAAGTTGTAGCCAATGTGGAACTTTAGATCGAATTTTCAAGATTAGAATTGAAATAAGCACCAAAGGGCATTTAGCCTAGCGGTATGATGTTTGCATCTCAACCTTGAGGTCAGGAGTTCAAGTCTCGTCGTGGACATATATGGTAATTAGGAGTAGATTATATTTTGCGTTTCAGAAAAAGAAAAGAAAAAAAGAATTGAAATAAGCATTAATTAATGTATATATTGTTGAAACTGCGTGAACTATTAATGAACTAGGTTGTATCTCTAATAGTTCAAAATAGTATATGATTCAATCATCCAACTTCAAGATAGTAAAATTCATTTTGGCATTAGTTTTAAGATTAATAAGTATCAAGAAATATATCTCACTTGGCATTAGTTATTCAGAGAATCATTCTTTTTCGTGCTATCTAATGTATTGAACCTGTTAAAAATTGTTATTGCGTCAATGAAAAGAGGAAACCAAGTGACATGGCACCATGTACCGCTAGCTGATGTACCGGATAATTTTTAAATTTTTTGAACAGTTAGTAAGTTAGTAGTTTCGTATTTTCAAGCGGACAATATGTATTTTTTCTCGAACATGTTTTTTTTTCTTTTTTTAGAATAAATTACACCTCCTTATTAATGTATTGGGTAAGTTAGCAAATAAGATGGAATTTTAAATTAGAAAAAAAATCAAAACTACTGTAATAACTAATTATGGAGTATTATTAATTATGAAGGAAAATAATAAGAAAATTTAATAAAAGTTAATTTATGTTTTGATTTTAACTCATAAAAAATTGTATAATAATTTATGGAAGAGTTAAGTTTTAAAATTATCCAAAAACCCAAATTAAATCATCTCTCATTCATTTTTCTTGGTCTACGAACATTCCGCCGCCACCACCTCCGTCTTTTCCGGCGAATCAACCCTTCCACTGTCTCCATCTCCAGCCACATCACGAACCACCATCACCAACCCTTTTTTCGTACCCAAAACCTAAATAATCCAAATTTCGTGTTTCAGCGATTTGATGTTTGTTTTTCTGATTTTTAGGGGTTTTGTCTGGAGCGACACACGCATATATTAATTCTTTGATTAAACCCACACACAAACACGCAATTTGCAGATTTGATTCAAGACGGAGATGCTCTGTAAGAATATGAAAACACACATTTGTTGAATCCCATATTATTGATGGACCGCAAAATTTCAAAATAAAAAACAAATTGAAACGTTGAAACCCAGATTATTGATTACAAAATTGCAGAAAGCCACAATAGAATCACCCATTGATTTATAGTACGAAGTAGTATAAATTGTTATACTCCGTAATTGTTTTCTAGGTGCTAGCTATTTCTTTGGTATTGTACTTTTAAGCTATTTTAATAATACAAAAAAAATATTCCCTCCGTCCCACAAAAAAGTATCAATTTCTCATGGACACAAATCTTAAGAAAATAGTTAGTGGTGGGGTAATTGATATTACTTTTGATTAAAATATAAGGTTTGATTGGAGAGAGAAAGATAGTTAGTGGATAGTTAGTGGTGGGATCTTTGAAAATTATATTATTTTATTGAGTGGACCCCATCAATTTGAAAAATGAGAACTTTTTTGTGGGACAAAATTTTAGAGAGAAATGTGTACTTTTTTGTGGGACGGAGGGAGTATATATATATTGAGATAATTAAAACGATTCAAGATTAAACAAAAAATTGCTATGCATATTAATAATCACTATAAATGGAATTTCTCTATTTAACAAGGAACAGATAACATTAGATAACAAATGTAACTAGAGTACCAAGATAAGACCAAAACATCAAATATATGATAAAGTTATAACATTTGAAGGTGCTGCTACTTTAATGCATATCGATTAGGTGAAACCAAAGTCTCGATGTATTTCCCTTCTTCGGAGATAAGCACGCCATGAGTGATTAACATTTTGTTTAATGGAACAGACTTAACATGCTTCACTTGGTAAATATAACTTCCACCGTACTTTACCCAATTTCCATCATCATCGTTCATCTTCCACACCTCAACTCTACCATCTGTGTAATCCACACTTAAGTGAATCCACCCTTTTTCAACCATAATATTGGAACAACATATGTGTCGATCTTGGATTTTGGGAGTCTTTATCTCTACGAACTTTTCATTCTTCGTGTCAAACTTTATGATCCAGATTTTCCCGTTAAACATGTTTAAGAAATAGAGATTTTCATTAAACAAAACACTCGTGATCGACACCCAAGGGTTGTCGTTCCAGTACGAAGGACGGTTGTCGGTTGACTCGACTTTTCTCCATGAGTCGGATTTCAAAGAGTAGATATAAACATCGTAAGATTTGGTCACACGAAGAAACCTGAAGTCGTCATCACAACGGCTATAATATAATCCCGATGCTTGATTGTCGTCGATATCGTAACATTCTTGATGAGAATTAGCTTTCGACAACATCTTATAATCGTTGGTCAAAGGATTCCATAATATAAAATTTCCATCATCGTACATAGACATCTTCACGCGTACGCACACTAGTCCATAACAAGATGTTAGAAATCTCACGCGCTCAATTTGATTGGTTTCGAACGGCAATGATTGGCTCGTGGTTAAACCTAAACCGTTAATGTCGGATGTTTCAGAGTCGATTGTGGAGAACTTGGATGGTGTTTCGATCGATAAGACAATGAGTTTGTGGTTGTTTTGGTGGCTGAGATGCATGTTTTCGAACATAAGTGTGTTTATGAACGAATGCGATTGTTTCGAAACTTTCTTGAAACGGCCTGCAGTTTTGGGTGGCAATCTTGGTAGTATGTTGAACAATAATACATCTTCTGGAATATCCGTCATCACGATCGGTGTGATTACGGCAACGGCTCCGGCAACGATGACAGCTACGATGATGATCGATAAGGGTTACGTCGGTGAAGGGTTTCTGTCTTGTTTGCTTGTAAATCAATAAGTGGGGTTTGGGATGTATATATAGGGATCGAGAAGGTGGTCTCGTCTGTTTAATAATTATTACTCCCTCCGTCCCACAAAAAAGTACCAATTTCTCTTTAAACTTTTGTCCCACAAAAAAGTTCTCATTTCTCAAATTGATGGGGGTCCACTGAATAAAATAATATAATTTTCAAAGACCTCACCACTAACTATCCAATAACTATCTTTCTCTCTCCAATCAAACCTTATATTTTAATCAAAAGTAATACTAATTACCCCACCACTAACCCTTTTCTTAAGACTTGTGCCCATGAGAAATTGGTACTTTTTTGTGGGACGGAGGGAGTATTATATTATTTTATTTATGGAATGTGAAGATAAACATATACTAATTAGACTTGGTTTAGGAAAGTCGTTTAAACAGAACAAATTTCAAAATTGATATTTTGATACAAGATTCTGGAATATCTTTTAGTGAAGTGATTTCCGTGTTTACTTTCCTATTTTAAAATCATATCATGATACGACTGAATTTATATTTTTAGGCAAGCAAGGAATGGACTTGGAGTCTATTAAATGTTTCGTTTGTAATATGACTTTCGAATCCAAATAAATCATTTTCCAACAAAAAATAATGATAATTAAGTTAGTAACTAAATAGATAAAATAAATTATTAAAAACGGATTTATTTTAAATTAATTATACTTATATACATTTTACAACGATCATGAATAGTAGCACCCAGGTTAAATTTTCTTTTTTTAGTATGTGATGCCGTCATTGTTGACTTCGATGTCCTGTTTAACTTTTTACATTACTTTTTTTAACATACTCTTTTTTCAAGTGTATAGAATAATATTTTACATTACTTCAAGTTTATAGAATAATATTCATTTTTAACTTTTTTACATTACTTCTATTGTCTTAAGCTGATTTTTTTTACTCTAAAAAATATCTTCAAATTTATTTTATTATAAAATAACTTTAATATAAAATTAGTATATGTATTTAAGAGTTACGCCTTTGAAAGTATATTGGAAAAAAATATCTTAAACCTATATTTTGCCTTTTAGTATAAAATAATATTCTATATGTTATACAAATATCAATAAACAGTGTTCTAGGTACATATGAAATGACCCCGCGGCAACACGCGGGGTAAAGTTCTACTAGTTAGTTACATATGTCAAAACACTAGAGTAATATATGTTACATATGCGTAAAAATATACAAGCTATATCCAACATATAGCATATGTTTTCTAGGAGTATAAAGTATACTGCGGTTGCTTCCAGGAGTATATGGTCTATGTATTTTGTGTTCTTACTTCTTGCAACAAAAATTATCATTTGAGGAATAAATCCTGATCTCGTCTACAGTTCACACCTTAAAGTACCAGCTATGTTGCAGATAGTACACAAAGTATACTGCGGTGTCATAAAATCATTGACGGTACGACTGAATCAGAATTCTATATTATTATGAGTAATGGTATTTAGCACTACCGTTTAGACTTAATCATAAGCATACTCATTAGACGATGACACGTGTTAAAATCAAGGGATAATATTATGAGAGAGATTAGTAGAATATACATGTCATCCGATCAAGTGGGTAAACCTATGAGTAGGTCTAAATAATATGACTAAATATCATTTCTCTGTTATTATTATTGCACTATCATCGAGGACAAAAGAATTTCGCCCGAACTAAAATTGAGATGGTAGACAAGACGTAAATATTTAAAAAAAAAGTGATATCGTGTATTAGAGCATCTCCAATGGTAGCTTTTTTGAAAGCTTATTACTATTTGAATAAGTCTTTGGATGACTTTTAACCTATTGGAATAACTAGCTTTTTTAAAAGCTTATTCAAAGACTTTTATTCTATTAAGCTTTTAATGGACTTTCAAAATTTGTCTTTTTTAGTCCTTTATGTTTAATAGTTTTTTCATTTTAATCTTTAGATATATTATACATAAATTCTTTATTATATTTTTATTAGTTAATAAATAAATTATATAATAGTTAATGTCAATTATTATAATATTTTTGTATGAGATATTTTAAAAAATATTATATGTAGTAAGATGTTATAAAAAGTGTCAAATTATATAAGGGGTATATATAAACATTTAAGATAAATAAAGGTAAATTGAAAATATTGTTAAATAAAAAACTTTTGAAAAAGTTAACCATTGGATATGCTATTTATGTAGAGGTCTTTGGTTAATAGATTGTTGATGTGGCAAAGGTAATAAACTATTGTAAGGTTAACCATTGGGATGCTCTTAAAAAAGTATTTACACATCAAAATATATGTTTTAGCATATTTACAGAGTCTATTTTAAAAATTATACGTGTACAATGTATAAATTAATCATACAAAACACCAATATTAAAATAAAATGATTTTTATACGATAAAACTATTATTCACTACAAATAACTAAATAAAATAAAAATAAAAGTCATTAACGGAGATCCTTAGATGAAGAAGTTTTTTTTTTAAAGATAAATTTTAATATTATACTTAAACTTATACGATAAATTTTAATATATGTCTATTATGTAATTAAACTTTTGATCATAAAGATGGAGCACAAACACTTTAGTGTCGGGCTAAAGAGTATTAGATGAAAGAAGATGATTATAGACTTTTGGGCAACCATGTGTGGCATACATGATCGTTGGGATATTGTATGCATCCATGTATGCAAGCACCGAGAGGGAAAACACACTGTTTTAAAACCCGAATTTTAAATCGGACCCGAATTTCATAACTAGTGTAATAGCAACCGCGCTTCGCTGCGGAATTTTATTCTTCGTTTATAGATCATTTAAAAATATTTTAAAATCAAAATTTAATGATTAGTAACATGTTATTATAAAAACTTAACTCATATAATTTTTTATTTTACCATTCTAATACTTATTATTTGAATATAGCAAAGTTAATATTAAAAATATAAATCTAATAATAAATATCCTTTGTGTTTTCAAACATGCAAAAGCTAACGTAAATTATAATCTGATTGAACCAATTATTAAAAAAATTATTTATCACTCTAAAAAAAATGTCAAGTGGGTTTTGATTCAGGGAGGGTGGATGGAAAGCAATGGACCTTAGCCAAACCAACTACAACAAAATTTGATTAATTTTTGACATATCTAATATTTATTATAACTTTAATGCATTGCTGTGTGCATAATACAGTCTGAACCACAAATGTATAATAGATACAACTAGTAGATAGTACCCCGCGCGATGCCGCGGAGATTTTTTCCATACGACACCTAAAACATAGTTTATATTAATAAATCTTTCAGTTGTACATCATCTAAAAATTATATATAAAAGAGTCACAATCAAAATTATCTTCTACGTTAAGAGAAAAAAATAAAATATTTTTGTAAAACTAAAAATAAATACTTCCTCCGTATCAAAATAAGTGACACACTTTCCATTTTAGGGTGTATCAAAATAAGTGACACACTTTGATAATTTTCCTTATATGGTAAAAATAGTGGGACACATACCCACTAACTATCCACTTTAATAAAATGAAATTACCTTTATACCCTTACTTTTACTTTTAAAACTCATTAATATTACATTATTCAAGAAAAGTGAGACTCATTCTCCACTAACTATGTACTTTAATCTATTTTAACCCCTATTTTAATCTTTTACCTCAAAATACGTGTAAGTCAATTTGTGTCACTTATTTTGATACGGAGGAAGTAAATATTTTTCCATATTCTTTATATTATAAAATTTAGGTGGTAAGGTGTTATTTTATAAGTGTGAAATATATTATATTAGAGTTTATGGGATAAAAGGAAAAGAATATTAAAGTGTAGGGGGTAAATTGTTATTTTTAAGGTTTAGAATATAAGGGGGAAAAAATGTTGAAACTAACAGGTTTCGAACTCGGGTCTAGGGGCGGAGGAGTTGAAAATCCATCGGATGGAACCACTGGGACAAACCAACATTTGATTCGGATACGCGCTGTGTAATATTTAATTCGGAAAAAGATGGAATAAGACAAAAATACACTGTTCACTCCCATGTTAAATGTTATATAGGTAATATGCAAAAATCTCTTACTAGTATTAAAAGAGTAGCTATAAATGCAAAAAGGAGGTTATATTAGAAAGATCGTATTTTGTTACTTTCGAACATATATTTATGTTTTTACAATCTATAATGGAGCGAAGGTCCCAATTTCGAAGGGTTTACTTATCCACGTTTTATTCCGAGATTAGCTATTATATTCTTTTGAACGAGCAATTAGTATTTGGTTAGTGGTTCAAGTCGAGTAATTTTTTTGTAAGTACCAATTGACCAAAATTAATACTACACTATGTATAATATATGTAATTAATCTCGACCAATAGATATTATTGATCAGTACTTAAAATTTGTCCCGTAAAATTATATAAAAGTTAAAGACTACCTTGAACATTTCAGTAAAATATTAACATACAGTGGGAATGTTCAAAATAGGGCTGTAGAAAATAACCAAAATCCGCTCTACCCGCCCGACCCGTTTGGAATTTGGGTAGATCGGGTCGGGTAGTTCGGGTAACGGGTAGAAACATTTGGGTACCGGGTAACCCGAATATAATACGGATTGGGTATAAGGTAATATTTTAAGTTGGCGGGTATACCCGAAGTAACCGAATTTTATTATATGGAATTTTTAAAGGTAATATTTTACAGTTCTATAAATAAAATACGATCGTCATGTTTGTAGTCCATGAATTTCATCTAAAAGTCAATGATAGAGTCTCATGTTGGTTGGAGTTTGGTAAAATTACTGATAAATATTGTATATTAAGATCGAAATATATACATTGTGGTCCCCGACAATACCAGGGTTCAAATTCTCGGGTATTAGTGGATGTACCCGTACCCGACCCATTACCCAAACTACCCATATCTAAATACACGAATTTAATTTGGTTTGGATATTGGGTATTTTTTATATTTGGAAAAATCCGGACTAACCGACCCGAACTACCCGAAACCCGAAAATTATACCCGATCAACACCCCTAGTTCAAAAAGGGTGTGAATTGTATATGAAAAAAGTTTGATTTATACATGATAGACAGTGAAAGTAAAATTGTTCTGTAAAAATGACTTGCACTAATTAATTAATAGTTGGTTTTGATAATTATAATCTTTAGTGACAGCTCTTAAGACTGTCCCTAAAGACTAACATTATCAAAACTTTTAATAGTTTTATATGATAATTATTTTAAAGATAAAAATGATATATATAAATTTTTAACGAGAATCAATAAAAATTTTGAAAAAAAAAAAACAAAATAGTTTACCGTTGAATGTAAATTTTTTTTGTCGTTAGATAAATTTGGAAAGAAAAATATGATTCGAGGATGGACTTTAATTTGATTGACACAATTGCCCATTAACTTTCTTTCGGAAAAATATAAAACCAACTTGATAGTTTTGCTATTTCACAAAAACTCAAAGGGTATTTCAGTAATCAAACGCATTAATCTTCTTGACTATTATGATATTTTTCAAACTTACCGCCACGGCAAACATAACCCCTCCGTCAAACACACACAAACCTGTTATCTAATTAGTTGTTCTTCAATCAACAAAATCTTCATAATAGGAATATTATTAATCACAAAACATCTCTCCAAAATCTGATTCTTTTAATTTAGGGTTTATAAGTTGCAAAACAATATGCCTTCTTGTTACCCTAAGAACAAAAAACCACCAGCCGCTTTTAAATCAAATTCGAGGATGAGGAAATCAATGAGATTAAAGAGTTTTGATGATCGTTTGAATGATTGGGTTGTGAAGAACAAGGAGATGGGAGTTCCAGATTCGAAATTGTATCTCCCGTTTCTTCCAGGCCAATCGAAACTGAAACTGGTAGAATTTTGATTCATTTTTGTGTTTCCAATATTGAATTCAGTCGTAAATTTGTTAAAAAAACAAATCGTGATTTATTAGCATTTTTTATTTTAAAAAAGATCAAGTTTACAGTTAGAAGAAACAGTTGAGAGATTGTTTTATAACGGATTTGGTGGAATTATTGGACCAGTTGTTTAAATTAAAAGTTAAATCTCCGTATTTTTGGAAATTATAGAAACCTTAAAAAATGTGATTAATTTTTTTTTTTATCTTTCAAATTTTGTAATTGTGTGCAATGTTTGAATGATATTTGTACTGCAGGCAGATTGTCGTGTATGCGAAAATGTAATCTACCCGGGAGAGGGCGTGCTTTGCTCTATGTCGGGTTGTAAAGTTTCTTATCACTCGAAATGTGCAAGCAAACGTTTTGGCGAATTAAAATCATCAAAAGAAATCAAGTGTCCTCAACATGTATAATTTCTCCACTTTTTAAAACACACACATATATGTATGCTAGCTTTTTTTTTCGTGTTACAGTTACATTAACACTAAAGTAAGTTTTAACTAAAAGGCTTATAGCCTAGCGATATTTGGTGTTTAATATCCTACAAGGTTGTATGTTCAAGTCATGTTGACGACAAAAAAATGTGTAGAATTTGGGGGAAACTCACTTTTATGATGTAATTAATTAGTGTTCAAATTTGATTAACAAACAATTTTGGTCATCAATAGGTATGTTTTTTATGCAACAAGATTTCAAGCTTATTGCGGTGTTCGATATGTGATTTAGCATCACATGATAAATGTGCAGCATATCCTGAGTATATGATCCGCTTTGAGGGGAACCCGCGGAAAATGGTTTGTTGGAGGCATTCTACTGATTCGCTACCATTGAAGGTATCCGTTATATATACTAAGTACTATTTATATGAATGATTTGTATACTCACTTTTTTGTTATCTTTTGTGCCATTAGTTAGTTTTTTTTTCACCAAATATATAACATTTATAGAATGCTTTGGTAGCAATTGGATAATAATTAACTTTGGGCCTGGAAAAGATCGATCAGATGACCTAGATGAGCTGCAATCGACCCCTGAAATGACCTAAATATTGTAACGTCGTTGCATGGTTTTATGCACCTTAATAACGTTGTCGATCTCCAAACGAGATTTAGCACGCTTTTGCTAGTGCATATATAGAAATTTCAATTAATTGATGCAAGTATAATGTCCATGTAACGTTTGAACTAGAAGTCCCCTGCGCGATGATCAAATATCTATAACGCCCTTGAAAAATACGGTTTGAAAAACTTCTGGAAAATAGGTAGATCAATTTTCTGCATTTGAAAAAAAAAAACTGAAAATAGAAAGGGATTGCAACTTCCCAAAGACAGGGGAGAGAATATGACAGAAAATGGTTATATATGAAATCAATTTGGTCCTTGTGGCAGAGTAATTTTGTTTTGCAATGCACTTGAGAAATCAATATTATTCCTTAATCCATTTGATGGTTTCTTAATTAGTTAGTTGATCTTTGTTTTAATTGATTAATTAAGCTAACGGTATAACTGATTTGTCTTTTCTATTGTGCAGAATGCAGTTCCTACTAGTAGCATAGAGGTGAGGTTTCTAACAATGTCTAAACTCTTTGCTAATTACTATAATTCGAAGAGCTTTTCATTAGTTCGATCGAATTACTATGTAATGATCTCATTAATGGGAGCATGATCTACCCTCGATCCCTAAAACAAAAATATAAAGAAAAAAACGATTACAAAAGAGTCTGTTATATATATAGAAGTGAATCAACTAACTCTCTTAACTTCCAATTATAGGAAGTTTTTTGTCGCCTGCCGCTCCCATATGTGCCAAAAGAATTAAACATTGATCACGTGTTGAGAGTCACCAAGGTTCAACCTAAAAATCCTGTTATCGATAGCATAAAGGTAAGGTTTCAATCTAACGAGATCTTCAATTCGATACTTATTTTAAATCATATCGTTAATTGACTTACTTAGCTTCTATATATGAGTAAGTTTATTTATCCTTCTCATTTTCTTCCAAAACAAGAGTAATACACAAGTTTGTAAATAAGAGGGCCTCAACTAACTCTTTTGAATTCTAACCGTAGGAATTTTTTCGTCACTTACCACTACCAAATGTGGAAGAGGAATTTAAATGTGGTCTCATTAAGAAACACACCAAGTCGAATAACTTCGATTCATCATCATATGTTCAAATAAAGCAGAGTATCCTTCACTTTTTTGTATTATATATTGATTCATTTCTTGATTAACATCAATGATAATCAAGACTACTTGATAAAAATGCACCTAATTCGTTTTATATACGTTCTAAATGAAAAGTTCTAAACAAAACGCACCTCATTTCGACTTTTTCATCATACCATAAATTCCTAAACTTAAAAAAAAGATATATATCTTACAAAAAAGAAGCGTTACAAGGTGGATGACGCCATTGGATGCCCACGTTGTAGCTCTAAGATATGCAACGACGATTGTGAGTGCAGGTATTTAGTTTGCTATCATGTTTTTACTAATTTATCGCATTTCTAACTCTACATTATATTTCTAATTTATGAATTGGTAGATCTACCCAATTTAGCTGCTCAATTGAGTGTCGGTGTTCAGAAAGGTGCACAAACAGGGAACCGTTCCAAGAAGGGAAAAAAGTTAAAGTTGTTATGGTAAGCTTTTAGCTAATATTAAGTTCGATCTTTCATTTTGTAATAAATTTTAGCCACATTCCGTTCGAGTAGACTTGTTATATAATGTCTTATATAAACTTGACATAATTATAGACTCAAAATTGCGGTTGGGGTGTAGAAGCTGATGAATTCATTAATAAAGATGATTTCATCATAGAGTATGTCGGAGAAGGTATAATTCTTTTATTTATTATCTTGTAAAATTTGTAACTTTGTTAGTTTTTGCCTAACTATAAATCTTATGTTTTCAGTTATTAGTGATGCTTTATGCGAGAAAAGGTTTAGGAATCTGAAACAAAAAGGCGCCGCAAAGTTCTACGTGGTTGAAATCCGAAAAGATTTCAACATTGATGCTATGTTCAAGGGGAACGAAGCACGTTTTGTGAATCATGGATGTGATCCAAATTGTTCCATGGAACAATGGTTAGAAATTCTCATGTTGTGTAGAAATCAAACCACGGCAATTCAAAGAATGTCGTGGATTTGATGTTCAAAATCTATTCAACTCAAGAAGACATTTTTTTGTTTTTGTTGGGGGGGGGGGGGGGGGGGGACTTTCATAAAAATTGAGACTAAACGTTCAAGTGTGTCAAAACAAACCTTATATAAGTCCTAAATTTTAGAAGAGCCAAAAATGAAAAATGGGCCTAAAACAAAATCCAGAATTTAAACAAAAAAAAAAAGCTTATAAATTGCAAATAACTCCCAGCTTCGATTTGGCTAGCCTGAAACGAAAATCGTCGCAAAAGTTATATCCGTCTTAGTGCATCTTATTTTTTTTACCCATGTTACTCCACATTTGGGCCTACATCAATTTCTTACTCACTTCCATGATTCATTTTAAAAAGAAAGTTCGTATTATTATCAATTGACATCTTTTTGTGTTTGGCACTTTTGTAGGGATGTCAATGGAGAGACCCGTCTTGGTATCTTTGCTATTAAGTCTATCCAACCCGGAGAGCAATTAACGTTCGACTACCGGTACCTATAATCATTTACAGTATCTATAATCCGACCATCCTAAAAAAAACCATTGCAATTCTAATATAATATATCATGATCTTTTGGATTTTGGCATTGTAGATTTCAGCAGTTTGGGTCGGATACAGAGTGTCAATGTGGTGCTTCAAATTGTCATGGCTATCTTGGTAATAAAAAGGTGAAAACGGTTGGTTTGGGTGCTAAGCGTCGAAGATCAGCTACAAATTGAGTAATTGTTGACAACGGTTTCAAACCGAACATGAAAGTGCTTTTTTGTGTGACTCCATTGTAGTGTTTTTTTTTTTTTTTGGTGGTAAAATTTTTATATTTCAAAGATCAAATTGTTTTACAAAACTGTCTTACAGACTACAGGATCGAAGTGTTTATTCAACACTGGATTTGGATGTTCTATTTTGAATTTCATATATAAAATTGCGTTCAAGGAGGTCCATGATTTTTACAAAGTCTCGAGGAACAAATCTCAACTATTGATCAATATGATCTAATGGTCAAGATTAATCACATACTTTATACATGGAGGGGTATTTTGGTCATTTGGCACTAAAAAAAATTGTTTTATTTTATTTTATTTTTTATTTTAATTTAATTTTATTATTTTTTTTATTATTTATTGAGGGGTATTTTGATCATTTTGAAGAAAAAAAAATTTATTTTTTATTTAAAAAAAAATAAAAAATTTAACGATTATTTTTTTATTATTATTATTTAAAAAATTATTAATTTTTCATTAATAACACATAATATTATTGCATAGTGAATCACATATGATTGCATAGTGAATCACATGTGATTGCATTCTGAATCACATGTGATTTAACTAAAACATGATTTTACACTAAAATCACATGTGATTAAGTTATACACGTAATTATCAAATAAATATTATTTTTTAATAAAAAAAATTAATAAAAAAATTTAAAATAAGAAATAAAAAAAAATCAAAATTTTTTTTAAGTGCCAAATGACCAAAATACCCCTTCATAATAAAAAAAATAAAAAAATAAAAAATAAAACAATATTTTTATTTTTTTAAAAATGACCAAAATACCCCTCAATATATAAAATATGTGATTAATCTTGACCATTATTAGATCCTATTGATCAATGGTTGAGATTTGTTCCTTGGGACTTCCTAAAGATGATGGACCTCCTTAAACGTTTCTCTTCATATATAATATAATGTTTATTTTTTTTGTTTTTTCTATCAATCTCGTAAGATAACTTTATCACTGCATTCATGGCAATCATCACTAGTTTCTCCCGAGGGTATGGTATGGCTTTGTTCTTGGTCTTGTTTCACGTTTACCACAAAAAAAGTAAAAAATCTAATTGAAAAGCATAGAATCATATATTCAATCCATTTCAAGGTGTTTGATGATGATTTTGGTGAGAAAATGAAGAAGATGAGATTAGGGTTTTAGAGAGAGAGAGAGTAGAGAGAAAGTAGAGAGAACAATTGCTGGAAATTTAGATATTTGATTAATGGCAAAAGTTAAAGATTTAAGCCTTACATGTTGGTATTTATACCATGGCTTAAATCTTGGTTAGTTAGGACCATTTTGGTAATAAAAACTAACCTATATACAATGTTACACTTTAGCCCCTAGACTAACTATTACAACATATTTAGTACCTAACAATCTCCCCCTTTGTAATAGTAGACTAGGTTGCATATCTTTGAAGACTTCTGTGTTTGTAAGGCTGGAGCTGAGATTTGAACCGTTGAGCAATTATGTTGATCAAACAGCATCAGCCTTTCATCATCGTTGACAGACATACTTTTAATTGGCTTTTCAACCAATATAAAGTATTCCAAAAGACTTCATGCAAATCGACTGAATGTAGACCCATAGATAGAGCGGTTAGCTGCGGAAGTCCTTTCTTGAAGTTGTGGCGTTTGTCAATTTGCTGCAGATCCTTGGTTCCTGATTTTTGTTGAAGTTGAAGCAGTGCGGAATGATGATATGTTAAGGATTTTCTGACCGTTGTTGATGATGTTGGAGTACGGTCATAGAATCCCTTATCTGATGAGTTGACTGTTGTTGATGAGATTGAAGTACAGTCATCAGATCTTCTATCAGACATAGTGACCGTTGTTGATAACAATGGAGTACGGTCGTCTGATCTTCGCACTAGAATGTATCAGGGTAACCCAGGATCACATAGATTGCCTGTTAGCACAACAGTTACAGAAACCGTGTGACCTACGTTCAGTGTTGGCTTTGATGTTAGCACTGGTAGGATTTCCATTCAATCATCGTGGAATACCAATATTTTTGGTATCACTATGAATGTTCCGGCAATATCACAAAGATATGCTTGGTAGAGTGCCTGTGTCCTAGAGATATTTTATTCGGTTCTAGACTCTAAACGTGGACAAACGAAGGCGAGGACTGGAGGTGGGTCCTCTTTTTCAATATCAACAATCTCCAAATGAGATGTCGATAGCAGATGTGGTAATCTCCATGATTTTGAAACAAGTACTTTTTGTACTTGAGTGGTCAGTGGGGGTTGTGCATTGCATCACTGGGTCCATGATGTCTTAATCAGAAAGCAACTCATGCAGTCTGATTTAGATGTGGCTACCCGGTCATTTGTTCGGTTTAGGGAGGGTTTTCCGTTTTCTTTAACCCTTTCACACACGCTCCTCACTCAGCTCACTTTTTCATTTTCAACCACACCCTCGTTTTTGTTTTTACCATGTGATAAGCTGATTTGCACCCCATACTTCATACCCCCTCTCAATTTTTACCTCAACGCACCCCAATCAAGATCCCATGATACTTGATTCTGCTCACCTAGACCTAGGACCCTCACTTTTTAGTTCCTATATTGTCGGTGGCTCCGGGGAAGATCATGCTGGGTTTAGCAGATCATAGGAGTTATTTGAGAGTGGACTATTACGCTCATGTGCAATTTTAATCAGCTTTTTGAAGATGTTTCATTTTAGGAGTTTCACATGGATTTTGGGTAACACCGGACTCACTTAGAGTATCCGTTAGCACATGGTATGAATCGGTAGTCGTTTGCACAACCGTTGATTCAAATGTGTGACCTGCGTTTAGAGTTGGCGTGATTTTAGCTCTAGCAGGATTTCCACTCGATCCTCGTGAAACATCAGATTGTGATGCCACAACGAGTGTTCCGATGGATTCACGGAGATCCATGTTTGTAGTGCAAGTGTCCTATATTGGAAACATTCTTGGGGGGGAGAACTAGACACACTGTGCATACAAAGAGACTTAACCCGGGGCAGGAGGTTGTTATTTTTCAATACCGACATACTCCGAATGAGTAGTCAGTAGCTTTTGTGCTACGTCCCCTAATGAAATGAAACAAATCCCTGTTGAGAGGAATTTGAGTAGTTGGTGGTGGCGTGCATTTGCTTTACTGGGCCAGTAAAGTCTAGTGAAACATTCAACAAATGAATGATCACTTATTTAATTGGTTGCCCGGTTTGTTTTCGGTTTGGATGCACTCATAAGGTGTGTTTTCTTTGATTTATCATGTTTTCACATCACCTTGCACTCACCTATTACTATACCCTAGACCTAAATTCTCACATTTACCAGTTGGCTTAAATATTTCCCTGGGAAGGTGTGGCCGGATCTGGCAAACCATGGGAAGGTATGTCTTTTGAAGTAGTAAGTAACGAGAATTAAAAGAATTTGTAATAAACAGATGCAATCTTTACTAGAGAACTAGTAAAGAGATCGACGGATATTACAACGACTTATAATTAACGTTACAAACATAAAACCTTTTATTTGGGTATTTTGTTTTTGTTTTTCTGAATTTTCTCCCCCTAGAAATAATAATTCTCCCCCTAGAATTAATATTTCTCCCCCTCGACAAAACAAAAGTATTAACAAGTTTTGAGAGCGAAGGACGTACCTTATACATCGTCGGAGGGTGGAAGGAGAGTTTCGGCGGTTAAGTTTGATTGAGCATGGTGCTTTCTTTTTAGAGCGGGTTCTGAATCTGTTTTGATCAGAAGCCATCTTTCGTTGAGGACCAGGTTTCAAGCTGAAGTACTTGAAAGCCATTTCGTTGAAGCTCGGGTCATAAAATAATTAAAACATGTTTGGTACCCAATTATTTATGGGTCCTGAACGATTAGTAACTGAGGTTTTATGTAGAATTATTTTATGATGAAATTAGAGCTTTGGAGAACTGCAAGGAGGCAGTTCAGTTTTGATGACCCACTTGAAAGATTTTTCAGAGGATTGAATAATCCATTGAGATTTTTCGTTTTTAATCCAAGCATATTTCACATGAATAGTCGGTTTAGTGGATGTCTTTTCAGATTTGGGGGAAACTGACGGTTTTGTCTTTTGAGCAGCTTTTCCCTGAGCTGATGAGCGACTAGAAGAGGGGTGAGAGACAGAAGTGTGTGATTGTTTAGACAGCTTCTTTGATTGTTTTGAGGTTATCGTGTGAGCTTTCGCTGGAAATTTCTTGTTTGACGATGTTGGTTTGTAAACCTCCCGAGACACGAGTGGGCGACGAGATGAAGATTTCGTAGTGGCAAATTGAAGTGGACGTGTAGCGGTAGATTTAACTGGTCGAGAGTTTATGGATTTGCAAGGATCTGGATAGCAAGTTGTGCAAGACTGAATGATTTCACGACGTTTACCAAGAACGTCATGTCTTTTACCACAAGGAGTATTGATTTTAATAAAATATCGTTTATTGTACTGAGAAATTGGTTTATCAGTCTTTTTATCAAAATACACCTTTTTGCCATTTTTATCAGTTTTAGTAATTAAATTGACACCATTAACAGCATGATTAACTGGACGATAAATTGCAGAATCATAAACAATACCATAAGCTTCTTTTGGAGAAATAAACTGTCTAGAGTCATTACAATTATTTTTAACAGACAAAGATGAAACTACAGACTTAAGTGGACTAGACTTCTTAAGTAGACTGGGCTTCTTAAGCATACTGGATCCTGTCTGAATAGACTTCTTTGACTGCGAGGCTCTGTTGACTCCATTGGGCTTCTTGACCTTCTCACTCTTAGACTCTAATTTACTATCGGAAGCATTTAATATCGGAGAATTATAGTTTCTTCTCAAGATGATTGGAACTGGATTAACTGGTGCCGGTCCTAATACAGAGGATTTAGAATTTTGAGAAACAGGTTTGTTCGTTTTAGGTTTTAATTCTAAAATGGTGTCCTCTAAATTATGTATTTTTATTTGAAGATTTTCCTTTTCTTTATCAAAGGCTTTTTGTGTTTCATCAATTTCAGATTCTAATTGTACAATTTTCTTTTCTAAAATTAATGGAGGAACATAAAGCTTTGGTTCTTTGATTTGTTTTAACATTTCATTTTCAGGAATGGAAAATTCTTCTGGAGTGACAATCGGGAAGTACTCATTGTTTTCAAATTTTGCTTTATTCTTTTCATATGTATAGTTCAATTCAGAATAGTTAAAGCTGATTTGAGCGTGTTCCTTCTTTTCTCTGTTGAACTTCTCGATTTCTGCTTCTTCGTCCGGCATATGAAGAAAGCTTTGCCAGATTCCCAAGTTCATGTAATCATAGTTGTATAATGTTGGGAGAACATCAACAACTTTCTCCAGGACACGAGGATTATCTGCTCCAAGTCCAGCTTTTGATTTGTAGGATCTGAACTCTTTTGGTTCATTGAACTTGATTGTTTGTTCGGTATGACCGGCTTTGACAATCGTCTGCTCCAGTTTAGAAATGTGTTCTTCGGCATTTTCTTTTTGGAGAGTAAGACTGTGTATGGTTGCTGATCGTTCATCAATTTCTTTATTAAAACTGTTTGTTATGTTTTTTATTTGATCATTTAGTTTATGAATTTCATCATCAGTTGTCTTCAACTTGTCTTGGTAGTCTTTCATCTTGATGTCTGCAGACTTCATCCAGTTTTGCTCTCGACTGAGTTGAATAGCTAGGTCATTTATCAGCTGCTTGGAGTCGTCTTTATCACTTGAAACCGTCTTCATCGTTTTTAGGTTCGAAATTTCAAGATTTTGTGTATTAATAATGTAATTTAGACGATTCACCTCACTGGTGTGAGCAGCATGAAACTGTGACAACTGTTGTTGTAACTCTTGTGGTTTTTGAGATGAACGATTGTTTTGATTTACTTGAGGAACAAGAGTTTCAAGTTGACGACGAAAGGTTAAATTTTCTTCCTTTAATTTCAGGATTTGTGAATTTGATTCATTAGTTGTGTTTACTTGTTTTTGTAAACTTTCTTGTAGTTCAGAAATCTTAAATTGAAAAGAAGATTTTGACGTAGACAACTGACTTTGTAATTCCTTGTTTACTTGAGTTATTTGAAAAGAACATTGACTTAATTCACTCAAATCATTTAAGAGTTGAGCTTTTTCAGATTCCAAATCGTTTATTTGTTTTGTCAAATGTGACTTCTCATCAATTTTTGTACAAAGTTTTTCATTAAACAAGGAATTCTTTGATTCATCGGTGTCTGAATCAGATAATAAAGAGTCAAAGGAAAAAGAGAGTACCTCATTTTCATCAATTTTTGAAATGCCCAACACAGCTGTAACCTCATTTGGTATTGCCATGACTGTCAGGTTGGCAATGCACTGTTTCTCCTCCTGGGCATTCGACCCGGCAGACAATATTTCTTTGGAAGTCATGTTAAGAACACGTCACGGGAATTTTGATTGACACGAGATAAAGAAAATTTTAAGAATGAGAAGGTTCTGGAAAAGAATATGTGATGTAGACCGTGAATTGGTCTTCAAAAATTCAAAATCACCGAAATCTTAAACTGGTTATTCCAGATGATAAAGTACACTTTAAATGTTCCTAAGATTTTCGAATTAGGGAAAAATGACGATCGGGTAAGAAACTGGGGCTAAACGAAGTTTGGAAATTGACCGAAAAATCACAAAAACGCAAATAAAGTGATCGAAACAAGCGTTTTTGAAACAAGCGGTTTATCACGTCGTAGCCTTCATCTCGAGCTTCGATTTGGTTACTCGTGGGCTCGAAACGGACACCCGAGCTAAAAGTTATGACCGTTACAGTACAGCCCCTTTTGTCACGCGAGTGTTTAAAGAGTTCGGGCCGAAGTTGTGTAATGTTCGGGCCGAAGTTGTGTAGAAGTTCGGGCCGAAGTTGTGTAGAAGTTCGGGCCGAAGTTGTGTAGAAGTTCGGGCCGAAGTTCAAAAGAAGTTCGGGCCGAAGAAGGTTAAGAAGTTCGGGCCGAAGTATGGTTTTAAAGTTCGGGCCGAAGTAGTGTTAGAAGTTCGGGCCGAAGTAGGTTTTGAAGTTCGGGCCGAAGTAGGGTTTGAAGTTCGGGCCGAACTAGTTACTGTTCTCGGGCCGAACACTTTCTTGCGCAGAACCAGTTACGAACAGCCTAAAAAACCCACTAATTTGATCCTAAAATGCTCATTTCTTAACCAAATTCTTTGATTTAAATCACAAACTGACCCAAATACTATTTCCTTCAATCCATTACTACTATATTGCTCAAAAACAACCTAGATCTATGGTAAAATTTGAATTTAGATGGTTTTTGAAGCTTTAATGGTTTTTCCTAAAAATCCAAATTCTTCATCAGAATGGATTAGATTCGATCCTAAGTCGATTCTAAGCTTAATATCTTAACAAAATGAAGCTATTCAATCCATAAGAACAAGAATTAGTACCTTAAATTCGATTTTTGATCTTTAACCCCTTTTTCTTCAAAAACCTTGAAAAACCCACTTGATCTTCTGTTTTTAACACCAATTGATGGATTTGGATCGTTTTCAAGATGAAATTATGCTCTGATACCAATTGAAAAGCATAGAATCATATATTCAATCCATTTCAAAGTGTTTGATGATGATTTTGGTGAGAAAATGAAGAAGATGAGATTAGGGTTTTAGAGAGAGAGAGTAGAGAGAAGGTAGAGAGAACAATTGCTGGAAATTTAGATATTTGATTAATGGCAAAAGTTAAAGATTTAAGCCTTACATGTTGGTATTTATACCATGGCTTAAATCTTGGTTAGTTAGGACCATTTTGGTAATAAAAACTAACCTATATACAATGTTACACTTTAGCCCCTAGACTAACTATTACAACATATTTAGTACCTAACAATATATTCAATCCATTTCAAGGTGTTTGATGATGATTTTGGTGAGAAAATGAAGAAGATGAGATTAGGGTTTTAGAGAGAGAGAGTAGAGAGAAGGTAGAGAGAACAATTGCTGGAAATTTAGATATTTGATTAATGGCAAAAGTTAAAGATTTAAGCCTTACATGTTGGTATTTATACCATGGCTTAAATCTTGGTTAGTTAGGACCATTTTGGTAATAAAAACTAACCTATATACAATGTTACACTTTAGCCCTTAGACTAACTATTACAACATATTTAGTACCTAACACTAATAAGGCGATTATAAATTATACTACCTCCGTATCAAAATAAGTGATGCACTTTCTATTTAGGGGTGGAACAAAATAAGTGATAAACTTCTAAAACTTACTTTATTTGGTAAAAAAATGGGACTCATTCTCCACTAACTATCTACTTCTATAAAGTGAAATTACCCTTTTACCCTTACTTTTACTTTTAAACATCATTAATATCACTTCATTCAAAAGAAGTGATGAGACTCATTATCCATTAACTACCCACTTTAATAAATATTAAAGCACTATTTAATTTTTTGCCTAAAAACGAGAATTTTTAAAATGTATCACTTATTTTGATACGTAAAATAATAGCATGTGAAAATACTGAAAGTACAAATGTTGTAGCATTAAATACAATTTTTATAAGCATTAGGCATTGGAGTTTGGTAATTTCCTATACATGGGAAGTCTTGCCTAAAAAGGATAAGGAGGAGTTTTCAAGATTGTCGTGGAAGACAAAGAAAATTGGGGTAACAAGACAAAAAAAAAGGACAGAAGTTTTGCTTGTGCAAATCTAGCTATAACTGTGCAATTGGTTTTCGTGGGGGGTAAAAAGTGGAAAAAAAGATAGGACCGTTGGGATTTCATAATCGCTAAGCGACTTCTATTAATTGCAAACAAGTCCTTGAACTTTGTAATCACTCGTGTTTATTTTAGAGTTAATTACACAGATGATCATTTAGATTTATATTAAATTTCACCGATGGTTCTTTAGTTTTAAAAATTACACTGACGGTTCTATTTTTTTTTTAAAGTTTTTCACCGATGATTTTTTGGGTTTATATCAAATTTCACTCGGTGTAAAGGATTATTAGTGAAATTTGATAAAAACCTAAGGACTATCCGTGTAATTAACTCTTTATTTTATAAGTAAAATTTTATTTTTAAATGCTATGAGAAAGAGCACAAAATTAACCATATATGTTGTGACCCACATCCTCTATTTAGACAATACATGTATAGAAAACAGTTTCCCTCGTGTGTGCTTTTTACAAGATAAAGACAAAAATACCCTCCACACCCCTTGGAAAACCCACCCTGCCTTGTTGAAAACTGGGGTCATTTTAGGGTACCCAGAATTTCTTTTTGTACAAATAAGACTGCTGCCAACGGAGGTGCGGTTGGCTGCCGGTTGGCCACCGACGGAACCGGCGCCGTTGGCACGGACCGCCGGTTGGCCGCCGGTTGGTCCGCCAGTCGGGAAAGCGGCGAGGGAAGAAACGGAGGAGGAGAGGAGCGAGAGAGAGAGAGGGGAAGAGAGAGAGCGTAATATTCTTTTTTTATTTATTTTTTGATTTTTTTTTAAAGTTTTTAAAAAAGGTAATATTTAAAAAAATCTAAAAAAAATTCTAAAAAATTCAAAAAAAATCTAAAAAATTCAATTTTTTTTTTAAAAAATAAACTTTTTATATAATGTCTTTTTTTAATTAATGTAATTTATTTTTATTAGTTATATGTTTTAATTAGTTGTATATTTTATTAGAAAAAGAAAAGTGGTGGGGCCCAAAGTTGGTGAAGTGACGGAGTGCTGTTGGCATGGGTACGTCAGTTTAGTGTTAGTTAGTTTGTATGCTGACGTGGCGCTGAGTTGGCGGAAACTGACGGCGTCAGTTCCCGTCACCATTGGCACCGGTCTAATACAGAAAAAGGTTTTCTCGGCTGCTGTGAGGAAATGGTAAAATAAAATCATACCTTTGCAGCCGGCGGAAGGCTGCCGGCGTGGTGGTAGCGGTGGTGGTGGAAGGCTATGAGGGTATTTTTGTCATATGAAATGAAGTGGGTTGGTGCTGTTTCTGAAGGTGGTGAACTCAAGAAAATGGTGGTTGAAAGATGGATTCTGATGATCCTCATATGTTTCATCAGCTTCTAGTGGTGGTGGTGGGTGTCTCCGGCGGACGGTGGAGGCGGTGGTGGTGTTGATATTGGCGGGGACGGCTCAATCTAGATTAATGTACGTTAGAAAATACTTGTTTAGTCTTGTCATAATCACTTCATCTGATGAACAGGTTTCTCCAATTTTTTATTTTATTATTTGCTTCTTTTTTTTCCCTAATTAAGGAGTTGTCTTGAAAATGTTTAGATAAAATTTTGGGTTTTGATTACCATAAGTCCATAACTATTATAGGTGTACAACCTTTTATCATCTGATTTTCTTACAATAAATACATTCTGATTTTGTTAAGATATGCGTATATTTATGAAGGTTTTATAACTACGATTTAATGTTAAGTTTGTTAATAACAATCTATTACATCTATTACATGTTTTAGAAAACTGTATTTTCATTAATTGATAAATTACACCTAATATGTATGGTGTTCATTATTGATTAATGTAAAATTGTGATGCTTTTATAGATAAAGGTCATAAAGTTATCAATCATACATTTTTTTCTTATTACATATTTTTACCCGAAATTGTTTGGTAAGTGGTAACTGTCTATAATATAAATCTCAATACCTCGCTTTTCATGTTGATATTGTTGTACGATCTATAACGGTTACTTATATCTATTTTTTTCAGTTGTATTTGATTTACTTTTCTGCTAGTAGAAGGCTTTTCATAGTAAAAGGTTTTGTATCCAATGTCATGTGGAGCTCTTTATTATAATACTTCATTAGTCTGGTGATTTGATATTATACAAGTTAATAATCAAACATTTATGAAAATTTGAGGAGATGTATTTGAAGTGATTTTGTTCTCAATCTTAGTAAATAGATAACAATACCATTACACTTTTGTGAAATTCGAAAGTGGTGAATTTTAATATAATTATAGAATCGAAATAACGTTAAGGAGTTTAATATGATCTCCTAGATCTAGTTTAAGCTTTAATCTCTTCCCTAGATAAAAAGTTTATTAGATGGACAGAAAAATGTTCAGAATTAATTACGATAATTCGCGTACATTATCCCAAAGAGCCCATAATAAATAAGAATGCTTTGAAAAAAAATATCAAAATAAAGATGTTTGCCTCTCATGGACTATTTATTTAGCAATAAGTTACTTTGAACTGTGATTTATTTGAAGAAGTAACAAGTGTTTATTCAGCTGACAATCACCGTACATTAATTAGAATGCAGTTTTGATTTCTTGATAATGAATTCTTTTGATCGAAGTGATTTGATGTCAATTATTAGATCTTATGTTACCAATCAATACTATCAAATCGAAACATTTGATTCACTTGTAAATACACTTGAAAACATCTATAGAACATTTATTCTCTTCCAAGTAATGCACAAATTCTATTGAGTATTCAGGTAATAGATCATATAGGCGTCACAATTAGGGTGAGCAGAAAAAGCGGATAACTGGAATTGGAACCGGAACTGCTTCCGGTTCCTAAAATTATGGAACTACCCTAAGAGGTTCCAGTTCTCAAAATTTAGGAACCGGTAACCGGAACCGGCGATTATTCGGTCTATTTTTGTTAAAATATTATATATTTGAGAAATTTAATGTCCAAATTTAACAATATGATAAATTTTATGTAATTTTAGATGAGTTTAGTCACTAATTAGTCTAAATATAGCGTTTTAACAATATAATAATTAGACAATTATATGTTTAAGTGTTTAAAATTTATGATTATCCAAAGATTAGTAGATAAAATGATAAAAAATGATTAATACTTAAGCTTTGCATCTTATTTTAATTTTACGATTTTAGAGACAGGGTAACCGGAACCGGAGGTTCCGGTTCCGGTTCCGAAAATTGGAGAACCGGTACAAGAGGTTCCGGTCGGAACCAGCGGGTACCCTGCTATGCTCACCCCTAGTCACAATATTATTCTAGTTGTTATACTTTAGAAAACATACTAGGAATCGATTTTAGAAGATCGTAAATATATGTATTGTATATTCTTAATGTATGTATTGTCAATATATAGTTGTAAATTCTTTAATTGTATTTCATTGAATAACATTCAAAAATAGTCTTAAAAATACATTACTTTAATTAAACTTGAATAAATGGTTAAAAATTGTTTTACTTGTATAGCACCATAATTTTTAATGTCCACACCACAAGTTACAAGTTTTACAACTAATTGTACAACTGCTTAATGCAAAATTTGTGGTATATGCATCAAAAGATGTGGTGTAAAAATCACTCCCTATTTTTTATGTGTATGATCGTAGGTGAGGGACTAGGGGAGTAGGTTAGCAGGTGTGTAACAATGACACAATACCACTTCAAGGGCAGTGGTGTTGGGGTGGAGCCTGAGGGAGTGCTTGGTTGGAGGTTTTGAGAGGTGGGTAATGGGATTGATTATAATTAGAGTTGCTTGTTTTGTCACAAGGTAATCAATCATTACTTATTACTAGGCAATTCTTCATTACCCACCAAATTGGGGGTAATGAACTAGGTAATGCTTTAACAATTATTTATATTTCTATTTTATTATATTATATATATTTATATATTATATTATATATATTTGTATATTATATTATATTATTATTTTTATATTATATATATACATTATATTATATATTATATATATTATAATAAATATATATTATATTATTAATATATAATATATATTATATATAATGTATTATATTATTATATTATATATAATATATAATATAATATATTATTATATTATATTATATATATATATATATATTATTTATAATATTATTATATTAATTACTCCCTCCGTACCACAAAAAACTTCCCATTTGTCATTTGCACAAGTTTCTAGGTGATAGTTAGTGGTGGTGTCATTGACAATACTTTTGATTAAAATATAAGGTTGAGTTGGAGAGAAAAAGATAGTTAGTGGATATTAGTGGAAGAATCTTTAGTAATAATAGTTTTTTATTGTGTGGATCTCATTAGATGTTGAAATGGGAAGTTTTTTGTGGGACAAAAGTTTAGAGCCAAATGGGTAGTTTTTTGTGGGACGGAGGGAGTATTTAATTATTACTAATATTATTTAAATATATATATTATATACATTATTTAAATATTATTAATATTTAAATATTATATATTTATATATATATATATTATTTATATAATATATATATATATATTATTTAATTATTATTATTATATAAATACTATATATATTATTTAAATGTTATATATATATATATATTATATTAATTATTATTAATATTAGATACATTATTTAAATAATACTATAATATATTAGATCATATATATATATATATATATATATATATATATATATATATATCATTATTTAGTTATTATAAATATTATTTAAATATATATATTATTATATTATTATATTATTTAAATATTATTATAATAGATTATAATATATATATTAATTATTTAATTTTTATTCATATTATTTAAATATATTATTATATATATATATATATATATATATATATATATATATATATATATATATATATAATTTTATATATATGATAATATATTAATTTTAAATATTAATTTTTATTATATAAACTCCTTAATAACCAAGCAACATCAATGATCAAAGGAATACTAAGGAATGCACATTAGAATACTAAGGAGTAAGGAATGCACATTGCATTCCTTAGTATTCCTATTACCTTTCCCTTTCCCATTACCCACTTTGAACCAAGCGCCCCCTTATTCTGTTCCAATGAACGCTAATTTCAAAATTCAAATCCCTGGTCTTGGATAATCAACCGACGGGTTTGGGGAAGTTGAAAGACAGGTGTTCGAACGGCAGATATCAAACGAAAGAACAGATTCATGCCTTAATTGCCCTAAATCTAAATATGTGTCTCTCAAGTCGTTCACACAGTCACTTACGTATTTCTTGGACTTTTTTGGTTTCTAAATCTGCGAAGGTAATGGTTTCTCTTTCGATATCTTGATTTCTAAATCTGCAAAGGTAATGGCATCTGATTCGATTTTACTCACCGCTCACGTATTTCTTGGATTTCCGTTGTTATTTGCAGCCGGCGTTGTGTTCTGTAGGAGGAAAATTGACTGCCATTTGGATCCGACCATTAATTGCGAGTGTAGTTTCCCCATTTCTGCGAAGGTAATAGGGTAACTTTGATTTGGATAATGAAACCCTACCCCCAACTCACAAAATCACGAATCATTGTATGATTTTGTTCACTTCTTCATCAATCAAGGACATCAGATCCAAGGAATAGCCCGCAATTCTGCATATCGAGTTATCAATCAAACTTTAACTTTGTAAATCTTTTTTTTGCTAATCTATTACTCTTGTAGCATATAAGAGTATCCAATATACATGCTATTGTGTTGTATTGATATTTTATAAAAGAGATATATGAATATTGTTTTTATGATTTAGTCATTGATGCACCACCGATTGTATTGTCTGAAACCCGACTAGCCTTCACTTAAATGTTGGAAGATGGAAACTCTAAATAAATTGTTTTTATGATTTAGTCATTTTTGTGGCTGCAATTTAATTGACCATTTATATAGTCTCAAAATCACTAACCATTCTGAAATGTTGGAAGATGGAAACTCTAAATAAATGTTGGAAGACTATTGAACCCAAATTGATAAAAGCAAACAGTTACGAGCTTTGAATTTTCAATAAAAGGCGCGTGATGTGATCAGAGGGGTTTGAGGGTTCGGAAGCAATCTATGTAATAAAAAGATGTGTATGGAGAAGAGATTTTGAACATTGATATATGTAATAAAGATGATCAACTTTCTGATGTTAAATATGTTGATGAGTAATACTTATGTTTTTTATTTCAATTATTTCAAAAGCAAATTACATACTATAAGGCAATTGGTCAAGCTTTGATATAATTTCTTTTTCCATTTTATTTAATATGTGGCACATTTTTATCTTATGAGAATGTGTTGATCATGTTATCATTTTATCTCTAATGGTTAAATGTGTAACTTTAACTTAAAATGACAAGTTAAATGGGTTTATTAGACCATTAGAATCTACAAAATCATATTTAATGAAACGCACCTTTCTACTGTCGCCAATGTACATCTTACAATGACGACAATGTACATTTTACAACAACATGATATAACTGACAAAATGCATTCTTATCGATTTGATAATAGAGGTATTTACATTATTATTTAAATTTAGGACAAACAATACAATGCTATCTATGAAACATTTGATTGCTATAACTAATATATGGATAAGAATACTAGAAAATCTTTACACGACTATCACTACAGACCATCACCACCATGATCATTATTGCCACCACCATCACTAACGTCATTGCGAAATATAATTACATGGTACCCGCCCCGCATTGCGCGGGTACCAACTAGTTAATTATTATTGATCAATGGTTTTGTCCCTTGGGAGTTTAAGAAAATTAAGGACTTCTTTGAACAATTACCTATTATTATTATTATTTGTTATATTTTTATATCTATGAAATTGATTTGATTAATTTTAATTATAATTTCAGGCAACGCCCCTTTTACAAGATAGCAGACGAGTGAGTAGCGAGTTACCAGACCCTTCGACCCACGTCTGGAAGGTAATTTTGAAGAAGAGGAATTACAAGTGATGGCTTATTTAGCAAAAGAGTCATTACATTTGAAAGTGAGTCATTACAGTTATATCTGTAATCATCTTAAGTTGTTTCTTTCTTACACTACAAATCAGTTTATTTCTATTGTTCGACATGTGTTTTTGATGATTCCAATAGAGAGACAAAACAGGTATTGAGTTTTTTTGTTCAAATTATCATAAAACTTGAAAGTGAACTTTATTTATTATATTAAATTAAAATTTGAGCTACTTAATAATCTAAACCAATTTAGGACTTTTCAAGTTTGGGCTACTTTTTTGCTGAAACTGTAAGTGAAGGGTAGCCGGACGTTTTTTTATGGGTAGTACAGACATATAGTTTATTTTAGTGTGAAAATATTTACTTCCAGTTGAAAATTAAGGGGTAGCACGGGACCCTCTGGGCACCAGTACGGTTTTGACAATCTGATTTTGACAATCTGAGAAATTTTTTAGTTTTTTTTTTGAACGGCAACAATTTTATTAAAAGGCTAGCAAGGAGCTAGACAGCAACAACACAAACAGGAACACAACAAAAGAAACATACACAAAGCCGAACAAAAGAAAAACAACTCCTATGAAACACAAGAGGCAGGCGAGAAACACCAATCAGAGAGGCTGTTTCCAAACCCGAACTTCTTATGACGAGCCTTGAACCAAAAAAACGATAATGCCTGAATTTGCCCGTTTGAGTGACAAAGCCTGTCCCTTTGTGGGTCCGGGAAAACCTTATTGTTTCTCAAGTTCCATATGACCCAAAAGAAAGTATAAATGACCCCCGAGATGGCCTTTTTGAGAGGCGCCCCCAAGCTAGAGTCATCGATCCAACCATAGACATCTGCTACATATTTAAAAGTTCCCTAGGAATTATATTTAAAAGTATAAATGACCCCCGAGATGACCTTTTTAGTTATTGTGATTTAAACATTCCTACACACTTCCTAGGGGTTTAAAAGTTCCCTAGGAAATCCCTCACAAGTTTCTACATATTTACTACGAATTTCCAGCAAATAGAATTAGTTTTCCGTTTTTAAGGGTTTATACATGGTTTTTCTAATACCATATTTTTCAAAACGTCATTATACATGAAAGACATTCGTTTAATCATGGTAACAATTATATATACTTTCTTTCTAACATGAATTATATATATATATATATATATATATATATATATATATATATATATATATATATATATATATATATATATATATATATATATATATATATATATATATATATATAGTGTAGAATTAAAATCAGAACCAATTAAGGCTACAGAACCAGCAGAACTCAATCTAAACCATTGATTTTTTGAAATGAAATGATCATGGAAGACACATTAATGTATTTGATGAAGGACCCCTAAATATTGGTTTGCATGGATGTCATTCATGCATGTATACATACATGTATATATAACAATTATGTATACATACATGAAAACATATACATATATGTATACATGCATGAATGACATCCATGCAAACCAATATTTGGGGGTCCCTCATCAAATACATTAATGTGTCTTCCATAATCATTTCATTTCAAAAATCAATGGTTTAGATTGAGTTCTGCTGGTTCTATAGCCTTAATTGGTTCTGATTTTAATTCAACCCTATATATATATATATATATATATATATATATATATATATATATATATATATATATATACACGTGTGTGTATCTGTAAATGGATGTACACGTGTAAAACTTGAAGGTTGTTGCGCCAAGGTATTCTGATTGTAGGTTGTATATGAAGAATTATTTTTGTGGGATATGAATAAATGAGTATTTAAAGTATGAATTTGAAATACTGAAGGTAAAATGACGATAAAGTGGGTGTTTGGCGGAAACCATTATACCAAACGCTTAAAAAAGGAACACTTCATGATATAAAAAGTAACTTACTTATTCATTTAAACAAACCCACCACCAAGATTCAAGCCCACCATACATGGATTCTTCGAAATCACCACACTCTCAATCATGGCGCCTGTTCGAAGAACTCACTCTTTTGAAGGACATTGAGGACTATCACTTCGATAATAATCAAAGGTACCCGTGGTCAGATGACGACGATTTGTATACATTCTACGACGCTATCAGTTTCCGTGGGGTTCATGAAAATGCGGTGAAATTGAGTAACAAAATGTATAAACTGAAAGCAAAATTCCTCAAGGCTCTTGATGGGGATAGAGAAATGACATACGACGATTACAGACGTCAACATCTTATGAAATCTTTAGATTATCATTCCAATTTTGGGGACCAGATCCAATTCCTCAAAGTGAAGAATCAGATGAACCAAGTTCAGAAGATGAGGATTCTCCACAGTCAGTAAACTCTCACCCTTCTTCTGATAGTGAATCTCGCCGGACTGATTTAGATCATTCTGTTTCCGGCGCCGGAAACAATCAACCAGAAATGACACCGCCGGAAAAGGATGACGTCAGCGTTACGATGCCAAGCAAACATAATCAAATCGGATCGTCATCGAAATACGAAGAAGTTATTCTGTTGGAGAACATTGTTGGCTATTACAACAGAAATTGTAAATACCCGAAGG
The DNA here is from genome assembly GCA_963853835.1 of Calendula officinalis. Taxonomy (NCBI): domain Eukaryota; kingdom Viridiplantae; phylum Streptophyta; class Magnoliopsida; order Asterales; family Asteraceae; genus Calendula; species Calendula officinalis. The sequence continues at coordinate 74,989,109 of OY970828.1, forward strand.
TTATAAAAAAGTTCGGCCCGAACAGTGTAAAAAAGTTCGGCCCAAAGGTTATAAAAAAAAAAAAAGTTCGGCCCGAAGGTTATAAAAAAATTCGGCCCGAAGATTATAAAAAAGTTCGGCCCGAGATTATAAAAAAAAAAAAGTTTTTAAAAGAAAATTTTCACATTTTTAAACACATGAACTTTTACCCCTAAATTGCAAAAATATGGTTAAAGACCTTCAAGATGCGCTAAAGACTATATCTCTTATCTCGAAGAAATATAATTCAAAGCATACAAACAACCACCTGTGCTTTATGGCAAAAGAAAATGCTGAGGTTTCTGTTAGATTTACTGAAAAGGCCAACAAGGAAAACGAGGTAATCCGTTCTCTCTTATCATATTCTGATAATTTCTTGGGTCCTGATACTTGTTTTGTTAAAACTCAGATATTTGAAGTTGATTCTTTAAAACATTTAAATACTCAACTTCAAGAACGTTTAAACGATCATACACTTAAACTCAACCAAGAAGTTTCTAAAAATAAAGCATTACTCTTGAAGATTGAAACTCTAACAAAAGATTCTGAGAACTTTAAAATTCAGATTGTTGAACTAACAAAACAACTTCATGACTCCAACCAGTTGAATAGTTTGAACATCGAAAAATATGATTCTGTTTGTGCTGAAAAATGTATTTTGACTGATAAAATCAAACAACTTTGAATATAACTTTGGATCTGATTTACAAAAACAAATCAATATTTTTAATATTGATAAAACCAAATTGTTAGATATAATTGCATCTCTTGAAGTAGATCTTACTTTGTCACAAAATCAAAACGATGGTTTGAAAATCAAGGTTGAAAATTTTTCTAAACCTAAAAATGTTAATAAAGGAAAACAAACGGTACAAGTTCCGATTAAGATTTACACCGGTAAATCTTCAAAATCTGTTTCTAAAAAGGTCTCACAATTCACAACTTATTCACTTCAAAAGAGTAAAAAGTTGTTTGTGAAACCACAATCTCCGGAAGCTTGTTCGTCTAAATCAAAACATGTTTTGAAACATTCTTCGATTCCAAAGCATTCAATGTCTACGACAAAAACTTTAACATACACGAGAAAAGATCTGTTAGCTTTGGCACCTAAAACTAATCTTAACTTTTCGACAACAGTGAAAAATGTTTTTGTTTCTAAGACACCTAAGATCTTAAAAGAAAAATGGATTCTGAAAACTCTAAAATCTCATATAACTCCTCGGAAATTATTTGAAAGTGAAACATCGAGTTTCAATTTTTCTTGGAATTCCAAATCTTTACATCAAATCGATACAACTTATCGATGGTTTCATTCTAACACTAACACCATCGGACCCAAACAAATATGGGTACCAAAAGTTGTATGATTTGCTTTGCAGGAAGATTGACTTATACACACTTCAGTGTATAACTCGAGCCACAACAGAATGGCTTATACATAATTCAGTGTATAACCCGCTCCTCAATAAATGGCTTTCAAGTATCTCAGCTTGAAACCCGGTCCTCAACGAAAAATGGCTTCTGATCAAAACAGATTCAGAACCCGCTCTCAAAAGAAAGCACAAAGCTCAATCAAGCTTCACCGCAAATACTCTCCTTCAACCCTCCGACGATGTATAAGGTACGTCCTACAATCTCAAAACTTGTACATACTTTTGTTTTGTCGAGGGGGAGAAATATTAATTCTAGGGGGAGAATTATTATTTCTAGGGGGAGAAAATTCAGAAAAACAAAAACAAATTACCCAAATAAAAAGTTTTATGTTTGTAACGTTAATTATAAGTCGTTGTAATATCCGTAAACGATATCTTTACTAGTTCTCTGGTAAAAATTGTATCTTTTTATTACAAATTCTTTTAATTCTCGTTACTTACTACTTCAAAAGACATACCTTCCCATGGTTTGCCAGATCCGGCCACACCTTCCCAGGGAAATATTTTAGCCAACTAGTAAATGTGAGGGTTTAGGTCTAGGGTATAGAAATAGGTGAGTGCAAGGTGATGTGAAAACATGATAAATCAAAGAAAACACACCTTTGAGTGCATCCAAACCGTAAACAAACCGGGCAACCAAACAAATGGGTGATCATTCATTCGTTGAATGTTTCATTAGACTTTACTGGCCCAGTAAAGCAAATGCACGCCACCACCAACTACTCAAATTCCTCTCAACAGGGATTTGTTTCATTTCATTAGGGGACGTAGCACATAATCTACTGACTGCTCATTTGGAGTTTGTCGGTATTGAATAATAATAACCTCCTGCCCCGGGTTACGTCTCATTTGTATGCACAGTGTGTCTAGTTCTCACCCTCAAGAACCTTCCAATATAGGACACTTGCACTACAAACATGGATCTCCGTGAATCCATCGGAACACTCGTAGTGGCATCACAATCTGATGTTTCACGAGGATCGAGTGGAAATCCTGCTAGAGCTAAAATCACTCCAACTCTAAACGGCAACAATTTTATTAAAAGGCTAGCAAGGAGCTAGACAACAACAACACAAACAGGAACACAACAAAAGAAACATACACAAAGCCGAACAAAAGAAAAACAACTCCTATGAAACACAAGAGGCAGGCGAGAAACACCAATCAGAGAGGCTGTTTCCAAACCCGAACTTCTTATGCCGAGCCTTGAACCAAAAAAACGATAATGCCTGAATTTGCCCGTTTGAGTGACAAAGCCTGTCCCTTTGTGTGTCCGGGAAAACCTTATTGTTTCTCAAGTTCCATATGACCCAAAAGAAAGTATAAATGACCCCCGAGATGGCCTTTTTGAGAGGCGCCCCCAAGCTAGAGTCATCGATCCAACCATAGACATCTGCTACATATTTAAAAGTTCCCTAGGAATTATATTTAAAAGTATAAATGACCCCCGAGATGACCTTTTTAGTTATTGTGATTTAAACATTCCTACACACTTCCTAGGGGTTTAAAAGTTCCCTAGGAAATCCCTCACAAGTTTCTACATATTTACTACGAATTTCCAACAAATAGAATTAGTTTTCCGTTTTTAAGGGTTTATACATGGTTTTTCTAATACCATATTTTTCAAAACGTCATTATACATGAAAGACATTCGTTTAATCATGGTAACAATTATATATACTTTCTTTTTAACATGAATTATATATATATATATATATATATATATATATATATATATATATATATATATATATATATATATATATATATATATATATATATATATATATATATATATATAGGTGAGCGTTCATGCGAGAACTTATATTTTTGCGAGAACTGCGAGAACCATTTTATTACCTTTAGATCTTGAGATGGATGGCTAAGATCAAGAGTGGCATAATAGTCATAAAGTGAACATTGAAAATCTAAAAAAAAGGACACGGAGGGGTAATCTGGTAAACAAGCATCCAAGTAATTTATGGCATCTTTTTAATTTCCCAACTCCCATCCTCATTTCACGCATAACAACAACTCACACACACATAAGACGAATTACAGATCTGGACTTTCTCTCACTTTCTATCTCAAACACCATCACCATTTTCTCTAATCTTCTCCCATCTCATGGAACAGATCTTAAAATCATAGATCTGCAACTTTTTGTGTATTTTTTTGAGGTTCTCCTCGATCTCATCTTCTCACCGTTCGAATGGTCTTCATTCATCTATTCATTCATCGATTGTTCTTCATTCACCAGCGGTTACCGGTCGATTACCACCACCGTATGCGGTTACCAGTCGATTCTTCATTCGCCACCGCCGATTCCCACCACCAACAGATGGCGTCAAACATATCTGAAATTATTATTGCGAGATCTACAATTAATCACTAACAGATCTCGTTGAAGGTTCTTTTCTGGCCAAGTCTTCATGACTGAGTCAACTAGCAACCCACGTTTATCTTTCAGATCTATGTTCATCTATCTATAATCGATCATCAAATCTCTCTATCAGATTTGCGTTCTTTGGGAACACACACTAGTTTTTATTGGAATTTTTTTAGAACTCAGAAAACACACTTGTGTGTGTTTTTTTGGGTTTGATTCCATTTGCTAGGGTTAATTTTTGTTCAATAGTGAATGTTCGTGTTGAGGTACAAATTTTGTTCAATAGTGAATAAAAAAATGTGCTTTAAAATAGTGTTTATGATTAATGAACAAAATTAAATATTTGTCACTGGTGTACACAAAAGATAATTTTAAATGGATATTGAAAATAATAATAAATATAAAGCAATTTTAACTAGATATATAAAATAATAACAAATGTTCATTATCGAACAAAACTAAATTTTGTGTAGCTAATAAATTATTGAATATATTTGTGAATCGGTGTTGAATATAGTGCTTGAGAGAAAGAATGGTTACAATTTCACATATTATAAAATTGGCAACTGAATTTGTTGTAAAATATACTAAAATTATAATAATGGATGTTATGAATAAAAGTCTAAACTGCCCCTTTGAATTTAAAGTATCCTTAATTTAAATGATTGGCTAGAAATAGTTCTCGCAGTTCTCGCAATAATAATGGTTCTCGCATGAACGCTTCCCTATATATATATATATATATATATATACGTGTGTGTATCTATAAATGGATGTACACATGTAAAACTTGAAGGTTGTTGCGCCAAGGTATTCTGATTGTAGGTTGTATATGAAGAAATATTTTTGTGGGATATGAATAAATGAGTATTTAAAGTATGAATTTGAAATACTGAAGGTAAAATGACGATAAAGTGGGTGTTTGGCGGAAACCATTATACCAAACGCTTAAAAAAGGAACACTTCATGATATAAAAAGTAACTTACTTATTCATTTAAACAAACCCACCACCAAGATTCAAGCCCACCATACATGGATTCTTCGAAATCACCACACTCTCAATCATGGCGCCTGTTCGAAGAACTCACTCTTTTGAAGGACATTGAGGACTATCACTTCGATAATAATCAAAGGTACCCGTGGTCAGATGACGACGATTTGTATACATTCTACGACGCTATCAGTTTCCGTGGGGTTCATGAAAATGCGGTGAAATTGAGTAACAAAATGTATAAACTGAAAGCAAAATTCCTCAAGGCTCTTGATGGGGATAGAGAAATGACATACGACGATTACAGACGTCAACATCTTATGAAATCTTTAGATTATCATTCCAATTTTGGGGACCAGATCCAATTCTTCAAAGTGAAGAATCAGATGAACCAAGTTCAGAAGATGAGGATTCTCCACAGTCAGTAAACTCTCACCCTTCTTCTGATAGTGAATCTCGCCGGACTGATTTAGATCATTCTGTTTCCGGGGCCGATGTTGATTGGGTACGTCCCGACGGACGTGATTTTCATCAGTGCAGACCTGCATGTATGTACTTACATTTTCGTATTTATATATTGGTCTGAATGATATTTTGTTCTATGATTCTCTGCACCTAATTTCGCTCACACCTTCACTGATCTTGTTAATTTTCTGCTACCTATCGGTGAGTGTGGGAAACAGAATAAGAAGAATAAAACCCTAATTTAGTTGGCTTCAGTATCTAGGGCTCAAAACGTTACAAATGTGAGTTTTATGCTATGAGAAGATTGTACATTTCTCAATTCGTCCATTTCAAACCTCTAATAATAGTGTATGATTAGTTTGTTAAGCTTAATGCTGTCATTGCAACGCCCTAATTGTACATTTGTGGTTCTTTTAATTTTATGTATCAGCTCAGTGTGCTAAATTGTTTCATTTTTAGTTTTACGAACAGGTGCGGTAAATGCAGCATCAGGATCTGCATATGCAGAATTCGGTAATACCAAAGTCATTGTGTCTATGTAAGTTCACCTTTTATATAACAAATACTATATTTATTAATACTTATTTTGCAAAATATCAATACTAAATTACTATTATTTTATAACTCAGATTTGGGCCCAGGGAAAGTAAGAAAGCAATGATGTATAGTGATATTGGTCGGTTGAATTGTAATGTTAGTTATACAACTTTTGCCACTCCGATCCAGTTCGAGGGCAGGTATGTCTTTTGTACCAATTTTTGTCCTAATATTCACATTTTTATATTCAAAATTATACATGATTTAGGCATCAGAAAACAAAGAAATTTCATCACAGTTGCATAAGTCTTTGGAGGGTGCCATTATACTCGATACATTTCCAAAAACAACCGTCGATGTATTTGCATTAGTATTGGAGTCTGGAGGCTGTAAGTTCAATATTTTTTTTATTTCTGAATATTGTGAATCTTTGACCATTGACTTTTACGGTGATTCTGAAGTTTGACTTTGTTGCAGGTGATCTACCTGTTGTAATCTCGTGCGCAAGTCTTGCATTGGCAGATGCAGGGATTATGATGTATGATTTGGTTGCTGCAGTTTCTGTGGTATGCACCAATTAATATAGCATTATAGATATAGAATGTTGCATCTATACTATACATTGATTATTTTAAGGTTTTTTATATATAGTCTTGCTTGGGGAAGAATCTTGTGATTGATCCTGTTTCAGAAGAAGAAAATTATGAAGATGGTAATCTTATGATTACATGTTTACCATCTCGTAATGAGGTTACTCAACTGACAATAACTGGAGAATGGTCAACCCCAAAGATTCATGAGGTATTTTTTATTCATAATATATTTTTTGGATTAAATTTAAGTGACATTTAATTTAATTTAATCGATGGAAAATAGGCAATGGAGTTATGTCTTGATGCATGTTCAAAGCTAGGGAAGATTATGAGATTGTGTTTGAAAGAATCTGCATCCACCTCACAAGAATAGCTTATTACAATATATACATAATATTTTGGGCAGTTTAGTTTTGTTTTATGCTGCCCGAATTTTGAATGTACGTGTGAAAAATGTTGTCTTGTGTTGCTAGCCTGAATTTTGCTTGCTTCTTAATATTCATGTTGTTTTGCCCAGAAATTGAAAAAAAAAGAAAAAGAAAAAGAAAAGAAAAAAAGATTGGATCATTGTATTTTTTTTAACACGTTTATTTAACAATAACTATATACTGCATCTAAATTTTTAGTTGAGGTTCTTAATTGACACTCAGGTCAATAAACTAATAATAAATAAAAGGGTAAATGTTATATTTGACCATTAAACATTCAAAATTGATCCGATATAGATAACGTGTCTAAAGAAGTAGTATATAAAGTGTTACGTACTTGCCTTTTTGTTCTATCAACTAACTCAGTTTTGAATTCATGACCGATAATCCATTATCAAATTTGTTTATCATATTACGGAAATCTGTAAACATATATTGATGTAGTAAATGACACGAACTAATTGTGGACGAATTGCTATTCTAATACTTCTAATAAGCCAGAAGGTTGACCAGTATACAGGTTTGACTACTTGTGGTTTACTCGTCAAACTCAGCCAGCCTTTAAAATTCGGCCATCTAGCACCCAAGTTCAACCCAGCGAGTGCTCTCTCAACAAATTTTGACTCTCCTAATATCCCTAAAATTCCAATGTTTATTTATTTATTTATTCATTCAAGGTATCATATAAATAAGTTTGTATGGTCTCAACCTATATCAACTTTCTAGCTATTAATGTTCATTTATGGGTAGTAAAGATAAAGTGAGATAATTCAGTAGGAAGCAATAAAAATTTTAATTTTTTAAATAACATCGCTTTATTATGTAAAAGAATTTAGAAAAGTTGGGCAATATTCAATGGGCTGATTATACAGCGTTTTTAAAGTGGATATTAAAATAGTAATGCAGTACATTTTATTTTCTACGTTTCTTGGTAAGTAATTAAGGTGTCTTAATATCTTGATAAGCAAACATACGGACGAAGTGTCCAAAAATCATGCACAAAATCTTTAGGGCCCGTCCTTTTTAAAACCAAGTAAATGGAATGTCAAGCTATAGCCAACTTTATTTTTAATAATAAAAAATTAACTAACTTGTTATTTTCTGTGCCTCCTGAATTATATATATAGACATTACAGTATTACTTTCTGAATACATAACTAGAGAAAATACAAATAAAATAAGTAAGCAATAAGATAAAGAAATCATATATCGAAGAGTAACAACAATGACAATATATAATTCATTCAAATAAGGGGTATGAATGAGTTAGGATGTAGAGTGTACAACTATAATGTAGTAAATTTTTGTACGAAAATTATGTTAATAATATTACAATAAAAGTTACATATATAGCTCATAATTTGTTACAACCTTGCCATCTTTGACTTTCTTAAATTATTCAGCTGTTGATGGTGTGTAAGCTTGTGGTTTGATTCTTGGAGCTTGTTTTGCTGAAGAAGAAAAGGGTTTTTTGTTTTCTGGATTATCACTTCATAAAAAGGGCGGTAAGTGGACTTCTCCCTCTAATTTTATTTATATTCTTTCTGTTAATTTATTGTATTATTTGAAATTTATAACTATAGTTATGAGAAACATTTGGTCTTGAAATTTGGGTTTGACATTTGACAATTTGGTCTTTCAGTGCAATTTAATTTATATGCTTTGTGCATACGGAAAGCATCATCAATGCGACCGATCTTGCACTTCAAAGTTTTTAACTAAAATTTGTAGCACAAATTGATTTTTTTTTTACATATCAAACATTGTTTCTTTTCAATCAAAGTCAAATTTATTGTTTTTAGCCCAAAACTTCAATTCTTAAAAGTAAAAGTTCAATTTTTTCTAAAAATAGTTTTTCTACCATATAAATGATATGTTTATATTTCACTTTTTTCATATCTCGTTCTGGCGAGATTAGTATTGTTGTTTTAGAAAATCATAAATCAATCAGAAGTCCCCTTGCGTACTTTAGGTTGTGTTTATTTGGCACTTAATGATTCAATTCAGCTTCTTGATGCTGAATCAGTCAGATTCAGCATATTTGGTGGATACAAAATTTCACCTCTGAATGGATTTGAGTTGCTGACCGATTCCTTGAAATTCTTCTATCCAAATGATTCAGCACCTATCTGTTTTACCAATATCTCTACTATATTATAAAGAGTTTACCCCTTCTATAATTAGCAAGGCTGATAATTCAGCCAACACACTTGCCTTTTTTGTAACCTTTTGTGATTAAAAAATTTACGCGTCTGACGGGGTTCGAACACAAGGCCAACAGGTTATAAACAAGAATCGTACCATCTTGGCTACCAACGTACACGCCTTCAACTTTTTGAAATAGGGAAATATACTTAAATGTTAGTTTCGTGTCTAGTATCTAACTATAAATTATTAAATTGTCTTTACTTGATAAAATTCACGTATCAGATGATTAAACTCATTTTCTTTGAAAACAACTCATCCCGTTTGAAAAATATGACCATTGAGGCTCGGGAACGCATCTTTTGTGGTGACCGAACTAGGGATGTAGTAAGGGGGCGCACCTCTTACATGCAGTCTAAGATGGTAACTTTATATTTTAAAAGTTTATGCTCTTTTTCAATAGCTATTTCTTAAGTAATTTTTTGTATTATATTTTCTAAAAGCTCCAATAAAATTTTTGTTTCGACATGAACTTTTTATTTTCAAAATAAAAATCCAAAAGTTTCTAGAAATTCCAAAAAAGTGTCGTACCAATATACACCATATCCTTTCTAACTGGATCAAAATTCTAATTTTAAATTTTTTTATTGCTAACATATCTTCTTAAATACACAATCATTTTTGCAAACAATAATACTTAAACCCACAAACTTCTAAGACAACAATTTGCTTTAAACAAAAGAGCAAATTTACTAAAAAAAAATTTAATTCCTTTATTTGCCGCTAAAAGAATGTTAAAAGGATAATTTTTCCATCAAATATACAAGTTTGCTACTAATCTTTTTAAAACACTATTGTAGTTTCCATCTAAAAAAATTTATGTTTTCACTTGCAAAAATATATCATTTGAAGAAACATTAAATTTTTTGTTATTGTTTTAAGCTTTAACTATATTAGTGTTACTTTGAATGCTCATGTGTACATATTGTTAATCAGTTTGAATAGCCTGTGAGGCGCTTATATTCTCTCAAAGGTGAAATATGAAGCAAAAATTATTGTATGTTTTAAGGACATGTTTGGGAAAGCTTATTAAGAAATTTATTTATCTTATTAATTTATTAAACCTGAATAAGCCTAATATATATAATATATAGAGTTGTTTTCAAAGAGGTCCATCAAAATTTTAAAGTCTCAAGGATCAAATCCTAGTCATTGGATCAAAATGATCAAGATCAAATCACATGTGTTTCAGGCCACGACCACCACCGAACACCGCTGGCCGCCACCTCCGGTCGCCTGTCGTCGCCGAGCGCCGTCCGCCGGTTGCCGGTGGCGGACTGCGGCCGGCGGCGGCTGACATTAAAGGTGCTGGTGGTAATGGGGGTGGTGGTGGTATTGATGTATTGAAACACATGTGTTCACTAAAACACAAGTGTTCCAAAATACAAACGGGCATATTACTTCGAAGCACGTGTGTTTCAAGTCACGAAACACATGTGTTTCACTAAAAACATGAGTTTCTAAAACACAGAGGAGCATACGAACTACGAAGCACATGTGTTTCAAAAGGTGAAACACTTGTGTTTCAAACACATGTGTTTCAAGTCACGAAACACATGTGTTTCACTATTAACATGAGTTTCTAAAACACATGGGAGCATACGAACTACATAGCACATGTGTTTCAAAATGTGAAACACATGTGTTTCAAAACACATGTGTTTCAAGTCACGACCACCACCGCCGGCCGCCGGCTTTCGCCGCCGTCCACCGCCGGCCGCCGTCTCCGGCCGCCGGAGGTGGGTTGGGTATTGATGTATTGAATCACATGTGTTTGTAGTAGTGGTGTTGGTTTGAATTCTTGATCTTGACCTTTGACTCTTTCTTGATCCAAGGGCTATTATATATCCCTTGAGAGTAAATAAAATTCTTAAATTACCTTGAACAAACCACATAATACATAATCCGGTTGAATTTTCATTACATATAATTATTTATTAAATTTGGAGTTGGAGTAGCCCATATTTGTATGGGCTTCCCTTTCATTTTATGTTAAAGCCCAAAAACATAAGATTCTAAAAAGTAAAAACCACAGATAACTCATCTCTCTCTTTCTCTCAGAGTTGACGTAATATGGTATAAGCTGTAATCGTAAAGGGGGTTTTCAATTAGATTGAGCTCGATCATCTGAAGCATACTCTCTTCAAAGGTTCAATTCGATTTATTCAATACTTGACACTTAGATTTTATTTTATTTTATTTTTTCATTTTCTGTTGCCACTGATTACTGTTTTTCCGTTGCTTTGCTTCAACTTAATCTCTACCTGTAATAATTGTTGAACTAATATAAGGGTTTACAAGCTCTGATAAGGAGACAAATTTCAATTAGCAATTAAAATTAATTAAAATATTGTTAATATCGACAAACTAAGTTATTAGTAGCTTCTCTATTTATTCTTTTTATAGATCTATAGAATCAGATATGACATTTACGTGATGAATTTTAGCTTCCATTCCATGGAAGTTGTCTCAAGAATGAGTGTAAAGTTTGACTCTCAAAAGTCAACATTTTGACTTTTTTCCCCTTCGGAAACCACAATTCGAATGTCCATATAAGTTGTATCAGGTTAAATCATTAATGCTTTATTATCAGGTTAAAGCTCAAGTACTAAGCTGATTGGATCATATTTTTAACAAATTCAACAAATTCGTCTCCGTTCCCTCTAAATTTAGTATCGCATCTGGATCCTTAATATATTTTGTTTGACTTCAAAAGTCAAAATTGCATTCATTATCACTGCAGGAAGTAAGTTATTAAAGTATACATTCAAAAATTTATGTTAAATATAACTTTTGATCAAAAGTAAACTTTGTCAATTTCTTTTTTATCCTACTCTTAGTCCCATTGACTTTTTCAAATCGTTGACCCATATTTTGTTTTATTAATTTTTTTCCAGAAAATAGAGGTGATGGCGAGTGAACACGAGAAAAACTTAGTAGAAATCTTGGATGAAAATCATCCAATCGACATCAACAAATACACAAATTATGTTCACTCGCCACAATGCGGTGCAATTGCGATATTTTATGGCAATACTCGCGACACATTTGATGGAAAAACCGTTGTAGAATTAAGATACGAAGCTTATGTACCAATGGCAATCCGTTGCCTTAATTCCATATGTTCATCAGCCCGTTCATTATGGAATCTCAATGCTATTGCTGTGGCCCACCGATTGGGGCCCGTTTCGGTTGGTGAAACGAGTGTGTTTGTTGCTATTTCATCTGTTCATCGGGCCGATGCATTAGACGCTTGTAAATTTGTGATTGATGAGATTAAAGCATCGGTTCCCATTTGGAAAAAAGAGGTTTATTCAAATGGTGAAGTTTGGAAGGAAAATTCAGAGTTTATTGAGAGAAAATCGGAATTTGGGAAAATTAAGGTTTGTTGTAAACCGAAAGTTAAAGTGGCGGATGATGAGGTGGCAGTGGTTGTTAAAAATGGTTGTTGTGGGAGGAAGGTGAAGGTGGAAGATGATGATAATGTATGATTTTTTAGAATTATAGTAAGTTAATTTTGGTTTTTGTTTTGTATTATGTTTGTGATTGTCAAAAATGGTGAATTAAGAATCATGCATAATTGATACTTGATAGGAATATCCATAAGTTATAATTGGAGAAGATTATAAATTGCCCAATAAAAGTTGAAGTACTTCAATTTTTTAGTGGTGTAGGGATTTATTGCTTCATCTTAAAGATTCTTAATCCAAAATTTTAAAACGTATACTTGAATAGCTATTGTGTGTTTTGGGTGTCAAGATGGTGATTAAACGTTTTTTTGTGGGTGATTTTGTAGTTATGTAAACATCAAAATTACTTTAGAAGTCAGTACAATTGTTAAAACAAACTGCATAAACACATGAAAATAGTTGTGGTGTGTGAACTTGGTTGACTTGCTTTGATACGTCAATAAGTGTATTATGCTTATGTAGCCATTATTAGCTAGAACTAAATTTTGTATTTGAATAATCTAATATAAAGGCGTGACACGTATGTTTAATAAAAAAATCGGTTTGTTTACTTGTTTAGTCTCAGATGTTCATCTCATGGTAAAACAATAGGTTTTTGGGCTTTCTTATTGGTTTTTGGGCTTTCTTATTGGTTTTTGGGCTTTCCAGTTGTGGTTTATTAAACTTTGGAAAACAATCTCATTAATTCAAAGTCTCAAACTTTTGTTTTGCAGTGTATATGCGGATTCCCTAACGTTTTTATATGATCCAATTGCGGCAAGTTTTACTTTATCTGCATGCACTCATGTAAGCAACTTAGTAGGGCTTAGTAGGACCCACACCCACTAACTATTTACTTTAGTACAATGAAATAACTCTTTTACCTTTACTTTTTACTTTTAAACATCATTAATTAACTACACTTTATTCAAAAGGTATGAGACTAATTCCTCACTAACCATCCAATTAGTCTAATTTAATTATCATTATAATCTTTTACCTGAAAACCCATGAAACTCAATGTGTGTCACTTATTTTGAATCGGAGGAAGTATAATACAAAAACTTACTAGTTGTTTACTTTATTTATATACAAAATGAGCTAAAATTTGGATCATAATTTTTAAGTTAACAAATTGGTTAATTTTAAAGAAAACAAAAAACTGAAAAGAAAACCGAATTGTTGAGAAAAACTGAAAATCCAAAACCGAAAAAACATAAACCAAACACTTTGCAATTCTTAAAAAGCGACGTCTTTTATTTAGGTTATAATTTTAGTTAAAAACTGCTCAAAACCGTCTCATACTCATCCTACATATATAAGGACCAAATCATTCAGAAGAAGTTGGAATGAACCCTATTTAAGATGCATAAAAGAGTGATGGACTAAAAGGGCTTGTTAGAACTAACTCTTTTTAAAATGATTACTAAACCGAATCAACTCGTTCTTTAAAGGGTATTTCTCTTACAAATCTCTCCATGGAAGGTCGAGTTTTGCTCGTAATGTATGCGACCTAATTGTTTCTGAATCTTACTTTGACTATCTAATAAATGTTTACCTAGAGAATGATCGAATTCATGACTTTTAATAAGTTATTTGAGAACTCTTACCACTATACAACTAACATATATGCTTACCAAAACGAATCAATGAAAGTTCTAAATTCGTTGGTTAGGTGTGACCGTGTAAGTGTCTAAGTGGCCAATTTCATTTTGACATTGTCGATTCGCTTTCTGCATTATTACTCGAAAATTCCGAATATTTAGTGAAATATGCACATTCCACCACTACCAATAATCGAATTTAAATCTACTCGTGAACTATTCTTCCCTTTTTGCAAAAATAAAAACTTGATATACACGAAAAGGGCATAAATCTAAAAAGGGAAAGTCTTTGTAATATTATATTGACGAATATGCCCCTGGATATAACCAAAAATTGACCTAAAGATTGAAATAAAAAATGATATGGAGATGGTGGAATGGAGAATGTGTGCAGGCACGGGTGGTAGCTTTTGCTTTTGAAAGGGCACCGTTGGTAACCCCCATTTTAGCTTTATACTCACTTTGGCCATTTTTTGCTTTTTGGCCCCAATCTTTTAAAATTTCAAGTATGGCATGGAAGAATAACACGCACACCAACAATGATTTTGATGCCCCCATATCCATAACACTTAACTTCATCATTCACCAAATATTATTCTAATCATATACCGTTAAATGGGTTATAGTCCTAATGGTTTAGCAAATAGACTCGTATAGTCGTATTTGATAATACTATCTCTAATTTTACAAAAAGTGGATATGAAATTTTATTATTCTTAGTTGTTTTTAGGGTTATCATATGAAATGTACTTTTATAGTTTTATATAGATATATTATTATATATTTTTGAAAAGTTAATCTACTTTATTTTGGAAAAAAAATAAACGTAATTTTTTTTAAACGGTCAGTTAGTAAGTTAATGGTTCGAATCATGCAGTGACATCTAAGCGTGTAGTATATATATCTTTCTCGAACCTATCTTATTTTTTTAGAGGAGTAATCTCCACCTCCCTTTTAGTGATCTCTTAAGGAATGGTTTCAGCAGGTGTTAAACACAAGACCTTGTGAAAAAACCCAAAGACTATCATTAGTGCCCAAATAATCTAGACTAATTAGTTATTTTTCACATAACTAACTAGACAAAACAACCCTGCAGCAAGCTACATTGAAGTTATCTGCAGCATAGTGTACAACAAGGATTGTTCATGTTTAAGTGGTAAAGTTCACGGGGTAAAAATGTAAATGTATTACTTCTCTAAACACTACGCGCGCAACAGTCAATTTGCATACCGTTACATGCTATCCGGTGAAAATCCAATTATATTAAACTAAGCCGAAACTTAAAAACACTATTTGATGAGCACTAACTTAACCGAAAATGAGGGTCGTAACTCGTAAGAGACAAACCTATACAACGACCCAACAACCACGGAAACAACAAAAAACTGACCAAGGTCAAAAACAAAGTGACAAAAATTTAACCTAACACACCTGTGAAAGCAAACATAAAATGTTGCCCATTATTATAAGGAACCATACGAGATTTAAAACCCGAGCCCAAACAAAATAAAACCCTACCCGCACCGCATCAATCCATGAACACACAACTAACGACCTCTGTTGCACTAGTACAAAAATAAGCTATAGCCACAGTTTTTTTAAAATAGTCTAGCCACTGTTTGACTTGTTTGTGTGGCTAAAAGTGACAATTAAAGTTCTAATGTTGTTTTAGCCACATTTAACTTGATTATTGTGAAAATTTTAAATTAGATAGATAACTTTAGCCACGTTTGAACATGATAAAAGTGTCAATTTCTAGCCACATTCACGTAGTGTGGCCAAATGTCACACTTTTCGCCACACTTGTTTCTTCAAATGTGACATTATTTTGTGATGGTTAATACGTGTGGCCAAAAACACATATTTAGTCACGTAAATGAATTGCTTGTGTGTCCAAAAGTGGTGTTTAATAGCCACATGAATTCATTGTTGTTGAAGGTAGTATACGCCCACAATCGTTATTGTGTGTGTCATGTGACTATAGGCCAAATAATAGCCACTTATTTTTTTGTGTCGGTGTGGCTATATGATTGATATGTGTCATTCCCTAAAACATAGTCACTATAGTTGTGTGGCTATAACATAAACATTAGCAATGATAATGGTAAACTAATATAAGTCACTATAATTAGTTTGTAACCACAGTTTAATTGACTGTAGATGTGTGTCCACAAGTAATAAATTGTCACGTTAATGATGTTTAATATGACTACATGTTATTAGAGGTCACATGTGACAAAGAATTATGTGACCAAAGGATAAACAATAGTCATGATTAAATTTACATGTGTAACCACTACTTAGAAAGAAGGTGGTACAAGTATAGTTGAACATATATGTTTATTAGCCACATAAGTTCGTTGTTGTTGTCACGTTAATGGTGTTAAATATGACTAAATATTATCAAAGGTCACATTTGATAACAATTTATGTGGCTAAAAGTAACATATTGTCACAGTTTAATTGACTATGAATATGTGACTGTAAATAATTATTCGTCACGTTAGTATGTTTAAATGTGGCTAAATGTTATCCCACATTGCTATTTGTAAGAAAGGTGGATAATTATTTTTATTATAAAAAGAAGGGGACACCAACTCTCTAGGAAAAGGTAAAGCTTGACGCACTTAAGTCTTTCACGGTTTAATCCTGGTTTTTACTAGGTTTTACTACTACCGGTCGGTTTTGACCGATCTAGTCTTTTACAATTATTTTAAGCAATCAAACCGGTTATATATTTGAGTAACAGTTCAATCGGTTACACAGACCAGACTAACCTGTTTTTAAAGATTTGTAATTGTATGTCCGTATTATACTTTTTGCCACTATTTGAGTAATTTAATGTGTCTAAAAGGAACACTATAGTCACAATAAACATATGTTTTTGTGACTAAATAATAACAAGAACCACTATTAAAATAAATTTGTGTAACTATTGGCTATACAATAGTCACCAAAAATAAAAAAAATGTGTGTCTACAAAGAGTTTATGACCACATGCTAAGATAGAATGCATGATTACCAGAACAATTTTTCTTCCCGAATAGCCACACTTTTAGGCTATGGCCACTGTTTTTCGGTTAATACAACCACTAAATTTAAATGTAGCCGTATGTTGCCTAAAATGACACGAGCTTTGGTCACGATTTTAGTGGGGAAAAAATTGAGTGACTAAAGGCATACGGTCACAATTTTTTTGTATGACCATTGCTCATTTTTGTACTAGTGTTGGGATATAAAACAAAGATATCATTCTATTACTGATGCTGCAGTTGGTACTGATCAATGAAGAATGAAGCTAGTACTGATGGGGCAGAAATGCTATATACTACTGATGATAAGCTTGGACGTTACTACTGATGATGAATACTACTGACGATCAACAAATACTACTGATTCTATTTATGGTGCTGATCGAGTCCGAGATTCTAGCTTAGTTTGTTATAGGATGTATATCTTTATTTAATTCAATTGTAATCGATTCCTAGAATAACTAGGTTATTAATTTAGGCTTCAAGGACTATTATATATAGTTCCTTATGAATTGTAAACATACGTGTGTATTGATCGATCAAATTAATATACATTGAAGCTTTTTGTGAATCACTGTGTGCTTATTTACTTTCGTATTCATTAACAGTATTCATTGTTCTTAATCTAATAACATAAGTGTTAATCCGCTGTAACTTCTTGTGTTAGTAGATCTGGGTTTCTAATAACTTGATTAGGTTAATCGATCCTGACAAGTGGTATCAGAGCTTTACGGTTCTAGATCTACGAATTAAGAACATCAAAAAGTTTCATACTTTCGATCTCAAAATTGTTAATCATGTCTGATAACAATGAAAGTACTTAAGCAAACAAGATTCCAATTCTCACTCCCAACAACTTTGGGATGTGGAAAAACAGAATCAAGCAATACATGCTGGTTACTGATTATTCCATGTGGGAAGTGGTTCTTGAAGGCAACAAGACTATTCAAACTCAAATAGCCACCACTACAACTGAAGCTGACAAACTCAAGAGTGAGAAAGAGAAGAAGGACAGAGGGATCGAGCTCAAAGCCTTAAGCACTCTGTTGCTTGCCATTCCCAATGATTATCAACATCTCTTTGTTGAATATGATGATGCAAAGAAGTTATGGCAGGCTCTGGAAAAGAGGTTTGTTGGTACAAAGAGCACAAAGAGAAACATGAAGTCTGTTCTGAAACAAGACTTTGAAAACTTCAAAGGACAGAAGAATGAATCATTGTCTCAAGTATTTGATAGGTTCAACAAACTCATTGGTGAACTAAATCAAGTTGGTTATCAACCAGACAATGATGATGTCAACAGGAAGTTTCTCAGATCTCTAGGTGAAGAATGGTCTATGTATACTGTGATATATAGACAAGGTGATGCACTAGAAGAAAAGGAGCTTGATGAACTCTACAATGAGTTAAGAGTGTTTGAATCAGAGGTAAGTAATAAATCTCCTAATTTACCTTCAAACAATGCTGCTTTTGTGTCAAGTACAGGAACAGTGAAGGACAATACAAAGAATGCAGGCATTGAAGATGTAGCAAGAGAATCATTCTTCAGTAGTCATGTGCACACTGCATTGATTAGTGAGGATTTAGAACAACTCAATCCTGATGATTTGGAAGAGATGGACATCAAGTGGCAGATGGCTATGCTAAGCTTAAGAACCAAAAGGTTTCTTAAAAGAACTGGAAGACAAAATCTCTCTTACAACAAAAGTGATCGTGCTGGATTTGACAAAACCAAGGTCAAGTGCTACAACTGTAGCAATCTAGGTCACTTTGCCAGAGAATGCCCAAACAAAGACCAAAGATCAAACTACAACAAAAACAGTACCTCAAATTCAACTGATTTAGTATCTCAAGAAGGACAAGGGTATGACTGGAGCTTTCAAGCTGAAGAACATGCACAGAATCAAGCTCTCATGGCCTTTACTACTGATCCTTCTACTACTGAGGTAAATTCTAAATCTTGTACTCCTGAATGTATTAAAGCATATAAAGAATTAGAAAAACTTAATAAAGAAACACTTAAAGAGATGATACTAAACATAAATAGAAGAATTGAATATAATGGATGTATAGCTGATTTAGAAAATCAAATTAAAATCTATAAAATAACTGATCAAAAAATAAAAGATGAATTGTTACAAACTACTTATGAAAAAGAACATATTGAATTGAAACTAAAAGAAACTTTGATCAAATTAGAAGAATGTAAAATGGAATTAGAACAGAACAAACTAACTATTAAGAAATTTGAAAGAAGTTCTAAAATTGTTAATGAATTAACTAATAATCAAACCACAGAAAAGGTTGTTCATGGAGTGGGATATCATGCAGTTCCACCTCCAACAAATTTTATACCTCCACTTAAATAAAATACAGAAAGAATTTTAAATGATTTAAAAATTGAAAGTCAAACTGAAACCAGTAATGAATCAAATGAATATTCTGATGATGATCAAACAACTGAATCAAATGATACAAGTTTTCATACAACCCAAAGTCAAACTGAATCTGCAAAATACAATTCAGAAAATATACCTACAATTCTAAGAAGAGGAAATCAAAGAAACCTAAATTAGTTAAAAGAACAAAGAAAATCTGAAAGTGCTAAAACAACAAAATTATCATGTTTAATTTGTAACAAGGTTAACCACATAGCTAAAAATTGTCACTTCAATCCTATTAACAATCAAGAATTTAAAGAATTCAAAATCAACAAAGACAAAGAAAAAGCCTTAAAACTAAAACAAACTAAAGAAACAAAAGAAAAGGAATCTAAAAAACCAAACCAAAAGGAATTCAATAAACCATGTGCTGACACTCATAAATTTGGAAGAACTGCACCACGATTTATGCAAAATACCAGGTATAAAATTCCAAACAAAAGTAATTATTTCAAAAACAATGGAAAACTAAATCAGTTTCCTCAATACTCAAAGTTTTCAAACATCAGGAGAAACTATTCCAGGTTTACTACTGGTAAAAACCCTAATTACAATGTTGTCTGTATAACTACAAAAACACTACTGATTATGCTCAAAACTCCTATTACCCAAACACTACTGGTCCATCAGTAGTAAAATTTTCAAAAGTCAAAAACTACGGGTATAAACCTAGATCGGTAGTAACTAATAACATCGGTATTAAATACAAAACTGCATATAAGACTCATTCAGTTAAAAAGACTTACTTTTCAAAGGATGAACCTAAGACAAAGCAAGCTTGGGTTCCCAAAATTAACTAATCCTTTTACTTTATGTGCAGAGTATCCAGATCCCTGAAGAAGGTAGAACATGGCATATTGATAGTGGATGCTCTAGACACATGACTTGAAATCGCCAAATACTTAGAGATTTCAAGTCTTTTGAAGGAGGGTATGTTGCTTTTGGAGAAAATCCTAGAGGAGGTAAGATTACAGGTAAAGGTACATTATCAAATGGTAAGATCACTTTTGATGATGTCTTTTATGTTGCTGAGCTTAAATATAATCTGGTTAGTGTCTCACAAGTCTGTGATAAGAAGAACAAAAATCTTTTTACAGATGTTGAGTGCATCATTCTTTCTCCTGATTTTATTTTAGATGAAAAATTTGTTGTTTTAAGAACACCAAGGAGAAACAATGTGTATTGCCTGGATATAGGGGGAGAACTCATTTCATCAAATGAGATCAACTGTTTTATATCTAAGGCAAACACAAATGAATCAGACTATGGCATAGAAGGATGTGTAACACAAATTTTAAAAATATGAACAATTTAGTTAAAAAGAATTTGGTAGTTGGTCTACCACAAAAAGAATTTATGTGTGATCATCATTGTGTTGCCTGCCTAAAAGGTAAACAACACAAGACTTCTCATAAGACCAAAGCAATTAACTCTATTTCTAAACCTTTGCAGCTCTTACATATGGACATCTTTGGACCTACAAATGTAATGAGCAATGGAAAGAAACAATACTGTCTTGTTATTACTGATGATTTTTCCAGATATACTTGGGTCTTCTTTCTTAGGACCAAAGATGAAACAAGTGAAATGATCAAAAATCTGATTATAAAGCTGGAAAATACAAGAGATCTCAAAGTGAAAGCAATTAGATGTGATAATGGAACTGAGTTCAAAAATACTAACCTAATTGACTTTTGTGATCTTAAAGGCATTGACAGGCAGTACAGCTCACCAAGAACTCCATAACAAAATGGTGTAGCTGAAAGAAGAAATAGAACTATCATTGAAGTAGCCAGATCTATGCTTGCAGATTCAAAATTACCAATAACTTTTTGGGCTGAAGCTGTTAATACTGCTTGTTATGTTCAGAACAGAGTATTAATAGTTAAGCCTCACTTTAAAACACCATATGAACTTTTCAATAAAAGAAAACCATCAATAAGTTTCTTAAAATCATTTGGTTGTCCTTGTACTATTTTAATTACAAGAGAACAAATTGGTAAATTGACTGCAAAGCAGATGATGGAATATTTGTAGGATACTCAACTCAAAGCAAATCTTACAAAGTGTTCAACAAAAGGCTAAGGATCTTTGAAGAAAGTGTAAATGTATCCTTTAATGAAAACCCGATGAATGAACAAGGAAATGGTTCAGATTGGTTGTTTAATATTGATAATCTAACCAAATCTTTTGATGTCAATTATGAGCTTAATACAGGAAATTCAAACAATCAAAACCAACAAGCAGGACCATCATCAAGTGGAAAGCAAGAAATCATGAAATATATCTTAGTTGATACTGTTCCCACAGTTGATACTGAGGACAGTAGTAACTCTGGCAACCCTAATTTCATTGATACCAGTAATAACACAAATTCTGAAGATACTACTGATCCCAGTAGTAATTCTGAACCTCAAAGTTGTAATGAAGATTTACTCAATACTGATGCCAGTAACAACAATGATCCTTCTGAAGTCAATGAAGAGAACGTTACTACTGACACCCGTAGTAATGATGAAACTCCACAAAATGCAAACAATCAAGAAGAAACATGGACAGATGCACAAATTCCTGAATCAAATGAATTAAATCTAGACTCTCAAATCTCTGTTGACAAAATCCCTGGAACTAGAACTGAAAAGAATCATCCTTTGGACCTAGTCCTAAGTGATGTTAATTCAAACATGCAGACAAGAAGCAAATTTAATTCTTCATTAAATTCAAATGTTTGTAACATAAGTTTAATATCTAATGAATGCATGTATGAATGTTTTCTATCACAGGAAGAACCTAAGAATATTCAACAAGCTATGAAAGATTCAAACTGGATCATACCAATGCAAGAAGAACTTCTTCAGTTCAAAGTGCAAGCTGTATGGACTCTTGTTCCTCTACCAAAGGGAAAAAGACATATTGGTACAAGATGGATCTTCAGAAACAAGAAAGATGAAAGGGGTATAGTGATTAAAAACAAAGCAAGACTTGTAGCCCAAGGATACACACAAGAAGAATGAATTGATTATGATGAAGTATATGCTCCTGTTGCCAGAATTGAAGCCATAAGAATATTTCTGCATATGCTTCATATAAGAAATTCAAGGTATACCAAATGGATGTAAAAAGTGCATTCCTTTATGGTAAAATTGAAGAAGAAGTGTATGTATGCCAACCCCCAGGTTTTGAAGATCCAGAACATGATGACTATGTGTACAAGCTTGACAAAGCTCTATATGGCCTCCATCAGGCACCAAGAGCTTGGTATGACACATTGTCCTCATATTTACTGAAGAACAACTTTAAGAGAGGTGCCATTGACAAAACACTGTTCACAAGAAAGGTCAAAGATGATATACTACTGGTTCAAATATATGTAGATGATATCATCTTTGGATCAACAAATGATCATCTATGCAAAGAATTTGAAGAACTAATGCAGATTAAGTTCAAGATGAGCTCAATGGGTCCAATGAACTTCTTTCTTGGACTCCAAATCAATCAAAGATCAGATGGTATCTTGATCAATCAATCTAAATATGTTAGAGACATCTTAGAGAAATTTGCAATGAAAGACAGCAAAAGTGCAAGCACTCCAATGGAAACTCACAAACACCTACATCCTGATGTTGAGGGGGAGGATGTAGATGAACACCTTTACAGATCTATGATAGGTTCATTAATATACTTAACTGCATCAAGACCTGACATTATGTATAGTGTTTGTGTCTGTGCCAGGTATCAAGCAAGACCTAAGGAATTACACTTGCAAGCTGTTAAAAGAATCTTTAGATACTTGATGGGAAAACCCTCTCTTGGTCTTTGGTATCCACATGCATCACCATTTGAACTAGTAGCTTACACTGATAGTGACTATGGTGGTGAATGTCAAGATAGGAAATCTACTACTGGTGGATTTCAGTTCTTTGGATCAAGATTGGTGTCATGTCAATGCAAGAAGCAAACCAATGTTTCAACATTAACAGCTGAAGCAGAATATGTAGCTGCATCTGCTTGCTGTGCTCAAGTACTATGGATTCAAAATCAACTACTTGACTTTGGTATCTCTATCCTTAAAACTCCAATTTTTATAGATAATCAAAGTGTTATCAGTATTGTAAATAATCCAGTAAAACACTCTAAAATAAAACACATTGAAATTAGATTTCACTTTATAAGGGAATGCAATGAAAAGAAATTAATTAAAGTAGAGAAAATTCATACTGATAATCAATTAGCAGATCTTTTTACAAAAGCATTTGATGTAGGAAGATTCAGCTTTTTGGTTAGCAGTATTGGAATGATTTTAATAAGTTAAGTCTAAAAAGAAAAACATATGTAAAGTGTTTTGTACAATTCTATTTTTTTACTACTGGTTACTTATTATTACTGATTGTATGCTTCTACTATACTTTAGTACTGATAGGGTTTATCAGTAGAATTAGGTCAAGTATGAAAACAATGGTTACTACTAATGTTTCTACTACTGATACTTAGTTACTACTGATAGACCGTTATCTGGAAAATACTTAAATTACATTACTGACCCTCATGAAAATAGCCGTTGTGTTATTATTCGAAGGACATTCTGGTCTTTTTGCAGGTTAAATCGAAAAATATAAATAGCAGACTGAGATTAGTTTAGCATTATCTTCTCCTCGATTCGATAAATCCTACGTTAAACCTTAAACCTCTGCAAAATCCGATCAAAACCCTGCATCAGTAACAACTCAATTCCTTTCACCAAAGTGAAATTCGTGCCAAAACGAACACTCTCACTGAAAGATTCATAACAACAGATCAAAATCAAGCAGAATGGCAACCCTAAAATCACTCGAAGTCACAACTGATCTCAAATTTTCTGAATTCCACAATATGTGTGCTTTCTTAAGAAATCCAGATGGTACAAAGGACTTTCGTCCTATTGTGATGTTCCTAAAGAACTCATATATAAAGTTTGCTCTCACCATCAATCCTAAAGCATATCAACAACACCTAGTTGATTTCTGGACAAATGATGCAAGAGTTGAAGACTCCAATATGTCCAAAATCAAGTCTACTATAGATGGAAAGGAGATCATTATAACTGAACAATCAATCCGAAATCATCTTCAACTCAATGATGAGTCAGGTATGTTTTCTTTACCAAAGGAGGATCTTGTTGAAGTTTTACAAAAAATGGGGTATGAAGGAAGACTAAATATTGTAACTTTTCAAAAGGGTCTTCTTTCACCTCAATGGAAGTTTTTAGTTCATACTATTCAACACTGCATCTCTCCTAAAAGAAGCACTTGGAATGAGTTCAACAAGTCAATAGCCTCTGCTGTTGTTTGTCTGAGCACAGGACAAGTCTTCAACTTTTCAAATATGATTTTTGAAGGAATGCTTGGAAACTTATCATCCTCAAAAATTTTAATGTATCCAAGATTCCTAACTCATATAATAAACTGTGAACTACAAAATCTTTCAATTCCCAAAAATATTTTTGTAACACCAGAATTAAACAAAAAGTTTATGCAAATATGAGAAAAAGGTTTAATTTTTCTGGTAAAGATACTCCACTGTTCCCAAACATGATCTATGATCAACCACCCACTGGAGAAGGTTCAAGTCACCCCATTGAACCCCAACCAACTCCACCACCAAATACAGCCCAAAAGAACCCATTCAGTCCACTCAATTAAATGAACCAACAGATGTCCTGCAAGTGTCCCAGGTACATGAGATTAATCCCCAGAGTGCTACTCTTCACTCTGAGGAAGACCAGACCATAGCCAAACACATTTCTAAAACTTATAAAAGGAAGAGAACTTCCTTAAAGGACACCAGGGGACCAATTGAGTCACACCCCAGGCTCCAAGAGTTGTCCTCCAAGGAGGAGAGATGGCATGAGGAAAGGGCTCTCACTACTGATGCCCAAAAGGTGGGTGCACAAGCTAGTGAGAACATCATTAGGACCCAGATGTCGGTAACTCTCAGTGATGAATCAGAATTTGAGGAGTTACTGAGAGGACCCCCGGTGCCAAGAAACCACAAGGGGGGGGCACTACTGCTTCTTCTAGGAAGAAGAGAGTGTCCAAACAACCCAATTTATCACCAAGAAGTGATAAGGGTAGAACTGACCAAACTGAATTGACGGATAGGATGGAAAACCTTCAAACCAATGTACCAAATGAGCCCAATGATCCACCCAAATGGGCTGAGGGCAGTATTAAACAAACTAAATTGACGGATAGGAAGGAAAACCTTAAAACCACTGTACAACATTGTCTGACTCTATTAAACAATCAAGGGAAAACCATGACCTACATGAAGCATTACATTAATACCTTGAACAAAAGACAGAAGAGGTTCGAGCATAGGATTCAAAAGCAATCAAATTTGATCAGGAAACTACAAAGAAAAATTGTTGATAGTGAGGCTCAACAAGTTGAGATCACTAAGGGGGAGAAAGATCAAATTCAAGAGATGATTGATCAATCAATTGCAGCAGCAGCCCTTCTAAACTTAAAAGAGGTCCATGGTGAAACAGGTCAAAGTGTTGGTGAGAACCTGTACAAAGAAATGGAAAATCTGGATGATGATGTATTTGTGTCTGCAAACCAATCACAAACTGCAGAACAAATAAACTCACCAGTTACTACTGAAGTCATTGAAACTACTGATCCAATGGAAATTGAAGAAAACAAGGATCAAGAGGTTGTTACTACTGACCCTATTAAAGAGAAAGAAACTCCAGTAGTAAATGCACCAGAAGAAGAGTTTATGGATACTACTGATGCCCTAGCAGTAGTAACTCCAATAACAACCTCACCAGTAGTAAATGAAGAACAACAAGTTGTGGTGTATGAACCTGAAAGTACACCAGTAGCAATCACAACAGCAATCACACCAGTAGCAACCACCTTGGTTACTACTGAAGAAGAGGATGAAGAGATTCCTAAGCTTCTTGAGAAAGAACAGATCATCATTGTTACAAAACCTAAAACACCACAACAGCCACTTGTCATACCTGATATTGATGACAATGTGAACTGGTATGAAGTAGATGAATGTGAACTTCCTCCACACCCCAAGATACTTCCTCAAAATGAAATTCATCTATTCTCTCCATCAATAATATTACCAGAAGTCACTGATATGAAATATATTCCACCTAAACTTTCAATCTGTATTGGAAAAGGAAAAGAAATCTTTAATGATACTATCCAAACAGAGCTCTAGGTCATTATATGGTAAACAAAATGAATCTGGTAAGAAAAGACAGGTTAGACAAATTAAAAGTGAAGAAGATCAGATATGCAAGAAAAGTTGCTAAAACTCAAGCTCTTGAAGACAAGAGAAAGGCTGAAGAGGAAAGATTGAAAAATCCTGAAAGTCAAGAAACTGAGGTACAAGTTCCTCAAATAGAAGGTGTTCTGGTAGAAGGTCAAAAAGCATAATTTGAAAGACATAGAAAGATAGAAGAAGAACATTTAAATTGTCTTGAAGACCTTGTAGCCGAATGTAAAAGGGAAAAGGCTGACCTACCAGATGACATATTTGAACAGAAAAAGAATATGATTGACTTTTTGAAGTCAAAGGGGCATAGTGCAAAATCTTTTGGTAGAATGAAGATGATTACAATAGTAGATAAATATTGTACTGCCAAGAAGAAAGAATTAGTTGAATTAGAAGTTGAAGCTGAAAAAGAAAAAGTGTTAATTGAAATAGATCCCATGATAGTCCTCACCAGAGTACCAACAACTGGAGAATCTTCAATACCTCCTGAGAAAAGAAAAAGAGAGGAAGTTGAAACAGAACAAAGGAAGAAAAAGAAACAGGAAATACAGGTATTTGACACTCCTGTTGCTCCTATTGAAGATAATCCAATTATAAATTGGAGAATGGTTGGTGATGCTATTGAGATTATTAGACAAGACAAATCAGTTCAAAGGTTTACTGGTTGGAAACCATTGGTTATGTCTTGTAGTAGAGCTGATATCATTAAAGTCCTAATCATAGGCAAACCAAGAATGACTAAAAAGTCATGGAAGAACTCAGGAGCTGGATACTTAACCAAAATGATAGATGCTGCATTTTATCCAGATCAATATCCTGAAATATTTTCAAACCCAGAAAATGTGTATGCTTGGAATGTGCTACCCACAGTGAATATGTATTTCTTTGAAAGATCAAGCAAAAACTGTGAACTATATTTGTATGAAAAAGAATATCCACATTCTGAGGAAACAATGTATCAGCTTTACACAAACTCAATAATGAAACCCCATGATGTTGTAATGTTCCATAACAAACTTAACTATTTTATCAAAAGAAACAGCAAGTATATTATTGCTCAGAGAAAGCTGCAAAATCAAAGAACAATTGAAGGCAGACAAAGAAGAGCTAAACAATTAGAAGAACAAGCTAAGAAGAATGAAGAGCAAAAAGAAACTTGATTAATTCAAAGCGAATTAATAAGTTTAGGGGGAGATTGTTGGGATATAAAACAAAGTTATCATTCTATTACTGATGCTGCAGTTGGTACTGATCAATGAAGAATGAAGCTAGTACTGATGGGGCAGAAATGCTATATACTACTGATGCTAAGCTTGGACGTTACTACTGATGATGAATACTACCGACGATCAACAAATACTACTGATTCTATTTATGGTGTTGATCGAGTCCGAGATTCTAGCTTAGTTTGTTATAGGATGTATATCTTTATGTAATTCAATTGTAATCGATTTCTAGAATAACTAGGTTATTAATTTAGGCTTCAAGGACTATTATATATAGTTCCTTATGAATTGTAAACATACGTGTGTATTGATCGATCAAATTAATATACATTGAAGCTTTTTGTGAATCACTGTGTGCTTATTTACTTTCGTATTCATTAACAGTATTCATTGTTCTTAATCTAATAACATAAGTGTTAATCCGCTGTAACTTCTTGTGTTAGTAGATCTGGGTTTCTAATAACTTGATTAGGTTAATCGATCCTGACAAGTAGTAGATGAATTATTTTTTACTACTGATCGTTTGTTGTTACTATGTTATTATTGATCCAATATTACTACTGATCGTATCAATTACTACTGATCAGTAGTAGAAACATATGCTGTAAATTTTTACTACTGATCTTCTCAATTTTTACTACTGATAAGTAGTAAATGAGGAAAGTAGATAAAATTCAACGTTACTACTGATTGATCAAAATTTTGCTACTGATCCTCATGGGTACAAATTTAGTACTGATTTCTTCCTCATAACCGATACATCATATTTTGGAAAACATGACACACACCATGTTCGTTCCATATTACGGTTTATTGATAGTATCTGGTTTAATCACTTGTTAGTATTTATTCTCGATAAAAAGAGGATGAAAATAACTAGTGATATTAATGTGAAACGAATCACATTATTCACACACACATAGGTTGAAGGCTTGATGAAGATAAATGAAGAAAGTTTATTTGTTATATATTTGATCTTCATTAGTCAATTACAGAAGAAGATTTATTTAATTTTGTTTGAAGAAGAAGTGGAAAGTCTTACTACATAAGATGTTATGTATTGATGTAACTGCAATTCAACAGAATCTTAACGAAAAGATCTGTTGAAGGTAAGAATGTCCTTCATACAAGATATGATGTTGCTGATTACTTGATTTAGACGGGATGTGATGCATAGTTTGAGTTTCTACTTCAACTTCAAATAGAAGATGATTTATTTTCAATGTAATTGATATAGTCTCAAAGACACAAGAATGATAGAACACTTTCAGGGGAAGAAAATGTGTTGATCATTCAAGGGGAAGTTCAAGTTTCAGATTTGTATTTGTTTATGTCAAAAAGGGGAAGAGACTTGAAGATTCCAAGTTAATTCTATAAGTTTTGTCAAATCAAATAGGGGAAGATTGTTAGGAATATTCTAGATAATATTCATTTAGATTTGATGTGTCAAAACTTGGAAACTACAAGGACCTAAATCGTTGATATGGAATTCAAGATTTGAATGAAAATTTAGGAGATAATGATAAATGTAAAAGATTTAGTATATTTTTATAGAATTCAAAAGATTTAGTAATTATCTTTTCCTTGTAAGTCTTAGGTTCTCTATTATATAAAGAGACCTAATGACATAGAATTAATCGTTCTTGAAACCCACGTTTTATCAAAAACGTGTATGTGTGTGTTCTTTAAGCCTCAAGGTCATGTTATGATCCTGTTACAAGTTTAAAACCGTTCTACATATTTTATGTAGAATTGAGGCTTTTAGTAATCATTGTATAAATTGATGATGATGAAAACCTTGTTTAGAAATACAAATCTGTTCGTTTAATTCCGCATTGTTTATGATTTGTATATGTTTGTTCCAAAATCATGAACTAACTATTCAGGAGCCTAAAGATCGATTATATAGAGTTGAAACAAACTCAGCAACCTCTCCTTTTAAACAATATATTGTATGTAATAAACTTTCAAGTGTTCATATTATATGTATCTAGCATTATATAACCATAAACTAATAACATTGTTGTTATGTCAGTAATAAATCTTAAAGAAGTTGAAAAAATGTAATTTCACTTAAGAAAGAGGTAAACAGGTGCATTGAATATACAGATTTGAAAGTTTATTACATACAACAGAATATTGAAGATACGTTGCATACATCAAATGATACACGATAAGTATGATATAATTATGTTCACTTAGGCTTTGCTTTTATAAGAATGAATCATTTTAGTTTTAAATATTTTACAAAAAAATAAAATAAAAATACATATATATATAAGCCTTGTTAAGGCCTCCAAGCATGTGATCTAAGCTTACTAGTTTAAGCATTTTGTAAAACTGAAAATGCTAAATTCTAATTTAAACTAGTAATTGTAAGTTTGTAACACCTTGTCCAACTTAGTCATATTGTCTGTTTTGCCAAGTCGTAATTCTAACATAGTATAATTGATATAACTTTTTTTTTAATTCTATAATATCTAAATCATATTTTTATAATCAATATTAAAAAAACTTATGAATTACGATTCTTATCTAGTCAGTATGCTTGGACCATGGATAGAAACTACAATATGTGTTGCCTATGAAAGATGCTACGATTTTCTTGAAAGACGATTTTGTTCATATTCTTAGTTTTGTTAGGCTAAAGTAGGGGCGGCCTCCCTCAACGTCATTGAAGATATTAGGCCTCTCCCAACCCTTACCCATCACTAAACCCATCACTAGCGCCACGTCATCGCATCCTTACTGACCTGCTACTGACACGTTCGTGCCAACCCTACCCATCACTAACCCATCACTAAACCCATCCTTTCCACATCATCATTTCCACATCACCATTTTAATTAATAAAAAAACACATTACATAAAAAACAAAAACATTCAGCAGCCGCAACGCGATCTCTTGGTATATATCTTCGTGGTGCTCTTGGCACGGTGGAATTTTCGGCTTCTTCTTGATCCAGATAATCAAGCCTTTCAATAGTTTGGTTCAAATCGAAGACGGCTGTTACATTGACATAATCTTGCCAGTAATCATCGGCGTCATCGTTTGGATCCATTTGAGAGAAAAAAATATGGAAATTGGGAAGAGAGGAAGTATGTGATTGTGAGAGGAAGAGAGGAAGTATGTGATTGTGTGTTTAAAATGGTAGAGTATAGTGGGTTTTTATAGAGGTTGTGTGTAGTATTAATTATTTGTATTAAAAAAAATAAAAAAAAAATTGATTTTTGAAAAAAACCCACATGCTCCCTCGGTCCTACCCCCTCGACGGCTTCCCACGACCGTCGACGCCACGACGAACCCGCCACGACGCCGGCCACGACGGCTCGGTGCCAACGCCGTCGTGGCTCGACGCCCCGTCGACGTGCCCCCTGACGCAGGGTTGGCACCGGTCTTACTTCTATAATGAGTTTGAAACAGCTCAACAATAGGGATAAAACAAAAGTATTTTCTTATAACATATTCTTCTTTCATTTTTCGTTTTAAATGATAAGCTTTTAAATCTTTTAAAATTTTATAATAAGTGATCTAATTTGATAATTTACTCCATTTGATAAAAGATCATGGAGTCTACACCCACTAATTATTTTCTTTAATTTAGAAAAAAAATGGTAAAGGAGTGTACTATTGACACTGGCCACATATTGTGACCGGACACCCGATCCAGCAACAGGTGCATTCCCCGATAAATCACCTAACAATGATATCCACACCTCTGCTTGGGCTTGATATACGAGACCCAGCATACTACTTTTATAATTTTAATTCTTAAACATCATTAACAACGTTTTATTAAAAATATTCAGACTCATGCATTAACTATGTATTTTAATATATCTAAACTTTCACTACATACTTTGAACTAAGCACCCTAAAAGATTATTAAAACTCATTAATAACTGTATAGGATTTTGTTAAGGTTAATCAAATATATAAACCCACTGAAAGTTAAGTTGAGGATCAATGTGCAATAATACATGAATATGGTGATAAAACCATAGAATAAGATAATAAAATATACATATACACATATTTCTAAGAAAGACAAAGGTATTTTAGAATGTGAGAAAAAGCTTCTCTATTGGTTTCTTTTGAGTGTGGTTTGCTTTTACTTTGTTCTTTTTTATTGTTGATGATGACACAACTCCCCTCAAACTCCCATTCACCAATAATTATTATTTTAACTCTTAGATCTTATCAAAAATCACGTTTTTAAGGTTAAGTAAATGTAACTGTAGTAATCTCAATCTTTAGTTACACATTATAGATTATATATTTATTTTTCGTAGTTTTTTTTGGAAACAGCAAATATTATAAAAGGAAAGGCAAAAAACCAACTTAGCAAGATGCTAAAAGAAGGAGAGCCAAAGATACAAACAGTTTAAAAAGAGAATACATGTCCACAACACCAATCAGACCAGTTACATACATTCTTTCCCCTGTATCTAATCCAAGTAAAGGAAGTTGAGTTAATTTCGTCTGCAATCATTAGAGAAGATTTGTTTCGTCCGTTGAAAATCTTTTCATTCCTTGCTTTTTTTCGTAGTTATAATCTCATTCTTACATAAAGCTAAACAAATTACATAACAGTCTCTTTTCATCTGGTTATATTTTACTCGTCGTATATGCAACTTAACTGTTATTGTGATCATTTTCTAATATTCTGCTGACCATCTGTTATATTATATCATTTAGTAAATTAATTACTACGTATTTTTTTTACCAAATTTGGGAGCCACTATGAATACATTGGTTATCTGGGTTTGATTGTTGCTAGAGGCCTATCAACTACAATACATTGTCAGTGGTCGATTTGTTCATACCGAAACAAGTATATTATTGATAAACCTTTAATTAAATGTATTTAATTTTATTTAAAATATATTTATAATCTACTTTATTCATTTGATTAGTGGCTTCGTATGGTGATACGACATTAATATATAGAAGTATATGTTCTATACATTTTAAATGCTACAAAAAATTGGAATTTTAAACCTAAAAGAAATTAGAAATGATTTGTGTGTTTATTGTTGATTGAAAGGGTAGTAGAGTTGCAGAGAAATGATGATATGGAGGGTCTAGATCATGGCAGGGTGAGGTCTCATCTTTGCATATGAAATTAGACTACCAAATGGAACAAATTTTTAGTCATATCCCATCACATGATATTACTCTCTTCAAATGTATATCCAATCTTCAATCACATTTCTTGAAATCCATGAGTCCTTTTTTTTTTCTTAATTGTTAATTTATTATATTTATATCCTTTTTTTCAGGCTTTCATGAATATAAATAAGGGTTTTGCTAATGACAGTTCTTAGGGTTGTCATTAACATACACAAAAAACTTGTACATTGATTAAAAAATAATATTCTTAAAATTCAAGGAGTTATCTTTTGTGTATTTTGCTTTCTTAATGACAGCTAGCATTTTCCTGTAAAAAATTATGAAGGATTTGTACAAATATAATGAAAAGCACAAACGGCCTTCCACAAAAAGTACATGTACTTGAATCCTACATAGGTGGATAGGTAATATCTAGGACCCGAGACAACTCTCTTGAATGAACTCGTCAAAATTGCCCCGTAACTTAGGGAGAAGGAGTGCCCCATCACAATTACAGACATTTTGACCACGTGTTTGGTCAAATTAATGTGCCATTGAGATGATAATGATAATTGAAAGTGGCTATGATATGTTTTAATGTTTTATAAAACCTTAAATCATTTATGCTACTACAACAATTGGACTAAAGTATTGTTCTACTATTGTTTTTAACCAAATGTAACTTTATCCTAAAAATTACATCATAAACTGAGATTGGCTATGATATGTTTTATAAAACCTTAAAGTATAAATCATTTATGCTACTCCAACGATTGGATTAAAGTATTGTTCTACTATTGTTTTTAACCAAATGTAACTTTATCCTAAAAATTACTTGGTAAAAGAATGTTTCTTTATTTATTGAAAAACAAAAACTATTTACTTTCTTCTTTGCGGTAGTGCTTCATCTAGCAACAGTAAAAAAAGAAAGAGCCTAGTTTAAAGGAAAGAAAAAGAATAAGCGCATGTTAGCAAAAGCTGCGCACATTAACCATTAAAGCAACTTAGAGGAAGAAAGGAAGTCCCATAATTTACACTTTACACCCCTCACTCACGTTCACTGACACCACCGTATCATCCCCACCTGATTCTCTCCTTTTTTTTCTCTCTTTGTACAAATACCATTTGCAATTGCAAATGTTGTGACTTACCCAAATTTGCAGACACAAAATACCCAATAAATCCAAATAAAATCAAAATCCTTACTCATATAAACACATTTATTTCATGTTCCATTTCTTCCAAAATTAATGTTCTTCAC
Organism: Calendula officinalis; assembly: GCA_963853835.1. NCBI lineage: Eukaryota > Viridiplantae > Streptophyta > Magnoliopsida > Asterales > Asteraceae > Calendula > Calendula officinalis. The sequence continues at coordinate 75,023,570 of OY970828.1, forward strand.
TTGCATTCAATGATCATCATCATGCTTCAAACTCGGAGATTTTTAGTCCTCTGTTTGCTTCTTTTGTTTCCCATTCTTTCTCTCTCTTACGAAGCTCGTAATCCTGAAGGTTTTGTTTCTCCTTCTATCTCTCTTTAATAATCTTTTTGTTAAATTCCTATTATGGGTTTTTCTGGGTTTTTAATGTTTTATATGGGTTTTTGATTTCTTGAGCTGAAATTGTTTGTGCAGTTGTAACTTTAATTTCGATTAAAAATGGCTTAAATGATCCTCATGGAGCACTTAACAATTGGGATGAAGATTCTGTTGACCCTTGTAGCTGGGCTATGATTACTTGTTCCCCTGATAATCTTGTCACTGGATTGTAAGTTCTTTTCACATATACATACATATTTATTGTATCTATATACCCACACACTCACACACACTAAAAAGATTTAATTGTAAGTTTATATTCTTCACTGTTTTATTATAGTGGAGCTCCATGTCAAGGTTTATCAGGAACATTACCAGGGGTTATTGCTAATCTCACAAATCTCCGCCAAGTGTAAGTGTGTGTAAATATGTGTTTTTTAATCAAGATTTACATTACCCATTTGTTTAATTGTTTAAACAAAATACCCTTTTGGTTTTCTTGAAAAAAGTCTTAACAAATTTTGCCAATTTTTAATGATTAAATCAGGTTATTGCAGAACAATAATATCTCCGGCCAAATTCCGGCCGGAATAGGCCACCTTCCGAAGCTACAGACATTGGATCTGTCAAACAATAAGCTAACTGGTCACGTGCCGGAGACACTCAGTCTTTTGAATGGTTTACAATACCTGTAAGTAAAAATCTCACTAAAATTAGACCAAATTTCAACTTTCTCTCTCTAAAACTCCTTATATGAAACATGATCTTTGATGGGTCAATTTTAGTTTTTTTTTTAGAACTGACCATTGAATTTTGGATTTTATTTCTTAATTTGATAATATTTGACCCCATGTTTATTTTGTTTTTTTTGTCATGTTATGAGTAGAAGGTTGAATAACAACAGCTTATCTGGAGCTATTCCTTTGTCTTTAGCTTCTGTTCCGCAACTTGCACTATTGTGAGTTTAATTTTATTTAATTTCTGTAAAACTTTCCATGTTTGATATCATTAAATCATTGACAATTTTTGTGTTTATATCAGAGACTTGTCATACAACAATCTCAGTGGTCCTGTTCCCAAGTTTTCAGCAAGAACATTCAAGTATGTCTTTGTGAATCTTGTAGAAATTAATAAAACCCGGATCCAAAATTAAACGGGTCGTTAAAATGACCCAATTTTATTATGTTATTTTCTTGAGATTATAAAAGTATTGCATTTTTCTTGAAATTAAACGGGACGTTTAAGTATGCGTTTGCTAATCTTGTAGATACAATTAAACCCGGGTCCAAAATTAAACGGGTCATTAAAAAGACTCGTTTTTTGGGACTCGGGTGTACCTTATTGATGTGTTATGTGGTTTTCTTGTAGAATAGATAAAAACGCGGGTCCAAAATTTAAACGGGTCGTTAAAAAGATCCCTTTTTTTACGTGTTACATGATTTTCTTTAAATTAAGATTAAAAATAAGATTCAATTTTCTTGATTTGTTTCTTGAACAGTATTGTGGGTAATCCTATGATTTGTGGGAGTCATGCTAATGAAGGTTGTTATGGATCAACTTTACCCGAGCCTCTTTCTTTTGAGATCAATTCAACATCAGGTTTGAATTTTTGAAGAATTTTATTCACTTTCTCTCTCTAAAAACAATTCTCTCTCTCTAAAAATTGCAAATTTTCAGGAAAAAGTAAGTCGAAAAGAGTAGCAGTTGCTCTTGGAATTAGTCTCGGGTGTCTAGCTTTTCTCATTGGATTGCTTGCAGTTATTTTGTGGCAAAGAAGTAGAAATCACAAGCAAAGCATTCTTGATATTAATGGTATGAATTCTTTTTGTTGTGTTGACTTTCAAAGTCAAAGTAAATTAAATCTAATTTGACCGAAAAAGTCAAATGTAATTAATTTCATTCAATTCTAATTCAAATTAACTGATAACAGACATACCAGAAGAAGGTCTAATGAGTTTAGGCAACTTAAGAAGCTTCACATTTAAAGAACTCCAATATGCAACCGATAATTTCAGCTCAAAAAACATTCTTGGAACTGGTGGATTTGGTAACGTTTACAAAGGAAAATTAGGCGATGGAACATTTGTAGCAGTCAAACGTTTGAAAGATATTAACGGGACCGCCGGAGAATCACAATTCCGGACAGAATTAGAGCTGATTAGTCTAGCGGTTCACCGGAATTTGCTCCGGTTAATCGGTTATTGTGCAACTCCGGTAGAGAGATTGTTGGTTTACCCTTTTATGTCTAACGGGAGTGTTGCTTCACGCCTTAGAGGTTTGTACTTTCTGATCACTTTAAACTGTTTTTGGAATTAATCATGGTACAACTCAGTACTGCATCATGCGTCATACCTAAACCGAAGGGGGTAGTCAGGTGGGTTTTCAAAAGTCAAACGTTGACTTTTGTGGGGACTGGGTTGACATTTTCAAAAACAAATGTAGAATGAGTTGTGGGTACTATAAGAAAGTGGTTAAGAGTTGTTACATTATTTTCGTGTCTAATATTATCTTGTCCTTGTTAGTTTGTTATTTGTTACATAATCAAGCATACATTTTTCCTTTTTTTTTTTTAATAAAACATTATTTAAATAAATATTAGGTAAACCATCATTGGACTGGAACGCCCGAAAAAGAATTGCAATTGGGGCAGCAAGAGGCCTATTGTATCTACACGAACAATGTGACCCGAAAATCATACATCGGGATGTAAAAGCAGCAAATGTTTTATTAGACGAGTTTAATGAAGCGGTTGTTGGTGATTTTGGGCTTGCTAAATTACTCGATCATGCTGACTCACATGTGACTACTGAGGTGCGTGGTACGGTGGGCCACATCGCACCGGAATATCTCTCAACGGGCCAATCGTCGGAGAAAACCGATGTGTTTGGGTTCGGGATTTTGTTGTTGGAACTTATCACGGGAATGCGAGCTTTTGAGTTCGGGAAAACGGTTAATCAGAAAGGTGCAATGCTTGAATGGGTAAGTATACAAACTTGTACATGTATAATATATTAATATGCATTACCTAGTTGTACTAATCGTAGACACGAAATTGACAACTTGTACATTGTACCATATGGTGTACTATATGGTACTCGTGCAGACATGCATTAGGTGGTTGTACCATGTTCCCTAGTAGTGACTCTTCGACACGGTACAAAAAAAAGAAGGGTTTTGCTAATGTCACTAACATGCATAAAAAGCTTGTACATTGATTAAAAAAGTAATATTCCTAAAATTCAGGGGGTTATCTTTTGTGTATTTTGCCTTCTATAAAAAGAAATTAAGCGTCCTAGACACTCAATAAGATGCATTAACTACTTGTATCACATGCTCTAGTAGACTTGCATTGAAAATTTGTACATTTGTATTTGTATGGTATGGCGTGCTATCATGTACATGCAATAATGCATTCCTATGGCCTAGTAGAGCAGTTATGATTTTAGACATATGATATACATTAATAAGTTGTACAAATTGTAGACATGCATTGACGACTTGTACATTCCAACGCTAAAGCCTAGTCTATTCTGTCTTCTTGGATGCATTACCCACTTGTACCATTTGGCGTAGCAGTGAGGTTCTGTACACCATGTTGTTGTACAAGTCCTAGACATGCAGGTACTATCATGAATCATGATCTACTAAGATGCATTAACTACTTGTACCATATATATTGCCTAGTGGTATTCTTAATTTATTTAGTCATTAGTCATTCATATTTGCAAATTGCAAACCATAGTATTTCTTCCTGTTAAATCATATTATTTTATCATCCTACCTATAAAATGATTAACTTGTGAAATACACTAATTTTCTTTCATAATCTCATTATTTGATTTGGACATTTATATTGATTAAATAAATAGAAACATAGTGGCTCTCTTGCACTACATGCAATTATGCAATTATACTAGTTCTACCACATGCATTGAAAACTTGTACATCTATAAGATATATACAAGTCATTGATGCAACAAGCTAGTCTTTGATACATACAAGTCTACTAAGAGGAGTGCCAACGGCACGTCCTCACTCACGTCACTAGCCAATTTTGGCACGTTCTTGCTTGACGCCGTTGGCACCAATCCGTCGAGGGCCGCGTCAGTAGAAACCCATCCTTGTGGCGACGGGTTTAATCCTTGCATCGTGGGGGCTGTGTGGGGGAGGGGGTTTGGGATTAATATTTTAATATTTTTTCTAAAGGGGAATGGGTTAGTGATGTGTTGCTGTTGGCACGACCTCGTCAGTAACCCGTCGGTAGGGAAGGGTTTAGTGATGTGTTTAGTGACGCGTCACGGTTGGGAGAGGTCTAAGCATATAACTTGAAAGCTTGTACGTTTGGTAGTTATACATAGGCTTTGCATTAGCAATGTCACTGAAATACATTTGGAAGTTGTACCTTAGTTTTAATATGCGTCAATAACTTGTACTATACAATGATTTAATGCACAAGCGTACAACTCTACTAATCATTTATAATTGGGACATTTGAAACGAAAATTTACATTAACGATACACACATTTAGAAGTTGTACCAATGTTGTCTATATGCATCGTTAACTTGTACGGTACAAGTCTACTAAGCATCATAAACGTTTCATTCCAGGTGAAAAAAGCACACCAAGACAAGAAGGTGGAACTTTTAGCAGATAAAGAACTGGGAACAAACTATGATCAAATCGACGTGGGTGAAATGTTACAGGTGGCGTTACTATGTACTCAGTACACCCCGGCCCACAGACCAAAAATGTCAGAGGTTGTTAGGATGCTCGAGGGTGACGGTTTAGCCGAAAAATGGGCAGCCACTCATAATCATATGAATCCAAACACCATGATAAGAAATAACGGGAATGGCAATGGAATTGGAAACGGGAATGGAATGGCCCAAAAACAAGATGACAATGATGATGACTATACATCAAGCATGCTTGGTGTGATGTTGATGGATAATGACCATGATGCCCATGCCATGGAGCTCTCTGGTCCTAGGTGATAAAATCAAATGTCACATACTCAAATAGGAATATTGAGAAAAAGAAGTGCTACATTTGGTATTTTTTTAGTTTTATATGTTTTTAGTGTTTAAGCATTTATGTGAAAAGTGGGTGTAAATTTTGGTATATATGCTTGATTTTTTTTTTTTTTAATTTTAGTATGTCTTAAGATTAGGGTTTACTTTATTGATGTAGAAAAGAATATTTATTGATGTCTATGTCATATATGATATTGATATTGTTCAGTAATTTTTTTGTAACCTAGTTTCCGACTTGCTTTGCCAGCTAATTAATCTAGGGCGACTATCTAGAATTGGTGTGGGTGAATTTCCATATACGACCACAATTGTGTGTTTTTTTGTTGCTTATAGAGATTGAATTGAGTATCTTCTAAACTTTTTTTGGGTAGGTGACTGTATTTTGTTAGGAATGACATGGAGTTCATGTAATTTTATCATAAGTTTTTTTTTTCTTTCTATATATGTAATGCAAATTGCTAAGCTTAAAAAAAACAGATAAATATAATGTTTTAAAAAGTTAATTTAAATAATTTGTGATCTTTTAAATAAAGTGTGGTTTTATTTTATTAAAATTTTTGGTGGGGAGACGTTACAAATAATGATGTTTGTGTGTGTCCCAAAGCAAAAGAAGAGAAAGCGAAATATTGACCAAAAGTTGGCCGAGACAAGGTTTCCTTTTCCCAGTCATTGCCCTTCTTGTTCTCACTTACTTTCCACTTTTTTATTTTCATGTATTTGTAAAAAAAAGTTAAACATGTGATATTTATGTTTTTGTTAATTATCTTACTCCTTTATAATGTGTTTAAAACTACTAAATACAGAAGTACTTAAATTTAAAATTAAATTTATTTCTACTTTTAGTACCATCTTAAACACCACAAAAAAAAATGTTGCTTACAGGATTCGAACACATGACCTTTGTGAATACTAACTGTGTGTTAACCGATTAATCTAAATGACACTTTGTTTAATTCCAAATAAACAGACAACATAATACTGCAAAACGTCGAAATTGTCTCTTGTTTTATTTCGGATACAATTTAATATGTATTTTAGAAGGTCTTACCACACTTATTGAAGGTAACGTCTTGACTATTGCAAAAAAAAAAAACTCTACAATTTAGTTACGGGTACCCGTCGCCGCATTGTACGGGCTGCTAGTCACTCTAAAAGCATCATTGAAACATCATTTGTGGTGAAGCTCATTAGTGGCACCATTAAATGTCACATCAATATTTATATCAGATTTTCAGTTAATAAAACCAACTATCATAAATACTATATTATGGACCATACCCCTCAATATCTTCATTTTAATACCATCTACCCACGTCCCCTCTATTTGTCTTCACGACATATACGATATAAGCCATCAACAACATACGATTATATCCACGGTGTAATTTATAATACTACTAAATAACTAAAAATGCAAATAATTTATATCTCTATTCTTGTATATAAAAAATTTCTTTTCAATTTAAATTATTATTTGTGTTTAAGTCACACCACTCCCCATCACTTTCACAAACATAACCAAACAAAGGTAAAGGATGTTTGAATGATGGTGTTATCATATAACTGGTAATATGTCCTCACCCCACGAAATAATGTTGGATTATATAGAATCTTATCCCAAACTACTTTACTTGTGAGGTTTGAGTCATATTGGTTGCTTCACCAATTTAAGTAGGGTTTTCCTTGCTTTTTTCCTAAAAATTCACAACTTCTAAAATATCTAGAGATGGTATTTTGCCAATTATATGTTAGATTAACATGTTGAAAGTCACCAAAAATGTGTTTTTATTACAAAAAGAGTAAAAATGTCATAATGGTCGTGCGTTTTTTTCTTCTTTTGAATTTTTAATTTTAAAAGCTACAACTGTTATATCTGAGAAACGTTTTAACTGGGCCTATTTATACTCATTACGCCAATTTCTGAATTGGGCTCATAACAAGTTGTCTAGTTAAAAAAGATGTCACCACTAAAATAAATAAATAAAACTGTTTGTTACGTGTAGTGAATGAGAAATTTCATTTGAGGTGACAATCGTATGACATCGTGGAGAAATATTAGAGCTTAATAATTTTAAAACTGTTTTTAACCTTATGACAAAGGGTAAAAAGTGTAACATTACCTTTCAACTTGTATCTTAGGGGTTGTTTTCTTTACCTCTTACTTAGTGGACTCTGATTATCATTTCCACTTCTTATTCGGTTCAAGATTCTGACTCGGCCTCTGAAACAGTTGGAGGAAAAAAAAATTGCTAACCCAAGAAGAAATGATCTTATGACTTATACATGTTATGTTATGATTTTTACTTTGGTTTGTATGTTATAACCTTTACTTTTTGTAACAATTAACATGTTATATAAATATAAAGAATGGTAAAATGGTCCTTACGATCTAGTCAATCATGGATATAATCAAACAACATGGTTGTGCAGGTTAGACCTCTCACTCAGTTAGTAGTTATCAAACATATCTTTGCTAATACCGGAAATAAACGAAAAAGTTTACACGGACAAAAGGTGAATATCAGTAACACATGAAACCCATGTAACCTGATTTTAATTTACAAGTTATAACAGAAACCCACACAAAAAATGTACAAGAAAGTACAAATGACTGTTGTTTTCAATAAGATTTTGACCATCAACTTGTGTTCAGTCTCCATCATGAAAACAAATTTGTGATGAATTTAGTCAAACATATGCATTTTGACAATAAAGTTGTACATCAACCAACTTATTCAGATCCATGTGAATTGCAACAGATGAAATAGGTTTTAGTATTCATTTCAACCAACTAAATGTACCAAATTTAAAATAGTTGAAAATTTCAATCATAAGTCTAACACGAGCAAATTACATATTAGTATACATCATTACAATAAAACTAAAAACTCAAATCACAGAGAAAATGTTACTAAATTTGAACTCTTATCGGGCTTTTGCTATACACTATACATGTTAAATTGTATCTCACTACAGAAGGTAGCAATATATTTTAAGATTCATATTGTTTATATTTAAGATTCATATTGTTTATGTAACGAGGAGCATGTGTCATTAAAATATACATTATATTTATAAACTAACATACTCATAACATTATATTTTATAAAAGAATTTTTAATTAGATGGACAGTAGTATTTCCTCCCTGAAAATATTACTATAGGTAGGGGTGAAAACTCCAGTCGTGTTCGGGTTCACGAGTCAGAAAAATTCAAACCTGAAATAACCTATTGATCTAAACGAGTCAGATATCTCAACACTAACATGTTCATCTTCAACCCGAAAGTGACCCATATAACTCGCTTAATTAAACGGGTAAAACATGTTAGCGAGTTAGACAAGTTGTTGTTATTCCACAAATTCATAACAAAATACCAAAATATCAAAATCACTAAGTAACCCTTATAATTAAATAGATTGGCAGATTGACTTATTTAAATTATCATCGACCTGAACCTACCCCGTTTAATAAATGAGTCAGTTGATTCGACCCAAGACTAATATGAAATTTTTTTACCTCAACCCTAACCTGTTTATTTTCATGTCATTTTCAGGTCAGATTTCATGTTGAGTCGGAAATTCTCATCCGACTATAGGTAATATGTGGTGATTATGCTTGTGGTTATAACTCTTGGGCTCAGGCACTCAGCCCATAGTTTCTAAAATTCCATTTGGGCCTAATCAAGATCAAGGCCTATTATAAAACAAAATTATCAGCTCACATAAACTACTTCTATAACATCTTGGCACAAAGCACTTGGTCCTTGCCTTAAGTCCAAAATTTGCTTGATTAGTAATTGGGCATTTGTCCTAATTATTAATTAAGGTGTGTCCAAATCTTGGTATCAATGTGTCACCATCACCCAAACATATTACAAGATTCCCATTGCAATGAGTTTGGCATTTTTATGATACCCAATTAGTCAAACGTGCCTTAAGAAACTATTGTAGATTTGTTTAATCCAAATCATGTTGACAATATGCCTAGTATTATAAACAATAAGACAGAAGAAATCTTTTCAAATCTTGACCATTAGAATTAAAAAATCTCATATGATGATAACAATTACCTAATTATGGATTTAAATAACCAATTAGCTAATATGTTCACATCAATGCTTATTCGCTTCAAGTAAAGGATAACAAGATCAGTCCATATTAGTCCCTTTTAAAGTTTTACTAATTTAGATGTCGAATGACTCATATGGCACCCACTTCCAATTTCTTTTTTAAAATAGACCCGTGTTGCCGTGTAGATAATGTTTTTTAAACGTACGAGTCATAAAAGAGGGGCTCAAACGACATGAATAACGAGGTAATTATACGCTAACGATCTGTTAGAATTTGAATGTGTTTGTGGGGCGGTAATATTAATCAACAATCCTGATATAATCTCTGAATCTTGTAGATTTCACTTTCAGATTGAAGTATTTTGCCTCAAAGTATCACAAAATCCTCACTTAGATAATTCAGAGAATCACACTTAGTTTGTAATGTATGAGAAAAACTAAGCAAATACAAAAAACTTTGTTATGTTCATAGTTTCTGGAATATATCAATTAGATGTGTTTACAAGAACCAAAAGTTAGTTAATTCGGTTAAAAAACGGTTGGCAGAAGAAGTCACACATGATAGGACAACCATAAAGTTGAGAACACTTATGACTCAATTATAAGATAAACTTGATTAAGTGCTTGACCTCAAGTAAATTACAAATTCATAAAATATAAATTATTGTCACCAATCACCATAACAACCTCATACCTATAAGATTCCAATATATTTTTAACATGTTCTATATACATACTCAAATTATCCTATCCTATATATACATATAGTAAGAAGGTAGCAACTTATAGAGTGTTCTTAGGTTACATTACAAAATTAGAAATCTTGTGAAATAATGGGTTCCTTGGCACCCAAGCTTCCTGTTATTGACTTGTGTGCAAAAAACTTAAACCCTAGTTCAGATTCTTGGGTCAAAATGTGTGATGAAGTTACACGTGCACTCGAAGAATACGGGTGTTTCATAGCCGTTTATGATGGGGTTTCTCAAAAACTTCATGATGCTATTTTTCTTGCATCGCAACAACTATTTGATCTTCCTACTGAAACCAAAGTCCTAAACACTACAGAAGCACCATATAACGGTTATATTGGGCAAATACCCGTTATTCCTCTTTATGAAAGCTTAGGTATTGAAAATGCAACTACTAAAGAAGGAACTGAAAATTTCACAAAACTCATGTGGCCTTCCGGAAATGAAGAATTCTGGTATTGTTTCTTTTCTTTCTTTCTAGTTTTCACATACTACTTCCCTATCACAATTTTCATTTTTGACTGTTTTAGAATAAGTGATACATTTTAAAATTTACCTTATTTGGTGGAAAAAAAGTATGACTCATCATCCACTAAGGATGCACTTTAATATACACTCTCTGTCACATAAAAAAGTTATCATTTCTCTTTGCCACAGGTTTTTAGGATATAATTAGTGGTGGACCCTTGGTAATAGTTTTGATCAGAATATAAAGTTATACTATAAGTAGAGAAAATTTGTTTTTAGGGGATAGTTATTGATGAGATCCATAGTAATTAATAATATTATTTTATTAACTAGGCCCCTTGAATTTAAGAAATGAGAATTTTTTTGTGGAACAAAATTTTAGGGGAAAATGAGAATTTTTGTGGGACGGTGAGAGTATAGAGTTAGATTGCCCTCTTATCGTTACTTTTTTACTTTTAAATATTATTAATATCATTTTATATAAAATGAATGATATTATCAATTACTTTTAAATATCATTAATATTACTTTATTCACTTTAATATTAATTAAAGTTAAATATAAGTTATCATGAGTCCGTCCTCTGTCTTCAATTACTTTTAAGCAAATTCAAAGCATCTATTCATGATTTGTTTGGTTTGGTTTAAATATTTTTCAGTGAAAGTGCATTAATGTACTCAAAGGTAACAGCAGAACTAGATCAAATAGTGATGAAAATGGTATCTAAAAGTTATGGAATAGAAGAACACAACGAATCGCTCATCGGGTCGAAAAGTTATCTTCTAAAATTCCTGAAATACCTAACTCCTCAAGGGAATGAGAAAGATTTGGGACTTCTTCCACACACAGATAAGAGTTTAATAACTATTCTTCATCAAGATGAAGTAAACGGGCTCGAGATAAAGACCAAAAACGGGGAGTGGATTGAAGTTGATCATCTTAGACCATCATCATCATCTTTTGTAGTTATGGCGGGCGATGCTTGCATGGTACGTTGTTTATAGTTCCATACTAATCAAGGTGTTATTTGTTTGCAGTTTAATGAATCATTCAGCGCTCAATGTTGAATCATTCAACATTAAGTGCGTTTGTTAAACGCCTATGAATGAAGATTATACTGAATGGAATAGAAAAAAGTGCTGAATAATTCTACCTTAAACATATATTGTATTATTAAGCAGTTAGAATACTTGTCAAATAGTTTCATACTAATTAACTGTCATTATGTTTTGAAATGTGTGAAATTTATCGTGTTTTTCTTGTTTTTTAGGCATGGACAAACGGAAGAATAGAATCGCCGTTTCATAGGGTGATGATGTCAGGGAACAAAGATAGATTTTCACTTGGACTATTTGCATTTATTCGGGGTCGGAAGATAGAGATACCTCAAGAACTTGTTGATGAAGACCACCCTTTACAATATGAGGCATTTGATAACTATAAGTATATGGACTATTTTTACACCCTTGAAGGGAGGGCTTCAAAGTGTGCCATCAAATCTTATTGTGGAATTTGAATTTAGTGCCTTTTGAAAGTTGTATAATTGGGTGCATGAAATAATGTGAATTGAATTTCAAATCCATATTTTGTTTGGTTAGCGAGAAATGAAATTGGAATTCAATTCAGTATTCTATATTGTTGGCAGGAATTGAAATTTGAATGTTGTAAAATGACAAATTTGCCCTTATTATTATTTTTGTTCAAATTTATTTTTCTTCTATATTACATGCAAACATATATTATATAAACTATAAAAATAGTAAAATTTCATTTTAATGATTGACTATGCAAACATATATTTATTCATACACGTTGTAACACATTTATACATCCAATGTTTCGAATTTTTTATACACATAATATATAAATATGTTTATATATTATGTGTATAAAAAATTCGAAACATTGGATGTTTGGACGGTTATAACGTGTATGAAAATGTAAAGCTTATGTCTAACATAGAAAACATTGAATGTTAGAATGGTTTTGCACCTTTAAATAGTTCTGCGCTGAATCGGGCGCTAAATAGCATTACCTAAAACCATAACAATCTTTCAATACATCCCGATCGGAGTTACCAAAAACTTCTAGAAATCCAAAAAACCAATCAACATTCTAAAAGATCCCAATTTTAAATACTACCCTTCGAATAGATTCAATTGGAAAAATATCACTTGTTATCTTGATGAAAGCTCTAAACTAACGTAACCTCATTCAGAATCATGTGAATTGCAACAGGGTTTAGTTATCATTACAAGCAACTAAAATAATCCCAAATTTTTAAAAAGTTGAAAATTTCTAATCCATAAGTCTACACGAGCAGATTATGTATTTGGTATATCATTACAATGAAACTAAAAACTCATATAAAAGGGGGAAAATATTAAACTCTTATCGCGCTTTTGCTTTAACAAATTTCCCTCTTGAAGCTTTCTTCTCCATTTTCTCTCTTTTCTTTCGGGTTTTCTCATCCTCTTCAACTTCCTGTAAAATCATAAATTTCGTAAAGGTGGGTAACTTTTTGCTCAAAATTTACTCTATTTTATGTAATAATTAGTGCATCAAATATGACTACAAATATTATATTATTTCAATGATAATCTAACTTTTTGTCAATAAAATGATTTAGAAGGTTTATACATTAAAACTATACTTTGGGCACTTTCGACCCATTAGAGATAAAACATAATCCGAACCGACCCATTAACAAGTAAACGAGCTGAAATTGCTAACTGTGCTATTTCCTAATAAATCCAAAATTAATGTTAAAAGGTGAAAAGGGAAAAGTGAAAGATGTACCTGAGAACCTTGAGGAAGGAATCCCTTAATTAAACCCCATCCTTTGTACACTGCAAATCCTGGTATCTGGATAATAAAATAAAATAAAATAAATAAAAAGATTTTTCCTAAACTTCTTTTTTGCCTAAAACAAATTTCCACTACTTATGCATTCTATATTTCATTATTTTATTCACACTAAAAAAAATTAAAATAAAATAAAAAGTAAAGCAAGGATCTTACCACAGCATATATCCACCAAAACTTCCCAGAGATGATAGACATGATTTGCACAAAACAAGTAATGTAGATAACATCATGCAGATATCTGCAGAGAAAACATTAGAAAAAAAATTTAAAAATTATTATACTAATAAACTGATAATGAAATACAATAAATGTAATTAATTAATTAATTTATAGAAAATGCATTGCATACCCACAAGCTCCACCAGTACTCATATCAAATCCACCATCTAAAAGGTCCCCATTATCTGTATAAGTAGGTTTTGCCATTGATGCTAATTGTTTATAGCATATATAGTAAGCACCTGAAGTTAATATTAAACCAATCCAATGTAGCCATGAAAAAGTCGAATAAAAGAATCCTGCCCTTATTAACAGATAAATCATCTGTATACAAACAGAAAGAGGTTAATTATATTCGATTTAACTTATACATTAACAACGCAAAATCAGATTCAACAATTCTAGTCCGTACAAATTTGACTTTTTAAGCAATTGAAACTGATTTTCAGCACAATCAAAATGACAATCACCTGATTACAATAGCATCGATGATATCAAAATCGATTAAAACAGTAACTAATATAGTATCGAGCATTAATAACTGTAAAAGGTATGAGATTTACATTGCAGGCTATGATGATGCGAAAGAGATTGTTCATATGGCGAGTATTCTCATCCCTTCGTTTCTTCGCTCCTTGATTTGCCATTTATCCGAGCTGAAAGCCTTAACAAATTGATTTGATTGTGTTGGATCGAATTGAAGGAAAATTGGGGAAAATGAAAAACCCTAGACCAGAAGACTGTGAATTTGGTGGAGAGATGCTGAGCTTTGAATGCCTTGAGTACTTTGCGTTGAATCTCGTTTATAACTCTTGTCAGTTGTCAGTTATTCGATACACCAAACCCAACAATGTTTTATCTTAATTTCATTTTTCATACAATAGTATTTTTGCCTTTTAAACATTTTCAAAAATTTATTCACAGCGTATTTTAGCAATATAAATTGTTGGAAGTCATTCCTAATTGGATTATGGTTCTAGGTTTGAGTAATATTCTGAATAATATGATTATGGCGGTAAAAAATAATCTACCCGCCGATCTGTTTCGAATTAGGGTTGAACGGGTCGGGTAGTTCAGACAGATATATTTGGGTATCAGGTAACCCAAAAATAAAGTATGTTGGGCATAAGGTATATTTTAAATGGGCGGGTATACCTGAATTTTTTTAAAAAAATTTATTCAAAGGTAATATTTTATTGTTATATAAAAAAATACGATCGTTATGCTCATAGTCCATGAATTTCGTCTAAAAGTCAATGATATAGCTTTAAGTTGGTTGAAATTTGATAAAATTAAGGACAACGATGGTGTATTAAAATCGAAATATAAACACTGTGGTTGCTGGGAGGTACAAGTATGTCAATTCTCGAGTATTAGTGGATATACACGTACCCGACCCATTACCCGAACTACCCAAACCCAAATACCCGAATTTAATTTGGTTTGGGTTTTAGGAAATTTTTATATTTGAGAAAACCCAAACTACCAGACCCCTACTACCCAAAACTCGAAAAATATACCTGCTCAACACCTATAAATATGATATAGATTTAGGAGTAATTTAGAAAGATGTGTATGTTAATAAATTTATTGTAAAGACGTCTGAAATGATCAGATTATGAGTTTGATCCTTTCCATGCACAAACATTTTTTACTTAGGAGCCATGAGAGGGTTTGAAAACGGCTATTACAACAGTTAGATAGTGTATATTACTATAACAATTGTGGAACCTTTTAAATGATTATGATCATTTATGCGAAATTGGGGATCGGAATAAATGTTACATTTAAATGATTATGATCATTTTATCGTAGGTGGTGGTAAATTTGCAATTAGAATTCATTTAAAGTACGGATTTTTTAATAGGATAAAGCCATAAACCGAGAATGGATATGAATATCTGGTAACTTTTGTTTGGTTTATGTATTGAGTTTGCATAAAGCAATAATAATCTCATTTTTTAATAGCAACAATAATATTCTTGCACAAAAACGTCTCAAGCATGCTCAAAAGCAGTTGGAATTAACTACTTAGAAACTCAAACTTACAATGCAATAAACCATTAATAAAGGTCAGCAAACAATGAGTATGAATAGATTAGATTTATTCTTGTTTATAATATGCTCTTTCGAGGTGACCAAACTTTGCTCATAATGTACGCGATTCAACAATTGCCGAGATAATTTTAAACCTTCCCCTGACCATCGGGTAAATGTTTATTTAGGGAAGAGATCGAACTCATGACATATATAAGATTATAAATATATAATGGCAATTAACTTTTTGTTTTTCTCAAATTCATACATAATCAATAACTTTTTATTTTCTCAAATAATTAGCTAAGTTCTGTTAAGGGATTAAATATATCAGTCAAATAATAATACAGGGGCTAATTCTGGTAACTCAAAAAAAAGCTTAAAAAATGAAATGCATCACAGATCCCATTGTCTCTTTCCAACAAAATAGGGTTTTCAAACGACCTCCATGTTTTTAGGGTTCTTTATATATATATTTTCCGATTAAATTTCATCACCTTATCTGTTAATCCATATTCGGATTACGTAAAAAATAGTGAAATTGCTCAATCCTCTATAAAGCCAGTTTATTGCAGACTTCAATTACAGTTTATTGGTGTTACAGTTGATGAAATTGATATAATTTTTTGATTAGTCATCCGAAATTCCGAATTCAGGTTCGTTCTCGAATCACTGTATCCTTTCATTCTCAATTGCATCGATTTTCTTTTAGAATCAATGATCTTTCGGTGGCGGAGTTTCTTAAAAGTCAAACAACAGAAATAAAATTTTTGACCTTTTTACCTGTTCTAATCGGGTATCATATCTATATTCATAGATTGCTTAATAATTAATCTTTAAAATTTTGTAAACTGTAATTAGTATTCAATCATGAAGAAAATAATTAGTTTTAATTAATAAAAATAAGCTAATCATGAAACAATGATTATTTTATTTTATTTTATTTTTAATTACAAATTGCCCTTGTTTAGGATTATTGATACCCTAGGAGTGGTGAAATATATGAATCAACATTTAAAGAGATTGATCTAAGATGATGAGAGCTTTTGTTAAATCATTCGGGCCAATTCTTCGATCGGGTTTTCAGCATCATGGAGATAAATCTTCTACTAAATTAGCAAAAAGATTATTAATATCATATTACAATGTCGATACGGGTAAATGTGGGAGCCAATCTTATAATTTTTCAAGAACCATGTCTTCTGATGCTGCTCAAATGAACTATAAAGGTTCAGAAATTACATATTTTTGTTAATTTAATTTAGTTTTTATTTGTAGTAATTGTTAAAAATAAAACTATGTTGTTGAATATAACAGAAGTGAAAAGAGCAGGGCCTCTTGTGGAGTATGAACGAAGAATCGAAGCTGGTGATCTTGAAGATGGTGATAATTCTCAGGTAATTTTGGACATGTTTAATTGTTTGTAAAATGACTAAAATACCCCTGTAATTAATATTAATATATTCAATTTTGACTTTACAGATAGGTACCTTAAGAGAACTTCAAAGACTGTATGATGAGCTTGTTAAATCTGCTGATGCATGTCGTTTGGATCGTTATTCAGATTCCGGGAAAGCTGGCAGGTAAATAATAAATATGGTCAATAGTCAAACATTGACTTTTTACTAAAAGTAAACATTGACTTTTTACAGGAGAAGATGGTTATGGTCTCGTCTTATGCCACAATCTTCAATTTCACCTGTAAAAGGATTATATCTTTATGGAGGAGTTGGTACTGGAAAAACCATGTTAATGGATCTATTTTATGATCAATTGTAAGAATTATATTTTACTAATTAAAACATATAATTATTTACGTGTAGTTGTAAAAAGTTATAAAACATTTAATATCACTCAGGCCATGTAACTGGAGGAAAAAAAGGATTCATTTTCATGACTTCATGTTGACTGTCCACAGTCGGTTACAAGTAAGTTAGTTTCTTATAGTAGTATTTTATCAATAAATAGCTACAATATTATTATTATTATTTTTATTAAATATTTGTTAATATCTTTGTATTTTATAATGCAGAGGCATAAAGGTGTGTCTGATCCCCTTGAAGTTGTTGCAGGAGAGATATCCGATGAATCTATTTTGTTATGTTTAGATGAGTTCATGGTATATATGTTATAAACTAAATTAAATTAAATTTATTTTAATAATAATTTTTTTCTGGCGAAAGTTATTTGATTTATGAATATAACAGGTGAATGATGTGGCTGATGCTTTAATACTGAATCGTTTATTTGGGCATCTTTTTAGCAGTGGTGCTGTAAGTGGTTAACATTTTATTTATTTATTAATAGAAATGAAATTCGTATTAGTCTTTGAGCAAAAAAAATTAAAATTTTTTATTTTAAATTATTTTTTGTTTTTGTATTTGTTTGTGATGGAAGTATAGATACTAGTTGCTACATCAAATCGTGCTCCAGATAATCTTTACGAACGTGGGCTACAAAGAGATCTTTTTCTACCATTTATTGCCACACTAAAGGTAAGATCAATTTGACCTGTTTGGCCCGTATATATATTCGTTATAATATTTTTTTCCTTTTTTTATCTATTTATAATTACCATGGTTTTGTACTTTTGTTTCATGGATGCAGGCAAGATGTGTAGTACATGAAATTGGTTCTTCAATAGATTATAGAAAAAGGACCTCGGTAAAATCATCAATAGATTATAGAAAAATATGATATGATATTTTTATTTTTTTTTTTAATTAATTATTTAAAATGTAGGCTGAAGAAGGTTTCTACTTTGTAAGAACTGATTCTTCTGATTTCCTCATGCAAAAATTCAAAGAATTAGTTGGTGAACATACGGCCCGCCCCCAAGAAGTAGAAGTTGTTATGGGTCGAAAACTACAGGTATATGTTGAAACGGGCCGGGTCGGGTAATGTTGATTATTAAATACATTTTTTTCTTTCATTTTTGTAATCTTTTCATTAATAATCAATGCTTTGCTTATGGTACGAAAGCAATGCAATAATAATATAAATATTTAATTAGAAAAGATTTAGGTCATATGCTTTATAAATATACTTTTTATGACTTTCAACCCATTTGACCCATTTCCAGTTAAGCTAGTTTTTTTTTTCTTTCAAAAATTTGACCATGTGAGATGAAACACAACCCAAATCGACATTTTTTTATTTTCTAAGCTAGTATTAATTTCATTTTTTTAATAAGTAAATGGGTCAAATTTATCATTTGGTAGTAAATATATATATATATATATATATATATATATATATATATATATATATATATATATATATATATATATATATATATATATATATATATATATATATATATTTTTTTTTTTTTTTTTTTTTTGAATGATGTTAAATGTACAGGTACCATTAGGTGGGAATGGATGTGCATATTTTCCTTTTGAGGAACTTTGTGACAAACCTCTTGGTGCTGCTGACTATTTTGGATTATGTAGTAAGCATATAAAAATTACTAATTTTTAATTATTTATCAATAATTTGTTGTGTGTGTGCGTTGCATAAAAAATTAAGATATATGTTGTCAAATTGGTTAAAAAAGACTACTTTATGTGTTCAACAAAAGGAAACACAGTTTGACTTTTTTAGGTCAATTAAATTAATGCAATGTTTTAATTGCAGAAAACTTTCATAGTTTAGCTTTGGATAATGTACCAATATTTGGGCTCCACAACAGGACAGCAGCTTATCGATTTGTCACTCTAGTTGATGTTAGTTTCTTTTTTTTATCATAGTTGACTTTTTTGTAGTCAAACATAAATTAAATTTGCGTTATTTTTTTAGGTGATGTATGAGAATAAGGCGAGATTAATGTGTACAGCTGAAGGGGCTCCTTTTGAGCTTTTTGAAAGAATTGTGACAATTTCTGATGCTCAAAGTAGAGCACCAAGAACTTCTTCAAGATCAAGGAAAAATGACGATTATGACCTTTGTGTTGATAATGAATTAGGGTTTGCAAAAGATCGTACAATTAGCAGGTATGCCTTCTTTTTTTTTTTTATCATTTTGCGAAGTTTGTTGATTACACAAATCGAAATTTCATTTTTGAGATCAAATACAGCAATATCAAATTCTAGTTTATTATTACAATTTTATTTTATTATTTTTTTTTTTACTGCATTCATGCTGATAAAAAATACTTTTAAATCTAGAAATAGTAATTTGCAATCTTTATATTTTATTAAGTAAAGAGTAAATTACATAAATCGTCCCTTTTGTTTGTGTGAAATTATGGATTTCATCCCTTGAATTTTTAATAATACATGAATAGTCCCTAATCTTTAAAATGTTAGCACTGTTCATAAAGCACAAAAGGGCTTAAAGTTTGTAGGGACCATTGATATTACAAGCTTCAATATCAGGGACTATTCGTGTAATATAGAAAGTTGAGGGATGGAATTCATAATTTCATACAAACCATAATGATGATT
The DNA here is from genome assembly GCA_963853835.1 of Calendula officinalis. Taxonomy (NCBI): domain Eukaryota; kingdom Viridiplantae; phylum Streptophyta; class Magnoliopsida; order Asterales; family Asteraceae; genus Calendula; species Calendula officinalis. Next base: position 75,043,600 of record OY970828.1, read on the forward strand.
TATGTAATTTACTCTTAAAGTATGCAGGTTTGACCTATTAAGGTCAAAGTTTGTATTTTTTTAGGTTTGACTTATTTGACCTATATATATAGGTTGACGGAAATGAACAGCAGTGAATATCTTGGTCAACATGCAGAAATGATAGCAGAAAAACGAGTTCAAAATCAAAAGGAAGAAGATAATCATGATCATGTGGTACAAGCATGAACATTAGTATGATTTAGATTTAGATTTTATTTTTTAATTTTCAAATTTTAATGTGTCAAAATGTATACAATAAAAGTAAGTTGGGTCGTTAGAAGTCCCAAAATTATGTTGTATGTGGTGAAAAGAGGGAACTAATAATACAACAAAATCTATCCAAATATTATCAAGGGTAAATTACAGAAATCGTCGTCCCTCTGATAGTTTTGGAATTTGGTAGTTAAACAGACGCTTTGTAATACTTTTGTCAATGTTTCACCGGTTGTTGCATTGAACCGGTCAGTGTCTTGAATATTGTTGGACCGCATGAGCTGGTCGGTCGAATCGGATGACAATATTGAGTATTTATGAATTATGATGCAATAAAATCTAACTGGTATACAAATGCAATGTTTTAAAATCCGGGTTCTACCGACTGGTCCGACCGGGAAATACGGGTTCAAAGTCTGTTCTGTTTAAGAACTGCTTCGATCCGAGCAGGTTAACTGTGAATCCAATCGGAATGGGATGTTGAACCGGATCCGAACTGTGTTTTTTTTTCTTTTTAATTTTTAAAATGAATATTTTGTGTACTTTTTTTTTTCTTTTGAAGTTTGAAATATTAAATTTTTAGTTGAATGTTAAGTATCTGTGTTTTTTTGTATTGATTATGAACTTAAAATTCTTGAATTTGGTTTGAAAAATAGTTATTGGAATTTTTTGGAATTATTTGTTTTGTGTTTTGTCATTTTTTTTTTTGGAATTTTTTGCATTCATGTAACTTTTACATAACTAATTTAACATAAATACTCAATAGCAATATAATCATGTTCGAAGGTTTTTAGACAATTGACCGGTTCAATACAAAATTTGGGTTTAAAAACTAGCCCGACCGGCCGGTCTAACCGGGTTTAAAAACATTGCTTTTGTGGTTGATGGCTCAACTGTTGAATCCTTTCTCGATAAAAAAAAAGTTCATTTTTTATCACTTTACTAATAAATTGTAATGACCATTTTACCTTTTTCTAAGCTTATGAAAAAGGCTTACTCATCTAAAATATGAAAAATAAATAAAATGAAGTTGCTATGCAACTACTCATGCTAAATTGCTAATTAACAGATAAAGGAGCTTACCATTTACACCTAATTTCAACAAATTATTAATCTGTTTGATTATTTAAAGTCAACTGGGCTTTAATTAACTATAGAAAGTCAACTGCATTCTAATTGAGTACTCTATCACCCATTGTATTTTTTAATATTCGTAGTTATGTAATCTTTTTATTGCAAATTGTCACAAGAACACCGAAGAATTGGATTGAAGATGAGAGGAGCTTTTGGGTCAATTCGATCGGTTTTTCGACTACATGGAAATAAAATATCTTTTGGGGTAGCAAAAAGATTGTTAGTATTCATTATAACTAATGGTAAATTTGATAAATCATATAACAATATCGATATTTTCAAGTGTCGATGGAGATCCTATTCTGTTGATACTACAGAAGTAAACTGTAAAGGTTCTGAAATTAAATGTATTATTATTTTTATTATCGTTTTTTGCATTCGTGGTAACAAAAGTGAATAAAGTAGGGCCTCTTATGGAGTATGAACGAAGAATTAAAGCTGGTGATCTTGAAGATGGTGATAATTGTCAGGTAATTTGGGATATCCTTCCTTTTTTGTAAAATGTCTAAAACACCCTTTAATTAGTATACAATTAGGCCTCAAAGTAACTGAATGAATACAAATAGACATTCTTTGTGTTCGTTTCTTAAGAAAAATAAGTGTTTATGAACACTTAAACGAACAGATATTTGTGTTCGTTTTCGTTTGTTAAGAATATTAAGTGTTCATGAACTATTCGTGAACAATTCAATAATAAAAAAAAGAAAACGAACGAATATAGTACATGAACTAGTACAAAATAGTTTATATAAATAATTATTTCGTATATTATTGTTTGTGTTTATTCGTATAAATATAACTATTATATTTAAAATAGTTAATATTTATGGTTATTAAACATAAACGAATAAACATATATATAGATGAACCTTCACGAGGAGCTTAAGGAACCTTTCACTGATATAAATAAACGAACGAGTCCTATTTTCCACTTGTTCGTTCATTTAATTAAATGAACATAAAATCTAATGTTTATTCGTTTAACAAATAAACGATTACAAATGGACTTCCGTCCAAAAACAGTCCACAAACAATTATGAATGTTCAGTTGTATATTCAAAATAAGGGAATATTCACTACAATTCATACTTTTGATCCATGTTTTTAATCTTATTCACCTTTTTAGACTGTTTTTTACTGTGAATTTGTAGATAAACACTTTAAGAGAAATTCAAAGACTTTATGATGAGCTTGTTGAATCCTCTAATGCATGTCGATTGGATCGTTATTCTGATTCTGGGAAAGTTGGAAGGTAAATATTGTTATCACCCATAAATCTGTTTATAATCTTCAAAATCAAACTAATTATATATTTTTTAAGTTGAAAAAAAACAACAACACGAGTTTCTTCTTTCTTTTTTTTTTGGTTCGCACCTCCAAAATGTTTTGAACGAGGAACATATGTCCTCGTTTCACGTCGGATTTGCCAAAATACACATCATTGTATAAACTATCATATCCATAACATTACATTTTATTAAAAAACACTTTATGTAGCGTAGATGAATAACAATATTTTTTCCTGAGAAATCTTATTAAAGGTAATGTGTTTTTTGACGCTCGTTACATGACATCAAATAATTAAAATCGGATAATCACTTGTAATAAAAGTGGTTGTAGAATACAATATATCAGTTGAATTTGAATTTCAGGTGGTTATGGTCCCTGCTTATGCCTCAATATTCGGTCTCACCGGTTAAAGGACTATATCTTTATGGAGGAGTTGGCACGGGAAAAACCATGTTGATGGATTTATTTTTTGAACAATTGTAAGCATTATATTTCGGTTATTAAAACATGTATAAATTGTATGTTTAATTTGTTAACATTAATCATCACAAACTTTAAACATGTTTGTTTATTCTACATTTCTATAGGCCTTGCGATTGGAGGAAAAGAAGGATTCATTTTCATGACTTCATGTTGAACATCCACATTCTTTTGCATGTAAGGTGCTTCCTTTATGTTTTAATTTTGCTACATCAAATGCTTTTAAACTAATATACACCTACCAATAAGACATTGATATTTCTAAACTATCACACATGTGCTAATAACATATTTTCACTTCCTTTATCACTTTAACAAAATACAAAATTTTATGCATATATAATATACAAACACTCATAACACCCCTCTTTCTCTCACTTATTCCCTCTCGTCAGTAAACCAAAGAAAAGTAAGGAAATGGCAAAGTGAAGTGGTCGTGCCAACAGTGTCACTTAAGTGACACTCGTCAGTTAAAACTGACGAACACTGTCGGCAGGGGCTTAAAAGGCTTCTAAATGTCATACATAATTTAAAGATATGAACGTGTTTTTAATGTAGAGGCACAAAGGTGTGTCTGATCTCCTTGAAGTTGTTGCAAAAGAGATATGCAATGAATCAATTTTATTATGCTTAGATGAATTCATGGTATATATATGTTACAACTTATAATAATTAACCTCTTAATTCGTTTTCATTTATTTATCAACTAATTATTGATTATTCGTCAATTCCCTTATTTTTACTAACAGGTTAATGATGTAGCCGTTGCTTTAATACTAAACGGATTATTTAGCCATCTTTTTAGTAATGGTGTTGTAAGTGATTTGCCATCCTAAACACTTTGCATCCTTTATTAAGATATAAACTCTTCGAGTGAAAAATTTTATATTTTATTTGTGATGAACGTATAGATACTTGTTGCTACATCAAACCGTGCACCAGACGATCTTTACAAACGTGGACTACAAAGAGATCTTTTTCTACCCTTTGTTTCCACACTAAAGGTAATTATTTCCATTACTTAATTGTTTTAATTTCCATTTTTTCTCGTTATTTACCACATTTTATATTTTGTTTTGCGAGTACAGGAAAGATGTGTAATACATGAAATTGATTCATCCATAGATTACAGGAAACGGACCACGGTAGAATAGTCTATTTTGCATAAGTATAAAGGTAAGACTTGAATATAACTTGATTAATATTGTTTTCTTTTGTTTTTGAAATGCAGGCTGAAGAAGGTTTCTATTTCATAAAGAATGACTCCTCCGATTTTCTTATGCAAAACTTTAAAAAGTTGGTTGGGGATCATACATCTCTCCCCCAAGAAGTGGAAGTTGTTATGGGTAGAAAACTACAAGTATGTTCATCAAACTGAAAAATATGGTAAAAAGTACAAAAAAAAATATGGTCAAGATCATGTGGGTTGGATAACAGGTTAAAATTGATTAAAACAAAGAACTTTTTTTTTAATTATTATTTACGTTTTACTATATATGAGCCTGTTTGGGCTGTGTTGACCGACAAACACTTAGTAGCCAATTATATGTGAATAGTATCATGACACGAACTATGTTATTAAAATAAAAAATATGATTTCTGTAAATAAAATGATTTAAGAGTATGTAAGCATTAAGAATTTGCACTTTCGGGTCTTTCAAGTTTCAACCCGTTTTGACCATATTGGCCTGTTTCCCTTGTAGAGTTGTAGTTAAAGATTTTAATTTGACCTATGAGAGATAAACCATAGGTACCATTAGGTGGGAATGGATGTGCATATCTTCCTTTTGACGAACTTTGTGACAAACCTCTTGGTGCTGCTGACTATTTCGGATTGTGTAGTAAGTTCATAAATTAATAAATTTTAATTATTTATCAATAAATGTGTCTCGTTTACTCGATATGATATATATGAGATAATATCACTTGTTAATGCAGAGAATTTCCATACGTTAATTTTAGATGGTGTGCCCTTATTTGGGCTCTACAACAGGACATCAGCCTATCGATTCGTTACTCTAGTTGATGTTAGCTTCTTTTCTTCTATATGGTTGACTTTTGTAGTCAAACTCAAAATAATACTACACATTAATGCAGGTGATGTATGAGAATAAAGCTAGATTGATGTGTAGAGCCAAAGGGACTCCTTTTGAACTTTTTGAAAAGATTGTGACCATCTCTCATGCTCAAAGTTGTACGAATGACGATTTTGACCTTTGTGTTGACAACCAGCTGGCCTTTGTCAAAGATCGTACAATTAGTAGGTAGGCATTTTGTTTATTTGTGTTTTTATATCTATACTTAATTTTGGATGTAATTAACATATACTTCCTCTGTATCAAAATAAGTGACAAAAATTAGTTTACACGTATTTTGATGTAAAAGATTAAAGTAGAGATTAAAATATATTAAAGTACATAATTAGTGGAAAATGAGTCTCACTTTTTTTTGTAATAAAGTGATATTAATGAGTTTTAAAAGTAAAAGTAAGTGTATAAAGGTAATTTCATTTTATTAAAGTGGATAGTTAGTGGGTATGGGTCCCACTATTTTTACCAAATAAGGAAAGTTTTCAAAGTGTGTCACTTATTTTAATACACCCCAAAATGAAAAGTGTGTCACTTATTTTGATACGGAGGAAGTATGTGAATTGTGATGATGTAAATACAGGTTGACAGAGATGAACAGCATACAGTATCTTGAACAACATGCAGAAATAATGATGGGAAAATAATCATACTAATCGGTGCATCACATCCATAGGACCATAGACATAAAAAATAAGGACATTTTAGTCTTTTCACTTCCCCAAAATATAAAAATGAAACAAATCCACATACAAATGTTCATAATTCATCTGAAATTATATAACAGTGGCAAAAATGTAGCATTTAATTATAAAACAGTAAGGGTCTTTTGTGCACAAATAAATACATTCCATGTGTTTACTGCTGAAATGAGATAGAATATGAACCAGTATTTGGATCTTTCACTGCTTTAAAGTTGTCAACACTCATTCCAAATTTCCCCAAAATCGTGTTCCCCATGTCTTTCAATTTTCCTAATAACACACCCACATTATTTAAAATTTAAAAACAAATAAAAAAAGGATTATGATTAGATTAGTTAGTTAAACAAAAGCTTACCCAACATTTCTTCCTTCATTTTCTCACGTTTTTCTATGGCTAATGGCTCTAAACGAACAATGCTTCTTCTAGCTTGACGGTTTGAAGGATCTAATTCCACAATTTTCTTCAAATCTATAAAATATAACATAAATATAAATATCTTAATAAATGAAAAAATATTTAAAATTGATATGAAGTATTTACCAGAAATAGACTCATCATAGTTTTCAAGTTTTTCATGGGCCTCTGCTTTTCTAACAAGTGCTTTCATGTAAGTAGGATTTAATTCCAATGCTTTTGTGCACTCTTTAATGGAATCCTCATATTTCCCCTACAATTTATAAAAAAAATAGTTAATTATTAAATAATATAGTTTTTGATATCATACTAAACGCGATAATAATTTATTAATTGAACTAAATCAAGAAAGTAATGTTATTTTAATAGGATGAGAACTTACAAGCTTAAAAAAACATGTGGCACGATTATTATGGCATATTGACCTAATTTCAGCAGAAGATGGAATTTCTGGTGCAAGTTGTATAGCATAATCATACTTCAATAATGCATCATCATACAAACCATCTGCAAATAACTTATTTCCTTCAATTTTTGCTTCATTCATTTCAGCTAAAAGTTTCTGCATCTCAAAGATAACGAGTCAGATGAAATGATGTAAACATAACTTCAACTAAAACCATATGAAAAATTATATTACAAGGATACATGCATGATCAAGTATCAACACATATTAATGTAATATATCAAGGAAATTTGCAATGCCGAAAGCAACTATTCTTTTGTCTTACTAAAACTGAAGCAGATCATATGCTAAGGACACCTTCCATAAAAAAAATGGTAATTGTTGAAGGTTCATATGTTCATGTGCCTAAAAAAATACAGTTTTGCAAGCACAAATACTGGATATATTAACAAGTTACAAATGTTGAATATGGCCTTCATACCGCTTCAGCCTTCCATATGAAGGGTGGAAATATACACTAAATTCAACTTAAATCAGAAAATTTCTAGTTATAACAAAATATATGAACAGTACCAAAAGCATCAAGTTTTACACGTCTTAAATATCATAAATAGCATGAATCATCAATTTTTTGAAGGAGTTTGATAGTTAACAACCATTTCATCCTTAGGGCTATGCAAAAACAAAGGGAAAATCACATTCAGCAGCTAATTCGCGATGTTATCTTGTAAATGTTTCGATACACAAATTCTAGGTATTAGATGACTGCACGCAATCGAAATCAAAATTGACCATATATTAAGCAATTAACATATATTCATAACTAGTAAAATGTTCAACTTAAATCGCGAAGTATAACCTCGTAATCTTCCTTGTTGAGCGTCTGATCCTTTGATGCAACAGTCATTTCTTCCGGTTGTTGATGCTCAACGGCGTCGTTTAAATTGCTAATATTACTATCAGTAACAGTTTCTTCATCAACAACTTCGCTCTCGCTAGCGGTTTCGTAACCATCAGATGCGTATCCGCTGGCACTAGGTCTATCGCCGTCTTTTGAAGCTACTCCGGCAGCTTTTGGTTGATCTCCAGTTCTCGAATCTAAACTAGCAGCGGCAGCAGCAGTTGGTATTGACCTTTTTGATTCTTCATCGGTCGAAGGCACAGGCTCAAGCACCACCATTTTCAACTTCTGATACAGAGAAATCTCACAATATCGCAATCGACGGCAAGATGTTTCTTTTCGTTGCAGAATTCGACGATTCGAGAAACAAATTGGGTTTTACAATTTTACTGCCTCCGCAAATATTTATTTGGAAGACTCGCAGTTAACTAAAAGACAGTTTTAGTCCCTGCTATAGTGCAAGATATTTAGACTCTTTCGGAACATTCACCTGTAAAAATAATCAAAACATATTATTCAAAAATGTGAACTTAGACTATACGTAATGGGTGACCAAACCCAGTTTGGTCACCCTTGCCACCTCTGCGCCACATCAGCCCGACCAAACACATAAAAAATCCCGACCAAACACACGTAACCAGGCGACCAAATCATTCCCCTTTGAAAAAACCTTCCCCCTTTGAAAATTGATCGGTCGACTAGTCGACCGTTGGGCACGGTCGACGCGTCGAGGGATGACCGAAGTAACGCAGGGGACGCGTCCCTTGCCTTTCCACGTATGATCGACCGAATGGTCGACCACACCCGTTACGGACGGTCTTACAGTATTATACAGCTACATATTGCATTCAAATTTAAAAGAAAGGATTATCAACTTGGAGTATATATAACAATCAATGAATGTACAAGATTCTTCAAGTTCTGAAAACGTTTAAAATTAAAAATTACTGCTTACATCTATTATAAAGATTGAAATATACATTTTTATTTTTAAAAAAAACAAAAATAATATTATTACTATGTACCGCCCACTAACTATCATATTTTGCTCAGAATCTCAATTTTGTCAATATATTTTTTCTGTTTATTACAAGTACTAGTATTAATTTTAAATAGCATGAGGATGATTGATGTAATTTACTCAATATATAACTAAAATACTTGTGCATACCACATTAGAACAAAAGTGAAAATATGTTGCTAATTTACATTCAGTGAATGCATGAGATTCTCTAAATATGTTTTGTTTTTAGGAGTGCAAAACTTTGGGATGAAATATTATAAAACATCCTGCCTTTTCTGGATGTTGATAATGACGGATTTATATATAATTAAATCCGCCAATATTATATAATTTTGGCTTGTTTTGTAAAAAAAAATACTTTGTTTAGACCTAATGTATGTTATTCATAAATTGCAGGTCACAACTCCAAAATACAATGGAAACATACCAAAAAAGTGTTAAAACGAACAAGTCTTGAATATTGGCCGAATCAAAGAGCAGGTCCATTCTAGAACAGTAAACGACTCAACTTGGAGTGCCAAATAAATTAAATAAAGGAGATCATCACAGGAATTAATCCTAGAATAAAAACCCACGTGATCATAACAAAATAAGATGTGAGTTTGTCACAAACTCACAATTGAACAAGCCACAATTCACAATTTAAACACCAACCTATATCTTTTTAAAAGGCAGCCCACATCACGAAATTAATATAGAAGCCCATGTGCAATTGAAAAGAAAGGACGGTTCTATTAATTAAAAGAGTTTTTATCACAATTTGGCAGTCACGTTTGAGAGACAGTTTTGACGGACGGAGGAGAAAAAAAGCAGAGACGTAGCCGCAAGGCTACGGGAGACGCACGGAAAATCTCCAAACACAGATTGCATATGGACACAATTGATTACATCAAACATTGTTTGGTTTAATTCCTTGTTCTTATAACAATGTTTTTAACTTTTTATTGTTGTTTGATGTTTGGTTCGTCTAGCATGTCTATGTGCTAGCTGTTTTTGTATTCACTATGTTTGACGGATTTTAGGTCTATATTTGGTTAATTTTAGGATTAGCTTTCTTTCGTTTGAACAATTGTTGATTAGTAATTTAATCTTTTGGTTTTAGCCTTAGACCTTTGTTGTTTAATTTGTTTATTGGTGATTAGTTTGATTATTGACAACATTTGAACTAGTTATTGATATCCTCGTCTTTTCACTTAAGTGACCTAGATGGCGATCCACTAGGAATATGGATTGAAATTAGATTTCAATAAGTTAGGATAAATCAGAAGTCTAACCGTAGTGACGAAAGTTCTAGGTTTAGAGGGTTTAGGTGGTCCAAACCTATTAAGATCAACAACCCGAGGTGTGATTAGATTACAACTTTTGAGAGAAGGAATTCCTATTAGTTGTGTTTAGTTTATTAAACGGGATTGAGAGGAATCTAGTACCGTGACCTCTAGAACATTAGAAGTAATCGGAGCTTAGCAATCAAACTTAGACCTAAATGAATTCAATCATGGTGAATATCCCTTTTAAATCTTGAAAGCAGTTCATATAAATCATTTGTCAACTCTACTTTTAAAGCTAAATTAGTTAATTAAATCATTTTCAATCAATTCAATGAAATCACATTTTAAATTATCCGTCCAAATTAATTTACTTAGTTCTAGTTTACGAGTCAGCTTAACCGTTCCCTGAGGAAACGATACTCGTTTTTACTTACCTTAGCTATATTATCCACGATTAGGTCATACTTGCCTAAAAGTGTGGTAGTCTAGATTAGATGTAGAAAAGAACATATTTTAAAACTAGATTTTACTCATTAGATGTCATTGTCTAGGCTCGAACCACTAACTGATCGATAAAAAAAAAAACATGACAAGACATATCTTATGAAGGAATTCAGTATATTATGATCAATATTTATAACCAAAGTGCAATAAAAACAACTGTCTTTAAACAAAAAAGTTACAGAATTAAAAACTAAGAAGCCCAAGAATCATTGACTAAGAAGTGAGTCAACATTAACCTAACCTACCACCATCAAGAAAGGCATTCTTTAGGGCTAAACATTCTAGTTATTCAAAGTTGAGATTTCTTTTAATAAAAAAATTGCAGCCATTAGAACTAACATCTGAAAAAACCAGCAAGAAAAAAAAAAAAGATTTAATCTTGTTTTTTCCTTCTTGATACTATCTCTGAGGCCCATGCTTTACCAAGATCCGTTTGAAATTTGCCTGAAATTGATATAAATATCACTATTACTTAGAATTAATTAATAAAAAATTACCAAAATCAATAGGAAAAAGTTACAAAATTCCTGATATTTGTAATTTCTATACCTGCAGTAGACTCAAAAAATTCTTCCAAATCTTTGTTTTGTTCTGCATGAAGAAATAAAACTTAATTAGCTTACAAAATAATTATAAATATAATGCAAACGATTATGATGATGTCGTACCATTTTCATATTCCATAGCTTGAAGTATCATCTCAATCTGAATATATTAAAGACATAAATATAAAAATAAAAATCTTTGTATGGTGTACGATCTTATTATTACATAAAAACTCATACCTTATCAAAGTCCTTAACAACCTTAGCTTCAGCTGTAGAATTTTCTTCATATTCCATCCATAACTCGTGTATCTCTTCAGCTGTAATATACTACAGCAAGTAAGTAAATTACCAAATTGCCCTTGAAAATTTTGTACTATTTAAAAGAAATAGGAATAATATATATAAAATGGACCTCGTGGACCTCCACCAAGAAGTTTGCACATATGTTCTAGTGCTTCTTTCTCTCTTCGACTTTTTTCTGCTTTCGGGACACCATCTGAAGGAGTGATGTCACCAACAATGGCTATCCAATAAAAATAATCCAAAATATATTGTTAAACAAAACTATAATTTTGATGTTTGAAGACGTAATAAAACAAAAATGTTATAATATATGGTACCTTCTGCAATATCATGCACGATTGCCATTTTAATACACCTGAAAAATGAAGTTAAAAAAAAAGGATTAAAATCAGCCACTTAATAAAAAGATTATTGATTTAAAAAGAAAAGGCTAACTTGTCTCGGTTGACTCCAGGAGTATCAGAAGAAATAAGAGCCATTAATCCCATACGATACATGTGGTCTGCAATAGATTCAGGGCCTGCAATGTTTCTTTTCACCCATCCTGCTCTTTTCGTTGACTGACAAACACAAATTGTATACTAATTTCAGTAATTTGTAATGGATGGAAGACGAAGACTTTGAGCTTTCACAATTTTTTGGCTTTACATCTCAATTTCTAATTAGGTAACTACAAATTGAGCTTTACACACTACACAGTACACTCACAAACAACTCAAAGCAAACTAAAAACGCAGTTGATGCAAATTTCATCACCGATACATGATAACGCGTAACAATGAATATAATCATGAAATATGTAGTTACAAGTATACAACAATGTGATCCAAAACCTAAAACGCACAATGTACAAATTCGATCCACCTACAATACGTATTCGCTTAAATGCTTAATCAATTGAGTGAAATGAATGGTAATACCTTTAGGTGGTGACAGAGAGACAAGAAATCGATGGCTGACGAAGGAGAAGGCGACGAAGACGACGACGATGAGGAGTCTGACGCCATCCTACAAACCCTAAAAGAAGAAGATTTGAGGTGAAAAGAAGATGAATTTGGGGGTAAGAAGGTTTTAGTGGTAGTGGTACTGAAAGTGGAAATCATACGGCTCATGTTTAACACGCTCTCCCTGTGGATAATACATGTAGTAAACTTAACAATTATCAAGTAATAGGGTAATAATTTTCTAAAAATCAAGTTCGATTTATATGTACCAATGTTAGGAAAGATTCAGAAATAATCAGAATAACACTTTTATGTATATCATGAGCAAAATATATTCACTCCGGAGGATTAGGAATACCATTTGATAAAAATATTATAAAAGTAACCACACTATAGTAAAATTTGCATTTTTTTTTTCCTTCAGCCCACAAAATAAGCTAAATCATTCAAATGTGACATACTGACATATCTCATGTTATTTGTCTCAATGGCATATGCAAAAAACGACAACAATGATGATCAAATCCTTCAAATGACTAAATAAGGGTATAAGGAATTAGGATGTAAAAATTACACTTCTACTTAATAATAATATAGAGACTGCTTCTAGAAAAACTTCTATAGCAAAAACACAAGAGGTTTAACTAAGACATGTGTCTAATTTTAATTAAGTTGATTTTTATGCTGATAAGTAAGTTAAACTGTTATTTCTCTTGAGCAAATCATAAGGAACAAAGCCGGAACCATAAAAGGACAAACCACCTCTAACGTGCAAGGCACGCATGAGGGCATCGGACCAAAATTGTAACGAAAACAATTAAGATAAAGATATCACAATGAAACATAAAGTAAGGACGTGTAATTAATAACACCTCATAAAAATGACATTTGTAACTTTTGTTAACCACATGAACAAAATATATTATTTATTCTAGAAAGAGAAATGATATTTGTGACTACTCATAGGTCTACTTACTTCTAAACTTGACATGTGTCATCCATTAATTTCTTCTCTCTATATTATTCCTTGATTTTGACACTTGTCATTATCAATTTGGTAGACACATGAGTAGACACATTTAGTAGGCACAAATACCAATGTTTTCGTGACCGGGCCGGACCGGGTCAGACTAGGTTATAACCCGTGAAAAATTACGGGTCAACCTAATTTATGTAAATTAAAAAAAGTAACCGTTAATTTATGATTATCACATAAACGATAAAAAATATATATAATACTTACATAACACAGATTCAATCACATGATAAATATAAAATAATAATGAAATCAATAAAACATTTCTGAAAAATGTCTAATATAAAAATATATTCACAGTTAGTTTTATTAAAAATTAAAAAATCAATATAATTCGAATATGATTAAAAGATAATCATATAAAAATCTATATATTACACGGTAATTTTATTAAGAGTTTTACTAACCTGATTAACAACAGCACTACCACTACCGCCACCGCCACCTCCACCTCCACCTCCAGACCATCTGCCACTTACCACCACCCCAACTGCTAAACGAGGTCCTTGACCAATAATGGGTCCAAATAAATCTTCATCACCCATGGGCGGTACCAAGGGGTGGGCAGAGTGGGCATCTGCCCACCCAAATTTTTTTCTGATTAATATAATTTTTTTTGGTTAGTTTACTTTTTCATTTTTGCTAATCAAAAGATATATTATATATGAGCGATACTAATGTAAGTCATATCTTACCTCTGAGTTGCACCAAAAACATTTGCCCACCATTGAAAAAATTCAGCAAGTAAAAAAATTTTGCCCACCTGTAGATAAATATCTGGTACCGCCCCTGTCATCACCCCCACTACCACTACTGTTTGACATACTTGAAAAAACCTTTTGTGTAAGATGATGTAAGTTTAAACATATTCCTTCTTGGGCCAAGTTTGGGATATTGACAATGAAAATGTGTTGGAGAAACCGTGGGTACATCAAAAACTTTTTGCTTGAGTTAATATTGTAGCAAAGCTCATTGAAGATGTAACCGGAGTAACTAAATTCTATCCCGTTTACAAATGCAATCATAATTGATGCCACCCTTTGGCTTAATTCATCAAAGTTTTGTTTTCTTGAAGATATGCACCTTAAGATTGCGTGTGCAATATATCTCCAACGGGGCTTAAACACATTCTTTTTGTATTGTTTTTGATAAGGATCTTCATTGTAGCCCATCAATTGCATCCCCTTAAGAACCGTTTCCTCGGATAAGAATTCAACCGCGTCATGGTCATTCAATTTAAAGGTGCGGCTTATCATCTCTTTTGTGATGGCTATATCATGACCATCAATGGTAGCGAGAATGCTATCGTTTTGACGACGTGCGGTGTCCCAAAAGTTTCTAATATGATTTTCAAAAACTTTTGGCCTTACCGATAGAAGTTCATATATCGGGGATTTCAACATATATTCAACAATGGGATGATATATGTTGTGCCTGTCTTCCATTTCAAATGTGGCAGCAACACTATGAACATTACTAAATCTTAAGTTAGCCATATCAGTCAACAGTCGGTAAACTTATGAAACTCCAAATTAAATCAGGTTATGTAACTTACTGAATCTGTAAACCTTTGTTGAATCACGACTTCTAATTCCAAAATTAAATCACGATTGAGGTAGAATAATAATTTTACCGCGCAATTTCCTTTCAGTCGAGAGCGCAAGACGTCCAAATAGGGTTTGCTATGTGCGTAATCAGTTGAAATAATAGTCGCAGATAATCTAACTCTTCGATTGATTGTGAATGTGGGTATTGGGGAGAACACCGATCGAGTGAATTCAGACGTGTAGGTTAACAAGAGAAGGTTGAATGAGTTGGGTCAATTTTTGACTTCTTTACTAATGTAGTTATGGCCTTGTGGGTCTTATAGTTGTACCGTACAACTTATACTAGTCAAAGCTTGCCAAGTAAAGATAAGGGTATCTAAATTTTTTTTTTCACTATATGGTGTATGAATCATATTTGAATTAAATAGTAAGAAAACAATCAAGAAATCCTTTTGATAAAATCAAATGAAACATGTTCAACGACGCCTTGCCCGAAATATATAAAACTTTATATGTTCATGTGTAACATAGTAATTATTTATAAAAATCAATAAAGATGTGTTTTAGATCGACTCAACGAAGCTCCCCTCTTGCTCTCGTTCCTTTTTTTTTTTTAATCTAAATGCATATGCTTGCATTTATTTCATATTTGACTTGAATGTTAAGTATGGTTGGGGCTAGGGGTGCCCAAAGGGTTGACCCGACCCGACCCTAACCCGAACCCGAACCCGATTACGCTTATCGGGTTGGGTCTATTCGGGTTCCATGTTATTATCGTTTTTTTAAACCCGACCCGACCAACCCGATTCGTTATCGGGTCGGGTTTCGGGTTAGAATTTCTTACCTTTTTCGGGTTCGGGTTGACCCGATTAGACCCGATTAAAGTTTAAGTATTTTATTTCCTTTAGAAAATTAACATATTTTTACTATTAAATCAATTAATTAGCAAATTATATGATAAAGTATTCAATAAAAATCAATTAATAATTAAAAGTGTTAAATAAATACTCATAAAATTCAATATATTAAGTAATTTCTATAGTTTTTACCAAAAATTCCTAACTCAAGTGTAACCCGACCAACCCGAAACCCGACAAACCCGAAACCCGACCAACCCGAACCCGACAAACTCGAATCCTTATCGGGTCGGGTTTCGGGTTAGAATTTTTTAACCTCAAACCCGACGGACCCGACCCGATAAGAGCCGGGTCGGGTTGACCCGTTGGGCACCCCTAGTTGGGGCATTGAAGTTTTTCTCTATTGTAATTATTGTTATTGTTTATTTGATACATATTAATTAAGGTTGGTACTTGGTAGTCCACGAATCTAGTTTTTAAAATTATTTGTTACATTTAGATTATTCATTGACTAACCTAAATTTCGCAAATAAATGAGCAACTATAGTTTTTTGATATTTATTGTATGGATTTCCAGTTGTAGGTATGATGAGTTGTAGATAAACAAACTCTTGTGTAATAATGAGTTTCAAATTTAGAATTCCACTCAATACAAACAATTTTCATTAGAGGTACTATGCATCGTCATATTTTAGACTTAAAACTTATAAGAAGAAGCTGACGTGTCCGTCTAAATGCTTCACCGCCTACAGCCGCTCCGGCAAGGGATATGGCGGCGGCGGTGGCGGTGGCGGAGGTGGGTGCATTATGGATTGCAAGAAGTGTGTCGCTTATTGTTAAGATATAGATATATATGATATACATACATTATGCCGGAGTATGGTTACGGCTCGGTGGTTGTGGGTGGAGGTAGCGGTGGAGATGGCGTTGTACGGTTGAGATATAGCTGGTGGCCGGCTAAACTGCTTCTCTTACTAGTATGTATTGATTACAGTTTGTATTTTTAATGAAAAACTTTGTAATATTGGTCTATTATTATACAACTATTATGTATTACTATTATTATTATTCGTAAATGCATAATCATTAAGAAGTAATGATGATATTTGAAATACCATTACTCTTCCAGAAATTGGATACTTAATCAAAGTTACATTTTTAATTTTCAAAACAAGGATGATTTTTACCCGCACGTTGCAGCGGATATTTTTTTAAACCTTTTTTTGACAATCAATATAAAATTTTGATTTTATTCGATTTTATTTATTTAAATTAAGTCTGGATATAAATTTAATTTTATTATCTGTATTTGTATATAATAAAAAAGTATATATTATGCGATTTTTTTTTGGGGCAAAGTTATCCAACCTTGTTTTTAAGTGTTAATAATTTATAAAATGGAGAAGAGGATCAAAAGTTGAGAAATGATATTTAGTCATACCATTTAAACCTACTAATAGCTCTATTCACTTGATAGAATGACATGTGTATTCCACTAATTCTCTCTCCTAATATTATCCCTTGATTTAAAACATTGTTGCGTGGTTTTCACTTAAAAACAATTTAATATACACTTTTATGAATAGTATATCCTTGTGACAATTGTATTATAGGTTAATACTCAAATTCAGATAACACCCGAACTTGGCCGTTTAGGATCCATGGGAAACAGGAATAACGGTTTTTCAACTACCATACCTGGTATATAATCTCCATGGCCTCCTTCATCCTTTCGGCAGGTGAATATTCTGCATCTGTCTCTGAATTCCCCTTAGCTTCTGGGGAATACAAGAGAAATCAAATTCCTTCAAGAATTCCTTCTCAATTTCAGCACTCATCACCCTGTTGAATTTTGAGATCGATCCTCTTGTAAGAGACAGAAACCCAACCCGATTCAATGCCGCCATTGGAGGAACCATTGCTACCATCAACCCCATCGACCTTTCGCCGGCAATTTTCCTCCATCACCACGGTCCTCCTCTGGTGCTTGATTATAATAGCCTTTACGACGTCGTATTTGGCCTTCATTGATTCCGGTCAACGCTTTCTCCACATGTCAACCTCCCGGGAGAGAAACGTCAGGTCCTCCGCTCACATCCGTCGTGCTAACGGAATCTCCGTACTTGTCACCGGAGCAGCCGGTTTCATCGGGACCCACGTCTCATTAGCATTAAAAAAACGCGGAGACGGTGTCGTTGGGGTTGATAACTTCAATAATTACTACGCGCCATCATTGAAAAAAACACGCGCCGCCTTGCTTGACTTTCACGGCGTTTTCATCGTTGACGGTGATATTAACGACCGCCGTCTATTAGCCTCGCTTTTTGACACCGTACCGTTTACGCACGTGATGCATTTGGCTGCCCAAGTCGGCGTACAATACGCCGTCGATAATCCGTACGCTTACGCCAACAACAATATCGCCAATTTCGTCACTCTTCTAGAACAATGCAAATCAGCCGACCCACAACCCGCAATTGTATGGGCCAGCTCCGGGTCGGTTTATGGGGCCCACGGTAAAATACCATTTTCCGAATCGGATCAGATCGAACAACCCGCTACAATTTACGGGTCCACTAAAAGAACCGGAGAAGAAATCACCAACACGTATAACCGTCTTTACGGGTTATCAATAACGGGGTTAAGATTCTTCACGGTTTACGGCCCGTGGGGCCGACCCGACATGGCGTATTTCTCGTTTGTTAGAAGTATTCTACACGGTAAACCGATAACTGTGTATCGGGCCAAGAACAACGTTAAATTGGCCCGAGACTTTATCTATATTGATGATATTGTGAAAGGATGCGTTGCATCATTGGATACATCGGGTAAAAGTACCGGGTCAGGCGGGTCGAAAAATGGTAGTGCACCTTATCGGATTTTCAATTTGGGTAACCCGTCTCCTGTGACCGTACCCGCTTTGGTGACAACACTAGAGGAGAATTTGAAGATGAAAACTACAAAAAACGTGGTGGAAATGTGTCGAAATGGTGATGATTTATCAGCACGTGTGAATATTAGTTTGGCTGAAAAGGAACTCGGGTATAAACCGACAACTGATTTCAAAACCGGGTTGAGGGAGTTTGTTAACTGGTACTTGTGGTATTACGGCAAACCGTTAGTCCAAGATCGCAATGTTTGATTTGGTAAGTAAATTAAAAAAGTAGACGATCTTTTGAGACATTTAAGTTACAATCATTTGATGTTTTAATTTCAATTTGTTTGTAAGTATTTGTATTAGAATTTTGCGATATAATCAAGGTTTCGGTAGAACAAAATCGGGTATCTAACATAACATAAGGGGAATCATTTAGCAAACCGAATATTTACAATCATATAAAGACTTTATTAGCATCTAGATATGTACAATAACAAAAAATGATACAAAAACAGGTGCATGCACAACTAGACCTAAAATCTGAAACGACAAAATACGATCAAAACCATTTTTACGACGCATAGCGAACCCACGTTCTAACCATAAATAACAAGAGATGGGAAACGATAAGCAAGATCGTTACTACAACGAGGAAGACTCCGATCTTATACCATTTCTTCCTTATGGTACTTAAAAATCCTTTTCGACATGCATAGCAATCATAGCATAGTTTTGTGACATCATTTTGCCACAAATCGCAATCAATATCATGTGGGATCGAGCAACTCGAGCCATCATAAACACCGGATTTGTTTTCCCAATATGTCACGTTCATGTACTTCATATCACAAATTAATGGTGGTACGCAACATCCTGACTGGAAAAGTGACAGAAAATAATAGTCAGTATTATATCATTTAAAAAGTATAATTATATATAAGGAGAACAAAACAATAATACCTCTACTGGAGAGAGATGACTGTTTAGAAAATCGTAAGAGCTAATCATTGAAAATTGGATAGCCAAATCTTGACACGTTCTCGTGTCATATATACAAGATTGAATAGCATTCCAATTACCATCATCGTTCACCATCATTTTGAGCCATGATGTTGAACCCGGGATTGGCCTACTTTCTATCGTATACGCCCCTA
This sequence comes from Calendula officinalis, assembly GCA_963853835.1. Lineage (NCBI taxonomy): Eukaryota > Viridiplantae > Streptophyta > Magnoliopsida > Asterales > Asteraceae > Calendula > Calendula officinalis. Next base: position 75,063,314 of record OY970828.1, read on the forward strand.
TGAGTGCCAACCCCAATGTTAGAATCACAACAAGTGGCACGATAACCACAATAAACCCTAACATTAGTAATCGGGATCTCATAAACACTACACCGTTGCTAGTGACAAATAAGAAGCTTAATCCAACCACAACCCCGATTTGTAGCTTTGGTAATGGTAATAGTTGTTCACAGTTACCCTCTCTCACATATAAAAGCCATACGTACAAAAAAGGATGGGGAACGAGAGAAGGAACGAGATTGTGGTTAATGAAAACAGGATTGGTTTTGCTGATCTTGTCATGGTAGAAGTTTGATTTTGTTTATTGTTGTTCAGGTACGTTCTCGGATACAATGGTTTCCCCCATTTCTTGTGATGTTGGACCCAATTGTAACATAGTGAGAAACAAGTATTTATAACACAATTGGAAATCAGTTGGAGGATTACTTGGTAAAAGATGTTTGTTAAAAGAAATAGATAGTCTAACATGTGGTGTAATCTTTCTAACAACATATTCCAGAGAATATTTAGTTAGATAATTTAAACTTAAACTAATTTTGGTAGATAGAAACTTTGTATCGGTTATAATTGATGGAACATAATTAAACATTCATCGTATATACTAGTAGGATACCCACATTATACAACGGGTAATGTAAATGCCGTCCCTGGGCATGGGCAACAAGGGCGGCTAGGGCAGCCGCCCAGGGTCCACAAAATTTAGGGGCCCACTTTCAAAAAAATCAACTCAAATCAAAGTAAGTACAACCGAATATTAAAAATCAGCATAATAAAGGGTCCAATCCAGACATCTAACTTGGGGATTGAGGCGTCACTTTTAATTTGGCGGAAATTTTTTAGTTAGATGGAACAAAAAATACTTCAAAGGGGCCCAATTTTAAGATTTTGCTCATGATTAAAAAATTGGTTGGACCGGCCCTGAAGAGCATGGTGGTGTTGACGAGGACTGCCGGTGGCAAATATGGAGGAAGCTGTGATACTTTGTAGACTTGTAGTATTAAAAAATTTCTCGCATACAATTGGTCAAAATTGAAGAAATTTTAATTTACATTTTTAAATGAATCCATATGTAAAAGGAAAAATTAATGATACATTATATATTCTTGCTCTTTGCGTGCTATTTAAATTCATCTTGTGATGTATCACTATCACATGAGTATGAGTACGCATAATGTAGTAATAGTTGTAGTTATGTATCGGCACAAATATCATTTTTGTAATAATTTATCAAATAAAGTCAGAATTCATTTTTTTTTTTAAAGGAATACTATATGAAGAAGTTGGATATTCCAAAAGTTACACTATATTAACCTTAGAGGTCTATTTGAGATAGAACAATTATATATAAGTTCAAATGTAATTTTTCTTTTGTCTATTTTAAGATATAACAATAGTTCGCATTTGGCACCTTTCGTCAAAACTCTAATAAAAGCTTGAAATTGTCTCTCTCTTTTTGCACTTTTGTTCGAAAATTAATCTCTTCGCGTTTTCTCGTGATCAACCATGGCTGAGGTACATTACCATTAAAATCTATCAAATCGAATCTGTTATCTCGATTCCATTTCAATTTAAAGCTTTCATTATTGCATATTGTTTTGGTTTTTGATTCGATCGATGAATTATGAATCGTTAATTCTCTTGTTCCGATTTGCTCAGTAGGTATTAATTTTGCTAAGATCCTTTACGTTTGATATTTCAATTTTGCTTTCCGCTATGTTTGTTCGATACTGAAATTGGCAATTTTAATTTTTTATGTAATTTGGGAGGTAAACGAATCAGAATTAAAACAAAATAATGGATTTTTAATTTCAAAATTATACATCTGCAATTCCAATAATGAAAAATTAAAACTTTAGGGCTATTGTAGTTTGCATTGTAATTTAATGTACGTATCAAAATAGTACTTGCTCTTCCATGATTCTATTGGTTGCCGAATTGCATAAAAAATACTTACTTAATAATTATTATAGTTGTAATTTGTGTGGTTGTGTTTGATGATTGCGTTCAGATTGAATTGAAAACTGCACCAGCTGATTATCGTTTCCCTACAACAAATCAAAGTCGACATTGTTTCTCGCGTTACATAGAGTTTCACAGGTACTGTTGGAGATCATATAACCATTCTTTAGCTTGAAATTTTACAATTATCTAATTATTTTTGTGTATTTTTTAATGATTATACAGATGTGTGGCAGCAAAAGGTGATGGTGCTGAAGAATGTGAGAAGTTTGCTAGATACTATCGTTCTCTTTGTCCTGCTGAATGGGTTAGTTGGTTACTTATTTGTCTTTAATTTTTTATTTTTTATTTTTGTTATTTTTGTGCATGAAATCCATGTTTTGTGTTGGGATTGCAGGTTGACAGGTGGAACGAGCAGAGGGCAAACGGTGTTTTCCCGGGTCCTTTGTAATTTCGACATATTGAGTTGATTTTTTTTTTCTTTTTTTTTTGCAATAAATTGGTTTGTTGGTTGGTTAATAAGAGAGGTTTAATATGGGGGAAAGTTCCCATTTAAGACTTGGATTTCAATGTTATTACTACATCTTTGATCATTTTGAATACAACATAATGTTCAAGTTAGTGTTTGTTTTATATCTACCTATAATACAATTTCCATTCAAATCCACTGTTCATTAGAAATATATTGAACATGGTTTTAATAACAACAGAGGAAGTTTGTATGATTATAATTGAACGCCAAATTTTTTATAGAATAGTTCACTAGCATTTTTATTTGACCCCCTTAATAACTACACAATGAACTATGTTGTATATAAAGTAAATTATGAATTATATTTTGTTTCTCAAAGATTCTTTTCTTTTGCAATTATTTAGGATTGTATTCTTATATTTTGATATAGTCAACACACTTCTTTAAAGATAAATAGTATTAAACATCAAATTTGGAATGTCTAACATCCAAAAACACTGTTATTAAAATTTATGGTGACGAAGGCTGTTAAATTACCATTATAACACAACCGTGATAATAAATTAATATTTGGCATATATCCGCTGAGCGCGTCACCTAATACACTCGTTTACTACAATAAGAGAAATAAGTTTTGCTTTCTAAACGTGTTGTGAAAAAGTTTTATTCAAGGGCATGCTTTCCATTTCCAATCTGACCAGCCAGTCAAACCAGGCGTTGTTGGGTGAAAATAGTTAATTACATGTGTAAAAAAAATAATTTTTAGAACTTGTTAAAACTTAAAACCAACTCTTTAAAGTATAAACAGTTTTTTCGCAAAAAAAAGGTTTATTAGAACTAATCCGGATTTTAGTCGACAGTAAATTGAATTGTCAAGTTTTCTGCATGATTCAAATAGAAAATCAACATTTTTAAGTGAACAGCCAAAAACTACTTGTAATGTATCATAGAAATTAAACACCACCTAAAAAACTGAAAAATAAAACATGTGTCATTAAAGCAAAGTAGCCACTCATTGTCATTCAAAATAGCTTCAAAACTTAAAGTCTGCTAAAACAAAAAATAACCATAATAAAATTACACATAACTGCTTAAAATAGAGATGTTCCCTTGCCCTTCTTGTCTCCACCAATTTCAAAATGCTTGCACCTCTGCAAATACAAAACAAACATAAGTACCAAAACACATAACTATTAAAAATAAAATTAAAAAATAAAATAAAATTAAGAAAAGTCAATTGTTCAACACTAACCTTAATTGGGTGCTGGGAAACATGCTTGCAACCCTGGCATTGCAACCTTAGGACAATCTTCTTTGTGGTTTTTGCCTATAAATCGAACACAACGAGTAAAATAATTTTTTTAATTTGACTTAATATTGCATAAACTCGACAAAAAAATATGTTTTTTTTACCTTCTTGTGAAAGACGGGTTTTGTCTGACCACCATAACCAGATTGTTTCCTGTCATAACGACGTTTTCCTTGTGCAGCCAAACTATCTTTTCCCTTCTTGTATTGTGTAACCTTGTGCAATGTGTGCTTCCTGCATTCCTTGTTCTTGCAGTAAGTCTTCTTAGTTTTTGGAACATTCACCTGCAAAAAAAATCAAAACATATAATGAAGAAAACTAAACTTATAATATTACAATTACATATTGCATTCAAAAATTGAAAGAAAAGATTATCTATGCATCTTAAAATATCTATGAATATCATATTGTTCTTGAATCAGAATTCACAATATGAAAATGAATGAATTAATTGGAAACATATAATACTATTTCATTCAAATGAAATTCTATATTAGGTTTAAAATGAAAATTACTGCTCACCTCTACTATAAAGATTGAAAATTTTCATTTTGATTTTATATTTGTTTACAAAAATGTATGTTTTCCATTCACATGAAAGCTTTTTCAAATTGACTTCAGTAAATTAGAAAAAAATAACTTTAATTTATTGGATCAAGCAGCTCATAAACTCGGAGCCAGAAAACAATTATTGAAACCAACCGCAAATTAAGCATAGAAAATGAATGTATATGCTACTATACTATTGCGTTCGAGATAATACATACATCTAGTACGACAAAACATTCGTCATCTTTCAAATTAACAGTTCAGACTCTGGTATTGCTTAGACTATAAGCTAATCAGAGATGTTCTAATAACTACAAACTTGTAATCAAATGAGTAATTGAAACTGTCAAATCACAAGATGAGGTAATTGAAGAGAAATTAGAGTTGTTACCATGGCTGAAGAGCTCCTGAAAGTCGTCCGATCGGGAGAAAGATGAAATGGACAGCCGCACAGCGCTATTAGGGTTCTTCCTATGCCCTTTTGTGTTTGTTATAAGGATCCTATATTGGTTAGGGCTTCATTCCTAATCTACGGAGCTCAATTGAATTCATTAATGAGCTTAGCCCAATACCTAGAAGGTTCGGCCCATTTAGTTTGTCCACTGGGTTGGGCCGTTTGGGGCTCCAAACTGGTGATATTGACTTTTTAATTTAAAATGTAATTGTGAAGGTCCTATATTTATAACTAGCTTCATAGCCCCTTCGGATGGGCAGACATGCTTCGTAAAATAAAAATGAAAATACTAAAAAAAAAATTAAAAAATCATATGATAATCTATTATTGAAGTAATAATAAACATGTTTTGATACATGTCACAAATGTTACATGAATTTTATTGACGAAATAAAACTTCTTATATGATTATTGTGATTTCAAACAAAATAATCAAATCAAATTCAAACACTAAAAAATTAATTATGCAAATTCAAACGTTTTTTTAGAATGTGATAAACTTTTCCTTAAACATCAGCTTCTTTTTTGAATCATAAATCACATTAAACACAAACTAAATTTCAAAGCATTTGAATTTACGACATAACTCCTTAGTAAATTGTTTTTGGAATTTTTTATTGAAGATAGAGGATTTGTTTTGAAATTCCGAAAATAGCTCAAATTGGATGTTTAATGATTTGTTACAGATTTCACAGATATGTATATGAGGTGGCATTTATTGTGAGTTACATGTCATCAATGATAACCAATGGGAATGGTTTAATTGGACATATTGGCAAATAAAAATCAAATTTAGGTCTCATATATAGATGTAGATACGGTAATTTACCCAACGCGTTAAGAAGGGTTTAAACTATACAATTTATCTGGAAATTAGTACTTGAACCATCATGGGGTTTTTTTTTTTTTTTGTAATTTTTGGAATCTAGTTCAGAATCTGCTTGCCCTTAGTTATCGGTATGGTGTTGAGGTATCATAACCACATGAACGGGTCAAATGACCGCTATGTATGCTCTAAGATAGTCGACTACAACAGGCTAAACTAGAAATATTGTACGAGTAATATTCTACCTTGGTGTAAGAAGAAATAAATATATAGTACAATCTTTAATAATCTACATTATCATGTTCTTTGTTATCAACGTGGATAATTTTTTCCGCACGTTACTTACTTAAATTGATTAATTTTAGACATAAAATGATTTATAGTGTCATGTGTACATTTTCAATATAGTCAACTAATAATTTGACAATCTCCAAATATCTTGTTTCATATATAATATTATAAATCTTCAAGTATTTTAAATAATATTTGAAATGTATTAGCTGTTTGTAAATTGTAATTGACTCTTAAACACGGTATTTATGAGGCGGTGTTTTAAACACAATTTTATTGATAATTTAACATTAACAATTTTAAAACACAATTACAGAAACAACTCTTTGGGTCATTTGGAGATATAGGAATAAATCGGCATTCAACTCCATCAAACTAAAAATGGAGTTGCTTGGGGACAATCTTATATTTGTTTTGTTCGGGTTAATAGTCGAGATAGGAAAGCTAACCTTAATTGGATAGATTGGAGTAGTCCTTATTCTATGTAATCTAGTTTAATGAAAATTGTCGTTAAAAAAATAAATAAAAGTCAATACGAATTCACGGTGTACGGATGATATAATCTGGTTGAGAAGTGTCGAAATATGAAGAGAGATGGGTCACAAAGGCGTGTGAGTAAAACCGAATTGTGTGGGTAAATGGCGAATCTCTGAAACTGGGCTCAAGGGGTTTAACCCCATAAATGGACTTTTTTTTAGTAAACATTAGAATGTGAGAGTTTATGCAATATATTTTGTGATTATATGATAATATTTAGACGAAAAAAATAAAAAAATATATAGTACACTTTATTAATAATGATTTTTGAACGGCTAACATATAATTCTACACAATTTTGTCCACAGCAGGACTTGAACTCACAATCTTGTAAGATACCATAAACACCGGATACCGCTTGGCTGTAAGGCTTTTGGTACCGCTGGCAGGGGCGGAATTAGAAACTTTTACCAGCGGTAGCCCCCTTATGGTGATAAAAAAAGCGGGGTTAAGGGGACTGTGACCTCTAGTGGGATCCTAGTGGCAACGCCCCGAAACAAAAACAAATTTAACAAAAAAAAAAAAAAATTATATTACATATCACCCTTTTTAGTTACATACACCAACAAATCTTCAAGAATATATTTCATTAACCTACAAAAGAATTATTAATTATATAAACATATTACAAAATATAAAATACACACTTTATGTTTTTTTATTTGGTTCAAATGTCAGGGTTGTCTTTGGATGTGAACTATTAACTAATAGTTAGAGGTTTTTTTAAGATTGATTTGAGATATTGAATAGGTTTTTAATCTATAAAAATTTTGGTTAATAAAATTTTATAATTAAAGTATTGAATAAGGAAAATAAAGGGAAATGATTTGAAATGTTTGGACTAAAGATTTTTTTTTTGAAATATATAAGGTAAAAAAGGAAAAAAATTGAAATATATGGGCTGAGAAAAAAAAACCCTTGTAATAAAGAGTTTAGAAAGGAAAAAAAATTTGATTTAAAAAAATAGCAACAACAGGATTCGAACTCATGACCTCCTTATATACATACAAGGAGTGCTAGCCAGCTGCGCTAGTAGATAGATGTGTCTTATTTCGCCTTTTCGTATATATATTAATGTATTTAAAATACTATAACAATAAAAAAAGTCTCGAAAATATATCGTACCGAATTTTTTTCGAGTAGTAGCACGTGCCACCGTGTGCTATACATGGGTTCCGCCCCTGACCGCTGGACTATAAGCCTTTTGGTCACTTTATCGATATTCAATTGCAATATCTACACACTAGTGTATGTTACATAAACTACAATTGAATTTAAGTTTTATGTGTATATATTAAGTCTTTGTAAATAGAATTTCAATATGAATCATTCCTTGACGTTAGATTCATCAATCATTACTCGAACGTTCTTGATTTGATTACTTTGCGATATCGTCATCTTCTTCTCTTGTTCTTGTTTTAGTTCTTCAAGATCTTTTGCTTTTCCCCATAGTACGATGTACAATCCAATCACGATTCCAAAAGCACCTACCACACTATATATAGTTCCAACAAACAACTTTACTTCCTTTTGCAACAAGCGTCGCTAAAAACCTCTTGGTAGCGTTCACTACCAAGAGAGTGTCATTTAGTGATAAAGGCTTTAGTGACATAATCACAAACATCATTATATCTGAGATTTTAGTGGTTGCTAGTTCTTCGCAACAACAACACGCGATGCTAGTGCATGCACATCATATATATTTACAACGTCGATTGAGTTTCCAAAATAGAGTCTTAAATCTTGCTCCAAATTTTTTACTAATTAATAATATTTACAGGGTTTAGTAAGTTACCTTCCAACGAATATCTGTTCTCGTAGATATATACAAGCCAAAAACGTCACAATGACTGTGTTTAAGGGATTAAACATTGCTGAAAACACTGGACCCCTCTTTTGGATTATCCACGATTGCACAAATATGGAAATCCCTGAGCCAACTATACCCTAGTTATAAAAAGTCGCACCAAATAAAGTGTCACTATAAGTTTCCAGTCATAAAATATATAATATATACTTCCTCCGATTCAAAATAAGTGATACACTTTCCTTTTTAGGGTGTATCAACATAAGTGATACACTTTGAAAAATTACCTTATTTGATAAAGAATAGTGGGATCCACACCCACTAACTATCTACTTTAACAAAATGAAAAGACTCTTTTACCCTCACTTTTACTTTTAAACATCATTAACTCCACTTTATTCATAAAATGTGGGACCCATTTCCCACTAACCATCCAATTAATCTAATTTAATCACCATTATAAACTTTTGCCTCAAAATCCGTGAAATCCAAAGTGTATCACTTATTTTGAATCGGAGGAAGTAATATAATTGTTTTTTGGTAGCCTGGGTCACAAAGGGTTTTTTTTTCCTACTAGGAATTGTATATGCAACCATCTAAGAATTCACCCTTACAGGGACCAAATCTAACCGTTAGGCCACTACATTTGTGGTTAATGTATATTACCTAGTATGTATCTTAATTTGAAATACATAACAAATGTAATTACCGAATATAACAAAGATCCAAGTTGCAAAACGGAGCCAATTTTCCAAGCTTCCAAGTTATGATCCGTACACAATGCAAAAGTAGCAGATTGTACCATCGCGATAAAACACGTCCAAGCAGATAAAGATATGTGGTCTGGGTAGTTTCTAGTGACAGGTACCTGTTGATTATATTTCATCAAATTTCAAAAACTGAAATAAAATTTAATAAAAAAGTCGCCAAAAATATAGCGACGCTTTTTATTTGTTGGTGCACAAAAGCGGAATTGTTTGTAGCGTTATGTTAAGTTACCTGAATAATTAACCAAAATGACCAGCAACAACTACTTGCAAATAGACATAAACAACCCAGAATCCAATGAGTATTACTTTGATGATCAGTTGATTTTAACAATAAAGAATTTGATTTAGGCAAGTTTGCATTTAGAAGCTTGGGCCCTTTGATGAGTGCCATTGCAACAGCACTTGTGACACACACTATTGTTCCTATTATTTTCACGACGGTTCTTAGGCTTCGAATATTTATTGGTTCATATCTACAAACATTAATTTATAAAATTTAAGTAAGTTTATGATATTGTAAGCATTTTAGCATGATTAATTTCTATAGAGAAAATGGAAGTACCCAATAATTGAGGCTGCAACAAAGGTGATGGCAGGAACTAGATTGAACAGGGCACTTCCTGCTGATGCTGAGGCCAAATATAAGCCTTCCAAAAATATCATTTGGCTTGTTGTTATCCTGCAAAAAGTGCAAAAATATCATTTAAAGAATTGTTTATTTCCACATATATAATGATTTTTAGGGGATCATATTATAAGTTTGTGAGGTTTCCTCTTAAAATCAATTGGTTATAAACACATTACAAATTCATTGCTTGTCCAATGTGAGACATTACTCAACACGCCCCCTCACGTATGAGGTATGACATCTTTTTTTTTCTGCGCCTAACACGTAAATATTTACGGGTTACGTGGAGTGCGTGTGGCATTTGACCAATCACGGGCGAACTTTGCTCTGATACCATTAAGTTTGTGAGGTTTCATCTTAAAATCAATTGATTGTAACTTGTAAGTGATGTAACTTAGGACCCTTATAAACACATTACGTATTTATTGTTTGTCTAATGTGGGATATATATTACTCAACAAATATATCATTTACCTCTTTTTTTTTTAAAGGCAAATAATTATAACTAATCTACCTAATTAGGTTGTATTATTTTATTAGATAGCCATGACTACAAGTTTAAAAGGTTAAAGAACGATTTACCCTATCAACGCTGCAAGAAAGATTAACCAAAAGCTCTTCCATCCAATTGAACATCTTGTTTCACTCCTACAACACACAAAGTAACACACATGCACACACTTACACATAAAAGAATAAAAGTTAATTGCTTAATTATTACTCCGTATTAGCTAAACTTTGATGCGGTTTTTCTATTAATTGTGTGAGAGGCCAATGATGTGATGCTTCTTTAACCGTGTGAATAATTTAATGATGCAGTTGCGTTTTTTAATGATGCGGCTTGTTACCCGCACAAAATTATCATAATTACCGCACCAACAAAGCTCTTTAGTACTAGTGAACGCACGCATTGTCTAGATAACGAGTATATGAATATAAATTCATCATGATCGTGAGAGAATGTACCTCCTTAAATAAGCAATAGGAGTTATGACCAAATTGGCAATGGCTTGTCTATAGACAACAAAAACTCTAGGGTTCATTCCTTCTAATAGAGAAGCTCTAGTTAATATGGTAACTCCTGCATATGTAAATTGCAACACCAACATAACAATTAATGGCTTGTAATACTCTAACCACCCCATTTTTCCCATTGAAGCTTATTGAGTTTATACTTTATAATGTGATTTATTGCTCACAAATATGAAATTTTACTACCGGCAGAGGACCCTTTATATACCCATAAGATCAAGTTAAGATTGGAGAGATTGTGAACTGTTTATTCATTCATACAATCTGAGATTACAAAAGTTACAAAATAGAGAGACTAAGACTGAATATATACAAGCTATCAAGACTAACTAGGAAAAGTCAAACTGTAACAGAAAATAACAACTTGCCTAACTAACTAACCATAGTAGTTAAGTTAACTAAGTACATGGGTTACATCAACTTGCAGCTTCTGAAGTATTTTGAGCGAACATTGTATTGTTTTGTAGTTTGACTTGCATTGACTTGGTGTGTACCAATACCCCCTTCGCAAGTTGGCAATGTGTAAGGATCACAAATGTCAAACTTGGAAATGCATGTGAGATGAGGTGTTCTGTGTAAACCTTTGGTAAGAACATCTGCAGTTTGAGATTTTGAGGGAATAAATGTAGGAAGGATATGGCCCTCTTTGATTTTGTCACGGACAAAATGACAATCAATTTCAATATGTTTAGTACGGGCATGTTGTACTGGATTTGAAGCAAGTGCAACAGCAGATTCATTATCACAGAAAATGGTGGTGACACCTGGAAATGGAACTCTAAGATCTTGAAGTAGACATTTTAACCAAGCAATTTCATAGGTGCAGTATGCAAGAGCCCTATATTCAGCTTCAGTGGAGGATCTTGAAACAACCAGTTATTTCTTGGATTGCCAGGAAAGTAGGCAAGAACCAAGAAAAATGCAATAACCAGTGATTGATCTTCTGGATAAAGGACAATTTGCCCAATCACTGTCACAGTATGCAAGGAGATGTAAAGGATTGTTTTTTGGAAAAAACAGGCCTTGACCAGGGGACAGTTTAATGTATCTTAAAACCTTAAGTAAGGCTTTGAGATGTGTTGTTCTTGGATTATGAGAATATTGACTTAAAGATTGGGCTGCATATGAAAGATCTGGCCTTGTAATGGTTAAGTACAGGAGCTTGCCAACCAGAGTTCTGTAAAGGGAAATATCATGTAAAGGTTCACCAGCCGTGTCATTTAGTTGGACAGAAGGATCTATAGGAGTGTTTGATGGTTTTTCATCAAGAATGCCTGCTGTTTTTAATAATTCAAGGGCATACTTGCGTTGAGACATGGTGATGCCATCTGAGTTTCTCAAGAACTCAATGCCCAAGTAATAATGGAGATGACCCAAATCCTTGATACTAAATTTTTGATGGAGTTGGGATTTAATATCAGTGATGAGGGTGATATTGTTTCCAGCCAAAAGGATGTCATCAACATAGATGACAAGAGCTAAAAAGGTGTTGTCTTTGCAATAGGTAAATAGAGATGTATCTGCATAACTCTGTTTGAAGTTAAGGGTGAGAAGAAATGAAGTGAGCTTTGTAAACCATTGGCGATTGGCTTGTTTAAGTCCATATAATGACTTGTTTAGTTTACAAACAAGGTTTGAGGAAGATGAGGGTAATTTGTAACCCTGGGGTATAGACATATAGACTTCCTCAAGAAGATCTCCATGCAAAAAAGCATTATTAATATCCAGTTGTTCAATATGCCAGTCATGGTGGACTGCAGTAGCTAATAAGGTTCTGACTGTGACCATTTTGGCAACAGGGGCAAAGGTTTCCTTGTAGTCAATACCCTCTTTTTGAGTAAAACCTTTAGCTACTAAACGTGCTTTACATCTTTCAACACTACCATCAGCATGACATTTGACCCGAAATACCCATTTGCAGCCAATGGGTGATTTACCAGGTGGTAAATGAGTGAGGCTCCAAGTGTTATTTTTCTCAAGTGCATTAATTTCAGTTTTCATTGCATCTATCCATCTTGGATCTTTAGATGCTTGGGTATATGACTGGGGTTCCTGAAGGCTATTTATGGTGTTGATTATGTGGCGAGAAGAGGATGAAGAAATGTTAGAGTAATTGATGTATTTTGAAAAATGAAATTTCATGGCTGAGTTTGCAGAATTGGTGGGTAGATTATGATGATAAGCATCAAATTTGGTAGGGATTTTGTGAGGTCTGGTGGATGTTCGTTTAGGAGGAACAGGAAGGGGTGGTGGTTGTAACGACCCGAAATTTATAAATAAATAAATTGTACAAAAATATATTAAATAAGGATAAATCGTTTAAGGAACGTAGGAATTGGTTTCGTGTCATTTGGACACCGTACGAGAAAGTTATGGGCGAAACCGGGTCGAGCCAAGGATCAAAAAGTGCAGCCTTAGCTGCTCAAGAAGTTCACGGCGCGAACTAATGTTCGCGATCGCGAACTCGACACAGCTATTTGGGTAATCCGTCGCGAAGTAGTTCCCGACCTAGTAACGATCGCGAACTTTGCGTACGTGAAAAAGTTCACGTCGCGAACTCTTGGTAACGATCGTGAACTTTCGCGACACCAGCATTATATTCGGGAAAACTCATTTATCACACACATAAAACCCTAGTTTTTCCCTCTCCTTGTGTGTGAACGATTTTTGAGTGCAAGGTGCTGTTTGGAGCTCAATCTTCATCAAATCTTGGTGATTCTTGCTCCTTGTTGAAGAACAAAGGTAAATCTTCAATTCTCTTGTGTTATAAGTCTTAGATTTAAGTATGGAAGCTTGAATCATAAACCCTAGTTATGGATTTGTTCATGAATGGTTAAATAGAAGTGATATAACTTAGATCTATGGTATTTTGACAATGAAAACGTGGTCATGTTATGGATACACGAAAATGTGGTGATTTATGAACTTAGGGTTTGGTAATTTTGGGGAAAATGGTGCTAGTAGTTAACTAGCCATGGATTATGTAGTTAGTATAGATGATTAATGCAAACCATTGTATTGGTTTTGATAATAGGTTATCGGTTGGAAGATTTGAGGCATTCAAATCTTGAGAAGTGTTATTGGCGTTTAAGGAACACGACAATTGGTTAAGCTTGGCTAAGGTGAGTACATGTGAACTTTCAAAACTGAGTACATAGTTAGTAAATGTTTTATGATTAAATGTTTTTATCGAGTCTTTAAGTAATTTTGTTATTTATGTGATTTATGATGAATTGCTTATATGATGATGAAACGGTTAATTGATTGAGAAATGATGGAGCTATAGGCTCATAATGATAAGAGATAAGTGATGATGATGATGTTGATGTCCCTAGGGCCGTAGTAGATTGGAGGCATTCCGGTTATTACGGTACCTTAAGGTTAGTGGTAGATTGGAGGCATTCCGATTACCCAATACCTATGAGTCCCGGTAGATTGGAGGCATTCCGGTTACCGTGGATATGATGGTCTTGATAGATTGGAGGCATTCCGATTATCTTGACATTGGCCAAGTGATGAAAGTAATGAAGTGACCCAAACGAACCTAGTAATATTATTTTAAGTTTAAATGATATTATTTGACTAGTTGTTTATCGGGTCTAAAACCCATGTATCTCACGAGGCAATTTTGTCTCACGTACTATGTTTGTGTTTTTGCTATGTACTCATGTTCGGGATCGAAGATCTAGGAGGCCCGTTTAGAAGAGGCCTTGTTGAGATTAGCTCGGTGTTGATGATTAGAGTCCTTATCCTATGGTTAAGATATAATTTGTAACACCGTTTTTGTAAACTCTGATAATCTCGAACAAGAACTCTTTTTGTTTTTGTAAAACCGGCATTTGATGTTGATACAATATTATGTATTTTTGGATTAAATGACATTTAAATGTGTTTTGAAAATTGAGGTGTTACAGTGGTGGTGGAGTAGGGGAATCATTTGTAGGGGGTGTAGAATTTGTAGGAGGTGTGGAGTGAGAATCATTTGTGGTAGAAGGTGTATTATCAGAGTTAGAGGAATTAGAAGAAGAGGATGAAGTATCATATGTGGGATATGTATTTGGTGAGAAATCTGGGTTGATGTCCTGATTTTGAGCATTTGTTGGAGAGTTTGGATTGATTGTTGGAGTTGCAGAGGAAGGAGTGTCTTGAGATGAAGAAGAGTGTGATGATAGATTAGGATATGTGTTAAGAGTTGTGGATGTATTATTAGGGGAAGAAGTGATAGGATGTTGACAATACATGTCAGAGTTATTTTGAGTGACTTTTGAAGCATTGGAAGTTGGTATTGTATTGGTTGTAGCGGAAGCAGGTATTGGAATAGATGACTGAAAAGGGAAGATATGTTCATTGAAAGTGACATGTCTACTCACAAAAGTTTTGTGAGTTTCAAGGTTGTATAGGAGATATCCTTTTTGATTTGTTGGGTAACCAAGTAGAACATATTGTGTTGCCCGAGGACCAAATTTATCAGTTGATTTATTTTGAGCAAAGGCTTGACAACCTATAACTTTTAGGTGTGTAAGATTAGGTGGTGAGTGATATATCATTTCATAAGGGCTTTTGAATTTTATAGGTTTGGAGGGTAGTCTATTGATGATGTAGGCTGCTGCTATGATGCAGTACCCCCAAAATTTAATTGGGAGAGAAGCATGAAAACGTATAGCTCGAGCTACTTCTAATAATTGTTTATGTTTTTTTTTTCAGCTCTAGCATTTTGCTGAGGTGTGTAAGGGCATGTTGTTTGATGAATAATTCCGTGTGATTGGAAAAATTCAGTGAGGGATGAGTTGAGAAATTCACCACCATTGTCACTTCTAATTGTTTTAATTGAAGTATGGAAGTGATTAGAGACATGTGAATGAAAGGTTTTGATATTGGAGATAGCATGATGTTTGCTAGGAAGAAGATAGACCCATGTTGCTCTGGAATGGTCATCAACAATTGTGAGAAAGTATTTGCAGTTTTGAAATGTAGAGTGTTTGTATGGTCCCCATACATCAATATGAACAAGTTCAAAAAGAGATTTAGCATGAGATGAACTAATTGGAAATGGTGTAGCTTGTTGTTTAGACAATGGACAAATTGTGCATTCATTTATAGATGTAGTACAAGACAGTAAAGGAGAAATACATTTGATATGTTTTAAAGCATGTAAAGAGGTATGGCCTAGTCTAGAATGCCACAAGTATGGACTGTTTGTTATGACAGAGTTTATTGAATGATGTTGAGCAATGTTTGAGATTTTCCCTTGTTCAAGAATGTAGAGGCCATTATAGAGGGTGCCATGAGCAATCCTCTTGTGATGGTCCTGGAAATAGCAAGATAATGGTGTGAATAAGTCAGAAATAGGTAAACGGCTACCTAATTTGCTTACTGAAAGAAGGTTATAAGAGAAGCTTGGTATGTAGAGTACATCATGTAGGGTGATGTCAGAGTTGATGAGCACAGGGCCATATTTAGTGACTTGAGTATCAAAACCATTTGGAAGGGTGACATAAATGGGTGAAGAACATGGTTGTATGTTATGCATGGAATCTAAGGAATTTGAGATATGGTCTGTGGCACCACTGTCCACTACCCAAGCATTTTTAAGATTAGATACAACAGATGCAATTAGACTGTAAGTAGATGTAGTAATATGAGGTGTAATAGGAACATGTATACCTTCTGCAGATTCCTTATTGTTTTGCATTAGCAGAATGACTTGATTGAGTTGATTTTGGAGATGATCCATCCGAGCATTCATGTTGACTTCTGCATTGTTGTAGATGGCTGGATCAGATGTATCCGGTGTGGTATCATTCTTTCCAATTACCATGTTAACTGATTTGTGATTATTTAGTTCTTGAGTGATGGATCTGTTGGGAGGTTTATACTTGTCATGCAATGGATGACCAATTGGATAACCTACAATTTTGTAGCATTCTTCTTTTAAGTGACCTTCTCTTTCACAGTTAGAACAGTAAACTCCTTTCTTGAAAGTACTGGTCCTTCTGGTTGAAGATTCACCTTGGTTATTGTTATTATATTTAGTGTTGTAGTTGTACTTTGTGTTGTTGTTGTTGTTGTTGTAATTTCTTGAACTGGAATGAACAGACAAGGCTGCAGTGACAGTAGGCTTTGGTATGATGCCTTCTCTATGTTTTTCTTCTTGTCTGACCATACTATAGGCTTTAGCTGCACTAGATAAGGGCTGTATTAACAGAATTTGTCCCCTAACATTAGAATAACATTCATCCAATCCCATAAGGAATTGGACTAGTCGTTTTCTCTGATCTCTCTCCTCATTAACCCTGCCATTGTTGCAGTTGCAGGGACAAACACATAAGTATGGTGCTTCTAAAGCATCATTTTCATCCCAAAGTCCTTTAAGTTTGTGATAATAGATTTCAATCGTGCAGTTATTTTGTTTCAATTGAACTATGTCATTAGCTATTTGATAGATGCGATGGCCATCAAGCTGTGAATAGTGTTCATGCAATTCATTCCATAAATCAGATGCAATATTAATAAAGTGTAAGGAATTGCTTATCTGATCAGTGATTGTATTTAGAATCCAGGATATGATCATGTCATTGTTGCGTTCCCAAAGTGCCCTAATTCTCAAATCGGTATCTGGTTTCTTTAATTCTCCTGTGATGATCTTCAATTTATTCTTAGCATTAAGAGCTATCATCATAGATCGTTTCCAAACAGCGTAATTGTCTGAACCTGTGAGCTTCTTCGAGATTAATATGAGACCTGGATATTCATTTTGGTGAAGAAACAGAGGATGATTTGCAGAATTAATATCGTCATCTTCTGTTGATGCATGTGTTCGTTCTACAATTGGTTCCGTTGTTGGACTCATCGTTATTTGATTGATGTGAGTTGATGAATTTGAAGTTCAATTGATCGATAGAAAGATGAACGAGATGGAGAAGAAAAGAATTAAAATGAGAAATTAGGTCATGAATCCATCTCCATTGATTCGGAGATGCTCTGATACCATAAGATCAAGTTAAGATTGGAGATATTGTGAACTGTTTATTCATTCATACAATCTGAGATTACAAAAGTTACAAAATAGAGAGACTAAGACTGAATATATACAAGCTATCAAGACTAACTAGGAAAAGTCAAACTATAACAGAAAATAACAACTTGCAGCTTCTGAAGTATTTTGAGTGAACATTGTATTGTTTTGTAGTTTGACTTGCATTGACTTGGTGTGTACCAATAACCCACACTTCCAAGAGTTGGGGATTTGACACTTCGTACCTAATCTTTAAATTTTGGCAAGTTTAGTCCTTGATCTTTTCAGATAGGGGTAACTAAGCTTTGTCAATCAAGGATAAGATAATATTAGTGTGGCAATAGCGTTCGTAATTTTTTCTACATATCATCGATCTCTTATATTATGATTTTAAAAATAGTTAAAAACAAATTCCCAAGAAGTTTTAGTTTCAATCTCTATTATACTGATTTGGATAATAACCTGGTTTTAAAACATTGACTCCACCCAGATCCTCAAAACACTATTTAGGATGTGGCATTTAGGTGGACGAGTTAGGTTTGACTCTTTCATATCGAATTGAGGTTGTCATTTGCCACATGAATTGTGTTTCAAAATAATGTGGGTTTTATGAATTAGATTATATTCTGTCATTTTTTTTAGAATTGACATATGCATCGTGTCAATTTGGTACTTACGGCAAAGAAATATATAAGTAATAAAATCTAGCAAGAATCTAGAGAAAAATACAAACAATTACATGGACCGAGGATTAATCATCCAATCTACCCAATTTAAATTTACGTATTTGTCCCTACTATTAATCCAAGTTAAATTTCACATCCTCTCTCAGAAGATCCTTCGGAGGTTTTTTGAAATCAAAGACCATGTAAGGTTAAAGTTTTGGACATTCCAGAATTTTAAAATCAGACTCCAAATATCTCTAGCAATATTGATAATTAAGTCTATCCAAAATAAAAGGTCAGCTTATATTTAATTTGTCAATACTACTAGAAATAATTCAGAATGAACTGCAAACACAATGTTAAAAATCAGTTAAATATGTTACTATTTTCTCAATATAGATACATGCAATGTTAAACATGGGTCAAATATGGTCTTATGTATGCTTGGAGGCCAAAAGGGACATTTTATTGTTTAATGAGATATCAGCCTCGTTTATGGTGGCTATCGAAACTATGATTTTAAATCCAGAGTAACCAAGTAATAGTTAATTTATATACCAAGTTTGTTATGTCAAACAGTAGCAAATATAACGTTGATAACGACTTATCTGGTCCAATTTTGTGTTCATTGGAGGAATAGTTTTAAATCCGTTTTTCTAACAATAATAGTATAGTATATGTCGTTGCTGCGATTATTGTTAGCTGGTCCCCCAAGATATTTTCTGTTGTCTTCGGGTTAAAAAACCATGACACCTATCCCATTTTACTGAAAAACCTTGACATTATATATTAAATTAGTCATGCATGAAAAATGCATCTTCTTTCCCATTAAAACAGAAATTCAAGTTCGTGAAATGCGCGGGTTGATTGGGTAGGTAACAGGTTTAAACATGTTGATTTATTGCCTAGGTTAATATAAGTCGGGTTAGGTTGGGTCGACTCGAAACCAATTTGTCAAGATTTTTAACTTTATTATAAATAACTAACATTTTAACTAAATTGATATAGCGGGAATTATGACCACCTGTTTGTTAACTACATTTGTTTTATTTTTGTATAACTTGTTTGAGATCAAACAAATGTAAAAAATCAAGCTACCCATAGGTGAACGGATCGAAATTGCCACAACATTAATACGGAGCAATAAACATTGAACTATTGAATATTAACTAAGACCATCCACAATGGTTAACCTCTCTAATGACTTATTACTTTTGTCACATTATCTAATAACTTATTAGTTAAAAACCTTTCAATGGTTAACCTTTGCAAAAACTTTTTCTTATAAATATTACTAATTTACCTTTAACTACATCAAATGTTTTATAAATACTCCTCACTTATTTAATTTAACAATTTTTATAACATTACAAAACTTAACATTTTTTTAAAATGTCTTTTACAAAACTATTACCCCGTATAATACTATTTTAAAAAGTATTAAAT
Source organism: Calendula officinalis (assembly GCA_963853835.1). Taxonomy (NCBI): domain Eukaryota; kingdom Viridiplantae; phylum Streptophyta; class Magnoliopsida; order Asterales; family Asteraceae; genus Calendula; species Calendula officinalis. Next base: position 75,083,074 of record OY970828.1, read on the forward strand.
ATAGAGATTAAAAGAATCATACATTGAAAGATGTTCAAGTTGTTCAACAAGTGGTTGAAGTGGCCTCTTAAAAAAATCATCCATTCCAATAGTAAAAAGTCATTTTAGAGGTTATTCAAATAGTATCAACCCCTTAAAAAAACCCCATTGGAGATGCTCTAATGATCAGCTTATATGCTTCCTCCAATTCAAAATAAGTGACACACTTTAGGTTTTACGGTTTTTGAGGTAAAAAATTATAATGATAATTACATTAGATTAATTGGATGGTTAGTAGGGAATAGATCCCACCCCTTTTGAATAAAGTGGAGTTAATGATGTTTAAAGGTAAAAAGTAAGGGTAAATGAGTTATTTCAATCTGTTAAAGTAGATAGTTAGTGGGTATGGGTCCCATTACATTTTATCAAATAAGGTAATTTTTTAAAGTGTCACTTATTTTGAATCACCAAAAAAAAGAAAATGTGTCACTTATTTTGAATCGGAGGAAATACAAATCTTATCAAAGTTTATGGATAGTGGTAATTAATACGAAGTAGTAAATATGTAAAATATAAGTTTTATATAGATGCTGATTTGACAGAAAAATAATCTTCGACATATTTATGCACAGTAGATGTCCATATAACTATAAACTTGATTTTATGTCTCTGTATTTCGTCAAACAACTCTTTGAACACTTTATATTCAAAGATATATACCATTCTCACACTGCACCTTTTATTCACCGTGGATTTTATGTCTTTTTATATTCCCCACAATGATCACAAGTTTTAAATTTAATAATACATTAATACATCTATACTCTTGAGCACGAAATCTTGTTTTGATGGGAAAGAAGATTTAAAGTTCATGCTATCTATATGATCAATTTATATATAATAATACAATTGAGAGTTAAGATAGTACTTAATTGTTACCCCTAGTTAAACTTTTTTAACATCAAATACGAATTAAAGTAGCAGATTTGGAGTTGGAGGCTGTACTCTGTGTTTATGAAGAACACAAAAGGGGAAAAGACCAAAGAAAAAAAGAAAAACAACAAAAGAATTAAAAGTAATTAAAAAATGAATTAAAAAGAAATAAATGGACGAAAATACCCTTAATTGTTTGGCATTTCATGTTAGTTAACATCAGAAATTGGAGGGAAGGACGGAAAACTGAAATTCAAAAATCTTTAGGGATAAAAAAACCAACAAAAAAAGTTTAGAGACAGAAATACATAATCGGGTATACCACATGAAAAATTTCCTGTAATTTACCCTAAAATTTAAATGTTTAAGTTTGTACCTGAAAGCTTATGACGAAGCTTCACTTGCAATTGATTCTTAATTTATGAGGGTGTTCTTTGCTTCGGGAATGGCAAGTGGGTTACCATACCACTCAAGCAATATGCTATGTACATATTTTCCCCTATTTGAAATCCAAAAAAAAAGAAACTTTTTTTGACATTATTGACCATAGTTTCTTTTCTAGGCTTTTTCGATTGAAAGTTTGTTTCTAATACACCATAGCCTCCAAAAAATGGAAAGAGTTAAAACTTTGAAGTGATTCTTCTTTCTGATTGGTAAATCAAGAGAGTCCGCAAAGTTTAAGGCTTCTATAAGTTATTGAGTACCGTTGCCTAAATTTTTCACTAATTAAAAACTGAATTCCACAATTCTCTAGCTACATAGCACTTAGGAAAAATATATGATCCATCTTCAAGGTGTTCATCACAAATGGAACATCTAATGGATCCTAATTCAATTTTTTTTTTTTGTCAATATTAACTTTCGTTGAGTCCCTTTTTAACAATCCGCCAAACAAGAATATTAAATTTACTGTCCCCATAGGTCCAGTCCTATCATCCAATTGGATATTATGATTAACAAACATAAGTATGGCATTTGGCTAAAAAGACTATTAAAAAGAGCAAGAGAATCGAGTTTTTGGACCGATCAGGGTTCATTACGCTAGGCCGAGAGAGATGGACACTAATATGGGCTGGCCTGGCCTGATGAATTGGACCAGAATTAAAGTCTAGCTAATGCAGGGATTGGGCCAAATTGGGCCGATGAATTGGGCCAGCAGAAGTTCCATGTGGAAATGAGTTTTGGGCTGGAAAAAATGTTGGACAGGCCCAATGTTTATATATTGAGCAGGCCTAGCGTTCAAATGACAATTAATATTACAAATTACAATGAGTCGTAACATCAACAAAAGTGGTGTTAATTGAACCATGCGAATTAATGGAGTGATTCAATCGTTCCTTGACCGTGCAAAACTGATTAGATTCAAGGTTATAAAGACACTAACGTGGAGGCACGTTCCAACTATTCAAATAGCCAACATTTTGTGTCATATTCATTACAGATTCTATTTTGAAGATATTTTTAATATTATTGTCATTATCCATCAATTCGTGATGTAGATCCATAACTTGATTCCAAGGCCCGACAACTGGAAAAAGAATTTTCTTTCTCCCGTTTAAAATGAATAGATTTAATTACTCGACACTAAAGAGCTTTACGTTCTATATGAAATCGCCACCACCATTTGGTGAGGAGGGATTGGTTGGCATGACGAAGGCAACCAATCCCTAGCCCGCCTTTCATAATTGGAGCAACCATTTTCTCAAAAGTAAATCAACAAATTTTTCTTTCTTCCAAACACACTATTTTTTATTATTATTAAGGGCTCAACAGCTTCTTCAAAATAGATAACGGATACACAGCAGTTACCATTTATAGGCTCATTCACGGTTCACCAACTAGACAATGAGTTTGCTCTAACGAGTGCACGACCAAAAGCAAGATAGAGTTGTCCTCAAATAGAGATATTAGCAAGATTAGCTACACGCCACTAAACCACATTTTGGGTGGTTCTATAAGAAACCACACAAAAAACAAGTTACCAAACTCATTTAAAAAGGGACATTTGAAACTGTTCGGTTCAAAACCATGCCTAAAAATCGTTTTTTAGAAGGGTTCAGAACTATGCCAAAAAATTGTTTATTTTTTGGAACGTTAAGTTTTGGAATGTTCCAAAAACCGTTTCCAATGGCTTAAAATCCCGTTCCAAAAGGACTTTGTATGTAGTAGTGTTGTATTAAAATTCTTTAGCCTAGTGGTATGGTGTTTGTCTCACAACCTTGAGGTTGGGAGTTCAAATCCTGTCGTGAACATATGTGGAAATTATGTGTAGATTGAGATTTGCCATTAAAAAAAAAAGTAAACACAACTGTCACTTCATATCTATTTCATGTGACACATGCACATAACGATGCATGCCATGTCGTGCAAGACAATAGTGTGATGGTTCCAGAAATTATGGACTATTTTGGGTGTCATAAATGGCTATTGCACGTTATAATCGTTTCCGTTCACTGCAAGAAAATTGTCTTTGTGTCACATAAAAAAAGTGTGGTTAACAGTTGTAAAAGTGTCGCTAGAAGTCGAAAAGTTTCAAAATGTGATGCCTACACATCAGAAAGTCTAATAAATGGTGTCACATAAATTAAGTACCTAATTAAACCTGAGGTAACAAAATGAGCGAGTAGATAATTGGTCAAAACAATGTAAACATATTACGTCATAATAAGTCGGCTGGTCGACCATAAATTATTTTTGTCAAATTTTCGAACTTTATTACAAATATTAATATTTTAACTAAACTGATACGTGTATATAGAAGGATTACACGTTGGATGTCTTTCAACGTGTTTGACCACCCGTTTCATATATCAACTAGTTTTTTCTACAAGTTGGGGCTAGTCCATTTAGCTAATATGGAGAGAAACTAACAAGGAGGTCTTGGGTTCAATCCCAAGCATATTAGCTACAATTTCATTTTCATAGCAAGATTCCGTTGCAGAATAGTTACGGAATCAAGTTCCGTAGCAAAATTCCGTTGCATAGTTGTTATGAAGTTTTTTTCTATAGCAAACCTGCTACGAAATTAAGTTCCATAACATTTTCCGTAACAAATTAGCTACGGATATTTTCCCCGTAGCAACTTAGCTACAAAATTCATTTTCGTAACAATATTCCATAGCTGAATAGTTATGGAATCAAGTTCCGTTGTAAATTACATAGCAAACTAGCTACGTATTCAGATTCCGTAACAAAATTCCATAGCAAATCTTGGGTTTGCTATGGTTTGAAATTCTGTAGCATATTCCGTAGCAAAATTGTTACGGTACCTCAATCCGTAGCATATTTCGTAGCAAAATTGCTACGGAATCAACTTCGTTGCAACTTTCCGTAGCTATATCAGAATTTTCTTGTAGTGATAGGAGATTTATATGTAATTATTTGCCGGTTCAAAAAAAAAAAAAAAAACTAGTTTTTTCTTCTTTATGTATGACCCATTTGAGACAAATCAGATGAAAAGAAATCAAATTATCCATTGGTGAATAAGTCCAAATTAACTCTTGTATTAACAATAATCATTGAAGTAATTAGCTAATTTTGTTTTCGGGAGTTTCTTTTCTGTTTGTTTGTTTTGATTCGAGTTCCCTTCCTGTGAGCTCTCCCAGTTATATATTCTTTGCGCATCCCCATCTCTCTCCATAGTCATATGCAAATTGGACCGATAACTAACTGGACCGCAAAACCGGACCCAACCGAACCGAGCTACATCGATTTGGTTCCAAGCTGTTCGGTTCCGAGTTGTTTGGTTCGGTCCAAAAGTGAGATAAAACCGAAAAAAGTCAAGGAAATTACCTAGGTTCTTGGTTCAGTCCGGTTCCGGCCGGTTCTCGGTTCGGTTCCGGCCGGTTCTCGTTCCGGTTCGGTTCAGTTCCGAGCATCATCGGTTCGGTTCTCGGTGCGGCCAAAACCATTTTTTTCAGTTCGCCATTCTAGTCGGTTTGGGCCTGTTTGGTCCGGTTCTTGGATTGTGTACATGCCTACTTCTCCATTTTCCATTTAGTTGGTTCAAAAAGAAAAGGTAATTAACTAATGAGATTGTATTATACAGGAGTGGTACCAGTAAGTTTTTTAAAGGTGAGCTATTTTTAGAAGGCAAATGAGGTTCTTGAGTAAGGTTTTCTTCAATGTTAAATCGTAAATCAAGTCGATCCAAATATATTTTGAAGAAAGTCTGATTGTAAAACAAATCAATCACAGTCTAAATGTGCATTCTTAGTTATCTCGAAAATAAAAATTCTGAAATTTAGCTTGTAATGAACATATGCAATACAAACAGTGTTAGATTCACTACAAGAAAAACGACTTTTATAAACAACAAATGTGGTCTAAAAAAGTCTGAAAGTCATCTCTAAAACGTTTTAGAGATCACTGTCGTCTCTAAAAGTTTCGTCTCAGTAGCACCGTCTCTGAAAGTTTCTTTTAGCACCACATGTCGTCTCTAACACTAATAATTTATTTAAATATTAATTGCTTTTTGGCCCAACAATTAATCTCCAAAAATCATTTTTAATTTATCAATAATTTATATGTTAGGCACTAGATTTAACAAATGATATATAGATGAACAAAAAATATATAAGGTCATAAAACAATTGACCAATATTCAAAGTTTTGTACTACTCAAAGTTGTTCAACTAATAAATCATCCTTCAATTAATATTCTAAGTTGTTAAACTAACAAATTGGTATTTTCCTCATCATCATCCTCGTCGTCATCAGAATTCACGCTTTAATTTTCATCCTCGTCCGATGTTATAGAAGCTGTATTCCTCAGATCCCAAGTCTTGCTCACTTTCAACTTTCAAACATTCAACATATATCTTGTAAATAAGACAGTTTGGTAACAACAACCAACATGTTCATCATTATATATCATTTCTAATAGACATGTTTTCTAGCATGTAATTGTAAATTCACATACCTAGCAGTTATGGTGATCAAAGCAGCAGTTTCAGAGATGAGGGCTTTCAATGCAGATAAAAAATTAGTAAGTTAATACTATGTTACAGTTACATGTAAATTAGTAAAAAATCTGCTATCAACCAAAACAAATTAATCTGCAAGTAAATGAAATGCTCTTTTAGATTAGTACCTTATTAATCTCTATAAGGACAGAGGACAAATTTAGTCTACTTTTGGTGTCAAAACCTTGAAAAAAAATTAAACTTTTGAAAATATATATTGAGACAACAAGTCGTCTCTAAAAACTACCTTTACGAACTACAACATGTGATCTTTAAAAGTTTGGTCTCTTAAAGGAACTTTTTTTGTAGTGATTTGATATATAAAGTTTGTATTGTTAATCTATATTTATATTCAATTTTGTTATAAAGTTCAAATAATATGCTACTATATCCATTCAGGGTCGATCCAGTCAATTTTTGATCCTGGGCAAAATCTTATAAATGGGCCCCTAAAGTAATTATTTCCCCCCAAATAACTATAAAATTTCAAATGGGTTACATATATGTATACATATATGTATGCATAGACTGATTTTTTTAAAAGTGGACCCCTAACTTTTGTAGGCTCTGGATGGCCGCCCTTGTCGCCCATGCTCAGGGACGGCCCTCCATTTGAAGTGTTTATATATATAGAGTATAGGGTCTGGATCCGGTGAGGACTCAAAAACCGGTGAGGACTGCGATGACTAAAAAAAACTCAAAAAATGATCAAAAACAAATCTTTTTTCAAAAAAAATTCTTTTTTAAACATTAAAATCGCAGCATATAAGATCCAAAAAAAATAAAAATTTTAAAAAATGATCCAAAAAAAATGGATCATAATTTTGATCCACAAAAAAAAATATGCATCATTATTATGATAAAAAAAAGTGGATCTTAATTTTTTTGGTCAAATGTAGTAATAATCATGGGGAGTTATATATATTTTTTTCAGAAATTTTTGGAATTTTTTGAACGTGTCCTCGCGGGTCCTCACCGTTTTTTAAGTACCTAAAAGATCTCACTTCATAGAGTATATATATGAACTAACATTTCACTACTTAGAGTACGCGTGTAATCCAATGATTGTTAGTATTACACTATTACACCGAGAAAAAATAGGAGGAAATTTGATCAAGAGGAAAGAAAATTTATATGAGAAATAAAGAAAAATAAATAATAAAACGTGAAACAAGGAAAAAGAAGATTTTTCTTTTGTTATTATTTACATGGGAAATACTACAAAGATCATGTGATATGAGTTCGATTTTTCACTAATTAAATATTTACCAGATAGTTATAGAATAACAATAGATAGTTATGGAATAACAATGACAACGATGAGATCGGGTACATAAGAAATATAAGGTCGGCCATATTACATACTTTTTTGACAACTTCAATTTCCTTTTCACAACTAAACACCAATTTGACCAATTATATACTTTTTGACAACTTCAATTTCCTTTTCGGGTACTTGTTCATATTCTAAGATATATATAAACAATCTCACATCGTTTTACGCTCACATATTTTTTTTGTCTTTTTATATACCCCGCACTTATCACAAGAACCTTTTAATATTAATAATACATCTACACGCTTCAACACGAAATATTGTTTCCATGGGAAAGAAGATCGGATCCATGGTTCATGCTTTCATATCTTCATCATTAATTTATAATACAGTTTGGAGTTGACGTATACTTAATTATTGTGCCACCCACCGGCCACCACCTCTTGCAAATTGTGAGTATTTAAAGGGTCCTTCCGATACACCAAATATAAATTTCCATTTGTGGAGTACCAATAATCACATTACAAACTCGATCAACTATAGTTTCGATTAAATGGGAAGGATGGAGTATTACAAGCCAGTCATGGTTGCATTGGTGTTGCAATTTATATATGCAGGAATGACTTTATTATCTAAAGCTTGTTTCTTGGAAGGAATGAGCCCAAGAGTTTTTGTTGTTTATAGACAAGCTTTTGGAACTTTGTTCATTGCTCCTGTTGCTTATTTCTCAAGGTATGTTCCAACACACATTTCTTTATCTTACACTTGTCATGCATGTATCTAACGCATCGATCCTTCTAATCAGTCTCTCTACCTTCAAGTAGAGGTATGACTGTATATATTTTACCTCATTTGAAGGGTTTGGGTTTGCTGATGTTTCTAAAGCATTTGAAATAACTATATTTTAGATATCAAGTTTTCTCATTTTGAATTTCGAATATTTTGTGTGTATTGTAGGAGTAAAACAAACAAATGTTCTATGAACTGGAAGAGCTTTTCGTTGATATTCCTTGCAGCCTTGATCGGGTAAATTTTTCTTAATCTTCTACGTTTTAAGTATACAAAACTGTATTGCTTCATATTTTATCTTCATACTCATAAAATGATTAACACGTGAAATCAGGCCACTAGTTCTCTTTCTTAATCTCATCTTTTAATTTATACACTTGTACTGATCAAACGAGATTGAAGACAAATAACAAGATTTAGTAGGAAATAATACCATAAGTCGTTTAAGTATATGTATATATACTTTGGTAAGATTAGTATATCAATGATATTAAAAGAAATAAACATTTCTTATTTCTTATATGCAGACTAACAATCAGCCAGTTTGTGACATATGAAGGCATATATTTGGCCTCATCTACAGCAGCAAGTATTTTGACTAATCTTACCCCTGCCATCACCTTTGTTATAGCATCCATCATTGGGTACGTAGTATGCTTTTACCCTATAGTGAATAATATGAACTATAATTTACAAATTAATTTATTTGATTATTAATTATATATCTACATGTTTAGTTTTGAACCAATAGACCTTAGAAGCATCCGAACCGTGGCAAAAATATTAGGGACGTGTTTGTGTGTCGTTGGTGCTGTTGCAATGACACTCATCAAAGGACCCAAGCTTCTAAGTGGGCAATTGCCTTCATCAAATTCGCTATTTTTAAATTCAACTGGAAGTGATAATCAATGGCTTCTTGGTTGCTTATGTCTTTTTGCTGGTAGTTGCTGCTGGGCACTTTGGTTAATTATACAGGTACTCATTGTCTAATCGATCTAAATTTTGTCACAAAATTAAGAGATGTTTATTTATATTATATATTATATATTATATATTATATTTTTTTAAACAACATAATTATATAAAAAAAGAAAAAGCTAGTCATATGCTAAGAAAAACATTTTCTAGATATTAATTGGGTTTGATAGTCAATCAAACAATAACAATAACAAAGATTGATCTTGTTGATCGATAATAAGAATACCCAAAATAATCTAAACCAAAAAACTAAGTTGATATAAAAATTCCGTAAGTTTATATTTTCAAAACCTATTCAACACTAAAAACAAAAACTTGGAAAAACTAAAATCTAAATTTCATAATATCAATAACTAATCATTCTAGAGTCTCACACAAACTATAGATAAACCAAAGAATTTCGAACGAGTCAAAAAACACAAACATGCCGACAATCAAGTCTAAAACAAAGTTCAACAAACATAAAAAATTGAAATGTAAGTAAGTTTCCAAAAACATCGTTTCTAGGCCCAATAGTATTAGTCCTCCTATTATGAGTAATTTATGAAATAAAATGGTTTATTCTTTTACATTTGAGTCTGCATCAGTTAGACATCCAAATAAACAAAATTTTCTTAATAAAGTTGACAACTCTATAATTTCTAAACTTAATTTTACCAAGCACAATTGTATTTCTTAATCGCCATAAGACCTTGTTAACAAACTCATCAAAATATTCAAAATATTTCAGGTACCGCTCACTAAAATCTACCCTGATCGCTTATCTGCATCTGCTTGGATGTGTTTTCTCGGGACATTACAATCTGCAGCGATTACAGTTTTTACCGACGACTTGGAAAGTTGGAAAATTAGCTCGTATCTCGAACTTGTATCTTGTATATATGTGGTAATTAATACATTCATTAATTAGTATTTAAATTTCAATATGATGAAGCTTAATTGGCAATGGAATGATGGATTCATATTTTATCAGGGTGTTTTTGCTTCTGGAATTGCCATCGTCGCACAATTTTGGATCATCGAAAGGAAGGGTCCTGTGTTTTCAGTAATATTCAATCCTTTAAACGCGATCATAGTCACAATTCTTGCTTCTATTTTGCTACATGAACAAATATACGTTGGAAGGCAAGTCAAGTTTATATTTTACATTAACATGAAACTGTTGTGCTAAATTTACTATCAAATAACCGTGCCTAAAAATCATTTTTGGAACGGTTCAATAATCGTGCCAAAAAAAATCTTTGTTTATAGAATACTGAGTTTTGGAACGGTCTAAAAACCGTTCCAAAAGGACTTTTTATGTAGTAGTAAAATTTTTTTTTTTTTGTGTGTGGATATTTAGTGTGGTAGGCGCATTTGGAATCATAATCGGGTTGTATGTTGTTCTATGGGGTAAAGCCAAAGATTTTGAAATGCTAAAAGAGGAACAGGAGAAGAAGAAAATGATTATATCGCAAGTTGATGAAATCAAAGTTGTGGTTGATGGGCCTAACTTGTTGGATCCCCTACTGCCTAAAGAGATATAATCCACCAATTTTGATTCAAGTTATTCGAACAAGGCGTTGATCATCAAATAATTATTTGTAGTTAAAAATGTAGCTAAGACGACCTTATGCTATATATGGTGTGTTTTTTCCTCCTAATATTCAAAATTGTAACATGTGACTATTGTGAATGATATGTATCCACTAATACGAACCAACATCTTCATTATTTCTGCCATTATCATCTTGTGCCGTAAGACATATTGATGACATCTCTTTGTCATCATCAATTAAGCTATTTATCTAAAGCATATTTTGTTTTAAGAGTATTTTTTGAAGATCCTAATCCTAGGCTAAAATTTTGGTTTGCAATTGGTAATTGGTATCAGAATTAGTCGAGATTAGTGAAAGATTAAACGAAGATTAGTGAGATTAAGTGGGGTTTTAAAGGTTTTTTTAAAACAATTGAAGTAAATTGATCAAATTCAGAAAATTAAAGATATAAATTCAATTTCTAATCTTTTTTATCTCTCTACTATTAATTTCGTTCAAATTATACCAAATTTCACTCCAAAATCGTTTAAAAGCAAGTTTTAATTTGATTTTTAAAGTAAAAGATTAAAAACATATGAAAAATGAGTAATAGTATCTAATCTTACAATTTGGTCATACCCATAATCCTACTCATTAGATGAAGACATGTGTCAAAATCAAGAGATAATATTAAGAGAGAGAATTAGTGGAGTACACATGTCATCCTTTCAAATGGATAGGATTATGGGTATGATCAAATGGTAGGACTAAATATCATTTCTCATGAAAAATACATAATTTTCATAATTATTTTTTTACCAAAATAGGAAAGTCAGAAAGTGTTGTGGAAAACGCAATCCAATAGGTTTTTAAAGAATTGAAAAGCCAATATTTTGCTAAATCAATCATCAAATTTTAATTAAAATTGAAAAAGTTTTGAACAATTTTGTAAAATTACGTTCTGAAGCTTATTATCCGCGATCCGTTCCTAACAGATCGGTATCCACGATCCGTGTATTGAAAATACTCGGCGATCCGTTCCTAACACCGCGATCCGTGTATTAAAACTCTAGATATGGATAAGATCTAACACAGTATAATATACAATAATTTTTTTTCCTTTTTTGAGCGGCAAAAAATTCAGTAAATAATTCATTTTCCTCGAGCATCTCTTGCGCGTCAACATACAAAACAAAAGCTGTCACCCACGTGACCTTGGAAGAAACGCAATTTTGAAAACATTAATACAATGAACACAAAGTCAAAGTTATTATTTTAAATGGTTGAAGTTTTTTTAACAGCAAAGAGTATCATCATTCACTTCGCGAAACCCTGAAAACAATTATATATAATTAAAATAGTAAGATACAAAGTATTTAATACACCAACAAAACTCCACACAAAACAACTAAATTACCACCTACTATGCTATAAACAAACATTAACACCTATATTGGCTTCTACTATCACGAACCAGGGAAGAATCCCATGACCCAACTGTGATGATCACACCGGATACTAAATTGAGAAATGGTCAGTGCACCAAGCTTCCCATGCCAAACGATTCCAGTTCACCTTCGATCTGTGTTTTAACCAGAAGAAAGAATTTGATTGTGCTTGCATATTGATCGAGTGATAGGCTCCAAGGTTGTTGTTGAACACCGCTTCATTTCTCGCTTTCCAAATATGTCAAAGAGTAGCCATGACTGCAGCTAAAAATTGTTGTTTCTTCTCCTTATTCAAATTGGCCCCAACCTCCCAATCAATTAGTTGATCGACCCCCCGAAACTGCCCAATACGCAATATCTAAAGCCCACCATTTACAGAAATTGACCCAAATATGTCTTGTTTTACTACATGACCAAAATAAATGACTCTCGTCTTCAATCTCTCTTTCACAGAACGAACATACCGCCGATTGAAGGATTATCCCACACTTTAAAAGGTTAAAACACGTGGGCAAACGCTTATGAAAGAACCTCCAAAAAAATATATTGACATTAATAGGCACTGCTTTTACCCAACTATTTCTTTCTACCGGGCTCGGGCCTGCTAAAACGCCTTCTATCGCTCGCCTCGCTGATGCAACCGTGAAAATGCCATCAAGCTCAAAAGTCCATTTAGGAATTAGCAGCCCACTATCCGGGTGAGCAACATATTGGAACCAAGAATCAAGTGGGATGTTTAGCTTATCAAGATGGTCACGAATTTTTACAATATTGTTCCATACACCCGGGTGCTTACTTGAAGGAATGAATGGAAACAGAATCTTATGGATAGCACTTATAACCTTCTTCCATAGCGAACCATCTTCGGTTTTCAATCTCCACCACCACTTTGCCAAAAGTGCTAAGTTTTGAGCTTTAAGACTAGGGATGTTCAATCCACCCGAATCGATTGGGTCATGCATTTTCCTCCAACTAACCCAATGCTACTAGACATGATAATATTTGTTTAACGCCACTTAATTTATTTGTACAATTCTACATAAGGTGATTAGAACTCATGAGGTATAAATCATATGTAATACTTGCATTTTATATTAATATGTCTAGATTACAAGCCTTGATTATTAGATATAATAGTTAATTGCTATATTAATACAATTCAAAGTTAAAGCTTAAACAATGGGTATGGGCGGGTGAATGCATGTTGAAACAAGTGAGGTTCATGACCAGCACTTGATAGGTAACTCTAATATGGAAAAAAAAATTGTAAAAGAAAATTAGCGATAAAATTTGTATATGACCCCCACTTAAAATTTTATGAAAACTACAGTTGAATTTAGTTATGAATTCACCACTGGTATGGGTCTCACTAGCTATTTCATTTTTTCTGCACATTATCTGCCACTTAATAACAACGCCATATCAACTTTTAGAAAATATTTTCTACACCACATCATTTTAATTTCAGTCTCACCAATTTTACTTTTTTTTAAAGAAGCTTAAAAAATTTATTTATAATACACATTTTCAAAAGTGTACGAAAAACCACATCAACACTTTCTAATTTTCTATCCGTTTTTTATTTCTTTTCTTAACTGAAGCCCAATGAAAGCTCAGATTTTAACTTAAAGCCCAAAGCCTAAAAACTTAAAAACCCAAAAACCAAATTAAAAGCTCATATACGAAGTATAATTTTTCGTCCTTACATTTTATCTTCTTCAACCTAACCCATACACACAGCTCCAACCTAACCTAAACCTTCCTTCCTTTTCTTCTTCTGTGCAGTTCCAACTTCCAACCTATATATTCGTCCGACGGCTAAAAATATTCGACACTCGCAAATAAAGCGTATGGTCGAGCTTGGCTGTGCCTGGTTTTTACACTTTTAATTTTGATCTACACGCTAAACTAAAACTAAATTAACAATTATACACGTAATGCTCATAAGTAATTTACAAATGGTATTGCTTCCTATTGTATATTTTTACTTATATTTAATTATATTTATTTGATCAATACAAGTATCCAAATTAAAAGATGAGATTATGAAAGATAATTAGTAGATATCAATCATTTTATGGGTAACGCTAGTTTGTTTTTATAATACGCAGCCGTTCAAAAAAAAAAAAAACATTGTGAAGTAAGAAGATTTAGTAGGAAATAATATAATATGTCCAAGTAATTTTACAATTTTGCACCATATCATCGACTCGAGACCTATGAAATTTTGAGAAGAAAAAAGTCGATGAGTCCTTAATGGGGTCGTTCATGTTTTTTGGTCTATATCAGTAATTATTTCAAATATATTATCTCTGAGAATTTTATAATTCTCATTGTTTGGTTGCAGCATCTGTAATTTTTTAGCACTTGCCAAGTTAAAAATTTTGCTTGTAATTATTCTTTTAAAAAGTAGATGTGATAAGTAGTAAAAGATTTAGGGTACGTAACACCTAACAAAGACGCATAATTAGCATCATACACGATGAGAGCTAATTATTACAAATTAATTTTTATCCATATAGAGTAAATTAATCTCAAATGACAATCACGTCCTACATTTCCTTTTATCACATTTTGTATTCCACCCCTCATACTAAGGGGATTATTATCATTTGATTAAAAATTGCTCTGCATAAATAATAATTGTTCTGTAAGAATCACCTCTCATACACAATATAAACATCTAGGACCAAAAGGCAACAAAAAAACCTTTTAAAACAAGAAAGTTGAATAATTAAAATCTAAAAGTCCAAGAATCATTGACCAACAAGTGAATCAACATCAACCTATGATCATGAATAAACACATTCAACATTCTTTAGATTTAAGAGTATATTTGGTACATAGAAATAAAATAGTTGTTTGGTAGGCCGAAAAATAGAAAACACAGATTTCTCAAGAAATCCTTAAATTTCTTTTAATTTTGTGGAGAATTGGAATTTCTTAATGGACATTTCTCTTGTGATTTCCACATTCATAAACAATATTTGAAATTTCATTCTAACCCTAGCCTGCCCTTTATCTCTTATAACTACTCATCACATCTACTCGTCACCAAATCCTCATCAGCAACATGTGCTCTTCGCCATCATCAAATACAAGTTTGTCGTTCCTCTCCTTGCTTCTTTTGTTTTTGATATCTTCTTAGTTTGCGAATTTTGTTTAGTTGTATTATTAATATTAACAAAGATGATACAATAAAAAGTATAAGATATGCTTATGTGTGTTTGATTTTTTTGAGTTTAAAAAGAAAATATGTCGAGACTCTTTGACTTGTAAGGATCGAGTTGTAGTTGTCATGTGCCATTGGAATTGTGTTTGAAAATAATGTAGGTTTTATAAATAACGGAGTTGGGGATGTCAAACTCATTTACGGTGGCTAGTCGAAAGTCAAAACTATGATTATAAATCAAGAATTAACAAGTAATATTTAGTGCCATTGGAATTGTGTTTGGAAATAATGTAGGTTTTATAAATAACGGAGTTGGGGATGTCAACCTCATTTACGGTGGCTAGTCGAAAGTCAAAACTATGATTGTAAATCAAGAATTAACAAGTAATATTTAGTGCCATTGGAATTGTGTTTGAAAATAATGTAGGTTTTATAAATAACGGAGTTGGGGATGTCAACCTCATTTACGGTGGCTAGTCGAAAGTCAAAACTATGATTTTTTTTTGAACGGCTAGTTAGTAAGTTAGTGGTTCGAGTCTAGACAGTGACATCCACAAGCGGCAGTATGCCTTCCCTCGAACCTTCCACCTTTTTGTTCACGACGGGACTTGAAATCCATGACCAATAGGTCATGGGTAACACCTTAAATCCTCCTTAGATACCACTAGGCTAGAAGCCTTGGGTAAAAAAAAAAAAACTCATCCGAACCAAATTACAATTCAGTTGTGTGGTTTTCATAATTTGGTTTCTCCTTAATATATTTCTCACTGAAGATGAGTACAAAACTATGATTATAAATCAAGAATTAACAAGTAATATTTATTAAAAAAAAACCGAGATGGTTACGTCAAACAGTAGCAAACATAACGTCGATGATGACGTATTTTGGTCCAACTTTGTGTTCATTGGAGGAATTGGGTTAAACCCGTTTTTCTAAAATAAGCTAGCGGGCCGTTAAGATCGCAGGCCGTTGCTACTATTATTCTTAGCAGGTCCACCATGATACCAATCCCCTTTTACCGAAAAAGCATGACTTAATTATTCATTCATGAAGGGTAGTGATTTTGAGATGACACAAATTACTTCACCTACCATACTATATAACATTCAAAGCATATTGTACAACTACTGTAAAGCAGTGATTATGGTGTTTGGAGTAATTTATGTGGTCCTAAAATCACTTTCCAATCATGCAACATGCTTCTTCTATCCCATTCAAACATGACTAATTTGAGATGGTGGTTTTACTTTATTACATGCTCGTGATACATGTGGGAAATATAAAAGGACGTAAAGATGTGGATTTTCAAAAAGGTTAAAAAAATACAATTTTTTAATAAACAATGAGTATAAATAAATATATTGAAGGTGTCAAAGTATTCCATGGTGGATTTAGAAAAAAAAGTTGTGGAATGTTACCAGTTATATATTTTTTTCAAGGGTGTTATATACACTAACACAAAATAAATAAATAAAAAATTTAACACTATTTTAACACTGTTAGAAAAAAAATCCAGAGGTTCCCTATACAACCCCGTGCACTATACTAGATCCTTTCCTGAAAGTATATGCACTTGTTAACTTTGAAGAAAGTATAAAGAGAGTTGACAAAATGAACAAGTTGATTGGGTAGTTAACGGGTCAAAACACATAGATTTATGAACAAATCGAGTTGGGTACCTGAAACCATTTTTGTCAAGATTTTTAACTTTAATGCAAATAACTAACAATTTAACTAAATTGATATAAGAGGGATCTATGAATTAATCTATTTTGACTTGTTTGACCATCCGTTTCAATAGCTAATTTTGTTTTATTTACTTGTGACATGTATACAAATGAAGAAATAAAATCAAACTACCTATAGGGGAATGGGTCGAAATTGCACATGCATTGACAACAATTGCACTCATGTGGCTTGTTAACAAACTAATTAACTACTACATTTACTAATGAAGCCCCTTTGGCAAATATCTAAAATGTATGAAGGACTGAAGTTGGAAAACTTAAAAGATTAGGCCATTGCCAGTCCCTACACTTGTTGAAATTGAGTATTTAAAGGGTCCATCCGATACACCAAATTAAATTCTCCATTTACAAACTCGATCAACTATAATTAAGATTAAATGGGATGGATAGAGCATTACAAGCCAGTCATAGTTGCATTGGTGCTGCAGTTTATATATGCGGGAATGGCTTTATTATCTCGAGCTTGTTTCTTGGAAGGAATGAGCCCAAGAGTTTTTGTTGTTTATAGACAGGCTTTTGGAACTTTGTTCATTGCTCCTCTTGCTTACTTTTCAAGGCATATGTTCCAACACAGTCAACTTCAATTATGCATTTCTTTATCTTTTACTTGTCATGCATGTATCTGAAGCATCCCATCTATGTAAGCAGTCTCTCTACCTTCAGGTAGAGGTATCGGTGTTTACATCTTACCTCCTCATTTGAAAGGATTAGGTGTCGTTTGCTGATGTATCTAAAGCATATGAAATATCTATTAATGTAGATATCAAATTTTCTAATTTCAAACTTTGAATATTTTATATGTATTGTAGGAGTAGAACAAAGAGATGTTCTATGAATTTGAAGAGCTTTTCGCTAATATTCATTGCAGCCTTGATCGGGTAAATTATTCTTAACATTTTACGTTTTTAGTATATATATATATATATATATATATATATATATATATATATATATATATATATATATATATATATATATATATATATATATATATATATGTTGGTTTTAGTAGATCAATGATATTAAAAGTATTAAATTGATATGGAGTAAAAAACACGAACACTGATTGGCCATGTTGATTCTTAGAATGCTCAGGTTAATGTAATAAAAAAAACCACGTTGATTAAAAAATTGTCGTGGATTTGATCTTCGAAATTTGTTTAACTAAAAAAACATAACTTTTAGAAGAAAATCAATTTTCATAAAAATTAAAACTAAAAATTCAAGTGTGTGTCAAATGCACCCTAAATAAGGCCTAGATTTTCGAGCGGGCTGGAAAAAAAGGGGCCAAAAACTAGGACTAAAACAAAGTCTAAAATTAAACAAAAAAAAACTCCCAAAATACAACATCTTTTGTCCCGAAAATTCTGTAAACCACACGATGACATATTCCTCGTCGTAATCTTCGATTTGGTTGGTCATATGCCTAAAACCGTGATTCGTAGCAAAATTTATGCTCATCTCAGTGCGGGTTATTTTTTAACACGATCTTGAGCCTCAATGTTTAGTAATGTCCCACATTGGAGAACAAATGAATTTGTAATGTGTTTATAAGCGTCATCAGCTACTCCTCTTACAACCAATTGGTTTTAAGATGGAACCCACAAACTTACATTTATCTGTGGTAGATCAAAGGCCACGCGGACTACACATCATTTTGGGAATCGTAAATAGTTCTTATTTATTATATGCAGACTAACAATCAACCAGATGGTGTTATATGAAGGCATATATTTGGCCTCATCTACAGCAGCAAGTATTTTTGCTAATCTTAACCCTGCCATCACCTTTGTTGTAGCATCCATCATTGGGTACGTAGTATGCTTTTATCCTATGGTGAATAATATGAACTATTATAAATCATAAATTAATTTATTTGATCGTAATATATCTACATCTTTAGTTTTGAACCAATAAATTTTGGAAGCTTCCGAACCATGGCGAAAATATTAGGGACGGTTGTGTGTGTCGCTGGTGCTGCTGCAATGGCACTCATCAAGGGCCCCAAACTTCTAAATGGACAATTGACTTCATCAAATTGGCTATTTTTAAATTCAACTGGAAGTGATAATCTTTGGCTTTTTGGTTGCTTATATCTTTTTGTTGCTTGTTGTTGCTGGTCATTTTGGGTAATTATACAGGTACTAATTGATTATCCAATCGATCTGATTTACGTCACAAAGTATTATATTTGTTACCAAACTCATCAAATTTGTCAAAATATAATTACAGGTACCTGTCACTAGAAACTACCCTGACCACTTATCTTTATCTGCTTGGATGTGTTTTATTGGGACATTGCAGTCTGCAAGATTACAATTTTTACAGATCCACACTTGGAAACTTGGAAAATTAGCTCGTTTATTGAACTTGGATCTTGTTTATATGCGGTAATACATTTTAGAGTAAATTACATGGATAATTCCTGTATTTTGACCTGAGTTATGGATTTAGTCCCTAAGTTTCATAAATTACACCGATGGTCACTAAGTATCGGACTTCATATCTGTTTTAGTCCCTAATGCTAACGGCCGTTAAGCCGTTAAAAATGGCTGATAAATCTAGACATATGCAAAGCACATGAGGGTAATTTTTTCCTTTTACCCTCCTCTTGAAGGGGAAAGTAAATCCATAAAAAACAACCTCAATTTATTTCCAAACCCATACCAAAAAAACGCAACATATCAGAAATTCTTGAAGTTTTGCTCCATACACTACTCCTAACTTGAAGAACCATAAAGAACCATAATTTGAAGAACCAAAATTTGAAGAAACTAGAAATTGGAAGTACGAACCTACAACTTAGATGGGCTTCGTGAATCAGATTAATCGAAGTATATGTTTAATTTATATGTTACCTCTTTTACCCTATGCGATGGTTTTATTCAAAACAAACTGAAACACTTAAGTTGCAGTCACTAGATCGAAGACAATATCACCACAATATGGAATCGAAAACCCAGATCGGAGATTATGTGATGAATCGACCTACCTCTTCAAAATTTATCACCGTAATTAACGTTTTTAGGGTTTTGCTTTTGAACACCATTTATGTGTAATTTCTAGGTACTTCACATTGGAATTCACAACCTTTTCAATTGAATATAAGAGATCACACAAATGGCTACCGAATCATCTTAAGGTGATGAAGAAACGAAGCTAATGGGCGGAAATCCACAGTTAGTGGCGAATGGTGGCCTCTGTGAGATAGAAAAAATGGCGGCTTGGAATGTAAGCTCTTGTAAACCTGAAATGGCGTACAATAATGAAACATATTGCCCTATTGGCAATATGTAAATTGCTTCCATTCCAATTTTTCACTTTCTATGGTTCTGGGTAGAGATGCACACAAACCGGTTGTTGACCAAACCGGTTTCGGGTTTGACCAAAACCGGTTTTGGTCAACGCCGGTCAAAACCGGTTTTGACCAAACCGGTTTCGGTTCCTAACCGGTTTCGTGACTCGAAAACTCTAACCGGTGTAATGGGTATTGTAACCGGTTCGGTTTCAAACCCAACCGGCCAAAACCGGTGTGTTGACCAAATTCGCGGGCGGTTTTAGTCAAAACCGGTTTTTACCTTCAAAACCCCAAACCGGTTCCAAACCGATCGGGTATTCCAAAACCGAACCGGTTTTTGTCAAAACCGGGTTTGACCGGTTCGGTTTCGGTCTCGGTTATTTTGTGCACGGCTAGTTCGATCTGGGTGTGTGCGTGAACTAAATTAAGGTTGTTTTTTTGGTATGATTTCCCCCTTTAAGAGGAGGGTAAAAGGAATTATGTATTCCCATGTGCTTTGCACATGTCAGATTTAACATCCATTTTTAACGGCTGTTAGCGTTAGGATCAAAACTGATACGAAATCCAATACTTAGTGACCATCGATGTACTTTCTGAAACTTAAAGATCGAATTCAAAACTCAAGTTAAACCACAGGGACTAGCCGTGTAATTTACTCTACATTTTATTAGTATTTATATTTAGAGTAAATTACATAGAAGGTCCTTAAAGTTTATAACAAATTTTACCAATTGTCCTTTAGTTGCAAAAATTACACTGATGGTCCTTAAATCTGAAAGGTTTTTCACCGATGGTCCTTTACACTAACTGACGTTAATTTTTCTGTTAACTTACCTCATGTGCAATGCGCATGATGGTAAAAAAGTCATTTTTCATTTCATTTCATTTTATTCTTAAATTAAAAACTTTATTTAAGATAAAAAAAATTAGTTTAAGAATGAAAAGAAATTAAAATTGACTTTTTTACTCTAACGTTCATTGCACATGGGGTGGGTTAACATAATAAATTAACGTCAGTTAGTGTAAAGGACCATCGCTGAAAACATTTCTGAATTAAGGATCATCAGTGTAACTTTTGAAACTAAAGGACTATTAGTGAAATTTGCTATAAACTTAAAGGATCATTCCTGTAATTTACTGTTACACAATAAAACCTACATAAATTAATATTCGATAAATTAATAACCTCGATAAAATTAATAATTTATCCGATCCCAACTTGGGACTAGTACAAAATCGAACCCCAATCGATATAATAATAAGATAATAATTTTTTTGAAATCCTAAATATATTAGTCCCCACCAAACTATAAATTAATAATTACTAAAATAAAATTTCAAATTTTAGAGTTATCAAGTAAAAAATGAATCTAGAGTAACTTATTTTTTTGTGAATTTCAAATCTATATTGAGTTCATCTTTAAATCTCCCAATTGCATTTAATAGTTGAGGCATTGTATTGTCGTATTGCAACAACTCTTGTTGAGTGCATCCTTGGTGATCTCTCTGATACTCGCATAATAGTTTTCGTTGTTTATTGGCTATCGTTGATTTTTTAACATCTTTTAGTTTAGAAGTCGTAGTTGATGTGATTTTAAAATTTACCATTAGACATTTTATAGTGATCAATCTAGATCTATGTACATTGAACTTGACAAGTTCATTAATGTGAGAATTTTGAAAGTCTTGTGAATGTGAATGTGATGCAGAATTTTGAATGTCCTGTGAATATGTGAATACGTATTAGATAAGTTGATTTTATAATAATATTATCTTTAAATTAATAATTTATTAATTTATTCAATAAATTAATATTTCGCTAAATTAATAAAATATCCTAGTCCCGACCTTATTAATTTACGTAGGTTTTACTAGTGTATTTAAATGTTTGTGTACGTCCGTACTTGAAAGCTTATGATTAAATCTTCATTTGCAATGAATTCTTAATTAATCAGGGTGTTTTGGGGTCGGGAATTGCCATCATTGCTCAATCATGGATCATCGAAAGGAAGGGTCCTGTGTTTTCAGTAATATTCAGTCCTTCATACGCTGTCATAGTCACAATTCTTGCTTCACTTTTTCTGCAAGAACAAATATACGTTGGAAGGCAAGTCTGTCAAATTTATATTGACGTGAAATTGTTGTTGTTCTAACTGCTAAATATGAATACCAAATAACATGCTTTGCTTTTAAGACAAAAATAAAAAGTGTGAATAGAAATCCGACATTTTTGTGACAAGTTCTTCATAAAAGTGTTACAAAAACCCAAAAAACTTACACACTTATATGGAAAATTTTCATTGTGTTACTAATACATATGTCGTTGAATGACACTTGCGTTGTAGCGATTATTTGATTTCGACAAATTTATAGTTTTTATGTCATATAATAAGGTGAACTAAATTAGTTTTTGGATATTTAGCGTGATAGGCGCATTTGGAATCATAGTGGGCTTGTATGTTGTACTATGGGGTAAAGCCGAAGATGTCGAAATGTTAAAAGACGAGAAGAAGAATTTGATTATATCGCAAGATGATGAAATCAAAGTTACGGTTGATGGACCTAACTTGTTGGATCCCCTAATGCCTAAAGAAATATAATCAACCAATTATGATTCAGGTTATCCGAACAAGGGGTTGATCATTAAATAGTTCCTTATGGTTATTAAAGTAGCTAGGACGACCTTATGCTATATATTGTGTTTTTTCTTCCTAATATTATATAATCGAAATGTAACATGTTACTGTTGTGAAGAAGGATATGTTGTAAATCATGTATACAAATTTTGTGCTCATCTACGGAGACACATAATTAAGATTTGGAAATGCACTTGGGTTGCTCACGGGCCCAAGCTCATGCCCTTTCTTGATATTAAGGAGACTTTTTAGCTTATTAACTTAATAAGCCGAAGTTTGAAATTTCAAACTTATTTTGGCTTATTAAGCTAATTAGCAGGGAAACCGCGCAATGCGGTGGCAGGTACCATGTGGTGGTGGTGATGGTCGTGGGTGGTAGTGCGTAATTGTGATAGGTGGCGGCAGCAGTGCTGGTGGTGGGTGGTGGGTCGTAGGTGGTGGCAGCAGTGTTACCTAGGTGGCTACGTAGCCTGCTTTTTACAACAATGGAATAAGATTTACATCGAGAGCTTGAGCCCGAACTGACATGTGTTCAATTAACTGTAATATCACATAAACAAAAGGGTAAAACAATATTTAGACACCATATTACTTAAAAGGGTAAAAATGAATACTATTTAATCTCATCATTTATCTAATCATATAAGATTTCTCACTCATTTCACACTGCACAGTTCATTTCTGAAGAATATTTTTTTATTTATCGAATTATTCATTAATTCTCTAAATAATCAAATTGTATCACTAAAACGACGAACATCCAATTAGTACAACTTAAAACAACAAAAACACGTCTAAACATTATTAATCTCAAGTAATCATCACAAAACTTTGCCATAATTTTCATTCATAGCAACAGCAAACTTGAATGTTCAGTAGATACAAAATAACTTGTATTCACGGCGCACACATAAACGTATGTTAATTTCACTTGCTCGAGCCAGCATCGGTTGAATTAGCATTGATAGCACATTGTGAAACATAAGGTTTTAGCTGCAAATGTTTATGAATTCAATTAATTAGTCAAAACTATTACACAATGAAACATGTTAAGGTGTAGATAAAGAAAAAATTAAGTAAAGTACTTTGAAATCGGTTAAATCAGGAACCACATAGTTAGGCAATTTAACTGCACCGTAACATAATCCAAATTGCAATAATATAATCCAAATTGCAAAAAACGTAAATTATATTTGATCTTGTAGCGATTAATTTGCGAAAATATATAATAAAATAAAAAATTAGGTATAGAAAGAAATACCTGCAATTTGTGGATGAAGGAAGGGTGATTTTGGAGTAAAAAGCTAGAAATTTGCTGTCAGTTATGTTTCTAGGTAAGGGGACGCTCGTGATGGGCCACGAGAAGCTTTTCAAATGGAGAATAAAGGTGTTGGGCTTGGCAAAATAAGTAATGGGTTGGGCTGGTGAAAGGTTTAGAAAAAAAGCTGTAATTTTTGGTGATACACTTATCTTTTTGGGGTAATTCAAAATAAGTGATACACTTTTAAAAAATTACCTTATTTGGCGAAAAATAGTTAGACCCACACACACGAACTATCTAATTTAGCAAAGTGAAATGACTTATTTACCCTTACTTTTTACTTTTAAACATCATTGTCCTCACTTTACTCAAAACTCAAAAGGTGTAAGACTCATTCCCCACTAACCATCCAATTAATCTAATTTAACCATCATTATAATCTTTCGCCTCAAAAACCGTGAAATTCAAAGTGTATCACTTATTTTGAATCGGAGGAAGTATAAGCATTGTGTGGTAATTCACACAAGTAGTGTATATTATGTGGAAGGCGGAGATTGTAAACAATAAAAATCGTAGTCGAGTTGGCATGGAACATGGATTTGGTTCGTGAGGTAACATGTTCGAATCTCGGCAGGTGCATTTTGTTTTGAAAAAACAGAATTGAGACCTACCAAGAATAGCAAGGTAAGTTTAAGACATTCATATTTGGGGAAGGCTTACATGCATTATATATAGTAAAGATACAAATAAAGATAAGCTAAAAAACCCCCTTAATAAGCTTTACCAAACATGCTATTAACCATTGCCCTCAGGGCAATTTAACATTTTTCTTTTTATATAAAGAGAAAAAAAAGAGACCTTATTCTATTTCTTTGGATATTTAGTGTGATAAGCGCATTCAGGGCCAGTCCAATCAATTTTTGGATCCTGGGCAAAATCTTAAAAATGGGCCCCCTGGAGTAATTTCCTCCCCAAATAACTAAAAACATTCCGCCAAATTAAAATTGTCGACCCAATACCCAAGTTAAATGTCTGGGTTGGACTCTGTAGTTTGTCTATTTTCAATAATCTTTTAGACTTACTTTGATTCAAATGAGTCTACACATATATATATACATGGGCTAATTTTTTTAAAACTGAGTCCCTAAATTTTGTGGGCTCTGTGTGGCCGCCATCGTCACCCATATCCCTGTACGATGATGAAATCGAAGTTTTGGTTGATGGAACTTGTTGGATCCCCTACTGCCTAAAGAGATATCATCCACCAGTTTTGATTCAAGTTATTCGATCAAGGCGTTGATCACCAAATAGTTCCTTATAGTTAAAAATGTAGACCTTATGGTGTGTTTTTCCCTCCTAATATTATATAATCTAAATGTATCATGTGGGTGTTGGGTAGAAGTAAATATTGTAAATCATGTATGCAAATTTGGTTTACTCTTCTGTTGATTCATATTTGTTGTAATTATTAGTCTAGAGTTAAAGTGTAATTAGTCTAAATAGACTGATATAATAATATTTTTCCAAATAATTTTACAATTTAGCATTATATTACCGAAGAGTTATCTTCAAGGAGGTCCTCCAAAATTTTAAAGTCCAAAGGAACAAATCCTAGCCATTGGATTAAATTTTTTATTTTTATTTTATTTTTTTTAAACGGCTAGTTAGTAAGTTAGTGCTCCACAATGGGCAGTATGCCTTCCCTCAAACCTTCCAGCTATTTGTCTACGACGGGACTTGAACCCATGACCTATAGGTCATAGGCAACACCTTAAACCTTACTCCAATAACACTAGGCAGCAAGCCTTGGGTTTGGATCAAAATGATTAAGGTCAAATCACATGTGTTTCAAACACATGTGTTTCAAATCACGACCACCACCGCCGGTCACCACCACTGACCACCGCCGGCTGCCACCTCCGGCAGACACCTCCGGCCACCGTTCGCCGCCGCCGGCCGACAGTGGTGGTGGTGGCTGACATTGAAGGTGCTGGTGGTATTGATTTATTGAAACACATGTGTTTCACTAAAAACATGAGTTTCTAAAACACAAGCGAGCATACGAACTACGAAGCACATGTGTTTCAAGTCACGAAACACACGTGTTTCACTAAAAACATGAGTTTCTAAAACACATAGGAGCATACGAACTACGTAACACTTGTGTTTCAAAAGGTGAAACACATGTGTTTAAAACACATGTGTTTCAAGTCACGACCACCGCCGCCGACCACCGTCGTCCGCCGCATCCGTCCGCCGCCGCCGGCCGTCTCCGACCGCCAGAGGTGGGTGGGGTATTGATGTATTGAATCACATGTGTTTGTGGCGGTGGTGGTGGTTTGAATTCTTGATCTTGACCTTTGACTTTTTATTATCCAAGGACTATTAATTGTCCTTTGGGACTAGATAAAATTCTTGGACTACCTTTTTTTCTTTTTTCAAAAAATGGATCAACTAGGGAAGAGCTTCGGCATGATCATCACCCCTCCTAGATAAAATTCTTAGACTACTTTGAACAAACCACTATTCCCGAATCGAGACATGTGCATAATATTATCTTCGAGAACTTATAGCTCTCATTGTTTGGTTGCAGGAACCTTAATTTTTTTTAGCACTAGTTACCAAGTTAGAAATTTTGCCTGTAGTTGTTTTAGAAGGTTTATTTTTAAATTAATTACTAAATAGACCAATTTTAGTGGGAGACTTCTATCTAAGATTGATAGACTTTAATCTTCCCAAAATACCCCGTGCAACTCCGTGCGATTGGGAGACTTTAGAGAGCAACAATAAGTTTGAGCAGCACTAACTGGAGCAGCACTAAGTGTTGAGCTGTACTAACGAGCAGTAGTAACAAGGTTGAGCAGTATTAACAAGCACTAGTAACAAGGTTGAGAGGAGTAGTAACAAGTTTGAGCAGTACTAACAAGCAGTAGTAT
Organism: Calendula officinalis; assembly: GCA_963853835.1. Lineage (NCBI taxonomy): Eukaryota > Viridiplantae > Streptophyta > Magnoliopsida > Asterales > Asteraceae > Calendula > Calendula officinalis. The sequence continues at coordinate 75,110,010 of OY970828.1, forward strand.
CAAGTTTGAGCAGCACTAACTCGGACACGTGACGGCGTTCTAGTGGAGTAGCACTGTCGCACAATCTATTTTGAGAAACATTTGAGAGTAAAGTCTTCTTTTAAAGACTTTTCAAATCTCTAGGGTTAAATTAAAAAATCACCTTTTATAGAATTCAGTTGGTGTATGGAATAATATTGCTAAAGTGGAAGTGGATATTAAAAAAATAGACTTTGATTTTTCCAGTGTTTTTTCATTAAAAATTGGTGATGGGAACACCTTCTTATTCTGGAAGGATGTATGGGTGGGGTCTTTACCACTTCAACTTAGATTTCCCACATTATACTCCTTGGAATCGATCAAATCATGTCACATTAGTGATCGGATCAGTCTAAATGGTCCCAGTTGGAACTGGTCTCGGGGTAAACTTTCTCCCGATGCATCAGCTGAACTTCTTGAGCTAACGGACCTCATCAGCTCCTTGTATCTTATTTTTCCTTTTTAAAATAAGTTTTTTTTGTAAATCTATGTTCTTGTACTCTTGTACTCTTGCCTCTTAGTTACTTGCTAAGTTGGTTCTTCAATATATATTTGTCGTTTGAAAAAAAACATTTTACCCATGTTGGTACTATCTAGGGCATGTAACACCTAAAACATCTCAAATAGTAATAACGTCATTTCTTTTCTTTTACAATATTTTGCATTTAATCCCTTATATTAAAGGATAATTGTTCTTTGTGAAAAATTGTTTTGCATGGATAAAAACTGTTCCGTAAGAATCACCTCCCATACATAATATGATAGAGTGTATGAGTGAGCAAAGTATGTTAAGATCAATATCTAGGACCAGAATGCAACAAAAGAGTCCCTTTTAAAACAAGAAAGTTGCATAATTAAAATCTAAAAGTCCAAGAATCATTGACCAACAAGTGAATCAACATCAACCTATGATCATGAATAAACACATTCAACATTCTTTAGATTTAAGAGTATATTTGGCACATAGAAATAAAATGGTTATTTGGTAGGCCGGTAAATAGAAAACACAGATTTATCAACAAATCATTTCCTTTAATAAATTAATTTCTTTTAATTTTGTGGAGAATTGAAATTTCTTAATGGACATTTCTCGTGATTTCCACATTCATAAACAAAATTTGAAATTTCATTTTAACCCTAGCCTGCCCTTTATCTCTTATAACTACTCATCACATCTACTCGTTACCAAATCGTCGTCAGCAACATGTACTGTTCATCGCCATCATCCTATACAACTTTTGGCATTCCTTAATTTCCATGCTTCTTTTGTTTGCGATATCTTCTTAGTTTACGAATTTTGTTTAGTTGTATTAGCATTATCAAGAAAGATGATATAGTGACAAGGACAAGACATGCTTATGTGTGTTTGATTTTTTTGAGTTTAAAAATAAAATATGTTGATATTCTGAGCAAAATACAATAACCATGCCCATAAAAGAATGAAGTTGATTGCGGTTGACCCGTTTTTTTTAAACCCGTTTTTTAAATACGGTAGTTGGCCAAAAGATTGCAGGCCGTTGCTAAATTATTCATTCATGAAACATGCATCTTCTTTCCCATTCAAAGACTATTTTGAGATGGTGGTTTTAGCTTAATTACATGCTCGTGATACGTGTGGGAAATATAAAAGGAAGTAAAGATGTGGAATTTTCGAAATCAAATTATTTATAAACATATCTTCTATTATATATGCATCTACACATTTTTATTACTTGCCAACTCATCATCACGGAGGCCTCCCATTGGTGGATAATGCCACGTGTAATTACGGCATTGGTCCACCAAAAACTACCCAACATCACCGATCTTATATTCCGAGCATTCAATTCTGACCGAAAATCCAGGCATTTTCCCATCGTTGCCTTGATTCTGTTTGGTAATTAGTTATGGTCAATCCATTATATTAGGCAAATATATTCCGGTCAATCAATTATCTGCTCACAAATTCAAAGTAAGTATATCAATATATATATAACGAATCAATTAAAAATCTACATTTAAGGCTACTAAATAACCCGAATCAATTAACAATTCTTAAAAAATTGACTTACCAACACCGGAATTTCCTCAATTCAAATTTCACTCATCCCTATATCAGGCTACCCAATAACGCAAATATTCATAAGTTCAAAACCTGCATCCACAGACTCCATCAATTGAAGGTACAGAAAATTTTTGTGAAAATTTTTGTTATTCAATATTTGCAGTTAAACATCTTACCTTACACATTCTATTTTGAATCAGTTGCAGGTAAAAATATCTCTACGTTGTCGACCACCATCTTCAATTGCAAGGTAATTCTGAAAACATATCTCGAATCAAACTGTTTTGACTGTTAATTGATTACTACACTTTCACTTTAAACGAAGTCAAACATTATAACCTGATGATTACAATGCAATCATATAAAAACAGTATAATTTTCAATCAACAAAACCACATGATTCGGAAAATACAAAGTGTGCCCAATTAATTCGGAAAAAACAGTACTGCATTTACATTATTTAAATGCAGTTAATAATGTAAATAAAACAGTCAATCAATTTTTATTTAATAAAACAATCAAACTTTATTTACTTTTTTTTTAACTATTACAGTTTGACTGTTAAAAGTCAAACTGTCAAACAATGTTTGACCAATTTTGATATAATTAAATCAGTACTGCATTTACATTATTTAAATGCAGTTAATAATGTAAATAAAACAGTCAATCAATTTTTATTTAATAAAACAGTCAAACTTTATTTACTTTTTTTTTAACTATTACAGTTTGACAGTTAAAAGTCAAACTGTCAAACAATGTTTTACCAATTTTGATTTAATTAAATAAGTACTGCATTTACATTATTTGCTTGCAGTTAATAATGTAAATAAAACAGTCAATCAATTAATATTTAATAAAACAGTCAAATTTTATTTACTTTTTTTTTAACTATCACAGTTTGACTGTTAAAAGTCAAACTGTCAAACAATGCTTGACCAATTTTGATTTAATTAAATCAGTACTGCATTTACATTATTTAAATGCAGTTAATAATGTAAATAAAACAGTCAATCAATTTTTATTCGGGTCTGCCCATGCCTCGTTTAAAGTTGTTAAAATAACTGTTTTGTCATGCATAGAAGCCTCCTTCAAAACTGCTTCCAGATTATTATCAGCACTGTCCTACAATAGCAATACCAGTATATATTTTATAAAAAAAGAATGTGTTTTATGCTATTTCACATGTAATGAGTAATGAGAACTTTGTAACCACCACTTCAACCATTGATTTGCTAATGAAACTCTAATTTCACCTAATTTATGGATTATGGAATTTGGCAGTATGTATTTACTTTTACTATAAATTTTCGACTTGCAGATCAGAATCCATCATCAAAATTTCACAGCAATGACAGCATATTCTACAATAATTAAGTGTTCTGCATAATTTTCTTCAAATTGAGATCAAATTTGGAAGACACGGCTCCTAATAGAACAATTTACTTTGTGAATTAACAGGAAGTGTTCTGCATTGTGACTAATTACTACATTTTCTATAATTATCAAATTAGCTCCAACACACATGCGTTCATAAAATCCTAATCAATAATTCCACAGATCAAAATCAAAATCAAAATCAAAACATGTAATTGTAATCGCTGATAAACAACTGTTATTAAAACACATATATTTTATCAAACGATGACTGGAAAAGGAGACTAACCGACAACGAGTCAGAGAAGAGTGCAGAGGATAGCATGTCAGTTGACGAGACTAAGTAATCGGGAAGTCGGATCTGGCACGAATCAAAAGCCCTAATTAGAATGAGATAACAGCAAATAAACGAGAAGAAGACCAGCGTGGCGGTGCGAGCACGGTGGAGAACTGTGGCGAATTTGAATTCAGAGAAGTAGCCACGCAGCATTTCTCGGGAGAAGAGAGAAGCATAGTCAGAAATCGTTGCCGGCGGTGATAATCTCAGACGAACAACTGCCGCCCTCCGTGGCCGTTCCGGCGGTTTCGGTCTCATCGGCAAAATCCTTCCGATTGTCTCGATGTAAGAGTAAGCGGAGAAGAGGGAAATCGAGGACGGTTACCGAAAAAAGAAGAACACCAAAGTTGTTGTACTCAGATCAATGTACAATTTGTTATACATAGTGTACAAGCGTATTGATGCGATGAGGCAAGTGATGTGAAATACTGAAAGGGGTGAATTTGTCGGTTGCAAAGGGATACAATGTATGAAAACGTGCGTAGTTGCGTACTAATTGTAACGACGTCGTAGGGTCTTTTCGTTAATTATACACTTATCTCAAAATTAAGAATTTATAATATAATTTTTTTAATCCGTATTTATTTGATTTTTAATAAATAATTACAACGAACTTAAATAATATTTACATTTTTCTTAATTGGATTTGAATCCACGACCTTTTAATTATGAAGTTATTTATACTGCTAGAATATTGCGCATACACATTACCAAAGCAAAGTTCGCCACGTAATTTTGATCAGAAAGCTGGGTTGTGCAACGGAACCAGACTTCAGATATTACGAATGGGGGTAAATATAATCGAGGGTAAAATCATATCTGGCAATATGCCATTCAAATTGAATCGGAGGCAATTCCCTGTTCAGGTATGCTTTGCTATGACCATTAATAAAAGTCAAGGCCAGACGTTGTCTCAGGTTGGTTTGTTTATGCAAAAGTCGGTATTCTCACATGGCCAGCTTTATGTGGCTGTATCACGAGTAAAGAGCAAGAATGGATTGAAGGTAATTTGTTGTCACATAGATGGGAATTACACTAATTCAACAGCAAATGTAGGTTACAAAGAAGTCTTATTTCGTTTGTAAATCTTTTTGTAAAATTTTTTAATGTATCGTATTTTCTATCAATTCTTCATTAAATCTACATCATTATTATATCTCATTTTTTAATTTATTAAGCTTTTGTTGGGAATTTTTTAAATAAATATATTTGAAGCATACCCGCCCATCGGACGGGTTATGTAGCTAGTAAGTATATATAAACTTGAGGTGACCAATGAACAGGTTGATTGAGGAGATATATACCGGGTCAAAACATGCAAAGTTATTGACTAGGTCAAAATAAATCGGGTTAGGTTGATATGAAATCATTTTGTCAAGATTTTTAACTTTATTGCGCAGTTAACTAATATTTTAACTAAGGGATTTTCTAATATTTGTTCCATGAGCATATAATAATAATGTTAAATGTTATTAATGTCCTTGCATTTAATTCATTAAAAATTTCATTTTCAATTATGGTAAATGTCAAATTCATATAACATAAACAAATTGATGATTTATGAATATCATTTTGCTCTAATTAAAAGAAATTATTTTATTATACGTTCATTATCATATGCTCACGACGTACAGAGTAGCAAAACCCTTTAACTAAATTGATAATAGGGGATCTATGAATAAATGTTACACCTTAGATGTCTTATTTGTTATACGTTCATTATCATATGTCTTATTTATTTGTGATATGAGATTACACAAAATAAAAAAATAAAAAAATCAAATTACCTATAGGTGAATGGGTCCCATGCATCAACAACAATTGCATCTGATTAGGGGTGAGAATTTGGGAAAAAAAACGGAACCGAATCGAAAACCGTCCGAAACCGAATCAAACCAAAACCAATAACATGTTATCGATTCATCGTTTACGATTTCGGTTCTATCGGTTTCGGTTCGGTTTTCGAATAAGGATGACCATTAATTTGGCCTAAAAAAATTGAACCGAAACCAAACTGGACCGAAGCCGAACCGAACCGAACCAAAACCGATAACATGTTATCAATTCGGTTTCGGTTTTGAGAATTCACCGTTTTCGGTTTCGGTTCTATCAGTTTTGGTTCGGTTCGATTCGGTTTTTGGACCGAGCTCACCCATACACCTGATTAACTACTACATTTACTAATGAAGCCCCTTTACCCAAGGCTTCTAGCCTAGTGGTATTTGGTGAAAAATAATGTGTTGTCCATCATGGGTTCAAGTTCCATCGTGGACAAATGGTGAGGTTTATTCTCCATAGGTGGAGGGTTCGAGGGAAGACATACTTCCCCTTGTGGATGTCACTGTCTAGGCTCGAAACACTAACTTACTAACTTGCCGTTTAAAAAAAAACTAATGAAGCCCCTTTGGCAAATATCGAAAATATATCAAGGACTGAAGTTGGAAAACTTAAAAGATTAGGCCGTTTGCCAATCCCCACACTTGTTGGAATTGTGAGTATTTAAAGGGTCCTTTGGATACACCAAATTAAGTTTCCATTTCAAACTCAGTGATAAGCTTCAATGGGGTGGATCGAGTATTACACGCCAGTCATAGTTGCATCGGTGGTTCAAATTATGTACGCAGGAGTGACTTTATTATCTCGAGCTTGTTTCTTGCAAGGAATGAGCCCAAGAGTTTTTGTCGTTTATAGACAGGCTTTTGGAACTTTGTTCATTGCTCCTTTTGCTTATTTCTCAAGGCATGTTCCAACACAATCAACTTCAATTATGTTATCAACATCGTACGCATTTTTTATTTTACTTTTGTCATGTAGATGAAGCATATGAATTCTATATATATTTGCAGGAGTAGAACAAATAGATGTTCTATGAATTGGAAGAGCTTTTCGTTAATATTCATTGCAGCCTTGATCGGGTAAATCGTTCTCAACTTTTTACGTTTTAGTATATACGTACTTTGTTATGTACTTTGGATTTGCCATTCGAAATCTATTTAACTCAAAAATATTAATTTTGGGAGAAAATCAACTTTCATATAAATTAAACTAAAAATTCAAGTGTGTAAAATACACGGTAAATAAGGCCTAGATTTTCGAACGCGCTGAAAAAGATAAATGGGCCGAAAACAAAGACTAAAACAAAGTCCAAATTTTTTTTAAAAAAAATCTCTCAAAATACAACATTATTTGCCCCGAAAGTTGTGTAAACCACCTACAATTGTTTACGATCATGTATCATCGTCGTAATGTTTGATTTGGCTGGTCTTACGCCTAAATCCAATACTCGCAGCAAAAGTTATGCTCATTTCAGCGCAAACATGTTCCTCTACATTTAGGCGTGAATAATCTGGGCTGCATCATAATTAAATAGTTCTTATTTCTTATATGCAGACTAACAATCTACCAAATGTTGGTATATGAAGGCATATATTTGGCCTCATCTACAGCAGCAAGTATTTTGTCTAATCTTACCCCTGCCATCACCTTTGTTGTAGCATCCGTCATTGGGTACGTAGTATGCTTTTACCCTATAGTGAAAAATATGAACTATTATAAATCATAAATTAATTAATTTGATTATAATATATCTGCATCTTTAGTTTGGAACCAATAAATTTTGGAAGCTTCCGAACCATGGCGAAAATATTAGGGACGGTTGCGTGTGTCACTGGTGCTGCTGCAATGGCACTCATCAAAGGCCCCAAGCTTCTAAATGGACAATTGCCTTCATCAAATTTGCTATTTTTAAATTTAACCGGAAGTGATAATCTTTGGCTTTTTGGCTGCTTATATCTTTTTGGTGCTGGTTGTTGCTGGTCATTTTGGGTAATTATACAGGTATTGATTGTCTAATGGATCTGAGTTTTGTCACAATAGAGAAAGTTTTGTTATAGTCATAGACTCAAAAACGAGAACACAGATAGCTCATGTTGATTCTTAAATACTTAGGACAATCTAATCCAAAAAACAACGTTAATTCAAAAAATATCGTGTATTTTGTTTTCAAAACCTGTTCAACCACAAGATCATGAAACAACCCGTTCATAGAATACTTAGTTTTCATAAATTTCATAACTAACTCTTCCAGCGTCTTAAACAAACATTAATAAGCCCCATATTTTCGAACTAGCCAAAAAACACAACCAGCTGAAAACTGGACCTAAAACAAAGTCCATAAGTTAAACAAAAAAACTAAAATTGCAAATAACTCCCAAAAATAACGATTTTGGGCCCGAAAGTTCAGTAAACCAAGACGTAGCCTTCGTCTACGGAATTTTTGACTCGCCAAACGCCTGAAACGGAGACCCGAGGCTAAAGTTATGCTCATTCAGTGCAGCCTCTTATTTCAAATTCATCAAATTTGTCAAAATATTGCAGGTACCTGTCACTAGAAACTACCCTGACCACTTATCTTTATCAGCTTGGATGTGTTTTATCGGGACATTGCAGTCTGCAGCGATTACAATTTTTACAGATCCGCACTTGGAAACTTGGAAAATTAGGTCGTATATGGAACTTGGATCTTGTTTGTATGCGGTAATACTAATACATTCATTGGTATTTATATTTAAATATGATAAAGCTTCATTTGCAACGGATTCTTAATTTATCAGGGTGTTTTTGCTTCGGGAATTGCCATCATTGCACAATCATGGATCATCGAAAGGAAGGGTCCGGTGTTTTCAGTAATATTCAATCCTTTAAATGCGGTCATAGTCACGATTCTTGCTTCAGTTTTTCTGCATGAACAAATATACATCGGAAGGCAAGTCAAATTCATATTTTATATTTACATTAAACTGTATGTTGTGCTAAAGTTTAAAATCTAAAAGCATGCTTTTAAGACTATTAATAAAACTCTGTGAATAGATGTCTGACCTTTTTGTGTCAAGCTTTTAGTTTCATGCATAAAAAGTGTTACTGAACCCCAAAAAAGGTAATCTTTAACTCACACTTCTAAAAGGGTCACTAAAAACTCGGATATAAAATATTCTAGTGGTATAGGGTGTTGGAAGGTGATCCACATTAGTCTGCGGTCATGGGTTTGAATTTCACTGTGGAGAATATGTGTAAATTTAAAAGTAATTTAAAAGGGTGTTCCACTGTTAAAATGATACACTACGTATTAACATTTTTCATTGTGTTACTAATGCATATGTCGTTAAAAGACACTTTCCTTAATTTGTGGTTATTTAATTTCAGCAAATTTGGAACTTTTGTGTCATATAATAAGGTGAACTAAATGATCTTCTTGGATATGTAGTGTGATAGGCGCATTTGGAATCATAGCCGGATTGTATGTTGTTCTATGGGGTAAAGCCAAAGATGTCGAAATGCTAAAAGAGGAACATGAGAAGAAGAATTTGATTATATCGCAAGATGATGAAATCGAAGTTTTGGTTGATGGGCCTAACTTGATGGATCCCCTATTGCCTAAGGAAATATAATCAACTAATTTTGATTCAAGTTATTCGAACAAAGCTTGATCACCAAATAGTTCCTTAAAGTTAAAAATGTAGCTAGGACGACCTTATGCTATATATGTTGTGTTTTTTCCTTCTAATATTACATAATCTAAATGTAACATGTTCATGTGTGAAGAATGATATGTTATGAATCGTGTATGCAAATTTTGTAGTTTGTACTATATATATATGGTGTGTTTTTTCCTCCTAATATTACATAATCTAAATGTAACATGTTCCTGTGTGAAGAATGATATGTTATGAATCGTGTATGCAAATTTTGTACTATATATATATGGTGTGTTTTTTCCTCCTAATATTACATAATCTAAATGTAACATGTTCCTGTGTGAAGAATGATATGTTATGAATCGTGTATGCAAATTTTGTACTATATATATATGGTGTGTTTTTTCCTCCTAATATTACATAATCTAAATGTAACATGTTCCTGTGTGAAGAATGATATGTTATGAATCGTGTATGCAAATTTTGTACTATATATATATGGTGTGTTTTTTCCTCCTAATATTACATAATCTAAATGTAACATGTTCCTGTGTGAAGAATGATATGTTATGAATCGTGTATGCAAATTTTGTACTATATATATGTGGTGTGTTTTTTCCTCCTAATATTACATAATCTAAATGTAACATGTTCCTGTGTGAAGAATGATATGTTATGAATCGTGTATGCAAATTTTGTACTATATATATATGGTGTGTTTTTTCCTCCTAATATTACATAATCTAAATGTAACATGTTGCTATGTGAAGAATGATATGTTATGAATCGTGTATGCAAATTTTGTACTATATATATATGGTGTGTTTTTTCCTCCTAATATTACATAATCTAAATGTAACATGTTCCTGTGTGAAGAATGATATGTTATGAATCGTGTATGCAAATTTTGTACTATATATATATATATATATATATATATATATGGTGTGTTTTTTCCTCCTAATATTACATAATCTAAATGTAACATGTTCCTGTGTGAAGAATGATATGTTATGAATCGTGTATGCAAATTTTGTACTATATATATATATGGTGTGTTTTTTCCTCCTAATATTACATAATCTAAATGTAACATGTTCCTGTGTGAAGAATGATATGTTATGAATCGTGTATGCAAATTTTGTACTATATATATATGGTGTGTTTTTTCCTCCTAATATTACATAATCTAAATGTAACATGTTCCTGTGTGAAGAATGATATGTTATGAATCGTGTATGCAAATTTTGTACTATATATGGTGTGTTTTTTCCTCCTAATATTACATAATCTAAATGTAATATGTTCGTGTGTGAATAATGATATGCTATGAATCGTGTACGCAAATTTTGTACTCTTCTACGGAGACATAATTTGGTCTGGGCCAAGCCTACCTTGCCCACGCTACCTTTGGAAGGAGTTTAATACTTAATATATACGAGTAATACAGTTTGTGAGCTGCTTGAGACAAATTAAAAAAATACTCAGAATAGACGCAATTAAAATGGAGTAAACCTTTGTTCCTCTAGTTGATTAGGATTTCGAGCCGAGCTTAAGTTCCCTGATGTTCAGCTCGCCAGACCTACAAGCCTAATAAGCTTCTATTAATTAAATACCTATATGTATCTTTTTTATATGAGATGTGCTAACCATTCTCTTAGAGCAATTATTAAGTATGGTAAAAATAGTTAATATACAATTAAAAGTAAAAGTAATTACTCACATGTGGTTAATAAAATATGGTGATTTTTTATTATTTAATTTATGTTGTAAATCAATTAGCTCAACTTGTAAAAACATTCTAACGACATTCTCATTAGACATGATACAAGTGTTATAAGATACAAAAGATACCAGAGGTATAGAAAGACAAGTGCACAACACCTATATTTATAGGGTAGAGTTTCATAACATATAGTTGTAGACTTTATGTCTACTTATGAATGTGCATAAATATTACATAATGTCTCCTAATGAAGGTGATCAATGTAATCAACTATTCAACTTCATATAAGTTACAACACTCCCTTGATTGTTTAGATTTACACCGATCAATAATTATATTCTTGATCTTGTATATTCAGACAATGCATCACATATTCTCCTCGTTAATCATTGCACTTAGGCAATGTGTACCATTTTCCTTATATAAAGAAGAAAAAAAAGAGGCTCTGCCTCATTTCTCAATTCTACTCTTCTAAATAGAAAACACAACATGCAAATTCAATTTATTACTATATCTTTTTAGGGTTTTGTTAATGACAATTCTTAAGGTTGTCACTAACATGCATAAAAAGTTTATATATTGATTAAAAAAATAATATTCTTAAAATTCGGAGGGTTGTCTTTTATTATTTTGCCTTCTTAATGACAATCCTAAGGGCCATCATTATCATTTTCCACTTTTTTAAAGGAAAAAAAAAGTCGAGTTGACCTCGAAAGCTCGATACCTTCACCAAATCAAGCTCAAGCTTAAAAATAAAGACTCGTAAAAAATCATGTTAAGTGTCCAGCTTAAATTTTAGTTGGCAAAATAAACTCAAACTTGTCTGAACTTTGACTCCTCTCGACTCAACTACAAACATATTTTTTTGGTCAGTTTTTTTATCAACGATAATTATAACCGACTTCTAAGAGCATCTCCAATGGTAGCTTTTTTAAAAGTTTATTACTATTTGAATAAGTCTTTGGATGACTTTTTACCCATTGGAATGACTAGCTTTTTTAAAAGTTTATTCAAAGACTTTTTTTCTACTAACCTTTTAATGGACTTTCAAAAGTTGTCCTTTTTAGTCCTCTATGTTTAATAGTTTTTCATTTTAAATTTTAGATATATTATACATAAATTCTTTATTATATTTTTTATTAGTTAATAAATAAATTATATAATATTTCACGTCAATTATTATAATATTTTTGTATGAGATATTTAAAAAAAATTATATGTAGTAAGATGTTATTAAAAATGTCAAATTATATAAGGGATATATATAAAATATTTAAGATAGATAAAGGTAAATTGGAAATATTATTAAAGGAAAAACTTTTGAAAAAGTTAATCATTGAAGATACTATTTATGTAGAGATTTTTTATTAGTATATTGTTGATGTGACAAAACCAATAAACTATTATAAAGCTTAACCATTGATGCTCTAAATTCATCTGTCCTTTTCCCCATAAGCCCATAATATAATATCTTGCTCCCTTTTCTTTTATCGTGGCACACCAACATACCACGTGTCCTAAGAAACCACGTGTCAACACCAAACCATCTGTCTGTCTATCTACGTCACCCACCTCCTTTATCCCGCTAATCCAAAACCTCCAAAAAACCCCTCACACAAACATACAATCTACAACCCCATTTCCGAGTACTGAAAAAAATTACTTCTTTTACATCAAGAAATACACCAACAATGGCCAATCATGCGATCCCATCATCAACTCCCTTAGGAATCAACAAACAAAAACCCATGAAACGCACAATCGTTCGCAAACACAAGAACAAAAACAAGAAACACACCAAAAAAGATTTGATCTTTAACAAAGTTATTTCCTACCTTTTGTCTGATTGTTACATGTATAACCCTTTGGTTTCTCCACAACCCACCTTCGATTTCCCTCCACCTAAGCAAATCGTCACTCCTCCTGGTAAATCTATTTTTACAATTAGGGTTCATCACTAATTCTGCTATTAATTGAAAAATAAAGAATCTTTTATATTAATTTTTTGGTGGTTTTTATTGTTGTAGGAAGCCATGAAGATGTAGCTTATCCGATTAAGGGAAAGAACAAGAAATTAATTGATAAAATCGTTAACTTTCTTGAAGCTGACTGCTATTTGTATTCACCATTGATTAGTAATCAGCATGAGAATAGTAATAAGAGTCATGCTGCAAGTCCAGGTACACTCTGTTTTAGTTTATGATTTATTAATTAATAATGTGTTTTAATTTGGTTATTATGTGGGTATTTAGGTAGTGTTTGGATTTAGTCCTGAATCACTTACCAGTATATATTTGATAGTAGGATAGAACGAGTTTTCATACCCGCCTCCCATGGTGGGTTTGGGCCCCAATTTTGACCCACGTACATGTTACCTGATCACTAGATGAAATTGGGAAAATGGGCAAAATTCATACGGTCACAACTTTCGGTCCAAGTGGGGTAGAGTTACAAGCCCATAGGGGACTAAAATTTCCTTATTTAGAACCCCAAATTCAATTTCTTCAAATCATAAAATACGAAAATTCCCTTGCTTTAAAAGATTAAAATTAAAATGATACGACCAATAGGTAAATGTTCAATGTAGTCAAAGAATTTTAGCTAGTACCAAGGGACAATTAATAGCCCTTTGATCAAAAAACGTCAAAGGTCAAGATCAATATTCAAACCATACAAACACATGTGCTTCAATACATCAATACCCCACCCACCTCCGGCGGCCGGCGGCGGACGCTGGCGGTGGTGGTCGAGACTTGAAACACATGTGTTTGAAACACATGTGCTTGAAACACATGAACACATGTGTTTCACCTTTTGAAACACATGTGTTTTGAAAATAAAGGAGTGTATATGTACAGCCAAACACATGTGTTTCATGACTTGAAACACATGTGTTTCGTTACTAGAAGCACACGTGTTTCACAAATAATAGTTGTTTTGAAAATAAAGGAGTGAATGAAGCACATGTGTTTGTAAGCTAAAAGCACATGTGCTTCACTAATAACAGTTCTTTTGAAAATAAAGGAGTGTATATGTACAGCCAAGCACATGTGTTTCGTGACTTGAAACACATGTGCTTCGTATGCTCCCCTGTGTTTAGAAACTCATGTTTTTAGTGACTTGAAACACATGTGTTTCGTGACTTGAAACACATGTGCTTCGAAGTACTATCTCGTTTGTATTTTGGAACACCCGTGTTTTAGTGAAGCACCTGTGTTTAAATACATCAATACCACCACCACCCCATTACCACCAGCACCTTCACTGGGCGGCGGGCAGTGGCCGACGGTGGTGGCCGTGATTGGAAGTACATGTGTTTGAAACACATGTGCTTGAAACACATGTGCTTGAAACACTGTGATTTAATCTTGACCATTTTGATCCAGTGGCTAGGATTTGTCCATTGGAACTATGCAAAATTCTTGGACTTCCTTGAAGACAACTCACGACCAATAATTTAGATGTGAAATTCCAATTTTACCATTTTAAATCACTTTTAGCAAGGGATACACGCATTCAGTTTAAGAATATAACCTGTACTCCCTCCATCCCAATTTTATTGTTCATGATTCTTTTTTTATTTGTCTAAAAGTTATTGTCAAAATTCCATTAATCAAAAAATAGTTGGGTAAATAGTTGGGTGGTAAAGATGAAATTTTTTTGTTTGGATTGTGTAATAAATGCATTTTTCTTAAAATGTGTGATTTTTGTCTGTAGACAATTATTATGAGACCGAAGGAGTATTTCACATCGTACTTAATGTTTGTATTATACAGTAATATTTAAAGAGAAATTTATTTAGTCATACCATTTGTTCCTACTCATAGTTAGGGATGGCAACTACCACCCGATCCAATGATCATCCACTCGATCCAATCCACATGTGGTGGATATGGATGAAGTTAAATGGGTGAATATCGGATGTGGAGCGGATATGGGTGTTTATTGGAGCGGATATGGATGTCGATTCTCAATCCATGGATGAAATCCACTAAACCCGAAATTAATTTTTTTGTGTTATAATTTTATATAGTTAAGAATATACATCTACGCATGACCCATTACTTTTGATATATTTGTGTAATTTGAATGCAACATGTATATCACAAGCATGCAAATATGAAACTAAAGAATGAGTCGATTAAATGGTCAATATTTCGGGATTAGCTACAAACCATGCTTTAAATTTTTATTATATCAAGTGATGTTTTGTATGTATCACTTCTGAATCAATATTTTTGTACTAACTACAAACAATGCTCTATGCATCGAATGTGAGTTAGTATTGATGTTTTCATTGTATCTTCTTTTAAAAGAAACTATGTATATACGCAACAAATATCGTAAATTGTGTATACACGTATCATACTTTCTTTAGGAAACAAATTAATTTTGATATCCAACGGGTATCTGTTTACCCGCTATAATCCAATGGATATGGATATGGATGGATGAAATAATTTTAAATGGATATGGATGTGGATATGGATGATGTAAATCTAAATGGATATGGATGTGGATACCGCATCATCCAATCCACATCCGATCCATTGCCATCCCTACTCATAGTCCTACACTTAATAAGATGATGTGTAATCCACTAATTCTCTCTCTTAATATTATCTGTTAGGAATATTATTATTAATATTCATTAAAGATTTGATTATGTCAAAACTACTAAACTACAAGGACCTAAGTCGATGATATGAAGTTCAAGATTCAAATAAAGATTTAGGAGATAATCATTAATGTAAAAAGATATAGTATATCTTTATTAGTTTAAAAGATTTAGCATTATCTTTTCCTTGTAAGTCTTGGGTTTTCTAGTATATAAAGAAACCTAATGACATAGAATTAGATGTTCTTGGAACCCACGTTTTAACGTGTTCGTGTGTAAAACCTAAGCCTCAAGGTCGTTTGATCCTGTTTAACAAAAACCGTTCTACATATTTATATGTAGAATTGGGGCTTTTAGTAATCATTGTATATAGAAGATGATGATGAAACCTTGTTTAGCTATACAAATCTGTTTATCTAATTCCGCAATTTTATGTTTTGTATATGCTTATTCCAGATCAAGAACTAACTATTCTTGAGCCTAAAGATCAACATTTATGAAGAGTTGTTCAGATCTTCACATTATCCATTGATTTTGACACATGTTTTTATCAAATGAGTATGATTATGAGTAAGAATAAATAGTAGGAATCAATATCATTACTCACTTTTAAAAGCACTTTATATCAGGTAATTTTCAGACTCTTGGGGTAAATAAAAGCACAGAAACACAAGGTGGTAAGTTACAACATACGACTCAAAAAAACATAGATGTAAATGGATCACTATGTTCAAGACCCGTTGTCACAAAAAGTGTAACTTATCATTAAACAGTGAAGAACATCGTTCACCAGAATCATCGCTCTAAATCCAGCCAAGGTCCTTAATTATTTGATCATGCTTTGACTTTCGAGGTCAAACATCATTCTTTCGTGAAACTTGTATGGTTGACCTCAAAAGTCAAAAGTAAGACCATCAGCTTCTTTTCGGGGATTGCTGAATTATTTTGTATTTCTATTTGTATCAGGGGCGTAATATGTGACAACAGCTGCAGAAGAAACGTCAGCATATATGATACTTAGTCATATGTTGAACTTGTAAATATTCCTTGTGTTGTGACCTTGCTAGTCTTGGATTGTAAATCGTTTTAACTTCTTGTATCTGATGGTGTATTATAATATGCTGAAAAAATTGATTTAAGTTAACTTAGAAAAAGGGTAATAATGCATTATATTCTTAATTTTTGCCAATATGATACATATATAGTGGCTAAGGAGCGACGTTGCATCTCGACTCTTAGACATTCTATTGGTGATCGAGCATAAGTTTGGTTATTGGTTATATATTAATGTTATATTAGTTTTTTCTTTCAAAACTAAGCATACGATAAATTTCGATCAAATCCCGTGATGATTAATAAAACTCATGACCAATCTTTAAAATTGAATTTATTAAATATGTATCATAATAGTATCTCTATCTTTACTATATATAAAGAGTTTACCCTTTCCATAATTAACAAGGCTGAAAATTCAGCCAACGCACTTGCTAATTATGAAATTATCATTTTTGATGGAAAAAAAGGTTGCCAATATTCGAACACCTGACGTACGGGTTAAACTATGACGCAACTACCACCCGGAGAAGCTTTGAGCTGCATTAATTTTCCTAAACAAATTGAATATATCATTTATCAACTATGTAGAAAAAAAGTCTTTTCATCACGCGGCCCATTATTTCATTGCTTTGTTTTGCATCCCATTGGCTTCGACCCATTTCATTTGGCCCATGATTTGTTCAACCGGCTATTCCAATTCTTCTACTATAAATGATTATCATTCACCCTATAAATACAACACATTGTTTTGAAATCTACTTTACGAAATCGTTCACCCTATCCGTTGTTTTCTCCCCCAATTTGTGGTAAATGTGTGAAATTGAAGCATTTTATCTTCTCTTTATCTCCCCTAATTTTCATATATTTATGGTTTGTTGGTTCAAAATCCATAGCGTATTTGTAAATATTGTAGAGATTAGCTGATTCTTTTGTTAATATTTGTAAAAATTAGCCGAAAATGTTTGCAAAATATTTGTAGCGATTAGCTGAAAATATTTGTTCTTGATTTGATTTTCGGTTTGGGGATAAGGTTGTGTAGAAGTGTAATGTTTAGGGTTTTTTTCTCCAAAAAGGTTTTTTCATTGCTAATGTTTAGGGTTTAGTTTGAAATCTATCTATTTAGTTTTCATAGATCCTATTTCGTTTTTTTACCTGAATTGTTATTTTATTTGAATTTTGTTTTGTTTGAACAGGAACAACTAAAGAGCAAAAAATAATTTTTGATTTCAGGTATGTCTTTTGTCAAATAATATTTGTTTTTATTATATTCATTTAATTTTGGTTCTGTTTTGCTTATTTAAGTTGATGTAATTTGAAATTAGTATGTCCAAACACTACTATTTTATAGATTGACCTGGTTTCTTACATATACAATGATATAATGTTTGTTATTTTGGTAGTGGAAAAATGTAGGTGTGTTAAATCAGTATAGACATACGCAACATTGTTTTTAGTTCAAGCATTTTTTTGGCAGAAGATTTATTTTTGAAGAAATTTGTTGCAGTGCTAAAAGATGTGAATTGTTTTGGCAGAAGATTTACTTTTGTGTCAATTATGTTTGAGGTCTAGGATGAAGAATTTTTAAAAAGGATACTTGGCATGTAGTGCTAAAAGGAAGTATAGAGTAATTTGAAAATCCTGTTTGCAAATAGTGGAAGTTAAAAAATGTCAGGATTTTTAGAACTTTTGTTTTGAGTCTTTCGACTGTTTGTTGGTCTTTTTCTGAAATATATCAAATTTGATGTAATTTTTCAAATTTGTTTGCTTTGTTGTAAACATCATACATGTATGAGGTTTTTTTTTTTGAATTTCGGTTCATGTGTATTTTTTAAGAAGCATAAGTTTCATTCAGCAATATATTTGATTCAAATAGTATAGGAATTTTAAGTATTATAGGGTTTTCACCAATATCTTGTTCTTTATAGTAGTTTATAATTATAAATATAATTATAATTATATATGTGTTTTAACTATTTTATAAGAAAATAATGGATTGTTTTTAACTACTTTTAATTTGTTTTTTATTTGGTAGGCGATGGATATGTGATTACAAGGATTCACCAAATGATATAATAAAGTTGAATGGAATGGATAAACAAGAACGATTGATGCATCAACTTCGATCAACTTTTTTTTTCATAAC
This sequence comes from Calendula officinalis, assembly GCA_963853835.1. NCBI lineage: Eukaryota > Viridiplantae > Streptophyta > Magnoliopsida > Asterales > Asteraceae > Calendula > Calendula officinalis. The sequence goes on from OY970828.1 coordinate 75,128,800, forward strand.
TTTGAGAAATTTTATAGTATTTTTTGTTATGTTTTGTCATGTTTGTCGGTATGTAAGCATGTACTTAGTAAACAATTTGAAAAATTTTCAATTTATCTTGTGTTGTGTTTGTTGTTTTTTAATTGGTTCGTGTTCGTGTCATTTTTCGGGCTGAGAAAAAAAACGTATCGTGCTACATAAAACGATAAGATGATTTGACAGTCTTTGCTATAACCAAATGAGACATTAGACAATTTTCGTGTTACTTGACACAGAATAACTTAATCCATTAAAATTAAAAAAAAAATTGAAAATTGCCATCACTTACCAGTCATACCACCACCAGCCACCGTCACTACCGCCGCCACCACCCACTAATTGGTCACCATCAAATTTAGTCACAAGGTACCCGCCGCCGCATTACGCGGGTACCTGCTAGTAATGTACAAATATCAATAGATAACATATAGCAATAACCTGGAGAACTAAACTTTCAATTTTGAGGGGTGTGGGATTCTATGCATTGGAGATGAAGAACAGAAGGCGACAAAAGCCTCCAATGCAACATTACACTCTTGAGACTTTGAGAGATACAAATGTAATATATAGTACAATATGAGCTGCTTTTTGTGCTTTGCGTTCAATGGCTAAAAGATTTTTACATAGGTAATGATCTAAGGCATACTTAAAAACAGATGGAGGCTTAATTTGCAAAAGATTTCGACATGAATAGTGAAAAGGGTATTTTGGTCTTCTCGTCAACCTACATCTCCCTTCACTTAAATCACGAGCCAAAGGGAAATTTTGTCCTTAGAACTTAGAAGGGTAATAACACATACTTCCTCCAACTTAAATTAAGTTATGCATTAAATTAAATTGCAATCAAAAGAACATAAGAGGGTTATATTAAATTAAATCAATGAGTCTCACATCTTTTTAAATAAAGTGAATAAAGTGAGGTTAATACTATTAAAAAAAAAGGGAGGTTAAATGTGTTATTTCACTATATTAAAGGAGATAATTATAAGATGTTAATTTCACTGTCTTTTACCAAGTAAAGTAAATTATTAAAGTGTAACATTTATTTTGATACACCTAACACCGGGGAAGACTATGAGAATTATTGGAATAACTTAGTTCCTAGAAAAGTTAATATTCTTGCCTAGCAACTTGTAAAGAAATATAGATCTTTTACAAAATTCAATCTCGAACAAAAAAAAATTTGATTTAGGTTCCATACAATATTCTATTTGTGATAATGTGCTTGAAGAGGAACCACATATTTTCCTCAAATGCAATGTTGCTAAAAAAAATGTGAAGCTTGATTTTTCAGTGGTGGCAAATTTAGCTATCAACCTCTCACTAAATTCGAGAAGCCCTCAGTCTTGTCGATTCGGATGGTCTTATGTGACGAAATAAAATTTTCTTTAGAGTTGTAATCCTATCCCCGTTTCTGGACGTTATATGATGCTTTAGAAAAAAAGAAAACATTTCATTAAAAAAAAAACTTAGGATTGATATTTTGATCGATGATGTTAAACATTTTTTCTTCCTTTGGATTTCTAGTAGGGGGAATGTGCATTGTAATTGGCTTGAGTGATATTGTAACCCTCTAGTTTCCATGTAACTTTTGTAATCTAGCCCCTTATTAGATTTTTATATAATATATCGCTGTTAAAAAAACACTTTTTTGCTATTTCATCTCAAATTGTTATATTTGTTGATGATTTTTAATCGGCTATATTATTTGGATATGAATCGATAATATAAAGCTAATGGGTATATATTGTAGGAGCTAATACCAATTTTCATTAAATAAAATACAATTACAATAAGGGAAATTGACGAATACGTTTACAAAAGATCGAAACAAAATAAATAGAACAAACAAGTACAAGGTTTTGGTTGAGTCTCGTGAAATTCACGATCCCCTTAAAATAGATTCGTTGTCTATTTCCCAGGGTAAAACAACCGAGTAGTTTTACACTACCGGATATAATCCAAGCCAGAACACTAACCAAAATTTAGAGTGTTTTCTAGGAGAGGAAGCTGAGATTTAGAAGAAGTAGGTGATCAAGGTGTGTCTACAAATGAGACCCAAGGTCTCTATTTATAGTGTAGAATGCCAAGTAATGTTTAATCAAAATATTAAATGCATTTAATACTATTAAACAAGAAATCAAAGCAGCAAACTGCATTTACTGCTGATTTTTCGTAACTGCCTGCTCAGTCCTTCTGGTCAGTCCAGCAAGTCAGTCTGAGAGATCAGTATTGGAAGTCAGTACGAGAACTCAGTGCAGCAGCAACTCAGTACTGCAGTCTGCGCAGCAGGTCAGTACTGCAACTCAGTATTGGACCGCAGGTCAGCGCATGAACTCAGTATTGGAGTGCAGGTCAGTACTGCAGCGCGGTACACGTCGAAAAACTCAGTAATGAGGTGGTCGGTATTGACCACTCAGTACTGCAGTCTGCGCAGCAGGTCAGTACTGCAACTCAGTATTGGACCGCAGGTCAGCGCATGAACTCAGTATTGGAATGCAGGTCAGTACTACAGTGCGGTACACGTCGAAAAACTCAGTACTGAGGTGGTCGGTATTGACCAGTCAGTACAGAGGAGGTCAGTATGAGACTGATCAATACTGAGACGGTCAGTATGAGACTACTGCAGTGTCGACGATATGCAAAAAATTGACCCGCACGAGCCCGGAATTTTGGAGCTGCATTCGTGTTCGCAGGTCGCTCGGGCGTACATGAGTTCAAGTCATTTCAGGCCACTCGGTCCAAATTATTTGCACCGCGCGTAGGCGTGCGGTAAAAACCCATGTATATGGATCTAATCTTCCATCATACTTCCAACCTTATAAACCAACAAATGGTTTGATAATTTTCCAATGTGGGATACTTTCCCAACTTCCCAATTTCAAGATTTCTTGAATTAAACACCCTACTTTGAGAGTCGATATCTCATTCACCACAATTCTCTTTGGACATGTTATATACCGTTGCGTAGCTCTCACATAGGAGAACACAAAGGTACCAACCCATAACTATATACTTCCTCCGTATCAAAATAAGTGACACACTTTCCATTTTGGGGTGTATCAAAATAAGTGACACACTTTGAAAATTTTCCTTATTTGGTAAAAATAGTGGGACCCATACCCACTAACTATCTACTTTAATAAAGTGAAATTACTCTTATACCCTTACTTTTACTTTTAAAACTCATTAATATCACTTTATTCAAGAAAAGTGGGACCCATTCTCCACTAACTATGTACTTTAATATATTTTAACCTCTACTTTAATCTTTTACCTCAAAAAGCGTGTAAGTCAATTTGTGTCACTTATTTTGATACGGAGGAAGTATAACAAATATATATAACATTATATAGATCCAGAGTTGGTGAGAAACCATTTTATCACAACTTTTTCCAATATATAGTGAAGGGCTAGTTACAGAACCCATTTTAGGCTACAGAACCAGCAGAACTCAATCTAAACCATTGAATTTCAAAATGAAATGATCATGGAAGATACATGAAGTGATTTAATGAGGGACCCACATGCATGTATGTTATTCATGCATGAAAACATATATGTTTTTGTGCATGTATGTTTTCATGTATGTATACATAAGTGTTATTTTTGCATTATTTGAACATATATGTTTTTCAGTATTTTTGATGTTTTTCTTAAAGTATATGTTTGGTCTTGGTTAAATGTTATTGTTTTGCATATTTTTTTACTAAATTCTAATATTCTTAGATGGGTTCTATTTGGTTCTACGCAATAAATGAGTTCTACAAATAGCTCGCCCCCAATATATATTACAATAAATAAATAAATATATAAATACAAATATAGATATGAGTATGTCATCACCTATAACATATCCAATCCATTACCCTATACACGACACCACACTCATTTTACTTATATACATTTTACAACGATCATGAATAGTAGCAACTAGGTGAATTTTTTTATTTTATTTTATTCAGTGCTGCCGCGTTTCTTGACTTCATGTGGGGATGTCCTATTTAACTTCATACAATACTTTTTCTAACATACGGAGTATTATTTTTTTCAATTTCAAGTTTACCAATTACTTTTCATACATGTGTGTATATATATATTTTAGCAATACTTTGACTAATCTCAAGGTAAATAATGATCCCGTAAGAAGAGGGTGAACCTCTGTTATCTTAAGATGATTTTTTTACTCCTAAAATATTTCTTAAAACTTATATTTTTAGTATAATAAAGTATTAATATAAAATTAGTAAATGTATTTGAGAGTTACGTCATTAGAAGTATCTTGGAAAAGAAATATCTTGAACCTATATTTTGCTACAAGCGTGTAGGTAATTCAATATGAAAGTGGGCTCTTCTTCTTCGTTTCAAGCAAGTCGACCATAGCGGGGAAAAAGACGACGAAAGCCTTTTTTCTTTCTTTTTATACAAATATCAATAAATAGTCTTTTTGGTATCATATGAAATTACACCGTGGCAACGCGCGAGGTGAAATTCTACTAGTTTATATAATTCGTCAAGTGAAATGATGTGCAAGTGGGTGTTTGATTGTGTAAATTAGGAAATTTATTTCATTTCATGCGAAGAAAAAAAAATCACTTTCAATAATTCATAGAACAAGATATAATAATAAACAAATCCTCATCAACCAATCAATCAAATCATGGTTTTTCTTTACGAAAAAAAAACTCCAATATTTCCAATTGGAAATGCTAATCTAAAGAAGTAATTGTATTATTCTATTTTAATTTACATTAATAAGAGCATCCCCAATGGTTAAGTTCTTAATAGCTTATTACTTTTGCCACATCAACATTTCACTAAGCAACAAGAGGAAGCGGTATGGTGGCGAAGGGTGGTGGGCGCCGGATGTCACGTCGGCTCGCCGAGCGCGCCACCACACAGTGCGCTACGCCAGTGAGAACCGGCGCCGGACGGTCGACGAACTCAACGAGCCAATCACACGCTGCCACGTGGACTAGCCGTTGGGCAACGGCTATTTTTGAAAAAAATTAATTTTTTTTTATTTTTTTTAAATAAACCTTTAACCCTTATAAATACCACCCCTTTTATACAATATTTCCACACAACATTTCTCACCATTTCTCAAACTAAACCCTTTCACACAATATTTTCTACACAATCTCTGATCAAGATGCGTCGAAATTTGATGGATCCCGGAAGTTATTCGTCCGATGTCGACGATGAGACGAATATTTTTTTTATGACTCAAGCGCATCAATATATGCAATGCCAACAAGCTCAACCAACCCGGAGTCGTGTGCCAGTCTATCGAGATCGTGAAGCTGCCGAGCAACGTTTATTGGACGACTACTTTGGTGATAATCCAAAGTACCCTGAGACGGTTTTCCGGCGTCGATTTCGTATGAGCAGGCGATTATTCTTAGAAATAGTCGAAGGTATTTCTAACTATACTGCTGAACCTCTTCCCAACCATTTTCAATTTTTTAAAGTACGACCGGATGCCACCGATTGAATGGGTTTTAGTGTTATAATGAAATGCACGTCTGCCATTCGCCAATTGGCGTATGGCATAACATCTGATTCACTTGATGAATATTTACAAATTGGTGAACATTGTGCACGTGATTGTCTAAATCATTTTACCAAGTGTATTATCGACTTATATACCGCTGAGTATTTAAGGAAACCCGACATCCATGACGTTCAAAACCTATATACAAAACACGAGAACGCTCATGGGTTTCCTGGAATGCTTGGTAGTATAGATTGTATGCATTGGGAGTGGACCAACTGTCCAAAAGCATGGCACGGCCAATATGGTAGGGGTGATAAAAAATACCCAACTATAATACTAGAGGCTGCCGCCTCGCAAGATTTGTGGATTTGGCACACATTTTTTGGGGTTACGGGTGCCAATAACGACCTCACTTTGTTAAATAACTCACCCTTGTTTGATAACCTTCTTGACGATTTTGCTCCTTCGGTTCCTTTTGTTGTAAATGGAGTGACTTATCCGAACGGGTATTACCTAGCTGATGGTATTTACCCACAATGGGCAAGCTTTGTCAAATCATTTACTGTTGCACGAGACGAAAAACGTGCTTACTTCAAACGAAGACAAGAAAGTGCAAGAAAAGACGTAGAACGTGCATTTGGTGTCTTACAGGGGCGTTGGGGGATTATTCGTCAACCGGCTCGTTCGTGGAGTGTCAACAAGCTACGTAGAACCATGTACGCATGCATCATATTGCATAACATGATTGTAAAGATCAAAACTTTGCCATAAGCGATATGAACGAGTTGTATGTTACTCCACAACTTAATTTAGAACGTACTTTGGCCGAGAGAGCCGAAATACAACGACTGAGATCAAGGGAATTACGTGATAAACGTACACACGAATCGCTCCAACGAAATATTATGGACCATATTTGGCAACGATATCAAGAAAATCGTGTGTAATTTTCGGGAATTTTTTTAAAAAAATTCGGCAATTTTTTTTTCGGTTTTTTATTTATTTATTCGATATTTGTATTTTTTAATTTGTAGTTTGTATTTGTTGTTTTAATGAAATATTAAGTTGTTTGAAAAAAGGAAAAAAAAAAAAAAAGAGGTGGGGCCCAAATGACTTAAGTGATGGTAGAGGGGGTATTTGGGGGTTTTGAATGTGAAATGTGAAGTGGTGATGTGGCGCAGATGTGGCGCTTTGGCTTAAGCCACCACACCTATCTCTCTAAGCTATTCCTAAATAGTATCTCCAATGGTTAACCTTTCCAAAAGCTTTTTCCTTTTATAATATTTTTAATTTACCTTTATCTATCTCAAATATTTTATAAATACCCCTATATATAATTTGACAATTTTTAATATCTTACTAAATATAATATTTTTAAAAATGTCTAATAAAAAAATTATAATAATTAACATTAAATATTATATAATTTATTTATTAACTAATAAAAACATAATAAATAATTTATATATAATATATATAAGGTTTAAAATGAAGAGTGATTAAACATAGAGGACTAAAAAATGCAAACATTGAAAGTAGATTAAAAACTTAGTAGAAAAAAAGTCTTTCCAATAAGCTTTTAAAAAAGCTTGTTATTTCAATGGTAAAAAGTCATTAAAAGACTTATTATAATAGTAATAAGCTATTAAAAAAGCTACTATTGGAGATGCTCTAAGAAACATCAGGTAAATGCATAGTTTAACATATTTTATTTAGAAAAATGACATCAACTGCTACTAAATTTTTCTATATATCTTTTTACTTATCCGATCAATATAAGTATACAAAATACTATGACATTAAAACATAAAATTAATAAATTTTACATATTAATTGTTTTATATGCAATAAAATAATATAGGAAGATTCAATAAAAAATAATAAAAAATAATTTAAGCTTTAAAATTAATTTAAATGATTTTTTTGTGTGGATATCTTTTTTTATGGAGAATAAATTTGTGGACAAGAAGAATGAGCAAATGGTTAGAGGGTGGGATTGGGTGGAGTGGCTACCAAGTGATCCACGTGCATACTCCGCCGTCCCAACGAATTATTTTCAAAAATAGGCTTATTTTGATTTGGTTTTTCACAAATAGGCTTGTTTTTTTTCGTTTTTCAAAAATAGGCTTTCCAGAGACCCGGAGGCCGGCTTTCCTATCGAATTCGTCCTCCCCGAGGCCGGCTTTGGGCTGGTATGACACATGGCGCCCGAGGCCGGCTTCACCTTAAAAATGCCTCCCCGAGGCCGGCTTACAAGTCTACAAGCACAAGGTACAACTCGTCAATGCAGTACTTGTTCTAGCAATCACAGAAACGTTTCTGCTTAGTTGCCGTCTTCCGTCGCCGATGATTTTCAATTTGCCCCCCAAAGTCAACCACCTTTCTTAGATCTATATATATATATATATATATATATATATATATATATATATATATATATATATATATATATATGCAATCACAGAAACGTTTCTGCTTAGTTGGTAAAGCGATGACTGTTCTTTATGGTCAATGTCTTAACCCGGGTTTGTGTTTACAACTTGTGCGCTCTACAACATAATTGTTGGGACTGTAAAACTGTTGTGATGAATATGGTAATAATAATAATACTCCCTCCGTCCCTAAATAAAGTTCCCATTTGTGTTGGGCACAACATTTTAGGAGATAGTTAGTGGTGGGGTATTTGGTATTACTTTTGAATAAAATATAAGGTTTGATTGGAGAGAGAAAGTGTTTTAAGAGATAGTTAGTGGCGAAAGTATTGGTAATAATATTATTATATTAAGTGGGTCCCTTAAGTTTTAGAAATGGGAACTTTATTTAGGGACAAAACTTGAAGGTGAAATGAGAACTTTATTTAGGGACGGAGGGAGTAATTAGAAGAAGAGGCGGTGATGATGAAATTGTTGTTGTATGAGTAAATCGAGCAGATTTGAGATTTTCCGTAGCTTGGTTGGGCAAATTTCCGGCTGTTTTATAACAACCTCATGATTTGCAGCCATGGCGGTTTAATCCTTTCGCTTTGATTTTTTTAACAGATCTGAGTCTCGCTAGAACAAGTACTGCATTGACGAGTTGTACCTTGCGCTTGTAGACTTGTAAGCCGGCCTCGGGGAGGCATTTTTAAGGCGAAGCCGGCCTCGGGGAGGCCTTGTGTCAGCCATGTGTCAAACCAGCCCAAAGCCGGCCTCGGGGAGGACGAATTCGATAGGAAAGCCGGCCTCCGGGTCTCCGGAAAGCCTATTTTTGAAAAACGAAAAAAAACGAACCTATTTGTGAAAAACCAAATCAAAATAAGCCTATTTTTGAAAAAAATTCCGTCCCAACAAACCCACGATTTCAAGACCCCATTTTTTACTTCACATCAAAAGACAATTTACCACTTTATTTACAATTCTCAGCTGCGTCTGTAATTTGTGTCGTGTCTGTGTGACTGTGTGCTGGCATGTTCAAGCTAACGACTAATTACCGTTTTATTATTTGTGTTAAAAAGGTAAATCTAAAAGAAATAAGTATTATTAATTAAAAATACTATATATAAATATCAAAACTAATTAAAAATACAAGGAAAATGTATTATTTAATTAGACATATTATCTTGCGGTAAATAATAAAATGAAGTAAACACAAATAGGTATTAATAACATTACTCTAAATCTTAATAAAATAAATGACTACAATTATATGGCGTAAATAAATAAAAACTTTTACTTCGTATATATTACATTTATGCATTTTGGTGTAACATGATAACAATGATAGATAGTCAAAAAAAACTGTTTTTTATTCTTTGTAAAATATTATCTTCTAAATATTCATAGTTGATGCATTTCACATAACGATATGTATTTTAATACTGAAAATTAAAATTTAAACTTTTGATATTTTTATAAAAAATTTGATACTTGATCATTTAAATAAAATTATCTAAGTGTATCATTTGGACTTTTTTCACATGTTTACACTCCTGTATTTTATAGGTCTTGTGAGGTTAGTAAATTTATATTTACATTATATGCAAGTTTACTAGTTATTCGTTTTATTTAGACATGAAATGAATTAAAGTTTAGATCATAACTTATAAGTTAACAAATTGATAAATTTTGAGGATTAAAGATAAACCAAAAAGAAAAAAATCGAAACCAAACTGAATTATTGAAGAAAAAAATGAAAAATTGAAACCGAGAAAGCCGAAACCAGGTTAGAAATTCTTAAAATATGAAATTTCCACTATAAAAATTGATTTTAGATAAACAAAAACCGGCATATGCTCACTCCTAATATAAAGTAAAAGTTGTGTACAAATATGCATTGAAAAGCTATTATAGGTGCAAAAGATTATAATTAGTTAATAAATTGGTCTAGATCAATTAATTACCAAGGATAGCATTGGAAGTTTTCTTTTAAAAAAGTTTGAGTTCATGACTTGCTGACGGTATTCCTCAGTAGATAAAACAAGAGGCGATGTTTATTCCCCAAGAAAATATAAATACCCTAAGATTTATTATAGCATTTTCTCACTACAAGAAAAATCTCAAATAGCTACGGTCAAATTCCGTAGCAAAAAGCTGATTTTCCGTAGCTAAACATGAATAGCTACGGAAAATGCTACGACCCCATTCCATAGCAAATTTCTTCCTAGCAAATAAGTTTTCGTAGCCAAATCCGTAGCAATGTTGTCATAGCAAAAATCCGTAGCCATATTGGCGTAGCAAATTCCGTAGCCGTATTGGCGTAGCAAATTCCGTAGCCATATTGACGTAGCAAATTCCGTAGCCGTATTGGCGTAGCAAATTCCGTAGCCTTATTGGCATAGCAAATTCCGTAGCCGTATTGGCGTAGCAAATTTCGTAGCCATATTGGCGTAGCAAATTCCGTAGCCATATTGGCGTAGCAAATTCCGTAGCCATATTGGCGTAGCAAATTCCGTAGCCATATTGGCGTAGCAAATTCCGTAGCCATATTGGCGTAGCAAATTCCGTAGCCATATTGTCATAGCAAAATACATAGAAATATTGTCGTAGCAAAATCCATAGTAATATTGTCATAGCAAAAGTCATAGTCACATTGTCGTAGCAAAAGTTGTAGTCATATTGTCGTAGCAAAATCCATAATTATAATATCATACTAAATAATAAAATAGCAATTACTAAAGATTCAAAACCAACTTATAATATAATTTATTTTTGTTACATAAAAAACAGAAGCCAATTCATTAAACAAAAGGGAATTAAAAACAAGTCAATACTCAATAAATGATATACTATTTGTGATTTGGAAACATGTTGACATGTTCTTTAAAAGCTTTAATAACAGTCATTGTATGTGCAAGCTGTTATTCAAGTTTCTCACTTTTTGCATTGCGTCTTAGTTAACCCCTTCGAATGTTCAATCTCAGTTTTCGTATCCACAAGCTTTTTACGGACATCATTACCCGACACATATAAGATGTCTATTCTATCATCAATAACAGACATATATTACTTCACTCAACACATTGAAAGTATAACAATTTGACCAATAAAAGTAAAAGAGTCCGACCTGAATGTTAGGAGCACAACCACCTTGATCACCAACATTGGTAACATCACAACCATATTTATTTCTAATTACCGACTGAAAAACGCAAAAAATATAAATACAAAAACAACAAGGGAAGAAAAGGCAAAGAAATTAAACTAAACCATTTCATAATCATCAATAGCTTGATCTCAACACCAACGTCATCCACATCATCCCTCACAAAATCCAAAAACGTCTACTTCTTCACCCATGTAATCAATTACACCAACTTCATTATTAGGCATCATCTATTCCCTTCATTAACCACAAAAAATCCTTTAGTAAGATCTACAATCGAACAATTTAACTACATGATCGACATATTACAGTTAGTTGAATATGCAAAATAAATTATTAGTTGTGAAACAAATGCTAAGTTATGTTGGGTAAGGTGAAACTTGAATGAAGAAAATACATAGTGAGAATCGAGAAGCTTAAATTAAAAAATATTAATGTTCTTTCATCCCCAAAATATTTATGTTCTTTCATTAATCTCAAAAAATCCTAAATTTTGAAAAATTACTATCCATCGTAAAACTGCCGTCATTGACTGATTTTGATTTTTAGATACAGAAAAACATATGTAAAACGGAGGTACTAACCTGGTGTGAACGGTGGTGAAAAGCTGCTACATTAATCTTCAAAATGACCTAATAATCTTGATAATAACGTAATATAAAGAGATCAAAATAAGTCAATAACTACTTGGCCCATGACTCTAACTCCTTCTACATAATAGGAAACAAGGCCTTAATTATAGGAACAAATTAAATTTATAAAGTAATAAAATCAAAATACGATTTTCTATCAAATATACGTAGATAACACGTAGATAACACTATTTTTTGATAGAGAACTCATTTGCTACGGAAACCAATTTTTGTTACATAAATATCGAGATAAGAACAATTTTGACGGGACCTAGTTTCTTGAAAATGAAAGATTCAAATTGTGTTACATAAAATATCTAACTACATTATATTGAAGCTAGTGTTATTGTAATCTAGCAATTGCAAGCAACAAATCAAAACAAATACGAAATAAAAGTATACCGATTAGCATGACGAAGAGCAGCAAGACCAATAAAATTATACCGATTATAATTATTTTGTGGGTTTTGTTAATTGAAGTGTGTCCAGCTTTTGCGCCTACTTATAGGCTTACCCATTTGATCAAGACATGTGTCATAATTAAGGTATAATATTAGAACAGAGATATAGTGGATTATACATGTCATCTTTTTGGTGGTAGGGGTGAAAGTAAGTCAAGATGTTTGCTAGCTACTCGAGCTCGGCTCATTAAAAGATTGATAAAAGATCGAGTTAAATGAGTTCGAGTCGCGCTTAAACTTAACTTGGAGGTCGATTACTAAATGAGCTCTAGCCTAAGCTTCAGATATAGAGTTCGCTTGAATTCGTTTAGGCTAGCGAGCCTAAATGAGCAAATATATATTAATTATAATAAATTTAAGATTACATATTATATATTTTTACAATTATCTTTCTATGTATATTAGACACATATATGTATACAATATAATATAAAAATGAAATGTTTACATAATATATTAGACATGGTTTATAAATAGACTTTTGTTGCAAAAAAGCTATAGAACATCAATCCGTAGTAAATTCCGTAGCAAAATTGCTATGGAATCGAGTTCATTGCAATTTTCCGTAGCAAATTCCGTAGCCGAATAGCTATGCAACCTAGTTCTGTAGCAAAATTCTTGTATCACAATAGCTACAAAATTTCATTCGGTAGCAAACTTGCTACGGAATTAAGTTCCATAACATTTTCAGTAACCAATTTGCTACGGATATTTCCCCCGTTGAAAAGTAGCTACAAAGTTCTTTTCATAGCAAGATTTCGTAGCCGAATAGCTACGAAACCTAATTCCGTAGCAAAATTCTGTAGCAAAATAGCTATGGAACATAGTTTCGTAGCAAACTTCTGTAGTAAAATAGCTATGAAATTTCATTCTGTTGCAAATTTGCTACATAATTAAGTTCCATAACACTTTCGGTAACAAATTTGCTACGCATATGTCCCTCGTAGCAAAGTAGCTACAAAATTCTTTTTTCGTAGCAAGATTCCGTAGCAGAATAGCTATGCAATCTAGTTTCGTAGTAAATTCTGTAGCAAGCTAGCTACGTATTAAAATTCCGTAACAAAATTCCATAGATAGTTTGGGGTTTGCTACGATTTGAAACTCCGTAGCATATTCCGTAGCAAAATTGCTACATAATCGAGTTCGTTGCAATTTTCCGTAGCTATATCGGAATTTTCTTGTAGTGTCTATAATAAAAATAAAGATATTCATGAACATTGTATTTGGTTATAACTTCTAAAAATATACTTGTACTTGAAAAACACAGGACAAAAATGTTCATGTCTAATGCTTTTCTTTAATTTTACATATTACAGTGTTATGATTGATTGCTTTGAAATAAAATATCACATATGAGGATCACGAAAATCATTTTATAATTATAATTAAGATAACGAACGTACGATGCATATTGTTCATGAACAAAAACACAATTGTCTTATTCACATTTTTGATAAAACAAACAACTCAAAAAAAAAAAAAATCCATAATTCCATATGTATTAGCCAACTTTTTTTTTGAACGAAAAAAAAAACATTGGAAGTATAACATTTAAATAATTAAGTCAATTGTCATAGAGCTCTTTGAAAGGAGGTCAAGGCATCTAGATTAAAAAAATAATAATAATAAAAAAAATAAAAAAATCTAGATTAAGTGTAGGACTAAGGGACTGAATTGCTCTATCCTGGACCAATAAAAAAATGGCTTTCTTAATTCAAAATGTGTTGGATAAAATGGTGTAGATTAGGGAGTGTGTGTGTTTGCCGTTCAAAAAAAAACTTATCCATATTAATACATCATATATAACTCATTATAATCTTTTAACTAAAAATAATAAAACTAATAATGTATCAATTATTATAATACAGATATAGTATAGGCATAGATAATTTAGTTATATTATATACTTCAATAAAATAATATTATTATATGTGTATCATCTTATTGGGTGTACAAATCACATTCGTCTCAGTTACAAAGCTCATTTCGATTCGAGTCTTTGTTCAGAAAAAACATCCATCTACCATTACACATTGATCTGATAAAAGAATGGATCGATTCATATTAAAAAATCTCATTTCATTTTTCAATTAGTAAAATAATTAACATGTGTAATCTAATAATTGAGCGAAAGTCATCCACTAACGGCTAACCACATAACTATGATATGAGTTACTACGAGAGTAGAGTGCCCCTATAGAAATTCTAACTTTATAGGGGAACATATGCGTATGGTCCACCACCCATGTGTGCACATGCAACCATCAAACCTACGCAACTTACATAAATATTAAAGATCATAAATATTGGAGCAAAACACAGATCAACTTATTACTGATGCTGCAGTTAGTACTGATCATACTTAGTACTGATGGGGCAGAAACATTTACTACTGATGAAGTTGATACTAGTGAAAACTATAACTAAGTTACTACTGATCAAGGCTTATTGAAGATACTACTGATCAATAGTAGTTACTACTGATGTTGGTTTTGGACTTACTACTGGTCACCAAACTTACTACTGATGATATGAATTTACTACTGGTGATTGCAGAATACTACTGATACGCGTTTTGGAAGCATATCAAGTCCGAGATCTTCGTAGAAATAGTTATAGAATGTAAATCAATGTATATCTTTATAATTCGAATGTAAATCAAGTCCTAGAATAACTAGGGTAAATAGTTTAGCTTCAAGGACTATTATAAATAGTTCCTTACGAATTGTAAACGTACGTGTGTATTGTTAACTCGATAATATACATTGAAGCTTTTTGTGAAACTGTGTTCTTAATATTTTCGTTTATTATTTACAGTTCATCGTTCTTAATATATTGTTATAGTGTTGATCCGCTGCAACTTCTATAATCAATTAGATCTAAAGGTGTTTATTGACTAATCTATAGTTAATCGATCCTGACAAGTGGTATCAGAGCTTATTGGTTCTAGATCTACTATTCGTTAAGAACAACAAAAAGTTTTAATCTTTAAAACACACACATTATTCATCATGACTGATAATAATGAAAGCACTCGGGCCAACAAAATCCCTATACTCACTCCCAACAACTTTGGGATGTGGAAGAATCGTATTAAGCAATACATGCTTAGTACAGATTATTCTATGTGGGAAGTTGTCCTTGAAGGAAACAAAACTGGTCCTGGTCAAGCAAGCAGCTCTGCAACTGAGGCAGACAAACTTAAATGTGAGAAAGAGAAGAAAGACAAGGGAATCGAACTTAAAACTCTAAGCACTCTCCTACTGGCCATTCCTAATGACTATCAACATCTCTTCGTTGAGTATGATGATGCAAAGGTGCTTTGGGAAGCACTGGAGAAGAGATTTGTTGGCACCAAGAGCACCAAGAGGATTATGAAGTCTGTTCTCAAACAAGACTTTGAAAACTTCAAAGGAAAGCCCAATGAAACACTCACTCAAGTGTTTGACAGATTCAACAAGCTAATTGGTGCACTTAACCAAGTTGGGGTTAAGATGGACCAAGAAGATGTCAACATGAAGTTCCTAAGGTCTCTTAGTGAAGTATGGGCCATGTATACAGTGGTATATAGACAAAGAGATGCACTAGAAGAAAAGGAGTTGGATGAACTCTACAATGATCTCAGAGTATTTGAAACTGAGGTAAATCAAAAGAACCCTTCTATTTCTTCTAATAATGCTGCATTTGTATCTAGTACAGGTCAAGGTCAAGAAACCTCCACAGGAAAGGCTGCAGATTCTGAAGATGCTGCAAGAGAATCCGTTTTCACTAGTCATGTGCATACTGCACTGATTAGTGATGATTTGGAACAATTGAATCGAGATGATCTTGAGGAGATGGATCTTAAATGGCAGATGGCTATGCTGAGTCTAAGAACCAAAAGGTTCTTAAAAAGGACTGGAAGGACAAGTCTCAACTACAATAAAGGTGACAAAGCTGGATTTGACAAAACTAAAGTCAAATGTTACAACTGTAACAACCTTGGTCACTTTGCAAAAGAATGTCCTCAGCCAGACAAAAGATCAAAATCAACTGCTCTTGTTTCACAACAAGGACAAGGATATGACTGGAGCTTCCAAGCAGAAGAGCATGCTCAAAATCAAGCTCTCATGGCCTTTACTGATAACAAAACTGAGGTAAAACCTAAACCTTGTACTTCTGAATGTGCTAAAATTGATAAAAATTTAGAAAAAGAAAACACTAAATTAACTGAAGATTTAGCAAAAGCAGTAACAAGAAACCATGAATTTGATGGTGTGATTGCTGATCAAGAACATCAAATAAAGGTGTACCAGATGATTGATCAAAGGATAAAGGAAGAATTGCTTCAAGCTGTAGATGAGAAAGAGTTTTATGAATTAAAAAATAAAGAATTAACAAGTAAATTAGAAGAATGTCAACTTGAAATTGAACAAAATAAACTGACAATTAAAAAGTTTGAAAGAAGCACTAAAATTCTTGATGAATTAACTAACAATCAAACTACAGAAAAAGTTGTACATGGGGTGGGATATCATGCTGTACCACCTCCATATAAATTCATTCCTCCACTTAAAAACAGTTCAGAAAGAATCATTAATGAATTAAAAATTGAAAATCAAACTGAATCATATAATGAAACAACTGAATCAAATAATTCTTCTGATGATGATCAATCAATTGAATTTACAATTTCTCAAACTGAATCACCAAAATCAATTGATACAAGTTTTCACACAGCACAAAGTCCAAATGAATCTCCTAAATATGATGCAGAAAATATACCAAAAATTCTAAAAAGGGGAAATCAAAGAAATAGGAACCAACTCTTAGAACAAAGAAAAATCATAAAGGCTCAAGATAATAAATTAAAATGTGTTATTTGTAACAAAGTAAATCATTTAGCAAAGGATTGTCACTTCAATCCAATAAACTGCAAAGAGTTAAGGGAATTTAAAATGTTTAAAGAAAAAGCAAAAACACAGAAATTAAAAGATACTAATGGTCCTTCAGTAGTAAATAAAACAAAAATTCCAATTGCTGAAACACCAAGATTTGGAAGAAGTGCACCAAGATTTGTGCATAACAGAAGAGTTGGAGGCCCAAAGAACAGCAATTACATCAAGAACAATGAAAAATCCAATCAAAATAAACAATATTTTAAATTTTCCAACACCAGTAAAAACTTTAACAATTTTACTACTGGTGTTAACCCTAATTATAATGCTGTAAGGTACCAGTACAAAAACACTACTGGTAAAAACCCTAATTACAAAAATACTACTGCTCCTAAACCAACTTTCAAATATACTACTGGTGTCAACCCTAAAAACACTACTGGTCATTCTAAACATGGTAAGTACCCAAATACTACTTGTCCGTCAGTAGTAAAGTATTCAAAAGCAAAAAATCATGGGTATAAACCACGATCAGTAGAAAATTCAAACACCAGTAACATTTTTAAAAGCACAGTAGTAAAACTAAACACCAGTAATAAACAAGTATGGGCACCAAAAATATTTAAAGTTAAATCTCCAAAAGCTTATTTCTCAAAGGATGAACCCAAGACATATAAAGCTTGGGTTCCCAAACTTAACTAATCCTTTACTCTCTTGTGCAGAGCATTCAGATCCCAGAAGAAGGAAGAACATGGCATATTGATAGTGGATGCTCAAGGCACATGACTGGAAATCTACAAATTCTTAAAGATTTCAAGTTATTTGATGGAGGATATGTGGCATTTGGTGAGAACCCACAGGGAGGTAAGATTACAGGTAAAGGTACTGTTACAAATGGCAAAATTACCTTTGATGATGTATTTTATGTAGCTGAACTAAAATACAATCTTGTCAGTGTGTCTCAAGTGTGTGATAAAAAGAATAAAATTCTTTTCACAGACATTGAGTGCATCATTCTTTCTCCTGACTTTAGTTTAGATGAAAAATATGTTGTTTTAAGAACTCCAAGGAGAAACAATGTGTATTGCCTGGATATAGGGGGAGAACTCATTTCTTCAAATGAGGTCAACTGTTTTATATCCAAGGCAAACACCACTGAATCAGAACTATGGCATAGAAGGATGTGTCACACAAATTTCAAAAACATGAACAATTTAGTAAAAAGAAATCTGGTCATTGGACTATCTCAAAAACAATTTATGTGTGATCATCATTGTGTTGCATGCCTAAAAGGTAAACAACACAAGTCTTCTCATAAGTTCAAAACTGTGAACTCTATTTCTGTTCCCTTACAACTCTTACATATGGACCTTTTTGGACCTACAAATGTAATGAGTATTGGAAAGAAACAATATTGTCTTGTTATTACTGATGACTTTTCCAGATATACATGGGTTTTCTTTCTCAGGACAAAGGATGAAACAAGTGAACTCATAAAGAACCTAATTGTCAAACTGGAGAACACATCTGATCAAAAAGTTAAAGCCATAAGATGTGATAATGGCACAGAATTTAAAAATGCTAACTTAATTAACTTTTGTGATCTGAAAGGTATTGACAGGCAATACAGCTCACCTAGAACTCCACAACAAAATGGTGTAGCTGAAAGAAGAAATAGAACCATCATTGAAGCAGCAAGATCAATGTTAGCAGATTCAAAATTACCAATCACTTTTTGGGCAGAAGCTGTTAATACTGCCTGTTATGTTCAGAACAGAGTATTAATAGTGAAGCCATATTTTAAAACACCATATGAACTTTTTAATAAAAGAAAACCTTCTATAAGTTTTCTAAAATCATTTGGTTGTCCTTGTACTATTCTGATTACAAGAGAACAAATTGGTAAGTTTGACTGCAAAGCTGATGATGGAATCTTTGTGGGATACTCTACTCAAAGCAAATCATACAGAGTATTCAACAAAAGACTAAGGATAATTGAAGAAAGCATCAATGTATCCTTTAATGAAAATGTGTCTAATGAACAAGGAAATGGTCCAGATTGGCTATTTAACATAGACAATCTAACCAAATCTTTTAATTCTAACATGGATTTCAATGCAGGTAATTCAAATTGTCACACTCAAAAGGAAGGAACATCATCTGTCAATACTGGTCAAGAGGAGATGAGATACATAGTAGTTAATACTGCTCCAATAGTTAATACTGAGGACAGTAATAACTCAAATTCTGAAACCAGTAGTAACTCTGAGAATAAGGACAGTAGTAATTCAAATACTACTGATACCAGTAATAGTACTCAAAATATTACTGGTCCTAACAATAACCTAGATTCTCAAGATACTACTGATACCAGTAACAATAACAATACTACTGATCTCAATGAAGACAATAGCAGTAGTAACTCTGACCAAGATGATGATGAACCAAACTTCAATGACAATGAAGGATCACTAGAGGAACAACTGCCTGAGACAAATGAGTCCAATCTTGAAAATCAACTAGTAGTTGATAAAGCTACAACCACAAGGACTCAGAAGAACCATCCATTAGACCTTGTTCTAAGTGATGTTAACTCACCACTGCAAACAAGAAGCAAATTAAATAAAAGCTTGACTGCAAATATGTGTAATATAAGTTTAATTGCTAATGAATGTATGTTTGAATGCTTTCTGTCTCAGGATGAACCAAAGAAGATCCAACAAGCAATGAAGGACTCAAACTGGATTGAGGCAATGCAAGAAGAACTCCTTCAATTCAAGTTACAAGCTGTTTGGACACTTGTACCTCTACCCAAAGGAAAAAGAGCCATTGGAACAAGATGGATCTTCAGAAACAAGAAAGATGAAAGAGGTATAGTGATCAAGAACAAAGCCAGACTTGTAGCCCAAGGATACACTCAAGAAGAAGGAATAGACTATGATGAAGTATATGCTCCTGTTGCTAGAATTGAATCCATAAGAATATTTCTAGCATATGCTTCATTCAAGAAGTTCAAAGTCTATCAAATGGATGTGAAGAGTGCATTTCTATATGGGAAGATTGAAGAAGAGGTCTATGTATGCCAACCTCCAGGTTTTGAAGATCCAAAACATGGTGATTATGTGTTCAAACTAGATAAAGCTCTGTATGGCCTACATCAGGCACCAAGAGCATGGTATGACACATTATCATCATACCTATTGAAGAACAACTTTAAAAGAGGAGCCATTGACAAAACTTTGTTTACAAAGAAAGTCAAAGATGATATACTACTGGTACAAATCTATGTAGATGATATCATCTTTGGTTCAATAAATGATGTATTATGCAAAGAATTTGAAGAACTGATGCAGATTAAATTCAAGATGAGCTCTATGGGTCCAATGAACTTCTTCCTTGGACTCCAAGTCAGTCAAAGAACAGATGGTATTTTGATAAATCAATCAAAATATGTCAAAGACATCTTGGAGAAATTTGATTTGAAAGACAGTAAGAGTGCAAGTACACCAATGGAAACACACAAACACCTACATCCTGATGTTGAGGGGGAGGATGTAGATGAACACTTATATAGATCAATGATAGGCTCTTTGATGTACTTAACTGCATCAAGACCTGACATTATGTATAGTGTTTGTGTGTGTGCAAGATATCAAGCAAGACCTAAAGAACTACACTTGCAAGCTGTCAAAAGAATATTCAGATACTTGAAAGGCAAACCATCACTAGGTCTATGGTATCCACATGATTCACCCTTTGAACTCATAGCCTACACAGATAGTGACTATGGAGGTGAATGTCAAGATAGAAAGTCCACTACTGGTGGATGTCAATTCTTTGGATCAAGACTGGTGTCATGGCAATGCAAGAAGCAAACAAATATATCAACATCAACTGCTGAAGCAGAATATGTAGCTGCATCTGCTTGTTGTGCTCAAGTACTATGGATTCAAAACCAGCTTCTAGACTTTGGTATCTCTATCCTTAAAACTCCTATTTTTATTGATAATCAAAGTGCTATTAGTATTGTGAACAATCCGGTAAAACACTCTAAAACTAAACACATTGAAATAAGATTTCATTTTATAAGAGATTGCAATGAAAAAAAATTAATCAAATTAGTTAAAATCCATACTGATGATCAATTAGCAGATCTTTTTACAAAGGAATTTGATGTAGGAAGATTCAACTTCTTGGTTAGCAGTATTGGAATGATTTTGATAAATTAAAATCTCACTTAAACTCATGTGTAAAGTTTTTTTGTTGTAAAAAGTTATTTATTTGTTTAAGTGTTTTACTACTGGTAGAACTGTATTACTGGTTGTAGGCATGTGCACAAAATACTACTGGTAGTTCATCACTACTGGTGTGTATTAGGTTTACATAAATACTACTGGTAAGTCAGTACTACTGGTATTCATATATACTACTGATCGTGTATGTTGGTGGTTACTACTGATGTCTAGAGTTACTACTGATGTCAAAATCCTTAGTCACTACTGATGTTAGTAAATACTACTGACGTTTTATTACTGATATCTCATTTACTACTGGTCTTTCAGAATCACAATTACCAAACTAACCCCCATGAAAATAACCGTTATGTTATGATTCGAAGGACATTTTAGTCGTTTTGCAGGTTAAATCGAAAGATATAAAAGGCGGCAGTCGATTAATTTAGCATTATCTTCAC
This sequence comes from Calendula officinalis, assembly GCA_963853835.1. NCBI lineage: Eukaryota > Viridiplantae > Streptophyta > Magnoliopsida > Asterales > Asteraceae > Calendula > Calendula officinalis. The sequence goes on from OY970828.1 coordinate 75,150,558, forward strand.
TTCGATTTGCAGAATCCTCTCGATAAACCCTAGCTTTCGATCAAAAACCCTTTATCAGTAACAAAACTCTTACACTTTTCTCTCAAAATCAACAACAATGGCAACTCTACAATCTCTCAACGTTCAAACCGATCTTAAATACTCAGAGTTCCATAATATGTGTGCGTTTTTACGAAATCCAGACGGCACTAAAGACTTTCGACCAATAGTGCAATTTTTAAAGAACTCATACATTACGTTCGCGTTAACGGTGAAACCGAAAGCCTATCAACAGCACTTGGTGGATTTTTGGACCAATGCTGAAAGCACAGAAGGAACGACCACATCGATGATCAAATCAAAAGTAGATGGAAAGCATATAACAGTAACTGAACAATCAATCAGACATCATCTACAACTACATGATGATTCAGGTTTGTATACTTTTCCCAAGGAATTCATTGCTGAAATTTTAAATAAAATGGGATATGAGGGAAGACTGAACATAGTAACTTTTCAAAAGGGTCTTCTCTCCCCACAATGGAAATTTTTAGTACATACTCTTAAGCACTGTATTTCTCCAAAAAGAAGTACTTGGAATGAGTTTAATAAGGCAATAGCCTCTGCTGTTGTCTGTTTATGCACAGACCAAGTATTTAAATTTTCCTACATGATTTTTGAAGGTATGTTGGGAAATCTTAGTTCTACAAAATTTTTAATGTATCCCACATTTCTCCAACATATCATAAATATTGAATTGCAAAACTTGTCAACTCCCAAAAATATTTTCATAATACCTGAGTTGAACAAGAAAGTTTTCTCAAATATGAGAAAACAATTTAAATTTTCGGGCAAGGAAACTGTAACACCCGTATTTTTAAAACCTCTTTTAAATCATTTAAAATACAATTTCCCAATTATGTCACATCGTCCAAAACACAGTTTAACAAAAACTTTAAAACTTATATCAGAGTTTACAAAAATACAGTGTCACCAAGTATATCAAAACCATAGGCAACGGGATCTACCTAATAGCTCCCGAGCTAAACATCTCTAGGCCACTTCTAGTGCAACCTTCTAACACTTCAAACCTGTACCTGAGTACACAGCCACAAATAAACATAGTACGTGAGACAAAATAGTCTCGTGAGATACACGGGTTTTAGACCCCAATAATAATAATAATTTCATAAATATATAAACATGTATATAAATATAAACAATCTCACTACCGGCTAGTCACCCTACCGTGACTCTAACAATCTCTGCTCTCCTAGCAATCATATCTAACTATCGGGTTGCCCCCGCACTAGCTAGAAGCACAACATGTCTAGTTATCGGGTTGCCCCCAAACTCACTAGAAGTACATTAACTTATTAACCGGGGATCCCCCGCATTAATAAGCTTCAACCAAATCTAGTATATAAACATATACATACTAGAAACATACCGGGGATCCCCCGAATTGCTCAAGATAACGGCAAGAGGGAATCGCCCAATCTACCGATACCTGCCTTACTCGCCGGACCTTCCTCCAGTTAGCAAGACTACTACCGTGGATGAGTCGATGGGAATTCACCCAACTGCCCCTCACTCCACACCTCATGACCGGGGATCCCCCGCGTCATCACATCATCTCATTCTTACCATAACTCATCATTTATTCCAATCAAAGCCTTCGGCTATCACATCAGTCATCAACAAGTTAGTTATCTAATAATAACTATATATAACTAGTTCAACATAGTGTGAACGTACCTGTATGGTCCCATGGACCCGATCATAAGCAGCCACATTTACTTCTACATCTATGAACCCTATTGAGGTCCATACTTACTTTATACATAAGATACATTTCTTATTTTATCGATATCATAATACTTTTATCTCTTCTTTGACTATAATACACAATTATTACTAGTCACATCATATTCTTTTTCATATATATTCGTTCTTTACTTTTATTAGTATATCTTATCAATAGGTACTCATTACTATAAAATCATTCCCAATTGCTTTACTCATACATATTTATTAATAAAGGCTCCGTATACATTCTTTTAAATCCATTACTTCATTATTATGGTTCATTAACATAGATTCCATAATTACTTTAATTTATCATATTTTACTTCAAATCCACCAATCATACTAGACATATTCTAGTATCACATTCTACATACTTTCATACATTTTCAGTCACTATCTTTATCAAAATATTTATTAATAAAGACCCATAAACTATCATATGTATTTTCAAAACTATTTACTATGTACTCAGTTTAAAAGTCTCGTGTACTCACCTTAGCAATAAAGTGCTCCAACTGTATTCTTTACGTCAGTTTCCTTGCTTCATAGTTCAATCAACTTCCAAGACTTCACCAAAGCCTAATACAATTATCACAACATGATCAACATCACATACTACTACTAATGTGTCCATCTATCTCTAGATAACACTTATTAACACATTTCCCCCAATTATGGAAGTTTACCAAACCCTAGGTTTAACCAAATCCTTAAGATTCTTACAAATCATAATCATACCCTTGTTTCCTTTGATAATATACCATCTATTAAGTGTATACATCATCAACATCACCATATCCCATAACCCATGAACTAGGGTTCCAAACCCATACATCAAAATGCATAGATCATAAGCTACAAAGGTCAAAGAGTGAAGATATACCTTTAATCTTCAACTAGGAGTGAAATCTACCAAAGACTTGGGAAGAATTCGACCAAAACCAGCTCTTGAACTCAAAAATCGCCAATGGGAGAAAACTAGGGTTTGTGGGTGTCATAAATGAGATAAACCCGACTTTAATGCTGGTGTCGAACAAGTTCGCGATCGCGAACTAAAGTTTGCGTCGCTAACTATTTCCCACACGTATAGTTCGCGATCGCTATCCGATCGGTAACTACTTCACGCCCGATAGCCCCAATATCTGTTGAATGTTCCCGATCGCGAACATAGGTTCGCGTCGCGAACTCCATACACAGCTAGGGCTGCACTTTTTCATCTTTGTCTCGGCCTGGTTTCGTCCATAACTTCCTCATACGACGTCCAAATGACACGAAACCAATTCCCACGTTCTTTAAACGATTTATCCGTATTTATCATATTTTTAAACAATTTATTTATTAGATACAAAATTTCGGGTCGTTACAAATATTTACCCCTTAAAAGGATTCCGTCCTCGGAATCACTCAAAAATTCCCAATCCACATTGTACCGAGTATCCATTCTCATTCTCCCGTGGTTATTACCATCAAACTTTTCCCAATACAATTAAACTGACTATATGAATTTAAACATTTGCTTAACCCCGTTAGACCCGGACGGGTCAAAAGTCAATCTTAAGCCTTTAACACCCAAACGGGTCATAATTGCACAATTTGACTATAACACCTTGAACCCTTTAATCAAACCCGCTATACACATAGGAACTATATGAACCAATCATTATAATCATCGAATCGATCCACACTGATATCAAAATCTAGCTTTGACCAAATCGATATAATCCAACACCGTCTAATCCTTGACTTAAGCATAAAGTCAAATATTCTTTAACAATTTCTTTACTTGCTAAAGGTTCCACTATTCATCATTTCTTTTACCATTGACCTTTAATTATGATTCATCAACCATTAGATACCCGATTCCCAAATTCAACTTGAAAACACCCAACGGGTCAAAGTCGCATAATTTGACCATAACTCTTTTAATTATTTCATTACCCCTTTCTCATACACACAACTGATACATTATGCTCTCATCATCGCGAGTCATCCGAAACGAAAGTCAAAACCCAACTGTGCCCAAGTCAACTAATCACACGTTGACTAATCTTGACTTTTGCCTAATGTCAACCATATTTTTTTTCCAATTAACAAATTTCCTATCCGCGAGATATCATTCTCGGCTTATCAGTCCCGATCATACTCATTATTGTTTTCTTAACAATCGTTCATATTTCCAAAATTCCAATCTTTTCAAATTTCTCCGAGTTCTCACATTCCCTTATGGTCACATCAACCCTTTACCGTTACTTAACTTTCATTTGGTCACCTATACCATTACTTAGTACCATTTCAATCATCTTCGCCTCACATACCATAATTTCACACAAGATGACCATATCTTGGTTCCCAATAACAATTGCTTTCTAAAAGCATCCTCTTTCACATATTCTAGAAGTCGTAGGCATCCCATACCCACACCCGACCTAATGCAACCCGCATTTCACACCAAATTCCCACTTACCATAAAATCATAACAATACACATTAACCACATGGTTCTACATTCATCACATAAATACATAAACATTATCATACGGACATAACAATCCATAATTTAACTATCACATCAAGATGACTGGAAAGCCTCCAATCCATCAAGATCCAAGCTGTCACAGCGATTGGAACATCTCCAATCTCGGAATGGAACCATTGGGATTCGCCCAACCGATTCCACCCCCAAACATCATAGTAGCCGGGGATCCCCCGAGCTAATCACATCCTTTCTTTATTATCCTATCATGCATACTTCACTAGTATACACTTTTCACATCACATACTTTACCACTATCTTACCCATTTAATCGTCTATTTATTCACCATGCAATTTAGCACATTTCTCATAACATCACGTTATCATTTTCTTTCATATTCACACATTTCTCGTTGGACATACTACTTAATACGTTTCATATAACATTACCTTTTTCATTATCACATGCCTCCAAGGCCATCACATAATGCACAGACATTGTGCCTCGCGGGTAACCAATAAAATTTCCGATTCTCATTTACCGTTTCACTTACCCATTAATCACCTTTAAACGGTTCATTTTCCTATTAATCAACTTTCCAAATCTTTTGTCACCACCGGGGTAACCCTCAATCTATTCCTTCAACCATAATTCACCGGTCAACCTGGTCATCTTAAGTCGACCAATCGACTCTGGTCTACATTTGCAACCTATGTTTTAGCGCCCAATAGCTCAACACTCGATGTTCTACATTTATACATCGCGATACTTTGAAATATTTACTTTCCGTTCGTAGTCTCACACTACCCCATGTCCCATACCGTCATGCCATTACTATGACATGTAACCAATAATTATTTCCTTACCGTTGATATCGAATTCATCATAATTGTCACAAAACTTGACATGGCTATATGCCAACTTTTTATTCAATCACCTTTGACAATCAAAATTCGTCGTTCCCGACACTTACTCATTTCCACATATTTCCCATTTATGAGTTCTAAGACATCACTATACCTTAGTCATTCTTGTCTTTACCATTCACGTGTAACAACCATTATGTTACTTATCCGGCTTCTCGCCAACATCCAAGTTCCATTTCCCAAGGTTTCTATTTCTAGAATTTCAATCCACACTAACTTTCTTACCAACACTTAGTACTTCCTTGTACTTCTATCCTTTGTTGAAACACATTTACCATCCTCGTGGTTCGTCCCTTGATACTACATAATAGTATCAACCCTTATATCCTTACTTCCTGCGACACACCTGTCTATAATCTTTTCAAATACATATTTCCTTACACGTAACCAATCGGGAAGACCATTCCCACATAAATATTCACGTCATACAACTCATCTCTAATTTCTATAAACACCGATTCGTGCGACAACCACAATTAAGTCATAATCTCAAATCATTCATCTTACCCAAGATCTCCGAGGTGGCCCTTCCGGGTCAATTCCCTATTTCAACTCACTCGTGAGTTCATTTCACAACATCTTGTACCGTGCTCTCCTTCACAAGGTTTCATACAACACATTCTACCGTGTCAACACCTCATCCTTCAATAATGGTGACGTCAATGTCGCCATATCGTTCTTCCTTCATTTGCTATTCTCTAGCACTTGCTAAATCAACCGAATCCACCACATCGTGACCTTCGGCTCAAAACTTCCGAATTACACAACGGTTTTACATGCTATGAAAACCCTATACAACATCCTTCCCTTTCTTCCGACTAGGTCTTGCTACCTTTTTATGTAGACACTTCCCACTACGGGATTCACCATTTGATTACTCTTCCTTCATATGGGTATTGGAATCATTCCACCTACCCTTATTTATTCAATTATTCAAAAATCTTGTTCATATCCTAATTCACAACTCTTTCCAATTTAATGGAGCTCGTCCACTCTTCAAATTCATTCCTTCTCCATACCAACGTATTCAACAAACAAGATTCAAACAGTCGACTCAACAGTCGAAAACAATACAATTAGATGAAAACATGGCATTTCCCATAGGGGTCGACCCTATCATACCAATGCCCTACGGTCTCAAAAGACTTCACATTGCACATTTCATAACAACTTCTATAGGTCCCCTAGGTTCAACCCTAAACTTAACATAAAGTCTCAAGGTCAACCTATCGATCTCAAAGAATCTTACATTCCTATTGCTACAGTCTAAGACTAGGATGGACATCCAACCTAATTCACTTAAACTATAGCTCTGATACCAAGTTGTAACACCCGTATTTTTAAAACCTCTTTTAAATCATTTAAAATACAATTTCCCAATTATGTCACATCGTCCAAAACACAGTTTAACAAAAACTTTAAAACTTATATCAGAGTTTACAAAAATACAGTGTCACCAAGTATATCAAAACCATAGGCAACGGGATCTACCTAATAGCTCCCGAGCTAAACATCTCTAGGCCACTTCTAGTGCAACCTTCTAACACTTCAAACCTGTACCTGAGTACACAGCCACAAATAAACATAGTACGTGAGACAAAATAGTCTCGTGAGATACACGGGTTTTAGACCCCAATAATAATAATAATTTCATAAATATATAAACATGTATATAAATATAAACAATCTCACTACCGGCTAGTCACCCTACCGTGACTCTAACAATCTCTGCTCTCCTAGCAATCATATCTAACTATCGGGTTGCCCCCGCACTAGCTAGAAGCACAACATGTCTAGTTATCGGGTTGCCCCCAAACTCACTAGAAGTACATTAACTTATTAACCGGGGATCCCCCGCATTAATAAGCTTCAACCAAATCTAGTATATAAACATATACATACTAGAAACATACCGGGGATCCCCCGAATTGCTCAAGATAACGGCAAGAGGGAATCGCCCAATCTACCGATACCTGCCTTACTCGCCGGACCTTCCTCCAGTTAGCAAGACTACTACCGTGGATGAGTCGATGGGAATTCACCCAACTGCCCCTCACTCCACACCTCATGACCGGGGATCCCCCGCGTCATCACATCATCTCATTCTTACCATAACTCATCATTTATTCCAATCAAAGCCTTCGGCTATCACATCAGTCATCAACAAGTTAGTTATCTAATAATAACTATATATAACTAGTTCAACATAGTGTGAACGTACCTGTATGGTCCCATGGACCCGATCATAAGCAACCACATTTACTTCTACATCTATGAACCCTATTGAGGTCCATACTTACTTTATACATAAGATACATTTCTTATTTTATCGATATCATAATACTTTTATCTCTTCTTTGACTATAATACACAATTATTACTAGTCACATCATATTCTTTTTCATATATATTCGTTCTTTACTTTTATTAGTATATCTTATCAATAGGAACTCATTACTATAAAATCATTCCCAATTGCTTTACTCATACATATTTATTAATAAAGGCTCCGTATACATTCTTTTAAATCCATTACTTCATTATTATGGTTCATTAACATAGATTCCATAATTACTTTAATTTATCATATTTTACTTCAAATCCACCAATCATACTAGACATATTCTAGTATCACATTCTACATACTTTCATACATTTTCAGTCACTATCTTTATCAAAATATTTATTAATAAAGACCCATAAACTATCATATGTATTTTCAAAACTATTTACTATGTACTCAGTTTAAAAGTCTCGTGTACTCACCTTAGCAATAAAGTGCTCCAACTGTATTCTTTACGTCAGTTTCCTTGCTTCATAGTTCAATCAACTTCCAAGACTTCACCAAAGCCTAATACAATTATCACAACATGATCAACATCACATACTACTACTAATGTGTCCATCTATCTCTAGATAACACTTATTAACACATTTCCCCCAATTATGGAAGTTTACCAAACCCTAGGTTTAACCAAATCCTTAAGATTCTTACAAATCATAATCATACCCTTGTTTCCTTTGATAATATACCATCTATTAAGTGTATACATCATCAACATCACCATATCCCATAACCCATGAACTAGGGTTCCAAACCCATACATCAAAATGCATAGATCATAAGCTACAAAGGTCAAAGAGTGAAGATATACCTTTAATCTTCAACTAGGAGTGAAATCTACCAAAGACTTGGGAAGAATTCGACCAAAACCCGCTCTTGAACTCAAAAATCGCCAATGGGAGAAAACTAGGGTTTGTGGGTGTCATAAATGAGATAAACCCGACTTTAATGCTGGTGTCGAACAAGTTCGCGATCGCGAACTAAAGTTTGCGTCGCTAACTATTTCCCACACGTATAGTTCGCGATCGCTATCCGATCGGTAACTACTTCACGCCCGATAGCCCCAATATCTGTTGAATGTTCCCGATCGCGAACATAGGTTCGCGTCGCGAACTCCATACACAGCTAGGGCTGCACTTTTTCATCTTTGTCTCGGCCCGGTTTCGTCCATAACTTCCTCATACGACGTCCAAATGACACGAAACCAATTCCCACGTTCTTTAAACGATTTATCCGTATTTATCATATTTTTAAACAATTTATTTATTAGATACAAAATTTCGGGTCGTTACAGAAACCCCTCTGTTTCCTAATATGATCAAATATCAAACACATACTGGAGAGGGTTCAATCATAGATACAACCCAAATTGAACCTCAACCCACTCCATCACCCCCAAATACAGCCCAAACACCACCCCAAACAGTAACCTCAATCACCCACAAATATAGAAGTCCTGAATGTGTCCCAGGAACTTGAAATAAATCTGCAGAGTGCTACTCTTCACTCTGTGGAAGACCTACCAGAAAAAACCCAAAATATTTCCACAATTTATAAAAGAAAGAAATCTTCTTTAAAGGACACCAGGGGACAAATTGAGTCAAACCCCAGGCTCAAAGAGTTGTCCTCCAAGGAGGAGAGAGGACATGAGGCGAGGGCTCTCACTACTGATGCCCCAAAGGTGGGTGCACAGGATAGTGGGAACATCACTAAGACCCAGACCTCGGCAACTTTAAGTGATGACTCATTTGAGGAGTTACTTAAAGGACCCCGGTGCCAAGAAACCACAAGGGGGGGCATCTCTGCTTCTTCTAGGAAGAAGAGGATGTCTAAAAGACCCAATGAATCACCAAGAAGTGATGAGGGCAGATCTATTGATTTGACGGATAGGATGGAAAACCTTCAAACCAATGTACCTGTTAGTGAGCCCGATGATCTTGCTAGATGGAGTGAGGGCAGTATTAAAATCCAACAATTGACGGAAAAAGTGGATTCTCTTGAATCCATTGTACAAGATTGTCTTACATATCTCACAAACCAAGGGAAAACTATGGCTGCAATGAAAAAGCATGTTAATACCATCAACAAACGGATGAGGTTATATGAACACAGGCTTCATCAACAAACCAAGATAATAAGAAAATTGAAAAAGAAAGTTGATGATAGTGAGGCTCCGCCAGTTGAGCTCACTAAGGGGGAGAAGGACAACATTCAAACCATGATTGATGAATCAATTGCAGCAGCAGCATCCTCTCTCTTAAATTTAAAAGAAACAACTGTTGATGAAGGCCCAGAAATGATGGTTACTGAAGATGAGCCTATTACTACTGCTACCATGGAAGAACAAGCTGAAAAAGAAATACCAGTAGTAACTCCTACTACTGATATCATAGCAGTAGTAAGTCAGGAAGAGGAAATGAATGCACCAAATACTACTGATGCCCTATCAGTAGTAACTCCTGAAGTCACACCAGTAGTAACTACTCTGGTTACTACTGAAGAGGAAGAATTACAGCTACCAGAGCTAATTGAAAGAGAAAGACATGTCATCATCTCCAAACCACCAACACCTGATCAACCACTTATCATACCTGACATTGATGATAATGTGAACTGGTTTGAGGTAGATGAATGTACACTTCCTCCACATCCAAAGATACTACCAGAAGATCAACTCAAACTGTTTTATCCAAAACTACTACTTTCTGGTATCCCTGATATGAAATACATTCCACCTCCACCATCTGCTCATATTGGAAAGGGAAAAGATATATATGATGATGATTATCCAAACAGGACTTTAGGTCACCACATGGTAAACAAGATTAATCATGTCAGAGCAGAAAAGCAATCCAGATGGAGAATAAAACATAGGAAATTTTTGGAGAAAGTGGAAATGTATCAAGCACTAGAGGAAAATAAGAATAAAGTTCAAAGTGCAATTTCTGTTCAAATACCTGTTCAAGCAGAGGACATTCAGATAGAAGCTCAAAAAGCAGAATTCAAGAGGCTCAGAAAAGTTGAAGAAGAACATATACAATGCCTTGAATATTTGGTCTCTGAATGTAAGAAGACTAAAAGTGAATTAACAGATGATGTATTTGAACAGAAGGCAAATATGATTGAGTATTTGAAGACAAAAGGGCATAATGCAAAGTCCTTTGGCAGAATGAAGATGATGACTATCATTGAAAAATATTGTGCTGCCAAGAAGAAAGACTTGGCTGAACAAGAAGCTGAAGAAACCAAGAAAGCCAAAGCATTAATCCCAATCAGTCCAAACTTAATCAAGAAGGATAGTATCTCAACTACTGGTGAGCCATCAACAAAGAAAAGAAAGATGTTCTCTAAAGAACAAAGTGCTCAAAAGAAGTCAAAAACAGAGCAAGTCATTCCTGTTCTTGAACTACCAGTTGCTCCCTTACAGAACAATCCTATCATAAATTGGAGAATTTTGAATAATAATGTGATAGAGATCATAAGGGAAGACAAAGTTGTCCAGAGATTCACTGGATGGTTACCTTTGATCATGTCCTGTTCAAGAAGTGATGTTATTAAAATACTGATCATTGGAAAACCAAGAATGAAAAAGAAATCATGGAGAGAATCTGGAGCTGGATACTTAACAACAATGATAGATGCTGCATTTTATCCAGACAACTATCCAGAACAATTTACCAGTGAAGGAAATGTTTATGCTTGGAATGTGATTCCAACTGCTCAAATGTACTTCTTTGAAAAATCAGGCAAAGTATGTGAGCTGTACTTATATGAAAAAGAATATCCACACTCTGAGAAGACCATGTATCAGATATTCACAAATACAATGATGAAGCCGTATGATGAAGTAATGTTTCAGAACAAATTGAATTATTTTACAAAAAGAAACAGCAAGTACATTATAGCTCAAAGAAAAGCTCAAAATCAAAGAACCCTAGAGAAGAGAAGGAAAGAAGAAGAAGAACAAAAGAAACTTGATTGATTTAAACATAATCAATAAGTTTAGGGGGAGATTGTTGGAGCAAAACACAGATCAACTTATTACTGATGCTGCAGTTAGTACTGATCATACTTAGTACTGATGGGGCAGAAACATTTACTACTGATGAAGTTGATACTGGTGAAAACTATAACTAAGTTACTACTGATCAAGGCTTATTGAAGATACTACTGATCAATAGTAGTTACTACTGATGTTGGTTTTGGACTTACTACTGGTCACCAAACTTACTACTGATGATATGAATTTACTACTGGTGATTGCAGAATACTACTGATACGCGTTTTGGAAGCATATCAAGTCCGAGATCTTCGTAGAAATAGTTATAGAATGTAAATCAATGTATATCTTTATAATTCGAATGTAAATCAAGTCCTAGAATAACTAGGGTAAATAGTTTAGCTTCAAGGACTATTATAAATAGTTCCTTACGAATTGTAAACGTACGTGTGTATTGTTAACTCGATAATATACATTGAAGCTTTTTGTGAAACTGTGTTCTTAATATTTTCGTTTATTATTTACAGTTCATCGTTCTTAATATATTGTTATAGTGTTGATCCGCTGCAACTTATATAATCAATTAGATCTAAAGGTGTTTATTGACTAATCTATAGTTAATCGATCCTGACAATAAACACATGTTATGTCCGCTATTTTTTTTTCCTAACCGTATGCTCTATGCACGAGCAATTATAAGTCCTACTTACTTTTCTTATGTAACATGCGAATTCCACGACTTCCGTAGCTTTGTCGCTCCACCTACCCTGTTTTTGTTTTACAAAATTTTAGCTTTATGGTTGAGCTAAGAAATTGAACAAGAAAACATAACATCAAACTGTAGAATTATTGGCTTTCATTAAAATGAACTAAGCATCTTTTCCATATTATAGTAATTTGTAATTAGGGCATAATATATAACAAAATTCTTAGGCCCATCAATATGTACACGAGAAAATAACAAGCACATGATTTAAGGCGTCTCTAAACTAAAGGCGTTTACTATTAATTGATACTTAAAGCACACGATTTGGAAGACTTGTTAAAGCCAAAATAATTCTATGACGTTATTTCAATATTCACCTCAAAATTGCATTCAGTCATTCAACATTCTTATAATATTCTTTTTGGGCCCACAAAAAATATCTCAAACAAATCATAATTGCATTAGTTTGGAGAAATCCTTTTAATATATCTTTGGCACACATCACAGTGTGGTATTGAAAGTGTTAAAAGCTATTAAGTGACTTTGACGAGCCAACACCCGAACTCTTAGGTACGTATATGCATGCGTAAATACACATACTTAAACTCTTTTTGGCTGGCATGCACAAACCGCTTAAAAAAACCGAACCAGTTTCAAAAATGGATCGGATTTGATCAATGGTGGTCAAAACCGGTTTGGGTCGGATTAAACTGGATCCGGATGAAAACTTAGGAACCGATTTAAACAGGGTCGGATATGATCGAAACTGGATCGTAACCGCATTTGATACATTTTTTGTAAATTTTCCACTCAATCACTTAAGTATAAGTATTTCGATACGGTTAAATCCGGTTAAAACATGTTTCAAACCGGTTCTATTGAAGGATATTCAAAATTTTAAACCAATTCAAAACCGGTTACGATTTGGTATGCTTCAATCTGGTTCCAAACTGGTTTTTAAACCGGTCCGATTGGAATCCGGTGTTGATGTTCACCTCTATACATACATGGAAGTGCAAAACCCGATTTTTTTTGAAAAACCGTTTCGGTTAAAAAAAATCGGTTTGAATTTCGCGGGGCATTGGAAAACCGGTTTTGTCAAAACCGGTTCGGACAAAAACCGTTTTGCGGATTGATTTGTGTAACCGTCGTAACCGATTCACGTCGGTTTAAAACATCCTCCAACGGCTAGAAACGGCTATATGCAACGAATACATTTTGGCCAGCTTGAAAACCGGGTTTAAAACCGGTTTAAGAACCGGTTTTTTCAGTGTAACGGCTAAATCCTGTTAAGAAACCGGTTTCTCGGTCCAACGGGCATATCCGGATAAAAAGCCGGTTTTTTCGAATCTAATTTGAAATCAGTTTAAGCAATGAAACTTGTAACCGGACTCGAGCCAGCGGATTTTTGTCAGAACCGATCATGGGACAACGAAACCAGTTTAAAACCAGTCTTAATCCAGTTTAAAACCGGACCGGATAAAAAAAGGTTTTTTTTCACATCTATACATACGCACACTTGATAGTGGGCCTCGTTTAAAAAAGAACCCCATGTGAAGAGGTAGAAGTAGAAGGGTCTTTTTTATGGTTAAAGCCAACAATTTCTTCATGTGTTGGGCCACAAATATATATATACAGCCATCCTACATTACCATGTTTTCCGGCTTCACCCAGAAACGTCACCTTGCCTTGTATCATGCATTTATCCCACATGACTCACTGTTTCCCATATTAGTCGAATTATTTCAATTAACATATAACATGTAGTAATAATAAATTATTAATAGATACTTAACTTAGCATGCAACAATTGGCTTTATTACTAAAGTTAATTAATATATAATAATGCTATGAGTAATGGTGTAGGTGTCTACTTATGTGTCTACCCACTTGATCAAGATATATGTTAAAATTAAAGGATAATATTAAGAGAAATAATTAGTGAATTACACATGTCATCTTATCAAGTACATAGACACATAAATAAGTATAAAAAATAGGAATAAATATAATTTTTTAATTAGCTACGTACATGATAAATAGCTATTTAACTATTTGGTATCATAAATCATATTTTGGTGAGTAACTTGATTTGATATCAAAAAGATTTTGAACTTCTTATTATCAAAAGAAAACATACATAAATACATACATAAAGTATTCACGCATGACCCACAAGATCACAATCCGAACCTAAACCGCCGGTTTCCGATTCGACTCGATCTTATACACAATTATCAGGTTCCAAACCGGATCGATCAAATCCAGTTTTAAAACCGGTTCCAGTTTCCGAACCAGTTTTTTGATACGTACGTACTAATCGTATCTAAGACAATATTTTGATAAATTACAATTAATGTAAGAGAATTATTCCCTCTTATTAGGGTTTTAATGAAGATTGTAGGCCATGTATATCCATGTGATTGCATGTGCAGTGTCTTTTCCTAGCAGCCTCACCTCTTCTCCTTTTTAGTTAATAAATAATGCTTTAATTTAAACTCCATTTTTCTTCTCCAGATGATTTCTTCACATTCTGCTACACTTTTGTTCTTGCTTTCAATTCAATCTCTTACACCTTCCATGAATCTTTGTCAATTTTAGGCGAATCCTAATTTAAAGGTGCATAAACCACTATTTTATTTATTATTATTGCTTTTTATTTATTCATTTAGCTTCACAAATATTATGTAACTGAATTTAGAAGCTAATTAATCCAATTCATGTATTATTGTGCATGGATTTCATTCATTCAATTTGTTTTCTTGTTTTTGGTTTTTGACCACATAAACTTGTATGAATTTTGGGATTTTTCTATGAAATTGTATCTCTTTACTATTTTATGCTTTAGGGTTTTCCTATCTTATTGAGGAGACAGAAAACTTTTGTACAACTTATTAAATTGTTTAATTACTGTTTACTGTTTTATATATGATTCATATATTATTCGAGTTTCATATAAAACAAATTACATATATGATGCTGCATGTTACATTCTTACATATGAACCTATATAAATTTTTTTGGATATGCTAAGTTGAGTTTTTATTAAATTTTTTTAAATAAATAAATCATTTAAAGGTGAACATTCTCAAATTGTACGTACAAGTAATTAATGTGCTCTTTTTCTTGGTGTAATTTTAATTTACAGGAAATAAAAATGCATAATTCTAACCAATTCAAGAGAGATTTTATCAACAAATGGATACATGGTCTTCAAATATGTTACTCATCAAAGAATAATCAAATGAATCTGTTGGAAAGAAAAAAGAAAATAAAGCTTTCTGCGGACATTGCTTTAGCTTCTGCTAAAAAGGCAACAACTTCTTGGAGTAAAGCTATACTCTCCAATGCCCAAAAAGAGGTACAAAACATGAAAAAGATGATCACTTGCCACAAGAGAATTAGAAGCAATAAGATCTTGAAAAAAAGTTGTGGAATTCGTAAACGAATGAAGAAGATGAGACCTAAAAGATCGGATTCAGCTACTTGTATTGCTAAAAGATTGGTGAAGAAGAGAACCCAAATGCTTAAAAAACTTGTGCCAGGTGGAGAATCCATGGATGAAGTTTCCATTATTAAAGAAGCATTAGACTATATACTTTCTCTGAAGGTACAAGTTGATGTAATGAAGAATCTTGTGAATGCCACCAATGTTTTAAATTAAAATAAATTGAATGGTAGGTTATTAACCTATGTATAGCTAGTTTGATTCATTTGCATTTGCTATTTCTCTCATAAATCATAATCATTAGGAACTAAGAAACCACAAGTACTATAGCTCAAAGAGATCATGCATCTATATGTCTTCAGAATGAATATTGTAGTGATAAACTGCTTAAAAGCGAACAAAATCAAACACTTTTAATTTACACGGAATTATATATATTATCACCTATTGATTCTGCCTTGGTAATTAAACTCGAAAGCCGCCTTGGTTATTTTGTGTGTGTATGTTTGTACATTATACACGGTAAGTGATGTATGTATTAATAAAATTAATTTTAACGTTTAGTCGTAAGTTTGTTCCCCACTATGTGTATTTGTTCGGGGTTTATCATGTGTTTGGTCTGGAAAAAAAATGGATACAATAGTTTAATATAGGGGGAGCGTTCATGCGAGAACCTATATTATTGCGAGAACTGCGAGAATCATTTTATGGCCAATCATTTCAATTAATTAATTTTTTAATTCTAAAGGGCATTGTGGTCTTTTTGACCGTTTTTCAATTATGTCAGTTAATCAATTAAATCAATTAAATTATTATACACATATTTTATATATTTAATTAAATCGACGACGGTTCACCAGTGAACAAATTCTTACATACCAGCAAATGCAAACTAGCGTAAATTGATGATTGTTCAACAGTAAACAAACCCGTATATAGTGAACAAACCCGTACATACCAGCAATGCAAAGTAGTGTAAATTGACGATTGTTTGCAAAATTACTAAACAAACTCATAAATACTACGGTAAATTGATAAACATCATAACAAAATTCATTGATGAACAAACTCACACATATAAGTAAATGCAAACTAGTGAACAAAACATAAAATATATAAATTAATAGATCTGTATTTCGAGCTTTTTAGTTGTTTTTTTGTTTCATCCCATTATCACTTTCAAGATCACCTTTTCCGCTGACATGATTTTCATCACAGGCTGCATTCAAGTCTTTTGTTCAGTAATGCACAGATCTGAAACAAAAGAACAAATCAAAAATATGAATAGATCTGAAACCACTTTTCCATTATTGAGAGCAAATACTTCTTTTCGTCAAGGTAGTGTTTTGGCACAATATTTGGCAATTGAAAGCCCACACCTGCAACCAATAAATAATGAGTTTTTAATGGTTTGTATTATAATAAATACAATATTTTTTGTAAGAAAATAAGAGATGTGAGAAGGTTAACACAAATCTGCAGATCTGCCCAAATTACCATGCTTCAAAACTTGTTAGTGAACACAAATCTGGCCATTGAACACGGATCGGAGAAGCATAATCAACAAGATTTCCAGCCCTAAATAAGCATAATCTGCAATATCATATAGCCGAATCTGAAATCCTATCCCTAAATAAAAGATGAACAAAAAGATAAACAAAGAGAAGAGAAGGGGAACCCTAGATCCGGCCGACTTCGCCAAAAAAACCATTATTGATCCGACCGACTTTTGTAGATCTAACGAGTTTGAGAGCAGATCATTATCAATCAAGGGAGTAGCCCCTTAAAACGATCATTCCGAGTGAATTCTAGGTGGACCGAAGACCCAATTCCGCTGATAACAGCCTCCGGCAGCTGTGGCGACGAGAGGCTGAATTCAGCCGGTAACCTCGTAGCGGTTTCGTCTCTGTCAAATGTCGTCGGCAGCAACTCTATCTCCATCTTTTGGATACACATGATAATCGTGCGATGTTTAACTTTTTTTTTTGAACGGCAAGGGGGAAAAGGAAAGGGAGCTTCGGCATGACCATTACCCCCTACCAAGACCCCAAAAGAAATATATATATATAAATAATAAAAGAACTTCTAGCCAAGAGCTAAAAGTAGTACAAGAGTTTTACAATGCTAAAACCGGACACAAACACCATACATCCCATGAAATATCATTACATTTAGCTCTATACTTAACCCAAGAGAATAAGATGGACTTCAATTCATCTTGAATTCTAGACACCGATATGTTTAAATTCTCAAATGCCGCCATATTTCTCGATTTCCAAATAAGCCACATGAGACCACCAATACCCGCATGTAGTAACTTTTTTATTTGACCCGAGTTACATGCTTCAATAATTCCGCTAATCAGCTGCTGTAATGAGCCGTGATTAGGAACGCAAATTTGGCACCATTTCATAAACCAATCCCATATGTTTTTACTTACCGCACATGAATAAAATGGATGCTCCATTGATTCGTCTTCTACATTGCATAAAGGGCAGGTAATAGAGGATAGATTTATACATCTGTTGCATAGATTCAACTTTGTAGGAATACGGTCTTGAAGTAAACGCCATACAAAACAATTAACTCTCGGCAGCATCCAATTGTTCCAAAAACATACGTCGGATGGGGGTGTGTAAACCAAATTTTCGATGATGGCTTTCATAGAGTAAACTGTAAATGAACCAGAGGCATCACCACACCACCGCCAAGAATCATCACCATCAGATAGTTGGAACTGAGCCACGAGTTCTTCGAGATCTTTTAGTTTATGAGAACAAGCCAAGGGGAACGGGGTTACCGACCATGACCAAGCATAAACCGATTGGCCCACCACTCTATCCGCAACAGAACACCTTTTATTTGCCTCCAACGAGTATAATTCCGGGAAAAGATCACATAATTTTGGAATTCCTAGTCATCGATCATGCCAAAAATGAGTCATTCTACCGTTTTTGACGGCCATCGTACCAAGCTCCTCGACATTTAAATTGATGGTATGCAAAAAGTTTCCTGCTTTTGCAATTCCACACCATGTACCTGCATATTTTTGTTTTGCAAAAACAGAAAAATTATGATTAGAACTCCCATGAATCGCTTTTATAACGTTTACCCATAGAGCATTAAATTCCGTTTTCATCCTCCACCACCATTTTATTAACAATGATATGTTTGAGATTTTTAAAGAACCGATACCAAGCCCCCCGAATTTTTTCGGGGCAGTAGCTTTTGTCCAGTTTACCCAACAGATTTTCGTTTTTCCATTATGTGTCGAGCCCCATAGAAATTTTCTTCTTAACTTATCTATTTCATCAATCACTTTTTGTGGTGCGGAATAAAGTGACATATAGTATAATGGGAGACTATTTAGGACCGCTTTGCACAAAGTAACCCTACCACCAAAAGATATACTTTTAGCTTTCCACACCGAGAGTTTGGATTTGATTTTATCAATCACCGGTTTCCAATTTTTTGCTAAATTCATATTTGCACCGATAGTGATACCAAGATACTTGAATGGTAATTTTTCCGCTTCACATTTCATCACATTTGCAAGGCTGCAGATTTCACTATCAATTACACCCACACCGATTACCTTACTTTTAGTATAGTTCACTTTTAGACCCGAAACGATATGAAAACAGTTGAGAATTCTTTTGAGATTAATAATATTTTGAGAGTTCCATTTACCTATAAATAGAACATCATCGGCAAATAGGAAGTGAGATAGAGTTGGGCCTCCGTTTGGAAGTTGTACACCGGTGAATATATTTTCTTGTACCGCTTCCTTCATCGCTATATGTAACCCTTCCATTGCAATTATAAACAAGAAGGGTGACAATGGGTCACCTTGTCTAAGACCACGAGAAAGGGAAAATTCAACCGTGGGGGAACCGTTCACTAAAACCGAAGCACGGGCCGATGCTAAACAACTTTTTATCCATCCACGCCATTTATTGCAAAAATTCATCTGATCAAGAACCGAATCCAAATATTCCCAACTCACCGAATCAAAAGCCTTATCAAAGTCGACTTTAAAAATCAGGAGTTGATGTTTAACTTTTTTTGCCCAACCAATTAATTCATTCATCATTAGGGGACCATCAAGGATTTGCCTGCCTTCAACATATGCTGATTGCTCACAACTAACAACTTCACCCACCACTAATTTCAACCGACTAGTGAGAAGTTTGGAAATAATTTTATAGATACTACCAATAAGACTTATAGGTCTAAAGTCATTAAATGATAATGGATCTTGAATTTTCGGAAATAAAGATATAAAGGAAGCATTGCACCCTGGTGAAATTGACCCGTCCAATTCAAAACCCCTGACCATGTTTATCACATCGGGACTCACAATGTCCCAACACTTTTTGAAGAATTTAAAGGTGAATCCGTCAGGTCCCTGTGCTTTATCTGCACCACAGCTCCAAACCGCAGATTTAATTTCCTCATCAGAAAAGCGGGCAACGAGAAATTCATTATCTTCAATCGAGATTTTTTTAAAATTTGCATTGATAAATTTCGGTCTCTGAAGAATCGGTTCTATGAACTTTTTTCCAAAAAAGTCAGCAGCGATATCTTTAATGATTCCTGGATCTGTGACCCACGAACCTGAGACAGACAGACCGTGTAATCTATTTCTGCATTTATTTGAATTGATCATGCCATGAAAAATTTCATGTTTTCATCACCATCAACTGTCCATTTTATACGGGCCTTTTGTTTCAAGTCTAGTGCTCTTCTATACTCAATATCGTTTATATGCTGCTTTATATTTGATCTATCATTTCTTTCTAACTCGGTAAGCTGTCTGGTATCGGCAATAAGCTCAATTGAATTGACCTGATCTTTTAGAGTTCCAAGATTCATCTTTTCTTTATCCAGGACTTGTATTTTCCAGTCTTTCAGTGCAAAATTGGTGGCTTTCAGTTTATTAGCCAAGATTTTATCTGCTTTTCCCCGGCCAGTATATGAATTCCATGAAATCGATACAATCTTACAAAAGTCGGGGTGAAACGACCACGAATTAAAGAATTTAAATGGGATTTTACCAAAGTCAGCACCCACACATTTAACAAAGATAGGGCAGTGATCGGATTTATCCCTGGGCAAAACTGTAGCGGACACATCCGGCCATATGTTGAGAAATTCAGTAGAGACGAACACCCTATCCAATTTGCTTACGGAAGCACCATCGTCTTTGATCCATGTGAACTTTCTACCCCCCAAATTTAACTCTGCTAGACCCGTGTCATATATAAATGAATTAAATCTGTCGACTGCAGATTGAGAGAATGATTGACCAATTCTATCATCTTTAGAACGAATATCATTGAAATCCCCCAGCATTATCCAACAACCTTGGTTCGCTTGTATTATGGACATAATTTCTAGCCATAATTGATGCCTGGAAACGTTATTACAAGGAGCATATATGTTTGCAATAAAAACCTTTTCCGAGAATCCCTTAATGTAGCCGATAATTATAATAAAGTTATTCCCAGAAATCGAACCTGATTTAGAGAAGATTGACGGATCCCATATACTAATTAATCCTCCAGATCTGCCCTGAGCTGCCACCGCTTCAAATTGAACTTGATTATAACACCACATATTACCGACGTTTATATTGTTTGTGTTTGTAAACTGAGTCTCTTGAATGGCTATAAAGTTGAGATTATGATTTCTTTGAAGTAACCTAATCCACTCCGCTTTCTTTGAACCCCCAATACCTCTGATGTTTATGGAGAGGTAATTCATTGGATAACTGTGGCATTCTCCTGGGCTGCAACTATGTTCTTCCTGATCTCATTTTTGAAGCCATTCAATTGAAACCCTAATTTATCACCAACCTCAATTGTTTCCTCCACTTCCTTATTCACTCTTGCATCAGAATTAGAGGAATCTGAGACAATTGTATCGACGGAAAACGCAAGATCCAGATGACAATCTCGATCTGTGTTTGAAGATTTTCTCCCGTCTATCATTACACCACCTCATCTTGGATCTTTTCGGAATGTAGCGAATCGGAACTTTTACGTTTTTTCTTTTGTTTGAGATGAATATGAACGATGAGTTACTAGATGATTCTGGATTTGGTATATTATTTAGATCTATAGAAGGCCCCTAATCACTACTAATGGGGTCTGGGCCCACAGGATCGAGTGGCTCATCCAAAGATCCACCATCATTTTCATTTATCTGACTTTGCACCTCATTATTAGCGGCATCGGACCTATCAACCCCAAAATTTGCACAAAGCCCATTCACCGAACAGGAGCCCAGATCATCATCAGAGCCCAATGGGAACTTAACAAACTCTTCAATAACGGGTGATAATATATTTGAGCCGCCGACTATCGTTGGAGGGGGGCTGATCTCGATATTATCACCATCGGGAAACCACGAGTCATTAACTATATCCCTTCCATGATTACTTTTGCCCTTCCCGAAGTTGCCCTGAGCCCTTTCAGATTCATCTTTCCGCCCGGTTGGAAAAAGGTCGTCGTTATTCTCCGTTTCATGGATAGAACAGTCTTCATACCATTGTTGTTCATCGTGATCATTTCCGTCCTCATAATCGGAATCAGACTCGCTTTCATGCGCCCAACCAGAAGCCTGAAGATATTTGGGTTTCCATGGGGTATCAATCTCTTTTATATCAATGGTGTACATCATATTCTTCCACATAATGGAAACCTGAGAAGGGATGCTCCCTTGCGATTCGACAAGAATGGCGGCCTTGAAGGAAGATAGGTCCGCCACATCATTGTCAGGTGGGGGTGGGATGAGGACCCGACCTAATGAGTTGGTGATTTTAGACAGAATGTTCTCCGTCCAGAGATGTGGTGGTAAACCAGAGAATGAAAACCATGCAACCTTTTTTGTGTTTTTGGGAAATTTATTATACTCTCGTAGCCAACTAAACCAAATTCCCCATACCTTTTTATTAGCTTGAAATTCTCTTGCAGTCACTGTTCCATCAAAAACTAACATGAAGAATATGATGTTAATATATTGGTAGTATTGGTTTCACTTGCAAATATGATGTTAATATATTGCTTCACTTAATACAAGTAGTTCGCATCAAACCACTTTAGGACATCAGTTAGAAACTACACTAGTTGTTTCGTTTGTTATGAATAAAATGTTATGTCGCACGGGGGTGCGGTTGTTATAGAACATTTTGAAGTGTTGGCTTCTATTTGATCTAAACCCTTTATAGTGACCTGTTTGAAATTTTGAATTTTGATGCATGCCTAAATGTGGAGGAACGTGTGTATTCGTTCCATAAAGCCCAAATATGGAGGACCAAATCCTTTTTGTTTAACTTTTAAACTTTGTTTTAGGTCCAATTTTCATCATTTTTATCTTTTTAGTTTATTCAAAAATTTAGACTTTATTAAAATTTGTTTTAGACTCTGGAATGTTTAGTTAATATTTTTTTAAGAAATTTAAGTTTTCACCTAAAATTCAATTTCTTGTGTGAACAAGATTTGAAAACCAAATCTTGTGATTTTTAGAATCAATGAAACCCATATATGTTCTCAATTTTTTTGTCTACATATTTTCACCGGGCGAAATACATGCAACTGTCTATTACTGAATTCAAGTATAAATGTTAATGTAGCAATTAATCCACCATTTCAAAAGATAAGCTTTGGACAAATTTCACTCTGTGACAAAAGAATTTTCTACGACTGGTACGACGTACTATATAGTGCTTAAGCCCATTTTCATAATCAAAAGTAAGGCCTCTTATTGGTAGAGGGCATTATAACTTATAAGGCCCATTTTACTGATCTACACAAACATGATGTTGAGACCCAAGAATTCCTCACAAGTTAATCGTCTAGATTTTCATAAAGAGAAATGGTATTCTTCATACCATTTCTTTCTATCAATATTCCTTAATCATTTGGTCATAGCAGGTGTTAAAATCAAGGGATAATATAAAAAAAAGTAAATTAGTGGATGTCACGTGTCAAATTTAAAAGTATATAACATATAGATAGAAAGAAAATATAGGAAGAAATAACACTTCTCTTTCATAAATCGATAGAAGTAGTTTTAAACCATATAAAGGTAAGTATATCACAACTGAAGCTATCATAAATAAATCCTAATCCCTTTATCATCAAATCAATGCACTAGCCATAAATATATCTGAAGTGATCTCTTATAAGTTATGAGTTTGATCCATTTCCAAGGTAAATATTTATCATATGGTCAGGAAAATGTTCGGAAACGACCACAACGATGGTTTGGTCACGTGCATCACGAACAAATCCCTTCCACCTGGAGGGAGTCTGATAAAACAGGAACACCTTTTAAAAAAAAATATAAGATAAAAATAATCACTTACCATAAAACATAAAGGGGCCTACATTTTCCAGCATGTGGTTAATCTCTTATGTTATTTATAACATACATAATAGTGTAAGCTTTTAGGGTTAGCAAGAGAAGCAATTAGTCACATGATTTCAATGATAACGCCCTTCAAGCAAAACATGATGAGATCAAGAAGAGAAAGTGTTGATCAACTTAAAGGAAAAAGCTCATAAAGTAACAAGTATAAAATAATTTTATCATAAAGATAATCTTTCCATGGGACAAGAGTATTACTTCTTAATCATGACGGTTTTGTTTTAATCATAAGCATAACTTCAAGTATAATCACCTATCTTTCGTGCCGGCCTCCTAAGCACGCTTCGTATAAGATTTCATCATTACGGTACATAATGAACTCGGGTTCATTTGTTTTTGCACATATGTTAACTTTACGTTACATGAACACAAATTAGTTTTAGGAAACCGTAGTAAATATGAAGAAAAGTATGGAAGAAGTTGGTGTAAGAATGTGACAGGATATAAGATGAACTACATGCCAGGGTGTCAGAATGAATCAATCCATGTTTGTTGTTATTATAATCTAAAAAATATATCATCTTTTTATCAAGAATAAATGGTATGAATTTAAAGTTACAAAAGGAGAGGACCCAAGGTTTGCTTTCTTGAGATTTTTTCCAAGTATCTATATGTGCTTCTATAGTGGTTAGCATGTGTATGCCCTCAATGTGTTCATTAGGCTTCTTTTTAGTCCATAGCCACTCATCTTTGTATCAAGCCACTTATCCAATCATAAGTTTGATTTGTATGCTCAAAATAAAATTCATATACATAAAATACATGTTGCACGGTATACCATTGTTGTATTCATATTATGCATATGCACATTACTTTTTTAACGGCAAATTTTAATTTAAATCTAATACCACTTATGTTCACGACATGATTTGAAGCCCCGACCTCAATGATAGGGTCAAACATCATACCATTAGGTTAAATGCCTTTTGATATACTTCATCCGATTCAAAATAAGTGACACATTTATCTTTTTGGGATAATTTAAAATAAGTGACAAATTTTGAAAAATAATCTTATTTGGCAAAAAAATAATGGGACTCACACCCACTTACAATCTACTTTTACAATGTGAAATGACTCATTTACCCTTACTTTTTACTTTTAAACATTAATAACATCACTTTATTCAAAAGGTGTGAGACTCATTCCCCACTAACCATTCAATTAATCTAATTTAATCATCATGATAATCTTTTGCATTAAAAACCGTGATACCTAAAATGTGTCACTTATTTTGAATCGGAAGAAGCTAGTATGTACATTACTGATACCATTAAAATTAACTTTTGCTAAAATGCATCTACAAGTTTTATATTATACTACTATATAATAGAGTAAATTAAGTTTTATATTATACTACTATATAATAGAGTAGATTGCAAGAATAGTCTATGTGATTTAACGAAATTTCACGTTTGATGCCTATTGTTCAAAAACTGCAGGCATAATTTGGGCTGTCAAAACCTGACACGGTATGACAAAAATATACGAAACTAAATTGGGATGAAATCGAAGTTTAAATTCATGTTCGTATCGTGTAAAACGAACACAAGTCGTGTCGTGTTCGGGTTAAGAGATTAACACGAAACTAACTCAATATTTTATGATTTGGGAACATTTAAAAATTTATGTTATATTTTTGTCATGTTTATCGTTTTTTTATTAGATTATATTCGCATTAGTAAAATAAAATATGTAAACATGAAAAAATTCGAAGAACACCATAAAGCATGAAAGCATGTACAGGTGGATACCATTCAACATAGTTTCTCCAAGAAAAATTCAAGAAAGGACAGAAACAGTAGCATTCGAATTTTAATTTATCAAAAATTAGGGGTCAATACATCTAAAAATTGGATACAAAACTCCAGAACGGAAATTTGCGAAAAACATACTTGACAGATTTCAAAGACGGGTCGGGTCGGGTCATCCACATCTTTCATCTTCGTCATAAACCCTGCAAAGGTTTCGATTTACCAATTTAGGGTTCGATTTTGGTTATGAAAGACCAAATTGACGGTGGTGGTGTCGACGGTGGAGGCCGTAGTTGAGGCAGAGGTGGTGTTGGGTATGCCAAAATCAAATCTATTGAGACATTTCCATACTTTGTGTGTAGGCCTCGTGAATCCGCTGAACGAGATAGCAAAATAATGATGAATTATTTCACCTTAGAACATGAATCATTAATCAGTTAATATACCTATCATATAAAATCTTGCATTTAAAATCAGTTGCATACAATGTCTTTAAATCATTTAGACCGTTGAATTATTTTGCTCCTATCAAACTTTAAGCGTCCTTAACGCATTTGTCAAGCTCGCATATATATAAATGAGTCGATTAAGTTTAATTTTTTCCGTTGTCATTTAAATTTTGATGATAGATCCAACTATACTTTATTGGCCTTTAGCTTAATTAGGCCACAAATCTGTATGCTAAAGGCATAAATGGCAAGTGATCACAATGATGGAGAAAAAGGCATAAATGGTTTTATTCTGTTGTACAAAAGTTTTTAATAAAATATGTTTATAAAGCTATATGCTAATCACTTCTCCTGATGGGGTATGGACCATGAGTTGGCAATGGAGATGCTTGATTAAGCATTTCATGAGTATTATTATGTATATATATACACACACACATATACATAATTACATATCATTTGTTAGGAAATCGGTTAGCCTCAATTCTTGTTAATTACTCAAGAAGTTAAGCAAGTAATTAACGTTGAAGTATAGTACAATTAGTCCTCCTAATCCACATGGATTATGATAATGTGCCAACACTTTCTGAAGCTCATCCTGAGACAATGGATCTTTTATCACGAGCATGGTGTGATTTTGCAGTTAAAGAAGCTTTACAACCCGAATTTGATCAAAACCAAGCGCTCATTCTTCATGATTACTCGATCAATAGTTTTGATGACGGATCAATGTCCCCTAATTTCATGGTATGTGCAACAACCACAAATCCTAATACCTGTAATTCGAGTATTCGTCGAGTATTTTTAACATGATGAATACATATGAGTATATGAAATACCATTTTTTTTAATCGAATTTGCAGAAATTGGAGAGCATAAAGATGGAAAATACAACAAAGCCTTTACCCCCATGGAAGACCAATGATGTTAAGGTAACAATATCTAACTAACGAATTAAAGAGTATCCAATTACCTGATGAAGGAAGAAAATAGCAAACAAACAAATAAAGAAAAAGTATTTATATAAATCGTGATACTTTTTTCTCGTATATATATAGAACTCTGTTACAGTCACTGGTGGTCTAGCAGATCTGTTAAGGTCACAAAAAGATGTCACTAATTTTGAAACAGGCAGTTATTTTATTATTATTATTATTATTATTATTATTATTATTATTATTATTATTATTATTATTATTATTTTTGCATATATTGTTGAGTGACCATTCAGTGACCACAATTTTGAATTAGCCACTAATTTCGTCCCAAGGACCGAAATCGGAAGCTTATCTTTTTGTGACTAAATAATGATATTAGTAACAGTTAAAGTCGTCAATAAAAGACTGGTCAGTAAAGAAGATTTTTCTGGTATCCATATTTCTAGTTGCCTGTAATGCAACAAATTAGAAGTAAACATTAATAAATTGACCAAAAAACTCATGGCTTTTCATTCTTAATTTCTATTCAGTCATGGATATGGATGCAACAAGCAATGCACCCAGAATTAAATTACAGCAGCTGCTTCCGAAAAAAATGGGTAGAAAATCAAATCATTTTCTTCAAACACATAATCAAATTAACAATCTGATTTCAGCATTTAACTTGTGCAGCAATCATGGAATATAACCCCTTTTAAATCATCACATCTCTCGATTAAGAAATGGCTGAAAGAGATGAAACAAAAACGGAAAGAAAACGAAAGGCTACAAAAAGCAGAGGTCCACGCAGCAATCTCAGTAGCTGGTGTGGCTGCTGCTCTGGCGGCCATTGCCGCCGAGAACTCGAACCATGGCGGCCTGAATTCCACCATAACCGCCAAGGATGCAGCGGTAGCGACGGCAGCAGCTTTGGTCGCTGCTCACTGTGCTAAGACCGCAGAAGCAATGGGTGCAAAGAAACAGCAGATTAGTACTGCAATGAGCTCTGCCATGAGTGCAACTAATGCAAGTGATATTTTAACTCTCACTGCTGCCGCTTCTACATGTAAGTCTGATGTAGACTCAAAAACGAGAACACGGATTGGTCTTGTTGATTGTTAGAATATTCAGGACAATCTAATTAAAAAACCACGTTAATTTAAAGAATACCATGGATTTGGTCTTCAAAACGTGTTCAATCCAAAAACACGTATTGTGAGAGAAAAACTCAATTTTTGTAAAATTCTCAACTAAGTCTTCCAGGTTCTCAAACAAACATTAAATAAGCCTTAGATTTCCGAATTGGCCAAAAAACATAAACATGTCAACAAAATGGGCCTAAAACAAAATTCAAAAATTTAACAAAAAAACTAAAAAACTAAAAATGAATTAACTTCCAAAAATAATGTTTTTGGGCCTGAAAAATAGCCTTCGTCAATAAAGAGCTTTTGGCTCGTTTAACGTCTGAAACGTTGACCATATGCAAAAGTTATGTTCATTTCAGTGTAGCCACTTTTTACAAGGAACAAAAGAATATGTTCCTCCACATTTAGTCCTCCATCAATTTCCTAATTAGGGGCGTTTTTGATGAAAACTGAGAAAAAGAAAACGCGTTCAAATTATACTTTTAAATGAAGAAATGAATCATAAAAAACAAAAAAATAATCAATTTCTAACTTTCGAAATTATGTTTTGTTAATGTTATTTAATTAGCGTTACGAGGAGCTTCAACGCTGAAAACAAGATCAGGATGCAAGAACAGGTTAAACGGGAATGCACCCGTACTGCCTATTGAAGAAAACACTGATCTTGAATTTGATTTTGAGCGGTGTCGATCAATCTTGAGAAGATGGAATCAACTTGGCATCAAGACCTCAGATGGAAAGAACATTAATTTCGTATTTTATTTTACATATTTAATTTATGAATATATAGCCATTTTTTAATCAAATAATTGTGTACTGACCCACTACTAATCTTCATTATTGAACAGGGAGATGTATGACGAGATCAGTATCTGTTGTCTTGAATAATGAAGGAAAGGTACAAGAATTCCATACACCATGGCCTTTTTGTATTAACTTTTTAACTTTTAAGTAATTTGGAACGAATTTTGCGTCACTAATATTTGGTCACTAAAACCACGTCACTAATTGCTTTTTTATTTTAACTCCACAGGTTATTCTAAGAACAAGGAAACTTAATCTACTGAATCCGTTCACTAGCAAAAAAGAAAGTACGATTTTTTTTTCAAATTTTACAATATATTTATGGGATTTGCTAACCATTGCCCTTAGGGCAATGGTTAAGAATGATTAAAGTGGTTAATGTATAACAAATAAAGCATAACTAATTAGAGTTGGTTAATAAAATACATGGGGGTGGTTTTTTATTAGGTAGTTTACAATTAATTTAAGCCACAAAATTTTCTTAACCATTGCCCTTAGGGCACTTGTTAGCATTTCCCAATATTTATTTTAATGAACCCAACCTCCCTATTTGCTACCATACCACTACAACAACATTTCTTTTAACTCGACAGATGTTTGCGCCGCAAAAAGGCTTTTGCGGTAAATTTGCAGCGGAAAACTTAAGTCAAATGGTTGACTTTTTTCCGTCACATTTCTTTTGGAATCCCAAACGCAATTTGTGACCTAAAATTTTAAGTCGCAAAAACCTGTCTCGCCTCTTGCAAAATACTTATATAAAATGCCAACCAATTTAACCACGGAATTGTGTTAATTACTTGTGACACTTGTTTAACGTACTTTAATAAGTTAAGTTCTTGATTTATATTCATCATAGGTGTTGTGCTAGACCAACATGCGGAGCTGTACCAGAAGTCGAAAGGCCACGGTGAAACATGTTTTCTTGTCGTCTTAACGACCACTCAAGGAATTATTAAACTGGATATGATGAACGATGATCACTGTTACAAGATATGGACATGGACTATTAATCATATGCTCTCACTTTCAACATCGTTCGCCAAATATTCACTTCCATATCATGAGAACTAAAATGACATTGTTGTGTTGGTTTATGGATTTATCATGTATTTCATCTAATTTCTTGTGTAATTATGAACACAATGTTTGCTCAAAACGTAACAATTTGATTATATAATGGTTTGATACCTATAAAGTTTATGTAACAATTAAATGTTTATTGTAAAATGTTTTCTCAGTGATTATTGATATATTTGTTTCTTGAGAATAAAGGATTGATTTACAAAATTCAGTCAACTAGCACTCAATATTCATTTCGAAACACACAAGGTATCATATTACACGAGTATCCTCATTCTGCGTGTTCCTCTTTATCAGCCTTATACTGTTATATGTATTACACATTTTAATGTGTAATTGATGTGGACACATATTTTTCTTGTTAATTCTTAAAAAATATAGGACAATCTAATTCAAAATCACGTTGATTTAGGGAATACTAAGGATTTGGTCTTTGGATCATGTTGAACACAAGAACATAATTTTAAGGAGAAAAAACCCAATTTTCATAAAATTATTAAATAACACTTTTTTAGAGTTTCAAACAAACACCAAAATAATGCCTAGATTTTTAAACGACTAAAAACTTGAATTAAAACAAAGTTCAAATACTAAACAAAAACTAAAAAAGTATCTTCATATTTCAATCAACTTCAGGTTCTGGGGTTTATGTTATCAGCATTGGACAGCTATAAACCTTTAAAAAAATTCATGAACTAAAGGATTAACATGTAACTAAACAAATTACTTTGAATAAAAATATTAAACAAATTCATCCGTAACAATAGTTATCGACAATAACAATCATAAATAAGTAATTACAATTCGAAATTCACCCACGAAATAATATATCAAAATCAAAACAAAAATATTTATATTTTGAAAATTTCCAGCCTTTTTCCAAAAGAAAAAAAACACAACCCAAAAGATCAAACCCTTCATTCAAAATCATAAAAATTTTAAAAAAAGTATAATTCATAATTCATTTTTTTTTCTTTTCTCATATTTCACTTTCAACATCCACCAGCAGTTTCCACCGATTGATTCAAAGAACACAACCACGATCTTCTACTATCCGAATGCGAATTCGACCTCCGAAAACTCGACCTCGAATACCGACCACGGTCAACCCGGTCAACCGATGTTCGCGGGCCCACATCCGAAGCTCCCATGCAAAGACTCGAGCTTAGTTTCATCGATGGAAACTTTTGGCAACTCAAAGATCTTAAAGGAGACGGGAACTCGGGCTTGCATAAAGGAGTTGTATCCAGTGCATTATTATCAGTACCATCGTCAATCAAAGAAGTACACGTGAAGAACGATAGCGGTAAGCTTGTTCTTGTCATTATCCCAAGGAGCGGGCGGGTGCCCGGAAGTTTCTTGAAGGAGACTATTCCTTGGCGGCAAAGCGGACAGGGGATTGACCCGGGCGGCCCGTGGGCGGGCGGGTGCCCGGTTGAAGCATTGCTTGTGGAACAAAGGTATAATGCACATCGAGTGCAGAATTCGTGAAAACAACCTGCGGGTTGGGTAACGGGTCAATACGGGTCGGGTTCGGGTCGAAACGCTAAACGGGTCGTTAAAATACATTACCTTGGGCAGCTATGGCACATTTGTTTTCCAAACAAACAGAACAAGGATCCGCACAGTTAGAAATTGAGTCATCGCTCCACCCGCACTCTCTGTTGACCATAAAAACAGATTAACGAGATTAAAGTTGACTTTTTTTAAGTCAATGTAACGAAATCCAATTTTGACTTTTACCTAGCGATTTTGACCACGCTCATAAGAGGAAGACATAAATATGGAGAAGGTGTTGGAGTTGGTGTCTCGTTTTCGGGTTGTGTAATCAGGACTTCCTCGAGCCAGTCTCTATGCCATAAACGGGCCACATCTAGTGGGGTCCACCTTTAATTGATTCAAAAGTCAAACGGTTACAATGTTGACTATTTTTTGTATAATTATATCGTATATAATGAGATTGGTAAATGACATTCATACCCTTTTGCATTTTCGGCAGTAAGACTAGCTCCCCTGGCTATCAAAATCTAAAACAGAGAAAAACAGAGCAATGCATCAGTCAAAGTCAAAGTCAAAGATATTGAGGTATTGAAAAACTTATTTTTAAATTAGAATAATTAATTACTTGACAGCATTGTGCACTTCCACCGCAAGCAGAATAATGAAGGGGTGTGCTTCCTGCACCTGAAAAATGACATTTTTATTTTATTTTATAATAAAATAAATAAATCAAATGAATGGCTTATGATATTCGTGATTTATATGAATCATTTAGATGTTCTTTTCTAAGAATATTACATAAAATTATTATAAGTAATAACTGAAGTCATTTTAAGCACATTTCCTATTAATTCAAATAAGGTTATTTTAACCTACTTACAATTATTTATTTAAATTATATAAACTATTGTAACTAAAAATCGTAAATGATAACAATAGAATTCTTATAATATTTATTCACCTACAAAATTTCGTATTCACTGCATAGCACGGGTATACTCCTAGTAACGTTATACAGAAAAAAATTAATAGAAATAAATAAATAAAAAATTACCAATTAAGTCAATGGTGGTACCATCTTCAACAGTAACTTCATCAACAGAAGCCCCCAAATCAATGAGTAACTGTAAACTGTCAACATGCCCATTTAAAGCAGCCATATGAAGAGCAGTTACACCACCATCAGCAGCTCTATTAATCGTTTCAGAAAGCGATCTATTCATAAATATAAATCCAAAATTAATAAACCACAAATAAATAAATAGAAAAGTAACAAAAATGTTTCATCAGAATTTCTTGAATCGTACCCTTCATCCAATTCGGATACAAATTCTTCAACTCTAGTTTTTTTATTAACAATTTTATAAAAATTAGAAACGCTTGGAATATAATCCGCAAGAAGGATCCGAATGCATCTGGAATGTCCATTTAGAGCAGCTAAATGTAATGCAGTACCTCCGTTTAAATAATCCGCTTTGTGGATCTAAAATTTAATAAAAAATATTATTAGCATAAAATATACTTTTTTATTCATAAATAACACACAATGTTTTATTTTTATTAAAAATGTATGCTTACATTTGCTTTGTATAAAACCAGAGTCAGAACAACCTCCCAATGGCCATATTGACAAGCTTGCATCAACGCAGTCTATTAAACCAGAAACATATGATATAATCATATAATTATATTCTTTTCGTAATTAAAGTACATTATTAATTCTTTGTAGAAATAATAAAAATGATTAATGAATTAATCCTAACCTGGCCACGATAATTCCTGAGATTAATATCAACCCCAGATTCAATCAAAAGCGACACGATCTAAGATCAAATAACAAAAATAATATATTTAATTTAATTCTCATAACCACATATACTGAATTAAGATTAAAATTATAGATTAAATCGATACCTCATGGTGACCTTGAGCTGCAGAGTAATGAAGGGGTGAATTACGAACTCCAAAAGTGGAATATTTAGCGAGTCTGGGATTATATTCTAATAAAGCTTTAGCTTCTTGAACATCGCCATCTCTTGCAGCTGAAACAAGTCGTTCTCCAGATGCAGAACACCCAAAAGAATTCCCCATAAGATTGAAGAACCTCATCGTTTGTTTGTTTTTTACTATAATTTACTAAAAATCGACAAAGAATCAATGACAATTTTGATCTACATTATTTGGTACAACATCTAAAAGTGACCTAATTTGAGTTCTAAAAAAGGGGCATGAAAAAGACATGATCTTTACCAGTTTCTGCACTTAAATTTACAAAATTGAAGTACAGGATTTGGGTTTTTATATACGGATTGGATAAATTTTGAACCTTTTTCGAGTATAGACACTAATATAGAAATTAAACGCAAATAAATTTCGCAATTCCCCCAAAATTTAAAGAATCGAGCCCAATTTACAAGTTCTGGAAAATCCTTTACGGAAATGGTTAATAAAGGGAAAGGATAAAATCGAATTTGAGTGTTTTCCGGAAAATTCGGATGCTGCGGAAAAAGAAATGTGAAATCAGAGATTGGATTTTACGAGTTTGGGGGGAAATTACAAAGATCGGGAAGGAATTTATCGAAGATCACGTAATCAAACAAATGGATCGTTGGTGGTAGCGATTGGAAATCTGGTGTGGTGCTACTAAATGAATGTGTTGATCATGATCTTAATTCTTAAACAAGTGTTGGATTTGGGAAATTTGGGATCAAAAAACCAGAAAGATGGTGGTGACCCACAAGATGTTCGAGGTGCGAAGAGGACGATTGAGAGGTGCTTTCATAATTAATATACTCCTAACCTAACCTTAATTAGTAAGATTTAATGCGTTGAAAATTTAATCAAATTGTCGGTTTCCAAATAACCAAGGTAAATTTCTAACAATAATTGTATAAAAACAAGCAAGATTTAGCTACGCGTTACAGCGAGGTTTAAGACGTTCATTTTTTAAATGTAAATTAAATTTTAGCTTTTATGAAATTTGTATTTATAATTAATTTTTTTTTTTTGTAGTACCGCATCATATAACATCCTTTATCAACGTTTAGAGCCAACATATAATACTTGCATAGTAAAATTGGATTTTTTTTATAAGACTTAAGGGTATGTGACAAATTATAATACGATACGAAACATACTTGATACATATCAAATACCAAAATAAACATGTTAGGTTTACATTACTCAATTTTTTATTGACAATTAAATGGAGAACAAATGATATAGAAAGAAAAATAAATAATTAAAAAGGAATAGCCAAGTTTTCATTCTGTGTCCCTAGATCCTATGTCAAAGCCTTACCCACTACAGTAGTTTAAAATTAATGTCTCGTCGTCATTAATCTCCATTTATTTCAAATTAACATTCATACAGTATTTACTTAACTTTAAACCCCGTTCCGTTATTTCCTTTCCGTTCATTGAGTTTCTAATGAATAGTACTTCTTAAATTGGATTATATATAAGATAAATTATTTAGCCTAATCTCATTTTTATTAGACACTTTTTTTTGGTTCTTTTCTGATTCTCCTTATTATTAGGCTATGTATATACTAGTATTTTTAATTTTTAATATTAAAAAATCGAATGTGTGTAAAAATAAATATATAGAGGGGCAAGTTTGATGATTGATTAACTCAAGCCAAAAGGGACGTGCCTGCCCGTATCATGGTTGGCCTTTTGGAATCTCTTACTCACTCTCCCACTATTTATTTTCCCTTTTTCATAAAAAGTAAAAGCCATGATTATATAAATGAGAAAGTAAAAAGAATATATTACATAATGTTTATACCGATTATTCTATATGACATGTTAAAAATACAGAAAATTAGTTTATACCGATTATTCTATATGACATGTTATAAATACAGAAAATTATCTATTGTACAACTGAATTTACAAATATGATTAGAATCTAAAAAAAATTTGTGAACTAGATAAAAATCTCGCTGAAAATGTCTTGGTTAGCTTGGCAATTTTTTATGGGGCGTATATTATATGTAGATGAAAGTTGCCGAACTCACAGAGACATTATTGGCGAGATTTGAGAAACATCCACAACTTAATACAAAATTTAAAATCCAAAACACCGAAAAACTGATGACTGAAAACGCATACATTCACTAACGAAATCTCAAGGCCAAAGAAAAAGGTCATAGTCTACAACCAAAAACAACGACTTCAAATACAAAATCCCAACAACCATCTCTCACAATCTCAACAAAAACATCAAACATATAATAAGTCGTTCATCGGCCTATAGATAAAACTACAAGGATCAATTTGTTATAAATCAAAAGCTCATGGCTATTAAAATAGGTTTTGTTTATTAAGTTTATAACGAAATGCATATGCTTGGCTGGTGAACGGAGGCAAGTGACCGGTTGTCCGGTCCCTCCCTCCGGGGACCATATTTCTAGCACAAGAGGGAAACACATATTCTATTTCTAGAAACATTTTGAAATTATTTCTTTTTCTAAAGTACGGATTCTATGATCTTATAAGCAAGAAAATCATTTCTTTTTTTATAATAATAAAGAATATTGTCTGAAATTATTTCTTTTCCAAAAGTACGGATTCTTCGAGTTTTCAAGACCTTGTATGCTAAAAGAGTATTCAATTTATCGAGTCGTTTCTTTTATAAACTCTATGAACAACTGTTTTCATTTACCACGAAGTTTAAAAAAACTTCCAAGAAATTTTTATTATCAAACATAATTCTACAACCGAACCGGTTTTGAAAAAACTAGTTTTTCACCTCGACACTTGATTAGTGCTAATTAGCCCAAACATGGGCCCAACTAAATTGGTTTGAAATACGTTATTCTACCCCCAAATTAAAACACGTTATCGGTCTGAACACAATTTCATTATAAATTGGTTAGGCCCTATTATTGGGCCCAACAACATGATCCTAGTTCAATTTTCGAAAGATGTAGAATTCGTGTGATTCAAATAAATGAAGCCTTTTACATACATATCGTGGATTAATTATGGGTATATTTTTTAACGAAGAATCGCCAATATAGATCGAATAGCTAACAAAAACATTCATCTAATAATTCGAGCATGGTAAGCATAAGGAAAAAGTATGAACTTCAGTGATTTGGTCCAATTTCTTAGAACTCAAAATCCATTTATTTAGGGTTCCAATTTTGAAATTGTCAAATTTTTTTAAAATCGCATTCTATCCTTAAATCGATGTTTTAAAAATCGGATTTGCATTCAACGGGCTAATGTTCTAAACACGGTTGAACCGGTCAGACTGAATTCGGCCGCCGATAGAACCAGATAATAATGTTGTTGAGTATTTTTATGCAGTAATTATGTAAATTTTGTACAAATGTAAAAAAAATTATAGAAAAATACAAAATAAATATTATAAAATATCAAGATGTTGTGGGTACAATGAATGTTGTTGTGGGTATTGTTTATTTATGGGCTTTAAAGTGATGTTGGGTGGTGGCTTTATTGTCTAAAGCTAACTATATGAGCCTATTTTAACTTGGAACATTAATTGGCTTGATGTTAAAGTTTTTTTACGAGTACAAAAAGATGGGGTATATCGGGAATGTTTTGTAGTGAAATGCAAAAATCCTATTCTACTACTACTTGCCAGATATTATACTTATTTTAATTAAAATATAATCAGAAAAAGAAAAGCTTATAATCTATTGGATTTATATCAAGAAACTAAGTTACAGTTAAATGATAATACAAATATGAATGAAGGCCTTTTATAAAAATTTGCTCATAAAAAAGAAATTAATTTACATGTACATGATAATACAAATATATAAATACAAAATGTATAGAAATCATTATTAGAATCTCATGGGCTTCATTTATTGGTGTCAAATGTGTATCCATAAAAACCAAATAATTTGAAATGCTTGGAGTAGGATAAGCAACAATTTATGAAGTGGCCAAAATGTAGTTGAAAAGCGTTTTTGTACACATTTGAAATCAATGCAATACATACATCGAAAGTACTAGATATACCCTAACTTGTTACCAATAATTTATTTATGTTAAATTAATGAATAATAAAAAATAATTGCCACAAGCATGGTAACCCTGCAATAGAAATCATTGTAGTTTCTTCTACCAACCCCGTATCTCAATATCTCTGTCTTTTCAACTACGTGAAAATAAATTTCTTTTTCTTTTTTAGAAATTATCACCTGGTATAAACTAGATATGCTTATGACATGGCATAAACAAAAGACTTAACTCTAGCTACTATAACACATAAACAAAGGAAGCAAGCAACTAGAGTTATACAATTAGGAAAATTGACCAAACTGATCAATAACAATAGACTTTGAAAGCTTCTAGTTAACAAGTATATTCTGGATAAAAATCGTGTGCCTATTAAAACGAAGAGTCGCCGGTTTCCACCGCACCATAGTAATAATCTCATTATAAAGTTGCATAGGCGGCTTTGACGTTGTTTAAGAATAATCTAGATCGAATTCCGCTCTAACTATATGTACTATGTAGTGGTAGCAAGCACGATTTTAAATATAAGACTTCTCGTCGAATGTTCCTTTAAAATAGGGATGAGATAATCAATAACATCATCAAAGTTTGGAGCAATACAATCCATACCCGTGATAAAACTGACTTTACTCCTTAATGGCAATTTTCAGTAGAATAAACACACTTCAAATTTCGGTAGAATAAGCACACTTAAAAAATATCTACAAAGGACCAATGATAAATCAACAGTGAGACCAACATCCATTGCCGCAATTAATTTTATCAATAAATGATAACAAAATGAAATTTGAGAATTAAATAACCTAATACTTCGACAAATCAAAGTTATAAATTAAGTATGTACCTTTGTTTCATGAAAATCGAAATAACTTTATCTTTCAGTTGTTAAAAAATACTGTAAGTATTAAAATTTTTGTAACCGTTAACTTTCTATAAAAAAAACATTTTGTTACCACTATATTTTAGTAATTTAGTAGTCGATTAACAGAAAATTGTCATTTCTTAACTTAAAAAATTTGTTACTAAAAATAATAAAAGAAATGACTCTAATTATAGATTCAGTCAAAAAGGTATCTAATTATTTTTTTTATATATGAAATGAGAATTAATTTTTACACTACATTTTTTGTTGTATGTATCACATTATATAAGTATTACTGTAGAATATACAAACACATAAAACAATTATTATGATATATAGATTAAAATATGTATTGTAAAAATCACAACCTATATGAAATAGTGTGAGTAAAGATGTGTTCGGGCATTTGGCAAAAACTTATATACGTAAATGACACAATAAGAATGTAATAATAAGGTTTTAACCTTTTTGTTAAACAATTTTTCATAAAACAAATTTCAATAATACCCCAAATATTAATATTGTACCAATATTTTTCAAAATCTCTCAATAAAAACTCAGATACAATGAAACTTGGTCTTGTGCCAAATAAATCAAATGTTATATAAACCCATTCTGTCTTGTTTATTGAAATGGTTCGTACTCAATAAAGGATTATTGGTCTCAACTTTTGAAAGCAATATTAAACTCTAACTTTATGATTTAATAAGTGAAAAACTTAACCAACAAATAAAGTAGGCAATAAGGTTATCATTTTACAAAACTATCCAAAAGGGCAGGTTGATTCTTTTGAGACTTTTGCGATTAAAAAAGTTGCATGCTTGTGTGTAAAGCATGGGCAAATCAATTTCAAAATAATGATCACAATTTCACGAATTGCTTAGTGCAGAAATTCCAAAGTAGCTTTCTTTTAACCATCTTGCTTAGTGCCAAATCGACATCGGGCAGCACCATTCCCTGCTGCAATTGCTGTTTCATTAATTCCGGAAATACCACCAATCGGTAAAAAATCTTGGAAGTGGTGGTTGTAAGTTTATGGGCTGTAAGAGGAGTAGCCCATGATCCTTATAAACACATTACATGTTCATTATTTGTTCAATGTGGGACATTACTCAACCCACCCCCTCACGTGTAGCGTTATTTTTTTCCGCGTCTGACACGTGGATATTTGTGGGTTACGTGTAGTCTGTGTGGCCGTTTGACCAACTACGGGTGGACCTTTCTCTGATACCATGTAAGTTTATGAGGTTGTAAGAGGAGTAGCCGAGGATCTTTATAAGCACATTACATGTTCATTATTTGTCCAATGTGTGACATTACTCAACTATGGTAAGCGGTGTAATATGGTTGATATGGAAGGCGAGAAATAATGTGCTTTTCAACAATACAAACTTATTGGTGGTAGGAATCCAAGATAAGTTGCAAGTTATCTTATACTCATTGATGAAATATAGGGGGGCTAAACGCATAAATCTTTTATGGTTACTTTAGGCTTCGTTTGTTTTGACATAATCCTTCGTAATTTTCCGTAATTATAATTCAACTACATTACGGAGGGACGTTTGGATGAACTTTTTCGTAAGTCAATTACCACGTAATTTTGAAATACGATGTTCGTTGTAATTGAAATCCGTCTCGACGCCTTATCAATTCAATTACGGTCCTTTAGTGAAAAATAAAAATAATAAATAAAAACAATTCTTTAAAAATAAAAATAATAAAAATTTTAAAAAATAATAAAATTTAAAAAAAGAATCTAAATTTTTTAAACAAAAATGCATAAGTATGGATATGAATCAGAGTTAAAAAATTTGTAACCAAACACGTAGCCGTAATCAATTACAATCGAATTTAATTCTAACTGAATTCAATTACATTACGGAAGATTACGTTGAGGCAAACGCCCCCTTAGTGTTTTTTCATACTCTTCTATTTTAGTCTCATGTATTGTAATTTGCTAGCTTCTTGCTAGTTTTAATTAATATATATTTCTGTTTCTGGGTTGGGTTGGAGGGTAATGTTATGTCAAAACTCTACTGCATTTCCCTTTTTGCCGTTAAAAAAAACTAATGTATGATTATAAAAATGATAATATTAATCGCATATTTCTTTTTATCATTTAGTAGTTATATTTATGTCAATATATGTAAGTATTTAGGTATGTAAATGAACCGGACGTTTAACGAACCTTTCAACAAGAGTTTGTTTATCTTCATAAGTTATTAAACGAACAAGAATTTGTGTGCGTTTAATTAAACGAACAAATACAAATAGAGGTATTATGTCCGTGAACATGACTACATGAGTATGTGTTCATTATTTTTATTTAAGGTTTTTTTTTTTCAGTATACGTTGGTTCTTGAACATTTGTTTATCTTCGTTTAAGTTCGTTCTTGAACATTTGTTTATCTTCAAATTCTATAAATTATTAATTGTTTATTTATGTTCATATATTTGCTTCTTCTTTCTTTTCTATTTTTCTTTTCTTCTGCATATGCTAGTTAGTGTTTTATTTTACAATATAATTATTTTTTTAGAATTATTTTAAAGTTTTGAATAGAATTTCCTGAAGATTTATATTGCCTTTATAAACAACTCAATTTTTTATTTTGTTTATTGTTCTTCATTTCAAATTTTGTAATTATAATATAAATAAGCTATTATTTATTTAATTGATTTAATGTAATGACTAGAAGCTAAAAATGTCTTACATAACCTTTGACAATATTTGTTAAAGTTCGTTCATTTAGTTACATTCGTAAGCGTTTGTTAAGTTTTGTTCTTTCATTTACGTTCGTTAAGACGTTCATTTATATTTGTTTGTTTATGGTCGTTTGTTTGTCTTCTTTTACCTTTTTACAGAGATCTTCACGAGCATTTCATGCAAATATGTTTTTTATTAACAAAGGAACACCAACACATAAATCTGTTCAACTAAGTATTCTCGAATAGTTCATGACCATATTTTTCCTTAACAAATGAATACGAACAAAACTCTGTTCATATCAATTCATTTATATGCCTAATTAAACTACCTCTAAATATCATACCCTTTATTATTAAAAAAATAGTGGGAAAAAAGCCATGATAAGATCGAAAAAGTGCGTAAATGTCAAAATTCCCTTTTAATCAAACAAAAGCTAGATGAGGTGGATGTTGAATTGGCATGGCATACCTCCCAATCATCTACCGAAAGAAGCAACACAATTGAGTATATTTATGAAGGCCGGTGCATTCCTTCATCATTCGTCTCATTCCTCAATTCTGACATTTAATCATCTTTAAAAATTATAATTCTTGAAGGGAAAAAAAGGGAAATATTTATATGATCAGCCAAGAAATAATATCGATAGAGATAAAACAACCCGAATAGGCCACTAAATATTACGTACACCATAGGCCACATATACGTGGAGATAAGGATTAGCATCGCATTGCATCACCACTTGGTGTTAAAAAGATGGTCATTTTGGTACTAAAAGTCAATGAGATTGTTTGCAATCGAGCTTTTAGTAGACGGTATCGTTTTAGAATAACCAAAATAAACCGTATCTTAATTAGTTAAAATCTTTTATAAATTGTAAACCCGTGTAGACTACTTAAAGTAACTTCATTTTCCATAAAAAAAAGTAAAGCCACTTTTGTTGTAACTTTGACAATGTAATAAAGTGGTGGGTTGGTTTATAGTTTACTTGCTTTTGAGTTTAATAAGAACCTTAGCTAGCAAATTTTTTAGTGAAAAGGAATGGAGGTGGGGGTAGAGATGCAAACGGGTACGGGTAATAGCGAGTACTGCAAAACCCGTACCCGTACCCGACCCACTATTCTTATACCCGTACCCGCCCCGTACCCGGTCAAATACCCGTCGGGTTCGGGTAGAAAAATACCCGCCGGGTACGGGTAACCCGACGGGTACCCGTTCAATAAAAAAATTAAACAAAATAGGTAAAATATTTAAAACTCTTAGTTCGTTCAGGCTTATTCCGTTCAATACGTAATGGACTAACGGGAGACGAGCCAAATTTTAACCATTATTAAATTGGGCTAATGAGAGATTAAGTGTTGGGTTAAGTTTGAGTAGTGACTCGTGGGCTAAACATGTACTAAAAAAATTACACGTTAATATATATATATATATATATATATATATATATATATATATATATATATATATATATATATATATATATATATATATATATATATATATATATTCGGGTCGGGTATAAACGGTGCGGGTATTATAAAACCCGTACCCGACCCGTACCCGCTCTCGGGTATGAAATTTAAACCCATCCCTGACCCGTTACCCGTTTAGACGGGTAATACCCGCCCCGTAAGACTCGGGTACCCGCGGGTACCCAAACCCGCGGGTTAAATTTGCATCCCTAGGTGGGGGTGGGGTTGGGGTGGGTGCTAACATCTCAATTAAATTCCCCACATTTGTGTGAGTCATTTTGTATTGATCCGATCCTTGGCTTCAAAGTGCAAATAAAAGGAGTATATGTATATTTGAATCATGCATGGTTCCTCCATTATTGATGCACGGTGGGGTATATTACGAAAAGTAACTTTTTCTCTTTCATAAAGTAACTTATAACCTTATTCAAGCAACACTTGTCGATTATATTTTGTAGGAATAATATATAAAACATCATCCATAGGTTAATCGACATGATTTGTCACTTTTACCCTTTACGTGTAATCCTATTTATAGCAATTTCTTAAGCAATAATCGACAATAAGTATACATAATATGAGCTAAGAACTCTCAAATTACTTGCCTAAGCTTCCTTAACGTTAAATTTGTATTTGATATGCAACAATTCAGTGTAACGACCGAAATTTTGTAAATAAATAAATGGGTAAATATCAGAAATTGTCCCTGTGGTCTTGGGTTTTTTGGCTTTTTGTCCCTAAACTTTTTTTTTTCAATTTTTTTTGTCCCTGTACTCTTTATAATTCTTGTTTATCGTCATTCCGTCCAAAATCCTCCGTTAACTAACGATAATTTTGTCTTTTTTACCAAATTACCCCTAATTCTAACTTTTTTCTTTTACTCTTTTCCCTTTTCTCCATTCTCTCCCTCTTCCTTCGTCACCTTCTACTACCCAGGCAAACACTTAAAGAACAGATGCTCAAAGGCCTTTGTATAAACCATTTTATGGGTTTTTCTCCTAAGTAAGCAAGAACACAAGAAAAAGATCCAGATTTGCAAAAACAAAAATTGGGGCTACCCTCTTCTTCTTCCCCGCCTGTTCACGATTTTGTAGGTTTTAAAGATCCAGATCTGCATAAACCATTTTGTAGGTTTTAAAGATCGAAACTTTGAAGGTAGTTCATGGCAATTCTGAAACTTTGAAGGTTCTATTCGTATGGTTAGATCTGTGAAATCGACCGGAGCAGTTTAGATCTGTGAAATCGATGAACACCATCGCGAGATCGACCGGAGCAGGTTAGATCTGTGAAATCGAGTTTGACGGGAGCAGGTGATTTGGTTCATGGCGATTTCGATTTTGGTTTCATATTTGTATTGTGTTCATGGTGAAGACCGGAGCAGCTTTGAAGCTTTCTGAAACTTCGATTTTGGTTAAATAAAACCCAGCTTGATCGGAACTTGCTGCAACTCTTGGAGAAGATGACCGGACCTTGCCGGAGAAAGGAAATGAAAACCCAGCTTGACCGATCGTGAATTTGCTGCTGTGATTGGAATCCCCAAACATCTTCGTAAACATAAAAGAAAATCCATCTTGCGTCTATTATCGTTGTTGTGTCGTGATCTACACTTGCGTGAATGGTGTAGGCAATATATTCCATATGTTGCGGGTTAAAATTGGGAAAGAAAAATTAGGGTTCATCAATTGGGGGATTAGGGTTCTTGTTTTATGATGATGAAGAAGAAAGATGCAAAAAAGACCAAAATACCCTCACATGTTTAGCATGTGGGGTTAAATAACAACCAAATTTGGACGGAAGGACGATAAACCAGAATTTTAAAGAGTACCTGGACAAAAAATTTGAAAAAAAAAAATCTAGGGACAAAGAGTCAGAAAAC
This sequence comes from Calendula officinalis, assembly GCA_963853835.1. Lineage (NCBI taxonomy): Eukaryota > Viridiplantae > Streptophyta > Magnoliopsida > Asterales > Asteraceae > Calendula > Calendula officinalis. The sequence continues at coordinate 75,195,241 of OY970828.1, forward strand.
CCAAAACCACAGGGACAATTTCTGATATTTACACTAAATAAATTGTTTAAAAATATGATAATTATGGATAATTCATTTCAGAACCGTAGGAATTAGTTTCGTGTCATTTGGACACCGTTTGATATGGTTAAGGTCGAAATTGGGCTGAACCGGTCAACAAAAAGTTGCAGCCTAGCTGCCTGGGCAAGTTCGCGGCGCGAACTTGGGTTCCCGATCGGGAAGTCGAGACAGGGAATTGGGGTTTTGGACGACCGTAGTTCACGACCCATTACCGATCGCGAATTGTTAGCGGCACGCAGAGTTCACGACGCGAACTCAAGTTCGCGATCGTGAACTAGGGACCTCTGTATATAAACGGGTTTTAGGCTAGGGTTTAGGCATCAACGACCCTACTTGTAGCTCAGCCGTTATTTTGAAGAGAAGAGGCGATTTTGGAGGTCTAGAGCTCAAATCTTCATTATCTTTGAAGATTTAAACATCAAAGGTAAAGATTGTTGATTCTTATCATCTTCTACCTTAGTTTCAAGCTTTTCATGGGCATTAATGGTGGTTTTGGGAACCAACCATACCATCTTTGGGGAAGATATATGGTCTATCATGAGTGTAAAACACTCATAGTGAGCTTGTAATCAATGCGTACAAGCTAGATTTGGGTTTATGGATAAGAATCTTAAACTAGGGTTTGAGATTTCCACCAAGTAGGATGAACTTGGTGGTTAGGAGTGTTTAATTAGATAGATTAGTGATTAGTTATGTATAATAACTAGTTATTGTGTTGATGATGGTATTTGGTCAAGAAGACTTGAGATTTAAAGTACTTCTTTGATTAATAAGTAAGGAGTTGTGTTGATTAACACAAGTGTTGGATAGCATTGCTAAGGTGAGTACATGTGATCTTTTCTGAGTACATAGTAAAAGAGTTTTCATAGTTTAAATGATTAAACAAGTTTTTAGTAGTCTTTATTAATTAAATGTTTTAACAAAGAAATAAAGATTTATTAGTTAGTAGATGATATGAATTGTTATTGACTTGCTTGGTTACCACTAGTATGTTGAATCTTATGATTTGGAGCATTGGTTCAAGTAGTTGAATTGTTATGTGGTAGCTAAACAATTGGATCCTAGATAACCCACACAAGTTGGGGGAGTTAGTGACACCTACTTGGGGGGTACCACCCTGCGCAAGGGTAGAGTGTCGAGAAATAGATAACCCGGAAAGCGGGGGAGTTTGAGATAACCCGGAAAACGGGGGAGCCAATAGATAACCCGGAAATGGGGGGTTTACCTAGATAACCCATATCGGCGGAGTTGTTTCAGGGAGGCTCATTACGTATGTGATTAGCTTATGGCATGCCTTAGAGTATGATTAACTATGTGCAATTTGATAATTATTTAATTATTATTTTATTTCAAATATCTTTCTAATCGGGTCTAAAACCTGTTTGATCCAACAACATTTAACGTGTTGCGTTATGACCGAGAATGACGAAGAGATAAAGAACAAACAAGATTTCAAAGATTAAGAGTTTATTAAAACAACTTAATACAGTACAACGTTTGCGGAAATAGATAGTACACACTAACTAAAACTTTATACTTGAAATGACACTTTAATTCGCTCAAAAGCTAGAAGATTTTATGCACTGAGAGTTATATCAGCTGATACATACAACTGATATTAATGTCCTTGTAATAACTATGGAGGAGTTAATACTTAGACAATAACTAACTCTCAGAGAATGTTCTTGTGCTATGATTTTGTAAAGCTGTGTAGGTGTGTGTAAATGCAAGCATTTACGTCTCTATTTATAGCTCAAGATCCATGTTCCTTTGTCCACAAGTTAGTCGACGTGTAAACTTATTATTCGTCGATGTAGACTTGTCCATGAATCATTAAATGCCTTTGCACAAGTTATTGTCCCAAGTGTACTTGGTGTCAACTACTTCCGGTACCCTTTCTGACGCACAGTGAAAGGTGTACTACATAAGTACATAAATAGTTGACAGTCTCTTTACATGCTTGCAGGGACAAACGATGATAATGTACTGACATTATCTTCTATTCCAAAATAGAAGATCCTCATCGTTTTCTTCTTCTTTGAGCGGGAAAGGAAATGTTCAAAGTGTCAAGAACATTTCCACTAAGTCTTCATCTGCAGCAGGTACTATCAGCTGATTCCACAATCAGCTGGATAGTCTTCTTCTTGTCTCTGTCCTTTGGCCATAGACTTCGAATGAACTCTCGTTGATAGCTGCTGATTTGACTTGATTTCCTAAAGCTAAGTACGTACTCAGCTGAAGGTTTATTGCACATACTTGCTTCAGCTGAGATACATACTACAACTGATTTTATTCTTCTTAGCTATCGATCATCAAATCTATTTACTTAGCCTTGGGACTAACAATCTCCCCCTATTTGATGCAATCGAATAGCTGTATAAGTGTAACCCTGTAATGATTCAGCTGAAGTTGTCAGCTGAATACTTATGTGCTTTGACCCTTAGGGTTCTTTAGTATCTTTTTACAATTTTTACAAGTATATTACAAAATTTGATTTTCTATTAATTAAAAATGAAAAGTACAAGGAAAATCAAAAAAAAAAAAAAACAAACACTGCTATGTCTAGGACATAGCCTCCCCAACGACATTTTCGGTACAGTGAGTTGAATGCTGAGGTGATTAAATTCTTCATTTCTTTTCCCTCTTCAGTGGAGGAACTCAGCATCTTGTGATAGATCAAAAGCTGATCAACATCACATTTGTACAACTCATCAGCCCTTTGGAAGCAAGGCTTCTTCTTCTCCAGATAACAAAAGCCATAAATTGGTTCTTTTACGATCAGCCCAGGGACAAAGCTCACTCCCATGGGTACAGCTTTTGAGATGTTGAGTTTTGGACGTTTGGCAAACATAATTGACTTCTCAATATCAAGTGTTCTGGAGTCAGCAGAGGGGTCAGGAAAAACGGACTTACGTTTCTCCCATCTTGCTGAGGAGCCTTCGCCAGTAGGTTCTCTGACAACAGCTTCTTGAGAATCACACAATTCAGCAGGTATGCGATCAGCCAACTCAGGAGATGTCCTCCTGATGTTGTCGCATAGAGTCTTGAAGATTAGAATTGCGACTTTGATCTCATTTTGAAGCTGCGTTATCGTCTCAGACGAGTTTGCAGATCTGGAAGCTGTTAGCAACTCGTTCCACTCATCATAGTTGAGTTGAGTGCTGATTTTGTTCAGAGGAATCCTTTCAGCCGCAATGGGTCCACCAGTTCTAGTTATTTTTACTTCCTGTGGGGAGCTAGGAGTAAACTTGGCGGCCCTTACGCTGGTGATTTTTGCTTCCTGTCTACGCTGATAAAGAACTTTGTTGAATAACCTAATGTTCTCAGCTCTTTGTGCCTCAGCTCTTTGATACAGCTCTTCCTGAGTTTTTCTTTGAAGGGCAATGGCTGCATCAAGATCGGGAGCGGTTTTAGCTTCCTTTAAAAGGAGATCTTTAACCGTTTCAGACGTAGACTCCCCCTCAGCAGGTTGAGGATTCACCTGTTTAATGGGCTGGGGGTTTTGGATTTGCGGGGTTTGGACTTGTGGGCCCTCAACTGATTCAAAGGAATCAACGATTTTAACAAAACCAGTTGAGGGTTCAGCTTCTTCTTCTTGTGTTCCAGCAGAGGTGTAAAGTTGAGATCTTGGGGTATCACCTGCTGGAATGTCTTCATTATTGGCTCCAACAGTAGAGGTGATCATAGGATGTAAAGCATTTTGTTCACCTTGTTATTCACCTGCTGAAGTAGCTTGCTCTTTCTCCCCCTCAGAGAGTGCCTGAAGAAGTAAGCTACTCTCTGGTGCTGAAGCAGGACGGGCAGCGGCGGCACCCTCATTTAGTTTTTGTAGAATGAGGTTGAGAGTGCCTTGGAGACCAGCGACTTGAGAAGTCAACGATCTGACTTCAGTGTCCAATTTGTCCATCCTTGTGGACACAGCAGAAGCGGACCCCTCAATAGCCTTAGAAAGGTGGCTATAGTCATTGGTTAGCAGAGACTCTTGCTTTGAGTGCGCAAGAGTCAGTCGATCGACAGCTGTTAGAAGAGGAGATACCATGGAAGTCAAGGTATCCATTTGTCGATCAACTTTAGCTTCTGTGGCCCGAGCTTCGGAGAGAAGCTTGTCTTTTTCGACGATGGCAGATTCGCGAATGGAGTTCACCTCTCGTTGAAGACAGTCTTTGAGAGAGTTAAACTCGCTGGTGTTGATGCGAATCTGATCAGAAAGAAGAGCCAGCTGAGGAGTCTGAGTGTGAACCTCAGTGTGCAGAGAAGTTATGCTGGAAGAGAGGGTCTCAGCAGTAGCAGCAAACTTCTTTGGAACATCCCTGCGAAGGGTGTCCATCTGCAGACTCAGCCTGGCCATCCCAGGTCGAATCTGGGATGACACAACTCTAGACATTAGAGCAACAGCGGCTCTGATGGGAATGCTTCCTGCAGCTTTGCTGGATTCAGAATGGGACACTTGGACGCTTTGGGGATGGGGGTCCGGCATGTCTCCAGCTTGAGGGGTAATCTCAGCTGTGGAAGTGGATGTTCCTGAGTTAGGAGGATTGCTCCTATGGGATGCTCAAGAACTTTTGGGGGTGAGTTGGGTCCAGCTGAAACTTCTGGGGTTCTGTCAAAAGTGCCGACATCAGTTGTCAAGACAGGGTCAAATCCAGTATCTAGTTCATCAGAAGACGAATAGTAGGGCTGAAGAGGTTCATCAGCCGAATCAAACATCATGTGAAATGATGTTTGACTCTCCTGGACTTCGGTCTCACTAGTCGGCGATACTGGTATAGAGACTAGAGGAAGAGTTCCTCTGGGTGGTGTGTTAGCTGCCTCACAGCTCATTTGGCGAGTACGTTCGCGATCACTGGGAGCTTGGGTGGTTGCCTCAGTAACAACAGGGTCTACAGTTGTCGCTTCACTGGCGGTGGTGGCTTCCTCGATCACCTGCTGGTTTAAGCTGGTGACGTTGTGGGAAACAGAAGGAACAACTTCAAGATTGACTTGGTTTCCAGTCAATCTATCATCAGCTGCAGACTCAGAAAGTGATGAAGAGGTTGGTGGTGGTGTGTGTGCAGCTAACTCACGGGTGGCTTGGGTTGAGCTGAAAACTTCACCAACAGTCTGTTGAGAGACTGAGGTTGCTTGTGGAGTTTGTCCCCTTTTTACAACGACAGATAATGAATCGGTCGAGGAGCTACGCAGAAGGTTGCAGCCGGCACTAACTCCTAAAGAACGAAATTGCCATTTTGAAGTCTGCTGACTTGTTGAGAAATCAGCAGATGGAGGTTGAAGAATATAAGGGAGAAAAGAAAAATCAGCCGAGAGTGTCTGAACAGGAACTCCAATTGTTGGTGGAGTTCCAGGAAAAACACTGCCAGAAAGAAAATGAGAAGAAAGACGATCAGCTGACAGAGCTTCTGATCGTAAGCGATCTTCTCGAGGATCCCGGCTGAATCCTGATGATGCTGCTGTCGCCAGCTCAACATCATCAGTTATCATCCCATCTCCACCGGTAGCAGACCTCCTTACCTCCAGCAGTGGAGAAAACAGAGGTAGGGCCGTGGGAGAAGATGATAAAAGAATGAAGAAGAATGAGGGCGATTTGCGGATCGCTTCACTCGCTTCTTCACCACCAGAGGAGCATCATCTGCAGAATCCTCATCCTCAGGGATTGAGATCCCTGTTGAGGTGGTGGTTTTCCAACCAGCACCTGGGGATGGTCGCCCAGTTGAGGGAAAACTCTTCATATGAGAAGAGGACATACCTTCTTGTAGGGCAGATTCCTTCGATGTTGCGCCCTTTGTTTGATCCTTTTTGGATCTGATCCGATCATCAATGATCTTCAGCATGTACGAGGTGAGAGGAGCATCTTCTTCAGCATCCTTCTTCTGGTTGAAGATGATGTTGGCGATGGGACGAACCATCACAGATTCCCCTGGAAGGTCTTCGTAATCAACCTCTAGCTTCTCTAACATCACATGTGCTATGCACGATGTGAAGAAGCGAAGGTAGGGAATATGATTTCCCTTGCTTTTCAGCTTGGCCTTGACCTCCTCGTACACCAGTCTCCCATAGTCAATCCGTTGACCGGTGACTAGGGCTTCAGCAAAGACTTGCATGCTGGAGTTGCACTGGTTGTGAGACCCGGAGTTGCCTCCTATACCCTGAATGATGTGGGTAAAGAAATAGGCCCAGGGTCTCGACAGCTGAGACTTCTTGAAGATTGACACCTTGTCTGCTTCATTTTCTAATCTGTATCCAGTGATACGGATTAGGTTTGCTTTAGCTTCCTCAGCAGACTTCATCTTCCGATAACTTTTCCCAGGTGCCAAATAATCGAACCCACATGCGGTTCGGAAGTCATCAATAGTGATGGTGATGGGATAACCTCCGACTTCCGCAGTGATGTCATCGCCATCGAGGACGGCAGACATCCAGAAATCACGCAAGAGTCCGCAGTTACTCTTGGTGAATCTGATGAACGCACCGCTAATAGGGCAGTTGCGTAAGAACTTCCCAACCGGTCGATACACATCGTCCAGTTCCTTTGGTGGGGAAGTGTTGGCTACGAGATTTGAGTTCTGCTAGAACACAATGGCAGCCCTAGTACGAGAGCCTTTAGAGGCAGGGGCTTTGGAAGCTTTCTTCGACATTTTAGGAGAGAGGGAAGAAAGATAAAAGCTAGAAAGAATTAGGGTTTGAGAGAGAATTTGAAGAGGATGGTGAGGAAGAAGTGAGGAGAGGGATGGGTATTTATAGGGGTGAAGGAGATGGATCGGGTAAACATTTAAATTTCAACCGGGTTAAAATTGGTTAGTTGCAACCCAACTATGGACACGTTGGTTTTCGTGCAAAAGAAGGTGGTTGGATGTGACAGAGAGAGGTAGTGGAGCCATTTCTGGTGTCAGGGTGTCTTGTCCTCATAAATGCCAAAATTTTCACTCGAGTGGAAATATTTGCCACAGAGAACGTGTGGATAGGGATGAAAGATGCCTTTTGTGGGAGAACCAAACGTTTTAACTTATAAAACACCATAAGTTATCATTTAAGAGATTTTATTCAGCTGACTGATTCATTTAAAATAGTTTTAGTCAGCTGAATGTACTAAGTGACAAGGTGAACTTATCAGCTGCTGATAGTACTTCAGCAGTTGATTTAAGCATTCAACATACCCAACTCGCTGATCAAAAAATGGAAGCGTTTTTCATCTAAAGGTTTAGTGAATAAATCAGCTAGCTGAAGGTCTGTTGAAATGAAATGGAGTTACACGTCACCTTGTTCAATGTGATCTCTAATAAAATGATACCTTATGTCGATATGTTTGGTTCTAGAGTGAAGAACAGGATTATTGATGATTGCAATAGCACTAGTGTTATCACAATAGATGGGAACTTTGCAAAAGTTCATATCGAAGTCAACAAGCTAATTCTTCATCCAAAGGACTTGAGCACAGCAGCTTCCAGCAGCAACATATTCTGCTTCAGCTGTGGAGGTAGAAACGGTACTTTGTTTCTTGCTTGTCCAGCTGACTAGCTTTCCTCCAAGTAGCTGACATCCTCCAGTGATGCTCTTTCTATCCATCTTGCAACCTGTAAAGTCTGAATCTGAATAGCCAATTAGATCAAACCCGGAGTCTTTGGCATACCAAAGACCTAGGCTTGGAGTACCCTTAAGGTACCTCAAAATTCTTTTCGCAGCTATTAAATGAGATTCTCTAGGATCAGCTTGATACCTAGCACACATGCAAGTAGCAAACATAATATCTGGTCTGCTGGCGGTGAGATAGAATAAAGATCCAATGATTCCTCTATAGAATGTGACATCAACTGATTTCCCAGTTATGTCAGCATCTAGATTGTTTGGAGGAGCCATTGGGGTTTTCATTGATGATGATGAATTCATATCAAATTTCTTTAAAAGATCTTTGATATATTTTTCTTGATTTATAAAAATTCCATTTTTAGATTGCTTAACTTGTAAGCCAAGAAAATATGTTAATTCACCCATCATACTAATCTCATACTTTGTAGACATAAGTTTTGAAAAACGTCTACAAAGTTTCTCATCAGTAGCACCAAAAATTATGTCATCCACATAAATTTGAACAAGAATGATATCACCTTTGATTTTACGAATGAATAAGGTTTTATCAATCTTTCCCCTGGTGAAATCATTTGCTATGAGGAACGTGGAGAGTTTATCATACCAAGCACGAGGAACTTGTTTCAATCCATACAGCGTTTTATCCAATTTAAACACACAGTCTAAATACTTTGGATTTTCAAACCCTGGTGGTTGCTTAACATATACTTCCTCTTGAGTTTCCCATTTAAGAAAGCACTCTTTACGTCCATCTGAAAAACTGTGAAGTTTTTGTATGCAGCGTAAGCTAGAAATATTCTGATAGCTTCGAGCCTAGCCACTGGAGCAAATGTTTCATCGAAATCGATTCCTTCCTCTTGTCTATATCCTTGTGCAACAAGTCTAGCCTTGTTACGAATAACCACACCTTCTTCATCAATCTTGTTCCTAAATACCCACTTAGTACCAATTATAGTCTTTCCAGCTGGTGGGGGCACCAGCTGCCATATTTTGTTGACCTCGAATTGGTTAAGTTCTTCCTGCATCGCCTGAATCCAGCTTGAGTCTTCTAAAGCAGCTCTAATATTTTTCGGTTCTTCAGTTGCTAAAAAACAAGACCATAAGCAGAGATTGCATGATGCTTTGCTTCTTGTGACTACTCCTCGTTGTGGATCTCCAATGATTAATTCAATTGGATGTTCTGAGGTCCACTTGGATTGAGGAGCAGCTGTAGAAGAGGAAGATTCAGCAGAATTAGATCCTTGTTGAGCGGCTGAATGCTCAGCAGCATGAATTACTTCATTTTGAACAAATCTTCTTGAAGTATGAAGAGGTGGCTTAGAGATAGCCTTGGATGATGCTCTAGCTGTTGGAATTTCTTGTTGGACAGCTGCAATATCTACAAGATATGTAGGAGCATCATGGGATGTCTCATCTGATTCATTTATGGGAACTTCAAAGAGATTTAAAGCATCAGAAAATGCTTCAGCTGTATCATCAGGAGATGGTTCAGCTGATCTCTGAAATGAATCAGTTGAGTCAGCAGAGAAGGGGTTTAAGGCTTTTGAGTGTTCTTCAAAAGTAACATTTATGGACTCTTCTAACGTTTGTCTTCTTTTGTTGAAAACTCTATAGGCCTTGGATGAAGTGGAATATCCCAAGAAAATGGCTTCATCAGCTTTGGAATCAAATTTACCTAGTTGATCTCTTGTGTTTAACACAAAACACACACAGCCAAACACATGAAAGAAACCGATGAAAGGTTTCCTTTGATGAAAAATCTCATAAGAAGTTTTCATGTGTCTCTTCACGTAGAGAGACCTGTTTTGAGTAAAACAAGTTGTGTTAACAGCTTCTGCCCAAAATTACATAGGCATGTTTGACTCAGCCAACATTGTTCTTGCAGCTTCTATTAGGATTCTGTTCCTTCTTTCAGCAACACCATTTTGCTGTGGTGTTCTAGCGGCTGAGAAGTTTTGGGAAATACCAACATCTGAACAGAAGTCATCAAAGTCTTGTTTCTGAATTCAGTACCATTGTCTGATCTCAGCATCTTGACTCTAGACCCATTTAGAAGTTCCATCCTTTTGATGAACTTAATGATTTCATCAGCTGCATCACTTTTGTGATGAAGAAATATAACCCACGTGTATCTTGAATATTCATCAACGATGACAAGTGTATATTTCTTCCCACCTAAACTTTCAGTACTCATGGGACCAAAGAGATCCATATGGAGCATGTGAAGGCAGTTGTTGATGGAAAAACATTACTTCGACTTGAAGTAACTTTTGTGTTGTTTACCTTGTTCACAAGCTGAACAAAGTTTATCTTTTTCATATTGGATTTGTGGTAGACCGTTCACCAGCTGTCCTCTGGCCAGCTTCGATATATTTTTGAAGTTTAGGTAAGAGAGCCTTTTATGCCACAACCAATTCAGTTCTTCAGTCGAATGAGAGAATAGACAAACTTCTTGATTTTGAGGATTCATGTCAAGTGTATAAACATTCTTGGTTCTTGGAGCAACTAATACTACCTTTCCACTTTTATCCGTCACTGTTCCTCTGTATTCATTAAAGTTCACTGAGAAGTTTGCATCACAAAGTTGGCTAATACTGATTAGATTATGTTTCAGCCCATTCACATAACCAACTCTTGTGATTTTTATGGATCCATTAGAGATGGTTCCATAACCTTCAGTTGAGCATCTACCATTATCACCAAAAACCACTGAGGGACCATCACAAACTTCAAACTCTTCTAGCAGGGATTTGTATCCAGTCATGTGTCTCGAGCAACCACTGTCTAAGTACCAGACATGTTTGCTTTCGTCACCCTGCACATAAATTAAAAGAGTTAGTTCTTTTTGGGAACCCACACTTCTGTGGGTCCTTGTGATTTCCCGCTGGAGCTCACAGGTGTCGATATTTCAGAAGGCTCACAAACTAAGGTTGGGGAAGGTCTCAGACAAGTGTTGTCACACTCACTTGCCATATGCCCACGATCTCCACACTTATAGCATTTTATGTGTCTTTGCAGTGGAGTGGAAGGCGAGGCAATGGAATTGGGAACTGGACCCAAGATTCCTTTCATTTTCTGATTATCAGAGATAGCCAGAGTCTGAACAAGTGAAGTCAGCTTGGTGACCTTTCCTTTCAGCCGTCTGACAGACACAGCTGAAGAAGGACTTGGAGTGTTTTTAGATACACTCTTACCTTTGTTCCTTGCAGCTCGAGTACGAACTCCAACCGGCTCACCCTTGGAGGGTGTAGGAACAGTTTTCTTTCCTGTTGTTCTGCTAGTCTTCTGCTGAGGTCTAGCAGAATGGGCAGCAGGTGCTGAACCCAAGATAGATTTTCTTGGTTCAACGATTACTACAGTAGGTGTCCTAACAACCATGGCAGAAGAGTCAGCTGATGACCCTTCACCAGTGACTTCAGAAAAATCTTCTGAGGACATCTCAGTAGCAAAGGTTTTGGTAGACCTAAAAAAGGAACCAAAAACCAACTCTTCAGCTGGCACAGAAGCATCAGCTGATGAGTAGTACAGATCATTTGTACTGCTGTCAGGTACAACGGCTGCAGCAAGGAAGTCTCTTCCTAGTACAACTTGTACTTGACTAGGGATTTGTGAGTTAACACATTCACTCACACGTTTGGATGAACGAGACCATGATTCACAAATCTTTTTAATAGCTTCAAGTTTTTTAACTTTTTCCATTAGATCATGTTGAAGAACTGAGTTTATAAATTTTGTTTCAGAAAGATCTTCTTTCAAAGTTTTGTGGTCAATTAAACGTTCTTTTAAAAATGCATTTTCACGTAGAATAGCACTGTGTTTATCCAAACATTCATTTTTCAGCTGATCAATGAAGTGCAAGTCACAAATAATAGAATCAACAATATCTTTAGCTTTAGTAGCCTCAGCAGAGATTAGAGAGGTTACCTTTTTATGAACGATGTTGAACCATTTATAAGAACCAGCATCATCAGCTGTAATGCCTTCATCATCATCAGCACGAGCCATCAAACACATTGTGGCCATTTGTTCATCATCATCAGATGAGCTGTCACAAAAGTCAGCCCAATCATGAGTTTCAGCTACGAGACCTTTGTCAGCAGCTTTGCCTTCAAGTGCCTTCTTTTCTTCCAAGATCTTTTTAGTGAAGGCTTGTAGTTTTTTGTATTTTTCTTCAATGGACTCACCAGTTGAAGATGATGAACTTGCTTTCTTCTGCTTGCAGTCGTTAGCATAGTGTCCCTTCTTGTTGCAATTGTAGCAAGTTATCTTAGAGATGTCAGGTGTACTTCCAGAAGGTCTGGAGGGTACAGCTGATGAGATAGATCTGCTACTAGAACCTCTAGCTGAGGAGCCAGACTTGTTTTTAAAGAATTTTCTATTTTTAACAAGAAGGCAAGCTCAGATATGAGGGCTTCATTGTAACATCCCAAAACCCGGCCTAGTAGTTTATTGACCTTAAGGTATCTTATTAAATGATTATCTGATTGAATGCTTAGTTAGTTAAATTAGCCTGCTGTCCTTTGCGGTATTTTAACCAAGGGGTTAAAATACCCGACTTGTGATTTATTTGGAATAAAAACCTGATTTTTATATATTTGGATTCCTTGTTAAATATCGTTTCCAGAAATGCTTTCGTTTTTAAAATTGGAGTCCGTTTGCTATTTTAAATAAATTAATTTCGAAAGGGACTTTTCAGACATATACTGTTAAAAAGGAAAAGACCACAAGGGGGCCCCACCTTGTGGGTTTGGCCGGCCAAAAGAGAGGGAACACCCCTCTTCTCTTCATTTGAAACCTTATCCTCAATTCTCACTATTCCATTGCCTTTTTTCTCCCATAAACCCCATACTTGTTCTTGAGCTTAACATTGTTAATTCTTGGTGCTAGAGTCCGAATTTCACACTCATGTTTGTGTAGGAGAAGTCTAGAAGTAAGTCTCATCCTTTCCTTGGTTTGTTCTTGGTGTTCTTGAGCTAGAGTTTGAACTAGGGTTTTTGTAGCTTGATGATTTGTTGGTGAATCTTGTTATGGATGTTGTTTTATGTGTGTGTGCAAGCTTTTACATCATTTGTATGGTTGATTGTTGAAGGAAGACAAGATTTGGTGAAAATCACCTTCAACCTCCATTAATGGTGGAAGTTGAAGGTGGGTTTTGACAAATCTTGGATTTCTTGAGTTTTGGTTGGATAGAATTGTTTATTAGGTTGTGAAATCATGTTTGTTAATTTATGGATGTTAAAAACCTAGTATTAATTAAATGGTGAAGTAATTTAACTAGTGTTTGGATGATTTTGTCAAAATGGTGATCTATTGATTATACAAGTATGTTACTTGGAATTGTGATAGTTGTCAACTTGGTGGAATTGTTAAATAATTGTTAATTGCTAGTTGATGGAAATATGGAAGTGTTAGGATCATGTTCGGGTTTTTGGCCCGTTTGGGTCAACTAGTTGTGAATACTTGCTAAATGGTCAAAATGGTCAATTGTATTGATGAAGGATTGGTGCTAGTTGGAAATGTCATAAAATGTGCATTTTATGAGTCTTGTGTAGTTAGTTGTTGATGATTTTGACGATTCGGTGGATTATCACTAACTCGGTATATTGTTGACAGGAACCGGGAAGGATACTCAGTGATACTAGCTCACTGAGTTAAGGAATCGGAAGTTGAAAGGTGAGTGGATTCGACCTACAACTCGGGTTTCGGTTATTTCTTTTGGTATTGGCTTGTTGGTGAAAAATAGCAGGAATTACCAGAGGTGGGGAGTTAGCGACGCGAACTTTACTTCGCGTCGCGAAGTAGCTCCAGCGAAGTTGGTTGATGGTCGCGAAGTAGTTCACGATCAGAGTTCACGTCGTGAACTCTAGTTCGCGATCGTGAACTAGAGTTCGCGATCGGGAACTCTGTTGTGACGTTTTTCGCGGTGTTTTTCGTAGCTAGTCTACTTGTTATGTATGCCTAGTGTTAGGGAATACCATACATGACTATGTGCACAATCGGGATGAGGTCAGTGTCGGATGGATAACGGCTGGGCACAGTGTATCGACTAATAGGGTATCCGACCATACCTGTATGCGTTACATGGTTAAGGGGAGGGAGTTGCCCGGGTGTTGGATACAGAACGCTATCGGTTACCGTGGTTTTGGCCGACCATGGTTTAAGGCCCGCAAAGCCGCCGATCCTCTCAAATAGTGATTACCCAACCGGAGACGTTTTTATAACTTCCGCGTTTAAGTGACTACCCAACCGGAGATGTTTTTATAACTTCCGTGTTTAAGTGATTAGTGTAGTTGCTAGTGTTAGGAATTCATTCACTTAGCTTTTGTGCTAATCCCTCCCTTATTGACACATTTCAGGTTGGATGGCTTGAACGGGTCGGGCTTGGACGGGAAGTTTGACCATGCTTAAATTATGTTTTGTAAAATGAGCTGTGTCTAGTAATACCGTCTTTTTAACTAACTTTGGTTGTAATATTTTGTGGGACCACGTTTTGTAAACTTAACTAACTAGATGCTTCCGAACTTAGACTAATGCTTAATTGCCTTTTAAAAAAAAATGTGGTGTTACATTCATTGTCTTCGTCTTCATCAACTTCTTCAATGCTGACCTCAGGTATGTTGAACAAACCAACAGCTGGAGTGTTGTCAGCTTCATCATCTGATGGAGGATATTCGATTCTGCTTGGTTTGTTTAAAGAAACAAGAGCAGTTGAAGATCTAGAGGGACTCACTTTAGAGTCCTTTGGAGGTTGAAATTTGTTGAGTATTGTTCTCTCATGGCTTAGAAACATACCATAGAGAGAAGAAAGAGTATAATCTTTCAAAGTAGGAGATGTACTCATGCAAGTTATGATGGTAGCCCATTTAGAAGGTAAGGTTGCCATAAACTTACACATTTTGGACATATCGTCCTTATCAACCCCATGAGACTTCAGCTCGTTTAACAAAATGTTATAACGATTAAAAGTTTGAGCTATAGTCTCACTAGGCTTGGCTTTAAACAACTCGTAATCATGTATGAGCATGTTTTTGTTATGTTCACGCACAACAGATGTGCCTTCATAAACTTCTGCCAGCCTCTCCCACATCTCTTTAACTGAGTCACAAAATTGAATATTGTGATACAGTTCATCACCAACTGCTTGAAAAAGCATATCCCTACCCTTATTCTCGAGATGAACAAGACGTTTTTCAGCGTCTGTCCATTGAGCCTCGGATTTTACCACATAGTATTCTGGTATTTCAGGAGTACCAGGAATGAGGGTCTTGGGAACATATTTTCCTATCATTATGTTATCTTGAAGTTTTGGGTGATAGGTATCCATGTGGGACAACATGCGAGTTTTCCACATAGGGTAGTTGGTTTGGGTGAGTTTAGGAGGTTTTGACACCGCTCTGATACCAGTTGTTGGATCCCAACACCACTTAACGTGTTGCGTTATGACCGAGAATGACGAAGAGATAAAGAACAAACAAGATTTCAAAGATTAAGAGTTTATTAAAACAACTTAATACAGTACAAAGTTTGCGGAAATAGATAGTACACACTAACTAAAACTTTATACTTGAAATGACACTTTAATTCGCTCAAAAGCTAGAAGATTTTATGCACTGAGAGTTATATCAGCTGATACATACAACTGATATTAATGTCCTTGTAATAACTATGGAGGAGTTAATACTTAGACAATAACTAACTCTCAGAGAATGTTCTTGTGCTATGATTTTGTAAAGCTGTGTAGGTGTGTGTAAATGCAAGCATTTACGTCTCTATTTATAGCTCAAGATCCATGTTCCTTTGTCCACAAGTTAGTCGACGTGTAAACTTATTATTCGTCGATGTAGACTTGTCCATGAATCATTAAATGCCTTTGCACAAGTTGTTGTCCCAAGTGTACTTTGTGTCAACTACTTCCGGTACCCTTTCTGACGCACAGTGAAAGGTGTACTACATAAGTACATAAATAGTTGACAGTCTCTTTACATGCTTGGAGGGACAAACGATGATAATGTACTGACATTATCTTCTATTCCAAAATAGAATATCCTCATCGTTTTCTTCTTCTTTGAGCGGGAAAGGAAATGTTCAAAGTGTCAAGAACATTTCCACTAAGTCTTCATCTGCAGCAGGTACTATCAGTTGATTCCACAATCAGCTGGATAGTCTTCTTCTTGTCTCTGTCCTTTGGCCATAGATTTCGAATGAACTCTCGTTGATAGCTGCTGATTTGACTTGATTTCCTAAAGCTAAGTACGTACTCAGCTGAAGGTTTATTGCATATACTTGCTTCAGTTGAGATACATACTACAGCTGATTTTATTCTTCTTAGCTATCGATCATCAAATCTATTTACTTAGTCTTGGGACTAACAAAACCCATGTTTCTCACGAGACAATTTTGTCTCACGTACTACTTTTATTTTGGCTATGTACTCAGGTTCGGGAGCTAAGGATTAGGCGACCTGTAGTTAGCATTTGGAAGTGATTAGCTCGGTGTACTTATTTAATTCCCTAAACTTTAGTTTTGATATATATTTGTAACACCGGTTTTTGGTACTTACTAATTATTCCAAATGTTTTATCTAAACTATATTTTGAGATGTTGGGTTTGTAAAGACTTAAGTCTAAATATTTAAAAGTTTTAAATTTGGACGAAAAATCGGTGTGTTACATTCAAATAGATAACACACTGGTTAACTCTGAAAATAGTCTCTCTATCTTCTAGTAAACATATGAGTAACTAAGGATATGTTTGAAAACAATTTATTTAAGAAACTTTTAAGCTTATTAAATTATTAAAATTATTAAGCTTGAATATTAAAACAATATTCAAGCTTAATAAACTAATAAGAAGCCACTTAAATAAGCTTTCCCAAACATGGCCTAAATGTTTAAATCTTACCTCCATCATACTTAGGGGTGTTTAGGATTGTGTTTTGAAGAAGATTATCCGTTTATTGTGTTTTGAAAACGTTAATAATCTCAAACAAGTGTTTGGCAAAAAGTTTGAAATAATCAATTATTTATGTTTTGGGCCTCTAAAATGGAGTTTTGAAAAAGGTGAGGGGATGCTTATTGCGTTTTGAAAATGGATTATTTCATTTTACCTATTAAGTAGATAAATAATCAAGTTTGTCAAACACTACAAAATTGGTTATCTGATTATTGGGATTTCAAATCACATAATCAAATCCAAACATTATTTTTCATAATCATATTTTGTAACCGCTGATTATTAGATTATTCATTTTTAAAAACGAATAATATGTTTTTAATAAGCAATCTCAAACACCCCTAGTATCTGAAGTATTAAGCTATTATTGTTGCTACATGAGCAGATAGGATAGTAAGATAACTGCTTACTTTTTTTTTAACGGCAATAGATAACTGCTTACTATTCAAATATTACTGCTAATGGGTTACAATTCCTATTCTATATACTGAAATCGATAGAACCGTGTTAAATTTCAAAATTGTTATTAAAATCAGGTTCACATGAAATAAATGATCACATGCTTTTGACAATGAAAAGGTATGGACGCAACAAAGAGCTTGTGATCCGCACGAGGATCATAAATACAAAATCTAGTTGTGTTATATTTAATAAATCGATTATTACGTGTTCTTAATATACAAATTTACAATAATCAACTATTTGGAATGACAATGTAGCCTTTGAATGAAAATTTCCGGGTTGCGGTTTACTTTTAAGTTGGGGTGACAGACTTCTGACATTATACGAAACATCATACGAACCCAACACGGAAAGAAACGACTTTGGATTGTAAACGGGTCAAAACGATCAACATGTTTAATAAACGGGCTATGTTAGGGTTGAGCTTCCCAAGCCATTTACAGCTCGTCAACCGCTTAAGAATACAAATGAAAATAAAATGTATTAAATTACGAGTATAATTTCATTTACTATAACATATATGATTTTATCTACTTCCTCCGATTCAAAATAAGTGATACACTTTCCTTTTTGGGGTGTATCAAAATAAGTGATACACTTTGAAAAATTACCTTATTTGGCAAAAAATAATGGGACTCACACCCACTAACTATCTACTTTAACAAAGTGAAAAGACCCCTTTACCCTTACTTTTACTTTTAAACATCATTAACTCCACTTTATTCAAAAAGTGTGGGACCACTTCCCACTAACCATCCAATTAATATAATTTAACCATCATTATAAACTTTTGCTTCAAAATCTGTGAAATCTAAATATCACTTATTTTGAATCGGAGGAAGTATAAGTATTAGTTATGAAGTATTTTAATTACGAAGTATATCTTAAGAAATTAACATTACATCGTAAATAATATGTGAACGAAATTTTTTTATTAAGTAACATAGATTATCTACTTTTTCTCTTTATTTTATATCCTTGTATATGCTTTAATAATCTATATTAAAGAAATGTTAAATAAACTTAATTAAATAATATAAAGTTACATTTAAAAATAAAGTGAAAATATATAGTAAAATCAATGATGATCAATAAGATAATAAAATAACTTTCATTTATTAAATGTGATACGTCTATTTAGATTTTTTAGATTAAGAGATTTACTAACCATAATTATTAAATAGACGTATCCAGGGGCGGAACCAATGTATAGCACACGGTGGCACGTGCTACTACTCGAAAAAAATTCGGTACGGTATATTTTCGGGATTTTTTTATTGTTATAGTATTTTAAATACATTAATATATATCCGAAAAGGCGAAATAAGACAAATTTATCTACTAGCGCAGCTGGCTAGCACTCCTTGTATGTATATAAGGAGGTCATGAGTTCGAATCTTGTTGCTATTTTTTTAAATCAATTTTTTTTCCTTTATAAACTCTTTATTACAAGGGTTTTCCCCATATATTTCAATTTTTTTCTTTTTTTACCTTATATATTTCTAAAAAAATCTTTAGTCCAAACATTTCAAATCATTTCCCTTTATTTTCCTTATTCAATACTTTAATTATAAAATTTTATAAACCAAAATTTTTATAGATTAAAAACCTATTCAATATCTCAAATCAATCTTAAAAAAAACCTCTAACTATTAGTTAATAGTTCACATCCAAAGACAACCCTAATATTTGAACCAAATAAAAAAACATAAAGTGTGTATTTTATATTTTGTAATATGTTTATATAATTAATAATTCTTTTGTAGGTTAATGAAATATATTCTTGAAGATTTGTTGGTGTATGTAACTAAAAATGGTGATATGTAATATAACTTTTTTTTTTGCGTTAAATTTGTTTTTGTTCCGGGGCGTTGCCACTAGGATCCCACTAGAGGTCACAGTCCCCTTAACCCCGTTTTTTTATCACCATAAGGGTGCTACCGCTGGTGAAAGTTTCTAATTCCGCCCCTGGACGTATCACATTAAGAGATTTACTAACCATAATTATTATAACAATAGTTAAGAGTTGGTTAATTTATAAGTATAGAAGCATAATAGAATAACTATTATGAGTGGTTAATGAATTTTAGGGGTGTGATTTTTTTATGGTTAAATTAAGCAATAATTATTTAATAACTATAGCCCCAATGGTATTAGCATTTTCCTTAAATTAAATTATTTAATATGTTTCGAAAATTTTATGGTAAAAATTTAAGGGAAAACCAAAGTCGACCAGTGGTATAGTTGTCATTACACAAGTCAAGGAAACATTTCAGACATTGTAAGGTACAACACGGTTCTACAGGCCAGTAATGCCCAACACATTTATTGCCAAAAGCTGAGGAATAAATCTCCAAGACTTTAATATTTTCATTTCAAGTACTCGTATTCACCCTATTTCCACATTTCACCCACATTATCATCATATTTTCTCTCTTTTCAGTCATACCTTGTCCGACCAGCATTTTAAAACTAGTTATGTTTACAAAATTTATACTTCGTATGTTTTTCTTTTTTAACCACTTAACCGTAGCCTTTAACTAAAATAGGAGTATGGTTAACAATCAACACTTTAAAATAGAGGTCGTTTTCTAAGAGAAAATTGGAGTGATTAGATTTCGAACCTCTTGATTGACTCGGGTTAATGTTGTTGTTTTTACTTTCTTTCAATTCGTACATAATTTTGGTATATTCTTGTTCATGGCCCCTGGGTCATGTACAATTTTGTTCTCCTCTCGGAAGTTTTTTATATAAAATTTCTTCTTGTTTTAAAAAAATGGTGTATTGATAGTTTGATATATAGATAATTTACATTACCATAGTTTTTCATATGGGGCGATTTCTACACCATAAACCTAATTCATGCACTAAATGGTACAACGTTTAAAATAAAATATACAATCATTGTAAGCCAATAATTATGATGTATAAAATAGTTTTTGTTTTGTGGAAATCATCTATTTTTTTCATATAAAACAAAGAAGTTACTTTTAGTGACCTTTTGATTGAATTACTCAAAAACGCGTAAAGGAGAAGTGAAGGGAGAGCGTGCATTGCCAAAAGGCACTTTTATGATCATGTTTTCTTCCTTTCAATTTTAAGATTTGCTTTAAAGTGTGCTTCAAAAGCAAACCTTGTCTTGCTTAACAAACTTTGTGCAATACCTAATTGTACTGTGCAATCCAACAATGCTTCGGGCCCACCGTTTAACCTATCATATCGATGCGCTCTAATGCTCTATATGTATCGACATTATGTAGTTAGACCATAATCTCTATAACTAAGCAACAATACATAATCCTGTATTGGTGATATGTAAATATTCAAACCTCTACCAAATAGTAGAAATATCGCTTTCTGAAACACTTTGGCAACAGTGTTTTGTTGAAGGAAGAAAAGATATAAATAAATAAATAAAAATATAAAAAAACCTTATAATTGTCTATTAAAAATTTGGATTAGAGTAACGCATAATTCTTCATGCAACTACGTACAATTAATATAGTTTTGACTAATTTTAATAAGTTGTGGTTACAGTAATTTGATAGCCTTTAAACATATATCAAATATGACTTGCATAAAAGTAATATTGCTATAATTTTTGTGTATCCCTTTAATAATTTTAGTTAATATAATATATTATCTAATGATGCTTTAATAGATATCATCTTTAGTTGAAACAAAATAAGTAAAAAGGTTGTGGAAAGGAGGGTAATAAAGTTACTAGGGAGAAAGAAAGTATAAAAAGGTGACAACCGTGCGATGGCTTTGCAGAGGAGTACCATTACCATGTTCACACCCAATATATTTGGCTTTTAACCCCTTTTCACGCGCCCATATATTTCTACCGTTATTTATTATTTATTTTTCTAGTTTTTTTTCCGACTATAAATTAGGAGATTTTCAGACATGTAGTGGTTTGAGGTGATTTTCAAAAATAAATTAAGAGATTTTCAGAATTCTAATTTATTTTTATTCTTTAAAAAAAATGGTAAGATTATACAGTATGACTTCATAAATAATTTAAGAAGTGTTCAATTTTTAGTAGATATACATATTTGTATAACTTAAGTTAATTTCATGCAACCGGTAATTTTTTTTGTCTTGTATGAATTTTGATGTTTTTCCCTTTGTGCAATAAACAATTGTATTTTTTTAAGATATTTTGTCTTATTTGAAAAAAACAAAAAAATACTTAAAAAACTAAATAAAAATGTACATTTTTTTATTGAAAAAATGGATAGTAGACCATAACATGTATTTCAGTTAGTAGTATAGATAAATACGACGTAACTAGATTTTTAGTTAAATTTAGATGTTAAGTATTAATATTAGAGTTAAAGATGGAAATCATAAATTTCAATATTGAAGTTATGTATAAGATATTCTACATATAAATTGTAAATCTTGTCAAATACGAAGTATAAGATTAGTAAAATTTTATTTGCATGTTTACATTACCAGGCTTTAGTGTTTAGCAAAGATATTTTGAGTAATATGATAGGGTTGTTATTTGTTAAACTCATTTTAAAGCAAATAGATCTTTAATACTTCCTTCGTCCTATAAAAAAAGTTTCCATTTCTCCTTATAATTATGTCCCATAAAAAAGTTCTCATTTCTCTAATTTGAGGGGTCCACTTGCTAAAATAATAATATTAATAATAACCTCACCACTATCTATTTCCTAAAAGTACATTCTCTCTCCAATCTAACATTACATTTTAATAAAAAATATTACCAATAACCCCACCACCAACTATCTCATAAAAACTTGTGCTGATGAGAAATGAGAATTTTTTTGTGGGACGAAGGTAGTATGATTTTAATACCTATCTTAAATTTACCTTTTTTCATTTAGTACTCAACCATACACATTACTCTAAACATTACAAGTTTTGATTTATATTAAGAAAAACCATGTATAAATTAGTACTAGCAGGGTACCCACGTAATGCGGCGGCGGGTACCTAAAAACTATATTTCGCGGCAAACAAGTGTTGTTCGTTTACACGGTAATAATTGCGCAAATGAATGATTTTTTCCGTCTTTAAAAATTGCAATTAGTAATCATTATCATCTTGAACATAATAATACATTCATGTTCAACAAACTTAAGGATTATAATTAAAGAATATGTGAGCACACAAACAAATACCTTGATCATGGAAAGTTCGATACAATATGTTTTCTATTTAAAGTTGGTTGTTTATTTGTTCTAAAACAAAGTGTCATTTAGATCAATCGGTTAACACAAATTTTGTACTTAGAAAAAGGTCTTGTGTTCGAATCCTGTAAGCAACAATTTAACCGGAGCTTACGTCATGGGTAAAACGTCGCCTGATTTGTAGCATCGTGTTTATGCGTAGGTTGTGTTTATGTGTAGGTTGTGATCGAAATAAAAACGTAGCTCGGAAATAAAAGATGGTAAGAAAGGTCAAAACGGATTAATAAAAGATGGTAAGATAGTTTTCGGAAATAAAAAGCAAAATGGAAATAAAAGATGGTAAGAAATGTCAATTAATTAATTTCCAGAAATACAAACCGAAACCGAAAAGCTCAATTAATTAACTTCCGTAAATATAAGGGCAGGTCAAATATTGGAATTACAACCTATTATATTTTGTTTTCCGGATATACAAACCGAAACCGAAAAGGTACATTAATTGACTTCCGGAAATATAAGGTGTTGTGGTCAAATGCTCGGAATTACAGGCTATTGCATTTAGTGTTGGTGGTTTGAAATAAAGTGTAAGTTATAGCAATTGGTTAACCCATAGTGATTACTTAGGAGAGATCTTGTGTTCGAATCTTATAAGCCACACTTACTTTTTTAGTTAAAGAACTTATTAAAAGTGGAAATCTCCTTAAACTTAAAATTAAGAAGCTCTTTAAACATACTAAAAGAGGTAGCCTAAATACATTAGTAAGTAGTAAGATGTATCGAAATCGAAATAAAAATCTTGTAAATTAGTTCATGGATGTTAGCAATAATGCAACAACAGTTTTAAAAATGACGTTATCGTCATACTCTGACATCCAACCTTACGTTATTGGGTCTGTTACATTAGATCATTAGATGACACGTATTACTTTAATCAAACTTAGGTCACATATCGAATCATTTGGTCGTAGCCGTCGATACTAAATTAGTAAATCCCTAGACCGTGATACATGGGATCTCACTATTATTTGGCGACTTATTGCTCCCTTTATAAAAAATTTACAAAACTAAGAGTATTATATATCAAGGAAAATAATAACCAGAGCTATAAAAATTTTGTTATTACAATGTTAATATATATATACATACAACCTAAATTTGTATGTACACATCACACGAACTATACATAACACTATCTATACCCATACGTATAAACAAACATAAACATCACAACATGATTCACTTATTTATATATTACGAGTACAATACTTGCTTTCTCAAGGGAAGTACTATCATAGAATTTTTTTAAAAAATAATATATGATAAAAATAACAAACATAGACATTATGAGTTGCCTCCGACTTTCCTCCAGCATTTAAAACACTTTTGAATTCTCATTATAAAGTGGAATATTATAACTTTCTTTTGACCAAATTTGGTACTCCCACCATCTTAGGAAAAGGAAAAAGAATATCCAACTTTTGATACGATTGACCATCTAATAAACTTTAACTTAGTTCACTATAAAATAATTAAATTACTTAAATAAGACAATTTAATGAAGAAACTTATAAAACAATGAAACTATCTAGTAAATTTAACTTTGACCTCACATCTAATATCTAGGTTCTAATTAAGTTCGGTTCCGCTAGGTTTTATGTCCCATGCGATTAAGTTCTGAGCATTATTGTTTCGGTCATTTGTACGGCCGAAATCATTTCTTTGTTTTTAGTATGGTTTAATTCCGAACCCAATAGAACCGAAATCGGAATGACAAATTTTCAAAACACGTACCAAAACCGAACCGATTACATGTTATTGGCTTTGGTTCGTTTCGGTTGGGTTTTTTTAGCCTGAATGTTCATCCTATCCGAGGACCGAACCGAACCGAAACCGCTAAAATTAAAATAAAAAATGATGAATTCTCACAACTGAAACGAAACTATTATATGTTTTCAGTTTGATTTGGTTCAATTTACATCGGTTTTTAGTTAAGTTCCGTTTTTTCAGCTCAAATGCTCACTTCTACCGTGCACATAGCTAGAGATATTCGTCCACTTTTTTCTTATACTTAACATTAATAGAAGTGTTTTAAAGAAACTAATATATAATTAGAAAAGGTCGTATTTTTTAAAATAGATATTGTTTTTGGTAAATCAAAATATTAGTATTTGAATGCGCGTAGATATTCGATGCGCGTGGTATTAAAAGTGAAAAGGAGCTAGTCAATATTAACTAGTCAAAAAAGCATAATCATCTCATTAATCTCATCATCTTGCTAAAAAGTTATGGGTTTTACAAATGACAGCCCTAAGGAAATGTCAATAGACATGCAATAAAAATTTGTACATCAATCAATAACCACCTCCTGGACTTTAGGAACTACTTCTCTCCATAAATAAATGTACAACTCTTATGCGCTTATTGACAGCCCTAAGAGCTGTCATTAGCAAAACCCAAAAGTTATTGGAGATGCGCAATTTCAATTAAAAAATTAACATCTTTATCTATTTCCTTTTTTTCTCCACAACAGAGTTTGAATTTATTAACAGAATTGTATTTTAGGAAGTTCAAATGATTTGCATAGTTTTAAGGGACAAATCCTAGCCATTGGATCAAGATTGTTAAGATCAAATCCCTCACCTACAGCTACCGTCGGCCGCCGCTTCCGGCCACCGCCCGCCGCCGTCCGCCGCCGGTGGTGGTGGCTGACAGTGAAGGTGCTGGTGGTAATGGGGGTGGTGGTGGTATTGAAACACATGTGCTTCACTAAAAACAACATATTACTTCGAAGCACATGTGCTTCAGGTCACGAAACACATGTGTTTCAAGTCACTAAAAACATGAGTTTCTAAATCCACAGGGGAGCATATGAAGCATATGTGCTTCATTACTTGAAACACATGTGTTTGGCTGTACATATACACTCATTTATTTTCAAAAGACCTGTTATTAGTGAAACACATGTGCTTCTAGTTTACAAACACACGTGCTTCATCACTTGAAACACATGTGCTTGGCTGTACATATACACTCCTTTATTTTCAAAAGACATGTTATTAGTGAAGCACATGTGCTTCTAGCTTACAAACACACGTGCTTCGTTACTTGAAACACATGTGTTTGGCTGTACATATACACTCCTTTTATTTTCAAAATACATGTTATTAGTGAAGCACATGTGCTTCTAGCTTACAAACACATGTGCTTCATTACTTGAAACACATGTGCTTGGCTGTACATATGCACTCCATTATTTTCAAAAGACCTGTTATTAGTGAAGCACGTGCGCTTCTAGCTTACAAACACATGTGCTTCATCACTTGAAACACATGTGCTTGGTTGTACATATACACACTCCTTTATTTTCAAAAGACATGTTATTAGTGAAGCACGTGTGCTTCTAGCTTACAAATACATGTGCTTCGTTACTCAAAACACATGTGTAACGACCGGGATTTTGTAAATAAATAAATGTACAAAAATATGATAAATAAGGATAATTCATTTCAGAACCGTAGGAATTGGTTTCGTGTCAATTGGACACCGTATGAGAAAGTTATGGACGAAAGCGGGTCGAGACAAGGACCGAAAGTGCAGCCCTGCTGTAATGGGGAAGTTCACGGCGTGAACTTTTGTTCACGATCGTGAACTAGCATCAGGGATTTGAGCAAGTTGGCGCGAACTACTTCCCGACTAGTTACCGATCGCGATGTTCACGACACGCATAGTTCACGCCGCGAACTTAAGTTCGCGATCGTGAACTCTTGAAGTCTGTATAAAAACGGGTTGAGGCTAGGGTTTTGACACCTACACCCCTAGAACCCTACCAGCCGTTATTTTGGAAGAAGTGCACGATTATTGCTGTTCTTGAGCTCAAATCTTCATATTTCTTGGAGATTATTGATCTAAGGTAAGAATCCTTGTTAGTTTATGCATCTCTTTGGTATTTTGAGCTCTATGTGGGTATTAATGGTGGTTTTGGGAACCAACCACATCATCTATGGGGAAGATGATCTATCATGGGTGTAAAACACTCATGGTAAGCTTGTAATCAATGTGTACAAGTTGGATTTCGGTTTTATGGATAGAAATCTTGAACTAGGGTTTGAGATTTCCACCAAGTGGTATGAACTTGGTGGTTGGGAATGTTAAGATGGATTAACTAGTAGTTAGTTATGGTTTATGACTAGATTTGTGATGATTTTGATAATAGGTCAAGAAGGAGTTGAGATTGGAAGTACTTCCTTGATTGGGAAGTAGAGATTGTGTTGATTTACACAAGTATTGGATAACTTTGCTAAGGTGAGTACATGTGATCTTTCTGAGTACATAGTAAACCATGTTTTATGAATTGAAATGATTTTAAAGTCTTTATTAGATAAACATTTTTAATAAGGAAAAGATTGAATTGATAGAGTATGAATTTAATTGAATTGAATTGAAATGAATTGAATTGAATTGAATTGTGAATTTGTTGCTTAGTTACCACTAGTATGATTGAGTTGTTATATGGGTTTTGAGCCAAGTTGATGATTGTTATGTGGTAGCTAATCGATTGGATCCTAGATAACCCACACAAGTTGGGGGAGTTAGTGACCACTACTTGGGGAGGTACCACCCTGCGCAAGAGTAGTATGTCGAGAAATAGATAACCCGGAAAACGGGGGAGTTTGAGATAACCCGGAAATCGGGGGAGCAAATAGATAACCCGGAAACGGGGGAGTTTACCTAGATAACCCATATCGGGGGAGTTGTTTCGGGGAGGCCCGTTACGTATGTGTTTGGGCTTATGGCAAGCCTTAGAGATTGATTGACTATGTGCAATTTGATAATTATTTAATTATTATTTTATTGCAAAATTATTTCTAACCGGGTCTAAAACCCATGTTTCTCACGAGACAATATATGTCTCACGTACTACGTTTATTTTGACTATGTACTCAGGTTCGGGAGCGAAAGATTAAGCGGCCCGTAGTTAGCATTTGGAAGGATTAGCTCGGTGTACTTATTTAGTTCCCTAGACTATTGTTTTTGATATTATTGTAACACCGGTTTTGGCATTTTCTAATTATTCCAAATGTTTCATTTAAACCATATTTTAGACATTCGGTTCGTAAAGACATATATTTTTTATTTTCAAAAGTTTTAAATTGGGTTAAAAAATCGGTGTGTTACACGTGTTATTAGCTTACAAATACATGTGCTTCGTTACTCAAAACA
The DNA here is from genome assembly GCA_963853835.1 of Calendula officinalis. Taxonomy (NCBI): domain Eukaryota; kingdom Viridiplantae; phylum Streptophyta; class Magnoliopsida; order Asterales; family Asteraceae; genus Calendula; species Calendula officinalis. The sequence goes on from OY970828.1 coordinate 75,222,681, forward strand.
CATGTGCTTGAATGTACATATACACTCCTTTATTTTCAAAAGACCTGTTATTAATGAAGTACATGTGCTTCTAGCTTACAAACACATGTGCTTCATTACTTGAAACACATGTGCTTGATTGTACATATACACTCATTTATTTTCAAAAGACATGTTATTAGTGAAGCACATGTGCTTCTAGCTTACAAACATATGTGCTTCATTACTTGAAACACATGTGCTTGGATGTACATATACACTCCTTTATATTCAAAACACATGTGTTTCAAAAGATGAAACATATGTGTTTCAAACACATGTGCTTCCAGTCACGACCACCACCGGTCACCGCCGGCGGCGGCCACCTCCGACCGTCGTCCGCCGTCGCCACCCATCGCCACCGTCCGCCGTCTCCGGCCGCCGGAGGTGGGTGGGGTATTGATGTATTGAAGAACATGTGTTTGTAGTGGTGGTGGTGGTTTGAATCTTGATCTTGACCATTAACTTTTTCTTGACCCAAGAGTTAATAATTATCTCTTGGAACTAGATAAAATTAATGGATTACCTTGAACAAACCACTTAATAAAACATCTTAATAATTTAGAAATTAGTTTTTTTCCTTATTAGAATATTATTAAAAAAAGAAAAAAAAAAACTCCCCTCTTTCTTTTGTTCATTCTCTTTTTTCTCGTCTCATTTTTCATCAGATTTTTAAAGAAAAGAAGAATGGGAAATCATGAGAAACTAATGAGGGTGTCTCAACGGGGAGATAACCAACGAAAGTGAAGAGAAAGTGATGATGTCATTATACTCTTTCAATAAATTACTCATTCCGCCCCAAAATTAATGACCAGTAGATAAAATAATAAAATACAACCCCCTTAATTTTAAAAATATTAATTTTTTAATCAATATACAAGGCTTTTATGCATATTGATGACAGCCCCTAGGAGTGTTATTAACAAAACCCTATTATTTATTGATTATTTATATCAGTACCTCTTTAGTATACTGTATATGATAACTGAATTTAATAAAATTAAAAGTAGAGTAGTTGGAAAACTGTTTATTCTTATTTTAAATATTAAATAAAAAAGAAGAAAGAGATGCAAAAGGAGGCTTGTGATTCCATTATCTGTTAAATTAGAAAGATTAAAATAATAAATAAAAACAAAATGTGGAGAGTTTTTAGAGTGTATAGGCAGAAGAGAGCATTTATTTCCCAGAAATTCTTGCAAATTCTCTATCTAGAAGTGGAATACAAACAAACATTGCCATCATCATCATCCTTTTTCTCTGTTAACAAAAAACTCAAATTTTACCCATCTCTATAAAACCATCACCACTTATTAATAAATACTTTCTAAAAAGCTTTTTTTGTTTTTATTTTCAGTTTTACATACTCATCTATACATACATATACATACAGAGAGAGAAACAGAGAGAGAAAACAGGGTTTTCTTTATCATCTTCTGAGTCCACAGACTGAAAGGAGAGATTGTGAGGGTGGGTTTTAATTTTTCATTTTCATTTTCATTTCAATTTTGTGTGAAATTAAAAAGAGAGCTACACAAATTTCTTCTCCGCGTTGAATTTTTCTTCTGTTTGCAGATTTCAGATTATTCTTTTCTTGTTTTCCCATTTGAGATTTGGGGGAATTTCCCTATTCATATTCGATCATAAATTCTCATTTTTGTTATCGTTTGATACAATTCTAGCTTCTGGGTGTTGTTAAATTTGTGGTTTTAAACGAAACCCAGTTCAATCAGAAGCTTAAATTGATTTAAGTAACATATATTATGAGGGCAGGATTGAGTACGATCCAACAAACCCTAACGCCGGAGGCGGCAAACGTATTAAATAACTCAATTTCAGAAGCCGGCCGTCGAAACCACGGCCAAACGACGCCGCTTCATGTCGCCTCAACCCTACTCGCCTCACCGACAGGGTTTCTCCGGCAAGCCTGTATCCGGTCACACCCCAATTCCTCCCACCCTCTTCAGTGTCGTGCCCTGGAACTCTGCTTCAGCGTAGCTCTGGAACGACTTCCGGCCGCCACGTCATCTCCGGCAATCACAGAGCCACCGATTTCTAACGCGCTGATGGCCGCCCTAAAACGAGCTCAAGCCCATCAACGACGTGGATGCCCTGAGCAACAACAACAACCGCTTTTAGCCGTTAAAGTTGAATTAGAGCAATTAATTATCTCCATACTCGATGACCCGAGTGTGAGTCGGGTCATGCGTGAAGCAAGTTTTTCAAGTCCGGCTGTTAAAGCTACAATCGAACAGTCTTTAAATAATACAGTTTCCGGTGGCAATAACCTGATTCCGTCAGCCATCGGAATCGGATTCCGGCCATCTCCGTCACCTACAACCACCCCGTTATCAATACCCATAAACCGGAATCTGTATATGAACCCACGGTTACAACAATTGAATCAACAAAGGAATGAAGAACAACCAACAGTATCATCATCAGCTTCGAGAAATCTTTATCTGAATCCACGGTTACAACAACAAGGGAATCAGAATCAAATTTCAAATCAATCAGGTCAACAGCAACAACAACAAAGGAATGATGATGTGAAAAGGGTTATTGAGATTATGACAAAACCCTCTAAACGGAATCCAATTCTAGTAGGGGAATCAGAACCAGAAGCAATCCGTAACGAGATCTTGAAACGAATCGAAAACGGTGAATTCGTAACACAAGGAGAATTAAAATTAAAAAAATTCCAAGTGATTTCAATCGAAAAAGAGTTTGTTTCAATATCAGATAAATCGCGAATACCAATCAAGATCAACGAATTGGGGGAATTAATCGAAAGAAAAATCGGGAATTCCGACAATTGTGAAGACAACGTAGTAATCAATCTCGGTGACCTGAAATGGCTTGTTGAACAACCACCGGCGGCAATTAATTCTTCCGTTGGCCGGGAATCGGTGGCGGAGATGGCGAAATTAGTGACGAAATTCGCCGGAAAAGTTTGGTTAATTGGTACGGCGACTTGCGAAACTTATTTAAGGTGCCAAGTTTATCATCCATCAATGGAAACCGATTGGGATTTACAAGCTGTTCCAATTACATCAAGATCCCCTCTCACAACCATGTTTTCTAGGTAACTATTTTAACCCAATTTGATCTTTTAAATTTTAATTTTGCTATAACTTGTTTAGGGGTAAAGTTATATAAACTTGTTCCGATTCTTTGTAGCTCAATACATCCGTTAAAGAATCTATCAACGAATATGAATCTGGATCCTAATCGAAAGGCACCTTATTGTCCAAAATGTTCGAATGATTACGAACAAGAGCTTGCAAAATTAAAGGAGGAAAAACCCCCAGATGAAGTAAAGAGTAATTTACCTCAATGGCTACAAAACGCAAAACCGAAAGATCAATTCCAGGTTTTAGTAATTTTCAATCGATATTTTTTTATCTTATATATTTTGTTACTGGTTTAATAATTGCTGGGTTTTTTTTAATAGGTTAAGGATCAAGAACTGGTCTCGAAACAGAGGATTCAAGAATTACAGAAAAAATGGAGCGATACATGCTCGAGAATTCATCCAAATTATAATAACCAATCTCCGAGATTAGACAGAATCACACCGATGGTTGTACCGTTGACCGGAACGTACAAGCCGAACATGCTTCTAAGACAAAGTCAACAACAACCGCCACGGTTACAACCGCCTCGAAGTCTCCAAGAAGCTTTACAACCGGCTCAACCACCACGGTTGGAGCCACAACCACCGCGTAGCCCGGTTCGAACCGATCTGGTTCTCGGACCGAAGAAAACATCAGAAAACAACGATCATTTGACCGTTAAGGACTTGTTAGGCTGCATATCTTCCGAACCACACAAGGGTAAATTCGCCAATTCAGCCGATACAGACTCGTTTAAAAAACTGCTTAAAGGTTTGATGAAGAAAGCATGGTGGCAACCCGAAGCAGCTTCAACAATAGCTACAACCGTAACACAATGTAAAGTAAACAACGGGTCAAGAGGTAGCGTGTGGTTACTTTTTGCGGGACCCGATCGTGTCGGGAAGAAGAAAATGGCGTCGGTTTTAGCCGAACACGTCTCCGGGAACCACCCGATCACAATCGGGCTCGGGTCGAGACGCGAAAGTGACGAAACGGATACGGGTATTCGCGGGAAAACGGTTTTGGATCGGATCGTTGAAGCGGTTCGTAGAAACCCGTCTTCTGTGATCGTCCTTTCGGATATTGACGAAGCCGATATGTTGATTCGGGGGAGTATAAAACGGGCTATGGAAAAGGGTCGGTTAAGCGATTCTCACGGGCGCGAGATTAGTCTCGGGAATGTCGTGTTTGTGTTGACCGGGAATTGGTCAACCGCGAACACGGACGAGCATCGAGCCGATGAGCAACGGTTGCACTCGTTAGCGAGCCGTGACTGGCAGTTACGGCTAACCGTTGGTGAGAAACGGTTAAAACGTAGAGCCGATTGGTTGTCGGGAAAAGATCGGTCACTGCGGCCGAGGAAAGACTCGGGTTTGGATCTTTCACTTGATTTAAACCTAGCCATGGATTATGAGGAAGATCGAACCGATGGGTCGATAGGGTCGAGCAATTTGACCATTGACCAGGAAGACGAGAGTCAACAATTTGCGGTTACGTTCGTGCCTCATGAGCTCGTGGGCCCTAGCGATGGTGCGGTGGTGTTTAAGCCGGTTAATTTCGGGAATATTCGTCGCGAAATAGAGAAAACCGTCAAGAATGCTTTTGCTACAATAGTTGACGAGAAAATTACAATCGAGATTGAGGAAGATGTTGTGGAGAATTTATTGGGTGGGTTATGGTTCGGTAGGACGAGTTTAGAAGAATGGGCGGAAAACGTTTTGATTCCGAGCTTCCGCCAGCTCAGCACCCGATTACCGTCGCCGGGAGATAACGTGGTGGTTCGATTTGAGTCCGATCGTGATTCCGTTCAGGTGGGCGGTGGTGGTGATTGGTTGCCGAGCAGAATTGCGGTGGTGGTTGATGGGGTGTAATTTTGTAATCCTTATTTAATGTGGGACTATATATGTAAATAGTGGGGGAGAAAGGGAGGTATAGTGAAACTTATAGAAAGGTGGTGACCGTTAATAGAAATAACGGTTCTCGTATTTCCCTTTTCTAAAGAATTTGTTATTTTCTTTTTTACTATTCGTATAAATATTCAAAGTGATTATTACCTTTTAAGCTTGAGCAATAAGATTTTCCTAATAATATTTCATTTACAAGATTTTCCTAGTAATTATTACCACCGTAACAGTAGTCATTCCTTACGCATAGTATTAAGGGGTGTTTGGAAAAACTTATTTAAAAGGTTTGTGCTTATTAGCTTATTTAAATTAATAAGTTTTTGTTAACTAAAGTGTTCGAAGGATCTATATATTATTATGAAATGACTAAAAAGGATATTATTTATAAACTAATAAGTTTAAGTGTTAAGTTTATTGTGAAATAAAAGGATAAAGATGTAAAAATCATTAAATAAGCCTATAATCCCCTCCAAAACAACTTATTTAAAACTTTATAAATAAACTTATAAGTTCTCCTAAACACTTACAAATGCTTGTTAAACTTAAATAACTTTTAAAATTAATAAGCACTATTAATAAGCGCTCCCAAACACCCCTTTAGTTAAGTTGGATAAGATTAAGTTTTTGTCATGATAAACTTATAATCATTGGAAAACTTGAGTATTTGTTATACATTAAATTATATTCTTAACATACATAATTAACTGCAGTTAACCTAAAGTTATAATACGACACTAAATTTTGTTGGTATTTAACAGATATGATCATAAAAATCCTACCCTATATACGAGGCTTAAATTTGAAAAGGGTTTGACACCATGGCAATTCCAAGCATTCATATTCGTCCATAATGCCACTTGGAATTCCCTGATTGGTCCACGTCATTTGCACTAATACAAACGAATCTGGTACGGCTTACGGTCTACATTCATATTCATATGCTCCATATACGGCAAACGAATCTGGTACGGCTTACGGTCTACATTCATATGCTCCATATACGGCTTCCTACATACAAGGAAACAAATAACTATTTAAAAGATCGTACATACAAATAACTATTTAAAAGATCCTACATACAAGGAAACAAATAAATATTTAAAAGATCAATCAGCGAAGGAAACAAATAACTATATGTAACATTTATATGTAACATTTCTTCATTTACTGTTTTTTTGTACAAAATCATCATCACATCTATCGATTATTATGTCATTTAGAAGTATATAAAGTTTTTGGACATTTTTCTACATACTAAAATTTACAGCATACTCGCTCATCGGGCGGGTCTTGTAGCTAGTTGAAGTATACGAAAAAAGAGAAAATAAAAAGAAAAAAAGAAAGACTGAAATTGTGTAATAACATTAAATCTAAAACTCAAAGGGTCTAATATGACGTTTAAAGTTTTTTGATAGTTTAAATAACAATAAGACATGGCAATGATATACTTCCTCCGATTCAAAATAAGTGATACACTTGGGGTTTCACGGTTTTTGAGGCAAAAGATTATAATAATGGTTAAATTAGATTAATTGAATGGTTAGTGGGGAATGAGTCCCACACCTTTTGATTAAAGTAAGGTTAATGATGTTTAAAAGTAAAAGTAAGGGTAAATGGGTCATTTCACTTTGTTAAAGTAGATAGTTAGTGAGTGTGGGTCCCATTTTCTTTGCCAAACAAGGAAACTTTTTAAAGTGTATCACTTATTTTGAATCATCTCAAAAAGGAAAGTGTATCACTTATTTTGAATCGGAGGAAGTACATGAAATTTAAGTGGTCAAAAATGCACTTTTTGGTTTTATTAAAATAAAAAATATTTACAATAAAAATAATGTGGATGTAAATGGATCTAAACAAGCACACGTCTCTTCCTCAATCTATGTCGAGCTACTACTACTTCTATAACTACGCCCTTTTATATTTTAATATTAATTATCATTTTATTTATTATTTTCTGTCCCATTACAAATGTTTGATGTTGACTACAAAGTTGTAGATATAAACTAAATATATAATATGAAACAAAATTAATATAAGTAGGAAGATGATGGTGAGGTCATTGATTGTTTCGATTCTATATTAAACCCGGAAAGATCATTCATGAAGTCATTAATGACACAATTGTACTATAAAAAAGTTTAAGTTATAAAATATACCCATAAGTTCTATGAAAACAATATAATTTCATTAAAGTATATATAAACAATAATAAATAAAATATTTTGTTATAATAGCCCTTGAAAAAGAACTATTAGAAGTAAACTTGTTTCAGCCGACACATTCAAAAGAATTTATTACAGTATATTCTAAAGGAAAATATTAATAAATTAGCTTGAGAAACAGTGACAGGCAGTTGTGCATGCGTGGCTGGAGATCGTAGTGAAAAGGCATGAAATTGAGGGAATTGGCCGAAAGTAATTGGAAATCCCAAAAGGCATAAATTGAGAAGTGCATTTCGGACTTCTATTCTCACACACATGTCCTCATAATAATACAAATGAGAGATTGTTTTACTTTATATTAAAGGGATTGATATTTAAACACCTTTTTTTACTATTTGAATATCCTAAAATTTTCTTACTCATTCGAATAGAAATTAGCTAACCAACACAACCACTCACTTCACCATCACCAACTTAATTACTCTACCTATCATTCCGCATCTACCAACTAACTCTTCCACTAATTCCGCCACCACCATCGCATCTTCCGCTCACCATCACCACCACCAACGACCACCAATTTTAATTAAAAAAAAGAATTGATAATCATGTTAATTAATTATGTTTTCTTAACGGCATCTAATCTACTACATTATTTTTATGCGGGACTTGAACTCATAATCACAGGCTATGTGCAACACATTACATCAAAGTTTCTGGCATTTTCATTCTTTCCCACATAAAGCGACTTAACTACCTTTATTTTTCTTTTTCAAATTTTTGAAAAAGTAATAGATTATAAAGACAAATTCTATAAATTACTCCAAATACAGTAAACATGATTAATATATTTATCCCATATACTTCGTATTACCTAGGTGACAAAAAGTTCACCTATACATTCGTTCTAAGATAGCCAATGATCATTATTTGTGTTCTTTGATACAAAGCATTAATTAAGGTAAAAATGGTAAAAGTTGTGAAGCAGCCTCTTTAAAGGGGAGTGGTTTTAGTCAATGTCCAATAAACCGCTATGATGTTGACTGGATGTAGCCATCTCATTATGCAAGATATAGGTCGAGTTAAACTACCAGTGTTTTTACCAAACCGGGTTAAATACGGCCTGAAGAAACTAAAATAATTGGGCAATAGTTTTTTATTTATAAGTTTTAACATAATTTCATTTGACATTTTTATGTGTTGTTAAATTTTTTATCATAATGTTAAATTCGTGAATCTCCCTTTTTCTTTTTTATCTTCAAGATTAATCAGCTTTATAACAGTGATTATCTGAATTTCAATTACTTACAAAATTATTCAACTAATTATAAAAAGTAAAAATAATAAAAAATATTGTAACCCACTTAAACGTGCGGGTTCAAACGGTCTGACTGGTTCAACCGTTTTTAATTCATCAACGAGTTCAATTCAAAATCAGAATTTTAAAACATCTGTTTTAATTATCGAAACATAAAGAGATAAGGAAAGTGGTACCATTTTCTTATATGTTTTATTTATTTATTTATTTATTTATGTATTTATTTTTTTCTTTAAATGTGGACACAAAGACAAATATTGTTTTGAATGTTGTCTTGAGTTAATGCATGCATGTTGTCATGTGTCATGTGCCATATTTTCCAAACTTAGGCCTTTGCCCATCCACACCATGTGTTTTCATTAATTATGATGTATGCTTTCCTCTTTCACCTTCACATAAAAAACCGAATGAGACGTAATTTAGTTTACTTCAACATATACTATTCAAGTTTTATAACAAATTTTACTTACTAAACAATATTTGTAATGATTGAAATAAAATTTGTGATACATAAATTACCTTCTAAATTACTGAATATTCATTTGAATGGCGATGCAACTCTCCTTTTATTACTAGTTTCTTACTAGTATGTATATATCTTCTACTTTGTTATTTAAAAGAAGGCAATGTAACACATGTATAAAACGATATACTTCATTTACTAATTAAATGCTAATATCATGTATGTCTCACTCTATGGAAATAATATTAATGTCTAGAGAGGAAAATCATGTTTACTTTTGTAACGTGTTGTTTTATGTGAAGGATAACTATTCAACAATATTGGCCATGATAGTAACATTTACTTGAACAAATTAAAGACGAGTTTAGTTATAATATGGACCTTCGAAACACAAAAACATATAAATCCAATGCACGTGGCATATGTTGTGTCGGAGATATCGTCTATTGAATTAAACGTGTTAATTATCTTCGTTTATAAATACTAAATAGTAACCATAACTAATAAATGCCGTGCAAATCTCTCTTATTTCAAACCCTAATTTACACTATAGTGATTGCGTTTCACGTGAAATGACTAGACAAAGCAAGTTAGGTCTCACACTACACACGCACATATTCGCTATTTTTATCTATATAAATCAAAATCCCGTAACTATGATAGTGACGTTCGTTTATAACAAGTTGTAAATCTAGACAAATGTTCATAAAGACACTTGAAGTGATATCGTTGGGTGGGATGTTCGCCGCTTGTTATAGTTTTTTTCTGGCCTTCTCTTTTGCTGTTCAAAAAGAATGATTTTACATTTTTTATTACAATAATAAACATTTAACATAAAAACCAAATAGGCATAATATTATAATTGATAATTTATGGACATGGAGAGTGTCCATGTCCTATGTCTGAAAAGGAATGTTTATAAAGTAGTAAACTAATCCTAAGCCCCCTTGTAAAGTTCACCTTTTTTGTGAACAACCACTCTTAGGTCACACCCAATTAAATAATTCACAGTCAGGTAATTTAATAATTAATTATTAATATTAAAATATAGATTACAATATAATAATAATAAATGATTATAACTGAAAAAAGGAGCTTTGTTTAGAAGGAAAGGTCCACTTTGATTTGTATGGAAGCAGGATGCCTTTTTTATATCAAGACAAAACAAACACCTCCTTTTTCCCTAACCACTCTTGTCATCTTTACCTTTTCCACCCACTTCATCATCCTTTTTTTAATTATTAAAATAATTGTATTTTAATTTAAAGATAAAAAAATTAATTGGCTCATGACTTCTTTTGGGTGTTATATACGCGTATATGTGGATTGTCTGGATGCTTAGGAATGAGATTTTTGCGAATTATGCTAAGGAGAAGGTTGGTGTGGCTTTTAACCATACTTCTTAATAATTCTTCATGACTCGTAACGACTTAAAATTTCAGATTTGATTTTATTTCATTGTAGATAGCCTCTTTTTAGTGTTTTCTTATATTGATTTCTTATTGGGGGTTGATGGATCCGCCAAAACTCTTTCCCTGTCATTTAAAAAGTTGGTAAATTTGATAAAGAAATTTGCATGACGAGTTATACTAGTAAAAATCTAGGAAAGAACTAGAAAATTACAAAGATTAAATTGGATAAATTACAAAAAGTTTGATTTTATAATTATTTTTTTACTAGTTGATTTGAAAACTGTCTTAAATTGTTATTCTATTATGCCGTACGCAAGTTAGTTAGTGGTTCGAGTCAGTAGTGACATCCAAACGTACAATATGCCTTCCTCGAACTCATCTCCTTTCTTTGAGGAATAAACCTCATGACCTTTTTTATCTCCAAGTTTTCCCTCCAATAAGTCTTGAACACAAGAGTCCAAAACCTTCTTGAAAAAAACCCCAAAACTATCAATGAACTTGGAAACTAGAATATGCTAATGATAACTGATAAGAATTATGTAATTTGGTGTCACAATAATATAAATATAGGCCGTCCTTATCAAAATAAAATACGTAAGGGCAGGGTTGTGCATTATAATGGTTAGGAGTTTGGAGTTTTGTGAGGGAGGTTTCATGAGTTTTGATGCCATTCACATTGTTTTTTTGTATCTTAATCAATCAATGCTCTACCAAGTTCCCTCAATTTGTTACCATTAATTAAATATAATTATGTTATAAAAAAGGTATATTAATTAGATGATATTCAATCAATGTTTTGCCGACCGAATTTGTCATTTTGGTTATATACAATGAAGCTATGGAAAATTTTGGTCATCAAGCAACTAGGGATTTTTATGCATAATTCTAGCACCATAGTGTCGTTTCTAGATCTTTATAGTTAGTCCCCATAGGCCATAGACGTCACAAGAATATCCGAGTCCATCAACTAGCTTTATTTCGAGTACATTGTAAGATTTTAAAAATTATTAAAACATATTGACACATCAACTAATATCATAAGTGTATTTGCATTCAGGATTTAGTGTTAATACGTGCTACTAAAATATATGAATGATCATAAACGCGTTTAAATGGGGGAAAGATAGTCCCAAAATTAATAAGAAAAATCCAAAACATGAAAACGTGAGCAGTGGGCGGCAATTCGCAGAGAAACAAGGCTCCGGTGGGTCTACTTGTTCGATCACTGTCAATTAATTTCTAAAAGCTGGCAGCTGCATTACATTATGTCTCACACTCTCACTTTCTCTCACAATATATGCGTGTAATAAGAGTCGTAATGGGAATAATATAACCCTAGAATATTTGTACATCATGCTTTAAATATTATACAGTATAGTGACTGAAATAATATGGTGTCAAAATCATTTCCCCAAATGTTATTTGTAAATCAACTTTAATCACTTTTAAACTTTTTTAATTTTTTTTAGAAACGGCAAATAATATATAAAAAATGAGCCCTTAGCAATACTAAGAGGAAAAGTACAAAATAACTTTTTTAAATCAATTACTCGTAAGGCTTCTAGCCTAGTGGTATAAGGTGTTACCTATGACTCATTGGTCATGGGTTCAAGTCCCATTATGGACGTGGGTTTTATTTTTCATAGGTGGAAGGTTCGAGGGAAGACATACATCCCTTGTGGATGTCACTGTCTAGGCTCGAACCACTAACTTACTAACTTGCCGTTCAAAAAAAAATAAAAAATAATAATAAATTACATTTTTTTGGAGACAATATATTGGTCAACATTGAACGCCTTTTACTTGACAATCACTCATCAGAAAGCATTGCTCGATTGTCGAGTTTCTGTTTTGTACACTGAATTTCATACCATATACAATGCATAGTATCAATGATGAATCTTCAAAAAAAATCGACAAGTTTTAGCGATGCAACTTGGACGCCATTTTCTTTAGAAACATATGTAAAAGAGATTGTATACAATCAACTACGCACGTTTTTTTTATTTGAATAAAAACTTATTACACGTATGTAAAGATAAACGCTATTGTGATATACTTACATTATTGAACGAATGTAATATTCATAATGCTAGAAAACGTTTACTGTCACTCTCAAAAAGAGGGCAAACATACCGTGTAGCACGAAATAACTTGAGCCGGGTGCTATTATACCTCTCAAAATTTTCCGAATAATGTAAAAAAAAATGTTTTAATTTGTTTTTAGTGTAGATGATATCCTAAGCAAAAAATGTGGAACCGATACTTTTGTACAACCTCTATGTTTTTTTTCATAAATCCGGTGAGAAATGCAATACATGTTATGGCCCTCCACACATATGTGTGCATATATTAGTATTATTGACTTGAAAAGCTAGATATAGAATAATTGATTGATCGAGTCACCATTTTATGACTTTTAAAAAGTTGGGTGTATTTTTATGTTCATTTTCCACGTTACAACAAACATTTGGAATATTATTTGATGATAAAAAAGTAATGGGGTGGATACCAATGTTTGCTTGAGAGCAACTTTTCCCATCTTAAAGAGATATGAGATAATGATGTCTGTTTTGTGGGTCTAATTATATCTCCTGCATTTCAATTATCATTTCCATTCAAAGTCTTAAAATTCTAATATTTTACATAATGAGTAGTAATTTAAGAATTGTATAAGACAATTCTCAAAATGTTTTGAGGTCTATATATCATAGCCCAATACTAGCATGAATGGACCATGAAAGTATATTATAGATGCATGTTATTTGGTGCGCTTTGAGTCGAAAGATGAGTTAAAAATCAAGTATTATCTTAATTTTTAGACTCGTAACTGCAACACACACCAAAACACAAACCAAATGAATCTTATTGGAATATTTAATTAACTGCACAAATATTATTGCAGATTTTACAAACATATAAATCAACTTCAGTTGGAGGACAGTTCGTTCTTAGTTTTTCTCATGATTTTGGTCAAAGACGAAATGCATTGATGATAAACCAATCAAAATGTGATGGTTTTTTCGATCTTATGCTACCATTATGCGTAATAGTAGCTAATTCGATCTAAAGAGTTTCGTTATTATGCGTTACTTGTCATAACTATCATCATCTTTGATATTCAACACATCATCAATGGTAGCTAGTCAAAAAAAATAAAATGATACATTCAATCTTATCATTGTCATTACTTTTATAATAGAACTAAAATCTAAAGAAATGTAACTTAATATAGAAACCCCACTAGGCGTAAGATATTGGCAAGATTATATCATAAGTGGATGACAAATCACAAGATGCCTTTTTAAGTTGTTCATCTTTTTGAAGATATGCAAGCTTTTAATAGCACCACGCTTGCTTGTTCCCTCTTATCATGGTTCCAAAAAAAGCAAAAAAGAAGAAAAAAGGAAAGGTGGATCAATCATCAAATAGCTTTTAGTGTTGGCATGCCATTGGACAATTTGTCACATAGATCTTTGTTAATTTAGTCACCCTTGAGAGTCAAAAATACAATCATTGAAAATAAATCAATAAATCTAATTACAATTTGTAATACAATACTGATCATGGACTTGCGGCAGCAAAAATAACAACGATACATAATTCTTTAAAGGAGTAGTATGAAGAAAATAAGATGTGGAGAGTCATGCTTCTACTCGAAGGTATATAAACTCTTTCAAGGAGACCTCCGACTAAAAGTGCTAGTGACACTATATGAGATGTGTATGCATGCCAATAAAAATATACACAAGTAAATACATAAGAAAATAAATATGTGTATAAAAATATGTGCATGTAGTGTATGTTTGCGAGAGCGTGAAAAAAAAAACATGTAAGATATGTGTGTGGCGAGTGAAAAAAAGTGATTATGAACTTAATTTTACTATATAATAATGATGGGTCCAAAAACATAAAGGGGAGAGGTATTGTTGGCATGAGTACGCCGGTTTAGTGTCGGTTGGAGGGTGAACTGACGTGGCGCTGATTTGACAACAACTGACGGTATCACCATTGGGAGCAGTCGAAGTTGCAATAAAGGAAAAGAGTCAAAGATGATATTAGATGCATTAATGCTTAGTTTACTTTCACGTTTATATCATAATCACATTAAAAGCTATCAATTAGCTTCTAACGACTCCACCACTTTACCTTTTGATAAACGAGACAGCATGGCCCGTGCGATGCACGGACTTTGTTGTCGATGCACGGGTTTTGTTCTTGATAAAGAGTTATTAGTATAACACAAAACATGTTATTCATAACACATGCATAAGTGACACTACAAAGACCTTCACGCTTTTTATTTTATAAATAGAACTATGCATAAACGATGTTATATCTTCAAGTGAAACTACCGATGAGACAAAAAAAGAAGTTGATAAATGAATTAGTATTTATTAACAACAAAGTTAGTGTTTAGGTTTTTCCCATTAATATTATGCACATGCCATTTCCGACAAATGATTACCACAATGGGCCCATGATCGCCTTCCTTCAATTGATTGAAGGTGTAATTACTTCCTTCAATTGATCGAGGGTGTAGTTGTCGGTTTCTTTTTTTTTGCCGACTTTGTCATATATAGATGTATTAGTAAGTTATGGAAAGTGTGGAAAACTTTAATCCAATAGATATAATTGCATAATTTAATATCATTTAAGACTTTTTGTGGGTTAAATATGAGTTATTCATTACATGGAACTTATTTTTATGTAATTGCAAGAAACGTTTTAGCTACGTTTTTTTAAACGGGTTGTTTTTTTGTTTTTTTTTGGTTAAATGGCTTTTTAACACTTTGTGTAACGGCTTGAAGTTAATTACAATATAGTGTTGTCGGTTACATGGCAGTTTTCGTGAGGATTAAAATGGAAAAGACTTACGAAAAGACTTATATTTTGTTGGAACAATATATCTATATATCATTGTCACATTATTAAACATAAATTATGTACAACTTGACATGTCATTAAATGAATAAGTGTTCAAAATACCTAATCAAATTTAGAAAACCGAAATAAGTTTACATTGATGAAAAAATCACATAACTTATAATAGCAATTAGTAAAGTACCAAGTGAAAAAAATGGATGCATCTCTCACTGTATAACTTGCTCTACTTAGCACTTTAAGTAATTGTAAACATGCAAATCAAAAATCACATAAAGAAACACAAAAACAAAATATATTTACCAATTGCAACAAAAACATAACATCAATCATGCTATTTGAATTTGATTGAGCGAAATCACCATAGCCTTACCTTTTATGCATGTTTGGAATCTAAATTTCCTTTCTTAACAGAAGAAGTAATGAACGAATGAAGTATTTTGATATTTGAAGTCTTTGCTTTGTTCCATAAGCCTAGAAACTTCTTCAATGACATAATATCACTTCTCTCTCGCAATGCTTTCTCTTTGTTTGTGCTTACGACACTTTCAAAATGAGGATGTGGGTATATGATGGCACATGCTAGGTATTTACAGAAAACCCGAAGTGGGGTCGGTTATATAAAATTTGAGTTTCATTTTGTTTATTGGGTTTTTCTAACTCATGTCCTAAGGGCATGAGATTAGAGGCATTAAATAAGCTCGATATTTCCTTTTATAATGTTGATCACGTATTAATTATGTTTATTTTTTGCATGTATTAAATATCGTTTAACTAAAAATAGCAATTTCGAGTGCATTTAATACTTTTAATCGCATGCCCTTAGGGCACGAGTTAGACAAACCCTTGTTTATTACCATACAATTAATTCACAAAAACGTTAAAGCCAATTCATGCATTTAAGTGTATATAATTAATTCATCATTCATGAGCCACAAATATAACTCAAATTAGCAATTAATTTAAATCGATCATGATGTTTTGGTTTAAGTAAAAAATTTAATGGTGAAATTTACACAAATGTTCAAATTTTAAACATATATACACTTAAATGAATTTACTTTGGAATTCAATTTTGTAAGTAAGTATAACTTTTCATTTGCATGAGACTTTTAACTTTTCAAGGGGACGTTACATGAAACTGATTATTTATTGAGTAAATGCAAATTAAATGTTTAGATTAATAAATGCAACATTTGAAATTAATTGCTTGACTATTAAATGCAACTTTAAATTGGAACTCAATTTTTATGTTAATATAGATGCATTTTCCTTGTAGTGTTTTTTCTGATTTTATATTCTTATTTTTCTTGTCGATATCTGAAATCCATATATCAAAATATATGGATACTTGAAAATTCGATTTTCAGATATTAGATTCAGACAATGTTTCAAAATTTTCGGATATCCGATAAACATTTGAAAATATCCACAAATTCCGAATAATATCCGAAATATCCAAAAAATATCTTAAATATTCTAAATAATTTGAATAATTTGTTTTTCCGAATATCAAATATCGAATGCGGACAGTAAAGATCATTATCCAAAAATCCGAATATCCGAAAACCGGATACCCGTTGTCAATAGGAATTCATCATATTCTTTCCTTTAGTTTGTATAGAAACAAAAGACCGGCTCCATAGATTGACAAATATGAATAAGCATCAATATTTTAAAGTCAAAATCAACCGTACCATTTACGCAACCTTTGAAAATTTAGCCATATAAAAACATGTTTTAACAACAATTTTGACTTAAAAAAGGAGGGACAAAATCTAATGGGAAAGAAAGCATTTGAAGTGCACAACAAGTGTATAAAACGAATCTAGAAGCGAGTGTTATCACAAAAGTGGTGGTCTTTATAGCCTATAAATTATAGGTGCCAAAATTTGACCATCTATTTTAAACGTGTATAGATAGATGCCCATTTAAACATGTATGCACTTGTGACATGACCATTGTGGGGGTACCCTACTCTTTCTAAACGCTATTACGAACTAGGTTTTTAATTTGGGCTTGGGATTGGGCTTGATCTTTGTCTTGGGCTTGGGCTTGGTCTTGGGCTTGGGCTGCTTTTATGGTATACGACCCCAAATATACAAATTTGGGGCCCTAATGTATTGAGGCCCTGAGAATGAGATACAAATTTGGGCAAGCCCAACTCTTGCATAGAAACCAACCGTCGTTTTTTTCTTTTTCATTTTAATACTTGAATTAGGCCTACATAAACTTACGATGAAAATAATAATAATAATAATAATAATAATAATAATAATAATAATAATAATTATTATTATTATTATTATTATTATTATTATTATTATTATTATTATTGTTATTGTTATTATTATTATTACATACCAACTAATAAATACTCCGTACTAAATAAAAATGAAACTTTGTCCAATGTGACATTCGTTGTCTCGTCCACATCATCTCAATCCTCTTACTATTTTCTTTCTAGTTTTTCAATTTAACTCATCCTAACTAATATCCTTAATTTCAGATTTTCAGCGATGAATGAATATGTATTTTTTTTTTTGGTGTGTGAATGTGAAAATGAAAATGAAAATGTTAATTTGTCACTCTTATAGTTCTTTAGCTTGAACCACCACATTCATCCCTATTACTAATCAATTATAGAGCTACTAACATATTGTAAGTTTGTAACGGTTATTAAGATTCTATAAATGTAGGCTGAGTTAATACGTATGTATCGTGTTTGTTTTAAGATAATACGAAAATCGCATTTCCTTGTGAAGCAACAATGTAAAAGAGTGGCTTTGCGGTATGGGATAATAATGCATCAGGCTACATTTTCTTATGAAAATCCTCCTAATAATCGCATAAACTTATGTCCAGTTTTCTCTTTAAATTTCTAGCAATATAATAGTATATATTCAAAACCTATTAATAATACTAGCTTTTTAGGTTTTTTATTTAAAAAAATTTAGTATATAAATTTAAATATCACCTCAAGAGTATTTCTTTAGTTATTATACTAATATACTCTTATCTACAAGGTCATGCACGTATTTAAGTCAAAGTAGAGGGACTAAATTCAAAATACAATATGTTCATCAATCTCGTGAGAACGTTTCAATTTCTCATGGAACAATATTAGCGTTTATGTACCGAAACATGCCAATACAGAAGTACAAAATTAACGAAACTAAAGATTTCTACATGCAATTATCATCGTTTTTGATCGGAAAGATTAAAAAGGTTTAATTGAAAAAGATGGAACCATCGGGGGAAGAGGCCACGATGAGTAAAAGCTCATCGGTGATAGAATCGATAAAAGCGGTTTCGTTTAAGGGAATACGGAATCCAAAAGATGAATTAAAGAAAATGATCATAATGCCTGACTATTTACGATTTGCTATTCGTGATGCCATTGCGGCTAAAGATATTGACGCCGGAAAACAACATTACGACGATGCTATGCTTTCTGATGGCACCGCCGGTGATGGTGATGATACGACGGATATCGCCGCCCCTGAATCGCCGTTGGTTGTTTTTATTAATTCTAAGAGCGGTGGGCGTCAGGGGTCGGAGCTTAAATCGCGGTTGCAGGATTTCATGAGTGAAGAACAGGTAATTTTAATTAATTAATTATTGTCGTTTCCTTTTTTTTATATGTTGGTTATTTAAAAAGGGTTTTGTTAATGACAGCCGTCACTAACATGCATAAAAAACTTGTACATTGATTAAAAAAGTAATATTCCTAAAATTCAAGGGTTGTCTTTTGTGTATTTTGCCTTGTCATTATCATTTTCCATTTAAAAATTTGGTTTTTGTTAAGTACATAATTAAGGTTTATCTTTAAAAATTGATTAGACGCCTAAAAAATTGTATTTTTTTTATTAATGTAGGCGTAATTCTTAAAATGTAGGGAATGATATTGATTGATGTACGTGCAATATGTTAATAATAACCTTTAGAACCGTTGTTATCATTTTTCATTCAAATTTAAATGTTTTAGTTATATTTCATAGCAGAAACTGTGTATACTTGACACTTCTCTTGATATTTGTAATACAGTATTTGTTTTAAACTTGATACCTCTCTTTTTATGTGAAAGTTGGGGTTATGTTTTTATTTTTCACTGTAAAAAGCCATTTTGGTTGCTAAATTGCCAAAAGAACACTAAATTAATTTACTGGTTTTGATGGTAATTTTTCATTTGCATTTCTATGTGCATTTACTATAGCGCTAACTATTAAAAAAACGTATCTAACTTATCATGTATTGTTATTATTGCAACATAATTTCAAACAATTTATTTTGTATAATCTAGTGATTTTTTGTTAAAAATGATCATGTGCACTTGTTGTTGGTGGCAGGTTTTTGATCTTCAAAATGTGAAGCCTCATGAATTTGTTGAATACGGATTAGGATGCCTCGAAAGCTTTGCTGCTCTTGGTGACTCTTGCGCCAAAGAAAGCCGAGAAAGATTAAGAGTTCTAGTATGTCCGCTTTAAATATAAATACAACATAACATATAAGGGTCCGGATTCGGTGAGGACTCAAAACCCGGTGAGGACTGCGAGGACTAAAAAAAACTATAAAAATGATCCAAAACAAACTTTTTTCAAAAAACTTTCTTTTTTAAATATAAATATCGCAGCCTATAAGATCAAAAAAAAAAGTAAAATTCAAAAATGACCCAAAAGAAAAATATGGATCATAATTTTGATCCAGAAAAAAAATATGGATCATTATTATGATCCACAAAAAAAAGTGGATCATAATTTTTGTTTTAAATTTTTTTTTGGTCAAATGTAGTAATAATCATGGGGAGTTATATATATATTTTTTTGGGAATATTTTTAAATTTTTTTGAGGTGTCCTCGCGAGTCCTAACCGTTTTTTCGGAATAATGCGAAGATATATTACTATTAACAAATTTTGTTTAATTTCATAGGTTGCGGGAGGTGATGGCACTGTGGGTTGGGTCCTCGGGTGTCTTGGGGAGCTTCATAAACAGGGTCGAGAACCCGCTCCACCAACTGCAATTATACCTCTTGGTACCGGAAACGACTTGTCAAGGAGTTTGGGTTGGGTAATTTTAATTTAATATTTATTGCCGATAAGTTATTAATTTCTTAATTGTGGTTGGTATTCTGATATGTTGTTACACTTATTATACTTTAGGGTGGTTCGTTTTCTATCAAATCGAAAGCGGCTATAAAGAGGGTTCTTGACCGAGCTATTCACGGTCCAATTGCAAATCTCGATAGGTGAGTTTTTATACTTAAAATTGGGTCGATATGTGTTACATATTCGTCTCGAATGAGGTACGAAATATAGTTAAAAGGGGAATGTGTCAAATTTAAATTATACTGTATATACATTGTGTTTGTAAATCACAATTAACACATTAATAAATTAAAAACACTTTTCAAAAATTGTTTATGGGTCAACGCGACCAATTGCCCAACCCGTATTGCCACCTCTATTAATGGTAATGCTTTTGGTTCTGATTTTATTAATTTATGTAACAAATCTTTTTTATTTGCAGTTGGAATCTTGTGATATCAATGCCGGCTGGTTCAGAACTAGATATCCCTTATGCATTGAAGCAGACAGAAGAAGTTGTTCTTGATCAGGTTCGGAATCTATATATACAAATGTATGTACACATTTATAATTATATATTGAAACATTTTTACATTAATTAATTCGTTGTGTTGTTCGCAGGATTTAGAAAATGAAGGGCGACCACCTAAGGAAGTTTCTTGCTACCAAGGAGTCTTCTACAATTATTTTAGCATAGGTGTGCTTTTTTTTTTTACCATTTGTTAACTAAAAAGAATGAAAATATACAAGCAAATTATGCATAATTCTCAATTATGTTAGATTTGGTTGCTTAATTATTGTTTTAATCGTCTAATTTTTGTTTATGACCTTATTTTATGTATAGGAATGGATGCCCAAGTGGCTTATGGTTTCCATCAACTACGGAATGAGAAACCGCATCTTGCACAAGGCCGTATTGCAAACAAGGTATAAGTCGGTTTCTTGTGAATTATCATACACTATGAACATATGTTTTAATAAAGTTTTAGGATATGGTTTAAGAGTTTAAATTTGTGAAGTGTTTTGGGATTTATCTTTTGTCTTAGATAATATACTCGGGATACACTTGCCAACAAGGATGGTTTCTTACGCCTTGTATAACTGACCCGAGCTTGAGGTAATAATCTCTTTTTGTATGAAGTAACTATCAAACTGGTAGTTTTATGTAAAGTAACTTCTGTACTAGCTTGCTAAAATGTAGCAAGAATACTAGAATTAATACTAAAATGTGGCCTAATGAGTGATTTTTTAACAATTGTACTTGTTAAAATCGTTTCATTCTTGCAGGGGATTAAAGAACATTGTAAGATTGCATATTAAAAGATTAAACAACCCAGATTGGGAACTGATTACTTTTAAAAAAAGGTAATGCATATTTCACTACAAAATGATATATACTTAGATAGTGCTGGCGGTTAATTACGGGTAAGAGTTTTAGTTTCCATGAGATTTTAGGCCAAAATGTATTTTAGAACCTGAACTTAGCTGACTAGGTCATCTTATACCACCATGAATTATTAAAGGTACAACATGGTACCATAAGTTAACAAAATGATCGATTGATTACTTTGACTCACTAATTTGATCTTGTTTTGTCATGTGATTTGCATCTAATATCAATATATTGAGATGAACGTATAGTTTTTAATCCGTAAAAAGCTTCAATGAAAGTAAGTTAAGCAAGAAAATGCGATCAAATTTAGGTACTAAATCAACCATTTTGTCAAACTCAGTGTACCATGATGCACCTTTAAAAGTTCAGGTAGTAGAGGACATATTCGGCCAAGTTTAGATTAAAGATGTTATTGAGTCAATTTTCTACTTTGGTCATGTAACACCATGGTTTCATCTGTTGACAATATATATTATGTTGCAGTATTAGGTCTATAGTTGCGTTGAATCTTGATAGCTATGCAAGCGGAAGGAATCCATGGGGTAACTTGAAGCCAGAATATTTAGAAAAGGTAACTTTTTTATAATCAAATATGTACATAAATGTGTATGACTAACAATTCTTTTTGCAATGCAGAAAGGTTTTGTTGAGGCTAATTTAGACGATGGTCTCTTGGAAATCTTTGGATTCAAACAAGGATGGCATGCATCGTGTGTTATGGCCGATCTAATTTCAGCAAAACACATTGCACAGGTAAAATAACAAGTTTACAACAACAATGATACTCATTCCCTTTAAATGATGGGTATGTGGGAGGTAAGATATAGACAGTAATAAATCTACATGAAGGTGGAGATGTAAAATAACGGTTTTATTTTGAAAATGTTTTTGTCATTTTGATGAGATTTTATTTTGAAATTTTTATGGGTGGTCAGGCGGCTGCGGTTCGTTTTGAGTTAACAGGTGGAACATGGAATGAAATATTTATGCAGATGGATGGAGAACCATGGAAACAACCAATGGACATCGACTATTCAACATTTCTAGACATCCAAAGGGTACCATTTCAATCAATAATGGTTAAAGGAGAGACTAATAATTCTTGAAAAATATGTTATAAGCTTATACGAGGTATTTCGTGGGTACGATATTGTAAACCATGTAAATTTGGGTTGACTTTTTACTCAATGGTGCGCATTGGTCAATCTGGCGGGCGATTAATTGTAAATTACGGTACAAAATACTTCCTCTGTATGTAAAACTTCGAGTAATTAACATGTACGTTTTTTAAGTCGACTAAAGATACGAATCTACATAATAAGTAAGGATAAAAACAAATTGGATATAATTAGTCGGATAACAAAGCGTACATATAGCTGGGCATTGTCTAACTAAAATATTTTCAGATTTAAACAATCTTTTGGGTCTCGTAATAGAATCTCCGCAGAATATTTACTAGTTGTTTGTACATGTCACATTACATATATAAACTATTGAAACAAGTGCAGCCTATTATTAGAGTCATAAATTATAAATTTATACCTATGTACTCAATGCTTACTTATGATATAATATTTATTTGGTTGCCACATTAGTTTGAACTAGGGGTGGTAATTTAGGTCGGGTTCAGGTTGACGAGTTCGGGTTCGTGGGTCAGAAATGTTCAACCCGAAACCGACCTGTTTATATAAACAAGTCAGATATTTCAACCCTAACCTGTTTAACTTCAACCCAAACCTAACCCATATAACCCATTTAATAAAACGGGTTAAACAGGTTATCAGGTCAAACAAGTTAAGCGAGTCAAACTGGTCAAAATGTTGTTATTATTACACAAATTTATAACAAAATATTAAACACCAAATTACTAAGTAACATTTTTAATTTTTATTTAACTATTAATTAGGTTTTAACTGGTAAACTATAAATTAAGTATAAATATATATATTTTAAATATATTTAAATAATTAAACGGGTTGGCGGGTCAACCCATTTAAATTATAATTGACCCGAACCTAACCTGTTTATTAAACGGGTCAGCTGACTCAACCCGAGACTGACCCAATTATTTTTTACCCAACCCAAACCTGTTTATTTTCGTGTCGGATCAGAAATTGCCACCCTAGTTTGAACCTTTTGGTTAATGCATTTTTACTTGTGGTGTTGATCAATTAGAGACATGCTTTATGACCCACTCATTTTTTCTTTTGATTTTGCCCAATCCCTGTGGAGTCTTTTGAAGTTGAAATAGTATATCCATGGCATCTTTTACACAAGGAAACGTAATAGACGTTTACAAAATTTCTTAGTAAATTTCTATAGGTAGACCTAGAATGACTGTATTGAATTTGTAGTGGGGTGAATAAACTTTTTGTTAAATTCTGACAGATTATTGAATTTGTATATTCGATTGACAAATATACACGATCTTGTTTGGATTTGCTACACTATGCAATATATTATTACCTTTTGTTGCATCTCTTGTTTCAACATTGATGAGTATAGTTTAACAACTCTCGAGTCTTAATTGTTAACCACTCCACTCAAATGCTTTTTGCGTCGACCATATACTTAAAATCTATTTGTCTAACAAAAGTGTACAACGTCTTAAGAGCATGTGTGATTTGCCTCACCACTACACCACTAAGTGACACATTAACACCATAAATACTCTGTTATGATTCACTACTATCAAAACCCACAATTTTTAATTAAAAAAAAATCTCACATCTGTCTCCTCTCTCTTCCACAATCTTTAATAGCATTTCAATGTTAACACATATCGACTGTCATCTAATTAACATTATTGAAGAATGAAAAAAGAATTCATGATTTTACCACTCTTATCTAATTGATATTTTTTTAACGAATATATAAAATCGAAAACATAAAAAAATTAGTTTACGGTCTTTATTGTTTAACCACTCCACTCAAATGCATTCGATCATTATCATTTAACTAGAGTTTTTTTAATTAATATCCAAAAGATAATGTAATTTAATTAATTAAGGATTTGAGGGTATTATTTGACCATCATTCAACTTTTAAAATTCCTAATATGTACCCGTACTAGTACTATTACTACTATTATTATTATTATTATTCCAAAATGGATGATGACGTGTGTATTTGAAATGAAATATGATTGTTACCCGCATCATAACTTATGAGTTTGTTTAACTTTTCTAAAACACTTTTTCTATTAAATTGGTAGGAATCCTATTTAGGCTATCCTTAAAAATGTTAATTTTATTGTTTTAAACTATTCACATGCAAGTATATGTAACATCTAAATCTAAATAGTATAATATATAAGGTACACAATGTGTGATTACTTCACAACAACCTATTTTATATTCTTATATATTTATATTAAAAGTATATCTGATTAATTTTTGACTAAGAGATATTTAAGTTTTACGTTGAAATACTCTTATATATTTACAAAAGCATCATTTACAATTTATGCAGTTAAAGCATCTTGTAGTTATCCTAGATTGAGTTGCAAACTGAGTCGAGCTATTCAAGCTTGATCTCGAGCTCAATCAAAGAGCTCGAAATATCAACGAGTCCACCAAATTAATAAGAAAATGGCAAAAGAGAGGTTTACAAATTTGTAGATGAAAAAACAAAGTACAAGGTGTACGTAAAGGGTTTAGTGGGATTTGGTTAGCGCTTTAGTTCCACTTTAATTATATCTCTAAAAAATCATAACTGAATTCACAAGTGTCATATAATTAATCGTGATTAGAATAAAAAAGCGAAAATGTTTTTCTTTTTCTCAAGAATTGTACTATTAGATTACAAGATTACCTTCATATATATGTATTCAAGTAGTCCTTAATTTTTTTGTAATCTAAAATGACACATCGCAACTATTGATCAATAATAATCAGTGGTTAAGATTAACTACATTATTATACATTATACATTGAATTTATGTTTAAAATGTTTGTACTATATACATTAGAAAGTTATAATGCGTCAAAATGTTTTTTATAAAGGTTTCCTAAATACTTTATAAAATAGATATAGATAATTATGACTAGAGAATACTTACATTTATAGAATGAATTGAAGGATTGAAAAGATAAATTGAAATAAAAGTAGTTGGTGTGATGTGTAAATGGCGGGGTTACCCCCGATTGTCCTTGCCGTGTACATCCGGTTTGTGGACAAAGATGACGGACGACGGTGGGTCTCCCATGCACAAAACTTGCCTATCTTTGGCTAGACTAACGAACTTTTCTAAAGTTGAAAAAACAATATAAACAATAACATATGTATTCGGTAATTTGTATCATCAATATGATTTAAGTTAATGAGATAACTTTGTTGATCAAAGTATTATAATGAAAATTGACCAAGTAAAAATGATACAGAGTGTGCACTTGTTTAAATTCATTTTATTTAAACTGTCTTATGACAGTTTTTCGGTTTTCCACATACTCGTGAGAATTACATAACATATAGAGAATTATGTTCTAGATTTACTATGATTTTCTCTAATTGAAAATTTCATGAGTATCGTCAAAATACTTGAATCTACAAGTGTTTCATGACTTCAGAGAATCCAACAACCAAACTCATAAATTTCTAACAATATGTATATACGTATTCATTTTTAGCATTTATGTATGTGTGTCAGGATCGATTAACTATAGAGAAGTTAATAAACACATTAG
Source organism: Calendula officinalis (assembly GCA_963853835.1). NCBI lineage: Eukaryota > Viridiplantae > Streptophyta > Magnoliopsida > Asterales > Asteraceae > Calendula > Calendula officinalis. Next base: position 75,249,118 of record OY970828.1, read on the forward strand.
ATCTAATTGACTATAGAAGTTGCAGCGGATCAACACTATATCAATGTAATTAAGAACAATGAACTGTAAATAATAAATGAAAATATTAAGAACACAGTTTCACAAAAAGCTTCAATGTATATTATCAAGTTAACAATACACACGTACGTTTACAATTCGTAAGGAACTATTTATAATAGTCCTTGAAGCTAAACTATTTACCCTAATTATTCTAGGACTTTATTTACATTCGAATTCTATAGATATACATTGATTTACATACTATAACTATCTCTACGAAGATCTCGGACTTGATATGCTTCCAAAACGTGTACCAGTAGTAAACTGCAATCACCAGTAGTAAATTCATATCATCAGTAGTAATCTTGGTGACCAGTAGTAAGTCCAATATCAACGTCAGTAGTAACTACTATTGATAAGTAGTATCTTCAATAAGCTTTGATCAGTAGTAACTAAGTTATAGTCTTCATCAGTATCAACTTCATCAGTAGTAAACATATTCTGCCCCATCAGTACTAAGTATGATCAGTACTAACTGCAGCATCAGTATTAAGTTGATCTGTGTTTTGCTCCAACAATCTCCCCCTAAACTTATTGATTATCTTTCAATCAACTAAGTTTCTTTTGTTCTTCTTGTTCCCTTCTTCTTTTCTCAAGGGTTCTTTGATTCTGTTGAAGCCTTTGTTCAATAATATATTTGCTGTTCCTTTTTGTAAAGTAATTTAATTTGTTTTGGAACATAACAGCATCATAATGTTTCATCAAAGTATTTATGAATATCTTATACATAGTCTTCTCAGAATGTGGATATTCTTTTTCATACAAATATAACTCACATACTTTGCCTGATTTCTCAAAGAAGTACATGTTAGTTGTAGGAATGACATTCCAAGCATACACATTTCCTGGATCTGTAAATTGTTCTGGATAATTATCTGGATAAAATGCAGCATCTATCATTTTTGTTAAGTATCCAGCACCAGACTCTTTCCATGATTTCTTTGTCATTCTAGGTTTTCCAATAATCAGAAGCTTGATTACATCACTTCTAGAGCATGATCTGATCAATGGTAACCATCCAGTAAATCTCTGCACAATTTTATCTTCCCTTATGACCTCTATAACATTGTTCTGCATAACCCTCCAGTTGATAATTGGATTGTTTTGCAAGGGAGCAATAGGCATCTCAAGAACAGGTACAATTTGTGTTTTTGATTTCTTTTTAGAGCTTTGTTCTTGATCAACAATTTTTCTTTTCTTTGATTGGGGAGTTGAGGTATTACCAGTAGTTGATACACTACCAGGTTTGATTAATGTTGGACTGATTGGGATTAGGGCTTTGGCTTTAGATTTCTTTGCTTCTTCTTCTTGTTCAGCCAAATCCTTTTTCTTGACAGCACAGAATTTTTCAATTATGGTCATCATCTTCATTCTGCCAAAGGATTTTGCACTATGCCCTTTTGTCTTCAAGTAATCAATCATGTTTGTCTTCTGTTCAAATACATCATCAGTTAGCTCACTTTTGGTTCTTTTGCATTCAGACACTAATTCTTCAAGGCATTGTATATGTTCTTCTTCAACTTTTCTTAACCTCTTGAATTCTGCTTCTTGAGCTTCTATCTGAATATCTTTAACTTGATCAGGTATTTGAACAGGAATTGCACTTTGAACTTTCCCTTTATTTTCCTCTAGTGCTTGATACATTTCCACTTTCTCCAAAAATTTCCTATGTTTTATTCTCCATCTGGATTGCTTTTCTGCTCTGACATGATTAATCTTGTTTACCATGTGATGACCTAATGCTCTATTTGGATAATCATCATCATATATTTCTTTTCCTTTTCCAATGTGAGCAGATGGTGGAGGTGGAATGTATTTCATATCAGGGATACCCATCATCAGAAGTTTTGTATAAAACAGATGTAGTTGATCTTCTGATAAGATTTTAGGGTGTGGAGGAAGTGTACATTCATCTACCTCAAACCAATTCACATTATCATCAATGTCAGGTATGATAAGTGGTTGATCAGGTGTTGGTGGTTTGGAGATAATGACATGTCTTTCTCTTTCAATTAGCTCTGGGAATTGTAGTTCTTCCTCATCAGTAGTAACCAGAGTAGTTACTACTGGTGTGACTTCAGGAGTTACTACTGATAGGGCATCAGTAGTATTTGGTGCCTTCAATTCCTCTTCTTGACTTACTACTGCTATGATATCAGTAGTAGGAGTTACTACTGGTATTTCTTTTTCAACTTGTTCTTCCATTGTAGCAGTAGTAATAGGTTCATCTTCTGTAACCATCATTTCTGGGCCTTCATCAACAGTTGTTTCTTTTAAATTTAAGAGAGAGGATGTTGTTGCTGCAATTGATTCATCAATCATGGTTTGAATGTTATCCTTCTCCCCCTTAGTGAGCTCTACTGGTGGAGCCTCACTATCATCAATTTTCTTCTTCAATCTTCTGATGATCTTGGTTTGTTGATGAAGCCTGTGTTCATAAAATCTCATTCTCTTGTTAATGGTGTTCATATGTCTTTTCATTGCAGCCATTGTTTTCCCTTGGTTTGTAAGATACTTGAGACAATCTTGTACAGTGGATTCAAGAGAATCCACTTTATCCGTCAATTGTTTTGTTTTAATACTGCCCTCACTCCATCTAGCAAGATCATCGGGCTCACTAACAGGTACATTGGCTTTGAGGTTTTCCATCCTATCCATCAATTCAACAGATCTGCCCTCATCACTTCTTGGTGATTCATTGGGTCTTTTAGACATCCTCTTCTTCCTAGAAGAAGCAGAGATGCCCCCCCTTGTGGTTTCTTGGCACCGGGGTCCTTTGAGTAACTCCTCAAATGAGTCATCACTCAAAGTTGTCGAGGTCTGGGTCCTAATGATGTTTTCACTGTCCTGTGCACCCACCTTTGGGGCATCAGTAGTGAAAGCCCTCGCCTCATGTCCTCTCTCCTCCTTGGAGGACAACTCTTGGAGCCTGGGGTTTGACTCAATTTGTCCCCTGGTGTCCTTTGAAGAAATTTTCTTTCTTTGATAAATTGTGGAAATATTTTTGGTTTTATCTGGTAGGTCTTCCACAGAGTGAAGAGTAGCACTCTGCAGATTTATGTCAAGTTCCTGGGACACATTCAGGACTTCTGTTTGAGTTGGTGATTGAGTGACTAGTTGGGGTGGTGTTTGGGCTGTATTTGGGGGTGATGGAGTGGGTTGGGGTTCAACTTGGGTTGTATCTATGGTTGAACCCTCTCCAATAAGAGTTTGATCTTTGATCATGTTTGGAAACAAAGGGGTTTCCTTGCCCGAAAATTTAAATTGTTTTCTCATATTTGAGAAAACTTTCTTGTTCAACTCAGGTAGTATGAAAATGTTTTTAGGAGTTGACAAGTTTTGTAATTCACAGTTTATGATATGTTGTAGAAATCTGGGATACATTAAAAATTTAGAAGAACTAAGATTTCCCAACATACCTTCAAAAATCATGTAAGAAAAATTAAATACTTGGTCTGTGCATAAACAGACAACAGCAGAGGCTATTGCCTTATTAAACTCATTCCAAGTACTTCTTTAGGAGAAATACAATGCTGAATAGTATGTACTAAAAATTTCCATTTTGGGGAGAGAAGACCCTTTTGAAAAGTTACTATGATCAGTCTTCCCTCATAACCCATTTTATTTAAAATTTCAGCAATGTATTCCTTAGGAAGAGTAAACATACCTGAATCATCATGTAGTTGGAGATGGTGTCGAATAGATTGTTCTGTGACTGTTATATGCTTTCCATCTACTTTTGATTTGATCATAGATATGGTTGTTCCTTCTGTTTGTTCAGCATTGGTCCAGAAACCCACCAAGTGCTGTTGATATGATTTTGGTTTTACAGTTAAAGCAAACTGTATATAAGAATTTCTCAAAAATTTGACTATCGGATGAAAATCTTTTGTTCCGTCGGGATTCTTTAGGAAAGCACACATATTGTGAAATTCTGAGTATTTGAGATCGGTTTGAACATTCAAAGATTTTAGAGTTTCCATTTGTTATTGATTTTGAAAGAAACAGGAATGAATTTTGTTACTGACGAAGGACTTTTGATCGTAAACTAGGGTTTATCGAGAGAATTTAGCAAATCGAAGTGAAGATAATGCTAAATTAATCGACTGCCGCCTTTTATATCTTTCGATTTAACCAGCAAAACGACTAAAATGCCCTTCGAATCATAACATAACGGTTATTTTCATGGGGGTTAGTTTGGTAATTGTGATTCTGAAAGACCAGTAGTAAATGTGATATCAGTAGTAAAACGTCAGTAGTATCTACTAACATCAGTAGTGACTAAGGATTTTGACATCAGTAGTAACTATAAACATCAGTAGTATCTACTAACATCACAAGACCATTAGTATATGTGAACACCAGTAGTACTGACTTACCAGTAGTATTTATATAAACCTAATACACACCAGTAGTAATGAACTACCAGTAGTATCTTGTGCACATGCCTACAACCAGTAATACAGATCTACCAGTAGTAAAACACTTAAACAAATAAATAATATTTTACAACACTAATTTTACACATGATTTTAAGTGAGATTTTAATTTATCAAAATCATTCCAATACTGCTAACCAAGAAGTTGAATCTTCCTACATCAAAAGCTTTTGTAAAAAGATCTGCTAATTGATCATCAGTATGGATTTTAACCACTTTGATTAATTTCTTTTCATTACAGTCTCTTATAAAATGAAATCTGATTTCAATGTGTTTAGTTTTAGAGTGTTTTACTGGATTGTTCACAATACTAATAGCACTTTGATTATCAATAAAAATAGGAGTTTTAAGGATAGATATACCAAAGTCTAGAAGCTGGTTTTGAATCCAGAGTACTTGAGCACAACAAGCAGATGCAGCTACATATTCTGCTTCAGCAGTTGATGTTGATACATTTGTTTGCTTCTTACATTGCCATGACACCAGTCTTGATCCAAAGAATTGACATCCACCAGTAGTGGACTTTCTGTCTTGACATTCACCTCCATAGTCACTATCTGTGTAGGCTATGAGTTCAAAGGGTGAATCATGTGGATACCATAGACCTAGTGATGGTTTGCCTTTCAAGTATCTGAATAGTCTTTTAACAGCCTGCAAGTGTAGTTCTTTGGGTCTTGCTTGATATCTTGCACACACACAGACACTATACATAATGTCAGGTCTTGATGCAGTTAAGTACATCAAAGAGCCTATCATTGATCTATATAAGTGTTCATCTACATCCTCCCCCTCAACATCAGGATGTAGGTGTTTGTGTGTTTCCATTGGTGTACTTGCACTTTTACTGTCTTTCAAATCAAACTTTTCCAAGATGTCTTTGACATATTTTGATTGATTTATCAAAATACCATCTGTTCTTTGATTGACTTGGAGTCCAAGGAAGAAGTTCATTGGACCCATAGAGCTCATCTTGAATTTAATATGCATCAGTTCTTCAAATTCTTTGCATAATAAATCATTGGTTGAGCCAAAGATGATATCATCTACATAGATTTGTACCAGTAGTATATCATCTTTAACTTTCTTTGTAAACAAAGTTTTGTCAATGGCTCCTCTTTTAAAGTTGTTCTTCAATAGGTATGATGATAATGTGTCATACCATGCTCTTGGTGCCTGATGTAGGCCATACAGAGCTTTATCCAATTTGAACACATAATCACCATGTTTTGGATCTTCAAAACCTGGAGGTTGGCAAACATAGACCTCTTCTTCAATCTTCCCATATAGGAATGCACTCTTCACATCCATTTGATAGACTTTGAACTTTTTGAATGAAGCATATGCTAGAAATATTCTTATAGCTTCAATTCTAGCAACAGGAGCATATACTTCATCATAGTCTATTCCTTCTTCTTGAGTGTATCCTTGGGCTACAAGTCTGGCTTTGTTCTTGATCACTATACCTCTTTCATCTTTCTTGTTTCTGAAGATCCATCTTGTTCCAATAGCTCTTTTTTCCTTTGGGTAGAGGTACAAGTGTCCAAACAGCTTGTAACTTAAATTGAAGGAGTTCCTCTTGCATTGCCTCAATCCAGTTTGAGTCCTTCATTGCTTGTTGGATCTTCTTTGGTTCATCCTGAGACAAAAAGCATTCAAACATACACTCATTAGCAATTAGACTTATGTTACACATGTTTGCAATTAAGCTTTTATTTAATTTGCTTCTTGTGTGTAGTGGTGAGTTAACATCACTTAGAACAAGGTCTAATGGATGGTTCTTCTGAGTCCTTGTGGTTGTAGCTTTATCAACTACTAGTTGATTTTCAAGATTGGACTCATTTGTCTCAGGCAGTTGTTCCTCTAGTGATCCTTCATTGTTATTGATGTTTGGTTCATCATCATCTTGGTCAGAGTTACTACTGCTATTGTCTTCATTGAGATCAGTAGTATTGTTGTTGTTACTGGTATCAGTAGTATCTTGAGAATCTAGGTTATTGTTAGTACCGGTAGTATTTTGAGTACTATTACTGGTATCAGTAGTATTTGAATTACTACTGCCCTTATTCTCAGAGTTACTACTGGTTTCAGAATTTGAGTTATTACTGTCCTCAGTGTTAACTATTGGAGCAGTATTAACTACTATGTATCTCATCTCTTCTTGACCAGTATTAACAGATGATGTTCCTTCCTTTTGAGAGTGACAATTCGAACTTCCTGCATTGAACTCCATGTTAGAATTAAAAGATTTGGTTAGATTGTCTATGTTGAATAGCCAATCTGGACCATTTCCTTGTTCAGTAGGTACATTTTGTAACGACCCGAAATTTGAATAATATAAAATTTGGGAAAAATATGGTAAATAAGGATAATTCATTTCAGAACCGTAAGAATTGGTTTCGTGTCGTTTGGACACCGTATGAGAAAGTTATGGACGAAACCGGGTCGAGGCGAAGACCGAAAAGTGCAGCCCTGCTGGCTGCTAGAGTTCGCGACGCGAACTGGTGTTCCCGATCGGGAACATCAAACAGGGAATTGGGTTATTTGGCGATCAGAGTTCACGACCAGGTAACGATCGCGAAGGGGTCACGACACGGGAACTTCGCGACGCGAAGTATTGATCGCGTCGCTAACTCTGGACGAGCAGAATAAAATCGGGTTTGAGCTAGGGTTTACTCATTTCTCACCCAAATCGTGGTGCAGCCGTTTCTAGAGAGAGAAAGGTCGAATTTGGTGTTCTTGAGCTCAAATCTTCACCATCTTGAAGGATCTAAACATCAAAGGTAAGATTTCTTGATTGTTGATGTTATCTAGTTAGTTTGTGAACTTTGTATGGGTAGAAATGGTGGTTTGGGGAACCATCCATGCCATCTTTGGGGAAGATGACTGTTTATGGGTGTAGAACACTCATTGTTAACTGGTAATCAATGTGTACAAGTTGGATTTGGGATTATTGATGGAAATCTTGAACTAGGGTTTGAGATTTCACCAAGTTGGATGAACTTGGTGGTTAAGAATGTTGTTATGGGTTTATTGGTAGCTAGTTATGGATAATAACTAGATTCTATGATGATATGGATGATAGGTCAAGAAGGCCTAAAGATTGGTGACATTTCACAAGTTGGAAAGCAAGGATTCTTGTTGTCAGGCACGATTTGGAGTTAGCTTGGCTAAGGTGAGTACATGTGAACTTTCAAACTGGGTACATAGCTAGTAAATGTTTTTATGATTAAATGATTTTTATCGAGTCTTTAAGTAATTTAGTCATTTATGTGATATATGATGAATTGCTTGTATGATGATTAAATGAATGATTGAATAAGAAAAGATGGAGCTATAAGCTCATAACGATAAAAGATAAGTAATGATGATGATGATGATGATGATGTCCCTAGGGCCGTAGTAGATTGGAGGCATTCCGGTTATTACGGTACCTTAAGGTTCGTGGTAGATTGGAGGCATTCCGATTACCCAATACCTATGAGTCCCGGTAGATTGGAGGCATTCCGATTACCGTGGAAATGATGGTCTTGATAGATTGGAGGCATTCCGATTATCTTGACATTGGCCAATGATGAAAGTGATAAAGTGACCCAAAACAAACTTAGTAATATTATTTTAAGATTAAATGATATTATTTGACTATTTGTTTATCGGGTCTAAAACCCATGTATCTCACGAGGCAATTTTGTCTCACGTACTATGTTTGTGTTTTTGCTATGTACTCAGGTTCAGGATCGATGGATTAGAGGGTCGCGTTAGAAGTGGCCTAGTGTTGTTTAGCTCGGGAGCTCGTAGGTAGTTCTCGTTTATCCTATGGCTATGATATTGTTTTTGTAACACCGACTTTAATACTCTGACAAACTTTGATGATTTTTGGTAAACCGTATTTTGAGGAATATCGGAATTGTAATGTTTTTACTTAAAAATATGTTTTAAAAAGTGTTTTGAAAATTGAGGTGTTACAACTTGGTATCAGAGCTATAGTTTAAGTGAATTAGGTTGGATGTCCATCCTAGTCTTAGACTGTAGCAATAGGAATGTAAGATTCCTTGAGATCGATAGGTTGACCTTGAGACTTTATGATAAGTTTAGGGTTGAACCTAGGGGACCTATGGAAGTTGTTATGCAGTGTGCAATATGAGTCTTTTGAGACCGTAAGGCATTGTATGATAGGGTCGACCCCTATGATAAGTGCCATGTTTTGATCTAAACTTGTTGTTTTTGACTGTTGAGCTGACCGTTTGAATCTTGTTTGTTGAATACGTTGGTATGGCGAAAGAATGAATGTGAAAAGTGGACGAGCTCCACTAAATTGGGAAGAGTTATGAATGAGAATGTGAACTAGACTATTGATGACCGTATGATTAAGGGTGGGAGGAATGATTCCAATACCCGTACGAAGGAAGAGTCATCGAATGGCGAAGCCCGTAGTGAGAAGTAGCTACATAAAGAGGTAGCCAGACCTAGTCGGAAGAAATGGAAGGACGTTGTATAAGGTTGTCATAGCATGTAAGACCGTGGGGTAAATCGGAAGTTCTGAACTGGAGGTCACGATCGGTGGATTCGGTGGATTGAGCAAGTGCTAGAGAGTAGCAAGCGAAGAAAGAAAGATATGATAAGTTTGACATCCATATAATTAAAGGGTGAGGCGTCGACGCGGTGGAACGTGTAGTATGAAACTTTTGGAAAGAGAGTGCGGTACAATATGTTGTGAAAGGAACTCACGAGTGAGTTGAAAGGGGAAGTCTTCCCGGAAAGAAATCTAGAGGGGGGTTCATGATGCAGCCTCGGAGATCTTAGGTGAAGATTGACGTTATGTGATTATGGCTTAATTGTTTGGTTGTTGCACGAATTGGTGCTTTTAGAAATTGGAAACGATTCGTACGACATGGGGATTTATTTATTTTTTTTTTATTTTTTTTTGGAAATAGTCTTCCCGGTTAGTGACGTGTGTGGAAGCATGTATGGGAAAGGACTATTGACAAATGTGTCGCATATAGTAAGGATATAAGGGTTGATACTAATATGTAAAAAGGATGAGACACGAGATATGGTGAGTATTTCTAACAGAAATGTAGTAGTACAATGAAGTACTAAGTCTTGATAAGAATTATTACTATGGATGAAATTTTCCTTTTTGGAATAGGATCCTTGGAAATGGAATTTGGATATTCGGCGGGAATCCGAATAAACAATGTAATGATTGTTACACGTGAATGGTAAGCAAAAGAATGACTAAGGTATAGTCATGTCTTAGAACTTATAAATGGGAAATATGTGGAAAAGACTAAGTGTCGGGAATGACGACTTTTGATTGTCGAAAGTGGTTGGGTAAAAAGGTGGCATATAGCCATGACAAACTTGGTGACAATAATGATGAATTCAATATTAAGGGTAAGAAAATAATTGTTGGTTACGTGTTATAGTAACGATATGGCGGTTGTTGGAATATGCTTCACGCGTATAACATATAGTTATATGGCTAGTAGTTTGTGAGCCTAAAGGGTCACACACTTAAACACTTAGCACCATAAGATATATAGTGTAATTAGGGTAATTACATTATATATTAATATAAGCTACATGCTTATATATAAGTTTAATATTAAATGTTAATATTGAAACCTTAATGTGAGCAAACTAGAAGGAACAAAAGATAAGGACTTGTGTGTAAATATTGGTCAATGGTTTATGGAAATCATTAATGGGAATTAAGGCACCATTATGGAGTGTAAATGACTCCATAAACTCCCTCCCTTGCCTTGTAAATTCACAAAAAACACACACAAAATACATCCCATCTTTTGCTTCCATTTGCTCTTAAGAATCAAGGACTAGCATCCTACTTTGGTGTTCTTGTTGTGTTGTGTGGATTTCTTTTAGAGTTATTCTTGTTGAATACTTGGTTTCAATCCATCACCAACTCCATCCGATTTCATAATAATCAAAGGCAACTAGGGTATGAATTCTTATACCATTCTCTTTGATTTTCTTTTAGTTTAATTGTATGATTGATATCAAGATCCGTTCATGGTGATTAAATCTTTCCGCTGCGTTTTGGTTCTTGTTTTAACCCAAAATCACCATTAGTGGTATCACGAGTCATTATATTAATCATATAATTAGCTAGATTTTGTGAAAAGTGGCAAAAACCAATCTTTTTTGTGTTTTTAAAATTCCGATCGGACAAACACAAAAACCCTACGGGTTTTTTAATTTAATTTTCGGATTTTTATAAAAATATGGGTTAAAATATGGTATTTTTGGAACCCTATTGTCACTTGTTACAAAATCATATCAAAAAATTAATCTTGTTATTGTTTTTTTGATTATTTGGCTTGGAATTTAATTTTTAATTCCATTTTGTTGATATGACAAAACATGTATTTTTGCCATATCCCAAGCCAAAGCCTTGTCAATTGTTGCTTGTTTGTGCAAACCGATGAAAGCCTAGACCGTTTGTGAATGAATGTGGTTGATGTTTGGTTGTTTGGTTGTTTTGGGAAAAGCCTTGTTTTTTGGCTTAATTGTTGTAATTTGTTTCATTTTTTTTTTCTTTTATTTTTGGTGCCATTTTTGGGGCAATTTGTAATGTAAAAGTAATAGAATAGATTGTACTTATTTTATCTTTTTATTGTAAATTGTTGACAAAAAATATTGAAGACTAATGAAGAAAACAACAAATTTCCGTCACAAAAGCGAGGGCTGTACGAAAACAGGTTTTCCAGAGGCATACGGACTCCGTTTTGGGCGATTCAAAAGCCTAAAATGCTTGCAAAGTCGTGGGCTACAACTTTCCAGAAGGCCGGGAAGACCAACGACGACTCCTTCAGTGACTTTTCGGGGTTCAAAGTCTGCTGGAATTTTCTGGCAGATTACACTTTTTCACAATTTTGGGTTCTACTTGCTCAAGAATGTCTTAGAGCAAGTGGGAGCCCATTGGGTTTATGTAGGCCCGTTTGGGTTCATGTTGGCCCGTCCCCTAGTTTGACCCTTCGGTCCGTCGTGATGACTCACGTGACCGAACCTAGGATTTCATCGGTCGAGGTTTGCACAAAATTTGTTGCATGTTTTATTTATGTTTGTGGTTGTTTTCTTTTCCTATTAGATACAAGTAAATAAAACAATTAAAAACGGTTTTTTGACACAAACATTAAAACATCCAAACATTTAATCATCGATAATTACTAGTTAATCATTGATGATTAAACCTTTAATCTAAAATTGTTTTGAGATTAAACTAAGTTTAAATATGATTTGAAACTTAAAATAATAGTTAATCATTGATGATTAAACCTTTAATCTAAAATTGTTTTGAGATTAAACTAAGTTTAAATACGATTTGAAACTTAAACCTTAATAATCGTTAAATGTTTTTACCGTTTATTAAACGACTTATGAAGTGATATGAATGAAGTACATGATTCATTCATATCTTAATAAAATTTTATTAATTAAAATTTAACATACCTAAAATTTAAGTCACGCCGTCCAATCGGTTGTAAATCACTTGCTTCTATTTTTGAATTCACGTGAGACGTGGTTTGAATCTAGATCCGAGGTCATTATTCTCTACGCGTGAGACCTAGAGCTATTTTGACATGATTTCACATTGGATGACTTAATCGAGTTAACGGTGAGACCTTGACTCGAGGCGACGATGCGACAAACATGCCACTTGACCCTAGATGCTTGTTCACTAGGTGCCATGAAGTCCCATACCTCTAAGAGTTGCACTTGTAATGCAATTGTTGATCGTCACCTACCTATTGGATCTATCACCTCTAGCAGATCAACTGATGCGGTGATAGAAGCTCAATGGGATCTTAGCTTTTAATTAAAATTAATTGGGTAGTTAATTGATTAAAAGAAATTATTATTGAAAATACTATTTTTTGAACTTTGGTTGTTATACAGATAACAACAACATCAAAACCTAAGTATCTCCACTCAAAAATCAGTTCTTGAAAACTGAAACTGACTAATATCAACTTTATCTTCTGATATCGAATTCTAAGGATTGTCCTTAGAGATGAGAAAGTTGATACACCTATAAGAGGCCTTACCTGAGGCACCTCCTGTCAGTGATTCTGCTGCTGTTCCTCAAGCCTTTACCGAAACGTTTAACGAACACCAAGAAGTTGCTACTCATATGCTTGTGAGCATGAACCCCGAGATTCGAAAGTACTTCGAGGAACTCACAGCATATGACATGATAAGCGAGTTGAAAATAATATTTCAACAAAAGGAAGAACTTGAACTGTTCAAAACAGTTAAAGCATTCCATGCTTGCAATCAGGAGGACGACCAATCAGTTAGCACTTACATCTTGAATATGCAATGCTATCTTGATCCAATGGAACGTCTTGGTTACCCCTTACCACAAGTTCTTGGAATGAGCTTGATTCTTACCTCACTATCCAAGGACTATGACCAGTTTGAAAAGTGTTTTAAAAGTACATAGCATGGGGAAGACAATCGTTGAACATGCTATGGTAAAACTGGTTGAGCAAGGGTTACCCAATACTTTTCTTGCAATTAGGGAAGGTAAACCGCAAGCACAAGACAAGAGTCTAGGTAAGGGTAAGCTAGTTTACTTTTCCAAACCTACGATTCCCCCACCTGCTAAAAAGGAGCACCCTGCAAAGGATATTTCTTGCCATCATTGCGATGAAACTGGCCATTGAAGGAGGAATTGTCCTGCCTACGTGGCAGAGTTGATGAAGGACAAATGTGTTCTAGTTAGCACATTAGGTATCTTCATTATAGAACTCCATACTTTTCGTGATAAATCTTGAGTGTATGACACTAGTTGTGGAACTCACATTTACACAAATGTGCAAGATTGAATGTGAAGTAGAAAGCTAAATGAATGGAAGCTGTGATATTATCCTTCCTAATGCGTTAATTATTGTTTTGAACAATTGTCAATTATGCATTGTTTAGCTTTATCGTTTGTTGAATAATGGATTATGATATTTTGTTTTATGGAAAATAACATTTTTTTATAACTATTCATTGTAATAGTATGTTTGAAATTAATATGCATGATCCTAATTCAAACGATAGTTCTATATACAAATGTAGCACTCAAGTATCCAAATTGGTTTGGATTCTACTTACCTAGATCATCGTCATCTTTTCCACATAAACAAGAAACGCATTTTGATACTAAAACTCGACGGGCTTCTTTACAAATGATTATGAATCATTTAAAATGCCTCTCTTGTATATTATGGAAAGATAACAAGAAAGCTTTTCTCCCAAGTTGGCGAAAGAGCTACAAATCTACTTGGACTCATACATACTGATGTATGTGGCCCTTTTAGAACTAAGAATAGGGAAGGTGCCACCTACTTTCACTGATGATATCATTCGATGTGGTTATGTTTACTTGATTAAACATCAACATGGAAGCTTTAATGATATCAGTCGCTATGGTTATGTTTACTTGATTAGACATAAACATGAAATCTTTGAAACGTTCAAAGCTTTCTAAAGTAAAAGTATAAAATCAACTTAGCAAGACAACAAAGGCTTTCAGTCCTGATTACGGATGAAAGTACATGAGTCAAGAGTTTCTGGATCATCCCTCACATCGTGAGATTGTCTCACAATTCACTCTTTCATACACTCCACAAGATAATGGTGCGTCTGGAAAGAGATATCGGACCCTGTATGACATGGTGCGATCTATGATGAGTCCTACTACTCTTACACTATCCTTTTGAGGGGCATGCACTGAAGTCTGCTGCTCGAATACTTGATATGGTTCCGACCAAAAGGTTAAAAAGATACCATATGAGATATGGCGTGGGAAAGTCCCAATTTGTCTTACTTGAGGATCTGGGGTTGTGAGGATCTCGTGGAACGAGACATGCCGAACAAACTCGAGCCCATATCTATCAAGTATATCTTTGATTACTATTTTACTTCCTAACTGAGAACAAATTGTTGTTACTCGGTATGCTGAGTTTCTTGAGAACAGTCTCATTTCACAAAGCAAGTGGGAGCACTATAGACTTTGACAAGATTCAAAGTGAAGATACACAACCTTCTGGTAACACTAGCAAATATCATTCTGAGGCTGGACATATAGATGTTGGACCACAGGATGATGTTGTTCCCATTCATAGATCCGCAAGGACACTTCATGCACCTGAACGATATAGATTTATGTCGATGCTGAGGAGCAAGTTTTGAGGATCATTATGAACCCCCTAACTATCAAGTTGCATTATCGAATTTTGAATTCGAAAAATGACTTGAAGCTATGAATGCGAAAATAAAATCCATGAGAGACAATCAAGTTTTGAACTTAGTTGATCTTTCTCAAAACAGTAAGACTGTTGACATGGATGAAAATATACACACCTATAAATCTCTCATAGTAGCAAAAGGTTACACTCAATCCTACTGGATTGACAATGATGAAACCTTCTCGCCTGTTACTAAAGACATTAGGATTCTTATAGCCAAAGTAGTGTACTATGACTATGAAATTTGGTTGATGATGAAATCAAAACGTTTGTTTCACCTGAAGCCCAAACTGAGTATGTGTATATATGAAAGCTAGTGGGAGCGTTGTCGTTTCTCAAGTCATACATGTTGATGACATGTCACTCATGTGAAACAATATGCCATGCTACAAGATGAAAATCCTGGCTTGGAAAATGTTTCGACATGATGGATTGTAGGGACACGACATACATACTTGAAGTAAAGATCTATAATGATAGATCAAAGCGGTTAATTGGTTTAAGTCAAAGTGCTTACATTGACAAATTTCTAAATGGTTTAGAGTGGTACTCCCAAACGAGGAAGTCCTCGTATGCCATGAGTGAGACTCAAGGACCTTCCACACCTGATGTGGTGAAGCGGATGAATGTAATCCCCTATGAATCGGCTATTGCATTCATCATGTACGCTGTAAGGAGCACTAGGCCAAATGTAACGTCCTTAGGGGGCCTTACTAGAAAATACCAACAGAATTCATGAGAGGTCACTGGATTGCTGTTAAGAACACATTGAAGTATTTTAAAGTACTGGAGATATGTTTCTTAGTCATGGTGGAGATACTGAACTGAAACTAAGTATACTTGCTATACTTATGTTGGTTTTGAAATAGGTCGTGATGACGCTAGATCCTATTTACGAAGGTTCACTACATTCGAATGATTTATCGAGATATGTGAAATTCGTACACTTAAAGTTCAAACAGATAACTAACTAGCTGACGCTTTATCGAACTCAATGTCTTGTACCAAACATCTTGAATATGAATGGAACATTGGACTTCGACAATCTAGTAGTTTCATGTAAATCTGTTTTAGTATTTGGATAATGGAACTGTGAGCAGTTTATATTGGAATAAATTGATATATCTGATATGATCATTTTTATATGAATATCTACTGTGTTCTATATTTGCATGTTTATATCCTTGAATATTTACTGTGTTTTATATTCTAAATTGTCCATTGTCATATTAATAATATGGGAATATTATTAAGACAAATCTGAGGGCATTGATTACATTATCTTAGTATGACTAAGGATGATGAAATCAAACTCACATGTCGTTCATAACGATGCACGATTGGACTGACCCAACCTATGAGAAATCACTTCCTGGATTTATGTCACAAGTGAATCTCACAAAGGCTTTGTCACTTATCCTCTGACTTGAGATGCAAGTTGGTTTGTGTATGTAGAGGGGCAAACTTTGATGTGGTTAAACGCTGACCTGAATAAGGCTGCTATAACAACCATTATCGGGTTTGTCATTAAGCATATGACAGACACGTGCAGTCAACAAAGAATTTGTTCCTCCACGCATGTGGATTAGATACTACTGGGCCCCTCGATGATTTGAATAGATGTATGTGTGGCCACACCCAAAAGGTAATCAAGATGAATCTGGATTGGTTTTGGTAATCTACTTCAATGTATAGATCGAGAAACAGAATCGTTGAAATTTTAGATTGACATTTATCCTTGTCTAAAATTCAACATAGTATCAGTAACAAAAGGATAACTGCTCGAAAACTTTGAACGAAGATTTTATGAAACTCCTCATGTACTTCTAGGGGCATTGGCGGGTTGCTAGACTCTAACCTTTGCTTGTATAACTACTTGATGTTATCACGTGCGCAAGTGGGAGCTGTTGGAATATGCTTCACGCGTATAACATATAGTTATATGGCTAGTAGTTTGTGAGCCTAAAGGGTCACACACTTAAACACTTAGCACCATAAGATATATAGTGTAATTAGGGTAATTACATTATATATTAATATAAGCTACATGCTTATATATAAGTTTAATATTAAATGTTAATATTGAAACCTTAATGTGAGCAAACTAGAAGGAACAAAAGATAAGGACTTGTGTGTAAATATTGGTCAATGGTTTATGGAAATCATTAATGGGAATTAAGGCACCATTATGGAGTGTAAATGACTCCATAAACTCCCTCCCTTGCCTTGTAAATTCACAAAAAACACACACAAAATACATCCCATCTTTTGCTTCCATTTGCTCTTAAGAATCAAGGACTAGCATCCTACTTTGGTGTTCTTGTTGTGTTGTGTGGATTTCTTTTAGAGTTATTCTTGTTGAATACTTGGTTTCAATCCATCACCAACTCCATCCGATTTCATAATAATCAAAGGCAACTAGGGTATGAATTCTTATACCATTCTCTTTGATTTTCTTTTAGTTTAATTGTATGATTGATATCAAGATCCGTTCATGGTGATTAAATCTTTCCGCTGCGTTTTGGTTCTTGTTTTAACCCAAAATCACCATTAGCGGTATGTGGCGTAGAGTAGCGTGAGACTACGGTTGGGAAAGGATTAATTCTAAGTCTCACGATGTATAAAGGTGGGAACATCGAGTGTTGAGCTTTTGGATGCCAAGTCATGGGTCACGAGTGAGACCGGAGTCGGTTGGTTGACTCAAAGATGACCGGGTTGGCCGGTGAAATATGGTTAACGAAATAGATTGGTGGTTACCCAGTGGTGACAAAAGATTTGGAAATTTGGTAATAAGGAAATGAATCGGTTAAGGGTGGTCAATGTGTAATTGAACGGTAAATAGTAATCGGAAATTTTAATAGTTTACCCGCGGGGTACAATGCACGTGTATTATGCGATGGCCGTTGAAAGCATATGATAATGAAAAAGGTAATGTTATATGAAACGCGTTAAGTAGTATGCCCAATGGGGAATAGGTTAAAGATGGAAGAAAATGATAAGGTGTTGTTATGGGGAGTGTGCTAATTGCATGATGAATAAATGACAGACTGAATGAGTGAGAAAGTGGTAAAGTTATGGGATGTGAAAAGATGTATACTAGAATGGTATGTGACGTAGGAGGGTTTAGAATGGAATCCCGTTTGATCGGAGGCTTTCCGATTAATGAGAATTGGTTGAATCTTGATGGATTGGAGGCTTTCCAGTCATCTTGATGTGATAGTTGAATTATGGATTGTTATGTCCGTATGATAATGTTTATGTATTAATGAGATGAATGTAGGACCATGTGGTTAATTTGTATTGTTATAATTTTACGTGTTAAATAAGAAGTTGGTTTGCTAGTGCGGGTTGCATTAGGACATGTATGGATAGGAGATGCCTACGGTTCATAGAATATGAGGAAAGAGAACTTCTAGAGACCAATTTATTATTTGGTAACCAAGATATGGTAAAATTTCGTGAAATTGTAGAATGTGTTGCGGTAGAGGATCTAATACCGATGTTTGAGAATAAAAAGTTATGAAATTGATCGGTGGGGTACAAGAATGGTTGAAGGAATACTAAGTGATAGCAAGAGTGACCAAATGAAGGTCAAGAAACGGTAAATGTGAGTGTGACCTTTAAGTAAAGGTGCGACTCTCGGATTAATTGGGGAGGACTTTAAGTAAAAAGGAAACGGGAACAATTATTAAGGAAATAATGATGAGTAAAACCGGAAGTGATAAATTGCGGGTAGTACCTTGCGAGTAGAGAATTTGTTAGTTGGCAGAAGTATGGTTGACTTCATGCAAAAGTCAAGATTTATCAATTTGTGATTGGTTGACTCATGATGACCGGGTGGAAGAAAAGTTAGAAGTTTTAGTAATGATAGAATGGATCGAATAAGGTCGGTTGATAAATGAGTAAATTGGTGGGAAGCACTAGAAATGATTATGTGTATACCGTGTGGTATAATATATGAGTAGGAAAATTGAAGGTAAATTGTGAAAGAAAAGGATAGCATGATGCTAAGTGTAATGATGCATACATGAATTGTATGCAAGATGGAATGGTTTTGGATGAGTCACTTTGGATTGGAGGCTTTCCGATCATTGTGACAGTTTGGGCCCTGATGGATTGGAGGCTTTCCGATCATCTCGGTGGAGTAGTTAAAGTATGATTTGATGTATCAGGAATGTGAAGTTATATCTGTTGTATGTAGAACTTTATGGTTAAGTTATTGCTATAATTATGTGGCAAATGAGAATTTGTATTGAAAACACGGATCCTGTTTAAGTAGAGGTATGAGTAGGGGATACCTACAAGTTAATGATTCATGAAAAAGGAATGCTTTAGGAAGCAAAGTGGTTAGTAGCCAATGAATGGTGAAAGATGTATATCGGGTGGTTAGGCCACAATTGGATACGATTGAGACTCTAGAGCCGGTAATCGGGAAATTCAAGTATGGTATAAAGATGTTTGAAGGAAATTGTAAAAGGTATAAGTAATTGGATGAAAGTTAAAAAAGTAATAGAGATTTGGTATTAATTTAAATGGAAGTTGTTAATCGATTGTGGAAATCGAAATCGAGGAAAAAGGTAACAATTGAGAAAGGAAATCTAAATAGGAAATCGGGAATGAAAAGCTTGGGAAGCGATGCCTTAGTTATAAAGAATATGTGGAATTTAGCAAGGTAAGTTGACCTTATTCATAAAGTCAAGGTTAGTCAACTAGTAGATTGTTGACTTTAGTCAAAATGGGGTTTGACTTTCGTTTAAATTGGTTAGTCAAGGATAAGGGCATAATGTATCATCTTCATACGTAAGATAGTGGGTAATGGATTAATGGAAATAATTGTAGTCAAAGGGTGCGACTTTGACCATTGGGTATTTCGAATGGAACCTGGAAATCGAGTATGATTGTTGTTGGACCATGAGTGTAAGATTGATGGTTAAGGAATTGATGATTAATGGAACCACTAATGGGTAAGGAAAGTTTCCAAGATATTGTTGACTTTGTGCTTAAGTCAAAGATGGGACAATGTTGACAATTTGGTCAAAGCGATGGGTTGACTAACATTTTGGTCAAATTATTATTAGTAAAGATTGGGTCATATCATCCCAATGGGGATATAGAGTTTGGTTAAATGATGGAAAATGCTAAGGTCAAATTGTGAAATTTTGACCCGCTCGAGTATTGGAAACCGAGTTGGACCCTTGACCCAAGTGGGGTATAACGGGTCAAATGGGCAATTAATTGCGTAAGTATTATTGAATCATAAGTTGGAAGTGGAATGAGGATCGGAAATCCTTGAGTTGATTCCGAGGACGGAATCCTTTTAAGGGGTGGATAGTTGTAACGACCCGAAATTTGAATAATATAAAATTTGGGAAAAATATGGTAAATAAGGATAATTCATTTCAGAACCGTAAGAATTGGTTTCGTGTCGTTTGGACACCGTATGAGAAAGTTATGGACGAAACCGGGTCGAGGCGAAGACCGAAAAGTGCAGCCCTGCTGGCTGCTAGAGTTCGCGACGCGAACTGGTGTTCCCGATCGGGAACATCAAACAGGGAATTGGGTTATTTGGCGATCAGAGTTCACGACCAGGTAACGATCGCGAAGGGGTCACGACACGGGAACTTCGCGACGCGAAGTATTGATCGCGTCGCTAACTCTGGACGAGCAGAATAAAATCGGGTTTGAGCTAGGGTTTACTCATTTCTCACCCAAATCGTGGTGCAGCCGTTTCTAGAGAGAGAAAGGTCGAATTTGGTGTTCTTGAGCTCAAATCTTCACCATCTTGAAGGATCTAAACATCAAAGGTAAGATTTCTTGATTGTTGATGTTATCTAGTTAGTTTGTGAACTTTGTATGGGTAGAAATGGTGGTTTGGGGAACCATCCATGCCATCTTTGGGGAAGATGACTGTTTATGGGTGTAGAACACTCATTGTTAACTGGTAATCAATGTGTACAAGTTGGATTTGGGATTATTGATGGAAATCTTGAACTAGGGTTTGAGATTTCACCAAGTTGGATGAACTTGGTGGTTAAGAATGTTGTTATGGGTTTATTGGTAGCTAGTTATGGATAATAACTAGATTCTATGATGATATGGATGATAGGTCAAGAAGGCCTAAAGATTGGTGACATTTCACAAGTTGGAAAGCAAGGATTCTTGTTGTCAGGCACGATTTGGAGTTAGCTTGGCTAAGGTGAGTACATGTGAACTTTCAAACTGGGTACATAGCTAGTAAATGTTTTTATGATTAAATGATTTTTATCGAGTCTTTAAGTAATTTAGTCATTTATGTGATATATGATGAATTGCTTGTATGATGATTAAATGAATGATTGAATAAGAAAAGATGGAGCTATAAGCTCATAACGATAAAAGATAAGTAATGATGATGATGATGATGATGATGATGATGTCCCTAGGGCCGTAGTAGATTGGAGGCATTCCGGTTATTACGGTACCTTAAGGTTCGTGGTAGATTGGAGGCATTCCGATTACCCAATACCTATGAGTCCCGGTAGATTGGAGGCATTCCGATTACCGTGGAAATGATGGTCTTGATAGATTGGAGGCATTCCGATTATCTTGACATTGGCCAATGATGAAAGTGATAAAGTGACCCAAAACAAACTTAGTAATATTATTTTAAGATTAAATGATATTATTTGACTATTTGTTTATCGGGTCTAAAACCCATGTATCTCACGAGGCAATTTTGTCTCACGTACTATGTTTGTGTTTTTGCTATGTACTCAGGTTCAGGATCGATGGATTAGAGGATCGCGTTAGAAGTGGCCTAGTGTTGTTTAGCTCGGGAGCTCGTAGGTAGTTCTCGTTTATCCTATGGCTATGATATTGTTTTTGTAACACCGACTTTAATACTCTGACAAACTTTGATGATTTTTGGTAAACCGTATTTTGAGGAATATCGGAATTGTAATGTTTTTACTTAAAAATATGTTTTAAAAAGTGTTTTGAAAATTGAGGTGTTACACATTTTCATTAAAGGATACATTAATGCTTTCTTCAATTATCCTTAGTCTTTTGTTGAATACTCTATATGATTTGCTTTGAGTAGAATATCCCACAAAGATTCCATCATCAGCTTTGCAGTCAAACTTACCAATTTGTTCTCTTGTAATCAAAATAGTACAAGGACAACCAAATGATTTTAAGAAGCTTATGGAAGGTTTTCTTTTATTAAAAAGTTCATATGGTGTTTTAAAATGTGGCTTCACTATTAATACTCTGTTCTGAACATAACAGGCAGTATTAACAGCTTCTGCCCAAAAGGTAATTGGTAATTTTGAATCTGCTAACATTGATCTTGCTGCTTCAATGATGGTTCTATTTCTTCTTTCAGCTACACCATTTTGTTGTGGAGTTCTAGGTGAGCTGTATTGCCTGTCAATACCTTTAAGATCACAAAAGTTAATTAAGTTAGCATTTTTAAATTCTGTGCCATTATCACATCTTATGGCTTTAATTTTTTGATCAGATGTGTTCTCCAGTTTGACAATTAAGTTCTTTATGAGTTCACTTGTTTCATCCTTTGTCCTGAGAAAGAAAACCCATGTATATCTGGAAAAGTCATCAGTAATGACAAGACAATATTGTTTCTTTCCAATACTCATTACATTTGTAGGTCCAAATAGGTCCATATGTAAGAGTTGTAAAGGAACAGAAATAGAGTTCACAGCTTTGGACTTATGAGAAGTCTTGTGTTGTTTACCTTTTAGGCATGCAACACAATGATGATCACACATAAATTATTTTTGAGGTACTCCAATGACCAGATTTCTTTTTACTAAAAATGTTCATGTTTTTGAAATTAGTGTGACACATCCTTCTATGCCATAGTTCTGATTCAGTGGTGTTTGCCTTGGATATAAAACAGTTGACCTCATTTGAAGAAATGAGTTCTCCCCCTATATCTAGGCAATACACATTGTTTCTCCTTGGAGTTCTTAAAACAACATATTTTTCATCTAAAATAAAGTCAGGAGAAAGAATGATGCACTCAATGTCTGTGAAAAGAATTTTGTTCTTTTTATCACAAACTTGAGACACACTGACAAGATTGTATTTTAGTTCAGCTACATAAAATACATCATCAAAGGTAATTTTGCCATTAGTAACAGTACCTTTACCTGTAATCTTACCTCCCTGTGGATTCTCACCAAATGCCACATATCCTCCATCAAATGACTTGAAATCGTTAAGAATTTGCAGATTTCCAGTCATGTGCCTTGAGCATCCACTATCAATATGCCATGTTCTTCCTTCTTCTGGGATCGGAATGCTCTGCACAAGTGAGTAAAGGATTAGTTAAGTTTGGGAACCCAAGCTTTATATGTCTTGGGTTCATCCTTTGAGAAATAAGCTTTTGGGGATTTAACTTTAAACATTTTTGGTACCCATACTTGTTTATTACTGGTGTTTTGTTTTACTACTGCCCTTTTGAAAGTATTACTGGTGTGAGAATTTTCTACTGATCTTGGTTTATACCCGTGATTTTTAGCTTTTGAATGCTTTACTACTGATGGACCAGTAGTATTTGGGTACTTATCATGTTTAGAATGACCAGTAGTGTTTTTAGGGTTGACACCAGTAGTATTTTTGAAAGTTGGTTTGGGAGCAGTAGTATTTTTGTAATTAGGGTTTTTACTAGTAGTGTTCTTGTACTGGTACCATACAGCATTATAATTAGGGTTAACACCAGTAGTAAAATTTGTAAAGTTTTTACTGGTGTTGGAAAACTTAAAATATTGTTTATTTTGATTGGATTTTCCATTGTTCTTTAAGTAATTGCTGTTCTTTGGGCTTCCAACTCTTCTGTTTTGCACAAATCTTGGTGCACTTCTTCCAAAACTTGGGGTTTCAGCAATTGGTGTTTTATTTTTATTTACTACTGAAGAACCAGTACTACCTTTTAACTTTTGAGTTTTTGCATTTTCTTTAAAAATTTTAAATTCCTTTAACTCTTTGCAGTTTATTGGATTGAAGTGACAATCCTTTGCTAAATGATTTACTTTGTTGCAAATAACACATTTTAATTTATTATCTTGAGCCTTTATGATTTTTCTTTGTTCTAAGAGTTGATTCCTATTTCTTTGATTTCCCCTTTTTAGAATTTTGGGTATATTTTCTGCATCATATTTGGGAGATTCATTTGGACTTTATGCTGTGTGAAAGCTTGTATCAATTGATTTTGGTGATTCAGTTTGAGAGATTGTAAATTCAATTGATTGATCATCATCAGAAGAATCATTTGATTCAGATGTTTCATTATGTGATTGAGTTTGATTTTCAGTTTTTAATTCATTAATGATTCTTTCTGAACTGTTTTTAAGTGGTGGAATGATTTTATATGGAGGTGGTACTGCATGATATCCCACCCCATGAACAACTTTTTCTGTAGTTTGATTGTTAGTTAGTTCATCAAGAATTTTAGTGCTTCTTTCAAACTTTTTGATTGTTAATTTATTTTGTTCAATTTCAAGCTGACATTCTTCTAATTTACTTGTTAGTTCTTTATTTTTTATTTCATAAAACTCTTTCTCATCCACAGCCTGAAGCAATTCTTCCTTTATCCTTTGGTCAATCATCTGGTACACCTTTATTTGATGTTCTTGATCAGCAATCACACTATCAAACTCATGATTTCTTCTGACTGCTTTTGCTAAATCTTCATTTAATTTAGTGTTTTCCTTTTCTAAGTTTTTAATAATTTTAGCACATTCAGAAGTACAAGGTTTAGGTTTTACCTCAGTTTTATTGTCAGTAAAGGCCATGAGAGCTTGATTTTGAGCATGCTCTTCTGCTTGGAAGCTCCAGTCATACCCTTGTCCTTGTTGTGAAACAAGAGCAGTTGATTTTGATCTTTTGTCTGGCTGAGGACATTCTTTTGCAAAGTGACCAAGGTTGTTACAATTGTAACATTTGACTTTAGTTTTGTCAAATCCAGCTTTGTCACCTTTGTTGAAATTGAGGCTTGTCCTACCAGTTCTCTTTAAGAATCTTTTGGTCCTTAGGCTCAACATAGCCATCTGCCATTTAAGATCCATCTCCTCAAGATCATCTGGATTCAATTGTTCCAAGTCATCACTAATCAGTGCAGTATGCACATGACTAGTGAAGAAGGATTCTCTTGCAGTATCCTCAGAATCTGCACCCTTTCCTGTGAAGGTTTCCTGACCTTGACCTGTACTAGAGACAAATGCAGCATTATTAGAAGAAATAGAAGGGTTCTTTTGGTTTACCTCAGTTTCAAATACTCTGAGATCATTGTAGAGTTCATCCAACTCTTTTTCTTCTAGAGCATCTCTTTGTCTATATACCACTGTATACATGGCCCATTCTTCACTAAGAGACCTTAGGAACTTCATGTTGACATCTTCTTGATCCATCTTGACCCCAACTTGGTTAAGTTCACCAATTAGCTTGTTGAATCTGTCAAACACTTGAGTGAGTGTTTCATTGGGCTTTCCTTTGAAATTTTCAAAGTCTTGTTTAAGAACAGACTTCATGTTCCTCTTGGTGCTCTTAGTCCCAACGAATCTCTTCTCCAGTGCTTCCCAAAGCACCTTTGCATCATCATACTCAACAAAGAGATGTTGATAGTCATTAGGAATGGCCAATAGGAGATTGCTTAGAGTTTTCAGTTCGATTCCCTTGTCTTTCTTCTCCTTCTCACATTTAAGTTTGTCTGCCTCAGTTGCAGAGCTGCTTGCTTGACCAGGACCAGTTTTGTTTCCTTCAAGGACAACTTCCCACATAGAATAATCTGTAATAAGCATGTATTGCTTAATACGATTCTTCCACATCCCAAAGTTGTTGGGAGTGAGTATAGGAATTTTGTTGGCCTGAGTGCTTTCATTATTATCAGTCATGATTAATAATGTGTGTGTTTTAAAGATTAAAACTTTTTGTTGTTCTTAACAAATCGTAGATCTAGAACCGATAAGCTCTGATACCACTTGTCAGGATCGATTAACTATAGAGAAGTTAATAAACACCTTAGATCTAATTGACTACAGAAGTTGCAGCGGATCAACACTATATCAATGTAATTAAGAACAATGAACTGTAAATAATAAATGAAAATATTAAGAACACAGTTTCACAAAAAGCTTCAATGTATATTATCAAGTTAACAATACACACGTACGTTTACAATTCGTAAGGAACTATTTATAATAGTCCTTGAAGCTAAACTATTTACCCTAGTTATTCTAGGACTTTATTTACATTCGAATTCTATAGATATACATTGATTTACATACTATAACTATCTCTACGAAGATCTCGGACTTGATATGCTTCCAAAACGCGTACCAGTAGTAAACTGCAATCACCAGTAGTAAATTCATATCATCAGTAGTAATCTTGGTGACCAGTAGTAAGTCCAATATCAACGTCAGTAGTAACTACTATTGATCAGTAGTATCTTCAATAAGCTTTGATCAGTAGTAACTAAGTTATAGTCTTCATCAGTATCAACTTCATCAGTAGTAAACATATTCTGCCCCATCAGTACTAAGTATGATCAGTACTAACTGCAACATCAGTATTAAGTTGATCTGTGTTTTGCTCCAACAATGTGTATACATAGATCAAGAATTATAACCTTTGACGTCTAGCTAATTCAAACATATTTGAAAAGTATGGGTTTTTTTTTAACTTGTCCACTCTCTTAAACGAAGAATTTCAAATATTTTTTTTCTTCTATTTACGTTTAATATTGTGAATATTTATGAGCAATATGTGATTGTTCTTTCTCATAGCAAAAGTTAAACCCCCGTTAAAAGTCAATAACGGCACCAAAGGAGATTTTCCCACACCGTGTTCATCCTCGCCAACTATCTCGACGTGCCTACACGGTGTTTATCCTCGCCAACTATCTCGACGTGCCTACAACGTCTCGCCAACCACTTTTTCTTCTTTTCTTTTTAATTTTATAAATTGTGATTGATTTGAGGTATTTTCTGTGGGTTCCAAAAAAGTGTTATAGGAAGTTAAACCAAAAGTAATTTGAGGTAGTGAGTGTTAAAACAATGTTAAAGGGGCAAAAATCCTTTAGCATGACTTTAACAAAAATTGCAACACCTTAACCTTAAGCTCTCATTCTCTCGTCACCAAATCCTCAATCCAAACACCTTCTCATTCCCAAAACCTTAATGATAGTTAAGATATTGCTACCATGGGGAGGTCATTTTGCAAAATCGAAAACATTAATATTATGACAACTCCATATTGAGTGTGCCGAGTATGACTTATGATACCAAACAACAACAAAAGAGAGCCGCCAAAAACATTACACATAAGACCAATATTTCTTACGTGATGTTTGGCATGCCCTTTAGCGATCCTATTTAAAGACATTCTTTTATACGGGCAAATTCATAATATTTCATTAGTTTTCTTTACTGGTCTTTGAATAAAAAATTGAGTCTTTTTTTTTTCTCCTTTTAATCAGACATATCTAAGTAGAAATATGAATTATTTAAATATATATATATATCATTTAAATATTAATCATCCAAATATATATAACATCTTAGACATTAAATCACTTATAACAAAATTATCCATATATGGGAAAAAATGTGACCCAAAACATAATGTTATCAAAATTTTGAGTGTAAGATAATCTATATGTTAAATGTGCTACCATTTACAGAGTCGAATTAAAACTGTTTTAATTAATTTATAGCACATACATAAATGAATCTCAAATATTGAATCCTTGAAATGCATAAAAAAGTATCACTCAGTTTTCGTGAGATCATAAATTTCTAAATATATCGAAATCATGATAGACTTACGTGTTTTAAAACTCAAAACATGTAATATCATGCGGATATCATGGGATATGATATAGATATACAAAGTACACACTCATAGCATGGGAGCTTTCCTTTTAATACATTTTTTCCATAAACACCTCTTATAACTTTAGTTGTCTTTTAAAAATAACTTATGTTATTGATATGTTTGCAACCATCTAATCATAACCTAGTGGTAAGGGCTCTCGAATAACTTTTTAGAGGTCACAATTTGATCCTTCCTGGTTACACATGTACCATATGGCGAGTGGAAGTTTTGAAAATAGTTATGGTAACGGTTATGTTATGTACATTACCTTAGGGAACTGTTATAACAAAAATACCATAAAAGTAAGAGTTTTGTTAATGATAGCATTTAGGGATGTCTTTAACCTGCATAAAATGATTCTGGATTCATTGATAGAGTAGTGTTCCTAAAATTCAGGGGACGGCTTTTTATATTAATTTTACTTTGTTAAGGGCTGTTATAATCATTTTCCTAAATAAAAAAAAGTATATTATTGATATGTTTCCATTGCTTGACCACTTTCACATGAAATTGCCCTCTTTGGGACCTTGAACAATCTTATGATTATGCACACAAAAACTAAAGTTGTAATTAATAGAATATTATTGTTTTTCTGTTCTTATATAGAGTGCCAAAAGCTTTGTTGAATGATTAACCTATTGAAGTATCGTGAGTTTTTTTGTTACGATTTTTTCTTTCCTTCTGGAAAAAACATTTAAATATTAAATTTTGTGAAAAATTATGTGTAAACACAGAATGTTCTGATTAATGGCTTTATATCATTGGTATTTCGTAATTTGACTCAGTTTGAGACTTTGCGTAAAATGTAACATTTGCTATTTTAGAAGAAATACGCGACAGATCGAGAATCATAAAAAACGTCACAAAATTGTTATGTTCATTTATTTAATGTAGAACTAAAAAGACGATGGCAACTATCTGTCACTAAAACCTCTACGGACTTACCGTCAATCCACCCACAATCACCCCAACTTTACTTTTAAAATTTGCAAAATCTTAAGTCACATGATCTGCAGACTCATGGTTATCCGTGCTCCGTCGCTGTAACAGATTGCTACCACCGGGTGTCACATCCTCCGACATTTCCACCTCCGACGATGACGAATTCTCCGTCAACGCCGTTAAATTGCTCCGCCAACTGCTACTACCGAACGACGTCGTTCTGCTAGAACTTGGTGTGGCCAAAAACGTAGGTTTGTCTTCTCCGGCCATGATTACGAGGTACTTCTCTTCCACATCAGATGAATCATTACGGTTGTTAATATTTTCCGGTGGTGAGTTGCCGTTGCTGTTTCCGTTACCGGACTCAATGTCCCTGTCGCCGTCGTCAAAGTTGCCGGAGAGATTCCAGTAAGAGCAAGCGAGAACCAGTAGAGCAAAGGCAATTAGACCCATCATGGCTGCAAGGCCGCCGAAAAGGTACGGCACCGGCGAGTGCCATGGTGACGGTTGAGGAGACACCGGCGATGACGGAGCTCTTGCAAAAACGGGGTCCATCATTTTTCTAGTGTGAGCATGAGTTGATTTTGGGGACTCAAAAACTGGATCCATCATATTTTTAGTTTGAGTATGAGTAGATTTTGAGGACTGTGATCTCAATTGATTCTTATAGCGGAAATTGGAAAAAATTATTGAAACTAAACAATGTTTTATAATTTTTAATAACCATATGCTATAGTAATAAACTAATTAAATAAACGCAATGTATTAATTCAAAGTAATTTCAACTAAATTTACTTTCTCGCTATCATTTATACGGAGTATATGATTCAACTAAACTCACGTGATATATATATCACATGTCTCAAGCATTTCCAACACACTTGACTCATTTTTAATAATTCTCTAAATATTTCATAAAGAAAAAGGTAAATTAAGAAAAATCTTAATTATTTTGAAAAAAATTTCCGTTAAAATATTAAACTTTTAGACTGATTCATTTTCTAAAAAAATTAAAATATTCAAATAATAACACTCCCGACTATAACATAAAGTTGACTGATTAGTTATTGTTATCTCAGTGACACATCAACACACAAAAACTGACTGACTACTTCTAAACAATGGTCTGGGGGCCGCACATTAAGATCCAACCGAAGAAATTATGCCAATAGTGTTATCAAAGTGACGGAAACCAAATAAGGAACTTAAGTTATCGTTGGCAGATGTTTAAGTACACGAACTACTAAACTAAATAAAAAGGATTTAAAGAACCTCTTAAAAATAGACGAATTGCTTCATTTGGCTAAAAGAAAGATGAAGAAATTACTTCTATTTTATTTCAAGTGGATTTTGAAAATCATTCGACTGTGTTAACTGGAACTTTTTATTAGACAAAATGGATCAAATGGGTTCCGATATAAAAAATGGTGTAATTGGATTAAAAACTGTTTAAATATTTTTAGCTTCCATCTCACTAAACAGTTTTAATCTTGGAAAGATGAACTTTTGTCAATCAGAAGTCGATTAGCCTTAAAACAAATGATCTTTTATTATTTGTGACCCAAAAGATGGCGGGTTGGGCACTTGTAGCATCCGGGCTAAAAACATGAGCGCTCTAGGCAAATGAAAGTAGGGGTTCTATAATGAAAAGAAAACCCTATGGATTATTGTTATCTCTTCCATTTAAGGTAATGATGATGCTCTCCATTTATGTAACGCGATAAAAAAAATATGCAAGTATCTGGTCACATATCATCCAAAACACTACGGAGATCGAAAATTTCAACCTGATCACTATTACCTGTTAGAAACTTTCGTGATGATTTTGTATAGTTGGAAATTTGTGAAGTCGTGAAACACTTTCAGATCAAAGTATTTCGTCGGTACTACGAATTCTTCGATCGAATAAAATCACAATTGCAAAGAACAGAGAATTTGTGTGTTTGAGAGTTTTCGTACCAGAGAGATTATGACCAAATCGCTGCTAAAATCATGCAAGTTCTAAACCACCGAAAACTGCTAAATGCGGTTCCGAAAACTGTCCAAAACCACCCAAATACGGGTCGGGTTCGGGTCGAATATCACGGGTCAAAAACCCGGGTTCAAATCAAGAATTCGGATTTTCTATGCATCTTTTATAAAGGAGTATTATCCGAATAGCTTGACCCCAGCCAGGGGCTCTGCCCCTTGGACCCCGACCAGAGTGCTGCCCCTTGGAACCCCGTTAACGGGGGCGCTGCCCCCGAACCCCCGTTAAATCAGTGCATTTTAATCATAACAAATTTAAACAAATGTGCACTCCGCACCACCCTTACTTGTTCAATATTTATTAGGATTAGTGGATTACATGTGGTCAACAAGTTTATCCCATTACACTTAAATAATATTGGTGATACAAATCACCAACATTACCCTGATCTTCTATGGGGTTGGTTATGTGCTTTGTTGGTTAACTTAGAGTGTTCACGGTTCGTGGCGAATTTATAAAGATACATACCATATTTATAATATAACATATTTATATC
The DNA here is from genome assembly GCA_963853835.1 of Calendula officinalis. Lineage (NCBI taxonomy): Eukaryota > Viridiplantae > Streptophyta > Magnoliopsida > Asterales > Asteraceae > Calendula > Calendula officinalis. The sequence continues at coordinate 75,280,219 of OY970828.1, forward strand.
ACTAAATTTAAATAAAAAAAAAAACATGTTCATATCATTCCCCTGAAAAATGAAACAGGGCAGAGAAAAAATAATATTGGAAAATATCTTCCCGAGCTTGCAACGTTTGTCACTTTGTTGGAGCAAATCACAGTTTAACTTATTACTGATGCTGCAGTTAGTACTGATCATGGTTATTACTGGTGAAGACTATGATTGTTACTGATGGGGCAGAAAACACTTACTACTGATGAGTTGATACTGGTGAAATCTATAACTAAGTTACTACTGATAATGCTCATATTGAAAATACTACTGATTATATTAGTTACTACTGACGTTGGTTTTGGACTTACTACTGGTCACCAGAGTTACTACTGACGATGCATATTTACTACTGGTGATTGCAGTTACTACTGGTACGCGTTTTGGAAGCATATCAAGTCCGAGATCTTCGCAGAGATAGTTATAGAATGTAATTCAATGTATATCTTTTATTATTCGATGCAAATCAAGTCCTAGAATAACTAGGGTAAATAGTTTAGCTTCAAGGACTATTATATATAGTTCCTTACGAATTGTAAACGTACGTGTGTATTGTTAATCAATAATATACATTGAAGCTTTTTGTGAAACTGTGTTCTTAATATTATATTGTTCTTACAGTTTATCGTTCTTAAATATATTGATATAGTGTTAATCCGCTGTAACTTCTATCATCAATTAGATCTAAAGGTGTTTATTAACTCTTCATAGTTAATCGATCCTGACAAGTGGTATCAGAGCATATTGGTTCTAGATCTACGAAGTTTAAGAACAACAAAAAGTTTTTATCTTTTAAAAAACACACACATTATTAATCATGACTGATAATAATGAAAGCACTCAAGCAAACAAAATTCCTATGCTCACTCCCAATAACTTTGGGATGTGGAAGAATCATATTAAGCAATACATGCTTATTACTGATTATTCCATATGGGAAGTTGTTGTTGAAGGAAACAAAACCGTTCCTGGTCAAGCAACAAGTTCTGCAACTGAAGCAGATAAACTCAAGTGTGAAAAAGACAGAAAAGATAGAGGAATCGAACTCAAAGCTCTAAGCACTCTTCTACTGGTCATTCCTAATGATTATCAACATCTCTTTGTTGAATATGATGATGCAAAGATGCTATGACAGGCACTGGAAAAGAGATTCGTTGGCACTAAAAGCACCAAGAGAAATATGAAGTCTGTTCTAAAACAGGACTTTGAAAACTTCAAAGGCCAAAAGAATGAGTCACTATCTCAAATCTTCGATAGATTCAACAAACTCATTGGTGACTTGAATCAAGTTGGTGTGAAACCAGAAAAGATGATGTCAACAGAAAGTTTCTCAGATCACTTGGAGAAGAATGGTCTATGTACACAGTCATATACAAACAAGGTGATGCTCTTGAAGAGAAAGAGATGGATGAATTGTACAATGAGCTTAGGGTGTTTGAATCTGAGGTAACTTCTAAAACTCCTAATTTATCTTCAAACAATGCTGCTTTTGTATCTAGTACAGGTCAAGTTCCAGAAACTACCACAGGAAAGGCTGCAGAGTGTGAAAATACTGCCAGAGAATCCTTCTTCACTAGTCATGTGCACACTGCACTAATTAGTGATGATTTGGAACAATTGAATCCTGATGATCTTGAAGAGATGGATCTCAAATGGCAGATGGCTATGCTGAGTCTGAGAACCAAAATATTCTTGAAGAGGACTGGTAGGACAAACCTTAACTTCAACAAAGGTGACAAGGCTGAATTTGACAAGACTAAAGTCAAATGTTACAACTGTAACAACCTTGGGGACTTTGCTAAAGAATGTCCTCAGCCAGACAAAAGGTCAAACTCAACTGCTCTTGTTTCACAACAAGGACAAGGCTATGATTGGAGCTTTCAAGCAGAGGAGCATGCACAGAATCAAGCTCTCATGGCTTTCACTGACTCTCCTACTAAGGTACATTCTAAATCTTGCACTCCTGAATGCATTAAAGCTTATAAAGATTTAGAAAAACTAAATAAAGAAACACTTGCAGAGATGATTCTAAATAGAAATAGAAGAATTGAATATAATGGTTGTATAGCTGATCTTGAAAATCAAATTAAAATTTATAAAATAACTGATCAAAAGATAAAAGAAGAATTGCTACAACCACTTATGAAAAAGAACATCTTGAATTAAAATTAAAAGAAACCTTGATCAAACTAGAAGAATTTCAAATGGAATTAGAACAAAACAAATTAACCATTAAAAAGTTTGAAAGAAGCTCTCTAATTGTCAATGAACTAACAAGTAATCAAACCACTGAAAAAATTGTGCATGGAGTGGGATATCATGCTGTACCACCTCCATATAAATTCATTCCTCCACTTAAAGATAGTTCAGAAAGAATCATAAATGAATTAAAAAATGAAAATCAAATTGAATCTAATAATGAAACATCTGAATCAAATGATTCTTCTGGTGATGATCAAACTACAGACTCAATTGAATTTACAATTTTTCAAACTGAATCTACAAACTCAATTGATACAAGCTTTCACACAGCACAAAGTCAAGAAGACTCTCATAAATATAATGCTGAAAATATACCAAAAATTTTAAGAAGGGGAAATGAAAGAAATAAAAATCAACTCTTAGATCAGAGAAAACCTGGAGGTGCTAAGGATAAGAAATTGAGATGTGTTATTTGCAACAAAGTAAACCATTTAGCAAAGGATTGTCACTTCAATCCAATTAACTACAAAGAGTACAAAGAATTTAAAAATTCTAAAGAAAAAGCAAAAACACAAAAGTTCAAAGATACTACTGGTCCATCAGTAGTAAATAATATAAAATCTCAAAAATCTGAAACACCAAATTTTAGAAGAAATGCACCAAGGTTTGTGCAAAATAAAAGAGTGGGAAGCCCTAAAAACAGCAATTATTTCAAAAATAATGGAAAAACAAATCAATATAAACATTACTTTAATTTTTCCAACACCTGTAGAAACTTTAACAAGTTTACTACTAATTCTAAACCAAATTATCATGCTGTTAGGCACCAGTACCAAAACACTACTGGTAAAAACCCTAATTTTAAAAATACTACTGCTGCCAAACAACATGTTAAAAACACTACTGGTCATCCTAAACATGGTAAATACCCAAATACTACTGGTCCATCAGTAGTAAAGTATTCAAAAGCTAAATATAATGGGCATAGACCAAGATCAGTAGTAAACCCTGAGACCAGTAACAAATCCAAAAGGGAAGTCGTAGAACACAACACCAGTACTAAACAGGTATGGGTACCAAAAATGTTTAAAGTTAAATCTCCTAAATCTTATTTCTCAAAGGATGAACCCAAGACATATAAAGTTTGGGTTCCCAAAATGAACTAACCTTTTACTTACTTGTGCAGAGCATTCAGATCCCTGAAGAAGGTAGAACATGGCACATTGATAGTGGATGCTCAAGGAACATGACTGGAAATATGCAAATTCTCAAAGATTTCAAGTCATTTGATGGAGGGTATGTGGCCTTTGGTGAGAACCCAAAGGGAGGTAAGATTACAGGGAAAGGTACAGTTACTAATGGCAAAATTACTTTTGATGATGTATTCTATGTAGCTGAACTAAAATACAATCTTGTCAGTGTGTCTCAAGTATGTGATAAAAAGAACAAGATTCTTTTCACAGATATTGAGTGCTCCTGTTGCTAGACTATGATGAAGTATATGCTCCTGTTGCTAGAATTGAAGCAATTAGGATATTCTTAGCATATGCATCATACAAGAAGATTAAAGTCTATCAAATGGATGTAAAGAGAGCCTTCCTATATGGGAAAATTGAAGAAGAAGTATATGTTTGTCAACCTCCAGGGTTTGAAGATCCAAAACATGGTGACTATGTATTCAAACTAGACAAAGCTCTATATGGCCTGCATCAGGCACCAAGAGCCTGGTATGATACATTATCATCATACTTACTGAAGAATGATTTTAAAAGATGAGCAATTGACAAGACTCTTTTTACAAGAAAAGTCAAAAATGATATACTACTGGTACAAATCTATGTAGATGATATCATTTTCGGATCAACAAATGATTCATTGTGTAAAGAGTTTGAAAATCTCATGCAAATCAAATTCAAGATGAGCTCAATGGGTCCAATGAATTTCTTTCTTGGACTCCAAGTCAATCAAAGAACAGATGGTATTTTGATAAACCAATCAAAATATGTAAAAGACATTTTGGAGAAGTTTGATATGAAAGACTGCAAGAGTGCAAGTACACCAATGGAAACACACAAACACCTACATCCTGATGCTGAGGGGGAGGATGTAGATGAACACTTATATAGATCAATGATAGGCTCTTTGATGTACTTAACTGCATCAAGACCTGACATTATGTATAGTGTTTGTGTGTGTGCAAGATATCAAGCAAGACCTAAAGAACTACACTTGCAGGCTGTCAAAAGAATAATCAGATACTTGAAAGGCAAACCATCACTTGGTCTATGGTATCCACATGATTCACCCTTTGAACTCATAGCCTACACAGACAGTGACTATGGAGGTGAATGTCAAGATAGAAAGTCCACCACATGTGGATGTCAATTCTTTGGATCAAGACTGGTGTCATGGCAATGCAAGAAACAAACAAATGTATCAACATCAACTGCTGAAGCAGAGTATGTAGCTGCATCTGCTTGCTGTGCTCAAGTACTGTGGATTCAAAACCAGCTTTTAGACTTTGGTATCTCTATCCTTAAAACTCCTATTTTTATTTATAATCAAAGTGCTATTAGTATTGTGAACAATCCAGTAAAACACTCTAAAACTAAACACATTGAAATAAGATTTCATTTTATAAGAGACTGCAATGAAAAGAAGCTAATCAAAGTAGTTAAAATTCATACTGACAGTCAATTAGCAGATCTTTTTACAAAAGCATTTGATGTAGGAAGATTCAGCTTCTTGGTTAGCAGTATTGGAATGATTCTAATAAATTAAGTCTCATTCAAAGTCATGTGTAAAGTTTTTTGTTGTAAAAAGTTATTTATTTAAGTGTTTTACTACTAGTAGGTCTGCATTACTGGTATGTAGGCATGTGTACAAAATACTACTGGTAGGTCACTACTACTTGTGTGTATTAGGTTTACATAAATACTACTGGTAAGACAGTACTACTGGTATCCACATATACTACTGGTCTTATGTGCTGGTGGTTTCTACTGATGTCAATAGTTACTACTGATGTCAAAATCTCTAGTTACTACTGATGTCCTTAGATACTACTGACGTTTTCTTACTGGCATCTAATTTACTACTGGTCTTTAAACCGTCAAATTACCAAGCTAACCCCCATGAAAATAACCGTTGTGTTATAATTCGAAGGGCAATTTAGTCTATTTGCAGGTTAAATCGAAAGATATAAATAGCAGAAGTCGATTAGTTTAGCATTATCGTCACATCGATTTACTAACTCCTCTCGATAAACCCTAACTCGCGATCATAAACCCTGCACCATTAACAAACTTCATTCTTGTTTCTCTCCAATCAAAAGATCAACACATCAAAACCAACAACAATGGCAACTCTACAATCTCTGGATGTTCAAACAGATCTGAAATACTCAGAGTTTCACAACATGTGTGCGTTCCTAAAGAATCCAGACGGGACAAAAGATTTTCGTCCAATCGTAAATTTCTTAAAACACTCTTACATAAAGTTTGCTTTAACTGTCAAACCGAAAGCATATCAACAACACTTGGTTGATTTCTGGACTAATGCTGAAAGAACCGAAGGGTCAACTATGTCTATGATCAAATCCACTGTGGATGGCAAAACTGTCACAATAATTGAACAATCAATTAGACACCATCTACAACTTCATGATTATGCAGGTATGTTTTCACTTCCTAAGGAATACATTATTGAAATTTTAAATAAAATGGGATATGAGGGAAGACTTGACATAGTCACTTTTCAAAAAGGTCTTCTCTCCCCACAATGGAAATTTCTTGTACATAACATTCAACATTGTATTTCTCCCAAAAGAAGTACCTGGAATGAGTTTAACAAATCAATAGCATCTGCTGTTGTTTGCTTATGCACAGACCAAGTATTTAATTTTTCAAATATGATTTTTGAAGGTATGTTGGGAAATCTTAGTGCTTCAAAATTTTTAATGTATCCTAGATTTCTTCAACATATCTTAAACTGTGAATTACAAAACTTGTCACCTCCCAAAAACATTTTTATAACTCCAGAGTTGAACAAGAAAGTTTTCTCAAATATGAGAAAACAGTTTAAATTTTCGGGCAAGGAAACCCCTTTGTTTCCTAACATGATCAATGATCCACACCATCTTGGAGAAGGTTCAAATATCATTATAAACCCAATTGAACCTCAACCCACTCCATCACCCCCAAATGCAGCCCAAACACCACCCCAAACAGTCACTCAATCACCCTCTCATATAGATGTCCTGAATGTGTCCCAGGAACATGATTTAAATCTGCAGAGTGCTACTCTTCACCCTGTAGAAGACTGACCATTAACCAAATCAATCCAGAAACATTATAAAAGGAAGAAATCTTCCTTAAAGGACACCAGGGGACAAGTTGAGTCAAACCCCAGGCTCCAAGAGTTGTCCTCCAAGGAGGAGAGAGGACATGAGGAAAGGGCTCTCACTACTGATGCCCCAAAGGTGGGTGCACAGGCTAGTGAGAACATCACTAAGACCCAGACTTCGGCAACTCTAAGTGATGACTCTTTTGAGGAATTACTAAGAGGACCCCGGTGCCAAGAAACCAAAAGGGGGGGCACTACTGCTTCTTTTAGGAAGAAGAGTGTGTCCAAACAACCCATTTCATCACCAAGAAGTGATGAGGGTAGACCTGAAACTGTTGAATTAACGGAAAGGATGGAAAACCTTAAAGCCACTGTACCTATTAGTGAGCCCGATGATCTTGCTAGATGGAGTGAGGGCAGTATTAAACAAACACAATTGACGGATAGGTTGGGATACCTTGAATCCACTGTACAAGACTGCCTTAAATATCTCACCAATCAGGGAAAAACAATAACAGCAATGAAGAAGCACATGAACACAATCAACAAAAGAATGAGAATGTATGAGCACAGACTTCATCAACAAACAAAGCTCATCCGGAAATTGAAAAGAAAGATTGATCATAGTGATGCTCCACCAGTTGAGCTCACTAAGGGGGAGAAGGACAACATTCAAAGCATGATAGATGAATCAATTGCAGCAGCAGCAACTTCTCTCCTCAATCTCAAAGAAACAAAAATTGATGAAGGCCAGGTTAATGATGAACCTGTTGAGCCCATGGATGCTACTATTGAGCCTACTACTGATGCACCTATAGAAGAATCAGTAGTAATTCCTACTACTGACATCATAGCAGTAGTAAATCAGGAAGAAGAAATAACTGCACCAAACACTACTGATGCCCTATCAGTAGTAACTCCTGAAGTCACAACAGTAGTAACTACCTTGGTTACTACTGAAGAGGAAGAATTACAAATCCCAGAGCTAATTGAAAGGGAACGACATGTTATCATCTCCAAACCACCAACACCTGATCAACCACTTATCATACCTGACATTGATGATAATGTGAATTGGTTTGAGGTAGATGAATGTACACTTCCTCCACACCCCAAAATACTATCAGAAGATCAACTTTATTTGTTTTATCCAAAACTTCTGATTCCGGGTGTACCAGATATGAAATATGTTCCACCTCCACCATCAGCTTGTATTGGAAAGGGAAAGGAAGTTTATGATGATGATTATGGCAACAGAGCACTAGGTCACCACATGGTGAACAAAATCAATCATGTCAGAGCTGAAAAACAATCTAGATGGAAGGTGAAACATAAAAGATTCTTAAAGAATGTGGAGATGTATCAAGCTCTTGAGGAAAAGAAAAAGAAGAAATCTCAAGAAACAGAAATACTTGTTCAAATAACAGATATCCAGTTGGAAGCTCAAAAGGCAGAATTTAAAAGACTTAAAAAAGTTGAAGAAGAACATATAAAATGTCTTGAAGATCTGGTATCTGAATGCAAAAGAACTAAAAGTGAATTAACTGATGATGTATTTGAACAGAAGACTAATATGATTGAATTTCTAAAGTCAAAAGGGCACAATGCAAAGTCCTTTGGCAGAATGAAAATGATAACAATTGTAGAAAAATATTGCACTGCCAAGAAGAAGGATTTGGCTGAACAAGAAGCTGAAGAAACAAAGAAATCAAAAGTCCTAATTCCAATCAGTCCAAGATTAATTCAAACTAGTAGTGTCTCTACTACTGGTGAATCCTCAACTCCCAAATCAAAGAAAAGAAAGGCTATTACTCAAGAACAAAGTGCTCAAAAGAAGTCAAAGACAAAGCAAATCATTCCTGTTCTTGAAGTACCTGTTGCTCCCTTGCAGAACAATCCAATCATCAATTGGAGAGTTATGCCTAACAATGTCATAGAAATTATAAGGGAAGACAAAATTGTTCAAAGGTTTTCTGGATGGTTACCATTGATTAGATCCTGTTCAAGAAGTGATGTTATAAAACTTCTGATCATTGGAAAACCAAGGATGACAAAGAGATCATGGAAAGAGTCTGGTGCTGGATACTTAACAACAATGATAGATGCTGCATTTTATCCAGATAACTACCCAGAATTATTCACAAATCCAGAAAATGTATATGCTTGGAATGTACTCCCAACTGCAAATATGTACTTCTTTGAAAGATCAAGCAAGAGATATGAGCTATACTTGTATGAAAAAGAATATCCACATTCTGAAAAAGTCATGTATCAGATATTCACAAACACCATGATGAGACAATATGATGCTGTAATGTTTCAGAATAAATTGACCTATTTTACAAAGAAAAACAGCAAGTACATCATTGAACAAAGAAAGCAACAAAATCAAAGAACCCTAGAGAAAAGAAAGAGGGAAGAAGAAGAACAAAAGAAACTTGATTGATTGAAAGAGAATCAATAAGTTTAGGGGGAGATTGTTGGAGCAAATCACAGTTCAACTTATTACTGATGCTGCAGTTAGTACTGATCATGGTTATTACTGATGAAGACTATGATTGTTACTGATGGGGCAGAAAACACTTACTACTGATGAGTTGATACTGGTGAAATCTATAACTAAGTTACTACTGATAATGCTCATATTGAAGATACTACTGATTATATTAGTTACTACTGACGTTGGTTTTGGACTTACTACTGGTCACCAGAGTTACTACTGACGATGCATATTTACTACTGGTGATTGCAGTTACTACTGGTACGCGTTTTGGAAGCATATCAAGTCCGAGATCTTCGCAGAGATAGTTATAGAATGTAATTCAATGTATATCTTTTATTATTCGATGTAAATCAAGTCCTAGAATAACTAGGGTAAATAGTTTAGCTTCAAGGACTATTATATATAGTTCCTTACGAATTGTAAACGTACGTGTGTATTGTTAATCAATAATATACATTGAAGCTTTTTGTGAAACTGTGTTCTTAATATTATATTGTTCTTACAGTTTATCGTTCTTAAACATATTGATATAGTGTTAATCCGCTGTAACTTCTATCATCAATTAGATCTAAAGGTGTTTATTAACTCTTCATAGTTAATCGATCCTGACACACTTCTATGGTTGGAAAACAAAATCAAATTAAAACATTCCCTCAAGTTGGAGAATTTGGATCAAAAACCCGTCGTCTCTATTGGAAAATGAAGCCGATAACATTATTAACATCCACATGGATCCATGATGGAGTACTCATAGCACGTGTTCTTCCAGTTCTCTCTTGTTGGGCCGGTTTTATGTATATTACTTTTTTAGCTTGTGGGCTTTGTGTTTCATTTTTGTTTGGGTTGCTCCTCACACCGCATCTCTCTCGATTTGTATTTTTTTACTTCTTTTTTTATATAAGTGTGAAAATGTCATATTATAAAGTCATTTAAATAAGAAATCTTTACCCATTTTTAGCTTAAAAACCAATATATCCTTTGTTTACATTTAGGAGAGCTATTGAATGTACTTTTTAACTTTATTCAAAAATAGAATTAGTTATACCTTTCTTCAGATACTTTCATGTACGTTAATAATTTATCGTATTTAATAAAAAAAATAATGTGTTCCACACCTATTAAGTGTCTCATATATATTAATGATTCTTGTAAACTTATTTTTATTTTTAAATATTAATATCACTTTATTTAAAAGTTGTGACTAATTATCTACTAACTATGTATTAGTTAGGGGTAATTTCATATACATCCTTGCAAATTTCTAATATTACTTATATATCTTTGCAAAATTCATTATTACATATATATATCCTTATAAAACTTCAAAATTCTCATATATGTCCTTTTTCCTAATTTTATAATATTTAAATCATTTTTAAAATTAAAAAAACATAAATCATAATCTAAATTAATGGTAAAATAGTCTAAAATCCTTGGCGAAATAAAATGCAATTGTCGAATTTGACAAGAAAATACTCTTGGTGTAATAAAAAACCTTGAGTTTTAAGGTTATTTAGGACATTCTACCATTAATTTAGATTATCATTTATGTTTTAATAATTTTTAAATGATTTAAATATAATTAATTAGGTAAAAATATATATGAGAAATTTCGAGTTTTGAAAGGATACGTATGTAATAATGAATTTTGCAAGGATATATACGTAATATTGGAAGTTTGCAAGGACGTATATGAAATTATCCCGGTTAGTTATTGAATGTTTGTAGATTGTAATTAATTCAGTTTATACTTCTAATTACCTAGATTTCTCAAAACTTAGTGTACTTTCTCAAAGATCAAATGAAACGGAAGACATCAAAAAGAGCCCTATGATCAGCTACAAAAAACCCTACCAGATATACGATACACACTACAATCACAGTCACTCGATATTTCACTACAAAATTTCCACCACAGGTAAAAAGAAACAGTGGATTACTTTTTAATTAAGCCTCACGGTTTCCCGTGGTGCTTACTTGTACCCGATCACTGCTCTCATCATTTTCCTTTTCCGGCATCGCCGTATCCTCCGTCGACGCCGTTGAACTGCTCTGGCAACTACAACTACCAAACGACGACGTTCTGCTAGAACTGGGTGTTGCTATAAACGTCGGCTTCTCCTGGCCGGCCATGATTACAAGATAACTATCTTCTATAACCGCCGTCGTCTTGTTATTTTCAGGTTTACCGTCTCCGGCCTCAAGGTCTCTCTCGCCGTCGCCGTCGCGTTGTAAGTTCCGGGAGAGCTTCCAGTAAGAGCAAGCGAGGAACAATAGAGCAAAAGCAATGAGAGCCATCATGGCGGCAAGCCCACCGAAGAGGTACGGAATCGGTGAGTGCCATGGTGACCTCACCGGCGATGATGGCGCCATTAATGAAGTTGATGGTTGTGCTGCCATCTTTAAAAAGAAATATGAGGAGAATTGAAGAATGAAATTGTGTTCTTTTTTTAGTGATGAGTGGATTAAGACTGGTTAGATGAGGTGGCTTTTATAGAGAGTTACAGAGGTGACGTCAGCTTATGCGGCGAACAGGTAACAAGCTAGCTGGCTTATTTTTAGGTGTAGCTATTTAATGTGTTGTCGATTAATGGCTAACTTTTACAGTTTCCTTAATTGGTTTTTTGTATCTTGCCACCAACTTTGTTTCTGTTCATTCCAGTTGTTAAAGGGTTTAATTTTAACTTTTATAAAATTACTAATGAATGTTGTCAGTAAGAGGTAAGAGTGTGGGGTGCGATCGGGGGGTCCCCGCCAAACCCCATTTCAGCGTACGTGGCATGCATTTAGGGAACACTTTCTTAGAGCATTATAGTGGCTCAAGCCAAAACGCCAAATCAGCGCCAACTAAGCGCCACATAATTATTTCACATTTCACATTCAAAATCCCAATTATCCTCTCTACCATAACTAACCAATAATACTCTTTTGGGACCCACCAAAATACATCTAACTCAAAAAATACCCTTAAAAATCCACACACTCTCTCCTCTCTCCTCCGCCGGACCACTCACGAGCTCCCTCACTCACTTAACATGGGGTATGGTGGCGGGCTGTTTTTTGCTTAGGTGGCAAATGGCGAGGGGGTGGCTCGCCACCACACACCTCCCTCTTAGGCCACCACACTTCTAGTGAGTGGTGTTGTGCGTCATTTCACTCCTGAAACTCGTGTGAGGGTTGGGTTATCAAGGTAATTTTTAAAGTATTTTATGAATGAGTTTTGATAATGACAGTCCTAAAGGATGTCAATAGACACGCATCAAAAGCTTGTACATCAACCTATAATTAACACCAGAATTTTAGGAACCACTTTTCCCATGAATTAATGTACAACTCTTATTCGCTTAGAGACAGCCCTAAGAGCTGTCATTATCAAAACTCTTTATGAATAGGGGTATTTTAGTGATGGTAGATAGAGTATTTAGAGGTTTCAAACGTTAAATGTAAAATAATGATGTGGGGCGGAGGTGACGGTTTGACTTAATATATGACTCTAAATAATATATACCTTTTATTTGATTTAATATTTTGAATCTACCTATGATCTAGTTTTATACTTTCTCTTATTCAAAATAAATGATATACTTTATTTTTTTTGTGGTAATTCAAAATATGTGATACACTTTAAAAAATTACCTTATTTATCAAAATATAGTAGGACTCGGACCCACTAATTATCTACTTTAACAAAGCGAAATGACTCATTTTTCCTTATTTTTTACTTATAAACATCATTAACCCTACTTTATTATAAAAATGTGGGACATATTCCCAACTAACCAATCTATTAATCTAATTTAACTATCAATATAATGTTTTGCATAAAAAACTGTGAAACTCAAAATGTATCACTTATTTTGAATTGGAAGAAATTAAATAATAAAATTACTTACCTAATAAGAGCGACCTTATAATCTTTCCATTTTATTTTATGACTTTTACTAATTTGTATTATATGTTATGACTTCAATTTTCGTTTAATAGTTACCATGTTATGTAAATAAATAATTCTTTCGATTCAAAATATGTAATACAGTTTCTATTATTTGGTGTATCAAAATAACTGATACATTTTAATTTGATTTTTTTTAACGGCAAATTAGTAAATTATTGGTTCGAGCCTAGTCAGTGACATCCACAAGGGACAATATATCTTCCCTCGAACCATCCACATATGAGAAATAAACCCCACCATTTGTCCACGAAGAGACTTGAACCCACACTTTATCTTTTGGTAATTTATATACCTTATTCGGTAAAAAGTAGTGGTGGCAACATCACTAACAATCTTTTTTAATATAGTGAAATTGAATTTATTCTTTAAATATGATCATCAACATCACTTTATTCTAAAGACGTGAGACTCTTTTACATTAACTATCAAATTTAATTTAATCTAACTTTCATTAAATCTTTTTGTCTTAAAAACTATGAAATTAACAACTTATCACTTAATTTGAATCAGAGGAAGTAGAAGGGTAAAATGGTCATTTTGATCATTTAACATAAACACTCAGAGACATAGTATTCATTATTCAAGCAACATGGCTTCAATCAAATGCATATTCAGTCAGAGCTTAGATACAGTTAGACTTCCTACTACTAGTTTTTACTCACTTAATTAAAATAATTATTAAAATTAAATAATAATTTGAGAAAGTGAATTGGTGGACTATACTTATTATCTTGTTGTGATTAATAAAAAGTAGAAATATATAGTAAGATTATATAATTTTTCTGAGCTAAAGCAAATGCCCCATGTAGACATGGAAAATGCAATCCTCATCATCTTGCCATGGCATTCATGTCATGATTTGTTGCTACATCTTTTCTTCTTTTTGGGGTGCTTTTGGAATCACATAAAGTTTATGGATGCTGATGAAACCCGACAAAATATAATAAAATAATATTCGTTACAAGAGAGTCATTTTGACTAAATTCATTCTTACATATATATATAATTGTGTTTAATAATTAGCCTTAACATTTTGAGTTGTTTTTTTTTTATATGGAATGCCATGAAAAATATAAATCTATATGGAAATAATTAACAACATTAGAAAACAACAACATTAGAAAACTGAAATATCATTTTATGATGCAAGCAATCATTTTTTAATGGTGGTAGCCTAATATTAAGAGTTGGTGTTAATAAAATGATAAAATTCACAAGAGTTTCAGTTATAATCCTTTTAAATAAAATAAAAAGGGGGTGATTTTCCTACCACAACTTTTAATGTATGTACCACATCTAATGCATAATATACTTGTACAGTTAGCTGTAAAATCTATAATGTATGGTATAACCATTAAAAGTTATGGTAGAAATATTAATTCTCAAAATAAAATATCTCTTTTTAATCGTAGAAGTTTACATAAGTTAACTCCAAACTGAAATTAATTATCTCGTAAAGCGGGCATTAGCTCAGAATAAAAAAAAAGGAAAATGATAATGACAGCACTAAGGACTGTCATTAAGAAGGCAAAATACATAAAAGACAAGCCCCCTGAATTTTAGGAATATTAATTTTTTAATCAATGTACAAGCTTTTTATGCATATTAGTGACAGCCTTAAGGACTGTCATTAACAAAACTCAAAAAAAAAAAACATTGTTTAAAGAAATTAATAATGATTGTTTTTTGAAGGGTGGTATACACGACACCAGGCATTATTTTGGATATATGAGTTGGGTGGTCATTATTTCATTGTCATATCTATTTGAGGGGGTTACTGTGTAAAATGGCCATTTTCAGTTTTACTATTTAGAAAAATCATTAGTGGAACTTTTTGATATTTTTTTAAAATATCATGCATATTAAAGTATTAATTTGCATAAACAATATAATCCATGATTAATTTGCATAGACATCACTAGGGAACACCGTTGATCTGCACTAAGTAAAGCGAATTTTATTTTATTTTTTGTTAATTTAGTTAACTAAATGGGTTCAAAATTCAAATCGTTAAAACTAAGCCATCTCTTTCCGATTTTATTAAGCATTTAATAGAAGAGGCCTTGTGTTTGTATATTTTGATCCTTGTGTTCGCCTTTTTGCCTTACATCTCTAGTTTTTCTAACAACAAACAATGTTAGTGCATCACTTTTTTTTTTGTAAGAAAATATCAATTCATTCTTTCCACTTTGTCATTTACAAAATTTTGTAATTACATAAAGTTATTATTCAAGACTGGTTTTATACACATTAACTCAAACAAGTATAGTAGATCAAAGCATGATGGACCGGATGAAAGAAATTAAAACATGATTTAAATAATCATATTAGATATAGAAATTAATTCGGCTAAAAAAAGGAAATAGAAAATTATTTTAAGTTTGTTTATGCTTCTTATAAGCGACACATTACTTTATAAAAGGTTCCCAATTTGGATCAACAGTGTTTCATAAAATGGGGATATGAACAATATATAGTAAAAAGCACTAATCTTCTTAATGTATAATTTATTTATTAAAGTATTGTCAAAAATCCCAATTTACATTAAAGCTATTACGTCCTTCCATTATGCTTTTAGACAACTTGTATAAATGTATAATGATTAAAGATAAAAAAAAATGCACACTATTATTATATTTAGAAAAGCATAAGATTTTATTAAACCAAAAAAGGTACATCGAGCTACAAGGAGAAGCCCGATAGGGCAAAAAGAACACAGAAAAACAAATAGTAGTACAAGAAACACGTAAGTTTACTGAAATAGATCGATTTGTTCTTGTTCATCATCCATAACTTTGGTCTATTTTGTCCAAACCTCGTTCGCTATTATGTTATCACACATGATTTTGTTCTATTTTGTCCAAAAAGTTAATTTAATTTTCTTTTCACACCATTATTTTTTATATACTTAAAATCGTACCCTGATAGCATCTTATAAATAGGTTGAGAACAAGTCAAGATTTTATCGAGTATCTTAAGCTTGAGCTTGATCGAGCCGAGCTTTTATAAAGTTCGAGCGCAAGTCCAAACAATGAGCTAAAAAAATTTAACAAGACAAGCTCAACTTTTTTATTGTTAGGCTTGAATTCATGTCATTTTTCTCGATTCCTGTATATGAAGTGGCGGTGATTAATTTATCGAAAACATTATACTTCTTTGAAGCATACTTTTTAGTGTTTGCCTTCTAAATTAATATAAATATTGGATGTCTACAGTCTACTCCTCTTGAATATATTCAGGCCCAATACTTGTTTCTTTAACGTGGTATGCTGTATAGGCCCAATACTATAGTTTTAATAACCCAATTGGTGGACTTCTTCTCCTTGACCGATTTTGCTTCTCCGATTGGCCCACTTTCGATTGTGTCTGCTTTTCAAAATTTTCTTGCCCCTTTACGTGCCCTAATATTTTTTAGACAGCCGTCGAATCCTTCAATCCCTTGGAGATGCGACGAACGGAAAATTGGTTATGGCTACTTGACGAGATCATCCATGATCTCTGCTAATTGACGAGGTCGGACATCGCTTCCCCAATCGAATTAGGTTTGTTTTAATTCGGCGCAACAGAAAGATTGGGTTCAAAAGCGTTCATCTAAGAATTCTTCTTTTCTTTGTCAGATTTTGAAGGATTAGATAGCAACGCAGTCTTACAAAAACAACTTCAAGAACATCAAGTCAATGATATCAAGTCAGTCAATTAATCTTGAAACATGATTTTATTATTTCAATTTGAGCAAGACAAATTTTTACTGAAAAATTGAATCTTGAATCTGCTCTTGATGGTAAATCAAATAAGGTCAAATGAGTTTTTTTTTTTTTTTTTAATTTCTTCTGATCTGTATGATACATGGATTTAGATGACAATGTTCTTCACCCAAAAATTGGTTTATTCTCTGAATCTGATTCTGGTGCTTCTGAAGTTGTTGGTCAGCTGTTAATCTGTTATAGACAACCAAAAAGCCTATTAATTTTTACAGTTCTGTTAAAGCTGTTAAAGTTTAATGCTTTTTGAGCATGAAATAAAGGAAATTTATAATGAAATATGTTTGTAGGTGATTCTGAAGATGATGAAAAGGAGCTAGAACATTATTCTTTGCAACAGAAACTTGATAACGAGCTTATAAAACTTGACAAAAGGCTTGAACAAAAGGAGGTACATTTTGTTATATTATAGTTACATACTTATGAATATATGTATTAAATGTGTAGTAATAATTCAACACTGCTGCTGATTAATTTTCGATAAAATCTTTTTAGGCTGAAATGAAACGAGTGGCTGGTGGTGATACCTCTGTTCTTAAGCTACATTATGGTAAAAAAGTTCAAGACTTGGAACATGAAACTATACTTTGCAGGTTTTTGCGCATCTTTAATTATATAAAATTTAATTATAAGAAGTAACATTATTAAATTGTTTTTCTGATTGACAGAAAGAGATTGAACAACTTAGGTGCAATCTTGCAAATACTTATTCCACATCTGATGACAAAACTCAAAAATTATGAAGGAAGCCCTAATTCGTTGTAGCCTCTGACTAATTATGGATGGTACATTTTCCCCTTATTTAATAACTCATCAGCTCATTTTGGTACATGATTGAAGGCACAACCCTAATTCAGGTAATTTCTTTCTTTTCTTCAAATCGTATTGTGTTCTTGCAGGATTGCTCAAAATATGACTCAAAGTCAACTCATCAGCCATTCTCAAACAAGCTTTATCAACTTTAAAAAATCACAAACGATTTATCATGAACTGATTTCACAATCGGGCATTATGCTGGGGAGGTATGTATATGTTCATATCTTTAAAATAAATATGTTGTCTATATTAAAATATTTGAATATCTTCAGGTGCAATATGAATCTGATAAATTGTTGTACCTTAACCATAATAACCACCATTAACCATAACCCTAAGGGCCACGTCTAAAAAATTTATGCTATTTTAATGATAATCTAATTCATGGAATAAATTGATTAGAATGTCTTCACAATTAAAAAACAGACTTTGGAGGACTGTTTGACCCGTTTTCTTTTGATACTTTTCCATATTCTAAAGGTTACTTTTCAGAGTTGATTAATTTTGAGTTTATAAATTGTTAGAAATATATGGTGAAGAGGCTACATCAACATATTTTTGACATACAATGCAGTCTACATAAAGACAATATGATTTAATTTTTGTAGCGCATATATAAGATTTCTAACTAATTTCCTGTATATGCCATATTTTGATGAAATAATAGGAACTCAAGAGCTTAGGGCCTCAACTTTATTCAGCAACATAATATTGTGAAAAATCTTATCAGCATGGTAATTTTTTTTTGTAAGAATCATCTTATTGTTTACTTTTTAACTTGAGAGCTTAATCTTATATTCAATTGTAGATCGATAAATTGTTTTGAAACATAAAGCTCTGGCTTTTTAATTCACACTTAGCTTTTTGTAGTTAACAAACTATAGTTCTTGAGACATGGATTTTGCAAAAGAGTGGTTTTAGAAAGAAAAAAAAAGGTGCAAAAAGTGCTCATTCTTAAAAGAGTAAATTACACAGATAGTCCCTGAGGTTTCACCCGAGTTTTGAATTTGCTCCCTAAGGTGGATGTCTGTTAAAAAAAGCTGTTAACTTATATCAAATACCTAAAATACCCTTTTTACATTTTATTTATTTTTTATTTCTCACTGGAGATAGCATAGATCCGGCCACCTCCTGCAACGTGGTGGTCTTCTTCTCCGGCACACACCACCGTTGGCCACCAGACACCTTTAAAACCACCCCTCTGCAGCTCTACACTTAATGGAAGCAGAAACAAACACCGACCACCTTCGTCCTCTTCCCCTTAAAAGTGCTGGTTCCCCGGAAAAAGGGTGGCCACCGGAGAAGATGGTGGTTGCCACGGAGATGGTGGTCGGTTTCCCCATCTGAGTTTTTTTTTTTCAAACAGATAATCAATCTCGTGGTATTGAATTCGAATTTCAACAATGAAACAACCCATCATACGAACTTCTTAGCTCCGGTGAAAATTTCTTCAGTCAAAAATCAGTTGAAATAAGGTGTTCATCCGGCGGTTTGGTTCTTGATTTCATTCAACCAAAAGATTAGGGAGCCTAGATCCATAAAGATGGAGAGAGGTAGAGCAGACGAAAGAGAAGAAAAAGGGTGGTGCGAATCTGAATTAGGGGAAAGATGAGGTTGCAGGGGTGGTACGATGGTGTTTTTTGCACAGTTAGGGTTCTCAATGTGGTGGTTTGGATGGAGTTAGGAATGTGGTAGAGAGATGGCGGAGGTGGAAGGATTGTGTAGAAATGGTGTTGTTGCAGTAGGTGTCGTCGGAGATGTCGCCGGAGATGGTGTCGGCTGAGATGGAGGAAAAACACAAGGGCGGTGGCTTTTCCGGCTTGAAACAGATTCAAGTATTTGACATTTTCTTCAATAGTATATTTCAAAATTTTCTTCTCTTGTGATTTATGTTGTAAAAGTTTGACCAAGGCATATCAAATCAAGAAAAGCCAGATGAATATTTAGGCAATTTAAAGAAATTGTTGATCTGGAAGAAATAAAAGAAAAGCTGCGTGGATTTTTGATTGTGTGCAGCTCAAGTGTATTTGCAACTTGCAAGGCATGTATTGGAGAAGGAACAAAAATGTTAAAAGGGTATTTTAGTCATTTGATATAAGTTAACAGCCTTTTTTAACAGACATCCACCTTAGGGACCAAAACCGATATCAAGTCCGATAGTTAGTGACCATCGGTGTAATTTCTGAAACTTAGGAATCAAATTCAAAACTCAGGTGATACCACAGGGACTATCCGTGTAATATACTCTTCTTAAAAAAGTGATGGTGGTCAATTTGCATTGATAAACGAAATACAAACCCATAAGTGACTATGAAGAAAGAGCAGATTGATAACAGTGGGCCTCTTGAGAGTTGAGATGTGTATATGATTAATCTTGAGTGAATATAAATTATAATTTTGCTCCTCTTATTTCTCCTTTTAAGTAAATATCCAATGAAAATATCTTTCTCAATATCAATTTTAAGTCCACACTATATAATAAAGACATAAATGTTACCATGGTAATTACAAAGTTACATATAAGGGGCTACACCAAATTTCTATTTAAAGATAAACGTTGTATACAAAGTTTTATTTCGTTTTTGATTTACTTTTACGGACTATTCATGTATATTCATTATTTCAATAAAAATTGATTATATGATTTCCTACGTTAATCTCATTTTTATGCATTCTACATCTCATGAACAAAATCATCATCGGTCCTGCAGCATATCTTGAAGTTAAAGATCGGCGCTCCGGTAATGTGTGTGCGGAATATTGATCAGAAAGCTGGATTGTGCAACGGAACGAGACTTCAGATATTACGAATGGGGGTAAATATAATCGAGGGTAAAATCATATCTGGCGGCAAGGTGGGTACAATTTGCGCTATCCCTCGAATGGTTATTATTCCTTCCGACAACAAGATGCCTTTCAAATTGAATCTGAGGCAATTTCCTGTTCACGTATGCTTTGCTATGACCATTAATAAAAGTCAAGGTCAGACGTTGTCTCAAGTTGGTTTGTTCCTGCAAAAATCGGTATTCTCACATGGCCAACTTTATGTAGCTGTATCTCGAGTTAAGAACAAGAACGGATTGAAGGTCATTTGTTGTGACAAAGATGGCAATTACACTAATTCAACAGCAAATGTCGTTTACAAAGAAGTCTTATTTCATTTGTAAATTTTATGTAACCTTTCTTCATGTATCGAATTTTGTACAAAATCATTATTACAGCTATCGATTATTATGTCATTTTTAAAATTATTAATCTTTGTTGGTATTTTTCTACATAATAAATCTTGAAGCATCCCCGCCCATCGGGCGGGTTATGAAGCTAGTATGGTAATATGTATTTAGCCATTTTCAGAAGATTTGGTAATAGGGGTGAGCATTTGGACCGAAAAAATCGAACCGAACTGAAAACCGACCGAAATCGAACCGAAACCGATAACATGTTATCGTTCGGTTTCGGTTTAGAAAATTCATCGTTTTCGGTTTCGGTTCGGTTTTCGAATAAGAATGAGCAATTGGCCTAAAAAACCGAACCGAAACCAGACCGGACCGCAACTGAACCAAAACCGATAACATGTAAGCGGTTAGGTTTTGAAAATTTACCGTTTTTGGTTTTGGCTCTATCGGTTTCGGTTTGGTTCGGTTCAGTGTTTGGACCGCGCTCACCCCTATTTGGTAGTATTGTTATGGTCATACGTAGAGATGGGCAGAAAAAATCGGTTCGAAAACAGGATTCGAACCGGTTTGGTCAAGATTATTGTGTATCGGATCGAGTCAACTCGGAAACTGGTGGTTTAGACGGATAGTGATCTTGTGGGTCAAACCGGTATCAAAACCGCTTTAAGAGTATGACCATTACTCCGTTAGAACGGATTTACATACATCGTGATTTTGTATTTTAATCACATACATACCAAAGAAGACGGATGTCGTTTTTCCTTGTAGTTAAAAGTTGACAGCTCAACATAGCTTATGCTAATGATCAAGTTTCGGTCATTACTTAATATACTTATTTTAGTTTACTGTAGTCGTCAACTTAAAAAGACTAGCTTTTAACACATAGTATTGGTGTTTCATATATAAACAACAGCATATAGTAACTGACTAACTGTAGAAACTAGTCATAAGGATGACTATGACAAAATATTGAATATGGAGCCCCCAATTTTTTATACCCTTATTTATTGTTAAACCCATAATTTTTAAAACCTTATTTATCTCCTCTTCTTCTCGACAATGCGGCTATGTGGGATGTGATTATGTGAACGCCTGAGATAATCTTTAATATTCATGGTCCGATTTCTTAACTCTTAAGTTCATAATTTTACTTTTTGTTGTTAATGTTTTGAATTTCTTTAATTATATTGTAGTTTGATTTTTAAATCATTTATAAAATTATATTTTTGGCATTTTAACTCAATGAGTTAAAAAAATTTATGTTAGGGGGCAGAAAAAGGAAAAAAAAAGAAAAAGAAATATGAGCTAGAAAAACCCGGTTTGGTTATATTAATTAGTATTTCCAAGAAATAGATAGATTAAATTAGGATAGGCCCCAAAATCACCGAGGGTAAGAAAAAGTAAATGCAACATGAAGTTCATGATTTCCATTTAATTAAATGCATCTTCAACTTCTACCATACAAAGCAAGGTTGCATCTTCTTTGTACGGTTGAAGATGGATTAGTATAACGTTTGCTACATTAGTTTCAACTCTCTTTGTATTGACTAATTACAAATAAGATTATATATATCTTTTTTTGACATATATTGGTGACCCAAATTTTCAGTATCTATTACCTTTGACTTTCGATAATTTGACCTTTTTCTCAACCAAATTAGCTGTCTTTTGAAGCAGGTCAATGGTCAGATCTCAGATTCTATATATTCAGTTTCATATTATACCATAACCGAAAAGCTAATTATTAATTTTTTTCGTAAATTAGATTAAAAACAAAAACTAATTTTAGCTCATTTTCTGAGAAATTATACAAATAGTAAAACAGCGCCAGAAATTATTAAAGGTCCTGGCAATATGACGGAACGACGCCGTACTCCACCTCCACACCATAACTAAATTTGGAGGAAACAGCTGACGCCGCCGTGAACAACCACCTATCCGCATCGGAATCTGTAGATTCCGTCCGCTTAGCAAACCGGCCTTTGATACGCGGCCGTGTTTCGGCATACGCCTTTCGCGATGCGTATCGGATTGTCTTCTCGAACTTTCTGTTCTTCCTCTTCTCTCTGTATCTCATAACCCTAGCTTCCCTTTCTATACCGGACAATTGTGTTGGTGGTTGACTTACGTTGACTCCGTTCAATTCACCTCCGCTGTTCACCTGTAGCACGAACGGATGAGAAATTTCTGACATTGAGTTTCCGTCTGGTACGATTCCGGCATCAATTGAAGACGAAGATACCTGAAATTGTTTGAGATTTCGATATAAACATTCTACTCTAAACTGATGAATTTGAAATTTAGGTTTGATTATGAGGATTAGATGATTACACTATGGCTGAGCGATTGAGATAGATAACTGCTTTTGTTGTAAGAATTGATATTAGATCTGGTGAAATCGATCTCGTATGAACGACGCTGAACGATTTCCGGCGGTGGAAAATGTTTAGCCGGTGGCGTTGTTTGAAACGGAACCACACTGTCGTTAACTGAATCGTGAAAGTGGCTTTGAAGCTTTGCGTCTGTCGGAACTGGAAAATCGAAATCCAGGAGGCTATCGGATTCTGGAAATAACATTTCGATTGATTTCATATCCGCCGGAGACGTGTCACAAGGAAATTTAATGTCGATATCGATTGTATCAGCTGGAATTCCCCAATCAATACCAATTTCGTCATCGTTTGTTACAGAACTGATCATATCGTCGCTTCTGCTTCCGTTTCCATTACCGGTGCTAGGCTCAAGGAAACAACAAGCAGATGATTTGACCAATACATCGGCACAATCGTAGAATGGAACCACCGGAATTCGATCATGCCGGCGAGAAAGTGGATTCGCCGAATGAATATCTCTGTCGCAAGTGACACATAACGCGGCAGCGTCAGCCTTACATGTGACACTCGCCGGAGCTTGCTCACATACCTCACACATCCACACACGCTCATGCCGTGTGTGGCCATGCATCTTCACATCACACGCAAGACACAAGAACAACGAGTCCTTGCGGCAGAACAGCAACGCCACGGCGGTTTTGCACGAATCACACAATTTCGCCGCCGGTTTCCACCCTACCGGAAAATACTTGACACCGCCACCGCTGCTTTCTACCATCCTCATATCTTCGATTTGACTCACTTGATCTTTAGAAACTTCGATTGCATTGATCAACAGGAAGGGGGTGAATGTGTCTATGTATATCTCATCTAGGTTAGGATTTGAAGGCGCTGACGAGTACAGTGATGACACGTGGATGCATAATAGCCTTTAAAAAGATTTGATGATCAGATTAAATAAGATTTTTTTAAGTTGTCATGTGTCTGTCCTGACGAGCTAGGGCCCATATGAGACTGACAGCTGTTTTGATGAAATCTTGGTAAAACTAACTACTTATTTTTTGAGAAAATAATAAATATTTAAAAGTTTGCGAGAGTTTGATTGAATCAAGAGAAATGGTACCCATATCACCATATGAGCCATATCTATCAAATTTTTCTATTTATCTAAGTTAAAATATAAGCTCACAGAAAAGAATTAAATCCTTTTACGTATTAAAAGACTATAATGATGAAGTTAGAACATCTAATAAAAAGCAATTTTCTTTCTTTAAAGAAAAACTCTAAATGTGCTTAACTTATTAACTCATAAGTGTTTTTAATTGGCTATAAGTTGAATAAGAAGTATGTATTCGTGTTTCACAATCAATTTGCAGATTCATATAATATTTATAAGTTAATATATCTACATTTATATAAATTAAAAAAATTATTCATGAAAAACTATGAAATATTATTGGAGGTAATATAACATCTATTATTAAATACAAAAAGTTGGATAGTGATGTGGGCCACTTGCTAGATCACGAGTCTTGACCCTATCTTCTTTCTACTTCAATCTTTTCTGCTTTTTACTTTCCACTAAAAGTAACTCTTGAAAATAAAATAAAGACTACAGGTGTTGGTTTCCTCATTTAGTCATCAACTTCTTTTAAATTAGCATGGTCGACTTAATTTTAAATTTTTTTTAAAGGCGCATGGTCAACTTAATTAGTATACTAATGAGGAGTAATAACTATTTAGCTATCGTGTCATAATTAGTAGGACCCTTTCAAAGGGATTGACTATTTGCACACTCTAATCTACTATTTGGCACCCCAAAAATTTAATAATATTTATATATTTTCCATTATACCTTACCGATAACCACCACCTTTACCAACTCACTCGCATCGGAATCAGCCGACCACCGCCCCTGCTTACTCTACCATTCACTCCGCCGTCCCCAACATACTTCGCCGCATTCCACCTCCACCAACTAACTCCTCCGCTAACTCCGCCACCACCATTGAATTTTCCGCTCACCACCACCACCATTGTCGACCACCGGTTTTAAGTGTAAAAAGAAGTGAATAATCATGTTAATTAATCTTTTTGTGATCTTAGTTTTCAAATTTTAACTTTAGTTGGAGTATTTATTTGGTATAAAGGGGTGTCTAAATAGTATGACCCAACATAATAATTTGGTTGCTACAAAATGTTCAAAGAAGTGATTGTGTTAATATTTTTAAAATTTTAAATTCTTTTTTCTTTTAACATCTTAATTGTCTTTTTAAGATAAATTTTTTATATTCGTATATAAATTGTTTACTTGCAACGAGTTATTATAATAGAAATGGTATATGAATGTTATAAAGAGTAACTATTAAAATAGATACAGTCTCCAATCCAAAGTAAGTGACATATTTATATTGTTTGTTGCATCAAAATAAGTAAATCAGTTTAATAATTTACCTTATATAGTATATAAATTGTAGGAAACATTCCAACTAACTTTCAGTTTAATTTGATTTTTATTTTATTCTTTTCTCTCAAATATTATAAAACCAACAATATATTAATTAATTTGAATATTTATAGAATTTGAATGGATGTTTTGACCATTATAAATGTCAAAATGAGAAAAAATGTAGGAAAAAAGATACTATTACTCTTTAAAATTAAAGCTCGCATGTTTTGGTTATTGTTCTTGAAGTTTTTAATGATTTTCCTTGTTTTACAGTACCCATCCTTAGATACAGTCTCCAATCCAAAGTAAGTGACATATTTATATTGTTCTTTGAACATTTTGTAGCAACCAAATTATTATGTTGGGTCCTACTATTTAGACACCCCTTTATACCAAATAAACACTCCAACTAAAGTTAAAATTTGAAAACTAAGATCACAAAAAGATTAATTAACATGATTATTCACTTCTTTTTACACTTAAAACCGGTGGTCGACAATGGTGGTGGTGGTGAGCGGAAAATTCAATGGTGGTGGCGGAGTTAGCGGAGGAGTTAGTTGGTGGAGGTGGAATGAGCGGCGGAGTATGTTGGTGATGGCGGAGTGAATGGTAGAGTAAGCAGCGGCGGTGGTCGGCTGATTCCGATGCGAGTGAGTTGGTAAAGGTGGTGGTTAGCGGCAAAGTATAATGGAAACTATATAAATATTATTAAATTTTTCGGGTGTCCAAATAGTAGATTAGGATATGCAAATAGTCAATCCCATTACGTTTCCGAACATAATACCCTAAAAGAGCTGAAACTTATAATAAATTAAAATTATCGACAACAAAAAAAATCTTATTTGGTTACATCTTAAAAACGAGAACGTGGTGTTGGATATCATGATGGCAGCTAATGCCCCACCATTGTATGAGAAGCTGCCAAAGCTACTCCTCGTTTTCGAAGAGTATATCAGTTAAGGCCAACAAGGTCGGCCGATTAAAATGACAACTCACACAAGTCATTTTCCCATTATAAATGACGATTTATGAATTTTAGCCTTTCTTCCATGATCATCGTTTTACTAAAGTGAAATGTTAGACTGGTAAAACAAATAGTGATATTTTTTCCTTGAGTTATTTTTTCCTAAAGTTTTTGTTAAATAGTTAGATTATATGTATTTATCCCTTGTATTTACACTATATAATATAGGATCTTTTGAGTATATATGGTAAATATGTAACTTTATATATTAGCATCAATAAAACGTACAATCTAAGAGTATTTCCAAATTTTACTGACAATATAAGACTTTTGCAAATAAAAGAAATTCGTATACATAATTTTGTTACCATTAAACAATAACTACTACTCATGTAATACACACAAAACCCTCTATCCAATAGGCGACACCACCACTGTCAAACCACTGGAGAGATCACAACCTTGCTTTCCTCCAACGACCCTTATACTATATGAGATTGGATTAAAATAAATCAAATTAATCTAAAACAGAATTTCTTGATTTCCGAATTTCGGATACCGGATTCAGATATCCGATATTAGTATACCGAATACGGATAGTAAAAATCTATTATCCGAAAATTGGATTTCCAAAAATCCGGATATCTAGTTTTAAGCACCTACTTGTAGATATTAGATAAATGGGCATGTGAAGTCAAGAAAAAGTCATCAGGCTTCGTTCGCATTTTATATTATTCTTTTTTTCAATGACAGTAAAATTTTATAAAATAAGAAACAAATAACTAGTAAGAAACTAGCAAACAAAACAAAGATAAGCTACATGGAAAAAACTAAATAAAGAGAGCAAAACCAACTACTCCAAACTAGCTTACATTTAAGTTTCTTCTTAGATTTGATCAAAAATAAAAAGAAGCAAAACCTTGAATCAATATAAACATCTATCAATTGATTCTTTCTTTTTATCAAAGACCAAAGCCTCCCTGGACTTCTATTCTTACATAGAAAATATAGATAATCAAATTAAAAATATAAAGCTTATCTCCAACATACGGAGGGGTAAAATGAAAAATAAATTATCTCTTGATATAAATTTTTTCTATATGAATAAAAATTGTTTTATATGAATCAGCTTCATTAATATTTCCCCATGAACGAATACAAGACAAAGAGGCAAAGTAAATTATCTGAATATAAAGGGGCAGTTGTGTTTAGTTACAATATTGTAGGGGGTATAATCGAAATATTATACGAAGTATGTCATATTTTTTAGGGATAATTTCATATACGTCCTTGCAAACTTTCAATATTACGTATATATCCTTATAAATTTTATTATTACATACATATCCTTCCAAAACTTCAAAATTCTCACATATATCCTTTTCCCCTAATGTAATGATATACAAATCTTTTAAAAATTATAAAACATAAATCTTAATCCAGAGTAATGGTAAAATAGTATTAAATTTTAAGTCTAATTTTACGTCTAGTTTAGATTATGATATATGTTCTTTAAATTTAAATAATATAAATATTATTAAAATTATGTAAAAGGATATATATGAGAATTTTGAGGTTTTGAAAGGATATATACATAATAATGAAGTTTGCAAGAATATATACGTAATATTGCAAGTTTGCAAGGACGTAGATGAAATTAACCCTATTTTTTACAAGTATTTTGGGCTGCACAATCCTGACGCACTACATGACGTATAAAAAGCCCGAGAAATATCATATTATAGATCTGAAATGGGACGGTGGCTCGGCGTTGTATGGTACCCCTTTTTTTATGCGTATATAAACGAGTACGTGGGACTGGTGGGGGTCGACACAACAATAAGTTGAACGATATATTGTTATTTTTTAATATATTAAAATGCTAGGTTTTAATAATCAAAGTTTAATATTTATAAAAGTTGATTTTAAGTTTTCGAACAAAGACAATTGAGTGTTAAATGATTTAAGGGTTTGAATGATTAAAATTATATATGAAAATAATTTTGAATGTAATAACTTTTCTTACAAGTATTTGATTGCTTAATTATTTAACATATTTTCAAGATTTAATTATTCAACATATATTTTAAGATGTAACGATTGAACAATTTTTTGATCTCTCATTCAACATAATTGTCATTTAGAAGAGTTAAATAAACTCACTGAATGTTAAATGATTTTATTAAAATGCAAACAAACCACATCTATTCATATAATCATTCAGACTGTAACATAAATTACTATTTTAGAAACAACTGTTGATTCAATTTAAACATAACAGGGATTTAATCATCATGATCATCATCAATTTACACTATAATTGATAGAAAACTTACTTGACGGTAGAACCGATTGAAGATTAGGGTTGGATGATGAAGCCATACCATTAGGATTGATCCAATTCTAGTAGTAATGTCAATAATCCGATGGAGGGATTTCTCACAATTGATTTTAGTGTTTATTGTGTGAGTACGCAATATTGACAAGATACCAGAAAATCCACAATCCCTGATGATTATATTTGATATGGCAGTTACTTCCATCAAGTAACTGTCATTTGGTAATTAGGGTATAATATGTCATTAAGGCATAGTTAAGGGTTCAAATGGTCAAGGCCACATTAGTAAAGGGAATATTCTAACATTCTCCCACTTGGCCGTAGAACCTTTTATATTTGTACAAAACCTGAGAAATTATATTGGCCAATTACAAGTTTATATAAATAATCATAATTCCATAATAGAACCAAAGCAAAAGGAAACAGCCACACGTGTCACGTTTGACACGGGACCCCCATCCATTATAACATTGGCACTAATGTGAAATATATGATTTCAATAAACCAAAATGACAAAAATAATGTGGAAATAAGTTTGTCTATAATGAAACATAAGTGTACACAGTTAAAAGTAAATTTAGACAAACAAGACATTATAGTGAAGGATATCATCTTAAAGCGTTTGTTTTGAAATTAAACGTTAACATGAAATAGTGCACTAACTACAACATTATGTAAGGTCTCGACGGAAACCCATATTAGAAACGTGAGTTGTAAACACTTTGGGTGGTAGACCTTTTTGTTAGCGGATCCGCAAGCATTTCATGAGTTCTAATGTGCTCGATACATATACGTTGTTCCTCCACTCTTTCACGTACGAATAAGTACTTTGTATCGAGGTATAAACCAGCTCCAGTTGAACTATTATTGACGAGAAGCTCACAGCTGCGCTATTATCGCAATAAATCTTTAATGGCCTTGATATGGAATTAACAACTTTGAGTCCAGTGATCAAATTTTTCAACAACATTGCATGGCATGTTGCATTATAAACTGCAACATACTCAGCCATCATAGTTGAGGTTGTCGTTAGCTCCTGTTTATGACTCTTCCAAGAAACAGGCCCACCTGATAGCATGAATATATATCCCGAAGTTGACTTACTAGTGTCTTTGCATTTCGCAAAGACTGAATCCGAGTATCCAATAATTTCAAGGATGTCGGATCTAGTGTAAGTTAATTTGTACTCCTTTGTTCCTTGTAAATATCGCAATACTTTCTTAGCAGCTTTCCAGTGATGTAGGCCAGGATTAGATTGAAACCTGCCTAACATGCCGCATATATAAGCGATATCTGGTCGAGTACAAACTTGAGCATACGTTAAGCTTCCTACTACAGAAGCATAAGGAATTAGTCTCATTTCCTCAAGTTCAACCTCAGTTTTCGGACATTGATGTGACCCGAAAACATCACCCTTAATTACGGGAGCGACTGTGGGCGAGCAATGTTGCATATTGAACCTATTGAGTACACGTTCAATATATGCCTTTTGGGATAATCCTAATGTCCCATTGGCTCGATCTCGGTGAATTTCAATTCCAATAACATACGAAGCTTCACCGAGATCTTTCATGTCAAAGTTTCTAGAGAGAAAACGTTTTGACTCATGCAACAAATCAATATTATTACTTGCTAAAAGAATATCATCAACATAAAGCACAAGTATAATAAAATTGCTCCCACTCATCTTGAGGTATACACACTGATCTACTTGATTCTTGATAAAGTTGTACTTCTTCATCACTTCAACAAATTTTAAATACCATTGACGGGATGCTTGCTTAAGCCCATAAATTGATTTCTTGAGTTTACAAACTAGATGTTCTTGGCCTTTAGATTTAAAACCTTGTGGTTGGGCCATAAACACATCTTCATGTAAATCTCCATTAAGAAATGCTGTTTTGACGTCCATTTGATGTAACTTTAAGTCAAAATGAGCTACAAGAGCCATTACGATCCTTAGGGAGTCTTTTCTCGATACAGGAGAAAATGTTTCTTTATAATCAATACCCTCCTTTTGAGTGTACCCTTTCGCGACCAAACGAGCTTTGTATCTTTCAACACATCCATTTGGGTCAAGTTTGGTTTTGAAAACCCATTTGCGTCCAACGGGTTTTGCACCCTTTGGTAATTCAGCAAGTTCCCAAACGTTGTTTTTGCTCATTGAATTCAGCTCATCTTCCATTGCTTCCCTCCAATGAGCTGATTGGTCACAAGTAATGGCATCCTCATATGTTACGGGATCATTGAATTTTCCTAAGTCGAAATCGGACTCATTCAAATAGGTATAGTAATCGTCAAAGTTTGTGGGCTGCCTTTGTCGTTGTGACCTATGCAATGGCTGTTGAGTTTCTTGTGGTTCAACATTAGTTATATCGTTAGGTTCATTTTCCTCGACATTATTAGGATGATGATCTTGAGTAATTAAGTGATCATTCGAGGTGTCAAGTGGCGTGTTAATCGGGATGGGTACTTGAATTCTTGGTGTCTCATCCCGGGCCTCTTGTAATTCAATGTTTCTAAATGAACCACTTCCACTGTTGTTAACATTTTCAAGAAACTCTGCATGGGGTGTCTCAACGATTCTGGTACTATGAGATGGGAAATAAAATCGGTAACCCTTTGATCGTTCTGGGTATCCAATGAAATAGCAACTAACGGTTTTTAAGTCCATTTTTCGTGATTGAGGATTGTGTAACTTAGCTTCAGCTGGACATCCCCAAACGCGTAAATATCGTAAGCTAGGTTTCCTTCCTGTCCAAATTTCATATGGCGTCTTTGGAACAGATTTTGAAGGAACTCTGTTAAGGATGTGAACAGCCGTTTTCAATGCCTTAGTCCAAAGGAATTCAGGAAGTTTTGAATTTGCCAACATACTACGAACCATGTCCATAAGGGTGCGATTTCTCCTCTCAGCTACACCATTTTGCTGAGGGGTACCCGGCATGGTATATTGGTTAATAATCCCATGATCTTTGCAAAAGTAAAAGAAAGATCCATGAGCTTGACCAACATCAGTATGTCTACCATAATATTCACCTCCCCTATCCGATCTCACCACTTTAATCTTTCGGTCAAGTTGATTCTCAACTTCCGCTTTAAAAGTTTTAAACATTTCAAGTGATTCGGATTTTTCATTTATTAAGAATAGGTACATGTAACGTGAGTAATCGTCAATGAAGGTAATGAATGATTTATGACCACCAATTCCCGAAGGAAAAGGTCCACATATGTCGGTATGGATTAGTTCTAATAATCCGGTACTTCGTGTGACACCTTTCTTATTTCCTTTCGTCATTTTTCCCTTTATACATTCTACACATTTTTCAAAATCGGAGAAATCAAGATGAGGTAGAACTTCATCTTTCACAAGTCTAGTCATTCTGTCTCGTGAAATATGGCCTAAACGTTGATGCCATAACATTGATGAGGTTTCTAGATCTTGTTTTCTCCTATTTTGATTCAAATTCTCATTAACGTTAAATGATAATAAAGATTCCGAAAATTGATTATCTAAACATAACTTAAAGAGGTTTCCCTCAAGACAACCATTTCCAACAACACGGGAATTTAAAATAATATATACTTTATTGTATCCAAACGTAAATACAAAGTCATCAATAATTAGTTTAGATACAGATATTAAGTTCCGAGTCATGCTCGGTACATACAGAGTTCCATAAAGATTTAAACAATAGCCACCCTCCAATATTAATGGAAGAGTCCCTACAGCTTCTACATTTAAATCAACTCCATTCCCGACTTTAACCGTTCGTTGGTTTCTTTCCAATCTCCGGATTGTACGGAATCCCTGTAAAGAATTAGTAATGTATACCATGGATCCAGAGTCAATCCACCATGAATTAATAGGGACATTAATATTAAAAGATTCATTAATCATAAAAGATTCAAATATACCTTTCTTTGCTAGCCATTCCTTGTGATGAGGTTAGTAGGGATTACCCCCCAAAACCTAAATGATGGGCTTTTATGCTCACGAGCCCACGTCACAATTGATCCACTACTAATGATGGCTCACGTCACAATTCCGATGACCGCCCGTCATGACTGCCTGTCAAGTCACGACCGCCTGTCAAGTCACGACCGCCTGTCAAGTCACGACCGCCTGTCAAGTCATTAGAGTCGTGGACGTCTTCATGACTGCTTTATGGCAGTCATAATAGTAAGGCGTTACACGATCATTGACATCCTTATAATGGCGCTTCATGACGGCTTTATTGCAGTCATAATGGGCCAACGTTCCATATACCTGAGACTGGCCATATAAATACATGGCCTAACTCATTGTCGAAGCCACACACTGGGACAGATAAAAGAAGCCTAAAACACAGAGTTAACACACTCTCACTTTCACCTTCGCACTCAATCTTGATCACCCTAGGTTCGCCAAGAACTTGTTGGGTCTGCACTGTGATCATCACAGGAGATCCAAGGTTGACGTCGCCTATTCTTTGTGTTTGACAATCGTTGCTCGAACACCTTGGATTTTGGACAGTCCTTTTGAGTATGCCCGTTCTTATGGCAAAATTTGCATTTTGGACCACCTTTGAATGAGTTAGTACTTGCACCCGTTTTCTGGACTTTATTTTGAGTGGAATTATCTCCACTTAAACCTTTTCCCTTCCATGAGCCCTTTCTCTTATTGAGGTTAGTGGTAGCAACATGAGCGACATCGGGTTTTTCAACTTTGAGGCGTTCTTCCTCTTGCACACACATGGCAATCAGTTCGCTCATTTTCCATTTCTCCTTTTGTGTATTATAATTGATCTTGAAAGGACCAAATTGAGTAGGGAGAGATGTCATAATAAAATGAACTAAGAAACCTTCACTGATTTCCATGTCCATGCTTTTCAGTTTATTTGTCATATCGCTCATCATCATAATATGCTCACGTACACCAGTAACCCCATCATATTTGGTAGTCAACATTTTGAGAATCAAGGTACTTGCATGGGCTTTTGAAGTCCCTTTAAATTGTTCCTCTACGGAGTTTAAGTACTCCTTTGCATTCTCAGAGTCAAGAATGGCTCCTCGAATTGCAACTGATATGTAGTTCTTAATAATCATGAGAGACATACGGTTAGATCGTTCCCACTGTTCATAAGCACGTTTTTCATCTGATGTACTATTATCAGTAAGTGCAGCGGGAGGATCAATACGAAGTGCATGATCGAGGTCCATTACTCCGAGAGTGAGTTTCAGTTGATCTCTCCATGTTGAGAAGTTAGTACCAGTTAAAGGTTCAATTCCGGACAAGTAACCCGTATTGGAAGTTGAGGTAGATTCTGTCATAGTGTGAAAATTAAATGTATGCTCAGCTAAAATATAAGAATTAATGGGATATATATGTAAGTCAAATTAAGCATATCAGTATAAATGTAAACCTATCATTAAACACCAAAATAATAGGTATATAAGATGTTGTGCCTAATTGTCAACCTCACGTTGGTTTAGTTGACAATTAAACCATTAATCATCTTTAACTAGACTAAGCATGCAATTGTATCACGTATCACCATTGGGCAGAAACATACTTATGCTAATTATGCTTATCTATATTTTGA
This sequence comes from Calendula officinalis, assembly GCA_963853835.1. Taxonomy (NCBI): domain Eukaryota; kingdom Viridiplantae; phylum Streptophyta; class Magnoliopsida; order Asterales; family Asteraceae; genus Calendula; species Calendula officinalis. Next base: position 75,314,669 of record OY970828.1, read on the forward strand.
ACCAATTGCATAAATGATGCTATAACCATCCAAATTGTACAAATAATGCTGTTTTTGAGGGTTTTGCAAAAATAATGCTATCCCCTAGTGCCACACCCGGATCCCATTCCTTCCCCTAGTACCACACCCGGATCCCACTTAAGCCTGCACACTCGTCTGTACCCTTCTGTCCTTGCGTACTTTCATGTACGAACCCCTAGTAGTACACCCGGATCCCCTTGGGGTAACCCCGAGTGCCACGCCCGGATCCCCTTGGGGTATCCCCGAGTGGCAGGCCCGGATCCCCTTGGGGTATCCCCACTTGGCACGCCCGGATCCTGCTCGATACAGTCCTATATATTACTACTACGACGTACTTCACTTTTTATTATTACACGCATTTACCAAAACACTTCCTGTACCCCATTTCTTAAATAAAGTAGCATTTTTTATTACGATGTGGCGAAGTCAAAAAGCCTTAATCTATGAACTTAACCTACAGCTTGAGATGTTAGACGAGAGAGTTGACCTAATGCGTGAACAAGCTCGAGCCCGTGAGCTTCGACTTATCATGGAAGAGATGCAACGTACTCTTCATGAAATGGATAACCTGGCTTATGAAGGGGCGCTGGAGGAGGAGTCGGATATGCGACGTACTAGGGAAATGCCTCCACCGACATTACATGTTGTGGAGCAGCAAACTCAAAACTCCTCAATAGGTATTGAACAACCAGACACAATTGACTTGGTTGAGGAGTATGGTTGGGCCAGGAGTGTGGAGGAATTTTACTTGAACGGGGATAGGCGCGGGAATGAAACCTTTTGCTATATTGTATTCTTAGGTCATACGCAGGTACCTAGGGAGTTTTGGAGTACCCTGTTAGATGAAAATTCCAGCTCTGTATTGTTCCGTGCGGTACGTATTTTAATTATGTTATTATCCATATTTTTCAATAAAATCTCAAAGGTAAAAATAATTGTATATTTATTACAGCATATAGATTGTTGGGTTAGAAGATGGATGCGTTATCGGTGGTATGTTGGCTATAAAACTGGAGAATATAAGCGATGGACAATAATGCCTACCAAGTTTGAGTCTCTACTCTTACCACCTCACGGATCAGATGCTTTACAATATGCAGATGGCAGCTTGACACCTTACCCCGCTTGGGGGGACGTAGATGTCTTATACATCCCGTTACGTTTAAATGATAATGTTTGGTTGCTTGTGCAGATGGATCTTGTTAGCAACGATACATCTTTAATTTGCAGTTGTCGTCGTTCCATAAACCATGACGTGCTTAAGGCTACCCTAAAACGTTGGCGAGATGTTTTGCCTGGTTTTAAAAGGAGTTTCTCCTATGAAGAAAGAAACCCCCAAGTTAAGGCGAATCTTGGTTTCGCCAAACGCATACCTCAAGGAAGGGAAGAAGACTCTGCTGTGTTTGTTTGTAAGTTTATGCATTATCTGGTAACAGCGAAATCAATCAAGCAAGAGGGAGTCGTCGATAATAATCAGATTGCTACGGGTTATCGACAACTTATGGCTCGTGATTTGTACAGCTATCGTATTTTAGAATCGCAACCTGAAATTTTTCCTTTTAGATCCGTGGATTTGTTTGATGATTTGGATTAAAATTTCAATTGTATTTGGTATTAATTTATGGAATCTTGATGTTTGTGTTTGCTTGTCATTTAAAAATCAATTACTTAAAAAAAAAAATTAGCGAAAAAAAATAAATGTCTAACTTTCGAGCTTAATAGAGTACACTTTTTAGTAATTGAGATTTAACTTTCTAAAAGATAGTTGCGGTATTGATGAGTACGTAAACATATGAAAAACAATTAGACCAAAAAGAAAATTAATGAAAGAGTTATGATAATTCGAAAATGCAAAAAATTTGTTTTTTGTAACGCAAAAACATTCAAAATGCTATTTTCATGCATGAATAACTTCAAACTCTGAAGGTTTTGGACGTAATTATATATACAGGATTTGTAGTACCCGGGTCAAGGTTTCCATGCATATAAAATTTGTAAAAAAAAAAACACGGGTGCAAAAGTTACGTTGATTGCAAAAGTCAAAAAAATTACATTTATATTTATATCATAGTTTTCTTACAATTACATTTATATTTAAAAAAAAAGCTAATGACGGTGTCCTAATGTACCGCCCGTACCACAAGGAGGTGGTCTTCTGATTCTTCTTCTCCTACCTCCATCGCCATCTTCTTCACTTTCTCCAGGGTTGTTCAAGTCGAAATCGAAGTTTACCGGAACCGGAGTAACAGCTCTATTTGGCGGTTGACTAGAATCTCCGAGCTGGTAATAAGGATTTGTATTTCCAAATATACTATCTCCAGAAAAATGCTGCCCAAAATTGTCATACTGGGGAGGTGTTACCCAATCATCTCTCATAGGAGACTGTATATGACTCATATTAAGTATGTTTTGAGAAAATAGGTCACCACCGGTATTCATTTCGTATTGCATACTTGAACCACCCTGGAGAAAGTCCATATTGACTCGATAAGCCTCCTGGTCTGATGGCCCCACACCACCAGTATTATACTGGTTCGATGTGTCCATATATGTAGTTTGAGGCTGGGGGGAGGACCCTGAACCACCAGCATTATACTGGTTTGATGTTCCCACATTTTCATTTTGATACTGGTGGGAGGACCCTGAACCACCAGCATTATGCTGGTGGGAGGACCCGGCTTCAGGATCTTGACGAGCACCTCTTGGCCGCATCCATCTAGGCCTATGCTGTCTTCGCTCCTGAGTCAACTGTGTGCCGAAGGATGGCTGAGTAACGGGTGCCACATGAGGTGAAAAATATGTCGGACGGTCATCTCCATGTGCATAATGCAAATAATTTCCCGACGTTTGCAAGATTTGCTGCCCAAACTGATGCAATGCTGGATCATCTTGCTCTTGCATCATCCTTTGCACCTGTTGTTGCACGTGGCTTAACCCGTCAACCTACATACATTTAATACGTATTATTTAAATGTAAAATAATACATACATTATTACGATTATTGTTCTATAATTATTATTTATTACCGCAACATTTAAATTTCCGCCCTGATTGTAGGACCGAGAGTAGTTTTGTGCTCCAGGAGTTGGATTTGTAATATGGAGCACCGTACGAGGCCAATACCATGTCATATAACCAGGTTCAGTTTGAGGAAAATTTGAGTATTGGCCCTGGATGAGATATTGGTAACGGTTGTTCCAATGTTCTATTTGATTTCTTAACTCCCGTTTCCAACTTCTTTTTGCGGTCACCCCTCTACGAGACTTAATATGTAAGTCCTCATGTTCGTATCTGTTTGAGAGTGGTGGTTGAGGAATAAATTGGACAAAGCCAAATTGTCTCATAACCCTGCTGGGCAAATACTGCTCAGCAATCTCCCAAAAAATAACATATGTTTGACTTAGCCAACATCCCGTATCGGTCCTACACGGAGGGGCTAGAAGGTGTAGATATTGTTGGTATGGAGTCCACACGAACTGCAAAAGTTTGATTAATTTGTAAGTTCAAAATTTTTTTTTTTTTAATTTTAATAGCAGAGTACCTCTGAATCTTCTACCGCACTTAACATCGACCGAAACTGAAACAAGACGGTCTTGACTGACCCCGTGAAACTAAGGGGCTGGTTGAATCTGTATGTTTATACATGCAAAAATATAGCATCATTTATAGTTATTAATAATTTTAATATAATCACTTGGAATTACATACCTACAACCAAATGGTTTTCCAAGTACCATATCAGGAGTAATTTGTTTTAGCAGTGGAGAAAACATCTTAAACCTGCTCCAGGCCCATATCTGCAACAACATCAAAGGGCCACCAATTTCGAGGACGTTGTGCATAGTTGTTTTGCACAAGTTTCGGTAGAGACTGGCCAGTACAGCCCCACCCCAACTAAGTCGGCCGCAAACATCCAGGTCTTCAATCAATACTAAAAAATACATCTGGACTAAACTATCAGTTGAGTCCGGAAATAAGCAACCATTTAAAAGCATTAGTATATAATGCCTAGCTTTTTGCTCCAATTGTTCGTTAGTCGGATCCTCTGGCAGAGGCTCAATTAACATGTCCATCATATATCTAGCACTGACCTGGCTGCCTTTGAATTTTCGCGCTGGCGGTGCGAAACCGAGCAACGTATAAAATTTTTCCATAACACGCGCATAAGTGTATCCCGGTTCATTACCTGTAACCGGATTGCCATCGGTCCGTAAACCCCAAATAACTTGTACGTCTTCCAGGGTCACGGTAACCTCACCAAATGGTAGGTGAAATGTATGCGTTTCCGGATGCCATCTCTCTACCAGTGCTGTGATGAGTCCGTGGTCAACGTTTTTGTAACCACAGACGAAAACTTCTGCCAAACCGGCCCGACGTATGTGATACATCACACGCTCATCAATTGGGTTATCTCTTACCCAGAATAACAAATTTTTGTCAGCACGTCTGACATTTAACGGACGATCCTCCTTGAGACTGTGAAACACATGATATGCTCGGTGATCGGTATTTATAAATAACAACTCAGGGTTCGTAGGTCCGGGGACAATTCCAACATTCTCCATTTCTTACAAATTTTGTGGGAGTACTGATTGCGATGGTTTTTAGTTATGAAATTTGTTGAGTGCGATAGTTTTTTGTATGTGACAATTTTGAGTGAGATAGTTGTGATGTTTTAAAGATGCATTTATAGAGTTGATATTCGTAATAAATTTATGGTAGTTGATTGTATTGAAGACTCTTTATCCGATTCTTACAATTCACGTGATAAAGGAGCTGGTTGTGTTGATGTTGAATTTGTCTTTTAGCAAATGATCCCCGACTGCAGCGCCCGGATCCCACAGAATCCCCGACTGCCACGCCCGGATTCTGTTGGGTGGTCAAATCAAGCACGAGTGAGACGGGTCTTTTTTAAATAAGGCTGTTGTTATTTGTTTATCTTCTAGCATCTCACGGGTCTTTTTTAAATAAGTGTGTACTCTTTATTTGTCTTCTAGCACGATCCCCGAGTAAGGCGCCCGGATCCCCTACGGATCCCCGACTACCACGCCCGGATCCAATACGGATCCCCGTCTAGCACACCCGGATCCCCTTGTGCTGTCACATCAACCATGTGTTAATTTATTTCTTTTTGTACGGATATGATACAAAGATTAAATTCAGGCGCTTTATTTCTTTTTAATAAGTGACAACTACCCATACTTGTAATTCACCTATATAAAGTATCATCAGATCAGTTAATTTATCATCATTATTCACCAACAATTTCAATATTTTTCTACCACATTTCACCAAGATTAAACTTCCAATCAACTACATTTCACCAAAAAACTCATTCAACATGGCTTTAACGAACCCTTTCCTTATTAATATATATTGGGGTGATGATAACATTCGTTATGAAAATGGTATGGTACTAGGCGATGTAAACATGCGCAGAAGTTCTCTTCTTTTTCTGAGCGAATATAATTACGAAGATTTTGAGAGATTGGTTTACAGACATGTTATGGTTTCGAAAGAGCAATACAAATTAAGGTTTACCTTATGTTATGAATATCACGGAAATTTCGTTGATTCTGAAATTACAAGTGATGAATCTTTAAAAACCTTATATTACATCGCCTCTTTGAACGAAAAATTCATGGGCGATATTATTGTGAAGATTGAGTATATCAAGCCACAACCACGTCAAGCTGAATCCAACATTTTTCAAATTTTTTCAGCAGCAGAACCGTCAACGCAGTATCAAGGTTTTGATATGGCGGGTCCTTCACCGTCTGCGTTCCGACATTTTTCAGAACCAGAACCGCCAACGCAGTACCAAGGTTTTGATATGGCGGGTCCTTCACCGTCTGCGTTCCGACATTTTTCATCACAACAACCGTTAACGTTCCAACAATTTTCTGCACCAGAACCGCCAACGCAGTATCAAGGTTTTGATATGGCGGGTCCTTCGACGTCTGCGTTCCAACAATTTTCTGCACCAGAACCGCCAACGCAGTATCAAGGTTTTGATATGGCGGGTCCTTCGACGTCTGCGTTCCAACAATTTTCTGCACCAGAACCGCCAACGCATTATCAAGGTTTTGATATGGCGGGTCCTTCGACGGCTGCGTTCCAAGATCTTTCAGTGGAAGAACTAGGTACCGCACCAGAGCCAGTTACGCAATATCAAGATTTTAATAACAATGAAAATCATGAGTTCGACAGATCGGAGGACGAACCACAATCTGAAGGAAGTGCCGATACCAGAGACGAATTTGACCCGGATGGCGCTGAAGCATCCGAAGAATCTGATGATGATGGTGACGATCAAGGCAACCATGAAGCTCAGCAAACACCTCAATTGCCTTTGTATGACTATAGTCAATGGGACACACAGGAAGACACTGAGGCTGATAATCACGGCCTATTACAGGAAGATGAAGAGCATATGCTTTTTTGGAGGTCCGATTATCCAGATGAGATTCGAATTGGTATGTATTTTTCTAGCAAGCAGGAGTTGATTGATGCCGTGAGGAGTTGGAATATAAAACAAACTAGGCAGATCAAGGTTATTGAAAGCACACTTTCAAAGTGGAGTGCTAGGTGCAGTACTCGTAAAAAGGGAGATAACAACCCCGGTGTTAACAACTCTAGTGATAACAACTCTGGTGGCGGCAACACTGGTGAAAACAACTCTGGTGAAAACAACCCTGGCGATACTCAAACAGAAGGCACCCAGAGTAATAGACAACCCAGAGCAGCTTTATGTAATTGGTATGTCAGAGCCATAAAGAAGCAGAGGGAAAGGCTTTGGCAAATAAGGTCATGGAGAAATGTGCACATTTGTAATGGGGTAGTGCGAGGTTCGAATAACAAATGTTTGACAGCGAAGGTCGTAGCCATCCGCATATTCCATTCTGTCTGTAAAGATATCGCATACCCTGTTAAACAAATCCTGGCAGATATCAAAGAATACAATGGGAATGACATATCCTACTCCAAAGCTTGGCGTGCTAGGAAAATTGCCATAGAGAGACTATTCGGGAGTTGGGAAAGCAACTTTGATGAGTTGCCTAAGTACATTCGTGCTCTAAAGAAGTCAAACCCGTCCACAATTGTCGAGTGGATAGTCGAACGAACTAACAACCCCGAGTTGAAAATTTTCAAATCTGTTTTCTGGGCTTTTGGTCCAGCAATTGCGGCCTTTCGTCATTGCATTCCTATTATATGTATAGACGGGACCTTTTTAAAAGGTGCGTACAAAGGGAAGTTGCTGACTGCCGTCACAAAAGACGCCAATAATCATATTCTACCTCTCGCGTATGCCATTGTTGACGAGGAGTCAAACGAATCATGGAAATGGTTTTTGGAACAACTAAGGTATTTTGTTGTAAATGACAGTCCAAGAGTGCTAGGTGTCATTTCTGATAGGCATCATGGGATTCTAAATGCAATGCAAGAACTTGATGACTGGAAAGAGCCATATGCATACCATAGATACTGCCTAAGGCATATCAGAAGCAACTTCAACAGCCGTTTCAAGAACCATCGAATGAAGCAATTGTGTTGGATCATAGGTAGCACGACTCAAAAGCGTAAGTACAAGGAAGCCATACGTGAAATGAAATCTATAGACGCGGACGGGTGGGTGTATCTGGAGCAGATTGGGTTAGATAAGTGGACCCTCTTTAGAGACAACGGCCACCGACGTTGGGGAAACCTAACATCGAATATTGCAGAGAGTTACAACAATGTGTTGCGTGGAGCTAGGCATCTTCCGATTAAGGCTCTGATTGACTTCACATTCATCAAAACTGTCAAGCAATTCACCAAGCATGCTGAAATCTCGTCTAATTGCGAGACGCCACTACCCTCACGTATGTGGACTCTTTTCAACAAGCGCACCCGTCAAGCAACATTTCATGAAGTAATGCCCTTTGATTACGTGAAACAGATTTTCAGTGTGAAGTCAAGGATTCAAACCGGTGATAGTGGTGGGAACGATTACACAGTCAATTTCATAAGTACAAAAGGGAACAGGCGTGGGTGTACGTGTGGGAAGTGGCAGACGTTGCGCTTTCCATGTTCACATGTTATTGCTGTTTGTGGTCATATGGGTGTCGACCCGCTAACACTTGTGAACATAGCGTATACAACAGAGGCGTACAGACAACAATATAGTACTGCCTTTAAACCACTACCTCATGTGGCCCTCTGGAAGGATGCTAAATGGAGAATGTTAGCCAGTGAAGGAAGAATATCAACAAAGAGAGGGAGAAGGCAGCATGTTAGACGACGCAACGAGATGGACCAGCCTAGTACAAGCCAGCAAACCCAACGAAAGGCAAAACTTTGTGGGATTTGTAGAAATCCAGGCCATAACAGACTGAAATGCCCGACAACAAATCCTCCTCAAACAACAAATCCTCCTCAATGATTGTAGAATTTAAAATGTTGTGTGTTTTTTAATATTAACTATAATAAAAGTTTCTTATTCGTACTTAACTAATATAATTTTAAATATAATAAAAGTTTCTTATTTCAAGTGATACATTAAAACTGATATTACATCTCATTCATTCTCACGTTTAACACTAAAAATCAAATTTCTACCATTAGTCTGATAGTCTGCATTTATGGTAAAAGTACAAACTTCGTTAGTCAGAATTCCGTTTTCATTCTTAAATCTCCTGAAGTCACCACTCATTTTAACTTGTCCAGGATAACCATGCAGCTTCATTACTTCATGAGAATCGCCTCTTTCTATCATACAATGTTTGTCCTGAAAGAGGTAGTTATGCTGCCTGACAAACCAAGCAGGTATAGTCTAAAAATACAACAAAATTATATGATTTTAGTTAATTGAGCAAATATTAAAAATATAAAAAAAATATGATTTTAGCATACCATCATTTGATTTTTTACTACATGTTTCGCGAACTTTATTTTAAATTGCCAGAGATGCAAAACATCTGGTCCTATTTCAGCCAGCTTTTCAATATGTTTATCATAATCAGCCTGCTCGTAATTTTGAAAATATACTTGCATCTCGTCATTAAATTCTTCTGCATGTAGATCGACATAATCTTCGGCTATCAAATTCTCGAACTCAATCTCATCTACATAATTACGAGGCGAATCATGCACGTAGTGATACGGAGGAGACTCATTATTCGATGAACTCATGATTTTTTGCTATTAAGGAGATATTGTTTTTTTAAATGAAATGGGGTAAATGTGTGTGGTAAATGTGTGGTAAATAGGAAATGTTTGTAAATATGACTGCATCGAGTTGTAAATATATAGGACTGTATCGAGCTGGATCCGGGCGTGCCAAGTGGGGATACCCCATGGGGATCCGGGCCTGCCACTCGGGGATACCCCAAGGGGATCCGGGCGTGGCACTCGGGGATACCCCAAGGGGATCCGGGTGTACTACTAGGGGTTCGTACATGAAAGTACGCAAGGACAGAAGGGTACAGACGAGTGTGCATGCTTAAGTGGGATCCGGGTGTGGTACTAGGGGAAGGAAGGGGATCCGGGTGTGGCACTAGGGGATAGCATTATTTTTGCAAAACCCTCAAAAACAGCATTATTTGTACAATTTGGATGGTTATAGCATCATTTATGCAATTGGTTCCTATATTTTATTGTTCAAAACTATCATACAAATAACCGCTGGGTTCATTGAATGGTAACTTGAACAATTATATATTATGGCGTGAATAAACTTATAGATCAATCTAAGTAACCATTCGTTGGAATGATTATCTAGTTTAACATATAAGTTGCCATTCAACAGATTCAAAAATTATGCAGACATGAATATAGCTATTGTTTTTTTTTTCTTCTAGAATTTAAACATATTCATGTATGCTGGAATTTCAATGTTTGCCTAGTATAAATTCTTAACTAGCCTACTGTTTTCGAACACTATAATCAGAGGCCAAAATAATTCCAATTCCATGTGTCAATTTCATATTGAGAAAAACAAACCATGAAAAATAAATTTGGCATCAAAATAAGAAATTTAACAGCAAAGACTTCTGTTTCAATTATGTTAAAATTTCTATTTTAGTATGCTGTTTGAATTTCTATTGTAACTAATATGAAACGTTCCCAATTGATGACTCTCAATTGAATATGACAATTAAATATCACAATTTATCTAAAATACCAAAATTTCGTAAAAACAGAGACTCGGAATTACAATTGATTGAAAATTAAATTGTATTGTTAATTAGTTTGGAATTTTGCGTGGACTCCATTGGATACAATCAATTAAATCATCATTTTACCAATTAATTCTATTAAGTAGTCATCAATGGGATATTCTTTTGGTGATCGCCGACAATGAACGAAAATTAATTGCCATTAAAAATTGCAATACGTGGACAACTAGAATTGGATTTATATAGAAGATTATGCGGCAATTAAAAATTGACGCCTTTATAATATGGGTTCTCAGATTAATTTTTTGATACGAACAGTTTTTTCTTTTGTCGGCGATCATCAAAATCGTGATGATTTAAATTGCTCTGATACCATATGTTGATTCAATTTAAACATAACAGGGATTTAATCATCATGATCATCATCAATTTACACTACAATTGATAGAAAACTTACTTGACGGTAGAATCGATTGAAGATTAGGGTTGGATGATGAAGCCATACCATTAGAATTGATCCAACTCTAGTAGTAATGTCAATAATCCGATGGAGAGAATTCTCACAATTGATTTTAGTGTTTATTGTGTGAGTACGTAATATTGACAAGATACCAGAAAATCCACAATCCCTGATGATTATATTTGATATGGCAGTTACTTCTATCAAGTAACTGTCATATGGTAATTAGGGTATAATATGTCATTAAAGCATAGTTAAGGATTCAAATGATCAAGGCCACATTAGTAAAGGGAATATTCTAACAACCACTTTTTTTTTACTATCTAGATGATTTGACTACTTATCTTTCGCACAAGATCAGAAGCAAGTTTGCAAGTAGAGTGACAGTCACTTTCAAAATCGATTCAACATCGGATCGTAACCGGATTGAAGCATACCCGATCTCATCAGATTCAAATTGTCGAATTGACATCGGTTTGAGTGTCCTTAGGTAAAGCGGTTTGAAAACTAGTTTATTAGTGATTTGGTTTGAAAATGTAAAAAAATGGATCCAATCCGGTTCTTATCTTATCCGATTTTCGACTTTTCGATACGAATCTGGTTCCAATGTGATCCCTTTATGGCCCAAACTAGTTTTGATAACCATTGACCGAATCAAATCCAGTTTTAAAACCGATTCAATTTCTATTTAAAATACGGTTTGTGCATGTCTATTTACATGTCGAGACTAGTAAGACGGGACGAAACATATGTACATTCCACGAACATAAACGAGAATGTTTGGCAAACTAGCAAGACATGGAGACAAGATTGTTCTGGAGCTCGATTTGCGAAAGAAGGATGCCAAAAAGGTATAATTGTCCAATTATAAATAACTATATTAATATTATGATTTTTGGTTAGATAAATACAAAATTTTTGCAAGTTTTACGAGGATATATGAAATTCTCCGTTATTTACAAGTCTACACACGTTATGGGAACAAACGTATATTTGGGTCCATGATTCAGACTCATATTGGAATTATCGAATTAGGTGTCGATGTGGATATCTTATAAAAATCTTAAACATGGTTTTCATAATTGTACGAAAATTTTGTTCTCGATCATTAATTATACATTCTGTAAAACAAACGAATGGTATCCACACATATCGTATTCCATAAATCGTTTCGTGGTCTAAGATACATAATGAAGGTCGGACTTTATCATGACAAAAACTCGGCAAAGTTTGGTAGAAGTCTTAAACTCAATTTGGGCCAACACATGTAAGGTATGATATTGATAAAAGGGTCCGGATCCAGTGAGTACTCTTTTCCTCGCGAGAACTGTGAGGACTCCAAAAAAAACTCTAAAAATGATCCAAAACAAACTTTTTTCAAAAAATTCTTTTTTTAAATATCTAAATCGCTATGTATAAGATCCAAAAAAAAAAAATTCAAAAATGATCCAAAAAAAAAAATTCAAAAATGATCCACAAAAAAATATGGATCATTGTTATGATTCGCTAAAAAAAAGTGGATCATAATTTTTTTTTTGTCAAATGTAGTAATAATCATGGTGGGTTATATATATTTTTTTCGGAATTTTGAAATTTTTACGAGGTGTCCTCGCGAGTCCTTACCGAAAAAAGAGTCCTCACAGGATCCTACTTCTTGATACAAAAATGTATTTCTTGTTATATACAAACTGATGTATGAGTTTATATTATTTTTCTATCTCAAATTATTATGTAACTTTAATCTCAATTGCCATTTTTGTGAACTCCTTTACCGAATATTTTTAGGGGTTGCAAAACCCTTTCACGATATTATGAAGTTGAATACGAACCAGTAGAACTGGGACTTAACATAATAGTCCATATGTTTGTGGCTAAGAAAACTCTTGATTTAATTAGATTAATCATTCTCCAAATCACATTACCTAACAAGTGAAAAATTCTTGTGAATTAGATTGAGTATTTGGGACGAAAAAATGAACTGAACCAACACCAACTGAAACGAAGCAAACTGAAACTGGAAATATGTAATAAGTTCATCATTTTCGGTTTCGGTTATATCGATTTCGGTTTGGTCCTCGGATAGGGTGTGCATTTGGGCTAATTTACATTATTCGGTAAAAATAAGTGGGGCTAAACTCTTTTCAATACAATGAAATTTTCATCTTACTTTTATTTTTACTTTTAAACATAACTAAAACAATTTTACTCAAAATGAGTGATATATCCACAATAACTATATATTCTTAATTCTTCGTAATCATTATTATAAGATTTTGCCTCAAAAAATGTGACATCAAAAATATACTTCTTTAGGTTAAAATAAGTGATATATTGTTGGTTTTTAGGATATTTTTAAGCAAACTATTATAATAAATGCTAAATGTACTAAATTGGATGTAATTTTAGTGTATAATCACATGTGATTCAGTGTACAATCATATTTGATTCAGTGTACAATCACATGTGATATAATATACATTTGGTAGTGTAGGTAAATTTTTGACGGCTTTAGATATTTAACCTTTTTTTCTTTACCATTAAAAAAAGCAACGTACATAGTACATATGTTCATTTAATATTTAAACGTATAAAAATCAATAGATATTTATCGAGTAATAGGAGTTAGACAAAACATGTGGGAGAATAATCAGAATGTGCCCCGACTTTAAACCCATGAGTTACGAAACAAACAAAAAGATCTTAATAGGCCATACTACTAAACAAAATATATAGGGTGGGTTGGCCCAAAAAATTCATCTGATTTTAATCTAAACATGATTACAAGTATTTTATTTTGCTTAATTTTCTTCTTACACTTGCTGAAATACGTTACCCACTTTCGTTCGACGGTTGAATCTTCAAACCAAAGTGAGATTAGTACATCGAACGGATTTCAGCAGCATATGCAATGTGCATTGGTTGCTTTCAAGCAATGTTTTAAAACTCGAGTTTTAAATCAAATTAGCCAATGCCTTAAAAACGGTTAAACCAGTCGGACAACTTGAGCCGAATTATAATATTATTCAGTATATATGATACGTTTATGGTTTACCAATTATGAAGATACTTAGAAAAACAATTATGAAGATACGAAACGTTATTATAAATTTGAAATGCAATACTCTATCAATTTCTTGTTAAGATTTATAAAGATTGTAGTTTTAAGATTGAAATTTACCAACAAATTGTATTTAGGTTAAAAAACCAAAACAATACGGCCCGAACTGGTTTCATAAGACTGCTTTAACTGTTTCGGTAAAAAAACCTACCTATTCTATCTGCACCTCTTCTTGCTTAGTAACCGGCTACATCTTTTTTTGGAAACAGCATTTGAATTAAACTTAAAAAACTAGCAAAAAGCTAGAAAAAAAAACAATTCAGTCAAAAATTACATGGTAAAATAAGCCACTCCGACCACGGAACTCTAAATTTGTTATTTCTATTACAAATCCAATTATAGGAGACTTCCTTTACCGCATCCATCAACATGCATTTCCGCTGATCCCCATTGTTGAAAGTGACCGCATTTCTGAACCGCCAAAGAATCCATAACACAGTAAAACAAACCGCTTCCACAATAGACTTTGAATGATTGGATAAATTACCCGAATCCACCGATTCCCAAAAAGAATCCAAATCATCCATGTCAACTTGTATCACTTGTAACCAATTGCCTATAGCCAGCCACACAGCTTTTGCGACCTGACAACTCCAAAAGATGTGATCCACATCCTCCACCGCTTCATTACAAACTCGGCAATTAAGATCATCAAGATGCACCCCTCGTAATTCCAAGTTTTTCTTAGAAGGGACTCGGTTTAACATAATTTTCCAAACCAAAATGTTAACCTTTCTCGGGACAAGAGTATTACACCGAGTTTCAATCAAGGAAGAAGGGAGCAATCTATCATCAAGCCATCTTCTAGTGTGCTTCACTTCATAATCTCCATCACCACCAATATCCCACCACCATTTATCCGAATGAGTCGTCAACTCAAAATCATTAACCCGGGCATATAACTCGTTAACTTGTTCGGCCTCTCGACCACCCCTTATTTCCCGACTCCAATTCCATGAAACCGGCTACATCTAGTCGACACTATACATATATTTTTTGGTCTGGCTTGTTGAATCTAATTAAAAGATTTAGAGGACTGATACTATTATTATTAACTTTAAGTTTAGCTTAAACGGTGGCATGTATGTTATCCCAACAACAAGACTGATGAGTATGGTGGCTTGAGCCACTTACTCACCTTAGTGTTACATCAGCTCCACATCTTCATTTCACATTTTACATTTAAAACCGTAAATATTGCATCTACCATCACTAAAATACCCATCACTCATAAATTACATAAATATAACACCTCAAATTTCCCCTCTAGTCACGCCAGATTCGCCACTCAAGTGGCACACACCATCACTCACCTCATGGGCGGTGTGGTGGCTTGGCCTAGGTGGCGCCAAAGAGTCTGCCACATGTGTTTGGCTATGGGGATGCGTTACCGCACTCGTTACTCTAATTTTTTTTGAACGACAAAAGGGAGAGAAAGCTCAATCTAATAAATGTTAAAAACCATCAACTTATCTATAATAAATTATAATAATTTACGTATTGGAAATCGGATTGGCATATTGTCTACCATTTAAACCATGCAAAACTCAATAAGGCTTCTCACCAATATAATTCCCGGGAGGAAAATAATTACATGTCATGAAAGTACCTCTACCTCCAAAACATGTAACCCTGGCACACCCAATCCTCTTGGTCTTTTTCCACACAATTTGAGTATAATGCCCACACTCTCTCCCTCCACCACAAGAATTTGCCCCATAGCTATACCACCGTTGCTCCGCCACCCACGCCGTTGCCGCCTGTGCCGGCGTCCACCCATCACCACTTCCCCAAAATATATTTTCCCCGTAGGGCCCGTTTGAATGCTTTAACAAACAATCTTGCCTTCGTTGCCTAGCGTACAAGTCAGCATACCGTGCAAGCCTCGAGTCCCAAACTAGTGGCGGTATACGTAACGTGGCTCGAGCATTGTTCTGAAGCGTCAAGAATTGTCTAATAGCATTGGTTTGGGATCGAGCTTTAGGTTTTTGGGGTGTGAGTGCATTGACGGAGTTTGAAATGAGGAGATTATGAAGAAAAAACAAGAAAATTAGAGGAACTAGTTTTGGGGAAAACATTGTG
This sequence comes from Calendula officinalis, assembly GCA_963853835.1. Lineage (NCBI taxonomy): Eukaryota > Viridiplantae > Streptophyta > Magnoliopsida > Asterales > Asteraceae > Calendula > Calendula officinalis. The sequence goes on from OY970828.1 coordinate 75,330,508, forward strand.
GCATTGGATTTAAGGTTTCCCTTGAATTGGTATAAATTGTTAGATTTATGTTGAATAATACTAAAAAATAAAATATATTATATGAAAATGGTGGTTGGGTTTGGAGAATTTAAGGCGCAAATGAAGGTGGCACCCATGTTCGATAATGATTACCACTTGTTCTTTTTCAATTTGTCACTAAGGTTGGTAGATAAAGGTACCATTAGTCACATTAAAAAATTTGTCATATCATATGACACATAATTAAGCAACTACGTCACAACATTTTGCAGGAAATACCCATTACCCAACACACTCATCGACATGTAAAAAAGGTCTCACTAAAACACCTTAAAGTTGCTTCACTGTGTGAGAGCCACATTATGGCCTCTCTTGATCATGACCACAGCCACACCAAATAGAAAATTTTAGTAAGAAACAATATGATTTTTCTTTTGTTTATTATAAAGAATAAAAGGGTTGAAATCTAGCCGCTTCTAATCATTATTATTGGAATACTTTTGGTAGAATAAATTAATATATTGCGTCAAATATAATTTTTTTTTATTCATGTTATCTTCAAAAGAAAAATTAAGGTTAGATTACATGAACACAAGACCAACAGATCGATTTATTTTGATATCAGAATTGTCCTAATCATAATATTATATTTTCTCAATTGACTTATCAACCGAGGACAGAGAGGTTCTTGATCGCAGGTTCTTCCATTACACTGCATAATGTTTGATTCCATATCCGAGAATGACAATTCTTTGTTTGAATTCGTAAGGTTAGCTTCATCAATATCACTACTGATGATTTCGCCATTACCTTGTAACCATTCTATATCACAACTGATGATAAATATTTAGTAATATTATCTTATAAATGTAACGGGAAATTAAGATTGTAGATATTTGAAATATAGTTCGGATGACTTCTGATAAATACGATTTAGTAAACACGTTTTATATTTAGCAAAATTATTAAACCAAGCATATATCAACTTACTACTGAAAAACTATGTAAAACTCATTTTTAGGTAAAGTTATACGGTGTGATTATGATATTATAAAAAGAAAAATAGGTTACAAAACGCGGTGATTTGAGAATTGAGGACTCCTCCAGCATTAATTTGATTTGCGGTGTTTAGTGTTGCGTTCCAAAACCACATTTTGAAAGTTGTAAAAAACAGATTATCACTTATTCCCGTTCTTTGCCAAATATAATAAACTAGATTATTGCATTTAGAAAATGAAATAAGCAGATAAGCTGCTTTATATCACAATCTAAAATACCTTTTAGTTTACTTTGGTATGAGAAATGATATTTAGTCCTACTATTTAGATCTATTCATGGGTCTACCTACTTGATAGGATGACATGTGTATTCCACTAATTATCACTCCTAATATTATCCCTTGATTTTGACACGTGTCTTCATCTAATGAGTAGACCTATGAGTAGGTTTAAATGGTAGGCCTAAATACCATTACTCCTTTGATATTGTTGATATGTACGTTAATTTTTTTTCTTCACAATCATTAATAATTTAAATAGTAGGGATTGAATTGGGTCTGGAATCGACCCGGACGGACCTGGACCCGAAATTCCTGAGAATCAATTTTGGAGGATTCGTAAACCCGAGAACCGAACCGTTTTACAGAATACGGTTCATGTTCGGTTCCGGGTTCGGTTTGAGTAAATCGGGTATAAACCATTTTGGAACCGAAATAGTAATGATAGCCATTTTTGGGTGTTTTTATCACATTTGTTAGTTTATACTTCCTCCGATTTAAAATAAGTGATACATTGTTGGTTTCACGCGTTTTGAGGCAAAATATGATAATTAAATTAGATTAATTGAATAGTTAGTGGAGAATGGGTCCCACAAATTTTGAATAAGTTAATAATGTTTAAAAGTAAAAGTAAGGGTAAAGATGTCATTTCACTTTATTAAAGTAGATAGTTAGTGGGTGTGGGTCCCACTACTTTTTACCAAATAAGGTAAGTTTTCAAAGTGTATCACTTATATTGATACACCCAAATATGGAAAGTGTATCACTTATTTTAAATCGGAGGAAGTACATGTAATATTATAATGATTTATAAATATATCAATTGTTTAATTTAGATGAACCAAACACTATTAATAGTATTATAGCACAACAAATTCAAAGTACATAGTTAATTAATTTTGGTTCCGGGTTTTAGGCTCGATTTGTTTTATACCTGATGCACCCGGATCCTATTTTCCCGGAACTGAAATACCCGATACCTAATTTCTCTAAAATGTTGGAAGACTCGATACCCGAACTGACTTTCGGTAATCCGATTTCAACAGGGTCCGGTTCTAGTTCGGCACGGATACGATTTTGAGCTTTCGGTTATATATCTCATCTCTAGGATCAATAGTCAAACATCTTGCACACTTTTAAATAACATATAAATAAAGCATTCTTGACCCATAGCAACACGTTCATAATAGCAACGTACAATTAAATACGTATAACGTATACTACCCGTATTAAAATAAATGATACACTTTTTATTTATGGTTGAGTTAAAATAAATGATACACTTTTAAAATTTACTTTATTTGGTAAATAAAAAAGTAACATTCATTCTACACTAATAATCTAATTAGTTTTTCTTATTGGTAGGGAAGGAAGATGGTAATGTGATATTACTAATTAGGGTAAATATCAGAAATTGTCTATGTGGTCATGGGTTTTCTGGCTTTTTGTCCCTAAACTTTTTTTTTCAAATTTTTTGTCCCCGTACTCTTTAAAATTCTGGTTTATCGTCCTTCCGTCCAAATTTGGCTGTTAACTAACGGAATATGCCAAACATGTGAGGGTATTTTAGTCATTCTCCCATATTTCTGTGTTCTTCATCCCAACATTCTTTTCTAACCCTAACTTTCATCTCCTATCTCTTCTTTCATGATTCTTCATCCCAAAAGTCTTCATCTGTAAACGCAACTGAGATCGCAGAAATGCTACACCAGATTTGGTGCACAAAGAGCTTCACGAAGAAACCTCCAACATCTTAAAATCGGACCATACCTCCGGCGAGTTCTTCACCTCCGTCTAGAGAGAGCCGCCACTCGATCTTTCTTTCACTTGTGAAATCGTTTTAGATCTGTTATCATCTCAGTTCGATCTCGGTCTGATCTAAAGATGAAGATCTTGGTCCGATCTAAAGATGGAGATCTCAGTCGTTTTGATTTACAGGTGTGAATTTAAGAAGAGGTGTAGATCTCAGTCCGATCTGAATATAAAGATGAAGATCTCAGAGAACCCCAATTTGAAAGAACCCTAACTTGAAGAACCTTAATTTCGAGGGTAGGAAGAAATCTGATGGTGATGATGAAGAATAGAGATGGTGAAGAAAAATAAACGGGATATGGTTTACCCATTGAAAGAACCCTAATTTCAAATGTGGAAGCCAAACGCTGCTGGCGTTTAGAAAGCTGATGGTGATGATGAAGAATCTGATGGCGTTACCCATTGAAAGAACCTGATGGTGAAGAATCAAGGTGAAGAACATGAAGAAGGAGGGAGAAGGAGGGGTAATTTGGGAAAAATGACAAAAGCATCGTCAGTTAACAACCAAATTTGGACGGAAGGGCAATAAACCAGAATTTTAAAGAGTATAGGGACAAAAATTTTGAAAAAAGACAAAAAGCTAGAAAACCCAAGACCACAGGGACAATTTCTGACATTTACCCTACTAATTAATTAGAGAACACGTCACATTTGATAGATGCCTAAGCTAGTTAATATTACTACAAAAATTTATTAAATATAAGCTTAAAATAATAATCGTATCTTGTTTCTCGACAACTTTTTTTCTTCTAATGGGCTTCGTGTTATTTGCTTTTACTTCTTCCTTTCCAAAATAAGTGATACACTTTTCATTTTGAATTGTTTCAAAATAAGTAACATACTTTAGAAAATTGCAGCATTTGGCAAAATGTAGTGCGTTCGACACTCACTAACGATCCCATTTAATAAATTGAAATGATACATTTAGCGTTACTTTTACTATTACTTTTAAATATTATTAAACTCACTTTAATCAAATTATATGAGACTCGTCATTTACTAACTATCTAATTTTATCTACATTATAGTAATTTTTAACCCAAGTATAGCTGAAACAGAGGAAATATATGATTACCTTATGTTGTAGTGTTGTACGTGTAAAAGGAGTTGGGCCTAAAATTTGTGTTTACAAAGCATCATTCGTGTCCCAAAAAAACTAAGGCCCAGCTAGAATAGAAACGGATATCTTACAGGACCGTAATCACTGTATAGATAGTCCCAAAACTAAGTTCTCACACCCGAAAATCAATATACAAATCATTATATGCCTCCTCAAGTTTTCTTTTTAATCCGTGATATACCTTGTCTTTACCCTGAAAACAGATTTGGAGAATGAACTGGCCGCTGCCAATTTACGGATCAACCGGTTGAACCAAATTCCACAAAATATGTTTAAAAATGATTCTTTCATTCAACCAAATGATATAATCAAGGTTTCATAAGTGATCTAGAAAACATCTTGTTTATCATATTAATATGCTTAATTATAGAGAGATAAACTTTTATTGGTATTATTATTTAAAATGTAACAAACATGATTCCATCCGATTAAGCGTCGCGGCTCTTGATCGTTTTAAATTATATCTACCATTTGATTGCAAAGGTTGTCCAAATCGTTCGTACATATTTTTGGCTGCATACAGCCTCGTGTCGAAAAAGATAAAAGAGAAAATCCAAGTGAATAACGAACGAAGATTGGGTGCACATGTGGTGAATTTGTAGAGTTGTAGGGGCCAAAAACGCAGTTGGTAACACATGAATTCAATAATTAGGCGCAAAAAAGGATTATTTCAAATGAACATGAATATAAAAAATAAATCTTCATTTTTAAGTATTAGTAAATACATATTGCCTAAACTAAAAATGTAACTAGATCGATTACTATCCATAAATTAATTAACTTAAACTGATTATATATTAAATATGAAATTGAATAGGTATCCATCGTTTTACGTTGATACCATTAGAGTCAAATATACTGGTTAGATTTGAAGTTGAATTATTATAGCTTTCTTTTATAAAGTTCTAGCTTAAACAATTAGAAAACAATATATTTGTAACAAAATATGAAGTATATATGAATGGAGGCTTGCAAAGTGTCCCAGTTGGAAGTGTAAAAAAGAGTAGCTTGGAGTGGTGACATGTTTGTTTCCACTAGTTGCCTTGTCTATTTCAGAATGTCAACTTGTGTTTTTCTAATGCCTTTTTCGTATAAATACACACTTTGTTAAAATCAGAATATTCAAACTTCTATACTAGTCGAAATTTAATATTGTGTATCATACACTTCATATTTACAACCTAATTACCTTATATTTTGTAATTTGTAGGTAAAATCTTATAGACTAGATCACGTATTAATCTTGCAAAAAATATTTTGGAAATTTTATAATATAAGTTTTTGAAAATTATATAAAATATACAATCCAACATGAGTTTACCTATGCAATATATAGGTCCACCCTAGATGCAACGAAATAAACCTCACCTTAGCTTTATCAAAGCATGAAAAGTTGATTACATTTCCCTATCACGAGTCATTTCATTTTCCTAAGTTTTTATGATCATAAAGTTAGAAAACAACAAAAATGGCCCTCGCCCACATAAATTTGGTAGTACTATTTAAAGATTGCAAATGCGATTTACATTGATTTTATCCATTTTATAAGAGGGGACATTTGTTGAAACAGAAAAGCTGACCAAACGTTCTCTTGTTTTGAAATGTAAATCATTTTACTAGTCTATTTATTCCTTTTTAGAAGATAATACACATATTTCATGACAAAATGGTATTGAAAATGTATGCTAACCTTAAAACCAATTAAATACTTACATGCGAACCAATTAGAATGTAGAAGAAATAATTTTTAAAGTCCAATTAAGGATATAAATGGAAGACTCGATACAAATGTAATTAGTACTTGAGAGATAGTTTTCAGAGTATATACAAAGATCACTTCTTAGATCAATTGTACTTGTGTGATTCTCAATATCTGTTTTTGGTATTCAGTCATTAGTTGATCAATAGTATCTTGAGTCCTTAGACTGTATTTGTTCTCATCAAATCAATAGATTATAATTCTCGTTCTTAATCTATTCCGATACACTTAAAATTCTTTATTATTTTAACAATTAAGATATAGAATTACTTTGTGTTCTTCATTTAAGTTGGTGTTTATTTGTTAAATTGTTAGAATTTTAAAAAGTGTATTCACCTCTGCTCTACATATTCAGTATACACTTTGTGGGACTATACATAGCAATAATCCCTATATGAGTAAGAGAAAAAAAAATCCACCTTATCAATGTGAATTTTTTCTAATAATTCTGACTTATATAAGCATATTTGTTTCAGAAAAGATAAGACATTGAGTGGAATAGTTATAGCTAGTGGTGGAACTATTATTGTTTGTAGTATGTCATAGGTTTGTGTGATAACGAAACAAGAGACTGTATTGATTCTTACGGATGGTCATACTTTGACACATCGTACTAATTTAGGCATCAAAATTAAGTTTTACTTGGTTGTACATATTTAATATTTACTTAAATTTTTCAATGTTATTTTATTGTGATTATATATTATAAAAAATTTCGAAATAAAAATCATTTACAATAAAGCTATACACATAATAAATTAAAGAAGTTTTAATTTTAATCATGTTATTTAATGAGTTTTAGAAATTTGGTGCAAATATTCGATGCTGCAACAAATATGGTGTAAATATTGCATTGGCAATTGAACTACATACAAAAAGGAACTGATTCGACCGAGCAACTTTTATCCATACAGAGCAATTTCATCTCAAATGACAATCATGCCCTTAATGGGAGGGGTGAAATGTAAAATATGTTAAAAGTAAAGGAAGGACATGATTGTCATTTGAGATGGATTTGCTCTGCATGGATAAAAGTTGCTCTGTACGAATCAGCTCCCATAAAAAAATCACATAAAATTTAATGTGTTGATTGCAGAATACCAAATTTAGTGTTTCAGCCCATAGATTGGATATGATCAAGGATGAAATCCTAAAAGAACGACAATAACCTCGTTTTCTAATTTAAAGATAGCCATTTCATGTGGTCAAGTTAGGTACTGAAATGACTAGTGATTGTGACAAAAACTTTCAAACAAAATGTAGAGTCCAAAATTTATAAATCGATTGAACAATTGATCGAGTTTGTTCAAAATATCTTAAGAGTTTTATCTATCACTTGGTTACTACGACGGTGCGACAGTACATACCTTAATTCCTCTTATATACAATAAGCATACAAGTACTATTGTTCATTAATTTTTTTAAACTGAGTTATCAAATTCCCGTTCCGTTGCATTTGTTGAGAACATTTAGTAATCTTCCTTGCATACATGCACGTGTTTCATTAGCCGCCAAGTATTTCTTGAGACATTTTTATACACGTGTCCCAACATAAATAAATTAAAGTGGTGCAAGAAGATTTATATTAACTAAAAGCTTTAACTTTAAAAATAAATTATAAGGCATACAATAAACACAAAACTTCTAAGAATATGAGAATTAGAAATCAATTAAGTTATAATTTACTATTTTAGGTAATTATTAAATGTATTTTATAATTTAACTGAAAACTTTTAAATAACTTTATTATGTCTTTAAATCATATAGTAGTATTAAAAAATAAGCTATTATTATGATTATTTAAACTTACACTAAAATTCATTACTATTACTATTACTATTTTATATTGAGTAAAAAATACAAATTAAAAATACCGGTTTAATAGAACTTTTATTTCGCAAAATAATATAGTATTTAATAACCCGCTGCAACGCGCGGGGATACATTACTTGTTAATAACAAAATGGGCAATTTGCACAACTTTATAATACAAAATTTTTTTTTATTTATAAAATTTGTCCCATCGACTTGTCATAGGTATAGATGTACCCAATGGCGACGAAAAATTTAAGTTATGGCGACTCACTACAAGAAAAAAGACTTTTTGCGGCGACCGGAATCGCCGCAAAAGCCATATTTGTCGCCGCTATATGTTTTTTGAGGCGAGAGTTCGCCGCAAAAGGATCGCCGGGAAAGATTTGTGGCTAAAACGTTTTTGCGGCGATCATTTTCCAGCTTTTGCGGCGAGATTCAAACGACGCCGTTTCTATACGCGACAACATATTATGTCTTTTGCGGCGAGCCTTTCGCGGCGACATTTTTGCGGCGAGCTTTTTGCGGCGATATACATGATGTAGCATTTACGTTTTGCGGCGACCGGCTCGCCGCAAAAAGTCTCTTTTTTTTTTTGCTGTTTTTCTTATATTCCACCTAGTTTTCTGTTTTTTTTTTTCTGTTATTTTTGCTGTTTTTCTGTTTCAAACAAACCACAACACAATCAAATATTTAAGCATAATCATTTCAAACACAACTAGTAGCAAGTTAACACAATGTTTATGTTTCAAAGTTAATAACATTAAAGTTTAACATATTCAAATATTTAACAAACTAATTATCATCGCTATCGGTACGCTCTTCATCACGATCCAAATCGGTGGTAGGACGAGAAGAGGTAGGACGAGCAGCGGTAGTACGAGAAGAGGTAGGACGAGCAGCGGTAGTACGAGAAGAGGTAGGACGAGAAGTGGTAGGACGAGAAGCTGTAGGACGAGAAGTGGTAGAACGAGAAGCGGTAGGATGAGAAGAGGAAGGACGATTCATATCCAAACACACTTCAGCTAAAAATTGAATGATTCTTCGGTTCTCATCTCGTATTTCATGTATTGCATTTTGTTGAGTCGCAAACATGGCATCTACCTCAGCCTGTGTGTACATCCGGTGGCTAGTGCCCTGGCTAGTATCTGAAGCTGAAGTCGAAGTTGTAGAACTTATCTTTTTACCTATTCCACGAACATATCCAGGACGTTCGCCCAACACAGCTCTCAGAATTTCCTCGTCGCTCAATGGATTTTGGCTCCCCGCTTGATTATCCCTCAACTCGACCATACGGCGCTGTGAAGTTAACAAATTAATAATAGTCAAATATTATTTCATATGTTAAATATAAAACGAGTTTTTCAAGAGATTCTAGTACTTTTGTAAAGTATTTAACAAATAGTTTTGAAAGTGTTTACAAGAAGACGTATTTTCAAAGTTTCAACGTTGAAAATACTTCTTAAAAGTACTAGACTCTCTTAAAAAACTCAATATAAAACAAATATAAATAATTACTTACGTGATTTTCGGCAACATCCGAATGAATATAAACGCCATCATGTGAACGTTTATCAGCATACATGTCTATGACACTAGGAAGTTGCTTCGTAACCGGATCTCGCTATAAACAAATGAAATGAATGTAGAGTTAATAACAATCACACAAACGGAAGTAATTCTTTATATTTGTTTAAAGATAAAGCAACTTACGTTCAAGTGCCGATACTGTGCATATGGTATCCTACCATGTCTACTTTGATATACTTGATTCGCTCTCACATTTTTGTTTACCTCCGACCGCCTCATGATGTTTGCAAGGAAGTAGTAGTATATATACCGAGACCACTCTTGTTGGTCCATATTTGGCGGAGGTTGGTCGCGAAGTGACTCGGGATTTGAGGCCCCCCTCTTCCGGTAAACCATTTACTTTTAAACTTTGATTTTTATCCCGATACCGGTCAGCGAACATCCTTTCAAGCCCATCTCTGACTTCTTCATGATGTGGGCCATTGAAGTGGGATTGTAAATCAAAGAACATCTGCGAATTACAAACATTATAGTTAGATTGCATGTTTAAAAAAAAATTAAATACATATTAATTAAGCAAAACCTCAAGTTTTGGATAAACATTAATCTTCTCTTCTTCCGGTACTTTATCCCACGATTGATACCGAAATGGGATTTCCTGCACAACCGTCCCCAGCAGACTCGAGAAGTATTCGGCACTATCTCCCACCGGTCCCCAAGTGTTGGTATCCCCGTCAAACTCAACTAAGAAAGGTTGATTCCCGTTTTTCTTAAATAATTTTCTCATCTCAATATTCCGAGATTCGCCACGTCCTTTCTTGCGGCCTGCAAATTCAAATGAACAAGTTAAAGTAATGAAATTAAACTAATAAAACAATTACAAAGTTTTTTTAATACCGCCACCGCAACCGCCTAAACGTGACTGGTGATCACCACCTCCGGGAGGATCACCACCACAATCTCCACCAAATCCATCAGGTAGTTTAACTCCCTTAATGAAATTACAAAAAAGTTTTATGTTATCAGTTGAGAAAGAGTACTTAGGATGAGGCTTTAAGACCTTATTGCGATTGTTGGTGGGTGACCCACAATTCAGGTCGAATTTTCATATCTTGCAAGTCTTTCCTTGCCTTAATAGTGTCTTTAGATTTATCATTCATTAACAATGTAACGGCCCGAATAATAAATAAATTTATAAAAATTATGATAAACACGGATAAATCGTTTAAAGAACATGGGAATTGGTTTCGCGTCATTTGGACGTCGCATGAGGAAGTTATGGACGAAACCGGGCCGAGACAAGGATGAAAAATTGCAGCCCTAGATGCGTTTGGAGTTCACGACGCGAACCTATGTTCGCGATCGGGAACAGGCAACAGATATTGGGGCTATCGGGCGTGAAGTAGTTACCGATCGGATGGCGATCGCGAATTATGCGTATGGGAAATAGTTAGCGACGCGAACTTGTTCGACACCAGCATTAAAATCGGGTTTATCTCATTTGTTACACCCACAACCCCTAGTTCTCTTCCTTTGGCGATTTTAGAGTTCAAGGGCTGGTTTTGGTCGAGTTCTTCACCAATCTTTGGAAGATTTCACTCCTAGTTGAAGGTTAAAGGTATATTTTCACTCCTTGATCTTTATAGCTTAAGATCTATGCATTTTGATGTTGAGTTTGAAACCCTAGTTCTTGGGGGTTTTGGATTATGATGGTATAAGTGATGTATACACTTAATAGATGGTATTTTAACAAAGGGAACAAGTGTATGGTTATGATTTGTAAGAATCTTAAGGGTTGGTTAAACCTAGGGTTTGGTAAATCACCATAATTGGGGGAAAGTGTTAGTTAGTGGTATCTAGAAGTTAATGGATACATTAGTAGTAGTATGTGATGTTGAACATCTTGTGATTGTTGTATTAGGCTTTTGGTGAAGCCTTGGAAAGTTGATTGATTGTTGGAGCAAGGAAACTGACGTAAAGAATACGGTTGGAGCACTTTATTGCTAAGGTGAGTACATGAGACTTTTAAACTGGGTACATAGCAATTAGTTTTGATAATACATATGATAGTTTATGGGTCTTTATTAATGAATAATTTGATAAAGATAGTGACTGAAAATGTATGAAAGTATGTAGAACGTGATACTAGAATATGTCTAGTATGATTGGTGAATTTGAAGTAAAATATGATAAATTATAGTAATTATGGAATCTATGTTAATGAACCATAATAATGAAGTAATTGATTAAAGGAATGTATATGGAGCCTTTATTAATAAATATGTATTAGTAAAGCAATTGGGAATGATTTTATGGTAATGAATACCTATTGGTAAGATATACTAATAAAAGTAAAGAACGAATATATATGAAAAAGAATATGATGTGACTAGTAATAATTGTGTATTATAGTCAAGGAAGAGATAAAAGTATTATGATATCGATAAAATGAGAAATGTATCTTATGAAATAAGAAAGTATGGACCTCATAGGGTTCATAGATGTAGAAGTAGATGTGGGTTGCTTATGATCGGGTCTGTGGGACCATACATGTACGTTCACACTATGTTGAACTAGTTATATATAGTTATTATTAGATAACTAACTTGTCGATGACTGATGTGATAGCCGAAGGCTTTGATTGGAATAACTGATGAGTTATGGTAAGAATGAGATGATGTGATGACGCGGGGGATCCCCGGTCATGAGGTGTGGAGTGAGGGGCACTTGGGTGGATTCCCATCGACTCATCCACGGTAGTAGTCTTGCTAACTGGAGAAAGGTCCGGCGAGTAAGGTAGGTATCGGTAGATTGGGCGATTCCCTTTTGCCGTTATATTGAGCAATTCGGGGGATCCCCGGTATGTTTCTAGTATGTATATGTTTATATAATAGATTTGGTTGAAGCTTATTAATGCGGGGGATCCCCGGTTAATAAGTTAATGTGCTTCTAGTTAGTTTGGGGGCAACCCGATAACTAGATATGTTGTGCTTCTAGCTAGTGCGGGGGCAACCCGATAGTTAGATATGATTGCTAGGAGAGCAGAGAATGTTAGAGTCACGGTAGGGTGACTAGCCGGTAGTGAGATTGTTTATATTTATATATATATGTTTATATATTTATGAAATTATTATTATTATTGGGGTCTAAAACCCGTGTATCTCACGAGACTATTTTGTCTCACGTACTACGTTTGTTTTGTGGCTATGTACTCAGGTACAGGTTGAGGTGATAGAAGGTTGCACTAGAAGTGGCCTAGAGATGCTTAGTTCGGGAGCTCATAGGTAGATCCCGTTGCCTATGGTTTGATATACTTGGTGACACCGTATTTTTGTAAACTCTGATAAAGGTTTTAAAGTTTTTGTTAAACTGTATTTTGGACAATATGTCATATATTGGGAAATATGTATTTTAAATGATTTAAACGATGTTTTAAAAATACGGGTGTTACAACTTGGTATCAGAGCTATAGTTTAAGTGAATTAGGTTGGATGTCCATCCTAGTCTTAGACTGTAGCAATAGGAATGTAAGATTCCTTGAGATCGATAGGTTGACCTTGAGACTTTATGTTAAGTTTAGGGTTGAACCTAGGGGACCTATGGAAGTTGTTATGAATTATGGAATGTGAGTCTTTTAAGACCGTAGGGCATTGGTATGATAGGGTTGTCCCCTATGAGAAATGCCATGTTTTGATCTAATTGTGTTGTTCTCGATGGTCGAGTTGACCGTTTGAATCTTATCTGTTGGATACGTTAGTATGGCGAAAGAATGGATGTGAAAAGTGAATGAGCCCCACTAAATTGGGAAGAGTTATGAATGAGAATGTGAACCAGACGTTTGATAACCGTATGGATGAGGGTAGGCGGAATGATTCCAATGCCCGTACGAAGGAAGAGTCATTGAATGGCGAAGTCCGTAGTGGAAGTTACCTACATAAAAAGGTAGCAAGACCTAATCGGAAGAAATTGAAGAATGTTGTATAGGGTCTTCATAGCGTGTAAAACCTATGTGTAATTCGGAAGTTTTGAGCCGAAGGTCATGATGTGGTGGATTCGGTAGATTTAGCAAGTGCTAGAGAGTAGCAAATGAAGGAAGAACGATATGGCGACATTGACGTCACCATTATGGAAGGATGAGGTGTTGACACGGTAGAATGTGTTGTATGAAACCTTGTGAAGGAGAGCACGGTACAAGATGTTGTGAAATGAACTCACGAGCGAGTTGAAATAGGGATTTGACCCGGAAGGGCCACCTCGGAGATCTTGGGTAAGATGAATGATTTGGGATTATGACTTAATTTTTGTTGTTGCACGAATTGATGCCTATAGAAATTGGAAATGAGTCGCATGATGTGAAGACTTATTTTGGGAATAGTCTTCCCGGTTAATTATGTATAAGGAAACATGTATTTGAAGGATTATAGACAAGTGTGTCGCGTGTAGTAAGGATATAAGGATTGATGCTATTATGTAGTATCGAAGGATGAACCGTAAGGATGGTAAATGTATTTCAACAAAGGATAGTAGTACAAGGAAGTACAAAGTCTTGGTAAGGAATGTTAATGTGGATTGGAATTCTAGGAATAGAAACCTTGGGGAAATGGAACTCGAATGTTCGGCGAGAAGCCGGATAGGTAATGTAATGATTGTTACACGTGAATGGTAAAGAAAAGAATGACTAAGGTAGAGTGATGTCTTAGAACCCATAAATGGGATGTATGTGGAAAGGAATAAGTGTCGGGAACGACGGATTTTGATTGTCGAATGTGATTGGGTAAAAGTTGGCATAAAGCATGTCAAGTTTTGTGACAATAATGATGAATTCGATATCAAGTGTGAGAAAACAATTATGGGTTATATGTTATAGTAACGGTATGACAGTATATGACATGGGGTAGTGTGAAACTACGGTTGGAAAATAAGTATTTCAAGTATCGCTATGTATAAAGACGAGAGTATGGAATGTTGGGCCAATGTGTGCCAAGTCATGGGTTACAAATGTAGACCGGGGTCGATTGGTCGACTTAAGATGACCGGGTTGACCGGTGAACTATGGTTGAAGGGATAGATTGATGGTTACCCCGGTGGTGACAAAAGATTTGAAAAGTTGATTAATAGAGAAATGAACCGTTTAAGGGTGATTAGTGTGTAAGTGAAACGGTAAATGGGAATCGGAAATTTTATTGGTTACCCGCGAGGTACAATGCTTGTGCATTATGTGATGGCCTTGAAGGCATGTGATAATGAAAAAGGTAATGATATAAGAAACGTGTTAAGTAGTATGTCCAACGAGAAATGTGTGAATATGAAAGAAAATGATAACGTGATGTTATGAGAAATGTGCTAAATTGCATGGTGAATAAATAGACGATTAAATGGGTAAGATAGTGGTAAAGTATGTGATGTGAAAAGGTGTATACCTGTGAAGTATGCATGATAGGATAAGAAAGAAAGAATGTGATTAGCTCGGGGGATCCCCGACTACTATGATGTTTGGGGGTGGAATCGGTTGGGCGAATCCCAATGGTTCCATTCCGAGATTGGAGATGTTCCAATCACTGGGACAGCTTGGATCTTGATGGATTGGAGGCTTTCCAGTCATCTTGATGTGATAGTTAAATTATGGATTGTTATGTCCGTATGAGAATGTTTATGTATTTATGTGATGAATGTAGAACCATGTGGTTAATGTTTATTGTTATGATTTTATGGTAAGTGGGAATTTGGTGTGCAATGCGGGTTGCATTAGGTCATGTATGGGTATGGGATGCCTACGACTTCTAGGATATGAGTAAGAGAGTACTTTTGGAAAGCAATTGCTATCGGGGACCAAGATATGGTCAACTGGTATGAGATTATGGTATGTGATGCAAGGATGATTGAAATGGTTCTAAGTAATGGTATAAGTGACCGAATGAAGGTCAAGAAATGGTAAGGATTGATGTGACCTTAAGGAAATGTGAGAACTCGGAGAAATTTGAAAAGATGTGAAATTTTGGAAATATGGACGATTGGTAAGGAAACAATAATGGGTGTAACTGGAAGTGATAAGTCGGGAATGATACCCCGCGAGTAGGGAATATGTTGGTTTGGGAAAGTATGGTTGACTTTATGCAAAAGTCAAGATTAGTCAATTTGTGAATTGGTTGACTTGGTCGAGGATGAGCTTTGACTCTCATTTCGAAGGATTAGTGAATGATGAGGGCATAATGTGCCGGTCGTATGTATGTGAAAAGATTAATGGAATAGTTGAAATAGTTGTAGTCGGATTATTCAACTTTGACCCGTTTGGGGTGTTGTCAAGATTGGATTTGGGAATCGAGTATATGGTTGTAGATGGATCATAAATTAAAGGTCAATTGTAAAGGAAAGGAGGATTTATGGGATCTTTAACGAGAAGGGAAAATGTTAAAGTATAGTTGACTTTGTGCTTAAGTCAAGAGGGTAGGCAATGTAGGGATATACCAATGTTGGAATATATCGGTTTGGTCAAAGCTAGAGTTTGACATTCGTTTTAATCAACTAGTTAATGGTATGATTGTGTCATACCATTGTTATGAGAATGAAAAGATCGGTCGAGAGAATGTCGGTGTTTTGGTCAAATTGTGAAATTTTGACCCGTTTGAGTATTATGAGTTTTTAAAAAAAAAAAAATTGGGTCTTGACCGTTCGGACTTAACGGAGTCAAGTGAACGTTTGGATATGTAATGATTAACGGAACGGGAATGAGTAAAGTTTGATGGTAATGACCACAAGGGAATGAGAGCGGAATGCTCGGTTGTATGTGGGTTGAAATTCTTAGCGATTCCGAGGACGGAATCCTTTTAAGGGGTAGATAGTTGTAACGACCCGAAATTTGTAATAAATAAATTTATAAAAATTATGATAAACACGTATAAATCGTTTAAAGAACATGGGAATTGGTTTCGCGTCATTTGGACGTCGCATGAGGAAGTTATGGACGAAACCGGGCCGAGACAAGGATGAAATATTGCAGCCCTAGCTGCGTTTGGAGTTCACGACGCGAACCTATGTTCGCGATCGGGAACAGGCAACAGATATTGGGGCTATCGGGCGTGAAGTAGTTACCGATCGGATGGCGATCGCGAATTATGCGTATGGGAAATAGTTAGCGACGCGAACTTTAGTTCGCGATCGCGAACTTGTTCGACACCAGCATTAAAATCGGGTTTATCTCATTTGTTACACCCACAACCCCTAGTTCTCTTCCTTTGGCGATTTTAGAGTTCAAGGGCTGGTTTTGGTCGAGTTCTTCACCAATCTTTGGAAGATTTCACTCCTAGTTGAAGGTTAAAGGTATATTTTCACTCCTTGATCTTTATAGCTTAAGATCTATGCATTTTGATGTTGAGTTTGAAACCCTAGTTCTTGGGGGTTTTGGATTATGATGGTATAAGTGATGTATACACTTAATAGATGGTATTTTAACAAAGGGAACAAGTGTATGGTTATGATTTGTAAGAATCTTAAGGGTTGGTTAAACCTAGGGTTTGGTAAATCACCATAATTGGGGGAAAGTGTTAGTTAGTGGTATCTAGAAGTTAATGGATACATTAGTATTAGTATGTGATGTTGAACATCTTGTGATTGTTGTATTAGGCTTTTGGTGAAGCCTTGGAAAGTTGATTGATTGTTGGAGCAAGGAAACTGACGTAAAGAATACGGTTGGAGCACTTTATTGCTAAGGTGAGTACATGAGACTTTTAAACTGGGTACATAGCAATTAGTTTTGATAATACATATGATAGTTTATGGGTCTTTATTAATGAATATTTTGATAAAGATAGTGACTGAAAATGTATGAAAGTATGTAGAACGTGATACTAGAATATGTCTAGTATGATTGGTGAATTTGAAGTAAAATATGATAAATTATAGTAATTATGGAATCTATGTTAATGAACCATAATAATGAAGTAATTGATTAAAGGAATGTATATGGAGCCTTTATTAATAAATATGTATTAGTAAAGCAATTGGGAACGATTTTATGGTAATGAATACCTATTGGTAAGATATACTAATAAAAGTAAAGAACGAATATATATGAAAAAGAATATGATGTGACTAGTAATAATTATGTATTATAGTCAAGGAAGAGATAAAAGTATTATGATATCGATAAAATGAGAAATGTATCTTATGAAATAAGAAAGTATGGACCTCATAGGGTTCATAAATGTAGAAGTAGATGTGGGTTGCTTATGATCGGGTCTGTGGGACCATACATGTACGTTCACACTATGTTGAACTAGTTATATATAGTTATTATTATATAACTAACTTGTCGATGACTGATGTGATAGCCGAAGGCTTTGATTGGAATAACTGATGAGTTATGGTAAGAATGAGATGATGTGATGACGCGGGGGATCCCCGGTCATGAGGTGTGGAGTGAGGGGCACTTGGGTGGATTCCCATCGACTCATCCACGGTAGTAGTCTTGCTAACTGGAGAAAGGTCCGGCGAGTAAGGCAGGTATCGGTAGATTGGGCGATTCCCTCTTGCCGTTATCTTGAGCAATTCGGGGGATCCCCGGTATGTTTCTAGTATGTATATGTTTATATACTAGATTTGGTTGAAGCTTATTAATGCGGGGGATCCCCGGTTAATAAGTTAATGTGCTTCTAGTTAGTTTGGGGGCAACCCGATAACTAGATATGTTGTGCTTCTAGCTAGTGCGGGGGCAACCCGATAGTTAGATATGATTGCTAGGAGAGCAGAGAATGTTAGAGTCACGGTAGGGTGACTAGCCGGTAGTGAGATTGTTTATATTTATATATATATATGTTTATATATTTATGAAATTATTATTATTATTATTGGGGTCTAAAACCCGTGTATCTCACGAGACTATTTTGTCTCACGTACTACGTTTGTTTTGTGGCTATGTACTCAGGTACAGGTTGAGGTGATAGAAGGTTGCACTAGAAGTGGCCTAGAGATGCTTAGTTCGGGAGCTCATAGGTAGATCCCGTTGCCTATGGTTTTGATATACTTGGTGACACCGTATTTTTGTAAACTCTGATAAAGGTTTTAAAGTTTTTGTTAAACTGTATTTTGGACAATATGTCATATATTGGGAAATATGTATTTTAAATGATTTAAACGATGTTTTAAAAATACGGGTGTTACAAAAAAGGTATTCAACAGACTCTCACACACATTTTTTTCGATATGCATGACATCCAAATTGTGTTATAGTTGAAGAGACGACCAATATTCAAGCTCAAAGAAAACATAATGTTTACTCCAATTCAATTCAATCGATGTATCATGTTTTCTCTTCTTGGTCCCAAAACGAACATGTTTCCCTGGAATACGGGGTATCAACTTATTAAGTTGATTTAATATAACAGTTTTGGTTAATTTTCTTGGAGCGGGTCTACTTTCGTGTTTACCATTGAATGACTTGTTCGTCCTCCAATGATGCTTTGGGCCTAAGAATCTTCTATGACCAACATAAGCGGTTTTACCTTGAACACGAATGGATGGAGTCTCAACATTACATGTAGGGCACGCTAAATACCCTTGCCCACTCCAACCTGACAAACTACTACGAGCAGGAAAATCATTTATGGTCCGTAAAAGCATCGCACGCATTGTGAAGAAATTGCCTGTAACAGAGTCTTTCGTTCGGACTCCGTTAGACCATAGACTCTTCAACTCATCAATCAACGGTCTCAGAAAAACATCAATATCCTTCCCAAGTGATTTAGGGCCAGGAATTAACAAGGTCAGAATGAACGAAGACTCTTTCATACATAACCATGGGGGCATATTGTATGTTGTCAATATGACCGGCCACATGCTGTAAGAAGTACTCATGTTGCCAAACGGATTACAACCATCAGCAGACAACCCTAATCTGACATTTCTAGGTTCTGCCGCAAAATCTGGATACCTTGCGTCGAAATTTTTCCATGACGTACCATCCACCGGGTGACGCATCTTACCATCTTCCCTACACTTGCCAGTAGCATGCCAAACCATAGACTTTGCAGTGTGTCTTGAACTATAAATACGTTTTAGCCTAGGCGTCAAAGGAAAGTAACGCAGTACCTTGTTAGGAACTTTCTTTCCTTTAGTGTTTGTATCTTTCCATCTACTCTCTGAACATATTGGACAACTTTGCAAATCTTTATATTCATCCCAAAATAAACAACAGTCATTCATACAAGCATGAATAGGTATGTATCCTAACCCGAGCGTTCTCATTGTCTTCTTAGCTTCATAGTGTGACGACGGGATATTAGCATTCGGAAGTATAACCCTAAACAATTCTAGCAATTGGTCAAATGAAGTATCAGTCCATTTATTGATGACCTTCATGTGCCTCAACTTTACTAACAAGTCAAGAGAAGACATCGAGTCACAACCAGGGTATAGCTCTGTGACTGCTAACTTATATAACGCACCAAGTTCGTCATTTGGGTCACTCGGGTCCTCAGTTGGCTCA
Organism: Calendula officinalis; assembly: GCA_963853835.1. NCBI lineage: Eukaryota > Viridiplantae > Streptophyta > Magnoliopsida > Asterales > Asteraceae > Calendula > Calendula officinalis. The sequence goes on from OY970828.1 coordinate 75,350,297, forward strand.
TCGGTAACTGTGTTATCTTCATTCACGGTATTCTCCTCACGAACATCGTCGAGGTAGTCATGCAACTCGTCAGTTTTTTGACCAAGATCGGCATTCGCTGCTGGATGAACAAATGGTTCCCCGTGGAACCTCCAGTTCGTGTAAGACGAGCTAAACCCATATCGATGTATGTGAGCCCTAAGTATTCTAAGCGGGGCAAATACATGGTTATCACAATTCTCACATGGGCAACGAAAATTACCAGAACTATTCAAGTGGGCCTTACATGTATCAAGGAATGCATCAAGACCTTTAAAAAATTCGGGACAACTACGCATTCTTAAAGTAGTCCAACTCTTATCGACCGTCATAACTGTGTTCACAAGATATCATAATATTAACTTAACAAATTTTATACTAAGGATTTGCGAGCAATTTGTAGTAGGGTGGTGGTCCTAACCCACTTTTTGAATACCTCACCTCATATGTGAAAACTTATTACATGATTGTCCATTTAAGAAAAATTCGGCAGCATTTCCCCTAACTCCCAAGTATATATAAATATATATATATATATATATATACCCGAGAAGCATAGAGGAAATGGCAACCGAATCTTTCTTAAACAAACAATCATGTAATAAGCTTTCACATCCTAAATGAGATGAAGTATTCAAAAAGCAGTCCCAATACGGGGACAACCCGAAATTGATTTCTAAATCAATTTCGGGCGGGTATATTCTAAGCTCATACTGGGATGTATACTTAATTTACTAGAATTACCAAATTTGACCAGGTTTGACCATCGTTGACCGGATTTGACTATGCTTGACCAGATTCAAAAATTTACAAGCAGCTTCAACAAAATTTGATTTATAGGAAATTAACCTAAATTAACAAGCTTATTTACACCAAAATTGATTTAATTTAAAACAAGCATCAAAATCGGAGGTTTGGTCAAACCTGATTTACCACAAGAAACACGAACAATTAACCTAAATTAATTTACAAGTAATTAACCAAAAAAAAAAATCGGATAAGTAAATCTTACTTTCAACAATCGGAGGTGGTGATGTGTGACGAATGAAGACTGACGGTCGGAATATGCTTGATCTATCCGTGTATCTGCTCGATCTATCCGTGTATCTGCTCGATCTATCACAAAAGGGACACATTAATTATAACATATTGTTTCCATTATTATTCTTTACTTTTGGCCACCAAGTTGGACCAAATATACATCTTCAACAACAGAATAAGCAATCATAAACCAGATTATCACGCCAGCAGAACTTATAAAAAAATGTTAATTTTTCTCACATATAGGTGGTCTGATCAATAAAAGAATAAAAAAAGGTTAATTTTTTACTTACCACTTTGATATGCTTGTTGTAACTATTGTGCCACCTAAAGATTAATTATATTAAATACGATTATAAAGTAAATTATTAAGAACATATATCTATACAAAAACAACTATTCTTATCAATACAAAAACTGTCTATATAACACATCATAGTAGAAGTAAACAACTATGTTAAAACTGACCGTTAAGTGTCAAAAATCTGACTTGCTTTTGAGGTGTATCAGGATTTACCTTCACACATTTAGCATCTTGAAACACCTCCAACCTACTCAGCTGCCATCCCCAAAACATACAAACAATCAACCAACTTTTTGTTTAAATAAATTTTTTAATTTTTTCAAAATTGAATCCTAACCTAACAATGGCCAAATGGTACAATTTCCTAATGTATCTACCCAAAAGCATTTCAAGTGAAGCAACAAAATCATAAAACTAATGCCAATTAGATATAGATAATCATGATATCACAATAATTTACTTTAAACTTACATCCAAACACCAAGAGTAAAATTTTCTTTTTGGTTTAAATTTTCATCTAAACTTGATCCAGTTTAGTCCACAACCCAAATTGTCATCAACAATGTATGTTGATTCTTACTTAGGGATTAATAAACTAGTTTTATGCAAAACTTATCAATAGTACTTTCATCAAACACTTGGTGTGCATATAATAAACAACTAATCCTATTACTCTTTTGCGAATGTCACCCAATCAGATGCATTTTTCACAGAATTCATGAAGGTTGTAACGATGGTGTTTGATAACTCCATTTTCTATCTGTTATTTAGAATTAATTACTAATATCTCAGCTAATTCACGAACTTACAAATAATAACAAAAACAGTTAGTGATCTTCGTAAAACTGATAACATACAAATTACGAAATTTTTTATTAATTAGTAGAAGATTATGAATAACCTGATCTGACTGCGAGTCGAATCGATCGGAGGATTATATGCAGATCTAGAAGTGATTGTTTGATTCTATTGCTGAATTTAGAAGCTTAAGCTTCAAGGAATCAACCACGGAGTTGAAGCTGGGAACCCTAATTTGGATTGAAATTGAAATTTAGTGGAATTGGAGATGATTGAGAGGGACTCTGTAAATTGCGTTGAGGTTCTGTTGGGATTTTATTTGAATGATGGACGAAATGTGTGACAAAACAGGGGCGGGTTGGATTTGGATTTGACGACTGTGAATGAAATAGTGAAAGCTGCGCTCTGCTCTGTAACTTATAACCCTAAATCGCTTTTACTCATTTGCGGCGATCTTTTTGCGGCGAGTAAAGGATTTGCGGCGATCTTTTTTTCATATGCGAGCGTTGAAAAGTCAAAACACAGGGCGATCGACTATTTTGTCTTTTTGTGACTTTTTGCGGCGTAATATGTCGCCGCAAAAAAGCCTTCGTCGCAAAAAACCACATTTCTTGTAGTGTGTACTAACAGATGGCGACAACCTAACGTTTGAAAAGGGTTGTGATGTATTAAGAAACGATAGTGTAGATTAGAACACATTAATTCAAAGAATACTAGATTAATTTAACCAAAACCACGTTGATTCGAGAATACCGTGGGATTTGGCCTTCAAAATATGTTCAAACGCAAAGAACACAATTTTGTGAGAGAAACTCAATTTTCACAAAATATTCAACCGATCATTCCAATGTGTAAAATACACTTTAAATATGACCCAAATTTTCGAATGATCTTAAAACGACAAATGGACAAAAAAATATGTTAAATAAAGCTTCCATAAACACTAGGGCCCGTTCCTCTGTCATTGGGTCTGGATCACGCTATAGGGGGATTTCGTTGTAGAGATCCCTTTCTAAAGCATAGATCCAATGGCTTTAATAATTAACAGCTTCAAACGTTATCCATATTAAATACTTACTAGATTTTCCCTAACAACGTTTGGAGTTTAGGAAGCGGTACAAGTACTGTTCGATGGGTACATGGTTGTCGTTTTTATCATAGACTAAACTGAAGCGATACATGCACTGACTTGTCGTGCAAGTATCTGGTGTGCATGGGGAGTGGGGGTACCCCTCAAAGCTTGTATATAAATTAATGGAGGCTACTGTATATAGGTGGTCAGGCCATCTTGTATATATCCATTTCTTGAGCGGATATCTATAAGTTATGCACAACCATACATCTATTGTACCGTCAATAAAGCAACGAAATCATCTTTTAATTTCTTGGGTAGTAGGGGTCTCAATTTTTATCTGACTTGACCAATACGAAAGTATACAAGTTAGAGTTGACCATATTAAATTTCAGGTTAGTTTTAGGTCGACTCAGTAAGTTTGATTTGATGATAATTTAAATGGATAACGTAGAAAACGATTAGTTATTGAACAAACAATCTCTCTCTCTTTCAAATAATGATTAAAATGTTTAATTTGCTATTAAAGGAAGATTAAAGATGGTTAATTATGATGCCTCATTACCCTAGTTTAATAACTGAAGAAGCTCAATATAATTAGGAAACAAAATTCTTAGAGCTAAAAGATTAATCTTCTAATGAGACTGCTAATCTAGGTTATTCTCTTTAAGTAGCTGAACAACATATATACCGTGTTTTTTTATATTCGTTCGCAACTGCGCGCTTTTAGTTGCCACTATTTATACATCGTCATATTTTTTATTATAATTACCTCCAATTATCTCATTCTAAGGATGAAATTCATGATATTTATACTTTATGCTTATATTTTATGCCTGCTAATTTGATAATAATACATGTTATAAGATGAAAGGAAAAAGCTAGAAGTTAGTAAAGACAAATAATACATATCATAATATTGTTAGTAGAAATATGAATTAGAAATAAACTGTAGGCATGTATATCAATCATCTTCATACTAATTACCACTTTAGATTTATATTGGCTATAAGAGCATCTCAATGGTTAACCTTACAAAAGCTTAATATTTTTACCACATCAACTATCCACTAACCAAAAAGCTATTCCTAAATAACATCTCCAATGGTTAACCTTTTACAAAAGCTTTTTCTTTTACAATATTTCTAATTTACATTTATCTATCTCAATTGTTTCATAAATCCCCTTATATATAAATTGACAATTTTTTATACATCTTATAAAGCTTAATATTTTAAAAATATTTCATATAAAAATATTACTCCGTATAATAATTGACATTAATATTTAAATAGATAAAAACAATACATTGTAAATATTAAAAAAAACATTGAAAATGTGTTAAAAGGTTTAAAATGAAAACTTATTAAAAATAGGGGACCAAAAAAGACAAACATTAAAAGTGTGTTAAAAGGTTAGTAGAAAAAAAGTCATTGCAAAAAGTTTTTAAAAAAGCTTGTAATTTCAATGGTAAAAAGTCATTCAAGAACTTATTGTAATATTAATAAGCTTTTGAAAAAGCTCCCATTGGAATTGCTCTAAAGTAAGTAGCAAACTTTAACTTAGTTGGTAATTATGCGTAGTGTTTGCAAAGTCGATAAAACTTCAATTTAATATTATACGTTTCAAGCTTTTTAACCTTTTAGATTTCAATCCGATCAAGCCCAAAATCTGAGTAATTATCCCCAAAATCTGAGTAATTATCTTAGAAATTTCAAGTTCAGTTTCCCCAACTAATTAAAATATTTCAAAAATGACTTAACTTTTCTTGAGTAGCATGAACAGGATATTAACCCGTTTATTATACATAAAAACATATGAAAAATAAGTTACGGTTGAATTGAAGGCAACAACACTGTAATATCATCTCTCCTCCTGACTTTGTTTTGTCCGTGTATTAGAGAGCATAAGTCACCGCAAACATAGCCGACCAAGAAGATCATCGTATCATGCTAATTAATAATGTCACAATTATTTTCTTATTTTTATTATAAAAATATATTTTGAAGTTATTAATTTGCATGGCTTTTGACGATTAGAGAACATTTCCCCTTATCCCCATGTGCTTGCCTCACTATTCTTTGTAACTGGGGTATGCCATAAAACATAAGGATCCATGCCTCATTTACCATGGGACTTCTATTCTTCGTGTTATTTTAAAGTTGTTTTTAGTTTTAGCTCCGTGATACTTTAATACAAATTACTTTTCAGAAAGAAAAAAACATTAAGTTAAAGTTTTATAAAGAGTAAATTACACGAATAGTCCTTAGGCTACTAGGTATGGGTATCACATGTGGTACCCATATTTCTTGCCACATCACCATCACCTAAGCAACCACACCACCACAATACCACATCATTTGGTGGAAATACCCACCACATCATTTGGTAGAAATACCCACCACACCACACCACACCACACCATTTTATTTTCCATCTCATCATTTCATTTCCATTTATTTTTCACACAAATAATATTTTATATAATTTAAAATTACATTACATTAAATAAAATTAAAATGACAATACTTTAAATTAAAATGAAAATACTAGAAATTAAACATTAAAATACTAGAAATTAAACATTAATATACTAGAAATTAAACATTAAATTAAAAATTACAATAATTAAAATAAATTATTACTCTTCATCGTCGGCATGTGCGTTGTTGTAGAGATGGTCCGCCAAGTCCCGTCGAAGTCGTTCGTGTGTTGTTTCGTCTCGAATGTCGACAACACTGTGCAAATATTCTGCACTTCTCGGTACATACAAAGCATGTCGGGGACCGTACGGCACATATGGAGTAAATCCGACCTTTATCTTCGACAACCATATTATGCATTACAACACATGCATACAAAATATATCTTAATCTTTCAAGGTCATATGAACGGGCCGCGTTTTTGACAATGTACCACTTCGTCTTTAAAACTCCAAAAGCCCGTTCCACATCCTTACGTGCGGATTCTTATTTTTTGGTAAACAAGACCTCTTTTGGATCAACTGGATGTCGGTAGGCTTTGACAAACGTCGCATGCCGAGGATATATACCATCGGTAAGGAAATAACCGAATCTATATGGATTGCCATTCATCGTAAAAGGAGCATCGGGTGCCTTTCCTGATAACAAGTCGTTGAATATTGGTGATTGATCAAGCACGTTAATATCATTATTACAACCCGCAACCCCAAAGTAAGCATGCCAAAACCATAAATCTTTGGAAGTAACACCTTCTAATATCAACGACGGTACTCCATGATGTCCACCAGTGTACTCACCTCTCCACGCTTGTGGACAGTTCCTCCAATCCCAGTGCATACAATCAATGCTACCAAGCATTCCAGGAAAACCATGTCTCTCTTCGTGTGCCTCATATAATTTTTGAATATCGGTTATTGTTGGTTTTCGCAAATAAATAGGTCCGAAAATTTCCAAAACACCTTGTGAAAATCTATACATACTTTCCCTAGCAGTTCTTTCAGACATGCGTAGGTACTCGTCAAGAGAATCAGGGGATGACACGTAGGCCATAGCTCGAATTGCTGCAGTACATTTTTGCAAAGCAGTGAATCCCCGCCTACCTCTAGCATCATATCTCAATTGAAAAAAAGGATACATGTTTTCTAATGCGCTACATATGCGCATAAATAAATTTTTGCTGAGGCGAAACCTTCGTTTGAAATCGTTGTCGTCATAAACAGAATCATCCGCAAAATAATCTCGATATAGCATGTCGTGTCCAGTTTCTCGATTTCTATTTAGCTTCGTGGTTTTAGTGTCAAAGACTTCACTTTCATCATCGTCGGATAAATCATCGAGGAGTTCTTGGTATATTTTTAGCATAAACGCATCATGCTCGTCAGATGATGAACCAAGATAATTTATTATATGTGAGTTGGAATATTTTTGTAGAATTGTGGTGTGTTTTGGTAGTGTTTTGATAATGTTTAAGTGTGTTTATATAGGAAATATATAAATTAAATTAATTAATTTTTTTTTAATTCTCCAACGGCTAAAAATATAGCCGTTCAACGGCTATATGCTTCGCAACCCTCGACGCCACGCCCGTTCTCCCCCGTTGTAAACTTGTCGGATCCGCCACGCCGACCCCCCACGCCGTTGGGGGGGGGGGGGGGGGGCGTGTTCCCTAGCCGCACCACGCCGTCGCCATCCACCTCACCCCCACGCCCTTCATCCCTTCGACCCATACCATGCAGCCTTATGGTTTGCTAAAAGTTTTGAATTTAATTCTTAAATTTCAGAAATTACACTGATGGTCATTATGGTTGAAAATTTATCACGCTTTTGGTCCCTAATACTAACTACCGTTAAAATTTGACGTTAAACTTTTTAAATTGACAATTTTACCCTCACCCTCAAATTTCCTTCCTCTTTCCTTGTCTCTACACACAAAAACACACCCGAATCAAAACCCTAACCCCAATTAGGGCAATGGTTAAGAATAGATAAAGTGGTTTTTGTACAATTAATGATGCATAACTAATCAAAGCTGGTTATTAAAATACATGGGGGTGGTTTTTTATTAGTTAATGTACAATGATTTAAAGCCACTAAAAATTTCTTAAACATTGCCCTAAGGGCAATGGTTAGCATTTTCCATTAAAAAATCATCCAATTTCTCAGGCCAAAGTAGCTGTACGTACGTCGATCTTCGAACAATCATTCAAAGTTCATCAAGCCATGCAACTCCGGACCTACTTTATTGACCGCCAGTATCTCAATCACAAGTACTGGTGTCGCCGGCGAGCACCGCTATATGACTCCGCCAGGATACAGTAGCCTGTTATTTCGAAATTGGATCGCTACTGATTTGTTCTCGTCGTCACCGGAGTTGTTGCCCAATTCGCCTGAAAAAGTTGAGGCAAATTAACGAAATCAATATATTGAGTAATCTCAGATCAATGATGTATGCATTATGCATGTTTGTTTAATTTTATGCATCACGCTCGTAAGGATTTACTTGTTCAATTTAATTCCATCGAAATTTCTTTTAAACCCTAGATGGTTTAATAACGTCTCAGGTACAAAATTTAACATGATGCTTAAGAGATCGACACAATGATTGGTTCAGAATCTTAAGATCAAGGATAAGAAATACAAAATTTAACATTGTGCATGTTTTTTAGAATCTTTGTTGTCGTGGTGGTTGATCAAAATAGAAATTGGATGATTTGGGTGTGATTTTGTGTGCAAAGATGATGAAAAGAGGAAGAATATGGTAAGGGTGAGGTAAAATAGTCAATTAAAAAAGTTTAACAGCAAATTTTAACGACAATTAGTATTAGAGACTAAAAGCGTGACAAAGTTTCAACCATACTACCATAGTACCATCAGTGTAATTTATGAGACTTAGAGACTAAATCTAAAACTTTTGGCAAACCACAAGGACCAATAATATAATTTACTCTTTTATAAAATACATTTATCTTTAGAGTATATTTACAGAAATTGTTAATGTGGTATTACAAATGCTTAACTTCCATCTCTCTTGAATTTTTTCTGCTATTTATGTCCTCGTGGTGTTCAATTTCTGCAAATTACGTCTTTTTTGGATCACACACAAAATAATAATGCCCATATATGTCAGGATCGATTAACTCAGAAAGATTAATTAATCACAGATCTACAAACTATGAGAAATTGCAGCGGATCAACACTCTAGTTTAATTGATTAAGAACTTATGAATACTGTAAACAAATACGATTGAATAGTAAGAACACAATAATCACAAAAAGCTTCAATGTATATTAATTAGAACGATCAATACACACGTACGTTTATAATTCGTAAGGAACTATTTATAATAGTCCTTGAAGCCTAAAATATTAACCTAGTTATTCTAGGATTCGATTACAATTGAATTACATAAAGATATACATTCTATAACAAACTATACTAGAATCTCGGACTTGATCAACACCATAAATAGCATCAGTAGTAACATTGATCATCAGTAGTAAGTCCTGTGTTAATCATCGTCAGTAGTAACTAGTGTTTCTGCCCCATCAGTACTAACTTCAATACTTCATTGATCAGTACTAACTGCAGCATCAGTAATAGAATGTTATATCTGATTTATATCCAATAACATACAATATACACTTTTATTAAATACCGGACAAGGAACCAACGATTCTGTACCATCAATTTCTGAAAACCAACGACAACTGAAGGCTAACCGAAGCTCCTGTTGGGAGTGCTCTAAGTAGTGTGTCGCTGAAAAACAGAGATTATGGGTTAATTAATAGGTTTAATGGTCAAGTAGAGCATCCTGGTATTCAAACATATCATTTGTGTGTTTGTAAAGGAATCATTTTTGTTGGTTTAACTAAAGACAAAGTGTTACTTATTATATTAACTTCAAGCTTTATTCCCATCACCCCTTCGTACTTAATTTGTTAAATCAATGCAAGATTTGAAGTCCTCTAGATGCAAGATTTGAAGTCATATTATATTCCTTCTGTGTCTCATTGTTTATCTATTATGACATCACATTTGGGTGTATCTTTCTCATGTAAAATTTTCGATCTAATTTTGAACATATTTGCAAATATGTTTAAAATTTTGTTCACCACTACGGGCCGGGTTTGGTTATGTGTATAAAAAGAGAAAGGTCATGTAACGCTAATATGACAACATCGGTGACCGAACCTGGTTTTTATTACTATTACTAATAGTCTAAGTAACAATGTACCATGCATACAAACACGTATTATAACACCAATATGTATACATATATACACTCATCATACACGCACCAATGTTTGAATAATGGTACGTATAAAAGAACATGTACTTGTTGAGTCTCTCTCTTTTTAGCTCAAATGATGACTAAAATATAATTATCTTTATGTATATAAAATATATTTTAGTGCATGTAAAATGAGACACTGTTGTAATGAACCGACAAAAGACTCAACGGATGCCACTAATGGAGGCGACAACTCTTCGATTCCCCACTCATTCTCGCAGATATCTCTATCCACATACACACTTAGAATCCCCATTTTTTTACTAACTAAACACCTTCACCATTAACACCTTATAAAATGCAACACATGCAAAACTCTTTTCTACATGATCTCATCATTTAATTTACGTAGCTCTACTTTAACTAGCCATGAGTTTCCTTAATCTAAGCCTACCCAAAAACGATCTCAACTCGTCTTCTTCATCGTCAACAAGCAATCCCGACCACCGAGTTTTCCCTTGCCACTACTGCAAGAGAAAATTCCATAGCTCACAAGCACTCGGAGGCCACCAAAATGCGCATAAAACCGAAAGGAGTTTAGCAAAGAAGAGCCGTGAAACGAGCTCATGTGTTAGACCTCATTTAGGGTACAATTACCAGCCCACATCGAGATCCGGTTTAGGTGGCTCGAGCCACGGAAGACAGGTGCAGCCATCGGTTATGATGGGGCTTAACCATCAGGAACATGTCGGAAGGTTCAGTGGTAGTGAAGTGGAGAATGGGGTGGATTATAGTTACAAGGGTGAGAGTGTTGATCAAGAAGACTTTAACCAGCTTGATTTGTCTCTTAGACTATGATCAACTAATTAATTTTTAGTACTATGTTTCACATGTTTAAGCTATTTCCGTACCCATGGCTTGTATTGTTAGTGTTTTTGGTAATAGCTCGTTTTAAGTGACCGAGACTCTCTTAGAATAATTACGCATCAACTTAAAATGTGTAATAATTCATCATTAACTTATACCATATATACCATGTATCAAGTTATCAAACCCGTCATTCCATGGTTCTAGAAGTAAATAGTGTGCAACACTATTTTCTATAGAAAATATTTCACACTAAATCTTCATATTTTATCCTTCTATATATAAGATGATTGAAATGTGCAATCTAATAATTCTTTTTCTCAATCTTATACTTAAATTTTGACACTTATATTGATCAGTAGGAAAATAAATAGAAAATTTTAGTAGGAATGAATGCCACATTAAATTGTCCGGTTCAATATCCTTAACAAAGTCCAAATAATGGTATTAGAAAAAAGGCGAGCTCAGATTGGGATCAATGGATCACGAATCATGGGATACTTGTAGTCGAGGAGTGTAGCTTATTTCGTATTACTCTTCTTTACACATGAACTCGATCGAAACTTCCAAGCCTCTCGATTGATTACTACGCATTTTGTCAAAGCAAATTTTCCTCCTTCGAAAATGAATTAAGTTGTCCGTTTTGGTTGTCAATATTATTGATATTAATCTTATATCAATTTGTGAAGTAAATCAGTAATTTAACGCGATATGTTAAGTTGACGTTTTTTACTTTCACTTAAACCCTCGATATATTGGCTAAAACATATCTTGCGGTAAGTTGGTTTAGAGAGATTATAAGCAAGGCCTTTCCCAAGTATGGGCGACAAAGCAGCAGCCCATAGCCCATTAAATTTAAAGGCCCACTTTTAAAAAAGTCAGTCCATATATACATATGTTTAAACTTATTTAAATCAAGTTAAGTTCAACGTAATATTGAAAATAGGCGGACTACATGGTCCAATCCAGACATTTAACTTGGGGATTGAGGCGTCACCCTGATTATAAGATTGGAGGAGAGATTGAGAGATCTGGAATAAGAAGAAGCTAGGTGGAGAGAGTGAGAGGCGGCGGTGCGATATGCGATGACGACTGTAATGCAGTGATGGGGAGCTGAAATGTGCCATTAATGGAAGTCGGCAACATAAGACGGTTAATAGACAAAAGAGGTTGGGTTTTGCTATATGAAAAAAGAAGGGGTTTTTTCATTTTAATTTATAACTAAATTTCATAACTAAAATCCATGTTAACATTTCAAAATTTGAATTAATTGTAAATTAAGTTATCTTTTGGTGTGCATATGGTTGGAAGCGGTGGTTATTATGGATGAATCGGAAAACAGAAATGATATTTGTGCCTACTCATAGTTCTATTTATGTGTCATCCAATAATTCTTTCTCTTCATATCATCTTTTAATTTTGACATTTGTCATGATTAAATTAGATAGGCACATGAATATGTACGCATGATAGGCATCAATATCATTGCTCATGGGAAAATCTTGTGAAAGGACGAAAATAGAAAATAAATTTCAGGTGAACAAGGAAAAAAATGACATCAGAAATATCAAAATTCTCGCATAATTAGAACAAACAAATTACTGCCAAACATTAGACATGCACAAACATGTAAAAAAACCGAACCAGTTTCAGAACCATATCGGATTTTGATGTTGCTCAAAATCGGCTGGGGTCAAATCCGGATCGGATTGGAACCGAATTCGGATAAGAAAACTTATAAACTGATAGAAACCAGATCGGATTGAAACCAGATTTGATCCGGGTTTTTTTGTTCATTTAGCATCTCAAATCACTTATAAATACCTAAATCCAGATTTTTAAACCAATTTTCCGTAATCCGGTTTTCAAAACGGTTTGCCCAAAGATACTTAAACTGATCTCAATCCGGCGGTTCCGAATCCGATATGATTTGATATGCTTCGATCCAGTACCATTTCAGTTTTGGAATCGGTTCCGGATCGTAATCCGGTTTTCATATGCACCTTTACTAAACACAATAAAAAAGCTGATCAAAAGCAATTCATGTATCAAGCCAAGCAAAAAAAAAACTCAAGATGAGGTTTTACATGATTTTTCAAGAATTATTGTCAGGTGGCGCATCAATTCGCATGTCTCACCAAGGAAGTATTTTTCAATCTAAAGATAGACGATGAACTTATGATGTGATGGTGTTGAGCCAACATATACTGTGATATTAATATAGGCATATAGGGTTGTTTAGTAATATTATTAGGGTTACCTCTTAATTAGTGGAATCTCACACTTGTTAGCCACTTAGCCCGTTTGATTAACACATTAACTATAATCAAGCCCGATATATTGACCCATAGATTAAAGTCTTTTAATTAATTGCAATATAGCCCGTTTGGTACAACGCAATTAAAAATATATTTAAATAACTCTAGCCCGTTAATTCTCGTGTCCAATTGCGTTTTAAGAGCAACCAAATTAGAAGTCTAATTTACATTATACGTTTGACTATATTTGATATTAATGTTGGACTCGTATTTCCATCAAAACGTACCGTCACCACCCTTACTACCACGAGTAGAGGAAAAGCGTAAATAAAATAATAATAATAAATTATATAGCATAACGTTACGCGGCAAACAAGTATCTTAATTTGACCATTTTTATGTTATCTATCTCTGATAGATTAATTATGTACGTTAATATACATCTCGTTTTAACGCAAAGATATAAAACTTCATGCAATGTTTGTATATCGATCATGTAAAAACAATTTCGCTTGAATAAATGACTTACGATAATTGGATCTTAACCAATTTCAATATATTGATGAAACTAATTTGCAACCATCGATCAACCTCAACCAACATATCCTATAACTCGATCATTAACTTTGAGATATCTTTCCGCACCTACCCATTAATGTTTCAACATCAAGTGGATGACACAAGGCTTTAAATACTCTTCTTAAAACACAAAATGCACTTCAATATATAGAAATGGACCACAACCTACCCATGAATCACATGTAAAGGTACATTATTTTACCTTTATGTATTTATTTTACATTTAACCCCCTCTAGAATACCAATTTATAATAATTGAAGTTTTAAAAACATATAAAATTCTAGTTCTTTTACTTACTTAAGAACAAGGAATTTTTTGGGTGAATAGTATCTAAAAAGACTGTAAGCCGAAAGAAATGAAACAAAAGCCATCAAAAGAAACGCTATGTATCCGCAAAGTATTGCACCGCCGATTTGAGTGCAAAATCGGTTGAACTTGTTGCATAGTTTCATCCAAAATAGATCATGTTCACCGGTGAGTGCGTATAATGAGGCCGTGAGACAAGCTGTGTTTGATGCGAATACCATGTAAACGACTGTCTGAATTCAAATCCACATAAGTTTTCGCTATGTAACTATATTATTAATTATTAATGCATTATTGTTGCTAAAAAAGGAAATGAAAAAACTAATGAGTTATGGGGTGATTACATCGTAAAGAGATGTCTGTATTCATAGACCAATTCATAGTAATAATTAAAATAAAATATTAGGTAGGGTCCAGTTTGTTCGAATGTCAATTTATATATTGTCAAACTTGTTAGAGAAATATTTGAGTGGTTTAACTCAAACTTAAAAATATGACTAGTTCATATTAAATTGACACATTTCATATTTAATTTTTTCTCTCCTCATACTATGTTACTTATATTTTCATTTTAGAAGTTTCAAAATAAATGACACAATTTAAAATTTATTTTATTTGGTAATACATATTTTCTCCGTCTCAATTTTATAGTTCATATTTTTTTTTAATGTCTCAAAAAGATTGTCCACTTGAAAATTTAACTAATAAAAACACAGTTAAATAGTAAAGATACAATTTTATTAGTTGCTCAATGTAATAAATGAGCTTTTTCTTAAACTGACTCATCACTACTAATTATCAACTCTAATATAGTGAAATGACTATTTTACCTTTACTATTTACTTTTTAAACATCATTAAGGGTATGTTTGGATAAATTCTTCAAAAGTGCTTATTTGGCTTCTTGATAAGCCAAAATAAAGAAATAAGAAGCTCCTACTTCTTGATTTTGACTCCTAAAAAGGTCAATAAGTCAATAAACACAAATTAAAAAAAAGACTCCCAAACATGTCCTAACATTACTTTATTTATAAGAAATGAGACTGATCAGCAGCTAATTATTTACTTTAGTCAATATTAAGATGCATTGTAATATTTTGCTTAAAAAATGTGAAACTCACAATATATCACCTATTATGATATAGAGGCAATATACATTTTGATTTTTTTTAATCTCTTTTTCAAATTGATTTTTAGGTACACTAATTAAACAGTATAAATAAATTAATTAATTAAGAAAAGAAAGTAAAAAATAAAAGATAAAATCAAGAAGAATAGAAAAAGACATTTTGATCATTTTACTCGATTAATGACTAAGTTGAGAAAAAATAATAATTACAGGAACTGTCATTGTAATTAATTCATTTTAGAGACGAAATGTAAAAAACATCCAAACCACAAGGATCAAATATATAACTTACTCTAAATTAAAACGTCATGGAAACTCGTTGGCCATTTAATTTTTCAGTTTGTTTATTTTGCATGGTCTACTTGACATCTATATGCATGATCTATATCTTTATTAACTTTGCTTTATAATATTGGTTAAAGTGTGATCGTCTATTTTTCATTTCATTTATTTATTAACCATGAAACCAAGTTAGAATTTGACAAAAGAAAAATGTAACATTGATTTTAACTCACCATACAAGTAGACTAATTATAGGATAATTAGTCTGACTAGAAAAAAAAAGTAAAATTACCAAAAAAATAAAAATTAAAAGTACCTGATCAAATAAGAAAGAAAACCAAGCAATATTTTTGTATGAAGCCTCCATATCAGGTTTCATATATGAGGAGAGTAAGCCTCTGATTAATAATTGAACCATATTATATACTGCAACTGCTATATCTATGTACACCAACACACTGTTTCATACAAAAACAATTATTCCTTAGTAACCAATATATAACATGGCTAGGGAAATAAGGCCCATTGTCTCACAAGAGATCGTGTTCAAACTTCACTGGGTAACACTTTAAGATAATTAGAAATAAAAGTCTAGAAATAGTCACGGGAATACCAATTAGGCAGTGAATTCCATGAAATCTCTCTCTGTTTTACGAGAGAGAGAGAGAGAGAGAGAGAGATTGTGCTTACAAGAGAGCATTCATGTCTCTGAAGGTGGCAGTTTTTGAAAATGAGGGGAAAATAAGGCTGGTTTGGGAATCAAATCTAACCAAGAAAGCAGTGGTGAGGAAGAGCAAGGTTGCAAATACCCTTAGAATTGTTTCTAACTTCATAGCATCCATCTTTAATCCCAAGTTGAAGTAGGGTTTTATGGTATTTGGAGTATAACGAAATGGGGGAGCTTTATATATCGATATACTTTCCTTTCATTATCCTTATTAATTGAATTTCAGAATCCAACTAATAGATTCCTGTAATTTTCATCTACAATGTCAACATGTGAAACTATTGAGAATAACAACTTTTGACTAGTAGCCGTTAAAAAAAAGGCTGCAATGGTTGACGTAATATATAACTAATTAATAAGAGCATATGGACTCATGACTCCAAGTAGTGGTGTGATACTTCCGTTAGGGGTGTCAATTCCTGACATGTATGCTCTGAAATTCGACACGAACTTAACCCGAAACTTGACACGAACCCAAAATAGACATTAACTTCATTGTATCCATCAAAAGCCGGACGACCTGTCCGACCCGCTTATCAATTGGGCCAGGTTCAGATAATTGGCTTATGTATAAACGAGTTGACCCGCCAATTAACCCGTTTAGTTTCATAAAAAAAATTTAAAAAAAAAAGTCAATACTATAAAAAATCTTCCAAACTCCGGCTAAAACATATTTGAATATCTGCTTGACCTTTCAATTCTTTACAATTAGCATTATATTTAGGGTTTTTATTTCGAACCACCAATCTGGTTCGGACCCACTAACCCATTTGACCCACCAACATTTAAGTTATAATATGTGTTAGATCGAATACAACTAAGATTGAGCTAATAATGATGATTCAAGGTGAGAAATAGAAGATTTGCTTAAGTGTGTGTGTTCTTGGTGTTTGAGTGTGTGTGAGGTAGTTGAGAGAGATGGAGGGAATGTTGTTAGCTTTCAAATGGTAATTCAATTAGTGAAAGGAAAGCTTTCAAATTAAGCCTTAACATAAGGTATTTATACCTCATAGTTAGACAAGCTTAATTACCATCTAATTAAGTCTAACCCATAAGACTAAGCCTAATGACTAGCTTGACACTATTACAACTTGTCATTTCTAGTCCCTAAACTAATTGATACAATACAAAAGGTCCTAACAATCTCCCCCTTTGTATCAATAGTTTGAGTTAGCCTGTTCTTGAAATCTTCTTCTCTAGCAAAGTCTGAAACTTAATTATCCGTTGAGTAGCTTTAATGTTGTATTAGTTTCAGCTTTTGATAATCAGATTAGAATAAAACTTTTAATCGGCTTTTCAACCAATACAAAGTCTCTCAGAAGATTTCATGGAGTGTTAGACTTAATTTGTCTTGATCATTATCCAATCTCCCTCTTTGCGAACTTTTAGAACTACATCCATGTCTTCATTCAAACAAGTATATTTAAAAAATTTAAAATTCTGGAAATGAAACATCTGTTTGGTAAGAATTTGACTGGGATTTAGAAATGCCGGGGATTTAGTTTTGGATAGAGATTTGTGAGGATGGGATAATGATGGTTTTGAATTATGTAAAGAATGATTTGAAAGTTAAAGGTTTTGAATGTGTGTGTGTGTGTGTATGAATGTTTGTATATAGGAAAGAATGATATATACATTTAAGATTTGAATGAATGTGGATAGTATGTATTTTGTATGATACAAAAGATTTGTACAGTTAAGCTTTTGTATGGATATGATTGTTATAGAATTTGGAAAGAATGATTTATTCGATTAGATTTTGGATGGATATGAATGTGAATTTGTGGTTCGGATAGAATGATTTGTCAGTTTAAGATTTGAAATGGTAAATCGACGAAAATGTAGACCCATAGATAGAGTTGTTTTGTAGCGGAAGTCTTTTGTTGAAGTTGTGGCTTTGTCGATTTGTGATTATTGATAATTGTTATTAGGGATAAAATGTTGTTGAAGTTTACGCTCCCCCTCGAACAAATAATTATGTCTTAATGAATCTTCTTCGGTTTCTTGTTTACTCCCCCTTAATTGGTGCATATGTCTTTTTGATGTGGAGTAATCTGGGCTAATATATCTTCTTAAGTCTTGTAAGCATTTTTCTTCATAAACTGAACTTCTTAGTAAATTTTCTCCCCCTCATGATGATTAAGATTTATCGGAATCATCATGAAAAATGTGAAGTTCGTCGAGATGAAATGAAGAAAATCTTCTAAGCCCATGAATACAAATATGATGAATAATGATATATTCATATTTTGAATGAATCAATATACATCATATTGTATTATCGAAAACCGAACCGATATTGATAACGTAGATATCCGATCAAATCGTTTGGCATTTAATCTCAATGATCGAATCAAAATAGGGCAAACCGGGATCACAAAGATTACCCGTTAACACAACAGTTACACAAACTGTGTGACCTACGTTCAGTGTTGGAATAGATGTTAGCACTGGTAGGATTTCCATTCAATCATCGTGGAATACCAAGAACGTTGGTATCACTATGAATGTTCCGGCTTTATCACAAAGATAAGCTTGGTATTATGCCTTGTGTCCTAAAAGTGTATTGCGGTTCTAGACTCAATTAGTGGACAAACGAAGGCGAGGACTGGAGAGGCTTGTCCTCTATTTCAATATCAACAATCTCCAAGTGAGATGTCAATAGCATATGAGATAGTCTCCGTGGAAATGAAACAAGTACTTTTTAAGAAATACTTGAGTAGCTGGGGGGTTGTGCATTGCATCACTGGGTTCCATGATGTCTTGTTCAATATCAGAGAGCAACACATGCAATCTGATAGAGACGTGGCTACCCGGCTTTTTATCAGTTTAGTAAGGGTTTTTCGTTTTCTTTAACCCTGTCACACCCTCCTCACTCAAGCTTACTTTTTCATTTTTTGACTACTCCCTCATTTCATTTTACCATGTATAGCTGAATTGCACCCCATACTACATTCCCCCTCTCAAATTTTATCTCAGCGCACCCCAATCAAGATCCCGTGATACTTGATTCTGCTCACCTAGACCTATGTACCCTTACATATTGTCCTATATTGTAGGTGGCTCCTGGGGAAGATCATTCCGGTTATAGCAGATCATAGGAGTAATTTGAGAGTGAATTATAACGCTCATGTGCAATTTATCAGCATATATTATGTTACGTTGTAAGAATAACATGGATTTTTCATCGGAAAATGTGTTTCCGGCATAAGTTGTTGCCTTTATGATTTAAAAGTTTAGACACAGCAACTTGAACAATTGAGGAAATACCGGACTCACATAGAGTATCCGTTAACACACGGTATGAATCGATAGTCGTTTGCACAACAGTGGATTCAAATGTGTGACCTGCAGATAGAGTTGGCGCGATTTTAGCTCTAGCAGGATTTCCACTCAATCCTCGTGAAACACCAGATCGTGATGCCACTATGAGTGTTCCGATGAATACACGGAGATTCATTAATAAAAGTGTATGTGTCCTAAATTGGAAATATTTGACGGTGAGATCTAGACACATTGTGCATTCAATTGAAGACGTAACCCGGGGCAGAAGGTTAAAATTTCAATATCAACATACTCCAAATGAGCAGTCGATAGATTATGTGCTACGTCCCCTAATGAATTGAAACAAATTCCTATTAAGAGGAATCTGAGTGGTTGGTGGTGGAGTGCAAATGCTTGACTGGGCCAGTTAAGTCTGGTGAATCATTCAACATATGAATGAACACTGTTTAGTGAGATTGCCCGGTTTATTGTCAGTTTGGATGCACTCAAATGTGTGTTTTCTTAAAATTACCATGTTTTCACATCACCTTGCACTCACCTAATTCTATACCCTAGACATATACCCTCACATTTACCAATTTTGGCTAAAAAGTAATTCCCTTGGAAGGTTAGGCCGGTTCTGGCAAACCATGGGAAGATATTGTCGTTTGATAAAAAAAAATTGTTCGATAAAAAAAAATTCAAATGGGTATAAAAATATTGATAAAAGAAAGTTTCTCCCCCTGGAAATATTAATTCTCCCCCTAGAATTAATATTTCTCCCCCTTGACAAAATAAAGAATGAAAATTTACAGATTTAGAGCAGTGGGAAAGAATTTTTACAGTTATGTGAAAAACTGGTTAAGAGCGGGTTTCAAGCTTATGTACTTGAAAGCCATTGCTTTGAAGTTTGAGTCATATACTGATGTGTATATAAGTCATTTAGATGAAGCGCGAGTTATACACTGAAATGTGTATAAGTCATTTACGATGAGGTTCGAGTTATACACTGAAGTATGTATAAGTCCTTCTCCTGCAAAACAAATCAAACAACTTTTGGTACCCATTTTTGTTTGAGTCCGACCTTGTTAGTGTGGGATTTAAACCACCGATAAGTTGTATCGATTTGATTTAAAGATTGAGAGTTCCAAGAAAAACTGAAACTTGATGTTTCACTTTCAAATAATTTCCGGGGAATTATTTGAGATGTTGGAGTTTTAGGAACCCATTTTGCTTTTAAGATCGAGGATGTTTTGTAAACATAAACAGGAGATGTTATTGGCACTTGTGTAAAATTCGTTTTAGGTGCCAAGGAAAGTAAATCTTTTCTTGAATATCTTAAAGATTTAGTTTGGGAAAAGATTTTCTTTGAAGAAGTAGAATGTTTCAACACGGTTGATGGTGTAGATTTATCCATTTGAGAATGCTTAAGCCGAGAAGAGGAACCTAATTTATTTGGAGTTTTAGGTGCGGAATTTCCTCTATTAGCTTGTTTGAGAGCATTCATTTTCTTATCAGAGTGTAGTGGGACCGTGGATCTCCTAGGCTTAGGCGTGGTAGAGGAATTTACTTGTGATTTCGGTTTAGGTTTAGAATTTCATCTGTTAATCTGAGATTGCTTAATAGTATATATATCACGATATGCCATGACAGGAGAAAACATTCTGGACTTTTTACTTTTATTCGTTGTCGTTAAAGGAAAATCTAAGTACAAAGATGCACCAGGCTTCTTAAGCTTTTTAAGATTAGATGAGTTAGATTCCAAATTTTTAATTTTAATTTGCAACTGTAGTTTCTCTTCATCAAAAGATTTATGTGTTTTATCAATTTTATTTTCTAATTCAAAAATTTTGGATTGTAAAACTGATTTTTCTTTGTCAAATGCCTTATGTGTTTCATCGATTTCATTTTTCAATTGACAAATTTTCTTTTATAGAATTAGAGATGGAACATAAATCTTTGGTGTTACTTTTTGCTGAAGAACGGCATCTCCTTTAATGTCAAACTCTTCTGGTTTTATAATTGGAAAATAATCATCATTTTCAAATTTTGCCTTTTTAGTTTCATATGTTTTATTTAATTCAACATAGTTAAAACTAATTTGTGCATTCTCCTTTTTAGCTCTGTTGAACGCTTCAATTTCTTCTTCCTCATCTGTCATACGAAGGAAACTCTGCCAAACATCAACATGTATGTATTTGGAATCATACAATGTTGGAAGCACATTACAAGCCATCTTCAGATATTCAGGATTGTTAGCCCCCAGGCCTTCTCGTGAATTGAAATATTTGAAATCTTTAGGCTTGTTTAAGTGAATAGTTTGATCAGTTTGTCCTCGTTTAGCAATTATTTCTTCAAGATTTTTGATGTGGGAAGAAAGTTGAATTTTATCATTTTGTAGTTGATGTATGACATTTTGTTTGCTATTTAATTCTTGTGATGTTTGAATGTCTTTTTCATGAAGGGTTTCTGATAATTCTTTAATTTGTGTGTTTAAGGATTTAAATTGATTTTCATTATCATCAAATTCTTTTTGTTTACGTTCTAACCAATTTTTAGTAATTTGATAGTCATTCCATGCTTCAGTGTATAGCTTGTAATATTTATCATTGTCAGCATTAGATGTGAAACTTTGTGTATTTTTAATATTGGTCAATTCAATTTCTTGTTCAGAAATAGTATGAGACAAATGTTGAATATCAGTCTCATATTTAACAGTCAATTCTGAAATTCGATTTTGTAACGTCAGATTCTTTTTCTCAAAATTTTTATTTTGTTTAATAAAATGAACAAGTTGTGTATTATGATCAACAAATTGTTCATTTTCGTTTTCTAAATCAGCTAATTTTTCTTGAAGTAAAGTATTTAATTCTTTTTCATTCAAAAGGTTTTGTTTTAAAGACTCAATTTCAGAATCCTGGTTTGTTACAAAACAATTTTCAGAATCAATTAAATGTGAAGAATGAGATAAGAAAGAATTAATTACCTCTATTTCTTTGTTGGCATCATCAGATAAACGTTCATAAATTTCAGCATTTTCACGAGCCATAAAGCATAGATTTGTCGAATGCTCTTCATCCTCAGGATCAGAATCTTCCATCCAGCTTAGATCCTCAGCTAACAACACTTTTCCCGCCTCGATTTGCTTAGCCATAAGCATCTTACGTTTGAAGTAATCAGAATTCCTAACTTTAGGTTTCTTGCAATCTCGAGAGAAATGACCAGGAAGTCCACAGTTATAACATTTCTTTGTCGGATCCAAAGGTGTTATTGTGGGTTTGTCAGATGTATTTGATGCAGATGGTGCAGACTTGAAAGTGGATGAAGATCTCTGATTATTGTTTGTAGGAGTTGAGTAATACTTCTTCTCATATCGTGAGATAAAAGACATAGCTTGCAACAGTTGTTCTAATTCAGTCTCCATTTCTTCTTTTGTATCTTTAACAGGTTCTTCTGATTTTTCTTTCAGTTTACCAGATGAATTTGACTGGTATTGTCTTGTAAGAAGAGCAAGAGTATCAAGAGTGTTTGCATTTTCCTGTTTGGTTTTGACTATATCTTTCACCATTGGAGCATTTTGAAGTAAGTACTCATACAATTCATGCACATCTATTGAGCTCAGATCTTTATGTTGCATAGCACTGTTTCCAAATGTGGCCCACTCTGGTAGTAGACTGTTGATGAACTTGATGTTAAGCTCCAAATTTTCCTTCTTCAAGTTATTTCTTCGAAGTTCATTCAACAAGTTGCAATAACGGTGATATGTGCTTTCTAATTCTTCCCCAGTGGAAGCTTTAAACGATTGGTAAGCATTCAGAGTGGTTACCATCTTGGCTTTATTCCCTAAAACGGTGCCTTCCATTTGCTTTCGAATTTCATCCCATATCTCTTTACCGGTTTCCAAGCTATCTAAGCTATTATAAATCTCGTTCGGTAAACTCTGAAGTACGAATGAAAACGATTGTAGATCTGCTTTAGCTCGTAGTTTTTGTTGAGCATTGTATCTTGATTTAGGAAGCGGAGTTCGACCTCCAAGAACTGGCGGAGTTGCATTTGGTGCAGCTACTACATCTTCGTAAAAAACCGCGACACCATTTTCTAGTGAGTCTAGAATATCAGTAGCCAGCTCTTGATTCTTGATAAAGTGGAGGAATCGTTTCTTCCACTGTGCATATTCACCTCGGTATAAAACCGGAGGTTTGAGATCGGTCCCGATAGAAAGAGCATCTCTTGACGTCATTTTAAATTTGTACAAATATTGTTTATTTGTTGTATTGAACTAAAATTGATTGGGCTTTATTAATTTTTATTCGATTATTTGGTTTCAATTTTGGGCTTATATGCTTTTGGACCAGGAATTTGATTTAAGCCTTGAGTATTTGGGCCAAATCAAATTGTGATAAGCTGAAATGTGTAAACGTTTTTGAAGCTATTGGGCTTATTAAAATTTGAAGCTGTTGGGCTTATTAAAATTTGAAGGTTTAGCCGAACACTTGGAGTCGGATCTGCTCGAACTGTGACGGAAGTAGGTTTTGACGGAAGCTGCTCAAAAATGAAGCCAAAGACTTGAAATCTTGATTAGGGCCGAATACTATATCGCAGGTTTTGAAATCTTGACGGAAGTAGGTTTTGTACAAAATACTATATCCGAAATCAATTGAATAGTTTGATTGAGAACACAAGTTTTGAACGCAGAACAGTAGTCGATCAATTGAACAATTGATATGAGTCGATTGATTGATGATAATAGAGCATAGGAGTTGACGATTGTAGACAGAATCGATTGTGATTGTAGTCGAACTTAATTGAAGATTGTTGCCAAACTTGATTTTTGAAATATATCGTAAAACTTGTATATTGAAATCGGAATTAGGTGAAATCGGAATTGGGTGTAAATCGATTACGAATCAAAGATCGAATCAAAAATCGGATGTCTGATTTAATTGTAGATGAAAAACGATTTTGATTGAAGCCGAACTTGGATGCCGAACTAGGTGATCGAACAGTGTATTGTTGTTGGGCCGAACTAGGTGTGTATTTCTCTGGGCCGAACTAGGTGTAAACCACTGGGCCGAACTAGGAGTCGCAAAATTGGGCCGAACTTCTCCTTAGAACTTCGGGCCGAACACTTGTCTGGATTGGGCCGAACTTCTTTTGTGCAGAACCTCGGGCCGAACTACTTGGGCCGAAATTAAAGAGCCGAACTAGTGAGTAGATCGGGCCGAACTAGTACTAGGGGTGTAATCGAGTCGAGACAGCTCGTGAGTTACTCGAGACCGACTCGAAAAGTACTCGAAATCGACTCGTTGTGAACCGAGTCGAGCTCGAGCTCGAGCTACTCGAGTAGGGTTTCGAGCCGAGTTCGAGTTCCAAAATACACAGCTCGTTAGGCTCGCGAGCCTTATCGAGCTTTTATTTAATTACCATTTTACCCTTTTTCCATATACATAATTACATTTTACCATTTTCCATATACATATTTACAACAAAAAAGTGCACTTTTAAATAAATATGAATTTTTCGAGCCGAGCCGAGTATCGAGTCGAGTTTCGAGCTTTCGCCGAGTCGAGTTCGAGCTTAAAAATGGAAGCTCATCGAGTATCGAGTCGAGTTTCGAGCTCGAGTTTTAATTGTCGAGTCGAGCTCGAGCTTGGCAGAACTCGGCTCGACTCGACTCGTTTACACCCCTACGAACTACTATTGGACTAACTTCGGGCCGAACTTGTTCATCAATATGAAGCCGAACTATAGAACGAAACACAGTACGTACGTATATCTTTCTTCTTCACTTTTTCAATTTGATTTTACTCAATTCTTCATCAAATTCAATGATTCTTCTTGCTAATTGCTCGAAATCCAATTGCTAACACTTTGATCCGATCAATTTCTTCAATCCATAACACAAAGACTTCGAATCTTCGATTTACAGTGAGTTTTTCACTTTTTCACTTTTTCTCTAAAATCATCAAATTGAAGATCGATTGTTGATGGAATTGATCTGGAATTGATTCTATTCTTCTTAGAAACAATGGAGAAACACTAATCCATGATCAAATACAACTAAGATTAAGCTAATTCATGATGATTCAAGGTGAGAAATAGAAGATTTGCTTAAGTGTGTGTGTTCTTGGTGTTTGAGTGTGTGTGAGGTAGTTGAGAGAGATGGAGGGAATGTTGTTAGCTTTCAAATGGTAATTCAATTAGTGAAAGGAAAGCTTTCAAATTAAGCCTTAACATAAGGTATTTATACCTCATAGCTAAACAAGCTTAATTACCATCTAATTAATCCTAACCCATAAGACTAAGCCTAATGACTAGCTTGACACTATTACAACTTGTCATTTCTAGTCCCTAAACTAATTGATACAATACAAAAGGTCCTAACAATATGCGTCAAGCAAGTCATATTTGGATTGCCGCGGTTTAAATTTAAAATAAATTAGTTTTTCAAGATAATTTTGTTTTTTTCATAAAAGACAAAAAACCGGCATCAACTGAGCAAAAAACACAGCCTGTCAGTTAGGACACATGCAGTATTTTTGTGGAGTCGCACACAAAATATCAAGTCGCAATGTCTATTTTAGGAAGTTCTTAGTCGGTAGATTATATTTGAGAAAAGCAATTTAGTTTTCATCTATTTTGGTAATTGATATTAGCATGTTACAGGTTTCCTTGGGTGCCCACTAAAAACCAATTTCTAGTAAAGAAATCTACTATAAATAAAAGGATGTTGCTAATGACAGTCCTTAGGGCTGTCACTAACATGCATAAAAAGCTTGTACATTGATTAAAAAAGTAATATTCCTAAAATTCAGGGGGTTGTCTTTTGTATATTTTGTCTTCTTAATAACAACCCTAAGGGCTGTCATTAGCATTTTCCTAAATAAAATAACGATAACACTTGTCCACGGCTATTGGGAGCGTTACAGAGTGGTATGCCGCCAAGTTTTGTTTCTTGAGGCAAAAAATGGAATTTGTGATTTAGGATCGAGTGGGAGTTCACTTTGACAGTGATTTGACAATACCTCATAACACACGATCTTGTCCTGACTATGCGGCATGACTATACATTATAAACTTTTCAAAACAAGAGTTAATATGCTCACCTAAAACCTAAAAAAAAAAAGAAAAAACCAACATCTACCCTCGTATGCAAGGCAGTCTTTATTGTTACTGGTGTCTAAATGTACTACAACATGTTAATTGTTTGACGCATTGGTTGTACACTTGTACTTGTAATTAGGTGTCAAATTGGTTGACCCGAATCCATTAAGACTATCCCTATTAGCAACCCAACTCAACTTAATCTTTTCAATTAAAAATAGTTTCTCTCTCTTCCACCTATCCAACCCAACCTAATCTAATTTTTCACACTCATCAGCAATCCAACCCAATTCAAACTAACCACCAATTAAAAAATTACACATTATATATAAATCATTAAAAAGTACAAAAAATTCATTAAAAAATATAAAAAAGTAGGTGGCCCCCTTAGGTGACCTGGTCTTCTGTGGTGACCTAGGTCACCCCCTTTTGGTGGCCCTCTTCATTTTTTTCCATTATTATAATGTGGTGACCCAACCCCACTATAACCAATGAGAGTAGTCTTATATCTTATTGTATCGAGCTAATACTGGTTATAATTACCTTATCTGGTCAAATGGGTCAACCCCATAGCCTTATAGAGTTGGATTCCGAGTTAGGATTTCTTCAACATATTGGGTACGGGTACAACTCGATAAACTTTTTGTTACTTTTTGTTTTTAAAAAAATCAGCCTACACACATCTTCTGCAAAAATCGTGTGATTGTGATTGACTTCATATGCAGATGTCCATGAAATTACATTAAAAGAAGAGTTTGATTAAACAGAAAATGATCGATTACTTTAGAAGAGTTTGATGGAGGAAGTAATAATTGAGATTAATCAGGTATTTGTAGGGAGATTTTTTGTAGATAAAAGAGAGGCTTGTAACAACTTTATAGTTAACGAAGGTTTGCTTTGTAACCCCTGACAACTTACAAAACATGTGATCCGACCTACTTATTTTATTGATTGGAAATGTGGATGATTTTATCCAAAGTAAGATGGATTTTGCTAACCTTTTAGGCCTATGGTTATAAGAAAACTATGTGAATAACATAAAAGTACTTTAGTTATTAAAACTCAACTACCTTTAAAACCATCAACCATTTTATGATGTAACATGTATGTATTGTCATTTTTTGCATTAATGGATAAGTACATTATAATTGAGTCACTAAATTTGTCACGCAATCATAGGCTCGTAGCATCATTAATTCTTCCCAACTAATATTTTATTTCATCTAAATGTTTTCCTCCACGTTTCTACTTCATATTTATCCATATCATTATGGCATATAAAAAAAATTATTTGACAATATAAGAAAAAATAAGTAATGAATCACAAACATATGAAAAAATAATTTACACGGAGAAAATCCCTTTCTAACTACGAATATCTTTGGTTACATATACTTCCTCCGTATCAAAATAAGTGACACACTTTCCATTTTGGGGTGTATCAAAATAAGTGACACACTTTGAAAACTTTCCTTATTTGGTAAAAATAGTGGGACACATACCCACTAACTATCCACTTTAATAAAGTGAAATTACCCTTATACTCTTACTTTTACTTTTAAAACTCATTAATATCACTTTATTCAAGAAAAGTGGGACTCATTCTCCACTAACTATGTACTTTAATCTATTTTAACCTCTACTTTAATCTTTTACCTCAAAAAACGTGTAAGCCAATTTGTGTCACTTATTTTGATACGAAGAAAGTATAGAAGACTGAAATGCACCATTTATTCCAGGAGTATTACGAAATATAAATAGAAAATAGTATACAAATGGTTGTGTTTTATAAAATTATAATTAAAGAATCATACGTTTACAATTTAAAGAATTTTGATTAATATTTTAATTTGTAACTTTGTGAGGTTTATATTAACTTACCATATTTGTCACATCATTCCAAATTGCAATACTAGTTTTATAGAAAGATTTATTTTACTTTAGCACACCAAAATCTTTAACATGATTATCAGCTTATCATCCAAAATTCACGTGCATAGACTCGTGATTTTGCTACTCAATAAAAATAAAGTCAAAGAATTAATTACAACGTACTTTTTGTTTGAACCAATTAGAGGTGTTTAAACTGAAAAAAAAAACTGAACTCAATTCAAATTGGATTGGATTCTGTCAAAATTAATTACGAACTAGTCGGATTGAAACTGGATTCGGATAGAAAAACTAAAACATATAGAAACCGGTTTGCATCAGATCAAGACCGTATTCAGTCAGATCGAAGCAATTTTCCATCCGTTCTTTTTTGTACATATGTCACCCCAAATTACTTATAAGTACCACTTTGAATAATGAATCCGGTTTCAACGGCTATATGTTATTCCGGTTTTCAAACTGGTTTTCGCAATCCAATTTTCAAACTGATTTCCGGGAATCCAGTTTTCAAATCGTTTCCGTTAAGGATAATTGAACAAACCCCAATCTGAGAGATTCGAATCCAAAACGATCAGATTCAATTCGGTTTTGGATCTTGATATGGTTTTCTTGTGACCCAATAATACACCAGGACTCCAGGAGTATGCCCATTAACGAGAATATATATGTAAACAGTAAACCCACAATACGACACAGGCCCAATACAAAAGAAATAGGCCAATACGTTTTAAGTATCATACAATAATCTCCTTAATAACTAGTTCAATATTTTTCAAAAATAACATAATTTGGGCACAATTAATTTACCATTCAACATCCGTAATTGAACTCGGTGAATAGTATTTGCGGACGGATAGTGTTGTAAAAACTCCGACCATGGCTTTTATAAGTCACGAAATCAAATTATTCGATCTTAACAATACGCGAAACCTCGATTTTATATTCACTGCCCGACACAAGTAGTTATGGCATATGTTATAAGCCGACACTACCAATATGTAACTGACATCATAAATTTAGGAATAAAAAAATATATGCCTTTATGGCCACGGAAGTTCACTTGCGCCGCCTTCTAACTACTTGTAAAGCGGATGACCGCCCTGTGATTAGTCAACACAGATTCCAAAAAAAGAAAAAATGATCTCTTGCTTAGAACTTCAAAATTTGGAATCTCGTATTGATGACCTCCCTTACCTTCATATTGAAGCATCCTCACGCAATTTAAGCAGGCAAACCATGTTCATGTAGAAATACCTAATTGTAATCACACAAACTAGTTGACCAAATCTGAGTTTACTTTGACCAACATGCAAGCAATAAACACTATAGTGTACCATGTAAGTTAGGCTCAAACACACCACCTCACACTTTTTCAAGATACCAAAAACACCCCCACCAAAACCATGGAAACTTCCCCCTCCTTTATACACCCCAAGGGCAAAATAGTCCATTCATCATATCCCCTCTTATGCTAACCTTCCTTCAAGGATGTAAAAAGTCCATCTAGTAGACTCAATATCAAGAAACCGCCTTCAAACATGCTTTATATCTAATAATCCTTTCACAAGATCTAGTCTCATGCTCATAAACTTTTTCAAAATGGCAAAATCGGGCAAGGGCGGTAGGTTCATCATCTCCTCATTCATTTTCATTGCATTTCTATGCACAATCGCTTCCATTAACGAAATCCGATTCGACCATTTACTAAGATTCAGCAAATGTGCACTCTCTTACACTTCTTATAACTCGTCTCAAGAACAAGATTCAATTCCACCAATAGAATCTTCAAACGACGAGATCCGCGTTCTTCTCGGGATCCTAACGCTCCCAGACCAATACAACCGCCGCCACTTCCTCCGCCTGATATACGGGACCCAAACGGTCACCGGAGCAAAAGTCGATGTCAAATTCATCTTTTGCAACCTAACGAAAGACGACCAAAAGATTCTAGTAGCGCTCGAGATCATGCGATACAATGACATCATCATCTTGAATTGCACCGAGAATATGAACAAAGGTAAGACCTACACTTACTTCTCGAGCTTGCCCAATATGTTTAACGACGAATCAAACAGGCCCCACCCACACCCGCCGTATCATTATGTCATGAAAGGCGATGACGATGCGTATTTCCGGCTCGACGGGTTAGTGGAGTCGTTAAGACCGTTACCGAGAGACGATTTGTATTACGGGTACACGATTCCATGTAGTAATATGGATCCATACGGGCACTACATGTCGGGAATGGGGTATTTGATATCATGGGATATAGTCGAGTGGTTGAGGGATTCGGATATCCCGAAGAAGCATCTAGAAGGACCCGAAGATAAAGTTTTTGGAGATTGGATGCAAGAGGGAAAACGAGGAAAAAATCGGCATAATGCTAAGTGGGCTATGTATAATTATCCGGACCCACCAACAGGTTGTACACATGAACTTTGGCCCGATACGGTTGCGGTGCATCTTTTGAAGACACAAGAGAAGTGGATTCAAACATTGAAGTACTTTAATGTTACACAAGATCTTAAACCTTCAAAGTTGTACCATTTACCTTAGGTCAAACTTGTATTACTAAGTTAACAATTTTTGTTTAATTTTTTTAATTGGATTTATACAATAAAGAGCTAACTATCAGCTAATTGATCATTCTTCTTTTGCTTAACAATCCTAAATGTTCATTAAGTATGCATAATATAACAACAAAAATCACCAATTACAGTAATTGTCATAATTGCCAGTCAAATAAATATTCAAAAACTCTCCTCAACAAGAAGTTCAAAATCGCAATGTTATCTCTATCGCGAAAAGTGATCTCAAATCTCAACTTATGATTAAATTAAAAAACTTCTTCTATGCAGTATAACCAGTTAAACTCTTAGTACAGAAACCTAATTGATCAGCAAAAATCTCAAAACGTATGCTAACACATCTTCATGTGAAAACATATTCAAATTAAAAAAAGAGATATTACCTGCATACTATTTGGTACTTTTATCGATAGACGATTTTACATTTTCACTCACTGCAGAAGAATTTGTTGGCTCTCTTTCTTGACGAAGAATCCGGAGTTTTTCTTGTAGAGCTTTAACTCTGTCTTCAGTATTTCTAAGCTTTCTGTATCTATATGCAACCCAAAGACCAAATCCACCATATACAATGACATATGAACCCCAAACGTAAGGGTATGCTTCTGCATTCTCTCTGGCTTTGCGATACTGTTCATATACCATCCCTCTAATGCCGCCAGCTGTCAAAAGGCTGGTGGTTGGTTGCTGGTTTTGGTTAACCTTTTCCTGTTGATTCTCATTTCCTGGTTGTTCAGTTGCCATATGTTATTGTCTAGGATAACCAGCTGTAAGAAAAAATGAAAAAAAAAACGTTAATTTGTGTTATTAGTTTTGTAAACTTAGTTACTTACTCGATGAAAGCTGATGATTTGAGTTGATCATTTGAGTATAAGAATTGTTTAAGTTTAGTGTTTGTCATTCTCAAGTGTCAAGAGATCTATGTTCAACTAACAAGTAACAATTGCATCAATATTTCTGAATTTACGAATTCAAATGATTATCGAGTTTTTTTTGGAGTAGAACTTGATCAAATTGAACAAGTTACACCATACACAATCAGTACAGAGA
Organism: Calendula officinalis; assembly: GCA_963853835.1. Lineage (NCBI taxonomy): Eukaryota > Viridiplantae > Streptophyta > Magnoliopsida > Asterales > Asteraceae > Calendula > Calendula officinalis. The sequence continues at coordinate 75,382,286 of OY970828.1, forward strand.
GAAAGAAGGAAGAATTATGGAGCTGAATTATTCACAGATCGTTAAAATCACAAAAAAAAAAAAGGATCTAGGATGATGCATATACCTCGATAATAGAAATACATGATCTCTGTATGCGAAGGTTATGAATATAATCGACTATTCCTAACATAAATTCTTCAATCGTGCATCTATTAGCTGTGAAAAGGAATTAATGAATATTCGACTCGGAAAATGCAAAAAACCTAAAACCCTAATTCTATAACATTTACAAGGAGTCGTTCTTAAATCAAACGAGATAAATGAGCGATTTAGATAAAAGTACCTGTGCTCCAGTGCTATTCCAAAAACGAAAATCAGTTGTGGGGATCAAAAAGGAAAATGGAGGTGATAGTGGTGGCTGGCTGCTCACAAATGCAGGTGGTAGCTGCCGTGAATATGGTTCAACGTCGTTTAACCACCACCGTTAATTGCAAACATGTAATTCATACTTTTAACCACAAATCTTTTAAATTATTTACAATTCTGCCACATGTTTTTCCTTTTCGTTTGTTCGGACACTAACTTGTTTTTTAGTAAATGGGTTAATTAGGGCTATTTTCCATAAAGAGATTATTTCTTTTATCCAAGGCTTCTAGCCTAATGGTATTGGTGAAAAAGATAAGGTGTTGCTCATGGCCAAATCATGAGTTCAAGTCCCGTCGTAGACGTGAAGTTTATTCCCCATAGATTATTTCTAACTAACTGGCCGTTCAAAGAAAAAAATTCGAAAGGCAAATTTATTTACTATCAATTAAAGGATCCAAAATGTACAAGACAACCACAAAAAGCTCGAACTATAAGAAAGATGTAATGAAACACAACCAAAAGAAATAAAAAGAAATAAAAAATAATATTTAGTCATATCATTTGTTTATATTTTATAATCATACCTACTTAATAAAATACATGTGTAATTCACTAATTCTCTATCTTAATGAATATGACTATTAATTGCGGTCAAAATGAAAATAGGAATAAATGATAAGACTCAATGCTACTCCCTCCGTCCCACAAAAAAGTACCCATTTCTCTTGGGCACAAGTTTTAAGGAGATAGTTAGTAGTGGGGTAATTGGTAATAATTTTGATTAAAATATAAGGTTAGATTGGAGAGAGAAATATAGTTATTGGATAGTTAGTGGTGAGGTATTTGGAAATTATATTATTTTATTAAATGGACCCCATTAATTTTAAAAATGAGAACTTTTTTGTGGGACAAAAGTTTAGGGAGAAATGGGTACTTTTTTGTGGGATGGAGGGAGTATTACTCAGAAGAAATTAATTGGGGTCAAAATCAAAACTAGTTTTGAATCCAATTTCTCCAATTGCCTTTTTTTTCTAGATCTTCTATTTTCTAACCATGAGTAAATTCTTTTGAACTAGCGGAAAGATGTCCTCTTGAATGGTGATCTCTTTCCTTTCCTTGTTGGCGAAAGAGAGTTTGTTTCTCCAAACCCAAATAGATCAAATGTAGATCGAGGTAAGACAACATGAATCCAGTGGGGACACGATTGATGAAAGCTCCCCAAACACATATTAACTTTGATGGTAACTAAATGGCACCAAGGGAAAACATCAGTGTTTAACATCGGCTCTTTAATGATATGAGGTGAATAATTTTGCATAAACAGTTCACCAAATTAGAATCAAATATCCATTTCTAAGAATCTGACATCTGGTGTGGCAAAAACTTTAATGTGACTGGTATATCCATACCCACAAGCCTAAATGATTTATGCATAACATCAATTATAACATCAACTATTAAATGATGATGGTACGTGTCTAGAATAAAGTATATAGGTTTTGAATATTGATGCATGATGTTTCGTAGGAAAAAACATGTTAAAAGGAAGGAAATTAATGGCCACAAATGTCAAAAATGAGAAGACATGTGCTCTTGTCCTACACGTTTTGCATTTGTCACCGGTCAGGCTGTGTTCGTATATTATGGCATGTAGCACATTCTTATGTGCACTCCACTAAGCTTCTAGCTATCCAAAACCGTTTAAATTATGTGATCGTATATACTTTATACAAGTCCCGTCATTACGCGTGTGGTACCGAGTCCCCCGTCCTACCCGATACCCCTATGTTGTGCCTAGTTTCGCCTTTAACTTTCTTCTTTTACCGACTTTCGATTCAGAAAACGGGTGAGATTTTGTTTTATAGCGAATATTAGCGATTATGCAAGGTGAACATGTTCCCCAAACCCCACAACATTTGGACAATAATTCTTTTGGGGAGTGCATTTATTGTTATAAAGTATGTTAGTTTGTGGACTTTATATTAGAAGGCCCAAGTTTGATATTATGAATATTGCATGTTTTGTTTGAATCCAAGTTCGTTATTAATAACATAACATGATCTAAAAATCATCCGGAGCCAATCAAAATTTACCAAAAAAATAATTTAAAAACATTTGGCAGCGTGCTCTTATATGTCCTATATCAACTACGAGTATTATTTTCCTAATTTTAGATACTTTATTAAAAACTTGTGTTGAAAAAAAACAATTATAACTTCTTGCTTTATATAAAAATTTCAGCTACAAATTACAACTGAATTTGCTAGCATGTTGTGTCATAATAACCATAAGAATTATTGTTATCAAAATCTTATAATTTTGTATTTCAATTTAATAAAACGAACAGAATTGTCACCTTATAAAAATAAAATGATAACGTAAATAAAATTTGAAATTCAATTAAGATATCGGTGGGCCCGTCACACTGGATATACTGTTGGTAAATAATTTTCATATTTTTGGTCTCTCTGTGGCGACAGATTCGTGGGCCCGTAAACACATCATTCTAAATTTCTAATTTGATAGTATTTCGTTAACTTTCCCCCCGAGTTTGGAAACTATTTATCAAAAGATTAAAGGTTATACTTTATTTACTAACTCAGTTACTGTTATTACTTATTTAGTTATTTGGCTGAAATTCAAAAACTTAAAAATTTAGTTTGATCAAATATTCATATGATTTATTAACGTCAGAATATAATGTTAGTTTTGTCTTTTAACCGCAAAAAAGGAACATCTCAAGAGAGAGATTCGGCATTGTTATTACGTACACTCAACCGAGGAACCTGAAACTGCATTAAATAGCTAGTAAAATACTAGCATCAATTATTAAGACAAGTTTTCATAATGTATTATTAGTCTTAATACCCAAAAAAGAAATGAGTTTGATCGTTTATTATTACGTTTGTCTCGCTGACCTTTGCAGATCGCCAATATCCAAAGGGGAATAAGTTGTTTTTTAAAGGAATGAGTTTGATCGTTTGTTGCATAAATTTAGAATTTTTCATGTATTTAGTGAAACTAATGTGTGTTAGACGTGGCAAACCCATCAGCTAGTCTGAAAAATTATTGATAGAAAATTATTAAATTAAGAAATCAAATTGTGAAATTGAAGCATGTGAGGTTCCTTTGCAAGTTAACCTTTTCTACCAAGCAACCCCTGTGGAGCTCTGAACCCTCTGATCTCTGACACATCCTACGTATATATCCACTACATTTTAATTAACAAAATTTTATTACACTTATTTGTAAAAGATAAATGATAATGATATTTCTAAAGACTGTTAATAAGAGACTAATATCAATGTAAACTAGGAATTATCATTTTATCAATAAATGTATAATCTATTTATGTTTCTTAGAGAGAGTCCTTAGGACTATCATTAACAAAACCCTTTTTAAAAATCTTTAACCCTAAATTAAATCCTATTTCCTCTGTTTCAAAATAAGTGATATATTTTCTATTTTGTGGTGTTTCAAAATAAGTGATTAATTTTGAACACTTACAATATTTGGTAAAAGGTAGTGGGGATCACATTCACTAACTATCTGCTTTAATAAAGTGAAAAGACACATGTACATTTACTTTTATTTTTAAACATCATTAAATTCACTTTAATCAATGTATGTGAGACTCATTCTCCACTAACTATCAAATTTAATCTAATTAACTTTTATTATCATATTTTGTCTTAAAAACCGTACACTCTAATTTGTATCACTTATTTTGAAACGGAGGAAGTATTAATTTTGATGGTGTTAAACTGTTTAACATCAGGAATTCATAACCGTTCTCTTATTTTTTCTTTCTTCCACCACAATCCAACCCACCACTAAATTAGTGTAATATCCGTAAGCAAATAATAAACTTGGTAACAGAATCACCAGAATGTTAGTTTTTGAAATACAAATATCAAAATAATGATATTATAAAAATATGTATTCTCAACACTGAAAAATACATAGAAATTAGTAACTTTTACACGAGATTTGACCTTTCAATATAACAAAAGTATTTACGGGAAAAGTTACCTCACGGATTGCACGAAAGGTTAAACCGAAATAAATAAGATACGATCATATTCTATACCTTACGATCTCTGAGTACTCTCTATAATTAACTTATTATAATATAGTTTTTAGAATTTTGGGTATTAATAAACTGAAATTGCTTGGATGTGTTGTCTTAAAATAAATATATTATGCATTAAAAAATAATATAGTTTCAACAGCTAAGGAACATAAATTAAAGTACACATCTAATAAATCCTATTCTATTAATAGCACTATAAAACATGTGCAAGAAGCAGAACAAGCCTAAAGAGGCCAACAAAAACAAGTCGCCGAATTTCAACAAAGGAACTGTTTATTTAAATGTTTTTAAAACATGGATTTTAAACTGAACAAGTCGATATATTTTATAAATAGTTAACCGACTGAACTGAATGACTGAAATGGATTACGGTATCATTAAGCATTATGACAAATTGTTATGTAAAAATTACATAAATGTCAAAAACCTTAAAAAATAAATACGAATTCTAAAAATTATTTTCCAACAAAATAGAACAACTTTTCGATCAAAGTCTATTAAAAATGACCCCAAACAATTAACATTCAACTACAAATTTAGCATTTTATACTTCAAAACATATAATAAAATAAAGTTTAAATCTATCAAATATAATAATAAATATTATTCTAATAACAAATTGAGATTAAAATAAATAAATATGATTAAAAATGTGGTTTCCGGTCTATGTAACTATCCGGGTTCGACTCGGGTCCATAGTTAATCCGTCTAGTTTGAAGCAAGTTATAAACAACCTATTAACCCTATTAATTCGGCCCAATATGATTTTTGTTTTCCAGTTCAATAAGTTAGTCTAACATGAAGTTTAAAACATTGATATATTTATTTGAGGTAGTCTAGCATTTATTAATTGAGAACATACCAATTTACACCTATTTGTTTTGTAGAAAAGGAAGCGGGCGTACCTAATTTAGGTGTTTACATTTCGTTTACATTATCCACACAAATATAGCACACTTGTTTACTTATTATAGAAGGATTGGGTCAGGTGTAAATGTGTAATTGTGTGTATTAGACCACTGCCAACCTTCTTGTCACTTTTGGTTTCTTAGAACTGACGGCATCCCTTCCGTGCCAACGGTTGGATAAATTGATAGCGCCAATTGAGTGGCGTCAGTTTGGAGACGAGACTGAGTGGTGAGATCAGTTGATGTGTGGGGCCTAAGTGGGTATTTTGTGTGTGTGTATATTGTAATGGTGGGTCCCAAAAAATTGAAGGGAGAAAGTATTATTGGCATGCGTACGTCAGTTTAATGTCGGTTGGAGAGTGAGCTGACGTGACGCTGATTTGACAATAACTGACAGTATCACCGTTGGGAGTGTTCTTATGCATCTAATTGTATGACTTAAATTTCTCTCTCAGCGTGAACATTTCCATTTGATGCAAGCACTTCATTAAGGATTTCTGTAAGTGATAGCATTTGAAATATATTACTAGTTAATTTTTCCAATATTATTTTAGTGTAGCAATATGTGAGTAGATTATCAATAAATGGGTTTTGGATTTTGAGATTTGTCTGAAACACGATCAAACATATATACATCGACAAACCATTATATTTATATTTTTCCAATTAATTAAAGTTATGCCCTTTTAGGTATATATGTGCTTAAATTTATTACTCGTAACAAGTTACTTAATTTAAATAAAACTATTATTTTTTAATTTTTATTTATAAATGCATAATAGAAGAAAGCGCATTTCACGTTCACTTTGTACCCATTTTAGAGATCTGAACGAGGTTATCTTTATATTTGTACAAATTAAGTTTAAATATTTTAAACATATACAAATCGACCAATATAACATGACATGGGTATAAAATATAAAGACAATTGTAATGGTGAAAGTTGATGAATTTCATGCCGTTGGTTTTGTAATCAAATTAATATAGCATAAATTAAGAAGATGAATGTAGTAAACTGTGTACAATACATTTAAAAAAAATAAATTAAATTTACACTAAAATATAGTATATCGGAGCACATGGTGTGCTAGCTTATCACGACCACCATTAACATTCGTGCTCATGGTTTCCGCATCCGTCAAATCGGTGGTGGTGCATGTTTTCGTGATGTAAATTGTGTATGTTAATATAAAGTGGAAATTTGATGTAGTACTGATACTGAATGAAAATATGATGTAGTAATGATATTTCATCTAAGGCCTTGTAGTCTAGTGGTATTAGAGAACTACTTAAGGTGTTGCCCATGCTCATCGTGGACATAAAAAAAAGAGTAAATTAGGCGTTAGGGGTGTTCACTATTCGGATATAACCGGATTGTCCAATTGGACATTTTGGATCGGACTATTTGGATTGGTTATTTGGTTTTTTGGATCGGTTTGGATTTGAACCAAATTAATAGTTTGGATTTCGGATTGGATTTGGTTTCCGTTATGAAAACCGGATTGTCCAAAAAAACCGAATAGTAATATATAGTAAATTGATTTATATACTAACACTTGTTGGTTTCCATTGTAAGCAATTATGGTTTCCTTTTCTTTACATTTCTTATAGTAAATTGATTTATATACTAACACTTGTTCCATTTTATATTGTATCAGTTGGTGATGTATCAATCTTTTTGGGGTTTTTGATAAAGTCGATGTCAAATTTTTTGCATATATGATTATAAATGTCACAAGATATGAATTAGACTTGTTTTTATGTACAAAGTAGTTTATCATTTTGTAATTTTACATATGAACTTAATATTATTTATGTTATATACTTTCGGAATATTTTGAAAATTTTAAAGAAAAACCAAACGGATAAACCAAACCAACCAAATTATTATTTGGTTCGGATCGGTTTGGTTTTCGAATTAGTTTTGATGGTTCAGTTTAAACTTTTGAAAACCGGATTTTATTTAGTTTCACCTATTTGGTTCGAATAAAATCAAACCGTCCAAACGAACACACCTATTAGCCGTCGTTAAAAAAAAAAGTAATGACATTTCAGTTTATAACAATTGTAGTGCCTTTCACCACATTATCATTTCAAAAAGAGTTACTCTATTTGTCCCATAAAAAAAATCTCATTTTATCATAAATTTTTATCACATAAAAATTTCTAATTTCTCATACGTGGGCTCCATATAATAAAACACTATAATTAGTAACGATTTCACCACTAATATCTACTAATTATTTTTTCTCTCTCCAAACCAACATTATATTATTATCAAAACTTTTATCAATAACCTTGTCACTAACTATATTCTAAAAACTTGTAACAAGATGAAATGAATTTTTTTTTTTAGAACGGAAGAAGTATTTTAATTAACCACTAAAATCATACTCAGATTTCGATGTTCATCAACTATCATTTTTTTATTTATAAAAACAACAGAAAATTAACAAAAATATATTTGATAGTAAGATGAATTAAAATGATCATCAAAAATCAAAATATGATTCTGGCAATCTCAATTCTGAATAGCTTTCTTACACATATACAAGGAACAAAGTCTTGTCTTTTAGTCACCTAAACTTGTTAGAACAAGTCAGCTAGTATTTACTCACAGCACCATCTATAAAAATATCATATAAACCACCTATCTTTTTCACCATTTCTATTCTACAAACTATCTTTTTCACCATGAAGGAGCTCTGGACAACCATGGCTTCTTTAATGGGTGTGTTAGCTTTCTGCCAAACCCTCCTTCACACAGTCATCCCACCGGAGCTCCGTTTCGCCGTCCTTAAACTCTTCCACCGTCTCTTCAACTGCTTCTCCTCTTACTGTTACTACGAAATCACCGAGATCGACGGCGTCAACACCAACGAACTCTACAACGCCGTACAGCTTTATCTTTCCTCCTCCGCCTCTTCAACCACCTCCGCCGCCGCCGCTACTTCCAACCGCTTATCACTCACTCGAGGGCTAAACTCATCCGCTATCACCTTCGGTTTATCCAACAACGACCGGCTCTCCGATGTATTTAACGGCGTCTCCGTCGTGTGGGAGCATATCGTGACTCCCCGGCAATCTCAGACATTTTCATGGCGGCCATTGCCGGAGGAGAAACGTGGGTTCACGCTCCGGATTAATAAGAGGGACAAACCCCATATCCTTGAAGCTTACCTTGATTTCATCACTGAAAAAGCGAATGAAATCAGGAGGAAGAATCAAGACAGATTGCTGTACACGAATTCCCGCGGTGGCTCTCTCGATTCCCGAGGACACCCATGGGAATCGGTGCCGTTTAAGCATCCGAGCACATTTGACACGCTTGCAATGGATCCGGTGAAGAAGACGGAGATAATGTCCGATCTCCGGGATTTCGCCGACGGTCAAGCGTTTTATAAACGCACTGGCCGCGCGTGGAAACGTGGCTACCTTTTGTATGGTCCTCCCGGCACCGGCAAGTCCAGCATGATCGCTGCAATGGCCAATTTTCTCGGGTATAGTAATAATGTATATATATATATATATTTATCAAAAAAATATAAAATTTTTATTTTCATTAATTACAAGTTAATCAGGATTTAATTTGTACAGCGCATTTTTTTTACGGACTCACCACATTATAGAAATATCCTCAAACTATACAAACATATAAATGAAAATTATTTAATGTACCACATCTTTCAGCGTATACACGGTACAACTATTATTGCTTGTATAAATATATAATGCAATTATTGTGAAATACATATTAAAAAATATGATGTAAAATTAACTACCTTTAAAAAATGAGTTTTGCTAATGACAGCCCTAAGGGCTGTCACTAACCCTAAGGACTGTCACTAACATGTATAAAATGTTTGTACATTGATTAAAAAAGTAATATTTCTAAAATTCAGAGGATTATCTTTTATGTATTTTGATTTCTTAATTTAGGCTGTCATTAGCATTTTCCTTAAAAAAAATTAATGTAAAAATCACCTCTAACCAAATATTGTGATATTGTTAGGTACGACATTTACGATCTGGAGTTAACGGAGGTAAACACGAATTCGGAGCTCCGGAAGTTGCTGATGAAGACGAGTTCGAAGTCAATAATCGTAATCGAAGACATTGACTGTTCCATAAATCTAACAAATCGTAAAAAAACCAACGGCGGTGGAGGGCGGAGCGGTGGTTCATCTGACGGCGTTTCGGATATGAGAACGGGGCCTGGTGGTCCCGGAGATCCGGATACGAGTGGGAGCAACAACACCATTACGTTATCCGGTTTGTTAAACTTCACAGACGGGTTATGGTCTTGTTGCGGCTCGGAGCGGATATTCGTTTTCACAACGAATCACATTGAGAAACTTGACCCGGCATTGTTACGGAGTGGTCGGATGGATATGCACGTGTTCATGAGCTACTGTTCGTTTCAGTCGCTAAAGATTCTGTTGAAAAATTACTTAGGGTTTGACGACGGCGATATTGAAACGGACGTTTTGGACGATCTGGCGGCGGTGATTGATGAGGCGGAGATGACTCCGGCGGATATAAGTGAAGTGTTGATAAAAAACCGGCGAGACAAGGATAAGGCTTTAAGGGAGTTGTTGGAGGTGTTGAGGAGAAAAAGGTTGGTGAATCGGCGGCGGCGGATGGAGGCGGAGGTTGAGGAGATGGCGGAGGAGGAGGAGAAGAGGGCGTTGGATAGTCCGAAAGAAGTTGGTGGTGCGGCGACTGGTGGCGGGGATGACGTGGAGGTTAATTACAAGAAAAGTGGGAAGGATGGAGAAGAGGATAATGGGGATTAATTAATTGATCGAGAAAATTGGTTAATTAATCACCTTTTTTTGTAATTTATGGGTTAAATACTTAATTAATTATCAATCCCGTTAAAACAGGGGTTTTGGGACATGGGAATTTTTCGTGGGGATGGATATTGAAAATTGGGAATATTCAGAAGTAGATGGTTGGTCCTTCATCTTTTGTGAAATTTTAATTTTTTGTTTACTTTATCAGATTTTTAAAAACATATAATCGTCTAATTATTATATCGTTAAAACACTATATGTAGACTAAGTAATGACTATTTCGTTAAAAGTTATATCAAATTTCTCAAATTGGTAAATCTAAGCATTTAATTTCTCATATGTATAATATTTTAATAAAAATAGACTGAATAATCACTGGTTTTGGTTATCCAAAGGTTAGCGGTTCCTAAATTTTGAGAACCGGAACCTCTTAGGGATGGTTCCATGAAATTAAGAACTGCGACCGACGGTTCCAAACCGGTCCTGATTCCAATTCCGGTTATCCGTTTTTTCTGGTCGCTAAATTTATCAAGACGATATTTTGAGTGTGGTTAAAGAAGGGTTAAAAATAGGGGTGAGCATTTGGACCGAAAAAACCGAACCGAACCGAAAACCGACCGAAACCGAACCGAAACCGATAACATGTTATCGGTTCGGTTTCGGTATCAAAAATTCATCGTTATCGGTTTCGGTTCTATCGGTTCGGTTCGGTTTTCCGAAAAGGATTAACATTTGGCCTAAAATAACCGAACCGAAACCAAACCGAACCGAAACCGATAACATGTTATCGGTTTCGGTTTCGGTTTTGGAAATTCATCGTTGTCGGTTATCGGTTCTATCGGTTTGGTTCGGTTCGTTTCGTTTCAGTTTTGGCCTGATAAGCACCCCTAGTTAAAAAACAGTATAGAAATATTCTGGTCATGCTTTGTACGTATGAGTTAAAAGAATCGCTAACCGACCATCAAATATCTAACACACCACATATGTTACGACACCATTATTATGTATACACCATTTATGTCATTATATGTTGTGTAACAAATCAATTTTCGTCTAAAATACGCATTTATAAAATATCATTTTGTGAAATAAAGACGTGTGTAAGAACAACTTAGGCTATACGGTATGGGGCTTTTGCCGTTACCGTGGTGATGAGGTGGAGGGATGGACACGGTGTTAAGGAGAGGGGAACACCACCCCACATCACTAGTGGTGGTGAAATTGTTCTTTAGTGTGGCCACGGTCACCCATGTTAACGGGAGGGGGAGACACAAAGCTTCTTTGTGATTGGATGGTATATTATCTTTTTTCTTTTTCTTTTTTTTGTATTTAAAATTAAATGGAATGAAATGGTGTGGTATGGTGTGGTGGGTATTTCCTGAAAAAAGTGGTGTGGTGTGGTGTGGTGGGGTTGCTGAGGTGGCAGATGATGTGGCAGAAAAATTGGTGTTATAGTGAGACCCATACCTAATAGCCTTAAGTAAACGTCAATAGTGTAAATGTTTACTTATTTTATTATTTTTATTTTTTTAATAGAGGAGGAAGATAATGAACAAATAACTACTTATGATAAAAAATTTTTTTTTGACTATTTCTAACACTTAGATTTGAAACACAACTTAAATGTAAATTTACATTTGTATAGGATTTTAGAATGGTATCAAATATGAAGTTGTATTATTTTATTGAATAAATATTAAAGTATTTGGATTATGACAAGGAAGTATGATATGATTATCAGTCTTTTATAATATAAATCTAAAGTAATTTAGTCGTTTACCGAAATAATGATCATATAATATTATTATCTACTGTACAAAATGAGCTTTAGCTGATCTGATCTACATGTGCTCCTTGTGTTTGTCTCTCCTTTTCTCCAATACCTTATTTAACTAATACATAATTTTTATTAATATTTATAGGTTTGATTATGACAACCTTAAGGGCTGTTAATAGACATGCATTAAATACTTGTACATCAATTTATAACTACCTCCTAAGGACTGTCATTATTAAATCTCATATTTATATAATAAATAATGATAAAAATAAGTTTTTTAACAATTAATTAGAAAAGAATATAACTGCACTCACGAACAGAGTTTTTGCCCTTTTAAAAATAACTAGCAGCTACATGTGCAATGCGTTTAAAGGGTATAACTATATTTTGCGGTAATGATCATGTATTATTTAACTAAATCATAATTCTTATATCATGCTCTTAGGACATAAGTTAAAAATACACTCTGTGTGAAAATCGAACTAAGATTCTAGGGTTTAGTAAACCACTTGATCATGTCTTCACTGATAGTTGTCAACAACTTCCTAGTCGTGTATTCGGGCAAGAAGTTTTCGATCAAGGTATAGTTTTCGACCCCCATATATTTGAATTTTATTCTTAGACCACCCTCAACACTGACACAAACTGACATTTCAGTTTTTTTTCAAATCAACGTCACGTCAGCTCATACTCCAACTGACATTAAACTGACATACTAATGTCAATCATACCTCTTCATTCAGTTTTGGGCGCCACCACACACGCACAAAAAAAACCAAATGCCCTATTAAAATACATTGGACCCCACTGGTTTACTCTTTCAACACTTCGGATTTCTGCAAAATGCAACCGTCGCCTTTCAACCGATCGGATGTGCCATCGGCTGAAGGCAAAATAGGGGGCAACTAATGCCTTCGGAGAGAACTGTTGACACCTGCCTTATTGATTATTGACTGGATCCTAACTGAAATTTGTGGCTTTACTAAATTTCCGCTACATTTTTCTAGTAAACCGAATGCAAAACCCAACATTAAAAAGATCCGTGGTTCAAATGCAATAATAATAGGTATCTTTATGGACCAAGTGGAGGAAAATTGTTGGTTGAAACTGTAATACAATGTCCAAAGTCCAATCTCTTTTACATAATTAAAGTTGTTTTGAGAATCTAATAATTAAACAATTTTTAAAAGGGAATTAATTTCTACACCACATACTTATACCACAGAATATTATTGTAAACTGTACAAATATATAATGCGTCTCTTGTGGTACAGATTAAAACATGTGTTGTAAACATCACTCCATTTTCCAAAAGGTTAGATTAGATTATTAAAGAAGAATAATATCATAAATGAATAGGTATGACAACATAAATTATATTTCATCTATTTTAAAATAAGTGATACACCTATAAGTGTACAATTTTAAAGCAAAATAAGGTAATTAAAGTTAATTAAATTAATTTGGATAGTTAGTAGATGATAAATCCCACATATTTTGATTAAAGTAAATTTAATGATATTTAAAAGTAAAATTAAGAGTTATGTGTCATTTCACTTTATTTAAATAAGGTAGTTAGTGGGTGTGGGCCCCACTACATTTTGACAAATAAGGCAAGTATGCAAAGTGTATCACTTATTTTGAAACACTTTAAAATAGAAAGTGTATCATTTATTTTGAAACGGAATAAGTATAGTATTAAGTGTCCCAATAATAGGGTGTTCATCGAGTCAGGTTTCGGTTATCAAGTTACTCGAATCGGAATTTCAGGTTTGAGTTAATTTTACTACAATTGTGTACTGATTTGGCTTTTTGCATCATTTGGCTCGTAGCGGACCTTCCTATGAAGTTTGCAACCTCGTCTGCATCATTTGGCTCTCACGAGCAATGGAGTTCTTTCAATTGCGCTATTAAGAATAGTTGCACTACACATAAGAATCAAATAAATATTTATGTTAAACTCTTGTACGTCTATTATATGATTGAATAAGTCGTAACCTTTTAATAATTCGAAGCAGAGAGAGAACGACGTGGCTTATTTTGATTAGATATGTTGGGAATTTGAAGGGCACGAAAATGGTGACAATAAGCAATAATGGTGTTCAATTGCACCTCAAAAGATTCGTACTTTGCTTCTAATCGAACCAATCACACTATGAATGTAACAAACTTTAATAATTCAAAAGTTGAGTGTGATTTTGACAAGGGGGAAGAAAAAAGTTTGGTGTAAAAATTGTATAATTAACATCATATGATAATGATTTCCAATTTAAAGATACTTCATTTGTTATTAAGAAAGGCAACATATAAAAAACCGTGTTGCTGATTTGATGAACGAGTATGGATAATTGACTCATAAATTATTATAGTAAAATTCATGTGCTCCATGACATATGTATGTGTGACACGTATAACTATTAGCAATTCAAATGAAATTATAACATTTATGTTAATCATATAATATATTACATGTGTACTGTAAGCCTTTTTTTAATGCACGTTTTTTTAGCTCTTCAAATTCGTCACATTAACGACAAATCATATCTTCTATACTGACATATACATGTCAACATTTTTTCTTTCTTCTTCAGTTTTAAGTACCAATGTTGTAGAACTTGCTACTCGTTACCCGTTCGTTCGACGACCTTGTAGCGAGTACTCGTTACTTGGTGAATACTCGGCGAGTACTCGAATCGGGATGTTTTATGTATAAGGTTATAAAAGTATATAATATACATGTAATACGCCTACTTTTTAAAATAAATACATATTAAATGATATATTTTAAGTTAAATTATACTCCATGTATAAGATTAGTAGCATATGGCAAGTAACATAGCTTCATGTCCTTGTGGGTCCAATACTGCATTCCTTTTAAATTTATTAACTTAAAATTTTAAAACTCAATTGGGCCTAAATCCCCGTTGTTGACTGATTTTGATCGCCTAAACCGATTTTTCACCACCGTTGACCATTGTTGACTGCGTTGACCGAGTAATTAACCAGTTCGGACCAACCCGACTCAGTAGAACACCGGGTAGCGGTTACCCGACGAGTACTCGGCCAGATAGACCGAGTTTTACAACAATGGTTTTAACACATCAATGATACATTACAATTTTTTAATTAAATACAAATTTTAATATAATAATAAAAAATTAAAAAGAAAATAAAAGAGATAACAAAGAACAAAAATAACTATTAACAAAAAGACTATTATAAGAGAAAAATAATTAAAAAAAAAAAAAGAATGTTTGAACCCTCTTTCTCCTCTCTTTTCTCTTCATTTCTCCGCAAAGGACTGAAAATCCTTGTGTCACCAGTTCAAATCTGGTTCTTGTCTCTCCCAACAATGACGAGATCCCAAACTCTTCAAATTCTAGAATCAAATTCAAACGTGACACCCTTAATTTGAATTTCATAGTTAGATATATGATTAAAAGACGATAACCAATACTCCAATTGGATTATCGATGTCATATCAATATCTTGCTTACAGAAAATAATATGAAAAAAACGTAATTAAGTATTTAAGATACATCTGAACCTAAATAATTAGTTTCAAATATGTAAATGGTAGAACATTACATTTTTAAATGAATGATAAATTATGGGTTACCTTAATATATATTATCTTCGTATCACAATAAGTGATACACTTTTTATTTACGAGTGTTTCATAATAAGTGATACACTTGAAAAGTTATCTTATTTGACAAAAATATGGGATTCAACCTCCACTGAATATATGTTATAATAAAGTGAAATTACCCTTATACTCTTACTTTAACTTTTAAAACTCACTAATATCACTTTATTTAAAAAAAGTGAGATCATCATCTACTAACTATATACTTTAATATATTTTAACATTTATTTTAATCTTTTACCTTAAAAACTGTGTGTCAGGATCGATTAACTATAGACAAGTTAATAAACACCTTAGATCTAATTGATGATAGAAGTTGCAGCGGATCAACACTATATCAATGTATTACGAACGATGAACTGTAAGAACAATATGTAAGAATATTAAGAACACAGTTTCACAAAAAGCTTCAATGTATATTATCGAGTTAACAATACACACGTACGTTTACAATTCGTAAGGAACTATATATAATAGTCCTTGAAGCTAAACTATTTACCCTAGTTATTCTAGGATACGATTTACATCTAATTATAAACGATATACATTGATTTACATTCTATAACTATCTCTGCGAAGATCTCGGACTTGATTTGTTCCAAATATGCGTTGTCAGTAGTAAAACTTATCACCAGTAGTAAATATGAAGATCAGTAGTAAACTTGGTGATCAGTAGTAAGTCCAGATACATCGTCAGTAGTAACTACAATGATCAGTAGTATCTTCAATAAGCATTGATCAGTAGTAACTTTAGTTATAGTATACACCAGTATCAACTTCATCAGTAGTAACATGTTCTGCCCCATCAGTAATAAACATAATTATCACCAACTGCAGCATCAGTACTAAGTTGATCTGTGATTTGCTCCAACAATCTCCCCCTAAACTTATTGATTATGTTTTAATCAATCAAGTTTCTTCTGTTCTTCTTCTTCTTTCTTTCTTCTTTCTAATGTTCTTTGATTTTGTTGAAGTCTTTGTTCAATTATGTATTTGCTGTTCTTCTTGATAAAATAATTCAATTTATTCTGGAACATAACAGCATCAAAGGGCTTCATTAGAGTGTTGATGAATATCTGATACATTTCCTTTTCTGAGTGAGGATATTCTCTTTCATATAAGTACAACTCACAATTTTTACTTGATCTTTCAAAGAAATACATATTGCAAGTTGGGAGAACATTCCATGCATACACATTTTCTGGATTTGTAAATAACTCTGGATAGTTATCTGGATAAAAAGCTGCATCAATCATTCTTGTTAAGTATCCAGCTCCAGATTCTCTCCAAGATTTCTTTGACATTCTTGGTTTTCCAATGATCAGAAGTTTAATCACATCACTTCTTGTACAGGATCTGATCAAAGGTAGCCATCCAGTAAACTTTTGAATGATTTTGTCTTCCCTTACAACTAATAGAGCATTATTGGGCAAGACTTTCCAGTTTAGTATTGAGTTATTTTGAAGTGGAGCAACAGGTACTTCAAGAACAGGTATAATTTTTTCTTGTTTTGCTTTCTTTTGAAAACTCTGTTCTTGAGCTTCATTCTTTCTTTTCTTTGTCTGGGGAGATGAGGATTCACCAATAGTAGACACACTATTATCTTTAATTAAATTTGGACTTATTGGGATTAAGGTTTTTGCTGCTTTCAATTTCTTTTCTTCTTCAGCCTCTTGTTCAATTAAATCTTTCTTCTTGGCAGTACAGTATTTGTCTATAATAGTAACCATCTTCATTCTGCCAAAAGATTTTGCACTGTGCCCTTTTGACTTCAGAAAGTCAATCATAAGTGCTTTTTGTTCAAACACATCATCTGTTAAGGGACTTTTAGTTCTTTTGCTTTCAGCTACTAGTTCTTCAAGCAAATCAAGATGTTCCTCTTCTACTTTTCTGTATCTTCGAAATTCTGCCAATTGAGCTTCAATCTGACCATCTTTCATTAACTCAGGTATTTCAGTCTTTTGAGGTTTTTCAGTTTTCTTTTTCTTTTTCTTTTCCTCAATAGCTTGATACATAGCTACATTCTCCAGAAATCTTCTATGTTTTATCCTCCATCTTGATTGTTTCTCTTTTCTAACATGGTTGATTTTGTTGACCATGTGATGCCCTAATGCCCTGTTTGGATAATCATCATCATATATTTCTTTTCCCTTTCCAACACAAGCAGGCAAAATTGATGGAGGTGAAGTGTATTTCTTGTCAGGAATACCAGTCATTAGTAACTTTGGATAAAACAATTTTAGATCTTCTTCTGGTAATATTTTTGGGTGAGGAGGAAGGGTACATTCATCTACCTCAAACCAATTCACATTATCATCAATGTCAGGTATGATAAGTGGTTGAGTAGGAGTTGGTGGTTTGGTAATGATGACATGTCTTCTAGCATCAATGAGTTCAGGAAATTCAGGAATTTCTTCTTCAGTAGTAACCAAGGTGGTTATTACTGGTGTTACTTCATGAGTTACTACTGATAGGGCATCAGTAGTGTTTAGTGCAGTTAATTCCTCTTCTTGACTTACTACTGCTATATCATCAGTAGTAGGAGTTACTACTGGTATCTCTGTTTCAACTTGTTCTTCCATTGTAGCAGTAGTAATGGGCTCATCTTCTGTAATCATCATCTCTGGGCCTTCATCAACTTCTGTTTCTTTTAAATTCAAGAGGGAGGAAGCTGCTGCTGCAATGGATTCATCAATCATTGTCTGTATGTTATCCTTCTCCCCCTTAGTGAGCTCAACTGGAGGAGCCTCACTATCATCAATCCTCTTTTTCAAGTTCCTGATAAGCTTTGATTGTTGATGAAGCCTAAGTTCATATTGTCTCATTCTTTTGTTGATGATATTGACATTTCTTTTCATAGCAGCCATAGTTTTTCCTTGATTTGTTTGATAATAAAGACAATCTTGTACAGTGGATTCCAAGGAATCCACTTTAGCCGTCAATTGTTGGATTTTAATACTGCCCTCACTCCATCTAGCAAGATCATCGGGCTCACTAACTGGTACTTTGGTTTGAAGGTTTTCCATCCTATCCGTCAAATCAATACTTCTGCCCTCATCACTTCTTGGTGATTCATTGGGTTTTTTAGACATCCTCTTCTTCCTAGAAGAAGCAGAGATGCCCCCCCTTGTGGTTTCTTGGCACCGGGGTCCTTTGAATAATTCCTCAAAAGAGTCATCACTCAAAGTTGCCGAGGTTTGGGTCCTAAAGATGTTTTCACTATCCTGTGCACCCACCTTTGGGGCATCAGTAGTGAAAGCCCTCCCCTCATGTCCTCTCTCCTCCTTGGAGGACAACTCTTTGAGCCTGGGGTGTGACTCTATTTGTCCCCTGGTGTCCTTTGAAGAAAGTTTCTTTCTTTTATAAATTGAGGAAATGTTTTTGGTTTTGTCTGGTAGGTCTTCCACAGAGTGAAGAGTAGCACTCTGCAGAGTTATATCAAGTTCCTGGGACACATTCAGGACTTCTAAGTTGGGTGATTGAGTGGCTGTTTGGGGTGGTGTTTGGGCTGTATTTGGGGGTGATGGAGTGGGTTGAGGTTCAATTTGGGTTGTAGCAATGATTGAACCCTCTCCAGTTTGTGTGTGATCTTGGATCATGTTAGGAAACAGAGGGGTTTCCTTGCCCGAAAACTTAAATTGTTTTCTCATATTAGCATACACCTTTTTGTTTAATTCAGGAAAGAGAAAAAGATTTTTATGTTCAGATAGAACCTGAATTTCACAGTTGAAAATATGAGATAGGAATCTTGGATACATTAAAAATTTTGATGAGGATAGGTTTCCAAGCATTCCTTCAAAAATCATTTTTGAGAAATTGAAGACTTGATCTGTGCACAAACAAACAACAGCAGATGCTATTGATTTATTGAACTCATTCCAAGTACTTCTTTTTGGAGAAATACAGTGTTGAATAGTGTGAACAAGGTATTTCCACTGGGGTGAAAGAAGACCTTTTTGAAATGTGACTATGTCTAGTCTTCCTTCATAACCCATTCTTTGTAAGTTTGAAATAATAGTTTCTTTAGGAAGAGTGGTCATACCTGTATCATCATGTAGTTGAAGGTGATTTCTGATGGATTCTTCTGTGATGGTGATAGTCTTTCCATCGACAGTTGATTTGATCATGGGCATTGTTGACCCTTCAACTCGTTCAGCATTTGTCCAAAAATCAATCAAGTGCTTTTGATATGATTTTGGTTTTACAGTTAGAGCGAACTGTATGTAAGAATTTCTCAAGAATTTGACGATTGGACGGAAATCTTTTGTTCCGTCGGGATTCTTTAAAAAGGCAACCATATTGTGAAATTCTGAATATTTCAGATCGGTTTGCACATCAAGAGATTGTAGAGTTGCCATCGTTTTGAATTTTTTGCAGGAATTTTGTTACTGACTATGGGTTTTTGATCGTAAACTAGGGTTTATTGAGAGGTTTTGACAGATCGAGGTGAAGATAATGATAAACTAAACGATTTTCGCCTTTTATATCTTTTGATTTCACCTACAAAAAGACTAAATTGCCCTTCGAATCATAACATAACGGTTATTTTCATGGGGGTTAGTATGGTAATTTTGATTTTGAAGGACCAGTAGTAAATGATATGCCAGTAAGAAACGTCAGTAGTAACCACAAACATCAGTAGTAACTCATGGTTTTGACACCAGTAGTAACTAAGGACATCAGTAGTAATTACTAACACACAAGACCAGTAGTATATGTGAACACCAGTAGTACTGACATACCAGTAGTATTTATGTAAACCTAATACACATCAGTAGTAATAAGCTACCAGTAGTATTTTGTGCACATACCTACACACCAGTAGTACAGAAATACCAGTAGTAAAACACTTAAGTGAATAAATAATAATTTACAACAAAAACTTTACACATGATTTTAAGAGACTTAGTTTATTAAAATCATTCCAATACTGCTAACCAAAAAGTTAAATCTTCCTACATCAAATGCTTTTGTAAAAAGATCTGCTAATTGATCATCAGTATGAATTTTAACTACTTTGATTAATTTCTTTTCATTGCAATCTCTTATAAAATGAAATCTTATTTCAATGTGTTTGGTTTTTGAGTGTTTTACTGGATTGTTCACAATACTAATAGCACTTTGATTGTCAATAAAAATAGGAGTTTTAAGGATAGAGATACCAAAGTCTAGGAGCTGGTTTTGAATCCATAGTACTTGAGCACAACAAGCAGATGCAGCTACATATTCTGCTTCAGCAGTTGATGTTGATACATTTGTTTGTTTCTTACATTGCCATGACACCAGTCTTGATCCAAAGAATTGACATCCACCAGTAGTGGATTTTCTGTCTTGACATTCACCTCCATAGTCACTATCTGTGTAGGCTATGAGTTCAAAGGGTGAATCATGTGGATACCATAGACCAAGTGATGGTTTGCCTTTCAAGTATCTGAATATTCTTTTGACAGCTTGCAAGTGTAGTTCTTTAGGTCTTGCTTGATACCTTGCACACACACAAACACTATACATAATATCAGGTCTTGATGCAGTTAAGTACATCAACGAACCTATCATTGATCTATATAAGTGTTCATCTACATCCTCCCCCTCAATATCAGGATGTAGGTGTTTGTGTGTTTCCATTGGAGTACTTGCACTCTTACAGTCTTTCATATCAAACTTTTCCAAGATGTCTTTCACATATTTTGATTGATTAATCAAAATACCATCTGTTCTTTGACTAACCTGGAGTCCAAGGAAGAAATTCATTGGACCCATAGAGCTCATCTTGAATTTAATCTGCATCAGTTCTTCAAATTCTTTGCATAGTAAATCATTGGTTGAGCCAAAGATGATATCATCTACATAGATTTGTACCAGTAGGATATCATCTTTAACTTTCTTTGTGAATAGAGTTTTATCAATGGCTCCTCTTTTGAAATTGTTCTTTAATAAGTATGATGATAGTGTGTCATACCATGCTCTTGGTGCCTGATGTAGGCCATAAAGAGCTTTATCAAGTTTGAACACATAATCACCATGTTTTGGATCTTCAAATCCTGGAGGTTGGCAAACATAAACTTCTTCTTCAATCTTCCCATACAGGAAAGCACTCTTCACATCCATTTGATAGACTTTAAACCTTTTGAATGAAGCATATGCTAGGAATATTCTTATAGCTTCAATTCTGGCAACAGGAGCATATACTTCATCATAGTCTATACCTTCTTCTTGAGTGTATCCTTGGGCTACAAGTCTGGCTTTGTTCTTGATCACTATGCCTCTTTCATCTTTCTTATTTCTAAAGATCCATCTGGTTCCAATGGCTCTTTTTCCTTTTGGTAGAGGTACAAGTGTCCAAACAGCTTGTAACTTGAATTGAAGAAGCTCTTCTTGCATTGCCTCAATCCAGTTTGAGTCCTTCATTGCTTGTTGAATCTTCTTTGGTTCATCCTGAGACAGAAAGCATTCATACATACATTCATTAGCAATTAAGCTTATATTACACATATTTGCAGTTAAACTTTTGTTTAATTTGCTTCTTGTTTGAAGTGGTGAGTTAACATCACTTAGAACAAGGTCTAATGGATGGTTCTTTTGAGTCCTTGTTGTTGTAGCTTTATCAACCACTAGTTGATTTTCAAGGTTGGACTCATTTGCCTCAGGTAGTTGTTCTTCTTGAGATCCTTCATTGTCATTAGTATTTGGTTCATCATTATCTTGGTCAGAGTTACTACTGCTATCATCTTCATTGAGATCAGTAGTATTGAAGTTGTTACTGGTATCAGTAGTATCTTGAGAATCTAGGTTATTATTGGGACCAGTAGTATTTTGAGTACTATTACTGGTACCAGTAGTATTTGAATTACTACTGTCCTCATTCTCAGAGTTACTACTGCTTTCAATATTTGAGTTATTACTGACATCAGTATTAACTATGGGAGCAGTATCAACTATTATGTATCTCATCTTTTCTTGACCAGTATTAACTGATGATGTTCCTTCCTTTTGATTGTGACAGTTTGAATTACCTGTATTGAAATTCATATTAGAATTAAAGGATTTGGTTAGATTGTCTATGTTGAATAGCCAATCTGGACCATTTCCTTGTTCATTAGCAATGTTTTCATTAAAGGATACATTAATGCTTTCTTCAATTATTCTTAATCTTTTGTTGAACACTCTGTATGATTTACTTTGAGTAGAGTATCCCACAAATATTCCATCATCAGCTTTGCAGTCAAACTTACCAATTTGTTCTCTTGTAATCAAAATAGTACAAGGACAACCAAATGATTTTAAGAAATTTATAGAAGGTTTTCTTTTATTAAAAAGTTCATATGGTGTTTTAAAGTGTGGCTTCACTATTAATACTCTGTTTTGAACGTAACAAGCAGTATTGACAGCTTCTGCCCAAAAAGTGATTGGTAATTTTGAGTCTGCAAGCATTGATCTTGCTGCTTCAATGATGGTTCTATTTCTTCTTTCAGCTACACCATTTTGTTGTGGAGTTCTGGGTGAGCTGTATTGCCTGTCAATACCTTTAAGATCACCAAAGTTAATTAAGTTAGTATTCTTAAATTCTGTGCCATTGTCACATCTTATGGCTTTAACTTTTTGATCAGATGAGTTCTCCAGTTTAACAATTAAGTTCTTGATGAGTTCACTTGTTTCATCCTTTGTCCTGAGAAAGAAAACCCATGTATATCTGGAAAAGTCATCAGTAATAACAAGACAATATTGTTTCTTTCCAATACTCATTACATTTGTTGGTCCAAAAAGGTTCATATGTAAGAGCTGTAAAGGAACAGAAATAGAGTTAACAATTTTGGACTTATGAGAAGTCTTGTGTTGTTTACCTTTTAGGCATGCAACACAATGATGATCACACATGAATTGTTTTTGAGGTAGTCCAATGACCAGATTTCTTTTTACTAAGTTATTCATGTTTTTAAAATTTGTGTGACACATCCTTCTATGCCATAGTTCTGATTCAGTGGTGTTTGCCTTGGATATAAAACAGTTGACCTCATTTGTAGAAATGAGTTCTCCCCCTATATCTAGGCAATACACATTGTTTCTCCTTGGAGTTCTTAAAACAACATATTTTTCATCTAAAATAAAATCAGGAGAAAGAATGATGCACTCAATGTCTGTGAAAAGAATCTTGTTCTTTTTATCACAAACTTGAGACACACTGACAAGATTGTATTTTAATTCAGCTACATAAAATACATCATCAAAGGTAATTTTTCCATTAGTAACAGTACCTTTACCTGTAATCTTACCTCCTTGGGGATTCTCACCAAATGCCACATATCCTCCATCAAATGACTTGAAATCCTTAAGAATTTGCAGATTTCCAGTCATGTGCCTTGAGCATCCACTATCAATATGCCATGTTCTTCCTTCTTCTGGGATCTGAATGCTCTGCACGATTGAGTAAAGGATTAGTTAAGTTTGGGAACCCAAGCTTTATATGTCTTGGGTTCATCCTTTGAGAAATAAGCTTTGGGAGATTTAACTTTAAACACTTTTGGTACCCATACTTGTTTAGTACTGGTATTTTGTTTTACTACTGCCCTTTTGTAGTTACTACTGGTGTGAGAAGTTCCTACTGACTTTGGTTTATACCCATGATTTTTAGCTTTTGAATACTTTACTACTGATGGACCAGTAGTATTTGGGTACTTACCATGTTTAGAATGACCAGTAGTGTTTTTAGAGTTACTACCAGTAGTATTTTTGAAATTTATTTTGGGAGCAGTAGTATTCTTAAAATTAGGGTTTGTACCAGTAGTATTCTTGTATTGGTACCATACAGCATTATAATTAGGGTTAACACCAGTAGTAAATTTGTTAGAGTTTCTACTGGTGTTGGAAAATTTAAAATATTGTTTATTTTGATTGGATTTTCCATTATTCTTGAAGTAATTGTTGTTCTTTGGGCTTCCAACTCTTCTGTTTTGCACAAACCTTGGTTTACTTCTTCCAAATCTTGGATCTTCAACAATTGGATTTTTAATTTTATTTACTACTGAAGGACCAGTAGTAACTTTTAACTTTTGAGTCTTAGCATTTTCTTTAAAAACTTTAAATTCTTTTAACTCTTTGCAGTTTATTGGATTGAAGTGACAATCCTTTGCTAAATGGTTCATTTTATTGCATATAACACATCTTAGTTTCTTATTTTTAGCACCTTCAGGTATTCTTTGGTCTAAGAGTTGATTTTTGTTTCTTTCATTCCCCCTTGTTAAAATTTTTGGTACATTATCTGCATTATATTTGGGAGATTCATTTGGACTTGGAACTGTGTGAAAACTTGTATCAATTGATTTTGGTGATTCACTTTGAGATATAGTAAATTCAATTGATTGCTCATTATCAGAAGAATTATTTGATTCAGATGTTTCATTAGATGATTCAGTTTGATTTTCAGTTTTTAATTCATTAATGATTCTTTCTGAACTGTTTTTAAGAGGTGGAATGATTTTATATGGAGGTGGTACAGCATGATATCCCACCCCATGAACAACTTTTTCTGTAGTTTGATTATTAGTTAATTCATCAAGAATTTTAGTGCTTCTTTCAAACTTTTTAATTGTTAATTTATTTTGTTCAATTTCAAGCTGACATTCTTCTAATTTACTTGTTAGTTCTTTATTTTTTGTTTCATAGAACTCTTTCTCATCCACAGCTTGAAGCAATTCTTCCTTGATCCGTTGATCAATCATCTTGTACACCTTTATTTGATGTTCTTGGTCAGCAATCACACCATCAAACTCATGATTTCTTCTGATTGCTTTTGCTAAATCTTCATTTAATTTATTGTTTTCTTTTTCTAGATTTTTAATAATTTTAGCACATTCAGGAGTACAAGGTTTAGATTTTACCTCAGTTTTGTTTTCAGTAAAGGCCATGAGAGCTTGATTTTGAGCATGCTCTTCTGCTTGGAAGCTCCAGTCATAGCCTTGTCCTTGTTGTGACACAAGAGCAGTTGATTTTGATCTTTTGTCTGGTTGAGGACATTCTTTTGCAAAGTGACCAAGGTTGTTACAGTTGTAACACTTGACTTTAGTTTTGTCAAATCCTGCTTTGTCACCTTTGTTGAAATTTAGGCTTGTCCTACCAGTTCTTTTTAAGAATCTTTTGGTCCTTAGGCTCAGCATAGCCATCTGCCATTTAAGATCCATTTCCTCAAGATCATCTGGATTCAATTGTTCCAAGTCATCACTAATCAATGCAGTGTGCACATGACTAGTGAAGAAGGATTCTCTTGCAGTATCCTCAGAATCTGCAGTCTTTCCTGTGGAGGTTTCTTGTCCTTGACCTGTACTAGACACAAAAGCAGCATTGTTAGAAGAAATAGAAGGGTTTTTGTGATTTACCTCAGTTTCAAACACTCTGAGATCATTATAGAGTTCATCTAACTCCTTTTCTTCTAAAGCATCTCTTTGTCTATACACCACTGTGTACATGGCCCATTCTTCACTAAGAGACCTTAGGAACTTCATGTTGACATCTTCTTGGTCCATCTTTACACCAACTTGGTTGAGTTCACCAATTAGTTTGTTGAATCTGTCAAACACTTGAGTGAGTGTTTCATTGGGCTTTCCTTTGAAATTTTCAAAGTCTTGTTTGAGAACAGACTTCATATTCCTCTTGGTGCTCTTTGTCCCAACGAATCTCTTCTCCAGTGCTTCCCATAGTATTTTTGCATCATCATATTCAACAAAGAGATGTTGATAATCATTAGGAATGGCCAGTAAGAGAGTGCTTAGAGTTTTGAGTTCGATGCCTTTATCTTTCTTCTCCTTCTCACATTTAAGTTTGTCTGCCTCAGTTGCAGAGCTGCTTGCTTGAAGTTGACCAGTTTTGTTTCCTTCACAGACTACTTCCCACATGGAATAATCTGTAATAAGCATGTATTGCTTAATACGATTCTTCCACATCCCGAAGTTATTGGGAGTGAGAATGGGAATTTTGTTGGCCTGAGTGCTTTCATTATTATCAGTCATGATTAATAATGTGTGTGTTTTAAAGATTAAAACTTTTTGTTGTTCTTAACAAATAGTAGATCTAGAACCAATAAGCTCTGATACCACTTGTCAGGATCGATTAACTATAGACAAGTTAATAAACACCTTAGATCTAATTGATGATAGAAGTTGCAGCGGATCAACACTATATCAATGTATTACGAACGATGAACTGTAAGAACAATATGTAAGAATATTAAGAACACAGTTTCACAAAAAGCTTCAATGTATATTATCGAGTTAACAATACACACGTACGTTTACAATTCGTAAGGAACTATATATAATAGTCCTTGAAGCTAAACTATTTACCCTAGTTATTCTAGGATACGATTTACATCTAATTATAAACGATATACATTGATTTACATTCTATAACTATCTCTGCGAAGATCTCGGACTTGATTTGTTCCAAATATGCGTTGTCAGTAGTAAAACTTATCACCAGTAGTAAATATGAAGATCAGTAGTAAACTTGGTGATCAGTAGTAAGTCCAGATACATCGTCAGTAGTAACTACAATGATCAGTAGTATCTTCAATAAGCATTGATCAGTAGTAACTTTAGTTATAGTATACACCAGTATCAACTTCATCAGTAGTAACATGTTCTGCCCCATCAGTAATAAACATAATTATCACCAACTGCAGCATCAGTACTAAGTTGATCTGTGATTTGCTCCAACACTGTGAAACCTTAAATGTATCATCTATTAATATATTGTTTGCAATTTATCCTATTTAAGAAGTCAATGACTTGTAATGACATAAGCGCCCATAATGACATTCCAAAAGATACAGGTGTGTCCACGTTGAAATCTCTTCTAAAGGGAGAAAATATGACTGTTTAATGGATAAGATTTGAGGGGTAGTGTCGTAAAAACAACAAAAAGAGGAAACATAATCAAATTATTTGAGGATTTTATGTTTGCAAAAAGAGGAAGATTTAGATTCCAAACCCCAAAAAGAAAAATAAAAGTTTTACATAATTTGTTTGTTTGATTTCGTTTTGTGAGTTGGAAAGTTTTTCTTCATTTGGACACTTTCTATTTCCAGTTTTTGTCAAAAAGAAAGTATTATGTATTTTCAATAAGTTAATAGCAAACGGAGGTTTAATCTAACGGTATATGAATGTGCATTCAATAAAAAAGTCAGTGTTGGTTTAGCGGTATGATATTTGTCTCACAACCTTTAAGTTGGGGGTTCAAGTTCTGGCGTGGACACATGTGAAAATTAGGTGTAGATTAGGATTTGCCGTTAAAAAAACATAGAAAACATACTTCATATAATATGTATATTAATAATAATAATATTTGTTTCTTCGCTTAAAAATAACGAGTTAACTTATATGAATTAATTTAATATATGTATATAAATATGAATTAGTTGTGTTTATTTATTTATTTTAGAGACGCGGTTAGACAACATTAAAAGATTGCTGATAGTAGTACTTTACACTAAGTTACATACACAAATCTATATCATATACGAAGTAAATTATTATCGTATCTTTCTAGTGACAAAATGTTTTCAGAAAACAACTTGTATGAGTGTGATTTAGAGAGAAGTGTAAAATTTGAGAGAAAAAGAAGCACAATATTTGTTGTTGTAAATTAGTTTTTTAAGCAATTAATATAATGAATAATGTTGTTTTTTTTTAAACGGTAAATTTAATATACTCCTAATTACTACATATGTTCATGACGGGACTCAAAGTCCTGACCTCAAAATTGAGAGGCAAACATCATACCGCTATACCAAATGTCTTTTAATCTATAATGTTATTACCTGAAAAATATTAATTATCGTTATTTTTTTCTTTAATATTCATTGATAAATATTATCACATGCTGTAAAACCTACTTACGGAAATAAATATTGTTCCCTCATATCTTACATTTCCATGTGGTTCTTTTCCCACAACACATACTTCCTTCGTTTAAAAATAAATAATATACGTTATACTTTAAATTGTTTCAAAATAAGTATTATATTTTAAAATTTTCCTTACTGGTAAAAATAGTAGAACTCATATTTACTATAATTATCTCATTTAATAAAGTGAAGTGACTTATTTACACTTACTTTTACTTTCAAATATTATTAAACTCAGTATTATTATAATATGTGGAACTTATCATTCACTAACTATCCAATTAAATCTTTATTATAATTTTTCGTCTTAAAAATATATGACACTCAAAGTATGTCACTTATTTTGAAACGGAGGAAATATATAAGATGAGTTGATAAACTAGTTAAAATTATTTATTAAAATAACAAAATATCACCAACTAACAAAAATGGTTAAAATATGTCCAAAACAACATCATTTAAATCTTACACAAGTAGTCACACTTAATAATTATTTTTATTTGATATTCCATGTAAAACGTCACAATCCAGGTTTTATGTATGTACACAAAAGCATGTTTTTTATGCTAGGTTGAGAGGTGGCTAATAGTGAATTTAAATTTAAAAAATGTTAAAATAAAAAATATATATAATATATAAGAAAAAATTTGAGAGTGAGATGGAAATGCAGTTTTGATGAGTGTTATTGGGTGGTTGATGTGGCTAAGCATAAGTTGTCACATATACATACAAACTCTTGTCTTTGTTCTTTCTGTCCCTTTCTCACCTTTCCTCTCTCATATAAACAAACTAGCTTCAAAGCCCGCCCGACTGGGCGGGCATGCTTCGTGAGAGATATAGAAAAATAACAAAATAGTGATGCTGTTGAAATAACGTAACAATTCATAATTGAAATGATGAGAAATAAATTTTCCCGTCGGCTGTGGGTACGTGAATAATGTTCCCGTCGGCTGTGGGTCACGAAATATAAAATGCATAATTATGAACAAAAAAAACGTATGAAGTCATATAGTCAGTTATTATTGAAATAAAAACGTTTTGTTATACATGAATAATAGTTGTCATCTTGGTCGCAGCATAAACTTTCAAGTCTTTATTGCTCTTAATGAGACAGCGGCGTATAGTTGAATCACTACAACAACAACAAAAAACGAATTATAAAAAACAAATATTTTAGTAAACATTTTGCATCAAAACAATTACAATAGTAGATTGCTTATTTTTGTAACTTTATCAAAATCAAGTCTATGAGAACCATGAATGAAGAATTGCACAAAATTTTCATAATATTTCCATACTTTTAAACAATATTTTACTTCATTAAAAAATCTTCATTCATTGAAAATTTGAAGTTTTGCATCTATATTAACAAACAATGACATTATTACATCTTAACTCAAAAATAATAGGAGCAACAGAAGTAAAAATGTTGTACGAACTAAGAAGCACGTGTTGCAAATACGAAGACTCTAATATTGAAGGGGTTCGTCTTTCACAAATTTCTCAAATAACGATTTAGTTAAAAATCGGTATTTAATACATGTGTCTCCACAAATATTCGGTACCAATCTATTATACTTCCTCCGATTCAAAATAGGTGACATACTTTCCTTATTGGGGTGATTCAAAATAAGTGACACACTTTAAAATACCTTATTTGGCAAAAAAAAATAGTGGCACCCACACCCACTAACTATCTACTTTAACAAAGTAAGATTACTCTTTTACCCTTACTTTTTATTATTAAACATCATTCGCCCTACTTTGTTCAAAAGGTGTGGGACCCATTACCCACTAACCATCCAATTAATCTAATTTAATTATCATTCTAATATTTTTGCCTCAAAAACCGTGAAACTCAAA
The DNA here is from genome assembly GCA_963853835.1 of Calendula officinalis. NCBI lineage: Eukaryota > Viridiplantae > Streptophyta > Magnoliopsida > Asterales > Asteraceae > Calendula > Calendula officinalis. Next base: position 75,412,597 of record OY970828.1, read on the forward strand.
ATGTGTCACTTATTTTGAATCGGAGGAAGTATACGACATGTTTGTATTTGTAGCTAAATATTTAATGTTTTACTTATTTGACCGGCTATAGATAAAACCTAATCTGAATCAATTCGTTCATAAATGAATTGACAACCCTAAATTGGTAATAAATAGTCCAAATAGACAAATATCACTTTTGATAAAGTGAACTATAAAGCAAGAGTATATTTTTGTCACATTGCTTCAAAATTTAAACATTTCCTGTCAATGATGCTTGAATCGAGATTATTACAATCTATTTCAAAATAAAAACACGATTTAAACTCGACTGAACACAAATTACACCACATTACAAAAAATAAAATATGTCAATGATCCTTTAATGCATGCAGTTGTTTCCTCTTCAGATATAACCTTCCGTTTACTATCTGCTCGTTTTCTTTTAATCTTAATCTTGACCTTATATTTCCTACAAAATTACCAAACAAATAAGGATAAAGTTGAAACAATGATGCTTACTTTTAAAAACATGATCCTTAAACAAACTATTAATATAGAGCTAACTACATTTTTTGCCCTGATGTATACAACCTACTAAATAATTTTGTTACAAAAGTAATATTACTATTGCTATAATATTGCTTCTCTTGCCTTTTATAAGTGATCAGAAATAAATGTAGGAAAATGTTGTAACAAACCTTAATCAAAATGAAGATGTACCTACTACTGAGCAAATACCCACGAATCAGGCGGGGTACTTAATAGTTAATACAATTCAGTAATGCACAACACCAGAGCGATATACAACGGTATTAATTACTATGTAATATACACGCACATGTTATCTTAATACAATGCACAACCAAAAATATGAGCAACCATTGCACGTGCAGTTAATTTGGAAAAGTCAACACAATGTATTAACGTGTTATTGGGAAGAATTCACTGCATTTGACCAACCCATCAAGAATTACGATGTCCTGAAAACTCGAAATTGATACCTAATCATCATATATAAAATTCCCTCGTTTTTTCTCTTGTAAGAATGTCAGCTACAAAAAAGTAGTTATAATTAAAATAATTATTTAAGCATTTGTTGTATAATAATGGCATACAGATATCTTTGGTGCAATTGTGTTTCCACAGTTGTAAGAAAAAAAATTATAACAGAGCATGCATGTTTAATGAAAACACCAATTATGACACAATTATCACGGATGTTTTATAAAAACATACGGCAATATAAATAATTCTTACCTTCTACAATCACCTAAATATGGCGATAATTAATTACCAAATTGTGGTATTACTGTAACTTATCATTTTTTTTATTTTTTTTTGAACGGATACTGTAACTTATCATTTAGTTTACTAAAGATTGTCATACATAATTCAAAGGTGCTGTAGTTACCATATCGTTAATTTAGTAACTGAAAAATATGGCAATGATTTAATATGGTAAGACAGAAATACGAAATTTGTACCAAACACTGTAACTTACCTGTGATTTGAAAAGAGAATGAAAGATTAGTTAGTGGAACACCAATCACCAATTGCATGTCTCCCTTTCCTGCAAGCTACTCACCATGTGCATTGTGATTTGCCTGCATCCATAATCAAGACAACAATAAAAAGGATACCTAATGTTTTTGTGCGATTTGAGAGATGTATTTTATTTAGCACAATAATGTTCACTGACAAAGATGGAAAGTATCTTAATTGCTCATATTTTGATGGCACTGTAATCTGAAAATTTATCAAACAAATTACTAAACATAGCTTTAAGACAATAATAGCTAAACAATGAAACAATATCAATAATTATGAAAAAAATGACCAACAAAGTTGTATGAGACATTTTATCGAACAGTTGGTATGCATGGAGAAAGGGGATTTTTAATTACAATCATCATTAGGGGGATGGGAGTTTACAAAACATTTAGATCAAAAGTAATGTAGATTTTTATTTTGGAGTTACTATTATTCGAATTAAATCACTAAAGTTTGATATTATGTGTTCTTATAAGTCAAAATAATGAATTCTTACAAGTTAAATATGAACATCATAACTAAAATTTGAAAAATATTTATAAGCTTCATAAACAGGTCTAGATACGAATTTTTTATAATAAACCCAAATAACAGTGTAAGTATAATCAATAAATCGAAATACCTAGAACTGAAGAACGAAGATGATTGCAAAGAAGAAATTGTTACCAGCAAATCCGAGATCCTTGAGACAAATATACGTAGATGGTTATCAAGAAATAGGCATGCCGATGGTTGCAAAGAAGAAAATTGTTGGATTTAAACTGGGTTCGATAAATGGTGATGAAATATGTGGGAGACGATGGAGAGAGACGGAGAGAGGACGACATATTCAAATGAGAAATCAGGGCTTCTAAAATTTGAACGAATGGGCATTCTCGCCGGCCAATGGTAGAATTACAAGTGGCATTCTCGACCAATGAGGGAGCTCCAAACTGCCAAGTTGGCAAATGTAAATCAAATGTAGGCTCATATATAGGAGAAGATTAGTTCGTGCTCAAACATCAATGAAATCTAACATCATTTAACTTTGACGTTTTTAGTCAAATTGGTTGATTTAAATAAGGAATTATGATCATGATTATTGTGCTTTAATAATTAATGCTTGATTAAATCTGGGACATTATTAGGCTGATTGTAATTTAGTTGTTAATCAACGAAGTTAGTTCGGAATCAGATCATCAGGTCAATTTACGCCTAAAGGTTGTCATGAAACGATCACTTATATTGCGAAAAAAGAAAATTCTTTACATGTATAATTGTCTTTTGACGATTCTAAATTGAATAATATATTATCAGTTATGAAAATGATAATAATGGTTCCATAGTTCCTACAATTTACTTAAGGTTTGGCTAACTCATGCTCTAAAGGCATGAGATAACAAGTGTTAATTGGACTCAAAATTTCCTTATTTCATATTAGTCAATTCTATTTCTGACATGTATTAAATGCATTTGTAAATAAAAATGGTAAATTTAGTTCATTTAACACTTCTTATTTCATGCCATTAGGGCATGAGTTAGAAAAACTCATTTACTTATATAATTAGGCATCAAAATCTACTGTTCATTACTGATTTAAACAGGGTTCCGTTTTATTATTAGCACTCCTCACGCGCTTTACTTTGGTCTGTCTTTCACAGTTCACTTTGGTCCGTTTCATTATTGACACTCCTCACATATGCCCCTTATTCTTTCAAAAGTTAACATCCATCCCTCCACTTAATATAAGTAACAAATATGAAAATGTTATTTCTATAAACCATATATATATATTTTTTAATAAATACTAAAACTTCTTTACATTGGAGAAACACAAATTTATGATGCGTGTTTTTTAAATTTGTATTAATTCTTTTACAATAAACGAATACCAAAATTTTAAGAGCTTCACCTCTGTATAAGGCAATAAATTATTATAAATTCTAAGTAATCGATAGAGGCATAAAACAAATAATATGTACTTCTAATATTAATATTATTTGTGATTACTAAACAAGCAAATTAATATTTAAAGTTCTCTTTTTCAATTTTTGCAACAAAAATATATGAAGAATAAAATACTTAAATTCCATTATAAGATATGCATTTACATTATACTTCAAGAAACTACTTATAATAATATTACTACTACTTTTATTTAATTGTAAACACTGTTATTGTTATTTTTGTTATTGTTATATGATATGATCCTACATTTTTTAGATTATAAATGCAAATAAAAATATTAAATATTATATAAACAAAATTTTAATTTTCTATAAGAAAAAAACACGCTTTAAATTCCCGTAGCAACGCACGGGCTAAATATTGCTCGTTATAACTATAATGCCAATGGTTGGTATAACCACCAACTACATAAATTAAAAATATATATTTTTAGTTTTCTTTATTGGCTTGTGTGTTTATATGTTTGGGGCTAGCCCACTTGGCTAACATGGAGAGAAACTAACAAGGAGGTCTTGGGTTCAATCCCAAGCATAGTAGATTTATATGTAATTATTTGCCGGTTTAAAAAAAAAAAAAATTATACCCAAAGCCTTGGTAGACCAGGGCTTAGGCTCGGGTCTAAAAAACACGATCTTTACAGATTTGAGAAAACTAGGCTTAAAAATGTCCATTCCGAAGCTTGACAGAAAATAACTAGGCCTTTTAGGGCCCGGGCATGCCCGGTCGGTTTTCTTCGAGCTTTTTTTTAATTAATTTTTTGATTATTTTAATACTAATGTACAATTGGTTCGCATATATTAATTTGAACTTATAATAAGAACTTCATGAAAAAAATAATTTAACACATACTTTTTCTATTTTCTTTATTAGAAGAGGCAGGGCTGTTCCAATAAATTTTTGGGCCCTGGGCGTTATACTAAAAAGGGGCCCTAAAGTAAAAAATTTATCGAATAATTAAAATTTATATAGAACGTATCTAACATTTTATGAAGAAATAAAGATATATATGCGTTAGAGTTGTCGTATAACCTAATATATGGGTTTGCTTTGTGGATAAACCGTCGACCTGTCATTCCATTATCGAATCCAACTCATTTACAACCCTTTTGAAGAATGGGTCGTGTTTGGGTTAAATAATATTAACCCAACAACCCGCTTAGCTTAACTGGTCGTGTTTGGGTTAGGTGATTCCAAACCATCAACCCGAATCAACCATGAATTGTTGGCCCATATTTAACATTAATATGTCTAATTACACATGAAAACATTCGGTAATTAAAAAAAGACCATACCCCATATTCCTTTTTATTTGTCTTAAAAAATGGGAACTGGAATTCTTTATGCAAAATATAACATCAAAGTTAGATGCTTAAAGCTAATGTTTCCCTACAATATAAAAGAAAATTCAAAACTATAATAGAGTATGGACTTTATTAATTAGACCGTCATCACAATGTTATTCTTCTTATATAACTCGTACAGTGACTCAATTTCCCTTACAAATGCATTAACCAAAATATAAGATTTTTCAATAATTCATACAAGAAATAAGTGCTAAATATAGGCAAAATATACAAATTAATTATTGTTTTGATAGTCCAATTGTAAAGAAAAATGGAGAATGATTTATTACTTTTAACTAAAACATTTAAAATCCCACAAATTTGTTCAATCGCATAACAAAGGTCAAATTTTGAAGCTCAAAATCTCTGTTTTTTCAACATGTCAAATATGATATGTTCAGATTCTTTCATTTGGTATAAAACATATCTATTAGCTTGTTTTATAAACAACTAATTGACTGTAAAACCTTATAGATTTATGAACTAACCTTGTGGTTGCAAATGTGGGTACTGTCAAGTTTTAATCAAAACGGGAATAAAATTGATTAAAACTTGCGATATTCGAATTCAATTTCAGTAAAAATTGAAATCAAAACGGGAATAAAATTTCTGGAAACCCATTGGTTACTGTTCGTGAGTGTCTTCTTCCCCTTTTTCCCGTCGTTTGAATTTCAAAAGTTTTTTTCCAGAAGCCGCCCCTAATCACAAGCATCTGTTAGACTTTTTTCTTTTGGGCCCTTTGGCCTTATCAATATTTAATGGGCTCATTTTTACTGAAATAGACTTACAAATATACGTGGACTAAATTCTGAAAGTGGGCCTCGAAATTTAGTGGGCCCTGGTGGCCCAGGCCCAGGGCCAGCCCTGAGAAGAGGTACCGTATGTAAGGGTGAGCATTTAGACCGAAAAAACCGAACCGAAAACCGACCGAAACCGAACCGAACCGAAACCAATAACATTTTATCGGTTAGGTTTCGGTTTTGAAAATTCATCGTTTTCGGTTTCGGTTCTATCGGTTTCGGTTCGGTCTTCGGAAAATGACGAACATTTAGCCTAAAAAACGAACCGAACCAAAACCGATAACATGTTATCGGTTCGGTTTCGGTTTTGAAAATGATCGTCATCGGTTTCGGTTCAATTCGGTTCGGTTTTTGGACCGAGCTCACCCCTAACCGTATGTCATATTTATGCAACGAAATGTCGTTTTTATCCCAAATGGAATAACTTAATTTGAACTTATAATAAGAAACTAAGGATAATTTAGAAAAATATTATGATTAATAGAGTAGAGAGATTATTGAAATGAATATCCAAATTTATTGTCTAACCATCGGCCAAACTGATTTTTTCTCTGGGTTCATATTTTCTAAACGGGCAAATCTTTAATGAATTGTCAACTTGTTCAATTAAATGGGCCGATCCTGCAACTTTTATTGGGCTACTTTTTTTTCCCAGAAATTGGCCCAACCCATAATGATATTAATCACTCAAAACCCAAGCCTAAATACTGAGATTAGTGCAGTTCTTCACATTGACGCACTCTTTGCCGCTCGAAATTCAATTCTCCAGTAGAAATGGACAATGATCAGGTAATAAACCTATGTCTCTAACCGTTAATCATCCTTGCTAATATCCGAATTTCGGGAATTTTATTGTTAGTTGAATCACAGTTAGTTGTATGAGTTATCCACACTAGGGCTAACGGTTATGGTGAATTGATGATGCTGTTGTTAAACTAGTTGTTTTGACAATTTCTTAAGGTCTTTGCATCGGAAGCTTTTTAATTTGATGTTTTCGTATTGTGTACTGAAAAAACTTTGTGCTTAAGATTTTCACAACCTTACCAATTAAGTAATTTTTTGTCCAAATCAACAAAACTGAAACCAAGATTAGGGAATATTAATTAATCAGTGTATGAAGAATCTCAATATTATTAATGCAGCAACAACAAAGTTTAACTCAAAGTTCTTCAGATGCGAATAATGAATATGAATTAGTTATGGAGCTCTCTGAAAAAGATATCCTCTTTGAGAAAAAGGAGGTTAGCAATTCTAATTTCATTATTTTCAGAATGTCGATTTATGTTTTACTAATTGATTATGCTTCTTTAACCTCGTTTTATCTTAATAGAATTTATTAAAAGTCAAGGGTTTTGACCCCAAGGGAAAAGTTATAACTAAGAGTAATTTTAGCATTGAAATGGTGAATTCTGTTTTGGATGATATGCTTCAGAGAGCAAGAATTATACACTCTGATGAGGTAAAACGAGACTTCGAGATTATTTTTATAAATTTTTGTAATTTTAATGCATTAAACCTCCTAAATAATAAAAATCCAACAATTAGATTATTATTAAAATAATTAGTTTTCTTTAATCATATCTAACATTTGATTAGTTGTTTATTAGGTTGATCTTTACTTTGGAGGTATTGATGCCTTTCACCCAGTTGGATTTTGCAGTCCAAGGAATGAACTAGAGTCGCTTCATTCAATCTTATCACTCGTTGACAAGTCAAAGTCAAACGGTCAACACATACAACCAAAAGTCTTCCAAGATCTTAAAACTGCAACTCTAGATATGATTCACAAATTCGGGAGTAAAATTACAGAGGATGTCAAAATTCTTGCCAGCTGGAATTTGGAAAAAGAGAAATGTTTACTTCAATGGGGTGAAAACAATGGCGTTAAATCTAAAGTTGATATAGCTTGTAAGTATTGTTTATTACCTAAAAAGATAAGATTTAAAAAAATGTTAAAAAATTAATATTATTATTTTTTAATAATTCAATATCATGATATAAAGATTTTGAAGAAGCTGGAAGGGGAGCCATAGCAAAAAAAAATCTTGAAATTGGAGATATTGCTTTGGAAATTCCTGTTTCTGTGATTATTTCAGAGGATATTGTGTGTAAAACAAATATGGTACGTTTAAAACATTAAAGTATTAATTATTTTTATATTCTTTTTTCATACTTATGTAATATTTATTTATATTTGTTGTAGTTTCCTATATTAGAAAAAGCAGAGAACATGTCATCTGAGACAATGTTATTATTGTGGAGTATGAAGGAGAAACATGATATCAACTCAAAATTTAAGGTCTATTTTGACACTTTGCCAAAAACATTTAATACAGGTATTGTTATATTCATACAATTTAAATACAATTAAACATAAAATTTGAATATAATTATATTAAAATATATTATTATTTAACAGGGTTAAGCTTTGGAATTGAAGCTGTGATGGCTTTAGATGGAACACTGTTGCTAGAAGAAATAGTTCAAGCAAAAGAGGTATTTTAATTTTAATTTTAAACCATTAAACTTTATTATTTAAGAATATATTTTTTATTTATTTAATTTATAATAATTCATTGATATATGCAGCACTTGCGGACACAATACAATGATTTAATTCCATCGTTATGCAAAAAATATCCTGATATATTTCCTCCAGAAATATACACATGGGACGAATTCTTATGGGCTTGTGAATTATGGTATTCAAATAGCATGAAAATAATGTTTAATTATGGAAAATTAAGAACATGCTTAATTCCCATTGCAGGCTTCCTCAATCATTCGGTTTGTCATTCTTTTATCTTGCTACAATGATTTTTTGTATATGTATTAGAACAAAATTAACACGACATCATCAATTCATTAACTTGGACACTTGCCACTCAATTATTTGTTAAATTGATGATGTCATTTTTTATTTATATATATATTGTGGACATAAATTCTCTTATTGTCAAATAATAATTAAAACCTTAAAATAAAGCCTGTATATAATCTAAAATAACCATTAAAACAAAAAAAATTATTTTAATATTTGCAGATATCTCCACACATAATGAACTATGGCAGGGTGGATTTAACTACAAATTCATTAAAATTTCCAGTTTCAAGACCATGCAAAGCAGGAGAACAATGTTATCTTAGTTACGGGAATTTACCGAGTTCTCATTTAATTACTTTTTACGGTTTTTTACCCAAAGGAAACAACCCCTATGATGTCATCCCACTTGGTATTTATTTATTTATTTCTTGCTGACTTTCGGTTGACTTTTTTTTTCTTCATATTTTGATTCTCGTTTCGTTGCAGATATTGATCTTTCAGAGGTTGATAGTACAGATGCCACGTGTCATGTTTCTAATTGGTCAACTCATATGGTTCGGGGTACATGGTTTGCAACTAATTATGGAATATTTAATTATGGATTACCAGTTCCTTTGTTGCAACATCTTCGTCAAGCTCGTGGTTTGATTTTACAAACAAATATCATTGTAATAACTTTAATATTATTAAATAGTTTTTAAATGTAACTAAGTTTGATGTGAGTTATGTGTGTTTGTAGTCACAAGAAAACTTGGAAGTTGAATTAGAAGTTCTAGAAGATCTTCAGTCTACATTTGATGCCATGATGCAAAACTTGGTGGAAGAAGAACCCTTAATCAGGTATATTATTATTACTTAATAATTTCATAATAATTATTAATTAGTCGTTATATGTTATTATATGTTTTTATTTTTTTTGGATTTGAGCAGGGATGAATGTGATTGGGATGTTAAGTTAGCATTGGATTTCAAAGACTTGCAAAAACGGATTATTTCATCGATTGTGAACTCGTGTAATGCTGGTCGACAATTAGTGGAACACGAGTTGCAAAAGTTGACCTGACTGAAGTGCACGGTTGACTATTGTGGTGAATTCGTGTAATGTTGCGTTATTATATTTAATTTAATTTTTGGGTTGTAAAATTGAATATGTGTAGTATTCTATAAAATTTTAAAAATATTTTCATGTGTATTTTATAATCTTTACTTACTTGATAGTTATTTAATAACAGAACTATACGCTACATAATTAGTACATTGATGATTAAATTTACAATTTAGTAACCAAACCGAGCCAATATTAATAGTAATTTTTAGTTTTGAAATTTCATCATTATCAATTTTGTTGTGGTTCGGTTCGATTTCTGTACCACACCCCTACCTAAAAATAACTCCAAGGGCTTCTAGCATATCAAAGACTGCCAATGGCCATTTTGAAATTGTCATATCAGTTGAAATTCTATCACAATGCCTTCTATACAGTATAATAAAATAAATTACCACATGCCTGTTTTTAACATTTCAAACCAAATTCTTTCGTATTTGCGATGAAATGTTAATGATGATATTAACAAATATCAAACAGAAGAGACAAATATCGTGCATAGAAGCTCAAAGTGTTTTTACTTGCACTTTAAACTAATCTAACTACGTAGCCTTTTTCACAAAGAAATTTGCTATTGTAGCAACCAATAAATAATGAGTAAGATAATCATCAACAATATCAAAAACAAGATGAAAAAGAAAACTTTTTCCACAAGTTTTTGTGGAACAAAGTGTGCGTCCGTACATATTTGTCCTGGTGGTGTATGCTTGTCTGCATCGGGTAAGCAGTTCGTTTGTCTAACAATTCAAGGGTTTCAACAAACATTTCCACCCGAGCTTTGAAAGATGAATCATTAAATTCCACAAGTTTTGACTCCTCCCCTGTCTTTGGAAGTACGTTGATCTCTCGATCATACCTAGATTGGATGAGTAAATCACCAGTGGCGGGAAGTTGCAACACTTTCCTTGCTCTAGGTTCATTTGCATTGAATCCGTAAACCACCGGCCAATTAGAGGGAGTATTGTTGTTACACTCTCTTCTCATCACCCGAAAAGATTTCCTATCACGTTCACAAAAAATTACAGCTAGAGAACCGTTGATGACCACTAGTCGTTTGGCTTCCTGACTAGGCTCGGGCAATGCAATTGTGCCAAAAATATGACTACTCAGATCGAATGTCAATATATAACGGTGGTCTATATTTCCATGCGCATTTGTAGTATGTCTAACGATCCAATGCAATGCTCCATTCACAAAACACCCAGGTTCTGACTTCGGTGAACAAATCCGAGTAGCAGGGGGAGCAACTTCAAACCATGTACCCGCCCTCATACTGTAAACATATGATTTTTGTACAGGGTTATATGTGTGGTAGCGTATCCGCACAATCTTGTAATCATCGGTGGTCGGGTCAAAACCAAACCCATTCATAGGAAAGTGGTGTCCCCCAAAATAAGGATATTCAGGTATAGTAAGTTTGCGCCTAATTGAAGGATTCCAAAGAGTAAATCCATATGTTTCACTAGGCAGGCACAGAATTCCATTACATGAACCCACAATACAGAAATATCCTTCAAGAAACTCGGTTGCTGCTATGCCATTGTATCCGTGTTTAGGGCACAATGGTAATTGATCTTGCGAATGTAATGTAATGAAGTCTTTGTTTTTGTGGTGTCTTAATAAGACCTTTTGTGCAGGGGAATGTCGTAAAGTGTGCTTTCGGATGAAATCGCGACTACCAATTTGACTACATAATGATTTGGAGAGTGATCTGAATCGGAGGAGGGATTTGGGAGGTAATCTTGTTAGGATTTCATCAATCAATTCTTCGCATAGGTAATAATCTGACATTGTGTAATAATTCTGTGTTTATAAAGGAGATGAAAATTGTAGTTATATGATTGTAGATTACATAATTGTAAACGAAATAATTGGAAAATTGAGTACCTTGTTGATGAAGCGAGGATCTTGCAGTCAGGGAGGCGACGGACTTTTGGGCAAGTGTCGAACGAGAGAGAGAGGCGATGAACTGTTGTGAGTTTTAAATTGAAGATTTTGGCCTTTTGGGTTTTGAATTGAAGATTCTAAAAGATATATCTTGCAAATAAATTCTTGAAGATATATCTTGCAAATAAATCTACATATAATTTTTTTAAACCTTTTTCTTATCTCTACATTCTTGAAGATATATCTTGCAAATAAATTCTGATATAAAGTTGTAAAATATCAAAAGACCAAATAAATATAGAATATTCATAATATTGGTTAATGATGTTATATTGAAAGGATACTATTTTAGTTAATGAAATAGATTATAAGACTATAAAATCTAAGTCACCTTTTACACTAATCTCCGAATTACAACATAAACTGGAAATTCACATGAAGATACAGCCTTGCTTCATATTGTAATCCAAACACAATAATAATACTAAGGGGATATTGAGTGGGCCTGTCACGTATCAAAAGTTAGATGTGGAACCATTCATAACAACAAAGTTTTGGTTTAAAAAACTCAAAACGGTTATTCTTTACAATGTCTTGTCATTTTCCGACCATATTAGAACACTTAGATAATAAAAAAAATACTATATACACACATATGCATATGTGTTCAATATAAACACTTTTTCAAGAAATGGGAAACTTGAAACATTATTTCAACAAAAACAAAATAAAGATTTAAGATAACCGATAAGTTTTATATGGCTTTTGATATACTAACGAGTTTATGTAGTGAGTTATTTTTTTTTATAACTAAAATTACATTTTAGGTGGTTCCACACTAAGGTTAGGCATGTAATAGACACACACTCACTTTTCTCTAATATTAATACTTAATTCAATTTTGACTACTAAAAAGGTAAAAGAGGATGGTATATAGTTAATTATGTCAGGACTACAATAAAATCTTACTTTCATTCATTAATAAATTATTCCAATTGCATTCGTTGCTTTCACAATCATGGTTTTAGTGAATTTCAATATTTCACTAACACTATTCTCATTAGCAACCTAGCACATACCAATGAGGAATTGAGGATACTCATAAGACTTTGGAGCTTTTTGATGGTTAACATAAGTTAAGCCTGTGTTAAAAACAATAGAACATGAATAACATAATTTATTTTAAAAAAACTTAAAAAATAACAAAAAAAACTGTAAATTACGGAATTAGATTAATGTTTTTTCTTATTATTGTGCAGAAGGAGACATGCAATAGATCCGATATAATGTATGGAACCTTGGTATTTAGTTATACATGCAAATTAATTTTATTATAAATTTTATGCTAATAGTATAACTAAGAATTTAGGGTTCCATACTCTAAAAAATACGATATTTACATTAAATTAAGGTATGTTTAGGGTATTTTAATTTGATGTAAATAATATATTGTTTTTATTTAATAAAATATAATCGGTAATAGCAATGGTTAAATGGACTAAATGGTTGTTTTTGACTTTTGAAAGTACAAAAAAACCGACAAAAAAACATTAGGGACAAAAACCCCGAATCGGCCATATGTTAGGGACAAAAACTGTAATTTACCCATATATTTTTTATTTTATAATAATTCATTGATATATGCAGCACTTGCGGTCACAATACAATGATTTAATTCCATCGTTATGCAAAAATTATCCTGATATATTTCCTCCTGAAATATACACATGGGACGAATTTTTATGGGCTTGTGAATTATGGTATTCAAATAGCATGAAAATTATGTTTAATGATGGAACATTAAGAACATGCCTAATTCCCATTGCAGGCTTTCTTAATCATTCGGTTAGTCATTCTTTTATCTAGCTACTAACTTTTTTATATTAGAACAAAATAAACATGACATCATCGATTCTTTAATTTGGACACTTGCCACTCAATTATTGGTTGATTAACTTTCAGTTTTTGTTGATTGAAAAATTGGTGATGTCTTTTATTATTTTATATATTTTATGGACATAAATACCCTTATTGTCAAAAAATAATTAAAACTTAAAAATATTTTAAGCCTCTATTTAATTTAAAATAACCATTAAGACAAAATAGACATGACATCATTAATTCTTTAAATTGGAGACTTGGCTCTTAATTACCGGTTAATTAGCATTTGGTTATTCTCGATTGAAAATTTTGAAAAATTAACGATGCCATACTCTTTATTAATGGACATAAATACCCTTTGTATTAAATAATAATTAAAGTAATATTTTTTAAACCTCTATTTAAAATAATCATGAAAGATAAAACATTTTTTAGTATACATCATTTTTAAACTATTATTACTTATCTATTTCCGTTTATTTTTTTTTTTAATTCAATCTTTTGCAGATATCTCCACATATAATGAACTATGGCAGGGTGGATATTACTACAAATTCATTAAAATTTCCACTTTCGAGACCATGCAAAGCAGGAGAACAATGTTATCTTAGTTACGGGAATTTACCGAGTTCTCATTTGATTACTTTTTACGGTTTTTTACCCAAAGGAAACAACCCCTATGATGTCATCCCACTTGGTATTTATTTATTTATTTCTTGCTGACTTTCGGTTGACTTTTTTTCTTCTTCATATTTTGATTATCGTTTCGTTGCAGATATTGATCTTTCGCAGGTTGATGGTACAGATGACACGTGTCACGTTTCTAATTGGTCTACTCATATGGTTCGGGGTACATGGTTTGCAACTAATTATGGAATATTTAATTATGGGTTACCAATTCCTTTGTTGCAACATCTTCGTCAAGCTCGTGGTTTGATTTTACAATCAAATATCATTGTAATTACTTTAATTAAATTATTTTTAAATTTTAAATGTAACTAAATTTGATGCTGAGTTTTGTGTGTTTGTAGTCACAAGAAAATTTGGAAGTTGAATTAGAAGTGCTGGAAGATCTTCAGTCTACATTTGATGCCATGATGCAAAACTTGGTGGAAGAAGAAACGTTAATCAGGTATATTATTACTTAATATTTTCATAATAATTATTAATTAGTCGTTATATGTTATAATTTATCTTTTTGGATTTGATTAGGGAAGAATGTGATTGGGATGTTAAGTTAGCATTGGATTTTAAAGACTTGCAAAAACAGATTATTTCATCGATTGTGAGTTCGTGTAATGCTGGTCGACAATTAGTGGAACACGAGTTGCAAAAGTTGACCTGACCGAAGTGCACTGTTGACTATTGTGAATTCGTGTAATGTTGCGTTATTATATTTAATTTGATTTTTGGTTTGTAAAATTGAATATATATAGTATTCTATAAAATTTTAAAAATATTTTCATGTGTATTTTATAATCTTTACTTGATAGTTTTTTATTGATAAAAAGTTTTGTACATTTGAAATAATTTTGTAAACAATAATTTTCACCACCACCACCACCCGCCATTACTGTTGCCCACTGCCACTGTCGGCCACCGTCACCACCACCGGCAACCTCCTGCCACCGCCGGCCGCTTTCAATCACATGTAATTGCACACCGCCCACCACCGCCGCCGCCGCCGCCCAACGTTACTAGGGTTGTCGAAAATAACCAAAACCCGATCTACCCGCCCGACCCATTTGGAATTTGGGTAGATCGGGTCGGGTAGTTCGGGTAACGCGTAGAAACATTGGGGTATCGGGTAACCCGAATATAATACGGATCGGGTATAAGGTAATATTTTAAGTTGGCATGTATACCCGAAATAACCGAATTTTATTATATGGAATTTTTAAAGGTAATATTTTACAGTTTTATAAATAAAAAACGATCGATCGTCATGTTTGTAGTCCATAAATTTCATCTAAAAGTCAATGGTAGAGTCTCATGTTGGTTGGAGTTTGGTAAAATTACGGACAAATATTGTATATTAAGATCGCAATATATACATTGTGGCCCCCGACAATACAAGGGTGCAAATTCTCGGGTATTAGTGGTTATACCCGTACCCGACCCATTATCCAAAATTACCCATATCCAAATACTCGAATTTAATTTGGTTTGGGTATTTTTTATATTTAAAATAACCCGAGCTAACCGACCCGAACTACCCGAAACCCGAAAGTTATACCCGATCAACACCCCTAAACGTTACCACCACCGGCAACCTCCCTCACTGTCGGTCGCTTTCAATCACTTGTGAAGTTGTGATTGTGTATTAAATTACATGTGATTGCACAAAGCCGACCACCACCACCACCGCCAACCTTTGCCGGCCACCATCTCCACCATCGGTAATCCCCCTACTGCCGACCGCTTTCAATCACATGTGATTGCGGTCGGCGGCGTTAGCGGCCGACGATTGTGGTGGACGGTGGTGGTGGTTGTGTATTCATTCACATGTGATTTAATAATGACAGTTGTCAAAAGATTGATCTTGTTTGTTTGACTTTTATTAGATCCAATAACATTTATTTGTCCCTTCAGATTTTATTTTAGAGATAGAGTTCGTAGAACACACCTCCATAATTGCAATATCAATAATCACTATTATCTTACTACTATTTTCTATTTATAGTTGACTCAATACAACTTGTGCATATTCTTTCTGTTCCATCGTGTGTACATACACACAAACACACTTTGTCCAAACCCGATACATACCATAACAGAAAGAAAAAAAATAAATTATAATTGATGATATTAACAAATATCAAACAGAAGAGACAAATATCGTGCATAGAAGCTCAAATTGTTTTTACTTGCACTTCAAACTAATCTAACTACGTAACCTTTTTCACAAAGAAAATTGCTATTGTAGCAACCAATAAATACGGAGTAAGATGAACATCAACATCAAAAACAAGATGAAAAAGAAAACTTTTTCCACAAGTTTTTGTGGAACAAAGTGTGCGCCAATACATATTCGTTTTGGTGGTGTTATGCTTCTCTGCATCTGGTAAGCGATTCCCGTGTCTAACAATTCAAGGGTTTCAATAAACATTTCCATCCCTGCTATGTCTTCATTTCTATCGAATTTATAAACCACCGACCAATCAGAGGGAGTATTGTTGTTACACTCTCTTCTCATCATCCCAATAGACCAATTACCACCTTCACTTAAACATACAACTAGATAACCGTTGATGATCATTAGTTGTTTGGCTTCCGGACTAGGCTCAGGCAATGCAATTGTGCCAAAAATATGACTACTCAAATCGAATGTCAATATGTAACGAATGTCAATATGTTGTACGATCCAATGCAATGCTCCATTCACAAAACACCCTACTAACGATGCCACATAAGAAACCGGAGTAGTAGGCGAAGAAACTTCAAACCAAGTTCCCGTACTCATCATGTAAACAAATGATTTTTTTACACCACTATCTTTGTCGTAGTATATCCGCACAATCTTGTAATCATCGGGTAAAATAAGTATGCGCCTAATTGAAGGGTTCCATAGAGTAAATCCATATGTACGATGAAGCAGGCACAGAATTCCATTACATGAACCCACAATATCGAAAGGAAACTCGACTGCTGCTATGCCATTGTATGTAAAAAACTCTTCGAAGACATGATTGTTTTTGTGACTATGTAATGTAAATCCATATGGGTGTCGGAACAAGACCTTTTGTGGGGATTGTAAAGTGTGCTTTCGGATGAAATCGCGACTACCAATATGAGTGCATAGTGATTTGGAGAGTAATCTGAATCGGAGGAGGGATTTCGGTGGTAGTCTTGTTAGGATTTCAGCAATCAATTCTTCACATAGATAATAATCTCACATTGTGTAATAATTCTGTGTTTATAAAGGAGATGAAAATTGTAGTTATATGATTGTAAATTACATAATTGTAAACGAAATAATTGGAAAATTGAGTACCTTGTTGATGGGGCGAGGATCAGGGAGGCGACAGACTTGAAACTTCTGAGTCGAACTTCGAAGGTGAGTGTGGAACGAGAGAGAGAGGCGACGAGTTTTAAGGTTTTGGGGTTTTGGGTTTTGAATTGAAGATTCAAGAGCCGGCCCATCGCCACACTTAGGGGTCTGGGAGAGCTTATTTAGGGACTTATCAACTTTTATGCTTATTTAAGTTAATAAGCATTACTTGGTGTTTAGTTGAGCTTAAAAGCTTACGTTTATAAGCTTATTTAGAGGGTTTTAAATAAGTCATTTTGGAGGGGATTATTAGCTTATTTAGGATTTTTACCTCCTTACCCCCTCCTTTCATCAATCAAATACTTTTTATACAAGCACAACTAAACCAAACGATTGAGCTTATTAGCTTATTAAAAATGTCATTTTTAGTCATTTTACAATCAATCTATATAAGCTCTTCCAAACACTTTATTTAACAAAATCTTATTAATTTAAATAAGCATAAACTTTTTAAATAAGTTTTCCAAAACAGCCCCTTAATAGCATTTATGGGGCATTTTGGGAAATCTATTAATTTAAGCCACTGACACATGCATCCCGTTGTTCTTCTTCACACCTGTTCATTTCTCCACTTTCACATCCCTTGATTGCCCTTCATCTTCAATTCATCCGGAATCATATATTTAACCGATGCGTCTCTTCCTCAAAACCTTCAATTCGGTCCCAACCGTTTTCCACACTGAATCATGACTCCAAATTCATCCCCTGGCCCTTTAACCATCTCCTTCATCTTCTCTGGTTAACCCAAGTGTAACCCGACCAACCCAATTGGTTAACCTGACAAACCCAAACTCGACTAACCAGGCTCCTTATCGGGACGGGTTTCGGGTCAATATTTGTGAGCTCAAACCCGACGGACCCGGCCAGATAAGATCCCTAACCCGACCCGATAATCGGATGAGACCCCTGATTCCATGTGTGTTCTTCACTTTTTAGCCGGGCCAAGCTTTTTTAGGCCGAGTTTTCGGGCTTTTTTTATTCAGGTTCATATTTTCTAAACGGGTCAATATTTAATGAATTATCAACTTGTTCAAACCGGTGAAATTACTTTAATTTAACTAAAATTACATAAAATAAGTGGGCCAAGCCTGAATGATTTCATTGATGATGCCACTTTAATTGGGCTCTCTTTTTTCTAAAAATCAGGCCAACCCATAATGATATATAATAATTACTAATTAGTCATTATATGTTATAATTTATTTTTATTTGTTCAGATTTGAGTAGGGAAGAATGTTATTGGGATGTTAAGTTCTCATTGAATTTCAAAGACTTGCAAAAACGGATTATTTCATCGATTGTGAATTCGTGTAATGATGGTCGACAATTAGTAGACACGAGTTGCAAAAGTTGACCAAAGTGCATGGCTGACTTTTTCCTTTTGTAATAGTCAACCCTAAGTGAAGTTTGATATGAGAGAATTAACTGACTCTTGAGTCATATCAGCAAAATGGTACAATCTATAGGTGCTACATGTTTTCTATTTTTGGCAATGGAAAAAGCCATGCATTCTTCATTTATTTGTTGGCAATATTTTTTGTTTATGGTGAAGCAATGAGAGGATTATAATGCGTTTTAGGGTTGGTTCTATTTTTAAGAAGCACAGTAGTGATCATGGACAATTGTAATTTATAACTGATGACAATGTATAATCATATTTAACATGTAATCGTTTATAATGTTGATAGTTTCGTGTCAATACAACCCGGTCAAACCTGTATTTTTTTTTTGAACAACAAGTTAGTAACTTAATGGTTCGACATATGCCAAGTTAATGGTTCGACATATGCAGTGACATTCAAGTAATACAATTAAAGATATTAACTAATATATCAAACACGAGACAAATAGAAACTCAAAGTATTTTTACTTACACATTCAACTAATCTAAATACGTAATCTTTTCCACCCAAGAAAAATTGCTAGTGTAGCAACCAATAAATAAGGAAATTTTTCCACAAGTTGTCCTCGTGGTGTTATGCTTCTCTGTATCTCGTAAGTAGTCTCTCTGTCTAACAATTCAAGGCTTTCAACAAACATTTCCATCTGAACTTTGAAAGAAGAATTATTAAATTCCACAAGTTTTGACTGCTCCCGTGTCAATTAGGATAACTCGTGCAACAAACTTAGATTCAACAAAACACAAAATTTCCAAAATTTGTGTGACAACCCTAAAATTTAGATATTTAATTCGTCATTTATTGTAACCCTAATAGTGTCCTAGAACCCTAATTTAATTTGTGAGAGCAATCAATCTCATTTAAGTATAGCGTAAAACCCTAATATCATTTATGATATCAACTAGATCGCAGTTAACATTAGCAAAACCCTTATATCATGTCTCATTAGTAGACATCATCATTTTTTATGCACATGGTAGTTTAGGTCTCATATAGTTAGAGTTGTACATTTAGCGAGTTGGTGATTCAACATAATTATGAAACAAATCAAAAACATAAATTTCATAATAATGCTACAATAGCTCAACCAAACAAATCGTAATGAAAAACAAAGTATGAAACATCTTATGTGATTAAATAAATGAGTAACAAACATTTAACACTTAATATTATACAAGAATACTGAAAGTAGCTAAATATATATCTGAACACATAACTTTCTTTCGACCAGGAAATAAACACAATCATAAACCAAATAAAACCGATAAAAATTGAGCTGTATTTACAAGCAACTATATCAGTAGCTATATACACCGATACCACCACTCTAAAAGAATTAAAACTTAGAAATATCACCATGGCAGCCGATTCCCTCCTCACTCAATCCATGGCAACTATAAACCTCCTTTATTTTAGAATTAATATCAAATATTGTATTTATTAAATATTACTCCTAAAATATTAACCAATCATATCTCATTACCAAATTAAAATAAGCACATATGACCCCCTATCCCTTCCATTCAACTCGTCGATGGAACAAGAACTCGAAACAACACCATCCCCACCACCTTGACCTGATCCGCCCTCTCTCTATAGCACAGCATCACCGGAAACCACCATTTACGGCCACCATCCTCTATCTCGACTCTCCCCTAATACCGAAATAAGGCTTCTCATCTCTCCCTCTCACCTCCGAATTGAACCAGGCAACAAACGACCATCTCGATCCACATCTCTCAAGTTTTTCTCCGGCAACAAACAACAACCTCCGTCGACAACTTCAAGTTTTCCGGCGAACTCTAGGATTCCGACGTCAAGGCAGCAACTCAATCGACCAGGCCAAACTACAAACATATCCGGCGAACCCAAATCGTTTCCGGCGAACAACGCATGACAGCCGCCGCCTCTCACATGGCATCTCGATCCCTGTGCGTTTTCCGGCGGCACGAACCAGTATTATCTCCGGCAGCAAACATATTCCAACTAAGGCAAGAAACAACACCGGCAACATCTCTTTCCGGTGGCCCGCTCTCTAGGTACAATTTCTTTCTCTGTTTTCCGTCACAAACATGAACCGAACCAGATTTGCGTCACCTCGTTTCTGTTCAGGCTCAGACGGTTATTCCCAAGCCCAGTCCACTATTTTAATGAGTCCAGCCCATAAATCTTGAGCCCAATGAGCTGTTAAACCAACTGTTTTATGTAATTGTCCAAGCCCATGTTAATCCAATAAAAAGTTAAAATCAGATTTTTAATTATTACCAACACTAACAAACTACTAGTTAATAAATTAATCATTTTGATCATTCAATTAAAAATCTAATAGTTTCTTTTTCTATAATTATTTAAATATATTTTATTTAAATAATCATCTATTATCCAACTACCTATTCTTTTCAATAAAACAAACCGGTTACCAAAACATATAAAATAAATCGTAGTATTTAAAATACGAACTCAATTTAATAGTCACCAACGTATCGTTCATTTATACTTCTATGCATTTAGGTCATTAGAAGTCGTTTGGTTGGATCTTGCATCTTGATATTTGCATTTTTGGAAGTTTTGCGTCAGGTGAGTCCACAGCCCCACTTTTTACCGTATTTTATCTACTGCTTTTACATATATTTGGGGTGAAAAACATATCAACTGTTTTATTAAATGCTTACATTATTTTTATTGTGATGATACATTATTCAAACCATGACAAACAGTCTTTATGCTCGGACTAAGTAGGTGTAGTGCATAGGTAGATGCTTACATGCCATAATCTTAGCTAGTTGCGACTAGGCCCTGGATATGCAGATGGTACAATTGGCTGACACTCTTCCTCCCACATTTTTGTTGTTACTTAACGGTTCTACCCAACCGTCAGGGGAGTGCATATCTTAGAGAACAGAAACATCACACTTAGAGTTGCAGTTTGATTATGGGCTTAGGGTCGGCATATTAACTCAATGGCGTAGCTAACTGTTGGGGACACCAGTCATGCATTTTTCTATCTTTACTACTCTTTACAATCTTATTATTTTGTTTACTTACATGTCTTTACATATCAAATTTTATAACATTTTCTTTATATCAAATTATTTTCGAACATCTTATCATCACACATATAATTGCCTTGTTGGCACATATACATTTTGGGTAACTCAAATCCATATTTTATTATATAATTTATGCCGATTGGCACACAAAAACTTTGTATTTTCAAATCATTTTCAAATAACATTTTACTATACGATTTTGCCATGTTTAGCTTACAAAACCTTTTATTTCAAAACCAATAATTAAACCTGTGGATTCACTCAACAATTTTGTTGATCGTTTTATATATGTTTTTCAGGTAATTAGGAGAAGCATTGAGTCGTTAGACTTTGGATCATGAGCATGCATATTGTCGAGATGCCACAAACGTCTTTTTTTTCATTTCTAAACATTATCCTTTTCAGTTACATATAAATTTTGGATAATACGTATTTCAGGTATTTAATACATTTTAAAATTATTAAATGTTTGCAATAATCATAGTTGTTTTACTCATGAATGTTACATCTCGTTCTTCCGCAAATCATTTATTACTACAAAATCATTTTTGGCGGGGTGTGACAATTTGGATATTAGCAAGGATGATTAACGGTGAGAGACATAGGTTTATTACCTGATCATTGTCCATTTGTACTGGAGAATTGAATTTCGAGGGGCAAAGAGTGCGTCAATGCGATGAACGGCGACACTCGCTGTATTTACTATTTAGGCTCAATATGTTTGATTAATTGATTAAATATCATTATGGGTTGGCCAAGAAAAAAGAGAGCCCAATTAAAGTTGCACCATCGATGAAATCATTCAGGCTCGGCCCACTTAATTTAGTAAACTAAAATTAGACTGTAATGCAACATAATTTCAAATTAAATTAAAAAATTAAACTGTAATATCAAATAAGCAAAATGTAGTTGATAATATATTAAATTAAACATGTAATGAAAATAAACAAACCTGTGAACACAATTTAGAAAACTGGGGTGTGGTTGCTACGATGAAGATCGGAATCATGACGACGGTGATGTTGAAGGAGATTGTATTAATATACTGTCATGAGTCGGTGTGGAAAACGGTTGGGACGTTGGTGATTGAAGGGGTACGGCATAATCGTTAAAGACCAAATTGATGAGAAGAAGCTGTTTTGAGGAAGAGACGCATCGGTTGATTTTTTTTAATTTTTTTTTTTGGAATTTTAGTTTTTTTTTCCTTAAAAAAATAATATTATATGATAATCACGTGTGGTACTTAATCACATGCGAAGTTATTATACAATATATTTGATCACATATGATATTTTAGTACAATCATATGTGATTCAGTATACAATCAAATGTGATTAAATATAACATTATGTGTTATTGACGATCAACATGGATACCAACAACCGAAATTTAACAATAATGGCCCTGGATTTTATGAGTATAATATTAGGTGCTCCATGTTTTCTATTTTTGGCAAAGGAAGAGCCATGCGTTCTTCATTTATTCGTTGGCAATATTTTTAGTTTATGGTGAAACAATAAGAGGATTATAATGCATTTTAGGGTTGGTTCTATAGCACATTAACAATCATGGACAACTGTAATTTATAACTGATCACAATGTATAATCATATTTAACATGTAATCGTTTATAATGTTTGATAGTAATAGAAACTACAATTGAAAAGTAGAAAGATTCTATTTTTATTTATAATACACAGCCAAATTCGAGATTGGCAACATCTCCGATACATACAAACTTCACATACAATTTTCTGAATGTTTTTCTAGAAAGATAACAACAGATTATTATTCTAAACTTGCAAGTAACTGCTCCTATAAAGCAGGGTCTGAACTGTAATTGTTCATTCAAATATATCCGCTCCATTGTTGACCCAGCGGGTCCATCCATGACCCAAACATGACATTAAATTGGTCTTGGTCAACTGCTTGAACCCTTTTCTTTTTCCTTGTGTACACCTTTAGGTTCGTATCAGATAGTTTCGCATATAAAATGTTTTGAGTGAATACAACCCGGAGAGACCCATATCAATTAGAAGATTATACTCAAAAGTGAGATAGTAATAATATATAGATTGCAATTTGATATCTCTGGTCAACTGGATTCAATTGATTTTAATATCCAAATAAGCACAAAACGATTGAAAATTAGCAAATAGAATCACTTGTTTTTGAAAGAAACATCCCAATCGATCACATGCCGAATGATATAAATAAATACAAATTGAAAATTAAGAAATATAAACCTCAAATGTTTTGTTAAGTGGCTCATCAACAACCTCAATTTGATATCCAAATCTTTGCATTAATCCGTATGATATTCGTGCAGTTATCATTATAAATTACAAAAACACGTTTAACTAATCTAAGTACGTAACCTTTTTCACAAAGGAAAATTGCTACTGTAGCAACCAATAAATAAGGAGTAAGGTGAACATGAACATCGAAAATAAGATGAAAAAGAAAACTTTTTCCAAAAGTTGCCGTGGAACAAAGTGTGTGCCAATACGTATCTGTCATGGTGGTACGTGTTATGTGTCTTAAGTAGTCCCTCTACCTAACAATTCAAGGGTTTCAACAAACATTTCCATCTCAAATTTGAAAGAGGAATCATTAAATTCCACAAGTTTTGACTCCTCCCCTGTCTTTGGAAGTACGTGGATCCCTCGATCATCCCAAGATTGGATAAGTAAATCACCAGTGGCGGGAAGTTGCAACTCTATTTCTGCAATAGCTTCATTTTTACTGAATCTATAAACCGCCGACCAATCAGAGGGAGTATTATTGCACTCTCTTCTCATCACCCTAATAGACCAACTATGACATTTACTAAAACATACACCTAGAGAACCGTTGATGATCATTAGTCGTGTGGCTGCCCATCTAGGTTGAGGCAATGCAATTGTGCCAAAAACATGACTACTTAGATCGAATGTCAATATATAATAATGGGACACGTTTAGAGTAAAATCCAGGACAATCCAATGCAACACGCCATTGACAAAACACCCAATTGCTGACTCTGGAAAAGAAAACCGAGTAGCAGGGGAAGCAACTTCAAACCATGTACCCGTCCTCATACTGTAAACATATGATTTTTTTACACCTGTAACTCTGTTGTAGTATAACTGCACAATCTTGTAATCATCGGTGATTGGGTCAAAACCAAACCCATTCATAGGAAAGTGGTGTCCCCCAAAATAAGGATCTTCAGGTATAGTAAGTTTGCGCCTAATTGAAGGATTCCATAGAGTATATCCAATAGTATCATTAAGCAGACACAGAATTCCATTACATGAACCCACAATATCGAAATCTCCTTTAAGAAACTCGATTGCTGCTATGCCATTGTATCCATGTTTGGGGCTCAATGGTAGTTGATCTTGCGAATGTAATGTAAACAAGTCTTTGATGACACGATAGTTTTTGAGAGTTTGGTGTCGGAACAAGACCTTTTGTGCAGGGGAATGTTGTAAAGTGTGCTTTCGGATGAAATCGCGACTACCAATTTGACTACATAATGATTTGGAGAGTGATCTGAATCGGAGGAGGGATTTGGGTGGTAGTCTTGTTAGGATTTCGTCAACCAAATCTTCAGATAGATAATCTGACATTGTGTAATAATTCTGTGTTTATAAACGAGATGAGAATTGTAGTTATATGATGCAGCTATGATTCTAGAAAAATTGCAAAATTGAGTACCTTGTTGATGAGGCGAGGATCTTGCAGTCAGGGAGGCGACGGACTTGGAACTTGTGTTGGGCAAGAAAGAGTCGAACGAGAGAGAGAGGCGACGTTGTGAGTTTTAAGGTTTTGGGCTTTTGGGTTTTGAATTGAAGATTCTGAGATTCGTCACACCATAATAGCCTTTCCGAAATAAAATTAAGAGTTAATTACACAAATGGCCCTTTAAGTTTATACAATATTCCAACTTTAGTCTTTTAGTTTCAAAAATTACACCGATAGTCCTTATTTTTGAAACATTTTTCACCGATAGTCCTTTCGGCCAAACGATGTTAAGTTTTTCTGTTAAGTCTTCCCGTGTGCAATGCACATGAGGGTATTTTCGCCTTCCCATGGAAATGACAAAAATACCCTCATATGCATTGCACATGAGCTGACTTAACAGAAAGACTTAACATCGTTTGGCCTAAAGGACCATCGGTGAAAAATGTTTCAAAAATAAGGACTATCGGTGTAATTTTTGAAACTAAAAGACTAAAGTTGAAATATGGTATAAACTTAAAGGACCATTTGTGTAATTAACTCTAACATTAAATATGAAAAATCGGATACGGAGTACCCCAAATACTTGAAATTTCATATTCTTACTATCCGAATCTGATACCTGAAATCCGGATACCCGAATATAATTCGGATACCGAGTACCCAATTACCTTAAATTTCAGAAAATGACTACCCGTATCTGATGCCCAAAATATGGATACTCAAAATTGAATATCAGATATTTTTTCGGATACCCATTTTTTGGATATTTTTGAACACCCCTAGCACAAGGTGTCAGTGGCTTAAAATTATAAGGGCGTTTATGCTTCTTTAACATGATTACCACACACCTTAAAAATATACTCTCATTTAGCATTCGTATGACATCATTTGAGTCCCACAAAAAAATACTTCAAATTTAGAAGAAAAAATAAAGAAAACGCGAATTGTTTAACCCGACATTATACCCATGGTGGATGAACAATCGGCGGAAGCCAAAGCCTTTGACGACGGTTCCGCACCTTGTGCTCTTAGTATGGTGAGCACGTAGACTATATAATTAATAATTAATATTAATATATTCATAAAACAATATAAAAAATTGGTTGGTTCCGTTACATGTGAGGTAGTGTATCCGCACAATCTTGTAATCATCGGTGGTTGGGTCAAAACCAAACCCATACATAGCAAAGAGGTGTCCCCAATTAGGATCTTCGGGTATAGTAAGTTTGCGCCTAATTGAAGGATTCCATAGAGTGAATCCAAATGTATCATCAACCAGACACAGAATTCCATTACATGAACCCACAATACGGAAATATCCTCGAGGTAACTCGACTGCTGCTATGCCATTGTATCCATGTTTGGGTAGTTGATCTTGTGAATGTAATGTATAGAAGTCTTCGAGGACACGATTGTTTTTGTGAGTTTGGTGTCGGAACAAGACCTTTTGTGGGGATCGTAAAGTGTGCTTTCGGATGAAATCGCGACTACCAATGTGACTACATATTGATTTGGAGAGTAATCTGAATCGGAGGAGGGATTTGGGTGGTAGTCTTGTTAGGATTTCAACAATCAAATCTTCGTATAGGTAATCTGACATTGTCTAATAATTCTGTGTTTATAAAGGAGATGAAAATTGATGCGAACTAACAAATAAAACAGCGAGCACAAGGTATGGGGGAATTTGGATTACATAATTGTAAACGGAAAATTGGAAAATTGAGTACCTTCTTGATGAGGCGACGGACTTCGAATTTCTGTTTGAGAGAGAGAGAGGCGACGAACTGTTGTGAGTTTTAAGGTTTTGGGCTTTTTGGGTTTTTGAATTGAAGATTCATTATGCTTCTTTTAAACCTCATTTTATCTTGATACTTTGATAGGATTTATTAGAAGTCAAGGGTTTTGACCCCAAGGGAAGTTATAATTAAGAGCAATTTTAGCATGGAAATGGTGAATTCTGTTTTGGATGATATGCTTAAGAGAGCAAAAATTATACACTCCGATGAGGTAAAACAAGGCATTGTTTTTGTTTTTTTTTTCTTCAAATATTTAATCATTACATTGTAAATACTAAATAGAATGAGCCGTTGAAATTGGTCGAACGGTATGAAGGTCTTCTGAACTGTAATTTTAATGCATTAAACCTGTTAAATCATTAAAGCCCAAATATTATATTATGAGAAATGATATTTAGTCCTATAATTTAACCTACTAATAGGCCTATTTACTTGATAGGATGACATGTGTATTCCACTAGTTCTCTCTTCTAATATTATTCCTTGATTTTGACACATATCTTCATATAATCAGTAGCCCTAAATGGTAGACTTAAATACCATTACTCGTTGATTAAATCATTAAAGCCCAAATATTATATTATTATTATTATTAAAAAAATTAGTTTTATCTAATCATATCTATCGTTTGATTAAATGTTTATTAGGTTGATCTTTACTTTGCAGTCCAATGAACGAACTAGAGTCGCTTCATTCAATCTTATCACTCGTTGACAAGTCAAAGTCAAATACTCAACAAATACAAGTCTTCCAAGATTTTAGGAATGAAACTCCATATATGATTCACAAATTCGGGAATAAAATTACAAAGGATATCAAAATTCTTGCCAGCTGGAATTTGAAAAAAGAAAAATGTTTACTTCAATGGGGTGAAAACAGCGGAGTAAAATCTAAACTTGATACAGCTTGTAAGTATAGTATATTACCTAAAAGAATAAGGTTTTAAAACTGTTAGAAAATGATTTTATTTAATATTTAATCATTAAATTTCATGTCATAAAGATTTTAAAGAAGCTGGAAGGGGAGCCATAGCAAAAGAAAATCTTGAAATTGGAGATATTGCTTTGGAAATTCATGTTTCTGTGATTATTTCAGAGGATATTGTTTGTAGAACAAATAAGGCTTGTTAAAATCTTAAATATTAATACTACATATGTATCATAATAACTGATACACTTTTCTTTTAGAGGTGTTTCACAATAAGCGATACACTTTGAAATTTACTTTATTTGGTAAAAAAGTAGGACCCGTCTCCCACTAACTTTCCACTTTAATATAATGAGATTACCCTTCTACCCTTACTTTTACTTTTAAACATTACTAATATCACTTTATTAAAAAAAAAGTAGAATTCATCATCCACTAACTATTAACTTTAATATATTTTAACCATACTTTAATTTTTTGCCTCAAAATTCGTAAAACTCCAAATGTATCACTTATTGTGAACTAGCCGGGTACCCGCGCAATGCGGCGGCGGGTACCCTATGTAACCATATATTACGGCGAACAAATGTTCTCTTGTTACACGTTTTCTCTAACATTAGTAGGGTACCAACACTACAAACTGGTAATGGGTCAGATGGGTGATTTGAAATACTAATCGATAAACCCCTCCTAAACACCTTTAAATAAATTAAAAAGTTTCAAGCATTTAAAGTCAATGTTCAAAACCCGGGTTATTACTAAGTCCGTTGCAATGGCCAGATCATCGATTCAACTGGCCTGGTCTAAACGGGGATTGAATCCTTTGCGATGGAAATTCCCTTCATGGTGCTTGCTTCCACTGGTGGCGGGCGAAGGGTCCAGTCATCTCGGTGAGGAATTTCTCTATGCCCCGCAAATCTTTCTATCGCGAAAGCCTCGCTTATTCAACTGCGCTTTCGTGTCTCTCAGCGTGGTCACTATGGGATGCAAAGAAGCTTCGTCACATGTGCTACAAAAAACCACGGAACAGAGCTGCAATAACTACAAAAAAAAAAAAAAAAAAGCAGCCAGCCACCTTTGACCCATCTCCTACCCGGGTCTCGTTGAACCAACCGGGTCAACCTGGATTTAAAAATATTGTTTAAGGTAACTATCTCGACTTTTATTTCACATTCACAACGAAACTACGCCCAATATCTCTACCGAATAAAAACCAAAACTTTACACGTCTAAGTTAAATCAGCAACTGAGCATTAAAGTTTATGTGTTTGGTCGAACTGTTTAAAAATAATTTACAAATTTTCAATAAAAATATAATAAAAATTAAGAAAAACATTAAAAATTTATGTTGAATGTTTAAGAACACTTGCTAATTGATCTGCAAGTATTAAAACCGTTTTCAAACTCATTTTCTACAACAATTTAAAAGCTCTTCAAAACTCGGTCAAAGAAGATCGATAACTATAATATTATATTCTCCTTCAACTCCAAACCAATTGAGATATGGTATTCCAGCTTCATATAATAAAATTATAAATAAAAAAAACTACCATACTACATATACGAACTTTTGAAATATGGTGGTGACATGTCAAAAACAAGAAATTGAAGATTCTGTCCAAATTTATTGTTGTTTTTCATGCTCAAACTCATTTGTTAACCTGGAGTCTTCTTACAAATACACTCTGCCCATATGAATCAGACAATGGTAAAAACATAATTTATATCTTAATTACACTATGAATCAAGATGTATGAGTATGGAAAAACCAAAAGAAAAAATCAATTCCTATAACTTACACAAGGTTATTATTGAAACAGTTGTTGGCATGTACAATATGTACAAATGTACAAATTATTACCTAATTATAGAATTGTTGGAATGTAAATTTCTATTGTCAAAACCTCCCAAAAATTACAAAATAGTTCTTTCAGATAATGAAAACCCTCCCAACAATTATAACTTTTTTAATAAACATTAAAACACACTTATTTTTTATATTGGGAAAAACATCAACAAATTCTTGCTCCCAAGAACCAGCATCAACGTTTTGCCAGCTATATCTTTCAGCTCTTCTGTATGTAGTTGGCCTACACAAATAAGCAACAAATAAGCTTCATGTATAACATAATGTCTAAAACCATTGACATATATCGTTTAAGGTTGTGTTTGCATCTTCGTTTTGGAACCTATATATCATCATTAATCACCATCTGCAAGACTATGTCCATATATTTTCTTAAAAATCCCATTTGTCATGTGTATAAAAACGTAGTAATTTTACTTCAAAGTGAGTCAAATGAATTATAATTTAACACTAATGCAAACAGGTCAAAAGTTCCCCAAAGACTTCATAAAACCTCCTAGAAAATAGCTTTTACATTTTAATCAAACAGGTTAACTTTATGCTTACCCACTAATGCAGGCTTCATTTAACATGCTGCCAGAATCTGCTCAAGCTAGATGTCTAACAATTTGGCCAAACGTAACAATTGGGCAAAACATGTTGAATGTTGTCAATATGGTCAATCTGTTGGCTTGACCAGTAACGGGTTGAATTTGTATAGCGGGTCAAATTTGATAAATATGGTCAAACGGGTCGAATGTGTCAAATCTGGTAAAAGAAGGGGCATTAGATACTGATTTTTAAACAATCTCAAAGAGGAACGCACAATAATTCAAACGGAAAAGAAACCAAATACAAAAGCATTGATTACTGATTAAATAAATTTCATGGAAACAAAAGATAAACCTGGATTTCGTTCAGACAAAACACTAAGATAAGCTTGTAAAAGTGAACTGCCCTGCTTTGTACTTCTACCTGTTCAAGGAAAACGGAAAAAAATAAACATAGATTGAGTATGTGCCTTTAAAATGAATTTCGCAATAAACAGATACATATCGATTTGGAAGACTAAATCAAGAACACGTGAGATTTCAAGGTGGAGATTGTGTAAATTGAATTTCCCATCTGCATGTTCTTTTATAAGGTTAAGAAACGTGAAGGTAATTGAGCTAATTGCTAGAATCTAGGTGGCATTTGAAAGGCTAATTGCAGAATCGAGGTGGCTATTGAGAATATCAAGTATTTAAATTATAAATTTAATAACAAAACTATACGCTACATAATTAGTTTACTGATGATTAAATTTATAAATTTAGTAACCTTGCGTTCACCGTGACCTAGAAATTTGATATCTCTAAATCATTTTGACGAAAAGATGAACTGGCTGAATGGCTCGTCAAGTGGATTCAATTGATTTTAATATCCAAATAAGTACAAAACGATTAAACATTAGCTAATAGAATCACTTGATTTTGAAATAATCCCAATCGATCACATGCCAAATGAAATAAACAAATACAAATTGAAAATGAAAATGAAGAAATATAAACCTCAAATATTTTGCTGAGTGGATGCTCATCAACAAAGTGTGTGCCAATACATATTTGTCCTGGTGGTATTATGCTTGTCTATATCCCGTAAGCAGTTCCTGTGTCTAACAATTCAAGGGTTTCAACAAACATTTCCATCTCAAACTTGAAAGACGAATCATTAAATTCCACAAGTTTTTACTGCTCCCGTGTCTTTGGATTTACGCAGAGCCCGCGATTATAAGATTGGATGAGTAAATCACCACTGGCGGGAAGTTGCAACACTTTGTCTGCTATGTCTTCAGTTCTATCGAATTTATAAACCACGGACCAAAAGGGAGTATTATTACACTCTCTTCTCATCACCCCAATAGACCACATAATACCACCTTCACAAAAAGTTACACCTACAGAACCGTTGAGGATCATTAGTCGTGTGGCTGACCAACTAGGTTGAGGCAATGCAATTGTGCCAAAAATATGACTACTCAGATCGAATGTCAGTATATAATGATCGCACTCGTTTTCAATAAAATCCATGACAATCCAGTGCAGCACACCATTGACAAAACACCCAATTTTAATACGAAAAAATGGATTAAAATTTTCGAGCATTTTGCAGGCCCGTGGCTGCTTAGGGATGGACCAGAGATTCCAGGAGCCAACTGACCCGCTGGGTGACAAAATGGTTAAAGAACCAAAACCACCAATGGACAAACGGTTACTGAGTGAGGTCTACATCAGTATGGTTGACCACTTGACCCTTCATTCCCGGAAAAGGCCCCGCGCAAGGAGGTTGAAAAAGTGATTGAATTAACCAGTCAATGTATCGATACAGTCCCGAGAACATACCTACGGTTGAATATAGTTTCAGTCTTGGAAAAGCTTGTTTGATTTGGTTTTAGTGTTGGTGTTAAAAAACTTGTGTAATTATTGATGTAATTGACTTGGTGTTGCATAGCTTGTTTGATTTGGTTTTTAAAACCAAATCAAACAAGCTATGCAACACCAAGTCAATTATATCAAGAATTACACAAGTTTTTTAACGCCAACACTAAAACCAAATCAAACAAGCTGTTCAAAGACTGAAACTATATATTCAGAAACTATATATCCAACCGTAGGTCTGTTCTCGGGGACTGCATCGATACATTGGCCCGCTAATTCAATCACTTTTTCAACCTCCTTGCGCGGGGCCTTTTCCGGGAGTGAGGGGTCGACCATACTGATGTAGACCTCACTCCGTAACCTTTTGTCCATAGGCGGTTTTGGTTCTTTAACCATTTTGTCACCCAGGGGGTCAGTTGGCTCGTGGAATCTCTGGTTCATCCCTAAGCAGCCACGGGCCTGCAAAATGCTCGAAAATTTTAACCCATTTTTTCGTATTAAAAAAATAATAATAAAAAATGTACCCAATGCACAAGACTCTGTTTGTCGCGTTCTCTGGATGGGTCTACCACTAGGCGGTCCGTAATCAACTCCAATAGCACTACCCCGAAACAGTAAATGTCGGCTTTCACCGTGAGGCAACCCGTCAGCCCGTATTCCAGGGGCAAATACCCCACAAATCTGGGCTGCATCTCACTTTGTTGATCCAAACGTGGGCCTAAAATCGCATACCCGAATGAAGATATTTTCGGTTCAAATCTATCACCGAGGAGTATATTGGTGCTCTTCATAGATCGCAGAATAATCGGCGGACTAAACGTTTGCAAATAAACCAAGCCTTTTACGGTACCATACGCAATTTCCATTCGGGTTGTCCAACCTAGTGACATTTCTCCTGCCATATTTGAAATTAATTAGAAATCCTTTTTATAAATTGTTTTTTATAGTTTAAATTGGTTGTGTTTGCTTACCCCGTGTAGTTGTTGGTGTAGAGATTTAGAAGGCATCAACTCATATACGACCCCTTCGTTGCACGATGCTAGTAAACGTATGATATTTTCGTGACGTAAACCATTTAACATTTCAATTTCATTGTCGAAATCAAATTGTGTTTGATAACTGTTTTCCCACTTTCCCACTGCCCTTATAGACTTTGCCATTGCCACCTTGACCCACAATCATATTCACATCAAAATTAGAAGTCGAACTTTCTATTTCACTAAAACTAAGACCCGTGCCAACGGGCACGTCGGGGACACGTCGAGGCGTTGGCACTGGCACGTCGGGGGCCGGCGTCGTGCGAAGGCGTCCGCAGGAGGACGGGGGGCGGGAGTCATCGGCGAGGAGAGAGAGGGCGGGGAGAGAGAGAAGGAGGAAGAGGAAGGGGGAGGCTGGACTTGTACCTCATGCATTAATACTTGTACAATTTGTATTTTTTAATAAAAAAATCTTTTCTTTTTCTCTGTTTTTTTAATTTATTTTTATATATATATTTGTTTTAATAATAAAAATATATAACTTTTTTTCAAAAAAAATAATTTTTTTTGTTCTTTAAATTTTAATAAATATAATTTTTTTTAATTTACTATTATTTTTATTTAATTTAAACAATGTATTTTTAAACTAATGTAATATATTTATTTTATAATTATTTTACTAATAAAAATGATGATGTGGAAAGGATGATGTGGAAAAGATGGGTTTAGTGATGGGTTAGTGATGTTTAGGGTTGGCACGACCGTGTCAGTAGCGTGTCAGTAAGGATGTGCTGACGTGGCGCTACTGATGAGTTTACTGACGGCCAACTGTTGGGAGAGGCCTAAGTACTTTTGCCTTCACTTCAGGAGCTGCAAAAAATTAACTGATATCAAGATAACTCAACAGTCAACACAAAATGTTACTTATCTAACATGCATTAACAGCAACTCCTTCGGGAGGTGAATTATCCATAATTGGAACAAGTAATCCAATTCAATTCAACAATCTTAATAAACCTTCTAATGTGCAAAACTGCAACTTAAATTAACCCACATAACTATCTGCTTTGCAATTCAAAACCCTCACGATTAACTAGTTTCTAATCATTCTATATTAATAGAAAATGGTAGAATTGTGTTTCGTACACATCATGCAATCATCTATACGACATAATGATCACGTAATCAAGATTGTTAACGAAAATGATACAGTTCAAATACACCGGACCTTACCAAACCAGAAACCCTTAAAACCCAATAAACCCAGAAGATTTTGAAAATTAGCGGTTTCACATTTGAATTTAAGCTTTTCGAGTTATGAAATTCAAGAAACTGGAAAATTGGAAATTACCTCGAGGTAAGCTGCCGCCGGCGTCCGAATTCCAAGGAAAACACCCACTCATTTTCGATTTCGAGTTCTTTATTCTTTAGAGCTGTTATGGTTATGGACGAAAGAGAAAAGTATTAAGAGATGTTATGGTTATGGCGGAAATAGAAAAGTATTAAGAGAGGGAAAAGATAATTGGGTTGGTTTATACTTCCTCCGATTCAAAATAAGTGTTACACTTTCTTTATATGGGCGATTCAAAATAAGTGCTACACTTTGAAAAATTACCTTATTTGGCAAAAAATAGTATGACCTACACCCACTAACTATTGACTTTAACAAAGTGAAATGACACATTTACCCTTGTTTTTTACTTTTAAACATCATTAACCCCACTTTATTCAAAAGGTGTGGGATTCATTATCCATTAACCATTCAATTAATCTAATTTAACCATCATTATAATCTTTTGCCACAAGAACCATGAAACCCAAAGTGTAGCACTTATTTTGAATCGGAGGAAGTATAATTCTGATTGTGTAAGTTAGTTAAATGCAGAAACAACAAAATTTAAGTCAAAGTTCTTCAGATGCTGATAATGAATATGAATTAGTTATGAGCTCTCAGAAAAAGATATCCTCTTTGAGAAAAAAAAAGGTTAGCAATTCTAATTTCGTTATTTGCAGAATGTCGATTAATTTATATTTTGATTATTGATCATGCTTCTTTTAAGTTTTTAGTATTCGTTCTTAAACCTCATTTTATCTTTGACAGGATTTATTAAAAGTCAAGGGTTTTGACCCCAATGGAAAAGTTATAATTAAGAGCAATTTTAGCATGGAAATGGTGAATTCTGTTTTGGATGATATGCTTCAGAGAGCAAGAATTATACACTCTGATGAGGTAAAACGAGACATCAATTTTTTTTTATTTTTTATTTTTTGTAATATATTAAATCAGTACATATTACCGAAGAATGTAAATAGTAAATAAAATGAGCCATTTGATAAAATTCCAAATTAAATTATTATTAAAATAATTAATTTTCTTTAATCATATCTATCGTTTGATTAATTGTTTATTAGGTTGATCTTTACTTTGGAGGTATTGATGCCTTTCACCCAGTTGGATTTTGCAGTCCAAGGAACGAACTAGAGTCGCTTCATTCAATCTTATCACTCGTTGACTAGTCAAAGTCAAAAGGTCAACAAATACAACCAAAAGTCATCCAAGATCTTAAAACTGCAACTCTAGATATGATTCACAAATTCGGGAATAAAATTACAGAAGATGTCAAAATTCTTGCCAGCTGGAATTTGGAAAAGGAGAAATGTTTACTTCAATGGGATGGGATATATAACCGAAAAACCGTACCCGGTCCCGTACCGAACCGGAACCGAAACCGGAACCGTTTGGAACCGGATTGCTAAATATCGGGTCGGGTATCGGGTCCAACTTTTACATGAAATCGGGTCTCGGGTATTTCGGGTCCGGGTACATCGGGTATGGAACAAATCGGGTCTAGACCCGGAACCGAAATTTAATTAAGTTTTTCATAAACCTAATTAATATTACCCTATTTTAGTTTAATATATAGTTGTAAATGCAAGCCCCAATATGATGCTTCTTTTTTGATCGACATCAACTTATGTTTCAAAATATTAGAAAGTAGAAACCATTTGATCTATGAGCAATTGATAATTTGTTTTATCATCATACCGTTGGTAGTATTCAATTTATGTTTATTATACGATTGCTATATTTAAAATATTTTTAATATTAAATGTATAAATTAATAAATATGATGCTAACACCCGAAACTGGCTCTAATTACAATTTCGGTTCCAATCGGGTATATAGCCGATTTACCCGAACCGTACCCGGAACCGAACCGGAACCGGATTCTATAAAACGGTTCGGTTCTCGGGTCTACTAATTATCTAAAATCGGGTCTCGGGTATTTTGGGTCTGGGTCCATTCGGGTCGGTTCCAGACCCGATTCCATCCCTAAAAACAACGGCGTTAAATCTAAACTTGATATAGCTTGTACGTATTGTTTATTAACTAAAAAAACAAGGTTTTTAGAAAATGTTACAAAATTATTATTAATATTTTTTAATCATTCAATATCATGATATAAAGATTTTGAAGAAGCTGGAAGGGGAGCCATAGCAAAAGAAAATCTTGAAATTGGAGATATTGCTTTGGAAATTCCTGTTTCTGTGATTATTTCAGAGGATATTGTTTGTAAAACAAATATGGTACGTTTAAAACATTAAAGTATTATTTATTATTTATTTTTATTTTTTTTCATATATATGTAATATTTATCTATATATGTTGTAGTTTCCAATATTAGAAAAAGTAGAGAACATGTCATCTGAGACAATGTTATTATTGTGGAGTATGAAGGAGAAACATGATATCAACTCAAAATTTAAGGTCTATTTTGACACTTTGCCAAAAACATTTAATACAGGTATTGTTATATTCATACTATTTAAATTCAATTAAACATAAAATTTGAATATAATTATATTAAAATATATTATTATTTAACAGGGTTAAGCTTTGGAATTGAAGCTGTGATGGCTTTAGATGGAACACTGTTGCTAGAAGAAATAGTTCAAGCAAAAGAGGTATTTTAATTTTAAACCGTTAAATTTTATTATTTAAGAATCTATTTCTTATTAGTAATTTATTTTATAATAAAATGCAGCACTTGCGGTCACAGTACAATGATTTAATTCCATCATTATGCAAAAATTATCCTGATATATTTCCTCCAGAAATATACACATGGGATGAGTTTTTATGGGCTTGTGAAATATGGTATTCAAATAGCATGAAAATAATGTTTAATGATGGGAAATTAAGAACATGCTTAATTCCCATTGCAGGCTTCCTCAATCATTTGGTTAGTCATTCTTTTATCTTGCTACTAACTTTTTTTATATATATTAAAACAAAATAAGCATGACATCATCAATTCTTTAACTTGGACACTTGCCACTCAATTATTTGTTAAATTGATGATGTCATTATATATATATATATATATATATATATATATATATATATATATATATATATATATATATATATATATATATATATATTGTGGACATAAATACTCTTATTGTCAAATAATAATTAAAATTTTAAATATTTTAAGCCTCTATTTAATCTAAAATAACCATTAAAACAAAATAAACATGACATCATTAATTCTTTAAATTGGACACACGACTCTTAATTATCGGCTAATTAGCATTTGGTTATTTTCGATTGAATAAATTAAATGTCATACACTTTTTAATGGACATAAATACCCTTCGTATTAAATAATAATTAACGTAACAAATTGTTTTAAACCTCTATTTAAAATAATCGTCAAAGATAAAAACATTTTTTAGTATACATCATTTTTTAAATTATCTATTAATTTTATATTTCCATTTATTTATCATATATACGTAATTTTCTATTAAAAAGACGTGTATATTACACGTGAATTAAACTAGTTAAAACTAAAAAATTAAAAAAATATATATATATTTTTCAATCTGTGCAGATATCTCCACACATAATGAACTATGGCAGGGTGGATATTACTACAAATTCATTAAAATTTCCACTTTCAAGACCATGCAAAGCAGGAGAACAATGTTACCTTAGTTACGGGAATTTACCGAGTTCTCATTTAATTACTTTTTACGGTTTTTTACCCAAAGGAAACAACCCCTATGATGTCATCCCACTTGGTATTTATTTATTTATTTCTTGCTTACTTTCGGTTGACTTTTTTTTCCTTCATATTTTGATACTCCTTCCGTTGCAGATATTGATCTTTCAGAGGTTGATAGTACAGATGACACGTGTCACGTTTCTAATTGGTCAACTCATATGGTTCGGGGTACATGGATTGCAACTAATTATGGAATATTTAATTATGGGTTACGAATTCCTTTGTTGCAACATCTTTGTCAAGCTCGTGGTTTGATTTTACAATCAAATATCATTGTAATTACTTTAATTTAATTATTTTTAAATTTTAAATGTAACTAAATTTGATGTGAGTTTTGTGTGTTTGTAGTCACAAGAAAATTTGGAAGTTGAATTAGAAGTGCTGGAAGATCTTCAGTCTACATTTGATGCCATGATGCAAAACTTGGTGGAAGAAGAACCGTTAATCAGGTATATTATTACTTAATAATTTCATAATAATTATTAATTAGTCGTTATATGTTATTATTTTTTTGGATTTGAGCAGGGAAGAATGTGATTGGGATGTTAAGTTAGCATTGGATTTCAAAGACTTGCAAAAACGGATTATTTCATCGATTGTGAACTCGTGTAATGCTGGTCGACAATTAGTGGAACACGAGTTGCAAAAGTTGACCTGACCGAAGTGCACGGTTGACTATTGTGACTTCGTGTGATGTTGCGTTATTATATTTAATTTAATTTTTGGTTTGTAAAATTGAATATATGTAGTATTCTATAAAATTTTAAAAATATTTTCATGTGTATTTTATAATCTTTACTTGATAGTTCTTTAATAACAGAACTATACGCTACATAATTAGTACATTGATTATTAAATTTATAATTTAGTAACCAAACCGAGCCAATATTAATAGTAATTTTTAGTTTTGAAATTTCATCATTATCAATTTTGATGTGATTCGGTTCGATTTGTGTACCACGTTCACCCCTACCTAAAAATAACTCCAAGGGCTTCTAGCATACCAAAGACTGCCAATGGCCATCTTGAAATTGTCATATCATTCCATCGATTAAAATTCCATTACGATGCCTTCTATACAGTATAATAAAATAAATTACCACATGCCTGTTTTTAACATTCCAAACCAAATTCATTCAAATTTGCGATGAAATGTTAATGGTAGTCTATCTTTTTGTGATAAATACTTAGATAAAGAAAAAGTCATAGTCAAGATCAACCTCTAAACCACCACCATCAACATCACATGTGATTAAATACATCACCACCACCACCCCCATTACCGTTTCCCACTGCCACTGTCGGCCACCACCACCGGCGGGCACCGTCACCACCACCGGCAACCTCCCGCCACCGCCGTCCGCTTTCAATCACACTTGATTGCACACCGCCAACCACCACCACCACCACCACTACCGTTGCCCACCGCCCACTGCCACTGTTGGCCACCACCGCCGCCGCCCACTGTTACCACCAACGGCAAACTCCCTCATCGCCGATCGCTTTCAATCACTTGTGATTGTGTATTAAATCACATGTGATTGCACAACGCCGACCACCACCACCACTGCCAACCTTTGCCGGCCACCATCGGTAACCCCCTACTGTCGGCCGCTTTCAATCACATGTGATTGCGGTCGACGGCAGCAGCCCCCGACGATTGTGGTGGACGGTGGTGGTGGTTGTGTATTCATTTACATATGATTTGATAATTACAGTGGTCAAAGGATTGATCTTGTTTGTTTGACTTTTTTTAGATCCAATAACTTTTATTTGTCCCTTTAGATTTTATTTTAGAGATAGAGTTCGTAGAACACACCTCCATAATTGCAATATCAATAATCACTATTATCTTACTACTATTTTCTATTTATAGTTGACTCAATACAACTTGTGCATATTCTTTCTGTTCCATCGTGTGTACATACACACAAACACACTTTGTCCAAACCCGATACATACCATAACAGAAAGAAAAAAAAAAAATTATAATTGATGATATTAACAAATATCAAACAGAAGAGACAAATATCGTGCATAGAAGCTCAAATTGTTTTTACTTGCACTTCAAACTAATCTAACTACGTAACCTTTTTCACAAAGAAAATTGCTATTGTAGCAACCAATAAATACGGAGTAAGATGAACATCAACATCAAAAACAAGATGAAAAAGAAAACTTTTTCCACAAGTTTTTGTGGAACAAAGTGTGCGCCAATACATATTCGTCTTGGTGGTGTTATGCTTCTCTGCATCTGGTAAGCGATTCCCGTGTCTAACAATTCAAGGGTTTCAATAAACATTTCCATCCCTGCTATGTCTTCATTTCTATCGAATTTATAAACCACCGACCAATCAGAGGGAGTATTGTTGTTACACTCTCTTCTCATCATCCCAATAGACCAATTACCACCTTCACTTAAACATACAACTAGATAACCGTTGATGATCATTAGTTGTTTGGCTTCCGGACTAGGCTCAGGCAATGCAATTGTGCCAAAAATATGACTACTCAAATC
Source organism: Calendula officinalis (assembly GCA_963853835.1). NCBI lineage: Eukaryota > Viridiplantae > Streptophyta > Magnoliopsida > Asterales > Asteraceae > Calendula > Calendula officinalis. Next base: position 75,453,702 of record OY970828.1, read on the forward strand.
GAATGTCAATATGTAACGAATGTCAATATGTTGTACGATCCAATGCAATGCTCCATTCACAAAACACCCTACTAACGATGCCACATAAGAAACCGGAGTAGTAGGCGAAGAAACTTCAAACCAAGTTCCCGTACTCATCATGTAAACAAATGATTTTTTTACACCACTATCTTTGTCGTAGTATATCCGCACAATCTTGTAATCATCGGGTAAAATAAGTATGCGCCTAATTGAAGGGTTCCATAGAGTAAATCCATATGTACGATGAAGCAGGCACAGAATTCCATTACATGAACCCACAATATCGAAAGGAAACTCGACTGCTGCTATGCCATTGTATGTAAAAAACTCTTCGAAGACATGATTGTTTTTGTGACTATGTAATGTAAATCCATATGGGTGTCGGAACAAGACCTTTTGTGGGGATTGTAAAGTGTGCTTTCGGATGAAATCGCGACTACCAATATGAGTGCATAGTGATTTGGAGAGTAATCTGAATCGGAGGAGGGATTTCGGTGGTAGTCTTGTTAGGATTTCAGCAATCAATTCTTCACATAGATAATAATCTGACATTGTGTAATAATTAGGAGATGAAAATTGTAGTTATATGATTGTAGATTACATAATTGTAAACGAAAAACATTGGAAAATTGAGTACCTTGTTGATGGGGCGAGGATCAGGGAGGCGACAGACTTGAAACTTCTGAGTCGAACTTCGAAGGTGAGTGTGGAACGAGAGAGAGAGGCGACGAGTTTTAAGGTTTTGGGGTTTTGGGTTTTGAATTGAAGATTCAAGAGCCGGCCCATCGCCACACTTAGGGGTCTGGGAGAGCTTATTTAGGGACTTTATGAACTTTTAAGCTTATTTAAGTTAATAAGCATTACTTGGTGTTTAGTTGAGCTTAAAAGCTTACGTTTATAAGCTTATTTAGAGGGTTTTAAATAAGTCATTTTGGAGGAGATTATTAGCTTATTTAGGATTTTTACCTCCTTACCCCCTCCTTTCATCAATCAAATACTTTTTATACAAGCACAACTAAACCAAACGATTGAGCTTATTAGCTTATTAAAAATGTCATTTTTAGTCATTTTACAATTAATCTATATAAGCTCTTCCAAACACTTTATTTAACAAAATCTTATTAATTTAAATAAGCATAAACTTTTTAAATAAGTTTTCCAAAACAGCCCCTTAATAGCATTTATGGGGCATTTTGGGAAATCTATTAATTTAAGCCACTGACACATGCATCCCGTTGTTCTTCTTCACACCCGTTCATTTCTCCACTTTCACATCCCTTGATTGCCCTTCATCTTCAATTCATCCGGAATCATATATTTAACCGATGCGTCTCTTCCTCAAAACCTTCAATTCGGTCCCAACCGTTTTCCACACTGAATCATGACTCCAAATTCATCCCCTGGCCCTTTAACCATCTCCTTCATCTTCTCTGGTTAACCCAAGTGTAACCCGACCAACCCAATTGGTTAACCTGACAAACCCGAAACTCGACTAACCAGGCTCCTTATCGGGACGGGTTTCGGGTCAATATTTGTGAGCTCAAACCCGACGGACCCGGCCAGATAAGATCCCTAACACGACCTGATAATCGGATGAGACCCCTGATTCCAAGTGTGTTCTTCACTTTTTAGCCGGGCCAAGCTTTTTTAGGCCGAGTTTTCGGGCTTTTTTTATTCAGGTTCATATTTTCTAAACGGGTCAATATTTAATGAATTATCAACTTGTTCAAACCGGTGAAATTACTTTAATTTAACTAAAATTACATAAAATAAGTGGGCCAAGCCTGAATGATTTCATTGATGATGCCACTTTAATTGGGCTCTCTTTTTTCTAAAAATCAGGCCAACCCATAATGATATATAATAATTACTAATTAGTCATTATATGTTATAATTTATTTTTATTTGTTCAGATTTGAGTAGGGAAGAATGTTATTGGGATGTTAAGTTCTCATTGAATTTCAAAGACTTGCAAAAACGGATTATTTCATCGATTGTGAATTCGTGTAATGATGGTCGACAATTAGTAGAACACGAGTTGCAAAAGTTGACCAAAGTGCATGGCTGACTTTTTCCTTTTGTAATAGTCAACCCTAAGTGAAGTTTGATATGAGAGAATTAACTGACTCTTGAGTCATATCAGCAAAATGGTACAATCTATAGGTGCTACATGTTTTCTATTTTTGGCAATGGAAAAAGCCATGCATTCTTCATTTATTTGTTGGCAATATTTTTTGCAATGAGAGGATTATAATGCGTTTTAGGGTTGGTTCTATTTTTAAGAAGCACAATAGTGATCATGGACAATTGTAAATTATAACTGATGACAATGTATAATCATATTTAACATGTAATCGTTTATAATGTTGATAGTTTCGTGTCAATACAACCCGCTCAAACCTGTATTTTTTTTTTGAACAACAAGTTAGTAACTTAATGGTTCGACATATGCTAAGTTAATGGTTCGACACGCAGTGACATCTATGTAATACAGTTAAAGATATTAACTAATATATCAATCACGAGACAAATAGAAACTCAAAGTATTTTTACTTACACATTCAACTAATCTAAATACGTAACCTTTTCCACCCAAGAAAAATTGCTAGTGTAGCAACCAATAAATAAGGAAATTTTTCCACAAGTTGTCCTCGTGGTGTTATGCGTCTCTGTATCTCGTAAGTAGTCTCTCTGTCTAACAATTCAAGGCTTTCAACAAACATTTCCATCTGAACTTTGAAAGAAGAATTATTAAATTCCACAAGTTTTGACTGCTCCCGTGTCAATTTGGATAACTCGTGCAACAAACTTAGATTCAACCAAACATAAAATTTCCAAAATTTGGATATTAGCAAGGATGATTAACGGTGAGAGACATAGGTTTATTACCTGATCATTGTCCATTTGTACTGGAGAATTGAATTTCGAGGGGCAAAGAGTGCGTCAATGCGATGAACGGCGACACTCGCTGTATTTACTATTTAGGCTCAATATGTTTGATGAATTGATTAAATATCATTATGGGTTGGCCAAGAAAAAAGAGAGCCCAATTAAAGTTGCACCATCGATGAAATCATTCAGGCTCGGCCCACTTAATTTAGTAAACTAAAATTAGACTGTAATGCAACATAATTTCAAATTAAATTAAAAAATTAAACTGTAATATCAAATAAGCAAAATGTAGTTGATAATATATTAAATTAAACATGTAATGAAAATAAACAAACCTGTGAACACAATTTAGAAAACTGGGGTGTGGTTGCTACGATGAAGATCGGAATCATGACGACGGTGATGTTGAAGGAGATTGTATTAATATACTGTCATGAGTCAGTGTGGAAAACGGTTGGGACGTTGGTGATTGAAGGGGTACGGCATAATCGTTAAAGACCAAATTGATGAGAAGAAGCTGTTTTGAGGAAGAGACGCATCGGTTGATTTTTTTTAATTTTTTTTTTTGGAATTTTAGTTTTTTTTTCCTTAAAAAAATAATATTATATGATAATCACGTGTGGTACTTAATCACATGCGAAGTTATTATACAATATATTTGATCACATATGATATTTTAGTACAATCATATGTGATTCAGTATACAATCAAATGTGATTAAATATAACATTATGTGTTATTGACGATCAACATGGATACCAACAACCGAAATTTAACAATAATGGCCCTGGATTTTATGAGTATATTATTAGGTGCTCCATGTTTTCTATTTTTGGCAAAGGAAAGAGCCATGCGTTCTTCATTTATTCGTTGGCAATATTTTTAGTTTATGGTGAAACAATAAGAGGATTATAATGCATTTTAGGGTTGGTTCTATAGCACATTAACAATCATGGACAACTGTAATTTATAACTGATCACAATGTATAATCATATTTAACATGTAATCGTTTATAATGTTTGATAGTAATAGAAACTACAATTGAAAAGTAGAAAGATTCTATTTTTATTTATAATACACAGCCAAATTCGAGATTGGCAACATCTCCGATACATACAAACTTCACATACAATTTTCTGAATGTTTTTCTAGAAAGATAACAACAGATTATTATTCTAAACTTGCAAGTAACTGCTCCTATAAAGCAGGGTCTGAACTGTAATTGTTCATTCAAATATATCCGCTCCATTGTTGACCCAGCGGGTCCATCCATGACCCAAACATGACATTAAATTGGTCTTGGTCAACTGCTTGAACCCTTTTCTTTTTCCTTGTGTACACCTTTAGGTTCGTATCAGATAGTTTCGCATATAAAATGTTTTGAGTGAATACAACCCGGAGAGACCCATATCAATTAGAAGATTATACTCAAAAGTGAGATAGTAATAATATATAGATTGCAATTTGATATCTCTGGTCAACTGGATTCAATTGATTTTAATATCCAAATAAGCACAAAACGATTGAAAATTAGCAAATAGAATCACTTGTTTTTGAAAGAAACATCCCAATCGATCACATGCCGAATGATATAAATAAATACAAATTGAAAATTAAGAAATATAAACCTCAAATGTTTTGTTAAGTGGCTCATCAACAACCTCAATTTGATATCCAAATCTTTGCATTAATCCGTATGATATTCGTGCAGTTATCATTATAAATTACAAAAACACGTTTAACTAATCTAAGTACGTAACCTTTTTCACAAAGGAAAATTGCTACTGTAGCAACCAATAAATAAGGAGTAAGGTGAACATGAACATCGAAAATAAGATGAAAAAGAAAACTTTTTCCAAAAGTTGCCGTGGAACAAAGTGTGTGCCAATACGTATCTGTCATGGTGGTACGTGTTATGTGTCTTAAGTAGTCCCTCTACCTAACAATTCAAGGGTTTCAACAAACATTTCCATCTCAAATTTGAAAGAGGAATCATTAAATTCCACAAGTTTTGACTCCTCCCCTGTCTTTGGAAGTACGTGGATCCCTCGATCATCCCAAGATTGGATAAGTAAATCACCAGTGGCGGGAAGTTGCAACTCTATTTCTGCAATAGCTTCATTTTTACTGAATCTATAAACCGCCGACCAATCAGAGGGAGTATTATTGCACTCTCTTCTCATCACCCTAATAGACCAACTATGACATTTACTAAAACATACACCTAGAGAACCGTTGATGATCATTAGTCGTGTGGCTGCCCATCTAGGTTGAGGCAATGCAATTGTGCCAAAAACATGACTACTTAGATCGAATGTCAATATATAATAATGGGACACGTTTAGAGTAAAATCCAGGACAATCCAATGCAACACGCCATTGACAAAACACCCAATTGCTGACTCTGGAAAAGAAAACCGAGTAGCAGGGGAAGCAACTTCAAACCATGTACCCGTCCTCATACTGTAAACATATGATTTTTTTACACCTGTAACTCTGTTGTAGTATAACTGCACAATCTTGTAATCATCGGTGATTGGGTCAAAACCAAACCCATTCATAGGAAAGTGGTGTCCCCCAAAATAAGGATCTTCAGGTATAGTAAGTTTGCGCCTAATTGAAGGATTCCATAGAGTATATCCAATAGTATCATTAAGCAGACACAGAATTCCATTACATGAACCCACAATATCGAAATCTCCTTTAAGAAACTCGATTGCTGCTATGCCATTGTATCCATGTTTGGGGCTCAATGGTAGTTGATCTTGCGAATGTAATGTAAACAAGTCTTTGATGACACGATAGTTTTTGAGAGTTTGGTGTCGGAACAAGACCTTTTGTGCAGGGGAATGTTGTAAAGTGTGCTTTCGGATGAAATCGCGACTACCAATTTGACTACATAATGATTTGGAGAGTGATCTGAATCGGAGGAGGGATTTGGGTGGTAGTCTTGTTAGGATTTCGTCAACCAAATCTTCAGATAGATAATCTGACATTGTGTAATAATTCTGTGTTTATAAACGAGATGAGAATTGTAGTTATATGATGCAGCTATGATTCTAGAAAAATTGCAAAATTGAGTACCTTGTTGATGAGGCGAGGATCTTGCAGTCAGGGAGGCGACGGACTTGGAACTTGTGTTGGGCAAGAAAGAGTCGAACGAGAGAGAGAGGCGACGTTGTGAGTTTTAAGGTTTTGGGCTTTTGGGTTTTGAATTGAAGATTCTGAGATTCGTCACACCATAATAGCCTTTCCGAAATAAAATTAAGAGTTAATTACACAAATGGCCCTTTAAGTTTATACAATATTCCAACTTTAGTCTTTTAGTTTCAAAAATTACACCGATAGTCCTTATTTTTGAAACATTTTTCACCGATAGTCCTTTCGGCCAAACGATGTTAAGTTTTTCTGTTAAGTCTTCCCGTGTGCAATGCACATGAGGGTATTTTCGCCTTCCCATGGAAATGACAAAAATACCCTCATATGCATTGCACATGAGCTGACTTAACAGAAAGACTTAACATCGTTTGGCCTAAAGGACCATCGGTGAAAAATGTTTCAAAAATAAGGACTATCGGTGTAATTTTTGAAACTAAAAGACTAAAGTTGAAATATGGTATAAACTTAAAGGACCATTTGTGTAATTAACTCTAACATTAAATATGAAAAATCGGATACGGAGTACCCCAAATACTTGAAATTTCATATTCTTACTATCCGAATCTGATACCTGAAATCCGGATACCCGAATATAATTCGGATACCGAGTACCCAATTACCTTAAATTTCAGAAAATGACTACCCGTATCTGATGCCCAAAATATGGATACTCAAAATTGAATATCAGATATTTTTTCGGATACCCATTTTTTGGATATTTTTGAACACCCCTAGCACAAGGTGTCAGTGGCTTAAAATTATAAGGGCGTTTATGCTTCTTTAACATGATTACCACACACCTTAAAAATATACTCTCATTTAGCATTCGTATGACATCATTTGAGTCCCACAAAAAAATACTTCAAATTTAGAAGAAAAAATAAAGAAAACGCGAATTGTTTAACCCGACATTATACCCATGGTGGATGAACAATCGGCGGAAGCCAAAGCCTTTGACGACGGTTCCGCACCTTGTGCTCTTAGTATGGTGAGCACGTAGACTATATAATTAATAATTAATATTAATATATTCATAAAACAATATAAAAAATTGGTTGGTTCCGTTACATGTGAGGTAGTGTATCCGCACAATCTTGTAATCATCGGTGGTTGGGTCAAAACCAAACCCATACATAGCAAAGAGGTGTCCCCAATTAGGATCTTCGGGTATAGTAAGTTTGCGCCTAATTGAAGGATTCCATAGAGTGAATCCAAATGTATCATCAACCAGACACAGAATTCCATTACATGAACCCACAATACGGAAATATCCTCGAGGTAACTCGACTGCTGCTATGCCATTGTATCCATGTTTGGGTAGTTGATCTTGTGAATGTAATGTAATGAGGCGACGGACTTCGAACTTCTGTTTGAGAGAGAGAGAGGCGACGAACTGTTGTGAGTTTTAACGTTTTGGGCTTTTTGGGTTTTTGAATTGAAGATTCATTATGCTTCTTTTAAACCTCATTTTATCTTGATACTTTGATAGGATTTATTAGAAGTCAAGGGTTTTGACCCCAAGGGAAGTTATAATTAAGAGCAATTTTAGCATGGAAATGGTGAATTCTGTTTTGGATGAAATGCTTAAGAGAGCAAAAATTATACACTCCGATGAGGTAAAACAAGGCATTGTTTTTGTTTTTTTTTTCCTTCAAATATTTAATCATTACATTGTAAATACTAAATAGAATGAGCCGTTGAAATTGGTCGAACGGTATGAAGGTCTTCTGAACTGTAATTTTAATGCATTAAACCTGTTAAATCATTAAAGCCCAAATATTATATTATGAGAAATGATATTTAGTCCTATAATTTAACCTACTAATAGGCCTATTTACTTGATAGGATGACATGTGTATTCCACTAGTTCTCTCTTCTAATATTATTCCTTGATTTTGACACATATCTTCATATAATCAGTAGCCCTAAATGGTAGACTTAAATACCATTACTCGTTGATTAAATCATTAAAGCCCAAATATTATATTATTATTATTATTAAAAAAATTAGTTTTATCTAATCATATCTATCGTTTGATTAAATGTTTATTAGGTTGATCTTTACTTTGCAGTCCAATGAACGAACTAGAGTCGCTTCATTCAATCTTATCACTCGTTGACAAGTCAAAGTCAAATACTCAACAAATACAAGTCTTCCAAGATTTTAGGAATGAAACTCCATATATGATTCACAAATTCGGGAATAAAATTACAAAGGATATCAAAATTCTTGCCAGCTGGAATTTGAAAAAAGAAAAATGTTTACTTCAATGGGGTGAAAACAGCGGAGTAAAATCTAAACTTGATACAGCTTGTAAGTATAGTATATTACCTAAAAGAATAAGGTTTTAAAACTGTTAGAAAATGATTTTATTTAATATTTAATCATTAAATTTCATGTCATAAAGATTTTAAAGAAGCTGGAAGGGGAGCCATAGCAAAAGAAAATCTTGAAATTGGAGATATTGCTTTGGAAATTCATGTTTCTGTGATTATTTTAGAGGATATTGTTTGTAGAACAAATAAGGCTTGTTAAAATCTTAAATATTAATACTACATATGTATCATAATAACTGATACACTTTTCTTTTAGAGGTGTTTCACAATAAGCGATACACTTTGAAATTTACTTTATTTGGTAAAAAAGTAGGACCCATCTCCCACTAACTTTCCACTTTAATATAATGAGATTACCCTTCTACCCTTACTTTTACTTTTAAACATTACTAATATCACTTTATTAAAAAAAAAAGTAGAATTCATCATCCACTAACTATTAACTTTAATATATTTTAACCATACTTTAATTTTTTGCCTCAAAATTCGTAAAACTCCAAATGTATCACTTATTGTGAACTAGCCGGGTACCCGCGCAATGCGGCGGCGGGTACCCTATGTAACCATATATTACGGCGAACAAATGTTCTCTTGTTACACGTTTTCTCTAACATTAGTAGGGTACCAACACTACAAACTGGTAATGGGTCAGATGGGTGATTTGAAATACTAATCGATAAACCCCTCCTAAACACCTTTAAATAAATTAAAAAGTTTCAAGCATTTAAAGTCAATGTTCAAAACCCGGGTTATTACTAAGTCCGTTGCAATGGCCAGATCATCGATTCAACTGGCCTGGTCTAAACGGGGATTGAATCCTTTGCGATGGAAATTCCCTTCATGGTGCTTGCTTCCACTGGTGGCGGGCGAAGGGTCCAGTCATCTCGGTGAGGAATTTCTCTATGCCCCGCAAATCTTTCTATCGCGAAAGCCTCGCTTATTCAACTGCGCTTTCGTGTCTCTCAGCGTGGTCACTATGGGATGCAAAGAAGCTTCGTCACATGTGCTACAAAAAACCACGGAACAGAGCTGCAATAACTACAAAAAAAAAAAAAAGCAGCCAGCCAGCCACCTTTGACCCATCTCCTACCCGGGTCTCGTTGAACCAACCGGGTCAACCTGGATTTAAAAATATTGTTTAAGGTAACTATCTCGACTTTTATTTCACATTCACAACGAAACTACGCCCAATATCTCTACCGAATAAAAACCAAAACTTTACACGTCTAAGTTAAATCAGCAACTGAGCATTAAAGTTTATGTGTTTGGTCGAACTGTTTAAAAATAATTTACAAATTTTCAATAAAAATATAATAAAAATTAAGAAAAACATTAAAAATTTATGTTGAATGTTTAAGAACACTTGCTAATTGATCTGCAAGTATTAAAACCGTTTTCAAACTCATTTTCTACAACAATTTAAAAGCTCTTCAAAACTCGGTCAAAGAAGATCGATAACTATAATATTATATTCTCCTTCAACTCCAAACCAATTGAGATATGGTATTCCAACTTCATATAATAAAATTATAAATAAAAAAAACTACCATACTACATATACGAACTTTTGAAATATGGTGGTGACATGTCAAAAACAAGAAATTGAAGATTCTGTCCAAATTTATTGTTGTTTTTCATGCTCAAACTCATTTGTTAACCTGGAGTCTTCTTACAAATACACTCTGCCCATATGAATCAGACAATGGTAAAAACATAATTTATATCTTAATTACACTATGAATCAAGATGTATGAGTATGGAAAAACCAAAAGAAAAAATCAATTCCTATAACTTACACAAGGTTATTATTGAAACAGTTGTTGGCATGTACAATATGTACAAATGTACAAATTATTACTTAATTATAGAATTGTTGGAATGTAAATTTCTATTGTCAAAACCTCCCAAAAATTACAAAATAGTTCTTTCAGATAATGAAAACCCTCCCAACAATTATAACTTTTTTAATAAACATTAAAACACACTTATTTTTTATATTGGGAAAAACATCAACAAATTCTTGCTCCCAAGAACCAGCATCAACGTTTTGCCAGCTATATCTTTCAGCTCTTCTGTATGTAGTTGGCCTACACAAATAAGCAACAAATAAGCTTCATGTATAACATAATGTCTAAAACCATTGACATATATCGTTTAAGGTTGTGTTTGCATCTTCGTTCTGGAACCTATATATCATCATTAATCACCATCTGCAAGACTATGTCCATATATTTTCTTAAAAATCCCATTTGTCATGTGTATAAAAACGTAGTAATTTTACTTCAAAGTGAGTCAAATGAATTATAATTTAACACTAATGCAAACATGTCAAAAGTTCCCCAAAGACTTCATAAAACCTCCTAGAAAATAGCTTTTACATTTTAATCAAACAGGTTAACTTTATGCTTACCCACTAATGCAGGCTTCATTTAACATGCTGCCAGAATCTGCTCAAGCTAGATGTCTAACAATTTGGCCAAACGTAACAATTGGGCAAAACATGTTGAATGTTGTCAATATGGTCAATCTGTTGGCTTGACCAGTAACGGGTTGAATTTGTATAGCGGGTCAAATTTGATAAATATGGTCAAACGGGTCGAATGTGTCAAATCTGGTAAAAGAAGGGGCATTAGATACTGATTTTTAAACAATCTCAAAGAGGAACGCACAATAATTCAAACGGAAAAGAAACCAAATACAAAAGCATTGATTACTGATTAAATAAATTTCATGGAAACAAAAGATAAACCTGGATTTCGTTCAGACAAAACACTAAGATAAGCTTGTAAAAGTGAACTGCCCTGCTTTGTACTTCTACCTGTTCAAGGAAAACGGAAAAAAATAAACATAGATTGAGTATGTGCCTTTAAAATGAATTTCGCAATAAACAGATACATATCGATTTGGAAGACTAAATCAAGAACACGTGAGATTTCAAGGTGGAGATTGTGTAAATTGAATTTCCCATCTGCATGTTCTTTTATAAGGTTAAGAAACGTGAAGGTAATTGAGCTAATTGCTAGAATCTAGGTGGCATTTGAAAGGCTAATTGCAGAATCGAGGTGGCTATTGAGAATATCAAGTATTTAAATTATAAATTTAATAACAAAACTATACGCTACATAATTAGTTTACTGATGATTAAATTTATAAATTTAGTAACCTTGCGTTCACCGTGACCTAGAAATTTGATATCTCTAAATCATTTTGACGAAAAGATGAACTGGCTGAATGGCTCGTCAAGTGGATTCAATTGATTTTAATATCCAAATAAGTACAAAACGATTAAACATTAGCTAATAGAATCACTTGATTTTGAAATAATCCCAATCGATCACATGCCAAATGAAATAAACAAATACAAATTGAAAATGAAAATGAAGAAATATAAACCTCAAATATTTTGCTGAGTGGATGCTCATCAACAAAGTGTGTGCCAATACATATTTGTCCTGGTGGTATTATGCTTGTCTATATCCCGTAAGCAGTTCCTGTGTCTAACAATTCAAGGGTTTCAACAAACATTTCCATCTCAAACTTGAAAGACGAATCATTAAATTCCACAAGTTTTTACTGCTCCCGTGTCTTTGGATTTACGCAGAGCCCGCGATTATAAGATTGGATGAGTAAATCACCACTGGCGGGAAGTTGCAACACTTTGTCTGCTATGTCTTCAGTTCTATCGAATTTATAAACCACGGACCAAAAGGGAGTATTATTACACTCTCTTCTCATCACCCCAATAGACCACATAATACCACCTTCACAAAAAGTTACACCTACAGAACCGTTGAGGATCATTAGTCGTGTGGCTGACCAACTAGGTTGAGGCAATGCAATTGTGCCAAAAATATGACTACTCAGATCGAATGTCAGTATATAATGATCGCACTCGTTTTCAATAAAATCCATGACAATCCAGTGCAGCACACCATTGACAAAACACCCAATTTTAATACAAAAAAATGGATTAAAATTTTCGAGCATTTTGCAGGCCCGTGGCTGCTTAGGGATGGACCAGAGATTCCAGGAGCCAACTGACCCGCTGGGTGACAAAATGGTTAAAGAACCAAAACCACCAATGGACAAACGGTTACTGAGTGAGGTCTACATCAGTATGGTTGACCACTTGACCCTTCATTCCCGGAAAAGGCCCCGCGCAAGGAGGTTGAAAAAGTGATTGAATTAGCCAGTCAATGTATCGATACAGTCCCGAGAACATACCTACGGTTGAATATAGTTTCAGTCTTGGAAAAGCTTGTTTGATTTGGTTTTAGTGTTGGTGTTAAAAAACTTGTGTAATTATTGATGTAATTGACTTGGTGTTGCATAGCTTGTTTGATTTGGTTTTTAAAACCAAATCAAACAAGTTATGCAACACCAAGTCAATTATATCAAGAATTACACAAGTTTTTTAACGCCAACACTAAAACCAAATCAAACAAGCTGTTCAAAGACTGAAACTATATATTCAGAAACTATATATCCAACCGTAGGTCTGTTCTCGGGGACTGCATCGATACATTGGCCCGCTAATTCAATCACTTTTTCAACCTCCTTGCGCGGGGCCTTTTCCGGGAGTGAGGGGTCGACCATACTGATGTAGACCTCACTCCGTAACCTTTTGTCCATAGGCGGTTTTGGTTCTTTAACCATTTTGTCACCCAGGGGGTCAGTTGGCTCGTGGAATCTCTGGTTCATCCCTAAGCAGCCACGGGCCTGCAAAATGCTCGAAAATTTTAACCCATTTTTTCGTATTAAAAAAATAATAATAAAAAATGTACCCAATGCACAAGACTCTGTTTGTCGCGTTCTCTGGATGGGTCTACCACTAGGCGGTCCGTAATCAACTCCAATAGCACTACCCCGAAACAGTAAATGTCGGCTTTCACCGTGAGGCAACCCGTCAGCCCGTATTCCAGGGGCAAATACCCCACAAATCTGGGCTGCATCTCACTTTGTTGATCCAAACGTGGGCCTAAAATCGCATACCCGAATGAAGATATTTTCGGTTCAAATCTATCACCGAGGAGTATATTGGTGCTCTTCATAGATCGCAGAATAATCGGCGGACTAAACGTTTGCAAATAAACCAAGCCTTTTACGGTACCATACGCAATTTCCATTCGGGTTGTCCAACCTAGTGACATTTCTCCTGCCATATTTGAAATTAATTAGAAATCCTTTTTATAAATTGTTTTTTATAGTTTAAATTGGTTGTGTTTGCTTACCCCGTGTAGTTGTTGGTGTAGAGATTTAGAAGGCATCAACTCATATACGACCCCTTCGTTGCACGATGCTAGTAAACGTATGATATTTTCGTGACGTAAACCATTTAACATTTCAATTTCATTGTCGAAATCAAATTGTGTTTGATAACTGTTTTCCCACTGCCCTTATAGACTTTGCCATTGCCACCTTGACCCACAATCATATTCACATCAAAATTAGAAGTCGAACTTTCTATTTCACTAAAACTAAGACCCGTGCCAACGGGCACGTCGGGGACACGTCGAGGCGTTGGCACTGGCACGTCGGGGGCCGGCGTCGTGCGAAGGCGTCCGCAGGAGGACGGGGGGCGGGAGTCATCGGCGAGGAGAGAGAGGGCGGGGAGAGAGAGAAGGAGGAAGAGGAAGGGGGAGGCTGGACTTGTACCTCATGCATTAATACTTGTACAATTTGTATTTTTTAATAAAAAAATCTTTTCTTTTTCTCTGTTTTTTTAATTTATTTTTATATATATATTTGTTTTAATAATAAAAATATATAACTTTTTTTCAAAAAAAATAATTTTTTTTGTTCTTTAAATTTTAATAAATATAATTTTTTTTAATTTACTATTATTTTTATTTAATTTAAACAATGTATTTTTAAACTAATGTAATATATTTATTTTATAATTATTTTACTAATAAAAATGATGATGTGGAAAGGATGATGTGGAAAAGATGGGTTTAGTGATGGGTTAGTGATGTGTAGGGTTGGCACGACCGTGTCAGTAGCGTGTCAGTAAGGATGTGCTGACGTGGCGCTACTGATGAGTTTACTGACGGCCAACTGTTGGGAGAGGCCTAAGTACTTTTGCCTTCACTTCAGGAGCTGCAAAAAATTAACTGATATCAAGATAACTCAACAGTCAACACAAAATGTTACTTATCTAACATGCATTAACAGCAACTCCTTCGGGAGGTGAATTATCCATAATTGGAACAAGTAATCCAATTCAATTCAACAATCTTAATAAACCTTCTAATGTGCAAAACTGCAACTTAAATTAACCCACATAACTATCTGCTTTGCAATTCAAAACCCTCACGATTAACTAGTTTCTAATCATTCTATATTAATAGAAAATGGTAGAATTGTGTTTCGTACACATCATGCAATCATCTATACGACATAATGATCACGTAATCAAGATTGTTAACGAAAATGATACAGTTCAAATACACCGGACCTTACCAAACCAGAAACCCTTAAAACCCAATAAACCCAGAAGATTTTGAAAATTAGCGGTTTCACATTTGAATTTAAGCTTTTCGAGTTATGAAATTCAAGAAACTGGAAATTGGAAATTACCTCGAGGTAAGCTGCCGCCAATTCCAAGGGAAGGCACCCACTCATTTTCGATTTCGAGTTCTTTATTTTTTAGAGCTGTTATGGTTATGGACGAAAGAGAAAAGTATTAAGAGCTGTTAGACTGTGCGTAATGGGTGACCAAACCCAAAAATCCCGACCAAACACACGTAACCAGGCGACCAAATCATTCCCCTTTGAAAAAGCCTTCCCCCTTTGAAAATTGATCGGTCGACTAGTCGACCGTTGGGCACGGTCGACGCGTCGAAGTGGTATGGGCGTAAGGGGGGAGGACGCGTCCTTTGGTGTGAAGTGGCAGGTCACGACCAAAGTTTTGGTCGTGCGTTACATGGAGTCTTATGGTTATGGTGGAAAATAGAGAAAGGTATTAAGAGAGGGAAAAGATAGTTGGGTTGGTTTATATAATCTGTTTGGGTAAAATGTAAAAATATTCCGTTCAAAAAATATATATTGGAACTTTATATCAACGTCAAATAAAAATATATAATTTACAGATTAAAAAAAACATTTGAAACTAAGTGTAATTAAATTAATAAAAATATAATTAACAGATTAAAAAAACACTAAAATATAAATACCTACACAAGCATCGACAGCTTGTAGCAATTCAATTAACAAGGGACAAAAAAACCACCACTCAGAAGCATTTCAAAACCACCATCCTAACCCTTCGAGCTGTTGTACCTGCACCCGTTCTCGGCACCCACCACCTCCGCCCACAAGCCGGCGGCGGCGGGCGGTTAGTTTCCGATGCAGAGTTGGTCGATAGTTGGTTGGTGGTGAGCGGCCGACCATTGTGGTGGGGGTGGCCAGGTGAGTTGGTGGCGTTGAGGTGAGAGAGATAGGGGCTGTGAAAGAAGAAATGATTTTTAGGGTTTGATGTAATGGGCTTTAGTGATAAGATACAAGTTTTTAATTATTATTTGTTACCCAAAATAAATGGGCTGTTACAATACTCATGCCTATTTAATTAAAATTGCATAAAATTAAATGGGTCGAGCTGCATGATTTCATTTCTCTCTAGAAATTGGGCCAACCCATAACGATATTAATTAATTAAATCCAATATATTAAGCCTAAATACAGCGAGTATTGCAGTTCTTCACATTGACGCACTCTTTGCCGCTCGAAATTCAATTCTCCAGTCAAAATGGAAATTTTATGTTTAGTTGAATCACAGTTATTTGTATGAGTTTTCCACACTAGGGCTAACCGATGGATTGATAATGCTGTTGTTAAACTAACTGTTCTGATAATCGCGTACTGTTTTGCATCGGAATCTTATGAATTGGATGTTTTCGTATTTGTGTACTGAAATTAAGTAAGATTTTGTCCAACTCAACATAACTGAAACCAAAATTAGGGAAGTTTAATTAATCAGTGTTAAAATTCATTCTGATTGTGTAAGTTAATTAAATGCAGAAACAACAAAATTTAGGTCAAAGTTCTTCAGATGCTGATAATGAATATGAATTAGTTATGGAGCTCTCAGAAAAAGATATCCTCTTTGAGAAAAAAAAAAGGTTAGCAATTCTAATTTCGTTATTTGCAGAATGTCGATTAATTTATATTTTACTTAAAGATCATGCTTCTTTTAAGTTATCATTATTGGTTCTTAAACCTCATTTTATCTTTGATAGGATTTATTAGAAGTCAAAGGTTTTGACCCCAAGGGAAAAGTTATATTTAAGAACAATTTTAGCATCGAGATGATGAATTCTGTTTTGGATGATATGCTGCAGAGAGCAAGAATTATACACTCTGATGAGGTGAAACGAGGCATTGTTTTTTTTTTTAATTGTTTCAGTATATTTAATCATTACACTATACTGACAAATGTAAATACTAAATAAAATGAGCCGTTGAAATTGGTCGAACGGTTTGAAGGTCTTCTGAACTGTAATTTTAATGCATTAAACCTCATAAATAATAAAAATCCAACAATTAGATTATTATTAAAATTATTAGTTTTCTTTAATCATATCTAACATTTGATTAATTGTTTATTAGGTTGATCTTTACTTTGGAGGTATTGATGCCTTTCACCCAGTTGGATTTTGCAGTCCAAGGAACGAACTAGAGTCGCTTCATTCAATCTTATCACTCGTTGACAAGTCAAAGTCAAACGGTCAACACATACAACCAAAAGTCTTCCAAGATCTTAGGAATGCAACTCTAGATATGATTCACAAATTCGGGAATAAAATTACAGAGGATGTCAAAATTCTTGCCAGCTGGAATTTGGAAAAGGAGAAATGTTTACTTCAATGGGGTGAAAACAACGACGTTAAATCTAAACTTGATATAGCTTGTACGTATTGTTTATTAACTAAAAAAACAAGGTTTTTAGAAAATGTTACAAAATTATTATTAAATTTATTTGTAATCATTCAATTTCATGATATAAAGATTTTGAAGAAGCTGGAAGGGGAGCCATAGCAAAAGAAAATCTTGAAATTGGAGATATTGCTTTGGAAATTCCCATTTCTGTTATTATTTCAGAGGATATTGTTTGTAGAACAAATATGGTACGTTTAAAACATTAAAGTATTAATTATTTTTATATTCTTTTTTCATACTTATGTAATATTTATTTATATTTGTTGTAGTTTCCAATATTAGAAAAAGCAGAGAACATGTCATCTGAGACAATGTTATTATTGTGGAGTATGAAGGAGAAACATGATATCAACTCAAAATTCAAGGTCTATTTTGACACTTTGCCAAAAACATTTAATACAGGTATTGTTTTATTCATATTATTTAAACTCAATAAAACATAAAATTTGAATATAATTATATCAAAATATCATTATTATTTCTCAGGGTTAAGCTTTGGAATTGAAGCAGTGATGGCTTTAGATGGAACACTGTTGCTAGAAGAAATAGTTCAAGCAAAAGAGGTATTTTAATTTAAACCGTTAGAATTTATTATTTAAGAATCAACTAGCCTATAACCCGTGATAAATCACGGGTGACTTGTAAAAATTTTCAGAACAACAGTTCAAATACGTAAAAGAAACAAACATACTGCATCTTCTTGTTAATAACTATTTCATTTAGGCAAATATTGATTACATAATGTTATACATGAACTCTTTATAGATAAAAGATACATGTATTTTGGTCTATAACCCAAAGTTTCTTGTTATAACTGCGCATAACTACCAGCATTCATGGCCCACTAATATACAAAATGGGTTATAAACATTACAAATATCGTAACAATATGTTCTATAATCGGCCGCCCATAAAATAGAAAATGAGCAAAGAGCAAAGTATCTTATTTTAATTGTTGATATACACTTTTTCTATAAACTCATTCATTAAATAAAATAGAAATATAGTTAAGGAGGGATTAACAAATTAATGCTCTAAAGTTTAACATTACAATCATCACTACCCCTTGCTAATTTTGTGGGGTCCACTTTAGAAAAGGTAACAGACCATGCCCTCCTTTCGCGTGCTCTCCTTTCGTGTGATGGGTATGAAGAGAAACTACTTGACCATTTCCTACTTCTCAAAAATAATTATAAAATAACTATTCCAACACATGCAACTAAGTTTCGATTTATTCAATATTTCAAGAGTATGATTATAAATATCAACAGAATCATCACAAAAAATGGAAATCATAAAGTTAAAATCTTTTTCGATACTCCGGTACTTGCAAAATAATCTTCATCACAATCAAAACCAAGAGAACATAATTTATATGCTTAAAATAAATATATTCCAGATTTTATGGTTTAACTCTTTATGTTTAATATTTAATTTAAAATCAGTCAAAAACCCATTAAAATATGCACAAGATCATTTTGATGTGGTAAAATATATTATTAGTTATGGTCTACAACTACCTGCAAAAGTTCAAGATATTTGGAAAAGTAAAGTCCGTACTTACATAATTACCCGAAAATGATGATGATAGAGTCGATAAGATATCTTAAATTAGGTACCTTGCTTCTTCTTCATATCCCTAAAATGGAAAAGAAATTGAATCAATAGATAGTTTACTAACAAATTAAATAGTATTTACCATTAACTTGAGATGTCCAGGTTCGTTACAAGGCACAAGAGTGACATTAAGCAAAATGCTACCCTCTTCCATTTTTACACTCTCCATTTCACAGTTATGATGACACGGCCATAATTTAATTTTTGAAAGATATTCGGCTGCACATTATGTATAATAGCAAATAAAGGATATTATGCAACCGAATTGCAGCTAATGAATAAGAGAAAACGAATTGTATACTTGCTTGCCGGCTGATAATGTTTGCAATAGGTTTCAATTGGTAAAACCACAGTAGTAAAGTTTCAATACACAAGAATTTTCATGTATTTTTGATATTTTAAGGGGTAAAATACATCGGCTCAAACAAAAAGGTTAATAATATCCTCTATTACTATATAATGAAATCACATATATCGGCTAAAAATACATATATCGGCTAATAAAAAAAAACACAAACCGTATTTTTTGTTTGCAATAGGTTTCATTACTATACATATCGGCTTCATATGGCAATGAGAAGAAATCACGTGAATTATTCGATACACCCTTTCTAGGCAAGTATAAAATATTGTCATATTAAAGACGATTATGTTATTAAGGGAAATGATGCAATCCATGAGACAATTGTATTTAAAGCAAAGAGGAAGACAAAACGCTCAACAAAAACCTATGTGGCATCCTACGTGGCACGTGAATTATGACGTATTTATGACATGGCTAGAGTGACATGGCAAAATTCAAAAATGCTTTCTTTTATTATATATAAAGATAAAGATTTCTAATTATCTATTTTCTAATTATTTCCTATTATCCATATATGCAGCATTTGCGGTCACAATACAATGATTTAATTCCATCATTATGCAAAAATTATCCTGATATATTTCCTCCAGAAATATACACATGGGATGAGTTTGTATGGGCTTGTGAATTATGGTATTCAAATAGCATGAAAATAATGTTTAATGATGGAAAATTAAGAACATGCTTAATTCCCATTGCAGGCTTCCTCAATCATTCGGTTAGTCATTCTTTTATCTTGCTACTAATTTATTTATATATATATATATTAAAACATAATAAACATGACATTCTTTTATCTTGCCACTTAATTATTGCTTCATTAGCTTTCAGTTTTTGTTGATTGAAAAATTGACGATGTCAAAAATACCCTTATTGCTTCATTAGCTTTAATATACTCCCTCCGTCCCACAAAAAACTTCCTATTTCCCATATATGGTGGGCTCCACACCATAAAAAACTATTATTATTAAAAGCCCCACCACTAATATCCACTAACTATCATTTTCTCTCCAATCCAACCTTATATTTTAATCAAAAGTATTATCAATGACCCCACCACTAACTATCACCTAAAACCATGTGCAAAAGCCAAATGAGAAGTTTTTTGTGGGACGGAGGGAGTATATTTTATGGACATAAATAAATACCCTTATTGTAAAAAATAATTAAAACCTAAAAATATTTTAAGCCTCTATTTAATTTAAAATAACCATCAAGACAAAATAGACATGACATCATTAATTCTTTAAATTGGAGACTTGGCTCTTAATTACCGGTTAATTAGCATTTGGTTATTCTCAATTGAAAATTTTGAAAAATTAACGATGCCATACTCTTTATTATTGGACATAAATACCCTTTCTATTAAATAATAATTAAAGTAATTTTTTTTAAACCTCTATTTAAAATAATCATGAAAGATAAAACATTTTTTAGTATACATCATTTTTAAACTATTACTCGTATTACTTATTTATTTCCGTTTATTTTTTTTAATTTAATCTTTTGCAGATATCTCCACATATAATGAACTATGGCAGGGTGGATATTACTACAAATTCATTAAAATTTCCAGTTTCAAGACCATGCAAAGCAGGAGAACAATGTTACCTTAGTTACGGGAATTTACCGAGTTCTCATTTAATTACTTTTTACGGTTTTTTACCATAAGGAAACAACCCCTATGATGTCATCCCACTTGGTATTTTTTTATTTTTTTATTTATTTATTGCTTACTTTCGCTTGACTTTTTTTTTCTCTTCATATTTTGATTCTTGTTTCATTGCAGATATTGATCTTTCAGAGGTTGATAGTACAGATGCCACGTGTCACGTTTCTAATTGGTCAACTCATATGGTTCGGGGTACATGGTTTGCAACTAATTATGGAATGTTTAATCATGGGTTAGCAGTTCCTTTGTTGCAACATCTTCGTCAAGCTCGTGGTTTGATTTTACAAACAAATATCTTTGTAATAACTTTAATATTATTAAATGATTTTTAAATGTAACTAAGTTTGATGTGAGTTATGTGTGTTTGTAGTCACGAGAAAACTTGGAAGTTGAATTAGAAGTTCTAGAAGATCTTCAGTCTACATTTGATGCCATGATGCAAAACTTGGTGGAAGAAGAACCGTTAATCAGGTATATTATTACTTAATAATTTCATAATATTTATTAATTAGTTGTTATTAATTAGTTATATGTTATAATTATTCTTTATTTATTTGAGTAGGGAGGAATGTGATTGGGATGTTAAGTTAGCATTGGATTTCAAAGACTTGCAAAAACGGATTATTTCATCGATTGTGAATTCGTGTAATGATGGTCGATAATTAGTAGAACATGAGTTGCAAAAGTTGACCATAGTGCATGGTTGAGTTTTTCCTTTTGTAATAGTCAACCCTAAGTAAAGTTTGATTTGAGAGAATTAACTAACTCTTGAGTCATATCAGCAAAATGGTACAATCTATAGGTGCTACATGTTTTCTATTATTGGCAATGGAAAAAGCCATGCAATCTTCATTTATTCGTTGGCAATATTTTTAGTTTATGGTGAAGCAATGAGAGGATTATAATTCGTTTTAGGGTTGGTTCTATTTTTAAGAAGCACACTAGTAGGAAATATCCTGTTGTAGCTGTAAAGGAACTTACCCAGTCAAATATGTGAGAAATTTATCTTAATGAAGAAATCATGCATGTAGATCGGGTCTTACTTTACTTTATTAAATTAATTGCATTATTTTAGTATGTGGGATTCGTATTATTTGCAGTTGTTGTTAAAGATTCAAGGATAGTACCTTATTCAACACTAATTAAGAATAGATAATGCCAATAATAAAAAAATATTGTAAATGTAAATAAGGGGTGAGTGTGCCGAGCATAAATCAGAAAGAAGAAGGCTACTCCATCTGACAATTGTAATTTATAACCGATGACAATGTATAATCATATTTAACATGTAATCATTTATAATGTTGATAGTTTCGTGTCAATACAACCCGGTCAAACCTGTATTTTTTTTAACAACAAGTTAATAAGTTAATGGTTCAACATATGCTAAGTTAATGGTTCGACATATGTAATGACATCCAAGTAATACAATTAAAGATATCTACTACTACAATAAATCAAAGCTTATATGGCCACATGGCGTTTTTCTAGACCACCAACTGTACACGTGTCATTCTCCGAGGCACCTACGATAATTAATAAAAAACTAATTCAATTAATAGGATAATAATTTGTAATTCCGATAATTCAAACTAATTCAGGATAAGAATTTGAAAATTTATTCCGATCAAGTCTTAGAAAAACATATGTTCAATCCAAAGTCCTATTTGTGGCTTTGTGCCACCATATACAATTTATTTTGATGACTTACGATAATTCAAACTAATTCAGGATTGTTGTAACTCATAGTCTTTTGGTTTACTTGTATTTATGTCTTTCATTAACTTAGGTACTTATGGATATTAATTCCATGACTCTTGATTCATCACATTGTGCCTATATAAAGGACTATCATGTATACTTGTAAGATACACACAATATTGTAAGAATACATATATATGAATGAGAAGATCGTATGATTGAGCTAATTGGTTTACAACACGTTATCGGCACTTTGCTTAAAGTCGTTCTACTTTTGTCTCTCGAGAGGTAACAAAATCGACAAGTTCAAGATCATTTTTCCGATGTAAGTTTTTGCTTGACCCATCATAATTAAATTTTCTAGTTTATATGGAATGAAAGAAGAAAAAATATATGATAAACGTATAGCATTATTTACTATAAATGAAAAAAAAGATTTGTTTATTGGTTTCGGTCAATCTATTTGGTAACATGTTAAAAAAGAGAATAAACTTCTTAGAATCATCATACTTATTGTATCAATTTGTTGGTAGTAGTAATATGAGATAGCCAAATGCATTATAAGAATCAAAGAATTGTTGCATTCGATCATGATCAATTTTTGTCTTGATTAAGGAAACACAGCATCCTAATTTGTGTTAATATGAATTGTTATGTGATAAGTCACGAAAATCATTTACAATTGTATCTTAATTTTACATTTTGACAATAAATTTAACTGATAAGTATTCAAATTTGTAATTAAGTTATATAAACATTTTGAATGTTTAAATTGGATGGCACAAAACCGTTATTGTGAGATGATGAGTTTCTTAAAACTAAATATTTAAGTGTGATGTGAATGCTATGAAGGATCATAATTTAGTGTGAAAATCAATATGATTTATATTAAAAAAAAATTTGGAAATTGTATTTTCATGAACTATTATTTCATGTGACATCAAATGAAAAATGTGAAAAAAAATCAATATGGTATTTCTTTATGAAATTTGAGCACATTAACCAATCATTTCTTAATGTATTAATTATGTTAAAAATATTTTTTAAAGTTTTGAGGATTTGATGATTTCTTATAATGAGATAAACAAAAAAAAAAGTTGCATCATGAATTATATGTTGGCATATTGAGTTGACGCACTCACGCGATGCACAATGAGCATTGTATGACACTTCTTTGAAAAATTATGAATCGCCCCCAATAGGCTCACCTATTCTTATACGATGTCTAGGAAAGATTGGCGGTTTTTCTGACTCCTAATAAGGGTGGTTCCGATACGCACAAGCGCTGTCTACCCTTACCGTCTTTCCTGGTTGTATTCGAATAGAGCTACCGAAAAGGGTTGACTAAATAATCTTTTCCCCGAATGTGGTTATATACATATAATGAAATGGCGTCTATCAATCGATCTGTCGTTCGATAAATGAGAACCATTCACGCTTGTGTTTTTCGAACCTGCTGATTCGACACACAATTTATGCTCATTCAAACCATAAACATTTAAACTTATCAATTTATATGATAACTAAATCCAATATTTGTCCTCCCGTTGTAGGAAAATATCAAAA
The DNA here is from genome assembly GCA_963853835.1 of Calendula officinalis. Taxonomy (NCBI): domain Eukaryota; kingdom Viridiplantae; phylum Streptophyta; class Magnoliopsida; order Asterales; family Asteraceae; genus Calendula; species Calendula officinalis. Next base: position 75,477,969 of record OY970828.1, read on the forward strand.
CAATCATGAATTCTTTGAGATCACCGATTTTGTGGCTCAAATGGAATAATAGAGTTATTGTTTAGCTCATGAATTATGTTTTGGATCAAGCTTTACCATTTGAATAATGGTTATCTTTTGGATTATAGTTTGTTTACAATTGATTATGTTTCTCGAAATAATTTAAAGTTTTTTTCCTAGTGAAATTAGTCAATACGTGTGACCGACTTTAAATTATTTTTACTTTGAGGAATGCATATTGGGTTGTTGATTGTCTGGTTGATTGTGGTACCCAAGTACACTTTCATAAATTTTTTTTTACTTAATCAACATTACGCCTCAAAGTAACTTCAATGACAACCATTTCGGGCCTGTCGACCCTTGGCTTTGGTATAGCCCAATATATGTTGTCAAATGGTACTATTTTGACCATAGATGAAGCCTTAAATTATCCAAGTTCCAGTCATAACTTGTGGAGTTTTAAGGATATTCGAGAAAACATGTTTTCATCTCGAAACTGATCGAGAAAATGGTATTGAATACCTTGACATTACCTCTGCTCAATACGACCAAAATCGTATATTGGAGAAGTTGAGATGCTTGCCAAATGGGTTGTGGATCAGTATGATCTAACCATTGAAAGCAACTTAATCGTTCGTCGAGCCCCATTGATGAGGGAACTTATATGTTATGGCATGACCGGCTGGGACACCCGGGTCAATATACAATGCTTTGAACTATGAATGCATCATATGTGCATCAAGATAGAATTTCGTGATTAATCCGAAAAAGCCTATGCCAAATATGCTCGGTTGTAAAGACACATCTCAAACCACTTTATGTATAATCTACAAAAGTGATATCCCATTTTCTTAAGATAATTCACGGGGATATTTGTGGACTTATCCAACCAACATGCGGACCATTTAAAAATTTCATGATATTGGTTGATGAATCAACAAAGATGGTCACACGTAACTTTGGTGTCCACAACAAAATGCAGCATATCCTTAACTCTTAGCCCTGATCATTAATTTGAGGGTTCATCATCCGGATTATCCGATAAAGTCAAGTAGACTTGATAATGCCATGGAGTTTACATCGAACACGTTCGATAATTACTGCACGACCTTGAGTTTTGATATTGAACACCCTGTTGTGTATGTTCATTTACAAATTGCTCTTGGAGAAGGATTTTATTTAACGAATATAAATAATTCTCAAAACTTTGGTTATGCGCACCAACTTTCATTGTCTGCATGTGGTTATGCGATATTACACACGACTACATTGGTCCGTCTGAGGCCCATGGCTACCCAACCATTTTCTGCGTACCAGCTGGTAACTGGACATGCGCTTGATGTCTCACATAAAAGCGTGTTTGGGTGCTTGGTCAATGTTCCCATTGAACTTCCAAAGCGTTCGAAATTTGGACCTCAGAAACGACGGGGAATATATGTTGATTATTAATCCCCATCCATCATACTCTATTTAGAGCCCTTGACAGGCGATCTCTTTAACGCTATACATGCGGATTGTGATATTGATGAGACAATCTTCCCGTCGTTAGGGGGAGATTTGCACGTTAACGTTGATAAGGAACGACGTGAAAGAACATGGCATGTACCCAATTTGTCTCATATGGATCCCCCGATTGCACATAGTGATAAGGATGTGCAAAGAACTCTAAGTCTACAAAATGTTGCTAATCAGCTACCAGACACATTTAATGACTTAGCAAATGTCACGAGATCAAATATACCTGCTGCAAATGTGCCTGCAAGGATAGACGTCCTTGTGAGACGCCATGTTCCGTTTGAACATGTTGCATCGGTCGAACCCACCGTGCAAAGGACGCTACCATTGGTTGTCCAGTCCGCCGCTCTTCCTAATAAAAGAGGAAGACCGGTTCGGTTCCAAGGACGTTCTGCCTCAAAGGAGGAGAAATTCTGTCGTATACGTTTTGCCACACGAGATCATTAAGGATCACGGGAGTGTATTGGAGAAGCGTGTTCCTGATGAAACACCAATTTCTCATCATCCCGATAATCTTCAAGTATATGTCGAGTATGCTAGCTTAGACGATATTTTGAAGCAAAACGAGACTGTCATCGATGATTTGCTCATATACGCAGTGGCCACTGACATTATGAGCAATGATGACATGGAACCAAGTACTATTGTTGAGTACAATGGACTGGTCTTTATGGAAACACACAATCCAGGTAAAATTGGATTCCTTACCGAAAGGATGAGTGTTTGGACCTGTTGCTCCAAAAACACCTAATGTTAAACCAACTGATTATAAATCGATATTCGTAAGGAAGCGTAAAGAGAATAATGAGATTGTAAGATACAAAGCTCGCCGCATGGCGCTAGGCTTCTCTTAAATGCCCTGGTATTGATTACGAGGAGATGTATTCTCCCGTAATGGATGTTTTTACGTTCCACTACTTAATCAGTTTAGTAGTTTCCGAAAAACTGAATATGCAGCTTATGGATGTGGTCACAGCCTATCTCTATAGGGATCATGACACAAAGATACACATGAAAGTCCCCGATGGACTCAAGTTGCCTGAATCAAGTAGTTCCAGACCACGGAACACGTTCTCGATATGACTGAGACTATCACTTTTTGGATTAACATTCAGACGGATGTGGTATAACCATCTAAGTGAGTACTTGATCAGACTGGGATATATGAAATGGATATGCCCATGCGTGTTTATAAAGATATCCACTTCAGGATATGTTATTATTGCAGTCTATGTAGATGATTTGAATCTCATAGGTACCTCGATAGAGTTGTTTGAAACAGCTGAAATCCTGAAGAAGGAAGTCGAGATGAAAGATCATGGGAAAATACGGCATTGCCTCGGCCTGTAGATTGAGGACCGTAAAGATGGGGTTTTCCTCCATCAAGAGAATTACACCCTAAAGGTGTTAAGACGCTTTAGTTATCGTGATACAAACCTCCATCTACCCCGTCATTCATTCTCTAGACATTAAAAGGGACCAATTCCATCCAAATAAGGATGATGATGAGATATTGATCCATGTGTGTTCATATATGGGTGCAATAAGCGCAATATTGTACTTGGCCCAATGTACTAGACTGGATATCTTGTTTGTTGTGATATGCATGACTAGGCATAGCAATGCGCCAACACGCCACCGTTGAAATTGTATTAAAGACATCTTCCGTTACTTTAAAGGTAGTACGAATATGGGCTTATTCTATCCCTGCGTGTCATCGAGTGGATCAAGTGTGATTGATACTCGAGATAACGCGGCCCTTATCGGATATGCCGATGCAGTTTACTTATCAGACCTGCATAAGGGACGTTCCTAATCTGGTTATGTCTTTACCATAGGGAATGCGGCGATATCCTAGAGGTCTTGTAAATGGACTCTAGTTGATACTTCGACAAATCACTCCGAACTACTCACGCTCGTTGAGGCGACTAGAGAGTGTGGATGGATTTGTTATGTAAGAGACCATATTCGAAGTAAATGTGGTTTGGCTTATGATCCCAATTAACCAGTTGTCATATATGAAGATAACACCATTGTTATTGATTGGGTGAAACATGGTTACATCAAAAGGGGATAACACTAGACACATATCGCCGAAATTGTTCTTTACACATGAACAACAAGCATTTCAAAAGATTGAAATGCCACATATTGGATCAAATAAGAATCATGCATACTTGTTCACCAAGTCACTGCCAAAGTATTCTTTCCAAAACATGTCAAAGCTATTTGACTTAAGAAAGTCTATGAGCTACCTAAATGACATATATCATGCACCTAGTTGTGTGCGAATAACGATTGCATCCTGATGTATGCCTTGTACCCTGTTGAGTGCATATAATGATTACATCCAGACGTATGCTTTGCACCCTGTTGAGTGCGGATAATGATTACATCCAGACGTATGCTTTGCACCCTGTTGAGTGCGGATAATGATTGCATCCTGACGTATGCTTTGCACCCTGTTGAGTGCATGTGAGGGGGAGCATCCCGATGAATGCTTGTGTACTCTTTTCCTTTAGTTCAAGGGTTTTGTCCCATTGGGTTTACCTTGACAAAGGTTTTTAATGAGACACTAACAGTACCCCATTTTCACTAAGAGTTGTTGAATTCAGGGGGAGTATCCAGTTGAATACTTATTAACCATTGTGCACTCTTTTGCCCTTCGTTAGAGTTTTTGTCCCGCTGGGTTTTCTCTAAACAAGGTTTTAATGAGGCACACCATGTATGGTTCCTTCCATCGCTCAAGACATCCAGATCGTACTCTTTTGTCCTTCGACCAGAGTTTTTTTCCCAAGGGGTTTTCTCTAACAAGGTTTTAACGAGACGAATGTTTCATGGATTGTCTAAAGATACAAGAAGAAGTACATGTATAGTTCAACATAAATCAAAGCAACCAAGGGGGAGTGTTGTAACTCATAGTCTTTTGGTTTACTTGTATTTATGTCTTTCATTAACTTAGGTACTTATGGATATTAATTCCATGACTCTTGATTCATCACATTGTGCCTATATAAAGGACTATCATGTATACTTGTAAGATACACACAATATTGTAAGAATACATATATATGAATGAGAAGATCGTATGATTGAGCTAATTGGTTTACAACAAGGATAACAATATATTTATAATTAATACCGGTCAAGCCTTAATAAATATATATAATATTCAATCCAAAGTGCTATTTGTGGCTTTGTGCCACCATATACGATTTATTTTGATGACTTATCTAAATAAAAAAAATTTAAAAAGAATAATAAAAAACTTACCATTTGTTATGAAATCTCATACAAATGATCATAAAAAGATAATATAAAGTGTCTGAGAAGTTAAGAGATTTCTTAATGATTTAACGCTTCATCCAGAAGACTAACATGATATCTAATTTGGGTATTTTAAATTTAAGTTAGATGTATTGATGAAAGTCGAAAGATATAAAAGATAAAGAAATATTTGGCAAAGTTCAAGCAGGTATGTCAGTTTATTACTTCTTAGCATGACTATTATAAAAAGATAACACAAATCATAAAAATATTTTCAAATTAGTTTAAAATATTATAACAGGATGATGACCACCTTATTTTTTTAATAGTTTCAAAGAATAATATTTTTAAATTAATTAGGATATTATAAGTGGATAATGACTTCCTCTTTTAATAATTTCAAATCCTACTTCAAATACAAATCTTAATATGTTTTCTATATAATTAATTATAATTTGTGAAAATCACCTACATCATTATAGGGAAAAAAAAGAGGAAAATTTAACAAAAAAGAGCATAAGTAACATATTTGACCTTAGGAGTCAAAATGACATGTTTACACTTTGAAAATTATGAAATAATACAAATTATATCAAGATGATATGTATTGAAGATAGTGCATCATTCATTGTTTTAATTCAATGGCTTTTCATACCATGATTTCATAATTGTAATTACATTTTATTATTCTTTATATATTTTAAATTTATTTTGAAGATAAGGATGATAGTATAACATATAAAACATCAATTTTTTTTTTTTAAATAAGTCTTCAGAAATTTACCTTAACTTATATAATTTATTATTTAGGTACATTTGTTTTTGTTAAACATTTTTTCATTTAACTTATCTAATTTGTTATTTAGTTACCTTTATTTTTGTTAAACAATTTTTCATGATAATTGATTAAATTTATAATTTTAAATATTTTCTCTAATATGTTTTTTAAAATTAAGTTTTCGTAATTATATATCAGAATGTCTAGAGCATTATTAACAATTCAATAAAATAATTACCTTATACAAATATTATTTAATTTCTTATGTTATATTTTATATACCAACGTATAACGAATCATAATTCTAAAATAAAAATTCACATTCAGTCAAATTACGATAACACCCCGTGAATTTTCACGAGATATAACTTAGTTAACCAATATATCAAACACGAGACAAATAGAAACTCAAAGTATTTTTCCTCACACATTCAACTAATCTAAATACGTAACCTTTTCCACCCAAGAAAAATTGCTAGTGTAGCAACCAATAAATAAGGAAATTTTTCCACAAGTTGTCATGGTGGTGTTATTTTTCCAATAAATAAGGAAACTCAAGGGTTTCAACAAACATTTCCATCTCAACTTTGAAAGACGAATCATTAAATTCCACAAGTTTTGACTGCTCCCGTGTCTTTGGATTTACGTAGAACCCGCGATACGAAGAGTGGACTACTAAATCACCAACGGCGGGAAGTTGCAACACTTTGTCAACATTTTTTCTGAATCTATAAACCGCCGACCAATCAGAGGGAGTATTATTGCATTCTCTTCTCATCACCCTAATAGACCTACTATCACCTTCACCAAAACATACAGCTAGAGAACCGTTGATGATCGTGAGTCTTTTGGCTAACCGACTAGGTTCAGGCAATGCAATTGTGCCAAAAATATGACTACTCAGATCGAATGTCAATATATAAGAATGGTGTACTTTTTCAGGTTCATACGTAATATGCTGTACGATCCAATGCAATGCTCCATTGACAAAACACACAAGTGAAGGCGCATAAGAAAACGCACTAGTAGGGGAAGCAACTTCAAACCATGATCCCGTCCTCATACTGTAAACATATGATTTTTTTACACCTCTAAACATGCGGTAGTATAACTGCACAATCTTGTAATCATCAGTGGTTGGGTCAAAACCAAACCCGATTAAAGAAAAGTAGAGTCCCCAAGAAGGATCTTCGGGTATAGTAAGTGTGCCCCTAATTGAAGGATTCCATAGATTAAATCCATATCTTCTAGTATGCAGACACAGAATTCCATTACATGAACCCACAATATCGAAATATCCTTGAGGAAACTTGACTGCTGCTATGCCATTGTATCCATGTTTGGGGCTCAATGGAAGTTGATCTTGCGAATGTAATGTAATGAAGTCTTCGATGACATGATTGTATTTGCGACTTTGGTGTCGGAACAAGACCTTTTGAGCAGGGGAATGTTGTAAAGTGTGCTTTCGGATGAAATCGCGACTACCAATATGACTACTTAATGATTTGGAGAGTGATCTGAATCTGAGGAGTGTTTTGGGTGGTAGTCTTGTTAGGATTTCGTTAATCAAATCTTCGCATAGGTAATAATCTGACATTGTCTAATAATTCTGTGTATATAAAGGAGATGAAAATTGTAGTTATATGATCATGCAGACATGCAGTCGAACCAAAAAAAAAAACAGAGCACAAATTAGGGGTGTTCAAAACGGGGTACCTGGCCCGGTACCTGAAAATTCGGGTAGTAGATTTAGGTACCCGAATATGTGTACCTAAATTACATAATTGTTTTAGCATGTGAATTCATTCTTCAAATCGATATATGCAGCTATGATTCTAGATTACATAATTGTAAACGAAAAATTGGAAAATTGAGTACCTTGCAGTCAGGGAGGCGACGGACTTGGAACTTGTGTTGGGCAAGAAAGAGTCGAACGAGAGAGAGAGGCGACGAACTGTTGTGGGTTTTAAGGTTTTGGGCTTTTGAATTGAAGATTCAGAGCCGGCCCATCGTCAATTCGTCACACTTCAATAGCTTTTTTGAATTTTGAGTATATATCTTTTATATCTATATTTACTAGCTTATCCACGGGTTATCGTAATCAAACTGAAAGTTTAAATTATCGAAATACAAACAATGAATTGTTAATTGTACTTTAATTACGCATAAGATAATAAGACACATAATTGATTTTAGAAATCAAATGTATACATTATATAGCATGAGGAAATATAACATAATAAAAAAAAGGAAAATTTTAATTTCATATATGTGAAAATATAATAAATAAAACATCAAATAACAATTTACAAAAAAGTGTTTAATAAAAAAAGACAATGTATTTAAGAAAAATTTCTAAACACTTCCTTGATTACAAGGTACGGCGTTTTATTTGTTAAATTATCATCTTTATAATATCTATTAATATTTTCAATCATCGTCTGATTTATACTTTTATACTCCAGATAAATCTACATATAATTTTTTTAACCTTTTTCTTATCTCTACATTCTTGAAGATATATCTTGCAAATAAATTCTGATATAAAGTTGTAAAATATCAAAAGACCAAATAAATATAGAATATTGATAATATTGGTTAATGATGTTATATTAAAAGGATACTATTTTAGTTAATGAAATAGATTACAAAACTATAAAATCTAAGTCACCTTTTACACTAATCTCCGAATTACAACAGAACTGGGAATTCACATGAAGATACAGCCTTGCTTCATATTGTAATCCAAACACAATAATAATACTAAGGGGATACTGAGAGTGTCTGTCACGTATCAAAAGTTAGATGTGGAACCATCCATAACAACAAAGTTTTGGTTTAAAAAACTCAAAACGGTTATTCTTTACAATGTCTTGTCATTTTCCGACCATATTAGAACACTTAGACAATAAAAAAAAATATTATATACACACATATGCATATGTGTTCAATATAAACACTTTTTCAAGAAATGGGAAACTTGAAACATTATTTCAACAAAAACAAAATAAAGATTTAAGATAACCGATAAGTTTTATATGGCCTTTGATATACTAACGAGTTTATGTAGTGAGTTATTTTTTTTATAACTAAAATTACATTTTAGGTGGTTCCACACTAAGGTTAGGCATGTAATAGACACACACTCACTTTTCTCTAATATTAATACGTAATTCAATTTTGACTACTAAAAAGTTAAAAGAGGATGGTATATAGTTAATTATGTCAGGATTACAATAAAATCTTACTTTTATTCACTAATAAATTATTCCAATTGCATTCGTTGCTTTCACAATCATGGTTTTAGTGAATTTCAATATTTCACTAACACTATATACCAATGAGGAATTGAGGATACTCATAAGACTTTGGAGCTTTTTGATGGTTAACATAAGTTAAGTCTGTGTTAAAAACAATAGAACATGAATAACATAATTTATTTTAAAAAAACTTAAAAAATAACAAAAAAAACTGTAAATTACGGAATTAGATTAATGTTTTTTCTTATTATTGTGCAGAAGGAGACATGCAATAGATCCGATATAATGTATGGAACCTTGGTATTTAGTTATACATGCAAATTAATTTTATTATAAATTTATGCTAATAGTATAACTAAGAATTTAGGGTTCCATACTCTAAAAAATACGATATTTACATTAAATTAAGGTATGTTTAGGGTATTATAATTTGATGTAAATAATATATTGTTTTTATTTAATAAAATATAATCGGTAATAGCAATGGTTAAATGGACTAAATGGTTGTTTTTGACTTTTGAAAGTACAAAAGTTATTCAGTGCCGGCCCATCGTCAATTCGTCACACTTCAATAGCTTTTTTGACTTTTGAGTATATATCTTTTATATCTATATTTATTATCTTTTCTTTTTCTGAATGGAAGTCTAATCTAGACCTAATTTTCACATATATAAACGACGAGACTTGAATCACCAACCTTAGATAGTGAGGCAAATATTATACCGCTATGATATAAGCCCTTTAGTATCTATATCTATTATCTATAATCTATACTCATTTACAAAACATTTAAAGATAAGGGCATTTTTGGGAAATCTATTTTAAGGAACCGACCCATACATCTCGTTATTCTTTTTTCAATTAGGGTTCACATCCCTTCATTGATTTCACGAATCGATCCCCTCATCTTCAATTAGTGAACAGACGCCTGTATCGTTTCCTTCGCATCCCTTTGTACGGAACAATAAATTCAACCGATGAGTCTCTTCCTCAATACCGCTTCTTCTCTTCAATTCGGTCTTTAACGATTACGTCCCAACCATTTTCCACACCGGCTCATGACAGTATATAAATACCCCGATCATGGTATCCAAATTCGTTCAATTGAAAACCAGGCCCTTTAACCATCTCCTTCATCTTCTCCATCGATTAACGCAAGTGTAACCCGACCAACCCGATCGGTTAACCCGACAAACCCGGCTCCTTATCGGGTCGGGTTTCGGTTTAGTATTTGTTAGCTCAAACCGGCGGACCCGTTAATCAGGTATATTATTACTTAATATTTTCGTAATAATTATTAATTAGTTTTTTTATTAGGGAAGAAGGGTTGCGTTCAAGGAGGTCCATCATTTTTACGAAGTCCCGAGAACAAATCTCAACCATTGACCAAAATACTCCTTCATGTATAAATATGTGATTAATCTTGACCATTAGATCTTATTGATCAATGGTTGAGATTTGTTCCTCGGGACTTCGTAAAAATGATGGACCTCCTTGAACGTTTATGTTATTTTTCCTCTTGTACATAATTAGTTAAAACAATAATCAGTTAGTTTGTTAATTCTTGTTATGAAGTTGTTAGACAGATTAGTAGGTAGAGCTTGTGTATAAATACTCTTGTACTCTGTTGGTTGAAAGCTAATGAAAATATTTTCTCTCCAATTCACTTTCTCTCAAACACACAAAGAATGTGATTGGCCGATTGGGATGTTAAGTTAGCATTGGATTTCAAAGACTTGCAAAAACAGATTATTTCATCGATTGTGAGTTCGTGTAATGCTGGTCGACAGTTAGTGGAACATGAGTTGCAAAAGTTGACCAAAGTGCACGGTTGACTATATGAATTCGTGCAATGCTGCGTTATTGAATTTTATTTAATTGTTGGTGTAACACCCATATTTTTAAAACATTTTTTAAAACATTTAAAATACAATTTCCAACATTATCATGTTGTCCAAAATACAGTTTAACAAAAACTTTAAAACCTTTATCAGAGTTTACAAAAATACGGTGTCACAAAGTATATCAAAACCATAGGCAAATGGGATCTACCTATGAGCTCCCGAGCTAAAAATCTCTAGGCCACTTCTAGTGCAACCTTCTATCACTTCAAACCTGTACCCGAGTACGTAGCTACAAAACAAACGTAGTACGTGAGACAAAATAGTCTCGTGAGATACATGGGTTTTAGACCCGACAATAATATATAAATAATCGCACATATTAAAATATATATATAAATATACTTTAGTTACCTCTGTGGTAACCCTAACACATTCATATACATCGATCACCTCCTCGGTAATCCTATCACATTCATTCATAGCCTATTCGACCCGTCAAGTTGTTCGGAATGCCTCCAATCCAACAAGACCCCATTTTTGTCCTACTAACCAGAATGCCTCCGATTCAGTAGAACCCCCTTTTGTCACCTTGTCCAAGCAAGGTGACCCATCTTATCTTACTAATCAGAATGCCTCCAATTCAGTAAGATCCAAACATCTTGTTGGGTGATCGGAATGCCTCCAATCCATCAGTTTAAAGATACCGTGATAACCAGAATGCCTCTGAATCTACCACCTACCTGTCCTATTTCAGTCTACCCGTCATAGCTATTACATGTGACCAATGTTGCAAAAAGCGCTAGGCGCTAGTCGGGCGGTCGACCACCTTCGAGGATTAATCGGCCTAGGCGGGGCCTAGTCGGGGCCTAGGCGGATTGGAATTTTATGTATATATATATATACTATAAATAATATGTATAGCATAACATAATACTTCAAATTTCAAATATTTCAAGGTTCACATAGTTTGGTGTTGCAAAATAGACAATTAAACATAGTAATTCAAGTACTTAAAACAATATATTAGTTCAAATACTTCAAAGATAAATATTAGATCTTTATGTGTCCTTGTTCGTATGTTTGTGACCCCTTTTCCATCGTAATACTTCCAATATATATAAGCAAATAAAAAATATATCGAAAATCTAATTTTAGTCTTAAAAAATTGACTTTTCAGTTGACCATCTAGCTCCGTTTAGAGCCGCCTAGCTCCGCCTAGGGCCGCCTAGAGCCGCCTAGGCCCGCCTAGCGCCTAATTGGCCGATTTGCCCTAAATCCAGGCGGCATATACCCGCCTAGCGCCTAGTCGCCGCCTAGGCGGCCGCCTAGCCCGCTTTTTGCAACACTGCATGTGACTATATGTCACATCTATCAACAATGCCGTAAGGCCATCATACAATCTATCCACATAATAATCTTAATTAGTATTCACATAATCAAATCAACTAGTTTCATCATTAGTAATCACATATTATAAAAATATACTCCTTTACATCATATCAATAATTAGTTATTAATCACTTTTCATTATCATGATCTTCTTCAAAATCATCAATCATTTTAGACATACTTAGATAGTCTACTATTTACCTTTTCTCATCTTTTCAATCATATCTTTATTAAAATCGTTTATTAATAAAGACCCATAAACACATCATATGTATTTTCAAAAACCATTTGCTATGTACCCAGTTTTAAAAGTGTCATGTACTCACCTTAGCGATAGCTAAATCCATATCGTGTTTATCAATACGAATCCTTGCTTTCCGCCTTTGGAATATCTCCAACCTTTAAGTCCTTGCAACCTATCAACATAATCATCACATTTCTAGCTATCATCCATAACTAGACATCAATTATCAACCCATAATAAAATTCCTAACCACCAACTTCATCCAGCTTGGTGAAATCTCAAACCCTAGTTCAAGATTTACATCATGAAATTCCAAATCTAGCAAGAACACAAGGTTCCTAAGCTAGCTATGAGTGTTTTACACTCTCCATAATCATCTTCCCCAAATATCCATGGTAGGTTGTCCAAACCACCATTTTCCCCCTAAATACATCTCGTAACTAGTATAGATCTAAGTTAAAAATATGTTTCCCCATGTTTAAACATCATAGATAAGAGTTCTACATGCTCTATTTCATCATCCATGAAAACCCCAAAAGTTAGGGTTAACATTCATTCAACCAAATTCCCCAAATCTTACATCTAAAGCTTGAGAAAGAAGAGATTTACCTTAATCTTCAACAAAGGAAGCAAAATCACTTGATTTGGAACCCAAAATCGGCTCCAAACGACCTTTTCCACTCAAAATATGTATAAGGTTCTAGAGAGAGAGAGTTGGGATGAAGAATGAACTCAAAATGGCCAAAATCCCGATTTTTATGACCTGATCAGACAAATCGCGTCGCTATTCAGCACCCTGGTCGCTATTTCGGGTCACTGTTGCACCCCGCCACTTTTAGCGACGCTATTGCCCAGATAGCGACGCTATTTCGGGTCAGTCGATAAGGCTGCACTTTTTAGTGCCCTTTTCGACCTTGTTTCGTCCGTAACTTTCTCATACGATGTGCAAATGACACGAAACCAATTCCTACGTTCTTTAAATGATTTATCCTTATTTATCATATTTGTTTCACAATTTATTGAACATAAAAATTCGGGTCGTTACAGTTGGTTTGTAAAATCGAATATACTTCCTCCGATTCAAAATAAGTGCTACACTTTGGGTTTCACGATTTTTGAGGCAAAAGATTGATGGTTAAATTAGATTAATTGAATGGTTAGTGGATAATGAGTCCCACACCTTTTGAATAAAGTGGGGTTAATGATGTTTAAAAGTAAAAAGTAAGGGTAAATGTGTCATTTCACTTTGTTAAAGTCAATAGTTAGTGGGTGTAGGTCCTACTATTTTTTGCCAAATAAGATACTTTTTCAAAGTGTAGCACTTATTTTGAATCACCCATATAAGGAAAGTGTAGCACTTATTTTGAATCGGAGGAAGTATGTAGTACTTCCTCCGATTCAAAATAAGTGATACACTTTGGATTTCACAGATTTTGAGGCAAAAGTTTATAATGATGGTTAAATTAGATTAATTAGATGGTTAGTGGGAAATTGGTCCCACACTTTTTGAATAAAGTGGAGTTAATGATGTTTAAAAGTAAAAGTAAGGGTAAAGAGGTCTTTTCACTTTGTTAAAGTAGATGGTTAGTTAGTGTGGGTCCCATTATTTTTTGCCAAATAAGGTAAATTTTCAAAGTGTATCACTTATTTTGTTACACCCAAAAAAGGAAAGTGTATCACTTATTTTGAATTGGAGGAAGTATGTAGGACTTCCTCCGATTCAAAATAAGTGATACACTTTGGATTTCACAGATTTTGAGGCAAAAGTTTATAATGCTGGTTAAATTAGATTAATTAGATGGTTAGTGGGAAATTGGTCCCACACTTTTTGAATAAAGTGGAGTTAATGATGTTTAAAAGTAAAAGTAAGGGTAAAGAGGTCTTTTCACTTTGTTAAAGTAGATGGTTAGTTAGTGTGGGTCCCATTATTTTTTGCCAAATAAGGTAAATTTTCAAAGTGTATCACTTATTTTGTTACACCCAAAAAAGGAAAGTGTATCACTTATTTTGAATTGGAGGAAGTATTATACTAAAATTTCAAAAAATATATTTATTTGTATTTTATAAATCTTCACTTATTTGATAATTCTTTATTAATAATAAAATTGTGTACATTTGAAATAATTTTGTAGTAAACAGTTTTCATATATATTATTGAGAATATAAGTATTAAAATTACAAATTTAATAACAGAATTATACGCTACATAATTAGTACATTGATGATTAAATTTATAAATATAGTAACCACAACGACCCAACAGTCCAACACTGATAGTAATTTGGTAGTGGTGCCACCAAATCCGTTACAACAAAAAAACTTGTCCAATTCGTTGTATTTGATGTTAGCGTAATCCAAGTCCATTATTAAGCAATTAAAACCATAATGACCGATGAAAAGGGGAGAGTAAATACAACTTTTATATGTTCACGTTAACCATTAAAGAAGAAAATATTAAAAAGGTCTAGTGATTCAAAAAAAAATATCTATTGTTTTTAGGAGATTATAGATTATAATTTTTAATGTATTTGTTGTTTTTAGTAATAATTCTTACCAATTTGATTACCCAAATAGTTGACTAGGGGTGAGCAAAATGCCCGAAAAAACAAAACTGAACCGACACGACACCGAACCGATAATACGGTTCGGTTTTCGGTTTAGGAAATTTAGCTATATCGGTTTCGGTCCAATAAGTATTGGTTTTGGACTAAATCGGATCGATAAAAGAGCCCAAGTAACAAACAGTCATGACTCTTGAAGTACGTCTCGATCAGTTTCCATTCAATATCCTTTTTTTCTCCATTGATTTTATACGGCATACACTGATCCTGAACTATCTCTCATTTTTATGATGGATATCAACATCAAGATGGTTTTTTGAATTAATAACCATCCATTTTTTTTATTTTAAAAGGCTAAAACCCTTTTTTATGTTTATTTTAAGTTTTGAGAATTTCCATTTAATTCTTTTGTTAATTGTGATTTATAGAGAAGTGCATATCGGTTCTAGGAATTTTTTGTTTATGATGATTTTTTGTTAATTTAATTGCTTTTAATTGATCTAGCTATATCGGTTCTTGGAATTTTTTGTTTATGATGATTTTTTGTTAAAACAGAACTGAACCGACACGACACCGAACCGATAATAGAATTCGGTTCGGTTTCAGTTTAGGAAATTTAGCTATATCGGTTTCGGTCCAATAAGTATTGGTTTTGGACTAATTCGGATAGATAAAAGAGCCCAAGTAACAAACAGTCATGACTCTTGAAGTACGTCTCGATCAGTTTCCATTCAATATCCTTTTTTTCTCCATTGATTTTAAACGGCATACACTGATCCTGAACTATCTCTCATTTTTACGATGGATATCAACATCAAGATGGTTTTTTGAGTTAATAACCATCCATTTTTTTTAGTTAAAAGGCTAAAACCCTTTTTTATGTTTATTTTAAGTTTTGAGAATTTCCATTTAATTCTTTTGTTAATTTTGATTTATAAAGAAGTGCATATCGGTTCTAGGAATTTTTTGTTTATGATGATTTTTTGTTAATTTAATTGCTTTTAATTGATCTAGCTATATCGGTTCTTGGAATATTTTGTTTATGATGATTTTTTGTTAAAACAGAACTGAACCGACACGACACCGAACCGATAATAGAATTCGGTTCGGTTTTCATTTTAGGAAATTTAGCTATATCGGTTTCGGTCCAATAAGTATTGGTTTTGGACTAAATCAGATCGATAAAAGAGCCCAAATAACAAACAGTCATGACTCTTGAAGTACGTCTCGATCAGTTTCCATTCAATATCCTTTTTTTTCTCCATTGATTTTAAACGGCATACACTGATCCTGAACTATCTCTCATTTTTACGATGGATATCAACATCAAGATGATTTTTTGAGTTAATAACCATCCATTTTTTTTAGTTAAAAGGCTAAAACCTTTTTTTTATGTTTATTTTAAGTTTTGAGAATTTCCATTTAATTCTTTTGTTAATTGTGATTAATAGAGAAGTGCATATCGGTTCTAGGATTTTTTTTGTTTATGATGATTTTTTGTTAATTTAATTGCTTTTAATTGATCTAGCTAATCTGTCCAAATCGGTTACAGGACGGAAAACCGAACCGAAACCATACCGAAACCGATTACATATAATCGGTTTTGTTTCCTAGTTTCAGCCTTATTGGTTTTCGGTCCTATCGATTCGGTTTTCGGACCGAGCTAACCCCTATAGTTGACTTAATACCCATCTGAGATCAAACACAACCTAGTCCGCGTGTATATGCAGACAAACACACTTTGTTCCTTACAAATATATAACAATATAACTCGATACGGGATAACCGAAACAAATTTAGAAGAGACAAAAAATATAATAATACAATTAAAGATATTATCAAACACGAGACATATATCGTGCATAGAAACTAAAAGTATTTTTTACTCACACATTCAACTAATCTAAATACGTCACCTTTTCCAAAAAAGAAAAATTGCTACTGTAGCAGCCAATAAATAAGGAAATTTTCCCACAAGTTGTATCTGTCCTGGTGGTGTTATGCTTCTATGTGTCTCGTAAGCGGTTCCTGTGTCTAACAATTCAAGGCTTTCACCAAACATTTTCATCTCAACTTTCAAAGAGGAATCATTAAATTTCACAAGTTTTGACTGCTCCCGTGTATTTGGATTTACGCAGAACCAAGGATACGAAGAGTGGACCACTAAAGCACCAGTGGCCGGAAGTTGCAACACTTTCCCTGCTATAGATTCATTTTTATTGAATCTATAAAAAACCGACCAATCAGAGGGAGTATTGTTGTTACACCCTTTTCTCACCCGAATACACCTCCTATAACCAACTTCACAAAAAGTTACACCTAGAGAACCGTTGACGATCATTAGTCGTATGGCTGCCCAACTAGGTTGAGGCAATGCAATTGTGCCAAAAACATGACTACTTAGATCGAATGTCAATATATAACGATCCCACTCGTTTTCAATAAAATCCAGGACAATCCAGTGCAACATTCCATTGACAAAACACCCAATTGTTGACTGTGGAGAAGAAAACCGAGTAGCAGGGGAAGCAACTTCAAACCATGTTCCCGTACTCGTTCTGTAAACAAATGATTTTTTTACACCTGTAACTCTGTTGTAGTATATACGCACAATCTTGTAATCATCGGTGGTTGGGTCAAAACCAAACCCATTCATAGGAAAGTGGTCTCCACCCCTATAAGGATCTTCGGGTATAGTAAGTTTGCGCCTAATTGAAGGATTCCATAGAGTGAATCCAATTGTATCATCAAGCAGACACAGAATTCCATTACATGAACCCACGATACGGAAATATCCTTTAAGAAACTCGGCTGCTGTTATGCCATTGTATCCATGTTTGGGTAGTTGATCTTGCGAATGTAATGTAATGAAGTCTTCGATCACATGATTGTTTTTGTAACGTTTGTGTCGGAATAAGACCTTTTGTGCAGGGGAATGTCGTAAAGTGTGCTTTCGGATGAAATCACGACTAGAAATATGACTACATAACGATTAGGAGAGTGATCTGAATCGGAGGAGGGATTTCGGTGGTAGTCTTGTTAGGATTTCGTCAATCAAATCTTCGCATACATAATGTGACATTGTCTAATAATTCTGTGTTTATAAAGGGGATGAAAATTGATGCAGTAAGAACTAACAAAAAAAAAAAACAGCGAGCACAAGTATGGGGAAATTTGGATTACATAATTGTAAACGAAAAATTGCAAAATTGAGTACCTTCTTGATGAGGCGACGGACTTCGAATTTCTGTTTGTGAGTTTTAAGGTTTTTGGCTTTTTGGGTTTTAAATTGAAGATTCAAGAACCGGCGGAAGTTTAATTAAATGCAGAAACAACAAAATTTACCTCAAAGTTCTTCACATGCTGATAATGAATATGAATTAGTTATGGAGCTCTCCGAAAAAAGATATCCTCTTTGATGAGAGAAAAAAGGTTAGCAATTCTAATTTGTTATTTTACTAACTAATTATGCTTCTTTGAAGTCTTTGTTATTCGTTCTTAAACCTCATTTTATCTTGATAGAATTTATTAGAAGTCAAGGGTTTTGACCCCAAGGGAAATGTTATAATTAAGAGCAATTTTAGCATGGAAATGGTGAATTCTGTTTTGGATGATATGCTTCAGAGGGCAAGAATTATATACTCTGATGAGGTAAAACGAGACTTCGAGATTATTTTTAGATTTTTGTAAGTTTAATGCATTAAACCTCCTAAATAATAAACGTCCAAAAATTAGATTATTATTAGAAATATTAGTTTTCCTTAATCATATATCTATCATTTGATTAATTGTTTATTAGAGTATTCATAATGGTTAACCTCTTCAATGACTTATTACTTTTGCCACATTATCTAATAACTTATTAATTAAAAACTTCTCTGATGGTTAACATTTCTAAAAACTTTTTCTTATTAATATTACTAATTTACCTTTATCTATATCAAATGTTACTAAATGCCCTCCTCTTATGTATTTTAACAATTTTTAAGCATTTATAAACTTAACATTTTTATAAAATGTCTCTTACAAAACTATTTCTTAAAAAGTATTGAAATATAGTAAAATTATAATTTATCGATAAAGAAATAATAAATGATTCACATATAAATATATACGAGTTTAAAATGTAATATTGTTAAATATAGAGTTGTATTGTAGGAAGTCCAACAATCACAACAACTCAAGAAACTTAGTTTAAATCGTTAGTAACTACATACTAACTACAACTAACTTCATTCACCGTTGCTCTAATCCCACTCGTCCGGAGTGCTTGACCAAACTCGAGCCACGATTTGGGAATGAAACACCTAACAGCGTATCCATCACCAAACCGAAGCTCTGATACCAAGTTGTAACACCGCTAAATTTAGAAAGCGTTTTTTTAAAAAAAAGTGCGGAAGCATAAAGATAATAGATAATAGGTTTAGGTTTACAAACCAAACGTCCCAAATTAATTTCCAAAATAAACATTGCGTAAACGATGTCACTTAACGACATGGCTCAATTTACAAAACATATCCAATTGAGCTTGGTCACTCATTCCATCCAAAGCACCGATCAACCTGAAAAGAGTCAACGAGGGAGGGATTAGCATAAAAGCTAAGTGAATGAACTACTACTACTAACTATGCTAAACACTAAGCAAGCAAGCAATAAACATCTCTGATTTGGGGTAACCACTATTTGAGAGGACCGGTGGCTTTGCGGGCCTTAAACCATGGTTGGCCAAAACCACGGTAACTGATAGCGCTGTATCCAACACCCCGGGTAAACCCCCTTAATCGTGCAACGTATACAGGTAAGGATCGAATACCCTATTAGTCGATACACTATGCTCAGTCGATATCCTTCCGACACTGACCTCGTCCCGATTGTGCACATAGTCATGTATGGTATTCCTCTAACACTAGGCGTACATATCTAGTAGACTAGCTACATAAAACACCACGAAAAAAAAACGTCGCAAGAAAGTTCCTAGACGCGAACTATAGTTCGCGTTCGCGAACTAGTGTTCGCGTCGGGAACTATCCCGCGAACTACTTCCCGATTTACACCCAATTTCTCTGTTGCGTTTTCCCGATCGCGAAGAGGAGTTCGCGTCGCGAACTCCCCAGGTCAGCCAGCCCTGCGCTTTTCATTAGTATACGCTACTATTTGGAAGTCAACCAAGACCCGAGTTGTAGGTTAAGTCCACTCACTGTTACTTCCACTTGTCGAACTCAGAGGTCTAATGTTTCTGAGTCTCGATCCCGGTTCTTGTACAACAAAGGACAGCGAATTAGTAATCGGTATTTATCATTAGTTACCAATATCAACAATAATAACCATATTACTGATACTTAAAATAACACACATTCTTGCCAAACCAACTTAAACTTATACATTTCAACAAATGAGTCATTCCACCACTTAATCACCTGAACGGGTCAAAACCCGAATTTATCTACAATACCTTTAACCACTTTTCTAACAATTCAATAATCATTCAAATGACCCATCACTACTAGCTAGTCACCCAAATCACAAGTCAAATACTATATTAGCTAGTTTATGCATTTTCATTTGACAATCTAACGCTACATCTAGCACTTTCCTCAATTTCATACTTCAACATATCAACATCTTAAAATTCACCAAAATATGTAATTATCGTGTTTTTGGCACTCCTAGTTCAATTCAAACCATGCTATACACATTTAGCCGACTTTCACATCATATACTCAAACGGGTCAAAACCACATATTTAACTTTAACACTTCCAAACACGATCACAATTGCTATAATTATACCATTTAACAATTCATCACTAACTAGTTATTTCAACAAGACAAACTCCATCTTTATCACAATTTACCAACTTCCAACTAACTAGTTCATATTCTAACATAAACCACCCAAACACTATAAAACTAGTATTTTTATTAAATCTCACCAATACTTGACATAAATCATTAAATAACATTTCTAGCATATTAATTTAACCTTTCTAGTAATAGAAGTCATAAAACACATAAATGACATTTTACACCAATATAACAACTAGTTCACTATTTAAATATAAAATACCAACAATTTTGACCCAACACTATCACAACTAGACATTTTATCAAATAGCACAATAGTTGATTATAAATCACAACTAACATATTCAACTTGTCATTTAACATAACTAGACATAAAATCCATAAATCACAATCTTACTAGTTATAAAACATAACACAAGTTTCCTTGACATATTAAACATAAAACATTCACCAAATTCATCATCTAGCAAAAACCCACTAAAATGACAAAACTCTAGTTCATCATTTTTCAAGAACACTAAGAACATCCAACAAGCATTTTCATGAAATCAACCTACTAAACCCAGATAAACACATAGATATCATTAATATAACCAAACTAGCATTAATCTTACAAAACCCAAAACACTAGTTTATCATTTTGTCAAAATTCCAAGAACAAACATGAAGGAACACTTCTTACCTAAAAGCTTGCACAATCTCGAGATTTAGGCTAGACAAGAGAAGATTTAAGCAAGATTTCTTCAAGAATGCTCCAAGAACAAAATGGGTTTTCTTCTTTAGAGAGAGGTTGGAGAGTTTAGAGCGAGAGAGTTATGGATAAGAAAGCAAGAAGAAAGGAAGAAGAAGAAATGAGGGAGTGGTGCCCTCCAATGGCTGCCAACACACTCACACAAGGGGGCCCACTTTTGGCTTTTTCCATCTTTTAGCAAATACAACACAAAAGGTCCGTTCGTAGTTAATTTATTTAAAATACTAAACGAACTCTACTTTTAGCAACAAAAATATATTCAGAAACGAAATTAAAAGGAGAATCAAAAAATATAATAATCATACGATCATTTAAACATTTCAGAAACCGGATATTTTAATCCCTTGATTAAAATATCACAAAAGGAAAAAAGGTCAAACAATTCATTTAACATTTAATCAATTCATTCCATATAGGGTCAAATAGATATTTATCAAATATCAATATATACCTAAAACCACTAGGCCGGTTTTATGATGTTACAGTGGTAATGAGGGTGGTGGTGGTATTGACGTATCGAAGCACATGTTCTTCACTAAAACACAACATATTACTTCGAAGCACATGTGCTTCAGGTCACGAAACACATGTGCTTCAAGTCACTAAAAACATGAGTTTCTAAACACACAAGGGAGCATACGAAGCACATGTGCTTGATGTAACGAAACACATGTGCTTCACTACACAGAAAAAAAATTCAAAACAAGTGACAAACATATCATTATGAAGCACATGTGCTTCATAAAGTCAAGCACATGTGTTTTTGTTCCTGAACACATGTAACTTACAAGCAAGTCATTTGTGTTTAAATCACGAAGCACATGTGCTTGACGTTATGAAACACATGTGCTTCACTACACAAGAAAAAAAATCAAAACAAGTGACGAACATATCATTATGAAGCACATGTGCTTCATAAAGCCAAGCACATGTGTTTTTGTTCCTGAACACATGTAACTTACAAGCAAGTCATTTTTGTTTGAATCACGAAGCACATGTGCTTGACGTTATGAAACACATGTGCTTCACTACACAGAAAAAAAATTAAAACAAGTGACGAAAATATCATTATGAAGCACATGTGCTTCATAAAGCCAAGCACATGTGTTTTTGTTCCTGAACACATTTAACTTACAAGCAAGTCATTTGTGTTTGAATCACGAAGCACATGTGCTTGACGTTATGAAACACATGTGCTTCAATACACAAGAAAAAGAATCAAAACAAGTGACAAACATATCATTATGAAGCACATGTGCTTCATAAAGCCAAGCACGTGTGTTTTTGAACCTGAACACATTTAACTTACAAGCAATTCATTTGTCTTTAAATCACGAAGCACATGTGCTTAACGTTATGAAACACATGCTGTCGTTCAACAGAAAGTGACACGAAAGCTTTATATTCCATCATTAATTCTCGAAAAGAAAATCTGCCAATTAAAAACAGAAATTGATGAAACACATAAGGCATTTGATAAAGAAAAATCTGATTTACAAACTAAAATTCACGAATTAGAAGATAAAATTATTGAAATAAAATCTACTTCTAATCAAAACGTTTCTACTTCAAATGATTCTCCAAAGCTTACGTCTCTCAAATCAACAATTTCTTCTCCCAAAACTCCAGTTCTTTTAAGACAAGATTCTAATTCATCTGTTTTAAATTTTTCGGATAGAACTTTAAAATCCACGCAATTTGAATTTTTTTTCAAAAGGATCTCAGATGATAAAAGACCCTTTAAATATGTCCTCGATTTTTGAATTGACCAAAAATGATAATTGGGTAAGAAACTAGGGCTAAACGAAGTTTGGAAATTGACCGAAAAATCACAAAAACGCAAATAAAGTGATCGAAACAAGCGTTTTTGGGCCGAGAAGTCGGGTAAACCCGAGCTGAAACGGACACCCGAGCTGAAAGTTATGATCGTTTTAGTATAGCACCTTTTGACACACGATCTTGGGTTGAGATTTGCAAGTTCGGGCCGAAGTTGAGAAGTTCGGGCCGAAGTTGATTGAGATGTTCGGGCCGAGGTTGAAGTTCGGGCCGAAGTGGATGTACAAGTTTAGGCCGAAGTAGAGAAGTTCGGGCCGAAGTTCTTTTATAGTTCGGGCCGAAGTTCTTTTATAGTTCGGGCCGAAGTTCTTCTATAGTTCGGGCCGAAGTTCTTCTATAGTTCGGGCCGAAGTTCTTCTATAGTTCGGGCCGAACTTGAAGATGAGTTCGGGCCGAACTTGTTACTGTTCTCGGGCCGAAGACTTTCTTGACAGTGACGAACCGAAACAGCCTAAAAGTTCACTAAATCGATCCTATCTTGCTCAATTCTTAACCAAATCTAGTGATTCAAATATGCTCGAAAATGATTTTCGCACGAAATGAGTCAATAAACTCGATCAAAACACAACAAATCAGATGGTAATTTCGATTTAACAGAAGAAAAAATGTGTTTTAATGGTTTTCTTTAAAATCAAAGAATTGGGATCAATTCTGGATGGATTTAATCGAAACTTGATTCTAAAATGCTTAGAATTACAAGAGGAATGTAATGAACAAAGAATATAAACGATTTAATACCTCAATTTGCGATTTCGATTCTTGAGTTCTTCACCAAAAACTTCAAGATCTTGCTTAATCTTCACTGAAATGGATCGAATCAAAGATGATTTGTGCTCTGATACCAATTGTGAATCCTTATCTAACGATTAAACACCAGATTAAGCAATAACAATGATGGATTGGAAGAACAACAATGAAGCTTTCACACACAAACGAACGATCGTGATTTTCAATATACGGCAAGCTTAAGTCAATACTAGGTTACAACTAGGTATTTATACCTAGGCCTAGTATTGACTAATTACATAAAGTACCCTAGACTATTGATTACAATAAACTGTCACATTACACCCCTAGACTATTACAATACTCTAGAATGTGACCCAACAACATGTGCTTCATTACTTGAAACACATGTGCTTGGCTGTACGTATACACTCCTTTATTTTCAAAACACATGTGTTTCAAACACATGTGCTTCCAGTCACGACCACCACCACCGGTCACCACCGCCGGCGGCCACCTCCGCCTGCCGTACGCCGTCGCCGGCCGCCGCCGGCCGCCGCCCATCGTCGCCGCCCACCGCCTTCCGCCGCCGCCCGCCTCCGCCCGCCGCCGTTTCCGGCCCCCGGAGAAGCACATGTGCTTGTAGTGGTGGTGGTGGTGGTTTGAATCTTGATCTTGACCATTGATTTTTCTTGATCCAAGGGCTAATAATTGTCCTTTGAGACTAGATAAAATTAATGGACTACCTTGAACATTTCACTAAATATATGGACTAAACGAATCATACATTGAAAGATGATTAAGTGGTTGGGGAAAAATAAGTGGTTGAAGTGACCTCGTAAAAAAAGTCATTTATTCCAATGGTAAAAAGTAATTTTAAAAATTATTCAAATGGTAATAACCTCTTAAGAACCTCCCATTGGAGTCTTTGGAGATGCTCTTAGGTTGATCTTTACTTTGGAGGGATTGATGCCTTTCACCCGGTTGGATTTTGCTGTCCAAGGAACGAACTAGAGTCACTTTATTCAATCTTATCACTCGTTGACAAGTCAAAGTCAAACGGTCAACAAACACAAACAGAAGTCTCCCAAGCAGTGTTTTCAAAACCGGGTCCAACCGGCCAGTTGGACCCGTTCATCCGGAAATGGATATGCAGCCTGCTCGTTAACGTATACAACATCTTCTTTGTTTGTTTAGGTATACATTGAAGTTATGAAATTTCCTTTGAAATTTATTGATACATTGGTCACGTGTAGATGTTTTTATTTGCCACTTGATTTTTAAACTTTTGTATACGTACATTTATAATAATTGTTTTGTATTTATTAGCCTTTTCTTTAATCCGGTTCAACCCGGCGGTCCGACCGCTTTTTAGACCTCGGCCGATCCGATTCAAAATCCTAGTTTGGAAACATGGTTGAAATAATTCAAATTTTCAAATGTTGTATCAAGTTTCACAGAATTAGATAAAGATAAATAAGGAAACATAAAAAAAAATTAAAGATACCTAACATTTGAATTGACTCTGATTGGTGCAATGTGTGAGGAAGATAAGGGTATGTTGGTATTTTTATGTTAAAGGGAAATCACGTTTGTCAAAAGCATGTATAGAGTTACTTTTACAAAACCACGTTTTGAAGCCCAAAATAAGCAGATAAGTGATTTTAGTTTTTACTTTGCCAAACACTAAAACTTGATTTTTTGCGTTTTGCAAACGTGATAATCAAATAATCAGGTAGAAAACACAATCCCAAACACCCCCTAATTGGATGGTTAGTGGGGAATGAGTCCCATACCTTTGAATAGGGTTGTGCAGTTTGAACCGGGACCGACTAAGACCGACCAAGACCGGAAGAACCGAACCGGACCAGCGCCGAACCGTAGCTTCCGGTCCGGTCCTCGGTCCGTGTTTTTTGAGAACCGAGATTACCGGTCCGGTCCGGTTTTAAACCGGAAAAACCGGAAAAAACCGAAAAAACCCGAAAAAAACCGGAAAAAATAAGAAGCCTGCGATATTTACTGTCCAACCCATCTAATAAGCCCATCCAGCAGCTTAAGCCCAACATCCTATTAAAAAAAATCCTCACGTTCAAACCACACGTACGATTACGACCGCCCGTCTCTTCAATTCGTTTATGTTCAACTTCTTCGTTCGTTCGTTGCAAGCTCCAACAATTGATCAATATTATGTCGAACTTGCAATCCGATAATAGTGATTCTCAATTTCAGTCCAAAAACAGGCCAAAAACAGGGCAGAAGACAGTCCAAAAACAGGCCAAAAATACGGCAGAAAACACTCGGTTATAACCGGTCCAAACCGGTCCAAAACCGATGGAAACCGGAAATTAACCGAAACCGACCGTCGATCACCGGTCCGGTCCTCGATCCATCGAATCTTCTTTTTTCGGTCCTCGGTCGGGTCCCAACCGGTCCGGTCCGGTTTTTTGCTTCTGCACAGGCCTACCTTTGAATAAAGTGAGATTAATGATGTTTAAAAGTAAAAAATTAAGGGTAAAAGAGTCATTTCACTTTGTTAAAGTAGATAGTTAGTGGGTGTGTGTCCCATAATTTTTTTTTTGCCAAATATTGTACTTTCTTAAAGTATATCACTTATTTTGAATCAACTAAAAAGGAAAGTGTGTTACTTATTTTGAATCGGAGGAAATATGTTATTTTTTATTCTTCAGATTTGAGTAGGGAAGAATGTGATTGGGATGTCAAGTTAGCATTGGATTTCAAAGACTTGCAAAAACGGATTATTTCATCGACTGTGAATCCGTGTAATGCTGGTCGACAATTAGTGGAACATGAGTTGCAAAAGTTGACCAAAGTGCATGCTTGAACTTTCCTTTTGTAATAGTCAACCCTAAGTGAAGTTTGATACGAGCGAATTAACTGACTCTTGAGTCATCTATATCTATACTATTTTAAAGTGGAGATTGCACATTTTTAAAGGGTGCTGATTCGTACAGAGCAATTTTTATCCATGCAGAGCGAATTCATCTCAAATGACAATCATGCCCTTCCTTTACTTTTAACACATTTTACATTTCACCCCTCCCATTAAGGGCATTATTGTCATTTGGGATGAATTTGCTCTGTATGGATAAAAGTTGCTCTGTACGAATCAGCTCCCATTTTTAAAAGAGGAAGTCTGAATTTCAACCATTCCATTTTTAGCAATGTCCAAACCCACGTTAAAATTAAAATTTTAAAATTGTTGCTGCCAAGATTTGAACCCGGATGGGCAAGTATTCCAGGCAGGAAGCTTACCACTACACTATAAGCAACTTGACGACTATGTTTCGTAAACTGAAACTACTAACTGTCCCGCATCCCGTTTGCCGTTAAAACCCAATTATATTTAAAACTAAAACTTGTTAGAATTTCAGCAACCAAATCTTCACATACGTAATCTGACATTGTGTAATAATTCTGTGTTTATAAAGGACATGAGAATTCTAGTTATAACTAACCAAAAAAACAGCTTCACTTAGAGCATAAGTAATAAATTAAACTTTTACTCAAACAAGAATCCGCTCGATTATTAAAATTAGTCACCTTAAGGACCGGATTAAGATGAAGAAAACATGACCGAAGACTTGAAGAGGAAGAAAACTGGATGATAGGCACATGTGTTGTTTAGTTTAGGTGAATATATAATTCTAGCAACCTTATAAGTTATAACGGAAAAAGTAATTTTTACTGCAGGTAAATAGAGATTTTAATGTAATTCAAAAAATATTTATGGTCTTATCGGAATGGTAACAGCCCCACATAATAAGGAATCTGTTTGGCCAAATTAAACCAAAATAAAACATTTAAACTCCGATATCTCGCCCCCAGGAAAGTTGAATTTTTAATGGAAGTTTTTAATGGCAACTAAATTTAAATTTCTATAGCACACCTTTGTTTAAGAAAAGTTAGTTAACAACTTTATTGATGATGTCATAATAATATATTTTAATATTAATTATATTCAAATTTTATGTTTCGTTTAAATTTTTTTTTTTTTGACCGATAAGTTTGTATGGTAGTGGTTCGAGTCATTCAGTGACATCCAAGTAGGTCGTATGCATCCTGAACATAAACTTCACCTCCTTTTTTAATCTCATGAGGAATGCTCTCGTCATGTTTTGAACCTAAAACGTTTCAAAGGAGTCTAGTGACTACTAGAGTAGAGTTAAGTCAAAAGGTATAGTATAGCAGCCGGAGTAAGGGTTTGTTAGGATTAAGGTTTATTATCTATAAATAGGAGATCTTGTAATGCAATTAATCAATCAATGAAAATACATTTATCTTTCTATTGTTTAACATGGTATCAGAGCCAACGATCTAGAGAGAACCTATCGGAGTATAATCATCCTCCGGTCTCCGGCTAATCGCCGTTGATCCGGAGGGATCCATTACGTTCGTTGTTGTTTTTTTTCTTTGTTTGTTTCATACCAGCCAGCTTCTTTTGTTTTTGTTTGTTTCCTAGAAGCTATGATTCCACCGCCATACTTATTTTCTACTCTATTAGGGTCTTATTTTTAATTGCATTTTTTTAATAGATCTCCTGCAGCCATAATTCTAAAATCCTATGATTCTCTATGTTCAACTTTTCATCTTCATATTTAAAAAAATCCTAATCTATCATCATCGTTCAAACTTCACAACCCAAGAGCCACAACTCTTCTTCTTTTATCGTTTATTTGCAAGAACCACAACTCTACGTCTTTTTACGTTTATTTGCAAGAGCTACGGCTCTACTTCTTTTTATTTTGTTTATTTGCAAGAGCCACGGCTCTACTTTTTATTTCGTTTATTTACAAGAGCCACGACTCTACTTTTTATTTCGTTTATTTGCAAGAGTCACGACTCTATTTCTTTTAATTTTTGTTTATCTTTAAGAGCCACGGCTCTATTTCTTTTGATTTTCTTTATTCACTTTTGAAGCCATGTGCTTTAATATCCAAGATGTCCACACCACTGATCACAAAATCATTGGTTGATGATGCAGTCAAAGTCGTTGAGTTGCTGCCAAGTGTTCCACAAAAACTGCTCTAGTTTGAACGTTCGTGTTTCTGCCGCTCAAACAGTGGGGGAATATTAGATGATGTATTAGGGTTAGGCTCATTAGTATGGCCCAACCCAGTTGTATAAATGGGTTAGGGCTCATTAGGGTTTGTTAGGATTAAGGTTTATTATCTATAAATAGGAGATCTTGTAATACAATTAATCAATCAATGAAAATACATTTATCTTTCTATTGTTTAACAATTTTAATATCCAAATAAGCACAAAATGATTAAATATTAGCAAATAGAATCACTTGATTTTGAAATAAATATCCCAATTGATCACATGCCGAATGATATAAACAAATATAAATTAAAAATAATGAAATATAAACCTCAAATGTTTTGTTGAGTGGCTCATCAACAACCTCAATTTGACATCCAAATCTTTGCATTAATCCGTATGAAACTCGTGCAATTATCATTATAAATTACAAAAACACTTTTCACAAAGAAATATTGCTACTGTAGCAATCAATAAATAAGGAGTAAGACCAACATCAATATCGAAAATAAGATGAAAAAGAAAACTTTTTTCACAAGTTGACGTGGAACAAAGTGTGTGCCGATACATATTTGTCGTGGTGGTGTTATACGTCGTAAGCAGTCCCTCTATCTAACAATTCAAGGCTTTCAACAAACATGTCCATCTCAACTTTGAAAGACGAATCATTAAATTCCACAAGTTTTGACTGCTCCCGTGTCTTTGGATTTACGCAGAACCCGCGATTATAAGATTGGATGAGTATATCACCAGTGGCGGGAAGTTGCAACACTTTCCTTGATACAGCTTCTTTCCTTTTGAATTTATAAACCACCGACCAATCAGAGGGAGTATTGTTGTTACACTCTCTTCTCATCAGGCTAATGGACCTGTTACCACCTTTACTGAAAAAAACAGCTAGAGAACCGTTGATGATCGTGAGTCGTTTGGCTAATCGACTAGGTTCAGGCAATGCAATTGTGCCAAAAATATGACTACTCAAATCGAATGTCAATATATAATGATGGTGCACGTCTTCATTCATAACCATCCAATGAAGCATTCCATTGACAAAACATCCTACTGACGATGCCTCATAAGAAAGTGGACTACTCGGGGAATCAGCTTCAAACCATGTACCCGTACTCATATTGTAAACAAATAATTTTATTACACCTTTCAACTTGCGGTAGAATATCTGCACAATCTTGTAATCATCGGTGGTTAGGTCAAAACCAAACCCATTCATAGGAAAGTGGTGTTCCCCCCAATAAGGATCTTCGGGTATAGTAAGTTTGCGCCTAATTGAAGGATTCCATAGAGTGAATCCAAATGTATCATCAAGCAGACACAGAATTCCATTACATGAACCCACGATACGGAAATATCCTTTAAGAAACTCGGCTGCTGCTATGCCATTGTATCCATGTTTGGGGCTCAAAGGTAATTCATCTTGCGAATGTAAAAAAGTCTTCGAGGACATATTCGTTTTTGTGAGTTTGGTGTCGGAACAAGACCTTTTTTGGGGACTGTAAAGTGTGATTTCGGATGAAATCGCAACTACCAATATGACTACATAGTGATTTGGAGAGTGATCTAAATCGGAGGAGGGATTTGGGTGGTGTGAATCCGTGTATACCGATTCAGCAAACAATTAAGCAATAACAAAGGTGAATTAGAAGATCAAGCTTGAGAGAAGCTTTGCAAAAACGTACGTATGATTCAAATGTAGGCAAGCTACAGTCAATACTAGGTTACAACTAGGTATTTATACCTAGGCCTAGTATTGACTAATTACATAAACTACCCTAGACTATTGATTACAATAAATGTCACATTACACCCCTAGACTATTACAATACTCTAGAATGTGACCCAACAATCTCCCCCTTTGTAACAATAGTCTGGGAAGCATATCTTCGAAGTCTTCATCTTTAGCAAAAGCCTAGTCTTGTAGATATTTCGTTGCATAATAATCAGGTTCAGACTTGAGCTTTGTTAATCTGTGAAAACGAATATTTCTTGTAGCTTTTTAACTGCAAAAAGTATTTTGAAGACTTTACTTTGAAGATACATATTGATCGACCAAAATTGAGACCCATAATGATAGAGAGATTAACAGCGGAAGTCTTTTCTTGAAGTTTGTGGCTTTATGTCGATCAATGATCTTTAATAATTGTTGTTCGGAAAATTTGTTGATAAGGTTTATGCTCCCCCTCAAACAGACAATTATTTATTCATGGAGTCTTCGGTACCTTGTATACTCCCCCTTCACTGGTGCATATGTGTCTTTTTGATGTGGAGTAAGTTAGGCTAATACATTCTCCCCCTCATGATGAACAAGATTTATCTGAAGCATCATGTGACAGGAAGAATCTCCGAAGCTTGGTGATGAAAATGTGTTGAATAATGATACATTCATTTTTTTTGAATGAATCAATATATAACACATTTTACAGCATAGTCAAATAGGATAAACCGGGATCTCATAGATATCCCGTTAACACGACAGGTAAAAAAAACTGTGTGACCTACGTTCAGTGTTGGCTTTGATGTTAGCACTGGTAGGATTTCCATTCAATCATCGTGGAATACCAACAAGTTTGGTATCACTATGAATGTTCCGGCAATATCACTAGGATATGCTTGGTGGAATGCCTGTGTCCTAAAGAAATTTAATTCGGTTCTAGACTCTATATGTGGACAAACGAAGGCGAGGACTGGAGGTAGGTCCTCTTTTTCAATATCAACGAGCTCCAAATGAGATGTCGATAGTAGATGTGGTAATCTCCGTGATTTTGAAACAAGTACTTTTTGTACTTGAGTGGTCAGTGGGGGTTGTGCATTGCATCACTGGGTCCATGATGTCTGAATCAGAAAGCATCTCATGCAGTCTAATATAGATGTAGTTACCCGGTCTTTTGTTCGGTTTAGGGAGGGTTTTCCGTTTTCTTTAACCCTTTCTCACACACTCCTCACTCAACTCACTTTTTCATTTTCAACCACACCCTCGATTTTGTGTTACCATGTGATAAGCTGATTTGCACCCCATACTTCATACCCCCTCTCAATTTTTTACCTCAGCGCACCCCAATCAAGATCCCGTGATACTTGATTCTGCTCACCTAGACCTATGGACCCTTACATGTTGTCCTATATTCTAGGTGGCTCCTGGGGAAGATCATGCCGGTTATAGCAGATCATAGGAGTAATTTGAGAGTGAACTAAAACGCTCATGTGCAATGGATCAGCATATATGATGTTACGTTTTATGAATAACATGGATTTTTATCGGAAAATGTATGTGTTTTTGGCATAAGTTGTTGCCTTTAAGATATCAAATTTAGGCGCAACAACTTGAACAACGAAGGTAATACCGGGCTCACATAGAGTGACCGTTAGCACACCATTTGATTCAACAGTCGTTTGCACAACAGCCGATTCAATTGTGTGACCTGCATTTAGAGTTGGCGTAATTTTAGCTCTAGCAGGATTTCCACTCAATCTTCGTGAAACACCAGATTGTGATGCCACTATGAGTGTTCCGATGAATTCACATAGATTCATTTTAATAGTGTATGTGTCCTATATTGGAAATATTTGACGGTGAGATCTAGACACACTGTGCATTAAAATGAGACTTAACCCGGGGAGGAGGTTATTATGTTTCAATACCGACAAACTCCGAATGAGTAGTCAGTAGCTTTTGTGCTACGTCCCCTAATGAATTGAAACAAATTCCCGTTGAGAGAAATTTGAGTGGTTGGTGGTGGCGTGCATGTGCTTTACTGGGCCAGTAGAGTCTGGTGAAACATTTAACGCATAAATGAGCACCCTTTTGTATGGTTGCCCGGTTT
This sequence comes from Calendula officinalis, assembly GCA_963853835.1. NCBI lineage: Eukaryota > Viridiplantae > Streptophyta > Magnoliopsida > Asterales > Asteraceae > Calendula > Calendula officinalis. The sequence continues at coordinate 75,510,844 of OY970828.1, forward strand.
ATTTACGGTGTGGATGCACTCAAAGGTGTGTTTTCTTAAAGTTATCATGTTTTTCACATCACCTTGCACTCACCTATTGCTATACCCTAGACTTATACCCTCACATTTACCAAATGGCTGAAAAAGAATTCCCTTGGAAGGTAAGGCCGGTTCTGGCAAACCATGGGAAGGTATTGTCGTTTGATAAAAAAAATTGATCGAATAAAAAAAAATCAAACGGGTATAAAAGTATTGATATAAGAAAGTTTCTCCCCCTGGAAATACTAATTCTCCCCCTAGAATTAATATTACTCCCCCTCGACAAAATAAAGATATATAAAAGTTTGTAGATCAGAAATGTACCTTTTAACAACAGCAGAGGGGTGGAGAAGAGTTTTTACAGTTCTGTGTTTTTTGATTAAGAGCGGGTTTCAAGTTGATGTACTTGAAAGCCATAAAACGGTTAGGAGCGGGTTATACACTGATGTGTGCATAAGCCATTGCTAAAAATGTAAACAGTAAAAAGCATTTTGCAGAAACAACATTGAAAATTCGTTAAAAAAGAAATAGAAACGATTTATGCTTTGAGATTTAACATACCAAGCTTAGACACAAGAAAATTAAATCGTTTTTCGTCTAAAGCCTTGGTGAATAAATCAACTAACTGAAAATCAGTGGATACGAAGTACAGTTCTACAGTTCCTTGTTCAACGTGATCTTTGATAAAATGATATCGAAGATCAATATGTTTAGTTTTGGAATGTTGAACAGGATTGCATGAAATTGCAATTGCACTTCGGGAGTCACAATATAAAGGAATACAGCTGTATGAAAAGCCGTAATCTTTTAATTGTGACTGCATCCAAATTACCTGGGACAGGCAGCTTGCAGCAGCAACATACTCCGCTTCGGCAGTTGAAAGAGATACACAATTTTGTTTCCTTGAGGACCAACTCACCAATTTATCACCGAGAAATTGAGCACCTCCAGAAGTACTTTTACGATCCAACATACAGCCAGCATGATCAGCATCAGAGAATGCAGACAGGTCAAACGAAGTTTCTTTGGGATACCAAAGACCAAGATCTCGAGTACCCTTTAAGTAACGAAATATGCGTTTGACTGCTTGAAGGTGAGACTCTTTGGGAGCAGCCTGATACCGAGCACAAACGCACGTAGAGAACATTATATCAGGGCGACTGGCGGTTAGATATAATAATGACCCTATCATGCCTCGATAGTTTGTGATATCAACGAGCTTTCCGTCAGGATCAGCATGCAATTTTGAACCGGGTGACATTGGTGTAGAAATGGGTTTACAGTCATCCATCAGATACTTCTTCAACAAGTCAGTGATATACTTGGATTGATTGATGAAGATCCCGGTAGGTAACTGACGAACCTGTAGACCGAGAAAGAAATTCATCTCCCCCATCATACTCATTTCAAATCTTTTGATCATAAGATCTGAAAACCGTTTACAGTATTTGGGATTTGTGGAGCCGAAAATAATATCATTTACATAAATCTGAATGAGGACGATATCTTCCCCTTTTCGTTTGATGAATAGAGTTTTGTCAACTTTGCCTTTTGAAAAACTAGAGTCGACTAAGAATTTGGATAAAACATCATACCACGCACGAGGAGCTTGCTTCAAACCATATAAGGCTTTATCAAGGATGTAGACATGGTTAGGCAAGTTTGGATCGACAAATCCTTCTGGTTGATGAACGAAAACTTCTTCACTGAGAATACCATTAAGAAATGCAGTTTTTACATCCATTTGATAGATTGTAAAATTCTTGTGTGCTGCATATGCCAGAAAGATTCGGCTGGCTTCTATTCTTGCAACCGGGGAAAACGTTTCTTCATAATCGATGCCCTCTTGTTGAGAATACCCTTTAGCAACCAGGCGTGCTTTATTTCGAATGACAATCCCATTTTCATCCTTTTTGTTCTTAAAGATCCATTTGGTACCAACAACAGACTTGCCAGGTGGTTTTGGAACTAGACGCCAAACTTTCAGTCGTTCAAATTGATTGATTTCATCTTGCATTGCAAGAATCCAGTCTGGGTCTGAGAAAGCTTCGCTGACTTTCTTAGGTTCATTGGAGCTTAAGAAAGATGAGTATTGACATTCATCAGCAGTTGCTCTACGAGTTTGAACCGAGGATTTAGGATTTCCAATTACTTGATGTAAAGGATGCTCTTTTGTCCATTTCAGAGTATGAGGAAGTGGAAGTTGACCTGGAATTATGTTGGAGGTATCAGTGAATGCAGGATGCGGGACCATAGCAGTTTGAGTGTTGGATGTAGAAGGTGGAGGATCAACTTTTTGAACATTGAATTTTGAGAAATCAATCACCAACTGTGGAGCTTGAGTTGGTGCAATGATTAAATCAGAAACACCGACAACTGGAGTGGGCGATGAAGAAACATCTGGCGATGATTGAGTTTCCATTGATGATGAAGTACTGTCTGAATTTGTTACTGACTCAGTGTTCTCAGGAGCAGCAGACGTTGGAGATGGAGAATCAGAGGAACTCGGACTGTGTGTCTCAGGGACACTGATAGACTGAACATCTGCAGCTGCAGGGAATGGAACGCCAGCCTCCTGAAGTAAAGTATGTCTGATGTTATGATATTCATCATAAAAATGTTCAAACAGTACATCGAAATCATTTTCAGAGGTGGAAGGTACGGAAGGAGGTGCAGGAGGTTTAATATTTGAAGTAAGTGACTCAAGAGGAAATGTCTCATCAAAATTCACATTTACACTTTCTCTTATTGTCCGATTTGATCGATTATAAACCCTGAATGATGCAGATTCACGTGAATAACCAACAAACACCCCTTCGTCAGCTTTAGCTTCAAATTTGTTCAATTTGTCTTTGTCATTCAAGATGAAGCAACGACTCCCAAAAACATGGAAAAATTTAACATTTGGAATTCGGTTATTTATCAATTCATACGGTGTTTTGTTGTAGGTTTTGTTGATGATAGAACGATTTTGGGTCAAACATGCCGTGTTGATGGCTTCAGCCCACAGAGATAAAGGTAGTTTTGAAAATGAAAGCATGGTGCGGGCTGCTTCAACTAAGGTACGATTTCTTCGTTCTACTACTCCATTCTGTTGTGGAGTTCTAGCAGTGGAAAATTGATGGGTTATACCAACAGATTCAAGAAATGAATCTAGGGTTCGATTCTTAAACTCAGTTCCATTATCAGTCCGAATGGTGTTGACTTTTAATTCCAGATTTGTCTGAGTTTTCTTGATAAAGGCGATAATAGTATCTGCAGCTTCATCTTTGGTACGTAAGAAGTGAACCCAGGTATACCGTGAGTAGTCATCAACAATCACTAACACATACCGTTTACCAGCAATTGATTGTACACTCATTGGTCCACACAGATCCATGTGAAGCAATTCAAGAGGTTTGGATGTACTTGGAACAGGTTTTGATTTGTGTGACGTTTTCTTCATCTTTCCCATTTCGCAAGACGAACACAGATGATCTTTTGAAAATTTAACGTCTGGGAGACCAGATACATGGCCACCTTTTACCAATTTGTTGATGGTTTTGAAGTTAAGGTGAGAGAGGCGACGGTGCCATAACCATGATTCATCTGATGACGCTGTTGACAGTAAGCATACTTCTTCCATTGGGGTCACATCATTTAGATTGATAGTAAACAGATTTGTATCCCGTGATCCGGTAAGAAGTTCTTTTCCATTATAAGTACGAACAGCACACTTCTTTGTTCGAAAATTAACTTCTAACTCTTTGTCACAAAATTGACCGATGCTGAACAAGTTGTGAGCAAGATCTTCAACATAAGTGACGTTTCGAATTATTAAATTTTCACGAATGATATCGCCAATTCCCATGATAGCAGCCAAATGATCATTTCCAAAACGAACAGTACCCAAATATTTATCTCTGAAATTTGTTAAGAGGTTCTTGTTTCCCGTCATATGCCGTGAGCATCCAGAATCAAGATACCATATATTCTACATAAAACAATTAAAACAATTTAGGTACCCAATCAGTTATGGGTCCTGTACGATTAGTGATGGATGTTTTATGCAGATTTTACAGGAGGATTAATTTAGAGATTTTGGGGAACTGCAAGGAGGCAGTTCTGAGTGGATTGATTTGATAGACCATTTAAGCTTTTTCTCTGGAGAATGTAAAATCCAGTTGGACTGTTCATTCTTGATCCAAGTGTAATGAACAAACGTGGATTTTGTATTATGCCTTTTAGATTTTGGTGTTGACGAATTAGAAGTAGTGCTTGATTGTGATGATTTAGGTGTTGTGGTTCCTCGAGTGGGTTGACGTTGAGTGGGACGAACAGGAGTTGGTTTGATGGCTTGTGTAGAAGAATGTTTTCGGTTATGTTGCAAAGGACGAGAAACGGGTGTTTTGCATGAGTACGGAAAACAAGTTTTGCAGGACTTAATTATTTTACCAGACTGATGTAAAACATAGTTTCTAGGACCACATGGAGCATCCAACCTAACGAAATATCGTTCATCATACTGAGAAATTTGTTTATTTGTTTGCTTGTCACAATAAATCTTTTTACCGGTTTTATCATATTTAACAACCAAATTATCACAATTAACAGTATAATTCACAGGACGATAAACAGCAGAATCATAAACAGTACCAAAAGCCAATTTAGGAGCAATAAAATCCATGGAGTTATTACATTTATTAGAAACAGAAAAAGAAGAAACTAAAAAGGACGATGAACTAGACTTCTTAAGTTCCTTTGACTTAAGCATACTAGAGCCGGACGACTTAGACTTCTTCATCTCAGTTGCTCCTCTGTCTCCGATTGGCATGGGCTTCTCAAGCTTTGAATTTAAGGTTTTATCTGAAACATTTAAAACAGTTGAGTCAGAGCTTCTTTTTAAAATAGCTGAGATTTTGATTGTCGAAGTCTTTTCAAGAGTTTTAGTTTGAGCAGAAGTATTAATTTGAAAATCATTTTGAACGGAAGAAGAATTGGTTTTAACAAGTTTATCTTCTAAGTCATGAATTTTAGTTTGTAAAACTAATTTTTCTTTATCAAATGCCTTATGTGTTTCATCAATTTCTGTTTCTAATTGGCAGATTTTCTTTTCGAGAATTAATGATGGAATATAAAGCTTTCGTGTCACTTTTTGTTGAACGACAGCATCCCCTTTAATTTCAAATTCTTCTGGGGTTATTATAGGAAAATATTCATCATTTTCAAATTTAGCCTTTTTAGTTTCGTAAGTTTTGTTCAATTCTGCATAGTTGAAACTGATTTGGGCATTCTCCTGCTTTGCTCTGTTGAATGCTTCGATTTCTTTTTCTTCATCTGTTATCTGCAAGAAGCTCTGCCAGATATCTTGCTGCATGTAGCGAGCGTCATAAAGTGTTGGAAGAACCCTGCACGCCTTGCTCAGATATTCTGGATTGTCTGCCCCCAGACCTTGTTTGGAGTTGAAGTATTTGAACTCTTTAGGTTTGTTCAAATGGATGGTTTGATCAGTATGTCCTCGTTTGGCGATTAACTCTTCAAGGTGTTTAATGTGAGATACTAACTGATCTTTGTCGTGGGTGAGACGATGTATGATAACCTGTTGACTATTTCTATCTTGTGATGATTGATTAGTTTTCGTCTTTAGCTTCGATTTGGTTACTCGTGGGTTGGAAACGGACACCCGAGCTGAAAGTTATGATCGTTTTAGTATAACACCTTTTGACACACAATAGTTCGGGCCGAAGTTGAGAAGTTCGGGCCGAAGATGAGAAGTTCGGGCCGAAGTCTGTAGTTCGGGCCGAAGTTCGATGTGAAGTTCGGGCCGAAGTTGGACTATAGTTCGGGCCGAAGTTGGATTGAAGTTCGGGCCGAAGATTGACAATAGTTCGGGCCGAACTTTGGTTTGAAGTTCGGGCCGAACTTTGGTTTGAAGTTCGGGCCGAACTTGGTTTTGATGTTCGGGCCGAACTTGGAGATGAGTTCGAGTCGAACTTGTTTCTGTTCTCGGGCCGAAGTCTTTCTTGACAGTAACGAACGAACACAGCTGTTTTTGTACTAAATCGAACCTAGAATGCTCAATACTTAACCAAATCAAGTGATTCAAATCCCAAAATGCTCGAAATTGATTTTCGCACAAAATGGGTCAATAAACTCGATCAAAACACAACAAAGCAGATGGTAATTTCGATTTAACAGAGGAAAAAATGTGTTTTAATGGTTTTCTTTAAAATCAACGAATTGAGATCAATTCTTGATGGATTTGATCGAAACTTAATTCTAAAATGCTTAGAATTACAAGAGGAATGTAATGAACACAGAATATAAACGATTCAATACCTCAAATTCCGATTTTGATTCTTGAGTTCTTCACCAAAAACCTTCAAAATCTTGCTTAATCTTCACTGAAATGGATCGAATCAAAGGAGATTTGTGCTCTGATACCAATTGTGAATCCGTGTATACCGATTCAGCAAACAATTAAGCAATAACAAAGGTGAATTAGAAGATCAAGATTGAGAGAAGCTTTGCAAAAACGTACGTATGATTCAAATGTAGGCAAGCTACAGTCAATACTAGGTTACAACTAGGTATTTATACCTAGGCCTAGTATTGACTGATTACATAAACTACCCTAGACTATTGATTACAATAAATGTCACATTACACCCCTAGACTATTACAATACTCTAGAATGTGAACCAACAGGTGGTAGTCTTGTTAGGATTTCGTAAATCAAATCTTCGCATAGGTAATCTGGCATTGTGTCATAATTCTGTGTTTATACAGGAGATGAAATTTGTAGTTATATGATGCAGCTATGATTCTAGATTGTAAAGGAAAAATTGGAAAATTGAGTACCTAGTTGATGAGGCAAGAGTCGAACGAGAGAGAGAGAGAGAGGCGACGAATTTGAAGGTTTTGGAGTTTAGGAGATTTGGTTTTGGGCTTTTGGGTTTTGAATTGAAGATTCAAGAGCCGGCCCATCGTCACACATCAATAACATTTAACGATAACCGTTAATCAGTGGGTTAGCAGTTCCTTTGTTGCAACATCTTCGTCAAACTCGTGGTTTGATTTTACAAACCAATATCATTGTAATAACTTTAATATTATTAAATTATTTTTTAAATGTTGGTTTATAACTAAATTTAATGAGAGTTATGTTTGTTTCTAGTCGCAAGAAACTTGGAAGTTGAATTAGAAGTTCTAGAAGATCTTCAATCTACATTTGATGCCATGATGTAAAACTTGGTGGAAGAAGGACCGTTAATCAGGTATGTAACTTAATATTTTCATGATAATTATTAATTAGGCTATATATGTTATAATTATTTTTTATTTTTTATTTTTTTGGATTCGAGTAGGGAAGAATGTGATTGGGATGTTAAGATAGCACTGGATTTCAAAAACTTGCAAGAACGGATTGTTTCATCGATTGTGAGTTCATGTAATGCCGGTCAACAATTAGTGGAACATGAGTTGCAAAAGTTGACCAAATTGCACGTTGACTATTATAATATCGTGTAATATTGTGTTAATTGTTGGTTTATAAAATTGCTTATATGTAATGTTTGCATGTAAGTTCTGAAACACACTTTGTTTCTTACAAATATATGACAATATAGCCTATCAAGATTACCATCATCCAAATATCAAACAGAGTTAGAAGTGACAAAAAATATAATAATACAATTAAAGATATTTTTAAGTAATGGTATTTAGGTCTATTATTTGGTCATACTCATAGTTCATTATTCCTACTTATTAGATGAGGACATGTGTTGAAATGAATGGATAATATCAAGAGAGAGAATTAGTGGAGTACGCATGTCATCCTATTAAGTGGGTGATACTATGGGTAGGACCAAATATCATTTCTCATTAACTAATATATCAAACACGAGACAAATAGAAAGTCAAAGTATTTTTACTCGCACATTCAACAAATTTAAATACGTAATCTTTTCCACACAAGAAAAATTGCTATTGTAGCAACCAATATATAAGGAAATTTTTCCACAAATTGCCGTGTGCCAATACATATCTATCCTGGTGGTGTTATGTTCCCGCGTCTAACAATTCAAGGCTTTCAACAAACATTTTCATCTCAACTTTGAAAGAGTAATCATTAAATTCCACAAGTTTTGAGTGCTCCCGTGTCTTTGGATCCACTCGGACCCCTTGATCATGCAAAGATTGGATGAGTAAATCACCAGTGGCGGGAAGTTGCAACACTTTTGCTGATCTACGTACATTGCTATTGAATTTACAAACCACCGACCAATCAGAGGGAGTATTATTGCACTCTCTTCTCATCACCAAAATAGACCTATCACCAAAAAATACACCTAGAGAACCGTTGATGATCATTAGTCGTGTGGCTTCCAGACTAGGTTCAGGCAATGCAATTGTGCCAAAAATATGACTACTCAGATCGAATGTCAATATATAACGATGGCCTATATTTTCATGCGCATTTGTAGTATGTTTAACGATCCAATGCAATGCTCCATTGACAAAACACCCAATTGCTGACTCTGGAAAAGAAATCTGAATAGCAGGGGAAGCAACTTCAAACCATGTACCCGCCCTCAAACTGTAAACATATGATTTTTGTACACGGTTATATGTGAGGTAGTGTATCCGCACAATCTTGTAATCATCGGTGGTCGGGTCAAAACCAAACCCATTCATAGGAAAGTGGTGTCCCCCAAAATAAGGATATTCAGGTATAGTAAGTTTGCGCCTAATTGAAGGATTCCAAAGAGTAAATCCATATGTTTCACTAGGCAGGCACAGAATTCCATTACATGAACCCACAATACAGAAATATCTTTCAAGAAACTCGGTTGCTGCTATGCCATTGTATCCGTGTTTAGGGCTCAATGGTAATTGATCTTGCGAATGTAATGTAATGAAGTGTTTGTTTTTGTGAGTTTTGTGTCTTAATAAGACCTTTTGTGAAGGGGAATGTTGTAAAGTGTGCTTTCGGATGAAATCGCGACTACCAATATGACTACTTAATGATTTGGAGAGTGATCTGAATCTGAGGAGTGTTTTGGGTGGTAGTCTTGTTAGGATTTCGTTAATCAAATCTTCGCATAGGTAATAATCTGACATTGTCTAATAATTCTGTGTTTATAAAGGAGATGAAGATTGCGGTGATATGATCGATCATATATGCAGTTAGAACTAACAAAAAAGTAGAGAATTTAAAATAAATATCTTCAGATAGTAATAAATTAAATTCTGCTCAAACAAGAATTTGTTGGATTATTAAAACCACTCACCTTAGAAACTGGATTAAGATGAAGAAAACATGGGACATCAACGGAAGAAATGAAGAAAACTGGATGATAGGCGCATGGGTTGTTATTTGTTAAGGTTAGGTCAATACATAGTTTTCACTTCTGTGGGCCTGTCAGATTTTTTTTATTATAACCAATTAAGTACTTTCGGTTAACTTTATGGCAATTGGCCCATAAATCAAATTACAATTTGGGTGCACAACATTTAAATCTAGAGTAAAATATTCTCTTGTCTTCAATGGCTAATGCAAAACATTTAAATGTATATGTTAATTATAAATGCAATCACCTAACCATGTAAAATTAGGATTGAGATTCTAGCCGCCGCATTGTGCGGGTACCCCGCTAGTTATTTTATATAACACACTTATCAACATGGGAAAATCCTTGTGTATTTAATTACTTTTGATATTATTATATGTGTGTTAATATTTGTGCATTTAATTGTGTATGATGGTTCATACCATTTACTTTGGTTGAACTAAAATGTCATTATAAAGTATAAAATCTATATTTTTAGTTCCAAATTTTGCTAGATTATAGTTTCCCCCGTACTAACCACATATAAGCATTTACTTGTATCGCTACTGATGTGCACTATTAATACATAATGTGCAAATTTTGCTAGACTTTGACGCCAAATAAATACTTTTATGAATGAGAAGGAAGTTGATTTATAAAAATAGGTTGCAACAAGTGTCGGGCTATATACACGATTGCGAGGGTTGACACATTTGATGTACCACATTGTACAACACTTAAAACAAACAATACAAGTACTTTAAAACAATGATTTAGTATGCAGAGTAACTTTTATTGTGTACAAATCACCTCTCATTGTATTATGTGTGTGTCCTCTAACTCTTTTGTATTAATTGGATCAGTAGTTACTTTGGGGGATCTCATTGAAATGATTTACATGCATGATGTTGGACCATATGAGCAATGCTCGGATTGTTGCTTGCTCACATTCGATGGTAAAAGTCATCGGCGATGGCCTTGATGCTAAGTCGAAATACAACATTAGCGGGTGTTGGTGATTTTAGTGTCATCGGCCATTTAATGTAATTGTGATTTACTAGAGACCAAGGGAATATGAGTTAAGTTCAAATACGGGTTCGGAGCTACGGACTACACACCCGATTGACTAACTCAATTCATTAAATTAAAGGGTTGCATTTATTAGTTAATATATTTTGTTTAGACAAAAACCAAATATATGGTTATTATAATTTACGGATAACTAATTGTATGTGCATGTATGTATATGTAACTTCTATAGTTTGGACATATATGGAAAAGATAAAAAAGTTAACCGTGAGGAAGTTTGCCAAAACGAAAACAAAAAGAAAAAGAAGTTAACGAGAGGATAGCCTTTTTCTTTTTGCAGAAATTGTTCACTCTTTTCTTCAATGGTTTTCATCTTTAATTGGTTAATTAGGATTGAGATTCTAACCATAAAATGTAGTTACATGGTACCCGTCGTCGCGCAAACACGGGTACCCACTAGTTGTTTTATAACACACTTACCAACATGGGAAAATCCTTGTGTATTTAATTACTTTTGATATTATCTTATTGTATCGACTATTTAAGTGTTAATACTTGTACATTTAGTTGTGTATGATTGTTCATACCATTTACTTTGGTTGACCTAAAATGTCATTATAAAATTTATATTTTTAGTTCCAACATTTAATGTGCAACACTAAAACCAAATCAAACAAGCTATGCAACACCAAGTCAGTTACATCAAGAAATACACAAGTTTTTTAACACCAACACTAAAACCAAATCAAACAAGCTATGCAACACCAAGTCAATTACATTACACAAGTTTTTTTAACACCAACACTAAAACCAAATCAAACAAGCTTTTTCAAGACTGAAACTATATATTTAACCGTAGGTCTGTTCTCGGGGACTGTATCGATACATTGACCGGCTAATTCAATCACCTTTTCAACCTCCTTGCGCGGGGCCTTTTCCGGGAGGGACGGGACGACCATACCGATGTAGACCTCGCTCAGTAACCTTTTGTCCATTGGTGGTTTTGGTACTTGGGCCTGAGTGAGGTAGTAATACGTTTTGCAGCTAGTGGCAGTCAAAAGGAGGGACACGGACAGTTATCGAACACAATTTGATTTCGAAAATGAAATGTTAAATGGTTTACGTCACGAAAATATCATACGTTTACTAGCATCGTGCAACGAGGGGGTCAAAAAGATACTTGTATATGAGTGGATGCCTTCTAAATCTCTACATCAACAACTACACGGGGGTAAGCAAACACAACCAACTTAAACTATAAAAAACAATTTATAAAAAAGGATTTCTAATTAATTTCAAATATGGAAATCGTGTATGGTATCGTAAAAGGCTTGGTGTATTTGCAAACGTTTAGTCCGCCGGTTATTGTGCGATCACTGAAAAGCACCAATATACTCGTCGGTGATAGATTTGAACCGAAAATATCTTCATTCGGGTATGCGATTTTAGGCCCACGTTTGGATCAACAAAGTGAGATGCAGCCCAGATTTGTGGGCACCCGGGGTATTTGCCCACGGAATACGGGCTGACGGGTTGCCTCCAATAGCACTACCCCGAAACAGTAAATGTCGGCTTTCACCGTGAGGCAACCAGTCAGCTCGTATTCCGGGGGCAAATACCCCGGGGTGCCCACAAATCTGGGTTGCATCTCACTTTGTTGATCCAAACGTGGGCCTAAAATCGCATACCCGAATGAAGATAGATATTTTCGGTTCAAATCTATCACCGAGGAGTATATTGGTGCTTTTCAGTGATCGCAAAATAATCGGCGGACTAAACGTTTGCAAATACACCAAGCCTTTTACGATACCATATGCAATTTCCATTCGGGTTGTCCAATCTAGTGACATTTCTCCTGCCATATTTGAAATTAATTAGAAATCCTTTTTATAAATTGTTTTTTATAGTTTAAGTTGGTTGTGTTTGCTTACCCCCGTGTAGTTGTTGGTGTAGAGATTTAAAAGGCATCCACTCATATACAAGTATCTTTTCGACCCCCTCGTTGCACGATGCTAGTAAACGTATGATATTTTTCGTGATGTAAACCATTTAACATTTCAATTTCATTTTCGAAATCAAATTGTGTTCGATAACTGTCCGTGTCCCTCCTTTTGACTGCCACTAGCTGCAAAACGTATTACTAGTGAAAACCAAACCGAAACCAATGTTGTCTGTTTGTTCGGGTTAATTTAAAAGTAAATGGGTTGCAATACTCAATTACCTGATTTTCCCACCGGCCCACATAGACTTTGCCAAAGCCACCTTGACCCACAATCATATTCACATCAAAATTAGAAGTCCAACTTTCTATTTCACTAAATCTAAGTTTTTTTGCCTTCACTACAGGAGCTGCAAAAAATTAACTGGTATCAAGATAACTCAACAGTCAACACAAAATGTTACTTATCTAACATGCATTAACACCAACTCCTTCAGGAGGTGAATTATCCATAATTGGAACAAGTAATCCAATCCAATTCAACAATCTTAATAAACCTTCTAATGTGCGAAACTGCAACTTAAATTAACCCACATAACTATCTGGTTTGCAATTCAATTCAAGCAGCCCTCACGATTAACTAGTTTCTAATCATTCTATATTAATAATAAATGGTAGAATTGTGTTTCGGCACCCACCACCTCCGCCCACAAGCCGACGGCGGCGGGCGGTTAGTTTCCGATGCAGAGTTGGTCGATAGTTGGTTGGTGGTGAGCGGCCGACCATTGTGGTGTGAGCTGGTGGCGTTGAGGTGAGACAGAGAGAGAGAGAGAGAGATAGGGGCTGTGAAAAAGGGAGAGAAGAAGAAATGATTTTTAGGGTTTGATGTAATGGGCTTTAGTTATAAGATACAAGTTTTTAATTATTAGTCAAAATAGATGGGCTGATACATGGGCTCTTACAATACTCATGCCCATTTGAAAAAGTAACTACATAGTACTCCCTCCTTCCCTAAATAAAGTTTTCATTTCTCCTTCAAATTTTGTCCCTATATAAAGTTTCATTTCTCAAACTTAAGGGCCCATTTAATATAATAATATTATTGTCAACTCTTTCACCACTAACTATCTCCTAACACTTTCTCTCTCCAATCAAAACTTATATTTTAATTAAAAGTAATATCAAATACCCTACCACTAATTATCTCCTAAAAAGTTGTGCCCAAAAGAAATGAGAACTTTATTTAGGGACGGAGGGAGTATTAAACAATTTAGGATACTTGAAGGAATATTTACTAACACCAAAAAAATTAACCTGACATGGTTTAGAAAAATAACAATAATTGATATGTTTGTGATTCTAAAATATACAAAATGAGATCGATCAAACCACATGCATATATGCTCAGTATATCGTGTTATCCAATATCATACTTTGATGCAATATAGTATTACCTTACCATTTAAGTCATTTGTAAAGCTAGTGTTGATGAACAAATTATTTGTGGTTTTAATTTACTTTTTTTCTAAGTTAAGTTATCGGAATCCAATTTACCACTAAAGTAAGACACATCTGAAGCTTCCGCCACAACCAAAGTAAGAAACATTTAAAGAAAGAGGATCACCTTGTCTAAAACATGTCTACATATGAAATTGTTTAGTCGGCGACCCCATTAAGACCAAGCAGAAACTCGGCCACTTTAAACAATTTCTAATCCAATTGCACTATTAAGGATTTGCATTCCCGCCAAAAAGACTGTTTGGCAAGGGCTAATAAGATCATTCATGCCAAATTCATTAAAATTTCCACTTTCAAGACCATGCAAAGCAGGAGAACAATGTTATCTTAGTTACGAGAATTTAACGAGTTCTCATTTAATTACTTTTTACGGTTTTTTACCAAAAGGAAACAACCCCTATGATGTCATCCCACTTGGTATTTTGCTTATTTATTTCTTGCTTATTTTGGTTGAATTTTTCTTTCTTTCTTTCTTTTTTCGTATTTTGATTATTGTTTCATTGCAGATATTGATCTTTCAGAGGTTGATAGTACAGATGACACGTGTCACATTTCTAATTGGTCAACTCATATGGTTCGGGGTACATGGTTTGCAACTAATTATGAAATATTTAATTATGGATTACCAATTCCTTTGTTGCAACATCTTCGTCAAGCTCGTGGTTTGATTTTACAACCAAATATCATTGTAATTACTTTAATATTATTAAATTATTTTTTAATGTAACTAAGGGTGCATTTGGTTCGCTGGAATCATTGGAAATTTGAAGGAATTGGAATCCAATTCCTATGGATTCCTATGTTTGGTTGGACGGAATTGAAATCCTTGGTTTGAAAACATTCCATCAAACAAGGGAATGTGAATTCCATCCAAAAATGGAAGGATTTTGAAATCCCATGAATGAAGGAATGTGTAGATTACCATATTACCCTTAAACATCATTGAACCTTAAACCAACCACCCACCACCGCCGCCACCCGCCGACGATCACCACCCGCCGCCCACCACTGCTACCGCCACCCACCACCACCCGCCACCACCACCACCACCACCACCTGCCACTACCGTTGTCGCCACCCGCCACCTCCACCTCAACCACCACCTGCCACCACCCGCCAACACCCACCGACTACCACCACTACCCATAACCGCTACAACCACCCTCCACCACCACCGCCACCCACCACCTCCCGTAACCACCACCACCATCGCCACCCACCGCTACGACCATCCTCCGCCACCACCCGCCGCTACCGCCGCCACCCACCCACCACTAGCGCCACCCACCAACGCCACTCACCTCCACCACTACCGTTTTCGCCGCCGTCACCACCACCACCGCCACCGCCACCCACCTGCACTCACCGCTACGACCTCCCTCCACCACCACCCCCGCCACCGCCTCCACCACCCACCCACCACTGCCACCCAGCGCCTCCACCACTGACGTTGTTGCCACCACCTCCACCACCACCACCACCACCACCTATACGAATAAGGGCAAATTCGTCTTTTTACAAAATTTCAATTCCATTTCCTGGCAACCAAACATAATATTGAACTGAATTTCAGTTCCATTTCCTAACAACCAAACAGAGTACGGAATTGGAATCTAATTCCTGACAATTCCAATTCCTTCCTAGATTTCAATTCCATCAGAACATTCCAGCGAACCAAACGCCCCCTTTAAGTTTGATGTGAGTTATGTGTGTTTGTAGTCACGAGAAAACTTGGAAGTTGAATTAGAGGTTCTAGAAGATCTTCAGTCTATATTTGATGCCATGATGCAAAACTTGGTGGAAGAAGAACCGTTAATCAGGTATATTATTACTTAAAATTTTCATAATAATTATTAATTAGTTGTTATATGTAATAATTATTTTTTATTTATTTGAGTAGGGGAGAATGTGATTGGGATGTTAAGTTAGCATTGGATTTCAAAGACTTGCAAAAGCGGATTCTTTCATCGATTGTGAAATCGTGTAATGCTCGTCGACAATTAGTGGAACACGAGTTGCAAAAGTTGACCTGACCAAAGTGCACGGTTGACTATTGTGAATTCGTGTAATGTTGTGTTATTATATATAATTAAATTTTTGGTTTGTAAAATTGGATATATGTAGTATTCTATAATATTTTAAAAATATTTTCATGTGTATTTTATAATTCCTTACTTACTTGATAGTTCTTTATTGATAAAAAGTTTTGTACATTTGAAATAATTTTGTAAACAATAATTTTCATATATATTATTGAGAATATCAAGTATTAAAATTATAAATTTAATAACAGAACTATACGCTACATAATTAGTACATTGATGATTAAATTTATAATTTAGTAACCAAACCGAGCCAATACTAATAGTAATTTTTAGTTTTGAAACTTCATCATTATCAATTTTGATGTGGTTCGATTCGATTTCTGTACGACGTTCACTCCTACCTAAAAATAACTCCAAAGGCTTCTAGCATACTAAAGACTGCCAATGGCCATTTTGAAATTGTCATATCATTCCATCGGTTAAAATTCCATCACGATGCCTTCTATACAGTACAATAAAATAAATTACCACATGCCTCTTTTTAAAGTTCCAAACCAAATTAATTCATATTTGCGATGAAATGTTAATGGTAGTCTATCTATTTGTGAATACCTGAGAGATAAATCTCAGCACGTACTTGGATAAAAAAAGGTCACGGTCAAAGATCAACCCCCAAACCACTACCATCAACATCACATGTGATTGGATACATCACCCCCACCCCCTATTACCGTTGCCCACTGCCACTGTCGGCCACCACCGCCGCCGGCCACCGTCACCACCACTGGCAACCTCCCGCCACCGCCGGCCGCTTTCAATCACATGTAATTGTGATTGTGTATCAAACCACATGTGATTGCGCACACACTGCAGACCACCACCTCCATCGCCAACCTCTGTCGGCCACCGTCTCCACCACCGGCAACCCCTCGCCACTGTCGGCCGCTTTCAGTCACATGTGATTGTGTATCCAATCGCATGTGATTGCGGTCGGCAGTGGCAGTGGCCAACGATTGTTGTGGTGTAATAGAGGTTCTAGGACAATCAGGTATAGTCCTAGTGACATACAGCCTTATACAAGCATGAAGCATCATTTTTGTCTTTTTTTGAGCCAATACCCCCGGTGAGACCCATATTAGAAGACTATACTCAAAAGTCAAATAGTAATAATATATATATTGCAATTTGATATCTCTGGCCAACTGGATTTAATTGATTTTAATATCCAGAGAAGCACAAAACGATTAAATATTAGCAGATAGAATCACTTGATTTTGAAATAAATATCCCAATCAATCACATGCCGAATGATATAAACAAATACAAATTGAAAATAATGAAATATAAACCTCAAATGTTTTGTTGAGTGGCTCATCAACAACCTCAATTTGATATCCAAATCTTTGCATTAATCCGTATGAAATTCGTGCAATTATCATTATAAATTACAAAAACACGTTTCACAAAGAAATATTGCTACTGTAGCAACCAATAAATAAGGAGTAAGACCAACATCAACATCGAAAATAAGATGAAAAAGAAAACTTTTTCCACAAGTTGTCGTGGAACAAAGTGTGTGCCAACACATATTTGTCCTGGTGGTGTCATGCGTCGTAAGTAGTCCCTCTATCTAACAATTCAAGAGTTTCAACAAACATTTCCATCTCAACTATGAAAGAAGAATCACTAAATTCCACAAGTTTTGACTGCTCCCGTGTCTTTGAATGCACTCGGACCCCTATTAAATCACTAAATTCCAAAGATTGGATGAGTAAATCACCAGTGGCGGGAAGTTGCAACACTTTCCTTGATACAGCTTCTTTCCTATTGAATCTATAATCCACCGACCAATTAGAGGGAGTATTGTTAAACTCTCTTCTCATCACCCGAATAGACCACCTATTACCACCTTCACAAAAAGTTACACCTAGAGAACCGTTGATGATCATTAGTTCTATGGATTCCAGACTAGGTTGAGGCAATGCAATTGTGCCAAAAATATGACTACTCAAATCCAATGTCAATTATAGTATCCGCTTACAGCCAAATCCAGGACAATCCAATGCAACACGCCATTGACAAAACACCCAATTGCTTACCCTGGAATATAAAACGGACTAGCAGGGGGAGCAACTTCAAACCATGATCCCGTACTCATACCATAAACATATGATTTCTTTATACCTTCAAAATTGCAGTAGAATATCTGCACAATCTTGTAATTATCGGTGGTTGGGTCAAAACCAAACCCACTTATATATGTTAGTCGTCAGGAAGACTTTTGAAAATTTTATAATAATCTTGAACTTGTTTTTATGTAACACTATTTTTTTGTTAATTGTATTTTATTAATCTATGAATATTTTAAGATTTGTTACTTTTAATATAAAATGAAAAAAAAAATAAAAAATTTTAATCTTTATTTACTAAACAAATAGCATTCTCTAATCATTAATATAATTATAAAGACTTAAGTGAAATAATAAGATTACAAAACTATAAGACTAGATTTACCAAGAGTTGATTCAGTTTTTATATTAATTGTGTTTTATTAATGTATGAATATTTTAATATTTGATTACCTTTTATATAAAATGAAAAAAAAATTAAAAATGTCATTTATATTATTAGGAAGAGTGAAAAAAAGAGATTAATACAATCAGCATCTCAATTATTATAAATAATCATCATTTACACACTTTTTCAATTATTGTAATCATCATTACTCTTTTATTTAGAAGTGAATTTAGAAGGGGCCAACATCAAATATGATTAAATATACAATCAAATGTAATTTTACACTAAAATCACATGTGATTAAGTATTACACGTAATTATCAAATAAATATTATTTTTTTAATAAAAAAATAAAAAAATAATAATAATAAATCGAATTTTTTTATGTGCCAAATGACCAAAATACCCCTTCATGTATAGATATGTGATTAATCTTAACCATTAGACCACCCGTAACGGTGTGGTCGACCGAATGGTCGATCAGACGTGGCAAGCCTCACTCGACGCGTCCCCCCCTTACGCCTACACCACCCCGACGCGTCGACCGTGCTGAATGGTCGACTAGTCGACCGATCAATTTTCAAAGGGGGGGAGGTTTTTCAAAGGGGAATGATTTGGTCGCCTGGTTACGTGTGTTTGGTCGGGATTTTTTATGTGTTTGGTCGGGCTGATGTGGCGCAGAGGTGGCAGCGGTGACCAAACTGGGTTTGGTCACCCATTACGCCCAGTCTTAGATCTTATTGATCAATGGTTGAGATTTGTTCCTCGGGACTTCATAAAAATGATGGACTTCCTTGAACGTTTATGTTATTATTCCTCTTGTACATAATTAGTTAAAACAATAATAAGTTAGTTTGTTAATTCTTGTTATGAAGTTGTTAGACAGATTAGTAGGTAGAGCTTGTGTATAAATACTCTTGTACTCTGTTGATTGAAAGCTAATGAAAATATTTTCTCTCCAATTCACTTTTTCTCAAACACACAAAGAATGTGATTGGCCGATTGGGATGTTAAGTTAATTAGCATTGGATTTCACTTGCAAAAAAACGGATTATTTCGTCGATTGTGAATTCGTGTAATATTGCTGGTCGACATTTAGTGGAGCATGAGTTGCAAAAGTTGACCAGAGTGCATGGTTGGCTTTTTCCTTTTGATACGAGCGAATTAACTTGACTTTTGAGTCATCAGCAAAATGGTAAAACTTTTATATGTTCACGTTAACCATTAAAGAAGAAAATATTACAAAAAGGTCTAGTGATTCAAAAAAAAATATCTATTGTTTTTAGGAGATAATAGATTACAATTTTTAATGTATTTGTTGTTTTTAGTAATAATTCTTACCAATTTGATTACCCATATAGTTGACTAGGGGTGAGCAAAATGTCCGAAAAAACAGAACTGAACCAACACGACACCGAATCAATAACAGAATTCGGTTCGGTTTTCGGTTAAAGAAATTTAGCTATATTGGTTTTGGTCCAATAAGTATTGGTTTTGGACTGAATCAGATCGATAAAAGAGCCCAAGTAACAAACAGTCATGACTCTTCAACTACGTCTCGATCAGTTTCCATTCAATATCCTTTTTTTCTCCAATGATTTTATACGGCATACACTGATCCTGAACTATCTCTCATTTTTACGATGGATATCAACATCAAGATGGTTTTTTGAGTTTAAAACCATCCATTTTTTTTAGTTAAAAGGCTAAAACCCTTTTTTTTACTGTTTATTTTAAGTTTTGAGAATTTCCATTTAAATTTTTTTTGTTAATTGTTATTTATAGAGAAGTGCATATATCGGTTCTAGGATTTTTTTTTGTTTATGATGATTTTTTGTTAATTTAATTGCTTTTAATTAATCTAGCTTATCTCTCCAAATCGGTTACAGGACCGAAAACCAAACCGAAACCATACCGAAACCGATTACATATAATCGGTTTTGTTTCCGAATTTCAATCTTATCGGTTTTCGGTCCTATCGATTCGGTTTTCGGACCGAGCTCACCCCTCTAATTGACTTAATACCCATCTGAGATCAAACACAACCCAGTCCGCGTGTATATGCACACAAACACACTTTGTTCCTTACAAATATATAACAATATAACTCGATACGAGATAACCGAAACAGATTTAGAAGAGACAAAAAATATAATAATACAATTAAAGATATTAACTAGTATAACACGAGACAAATATCGTGCATAGAAACTAAAAGTATTTTTACTCACACATTCAACTAATCTAAATATGTAACCTTTTCCATAAAAGAAAATTTGCTACTGTAGAAGCCAATATAAAGGAAATTTTCTCGCAAGTTGTATCCCTCCTGGTGGTGTTATGCTTCTCTGTGACTCGTAAACGGTTCCTGTGTCTAACAATTCAAGAGTTTCAACAAACATTTCCATCTGAACTTTGAAGGACGAATTATTAAATTCCACAAGTTTTGACTGCCCTCGTGTCTTCGGATGCACACGGATCCCTTGATTATCTAAATTCTGGATGAGTAAATCACCAGTGGCGGTACTGTAGCTTCCTATTTACATATTACAAAAAATATAATAATACAATTAAAGATATTAACTAGTACAGCTAGAGAACCGTTGATGATCGTTAGTGGTACTGTAGCTTCCCATTTACATTCAGTACCTGGCAATGCAATGGTGCCAAAAATATGACTACTCAGATCGAATGTCAATATATAACAGTCTCCGAGTTTATCAACCACCCAATGTAATGCTCCATTGACAAAACACCCAAGTGCTGACACCACAAAAAGAAACCAACTAGCATGGGAAGCAACTTCAAACCATGTACCCGTACTCATACTGTAAACAAATGATTTCTTTATACCTTCATCTATGAGATAGTATAACCGCACAATCTTGTAATCATCGGTGGTTGGGTCAAAACCAAACCCAATTAAAGAATAGTGGCTGCTATAATAGTGTCTCCAACAAGGATCTTGGGGTATAGTAAGTGTGCCCCTAATTGAAGGATTCCATAGACCAAATCCATTTTTTTTACTAAACAGAGACACAGAATTCCTTTTAATGAACCCACGATACCGAAACTTCGTCGAGGAAACTCGGCTGCTGCTATGCCATTGTATCCACGTTTGGGGCTCAACGTTAGTTGATCTTGCGAATGTATTGTAAAGAAGTCGACATGATTGTTTTTGTGACTTTTGTGTCGGAACAAGACCTTTTGTGCATGGGAATGTCGTAAAATGTGCTTTTGGATGAAATCGTGACTACCAAATCTTGTTAGGACTTCGGCTACCAAATCTTCGCATAGGTAATAATCTGACATTGTGTAATAATTCTGTGTTTATAAAGGAGATGAACCAAAAAAACAGCTTCGCTTAGAGCATAAGTAATAAATTAAACTTTTACTTAAACAAGAATCCGTTCGATTATTAAAATTTAGTCACCTTAAGGACCGGATTAAGATGAAGAAGACATGACCGAAGACTTGTTTTTTTTCAAGAGGAAGAAAACTGGATGATAGGCACATGGGTAGTTTAGTTTAGGTGAATATATAGGGGGTGTTTGGGAAAGCTTGTTAAGGGGGCTTATTAGCTTATTAGCTTAATAAGTCTAAAAAAACTTGTAATTTTGAGCTTATTAAGCTAATAAGCTAATAAGCCTTCTTAATAAGCTTTCCCAAACATACCTATAGTTCTAGCAACCTTATAAGTTAATAAGTTATAACGAAAAAAATAATTTTTACTGCAGGTAAATAGAGATTTTAATGTAATTAAAAAATTATTTATGGTCTTATCGGAATGGTAACAGCCCCACATAATAAGGAAACTGTTTGGCCAAATTAAACCAAAATAAAACATTTAAACTCCGATATCTCACCCCAGGAAAGTTGAATTTTTAATGGAAGTTTTTAATGGCAACTAAATTTAAATTTCTATAGCACACCTTTATTTAAGAAAAGTTAGTTAACAACTTTATTGATGATGTCATAATAATATATTTTAATATTAATTATATTCAAATTTTATGTTTCGTTTTAATTTTTTGTTTTTTGAACGACAAGTTAGTATGTTAGTGGTTCGAGTCATGCAGTGACATCTAAGTAGGTCGTATGCATCCTGAACATATCTTCTTTTTTGGAGAATAAACTCCACCTCCTTTTTTTAATCTCATGAGGAATTCTCTCGTCAAGTTTTGAACCTAAAACATTTCAAAGGAGTCTAGTGCCTACTAGAGTAGAGTTAACTAGTTAAGTCAAAAGGTATGGTATATCAGCCATTCCGAGCGAGTCTCTGGGCAAACCATCCAAGACAGTTCTTTTTGACCAATTGATCTAGATATATAAAACAATGCATGTATTAAATGTTTTTGGCAAAGTGTCAAAATAGAGTTTCATAAAACTCACTCTATATTTAGAGTGAGAGAAACTCACTCTATCCATGGACCCCACATATAATAATTTACTTTATAATTATTTTTTTAACTTTTAGGTTCTATTGCTATGGGTCCCACTAGTTTTAGAGAGATGTATAGAGTTGACGGTTGGAGTTGATGTTATGTTTAGAATGAATAGACCTACTAAAATAGAGTGATTCTTATAGAGTTTATGGTTGGAGATGCTCTGAAAAGCTTTTGAAGAGATCCAACTTTCGTGCTGTCATGTGTGGAAGGGTAAAATGATGGTAAAGAGGAAAGGGGCAAAATTAGCTTTCTTTCTAAATTTGCTCTGCATTGCTGAAATGTGCTATGTACGAATCACTTCCCATTGTGAATTCGTGTAATGTTGCGTTATTGTATTGTATTTTCCTTTACTTAATTGTTGGTTTGTAAAATTATACTCAAAAGTCAGATAGTAAGAATATACATATTTCAATTTGATATCTCTGGCCAACTGGATTCAATTGATTTTAGGGTGATTTTAATATCCAAATAAGCACAAAATGATTAAATATTAGCAAATAGAATCACTTGATTTTGAAATAAATATCCCAATTGATCACATGCCGAATGATATAAACAAATACAAATTGAAAATAATGAAATATAAACCTCAAATGTTTTGTTGAGTGGCTCATCAACAACCTCAATTTGACATCCAAATCTTTGCATTAATCCGTATGAAACTCGTGCAATTATCATTATAAATTACAAAAACACGTTTCACAAAGAAATATTGCTACCGTAGCAACCAATAAATAAGGAGTAAGACCAACATCAATATCGAAAATAAGATGAAAAAGAAAACTTTTTCCACAAGTTGACGTGGAACAAAGTGTGTGCCAATACATATTTGTCGTGGTGGTGTTATGCGTCGTAAGTAGTCCCTCTATCTAACAATTCAAGGGTTTCAACAAACATTTCCATCTCAACTTTGAAAGACGAATCATTAAATTCCACAAGTTTTGACTGCTCCCGTGTCTTTGGATTTACGCAGAACCCGCGATTATAAGATTGGACCACTAAATCACCAGTGGCGGGAAGTTGCAACACTTTCCTTGATACAGATTCTTTCCTTTTGAATTTATAAACCACCGACCAATTAGAGGGAGTATTGTTGTTACACTCTCTTCTCATCAGGCTAATGGACCTATTACCACCTTTACCGAAAAAAACAGCTTGAGAACCGTTTATGATCATTAGTTTTATGGATTCCAGATTAGGTTCAGGCAATGCAATTGTGCCAAAAATATGACTACTCAGATCGAATGTCAATATATAACGGTGGCCTATATTTCCATGCGCATTTGTAGTATGTCTAACGATCCAATGCAATGCTCCATTCACAAAACACCCTGGTTCTGACTCCGGTGAACAAATCCGAGTAGCAGGGGAAGCAACTTCAAACCATGTACCCGCCCTCATACTGTAAACATATGATTTTATTACACCTTTCAATCTGCGGTAGAATATCTGCACAATCTTGTAATCATCGGTGGTTGGGTCAAAACCAAACCCATTCATAGGAAGGTGGTGTCCCCCAAAATAAGGATATTCAGGTGTAGTAAGTTTGCGCCTAATTGAAGGATTCCAAAGAGCAAATCCAAATGTATCATCAAGCAGACACAGAATTCCATTACATGAACCGACAATATGGAAATATCCTTCAAGAAACTCGATTGCTGCTATGCCATTGTATCCATGTTTGGGGCTCAATGGAAGTTGATCTTGCGAATGCAATGTAAACAAGTCTTTGTGGACATGATAGTTTTTGTGAGTTTGGTGTCGGAACAATACCTTTTGTGGGGATTGTAAAGTGTGCTTTTGGATGAAATCGCGACTACCAATATGACTACTTAATGATTTGGAGAGTGATCTGAATCGGATGAGGGATTTCGGTGGTAGTCTTGTTAGGATTTCGTTAATCAATTCTTCGCATAGGTAATGTGACATTGTCTAATAATTCTGTGTTTATAAAGGGGATGAAAATTGATGCAGTAAGAACTAAAAAAAAAAAAAAAACAGCGAGCACAAGGTATGGGGGAATTTGGATTACATAATTGTAAACGAAAAATTGCAAAATTGAGTACCTTCTTGATGAGGCGACGGACTTCGAATTTCTGTTTGTGAGTTTTAAGGTTTTGGGCTTTTTGGGTTTTAAATTGAAGATTCAAGAACCGGCGGCCCGTACGTAATTGTTTTACCCAAATAAACAAATTTGAAACCAAAATTACGGAAGTTTAATTAATCTGTGTGAAGCTTCATTCTGATTGTGGAAGTTAATTAAATGCAGAAACAACAAAATTTACCTCAAAGTTCTTCACATGCTGATAATGAATATGAATTAGTTATGGAGCTCTCCGAAAAAAGATATCCTCTTTGACGAGAGAAAAAAGGTTAGCAATTCTAATTTGTTATTTTACTAACTAATTATGCTTCTTTGAAGTCTTTGTTATTCGTTTTAAACCTCATTTTATCTTGATAGAATTTATTAGAAGTCAAGGGTTTTGACCCCAAGGGAAATGTTATAATTAAGAGCAATTTTAGCATGCAAATGGTGAATTCTGTTTTGGATGATATGCTTCAGAGGGCAAGAATTATATACTCTGATGAGGTAAAATGAGACTTCGAGATTATTTTTAGATTTTTGTAAGTTTAATGCATTAAACCTCCTAAATAATAAACGTCCAAAAATTAGATTATTATTAGAAATATTAGTTTTCCTTAATCATATATCTATCATTTGATTAATTGTTTATTAGAGTATTCATAATGATTAACCTCTTCAATGACTTATTACTTTTACCACATTATCTAATAACTTATTAATTAAAAACTTCTCTAATGGTTAACATTTCTAAAGACTTTTTCTTCTTAATATTACTAATTTACCTTTATCTATATCAAATGTTACTAAATGCCCTCCTCTTATGTATTTTAACAATTTTTGAGCATTTATAAACTTAACATTTTTATAAAATGTATCTTACAAAACTATTTCTTAAAAAGTATTGAAATATAATAAAATTATAATTTATCGATAAAAAGATAATAAATGATTCACATATAAATATATATGAGTTTAAAATGTAATATTGTTAAATATAGAGTTGTATTCTAGGAAATCCAACAATCACAACAACTCAAGAAAGCTTAGTTTAAATCGTTCAGTAACTACATACTAACTACAACTAACTTCATTCACCGTTGCTCTAATCTCACTCGTCCGGAATGCTTGACCAAACTCGAGCCACGACTTGGGAATGAAACACCTAACAGCGTATCCATCGCCAAGCCGAAGCTCTGATACCACGTTGTAACACCGCAAAATTTAGAAAGCGTTTTTTTTTTAAAAAGTGCGGAAGCATAAAGATAATAGATAATAGGTTTAGGTTTACAAACCAAACGTCCCAAATTAATTTCCAAAATAAACATTGTGTAAACAATGTCACTTAACGACATGTCTCAATTTACAAAACATATCCAATTGAGCTTGGTCACTCATTCCGTCCAAAGCACCGATCAACCTGAAAAGAGTCAACGAGGGAGGGATTAGCACAAAAGCTAAGTGAATGAACTACTACTACTAACTATGCTAAACACTAAGCAAGCAAGCAATAAACATCTCTGATTTGGGGTAACCACTATTTGAGAGGACCGGTGGCTTTGCGGGCCTTAAACCATGGTTGGCCAAAACCACGGTAACCGATAGAGCTGTATCCAACACCCCGGGTAAACCCCCTTAACCGTGCGTATACAGGTAAGGATCGAATACCCTATTAGTCGATACACTATGCTCAGCCGATATCCTTCCAACACTGACCTCGTCCCGATTGTGCACATAGTCATGTATGGTATTCCTCTAACACTAGGCGTACATATCAAGTAGACTAGCTACATAAAACACCACGAAAAAAAACGTCGCAAGAAAGTTCCCAGACGCGAACTATAGTTCGCGTCGGGAACTATCCCGCGAACTACTTCCCGATTTACACCCAATTTCTCTGTTGCGTTTTCCCGATCGCGAAGAGAAGTTCGCGTCGCAAACTCCCCAGGTCAGCCAGCCCTGCGCTTTTCATTAGTATACACTACTATTTGGAAGTCAACCAAGACCCGAGTTGTAGGTTAAGTCCACTCACTGTTACTTCCACTTGTCGAACTCAGAGGTCTAATGTTTCTGAGTCTCAATCCCGATTCTTGTACAACAAAGGACAGCGAATTAGTAATCGGTATTTATCATTAGTTACCAATATCAACAATAATAACCATATTACTAATACTTAAAATAACACACATTCTTGCCAAACCAACTTAAACTTATACATTTCAACAAATGAGTCATTCCACCACTTAATCACCCGAACGGGTCAAATCCCGAATTTATCTACAATACCTTTAACCACTTTTCTAACAATTCAATAATCATTCAAATAACCCATCACTACTAGCTAGTCACCCAAATCACAAGTCAAATACTATATTAACTAGTTTATGCATTTTCATTTGACAATCTAACGCTACATCTAGCACTTTCCTCAATTTCATACTTCAACATATCAACATCTTAAAATTCACCAAAATATGTAATTATCGTGTTTTTGGCACTCCTAGTTCAATTCAAACCATGCTATACACATTTAGCCGACTTTCACATCATATACTCAAACGGGTCAAAACCACATATTTAACTTTAACACTTCCAAACACGATTACAATTGCTATAATTATACCATTTAACAATTCATCATTAACTAGTTATTTCAACAAGAAAAACTCCATCTTTATCACAATTTACCAACTTCCAACTAACTAGTTCATATTCTAACATAAACCACCCAAACACTATAAAACTAGTATTTTTATTAAATCTCACCAATACTTGACATAAATCATTAAATAACATTTCTAGCATGTTAATTTAACCTTTCTAGTAATAGAAGTCATAAAACACATAAATGACATTTTACACCAATATAACAACTAGTTCACTATTTAAATATAAAATACCAACTAGCTCTTTAACTAACAATTTTGACCCAACACTATCACAACTAGTCATTTTATCAAATAGCACAATAGTTGATTATAAATCACAACTAACATATTCAACTTGTCATTTAACACAACTAGACATAAAATCCATAAATCACAATCTTACTAGTTATAAAACATAACACAAGTTTCCTTGACATATTAAACATAAAACATTCACCAAATTCATCATCTAGCAAAAACCCACTAAAATGACAAAACTCTAGTTCATCATTTTTCAAGAACACTAAGAACATCCAACAAGCATTTTCATGAAATCAACCTACTAAACCCATATAAACACATAGATATCATTAATATAACCAAACTAGCATTAATCTTACAAAACCCAAAACACTAGTTTATCATTTTGTCAAAATTCCAAGAACAAACATGAAGGAACACTTCTTACCTAAAACTTGCACAATCTCGAGATTTAGGCTAGACAAGAGAAGATTTAAGCAAGATTTCTTCAAGAATGCTCCAAGAACAAAATGGGGTTTCTTCTTTAGAGAGAGGTTGGAGAGTTTAGAGCGAGAGAGTTATGGATAAGAAAGCAAGAAGAAAGGAAGAAGAAGAAATGAGGGAGTGGTGCCCTCCAATGGCTGCCGACACACTCACACAAGGGGGCCCACTTTTGGCTTTTTCCATCTTTTAGCAAATACAACACAAAAGGTCCCGTTCGTAGTTAATTTATTTAAAATACTAAACGAACTCTATTTTTAGCAACGAAAATATATTCAGAAACGAAATTAAAAGGGGAATCAAAAAATATAATAATCATACGATCATTTAAACATTTCAGAAACCAGATATTTTAATCCCTTGATTAAAATATCACAAAAGGACAAAACGTCAAACAATTCATTTAACATTTAATCAATTCATTCCATATAGAGTCAAATAGATATTTATCAAATATCAATATATACC
The DNA here is from genome assembly GCA_963853835.1 of Calendula officinalis. Lineage (NCBI taxonomy): Eukaryota > Viridiplantae > Streptophyta > Magnoliopsida > Asterales > Asteraceae > Calendula > Calendula officinalis. The sequence goes on from OY970828.1 coordinate 75,539,609, forward strand.
TAAAACCACTAGGCCGGTTTTATGATGTTACAGTGGTAATGAGGGTGGTGGTGGTATTGACGTATCGAAGCACATGTGCTTCACTAAAACACAACATATTACTTCGAAGCACATGTGCTTCAGGTCACGAAACACATGTGCTTCAAGTCACTAAAAAACATGAGTTTCTAAACACACAAGGGAGCATACGAAGCACATGTGCTTGATGTAACGAAACACATGTGCTTCACTACACAGAAAAAAATTCAAAACAAGTGACAAACATATCATTATGAAGCACATGTGCTTCATAAAGCCAAGCACATGTGTTTTTGTTCCTGAACACATGTAACTTACAAGCAAGTCATTTGTGTTTAAATCACGAAGCACATGTGCTTGACGTTATGAAACACATGTGCTTCACTACACAGGAAAAAAATCAAAACAAGTGACGAGCATATCATTATGAAGCACATGTGCTTCATAAAGCCAAGCACATGTGTTTTTGTTCCTGAACACATGTGACTTACAAGCAAGTCATTTGTGTTTGAATCACGAAGCACATGTGCTTGACGTTATGAAACACATGTGCTTCACTACACAGAAAAAAATTAAAACAAGTGACGAAAATATCATTATGAAGCACATGTGCTTCATAAAGCCAATCACATGTGTTTTTGTTCCTGAACACATGTAACTTACAAGCAAGTCATTTGTGTTTGAATCACGAAGCACATGTGCTTGACGTTATGAAACACACGTGCTTCAATACACAAGATAAAAAATCAAAACAAGTGACAAACATATCATTATGAAGCACACATGTGCTTCATAAAGCCAAGCACATGTGTTTTTGAACCTGAACACATTTAACTTACAAGCAATTCATTTGTATTTAAATCACGAAGCACATGTGCTTAACGTTATGAAACACATGTGCTTCATTACTTGAAACACATGTGCTTGGTTGTACGTATACACTCCTTTATTTTCAAAACACATGTGTTTCAAACACATGTGCTTCCAGTCACGACCACCACCACCGGTCACCACCGTCGGCGGCCACCTCTGCCCGCCGTACGCCGTCGCCGCCCGCCGCCGCCCGCCGCCGCTCGCCGCCATTTCCGGCCGCCGGAGAAGCACATGTGCTTGTAGTGGTGGTGGTGGTTTGAATCTTGATCTTGACCATTGATTTTTCTTGATCCAAGGGCTAATAATTGTCCCTTGGGACTAGATAAAATTAATGGACTACCTTGAACATTTCACTAAATATATGGACTAAAAGAATCATACATTGAAAGATGATTAAGTGGTTGGGGAAGAATAAGTGGTTGAAGTGACCTCGTAAAAAAAGTCATTTATTCCAATGATAAAAAGTAATTTTAAAAATTATTCAAATGGTAATAACCTCTTAAGAACCTCCCATTGGAGATGCTCTTAGGTTGATCTTTACTTTGGAGGGATTGATGCCTTTCACCCGGTTGGATTTTGCTGTCCAAGGAACGAACTAGAGTCACTTTATTCAATCTTATCCAGTGCCGGCCCTCAAACAAGATGTTATAGGCCCAAGCCTATACCAAAAATAAATTTGAGGGCCCATAATTTTTCAATAGCTTATTTACTTTTAAACCCATAGTTTTTAAGCCCTTTTTATTTACTCTTCTTCACAATATGGGAGTGCAGTTGTGTAGAATGTGAATGTCAGTACAACTTTTAATATTTATTGTCAAATTTCGTTACTTCATATTCATAATTTACTTTTGTTGTTAAATGTTTTGAAATTTTTAATTGAATTGTATTTAGAATTGTAGCTTGATTTTTGAACTATTTATAATTTTATATTTTTATGGTTTAATTCAATGAGTTCGATAAGAAAATAAAAGTTAGGGGCACATTTAAATGCTAGACATGTCACGTTTAAATGACTAATTTATTCGATAAACTTTTTTGTACTTTTTGCATTAATATTTATTTTTTTAAATTACGATAGGGCCCCAGAGTCAAAGTTCGCCTAGGGCCCCGACAAACTCAGGGCCGGCCCTGATCTTATCACTCGTTGACAAGTCAAAGTCAAACGCTCAACAAACACAAACAAAAGTCTCCCAAGCAGTGTTTTCAAAACCGGGTCCAACCGGCCAGTTGGACCCGTTCATCCGGAAATGGATATGCAGCCTGCTCGTTAACGTATACAACATCTTCTTTGTTTGTTTAGGTATACATTGAAGTTATGAAATTTCCTTTGAAATTTATTGATACATTGGTCACGTGTAGATGTTTTTATTTTCCACTTGATTTTTAAACTTTTGTATACGTACATTTATAATAATTGTTTTGTATTTATTAGCCTTTTCTTTAATCCGGTTCAACCCGGCGGTCCGACCGCTTTTTAGACCTCGGCCGATCCGATTCAAAATCCTAGTTTGGAAACATGGTTGAAATAATTCAAATTTTCAAATGTTGTATCAAGTTTCACAGAATTAGATAAATTAACCTTTAAAAAATTTTGTTTTTTAGCTAAAAAAGAGAGATTAAGTTTGTGTTCAGTGGTACCTTTTCCCTTCCATGTTAATAGTGGAGGAGCACGAACGGTGGGAAGCGGAAGCAAGCGAGCTAGGGCGAGCGATTGATTTTCTCTGGAAAGATAAATAAGGAAACATAAAAAAAAATTAAAGATACCTAACATTTGAATTGACTCTGATTGGTGCAATGTGTGAGGAAGATAAGGGTATGTTGGTATTTTTATGTTAAAGGGAAATCACGTTTGTCAAAAGCATGTATAGAGTTAAGCACGTTTTGAAGCCCAAAATAAGCAGATAAGTGATTTTAGTTTTTACTTTGCCAAACACTAAAACTTGATTTTTTGCGTTTTGCAAACGTGATAATCAAATAATCAGGTAGAAAACACAATCCCAAACACCCCCTAATTGGATGGTTAGTGGGGAATGAGTCCAATACCTTTGAATAGGGTTGTGCAGTTTGAACCGGGACCGACTAAGACCGACCAAGACCGGAAGAACCGAACCGGACCAGCGCCGAACCGTAGCTTCCGGTCCGGTCCTCGGTCCGTGTTTTTTGAGAACCGAGTTACCGGTCCGGTTTTAAACCGGAAAAACCGGAAAAAACCGAAAAAAACCGGAAAAAATAAGAAGCCTGCGATATTTACTGTCCAGCCCATCTAATAAGCCCATCCAGCAGCTTTAGCCCAACATCCTATTAAAAAAAAACCTCACGTTCAAACCACACATACGATTACGACCGCCCGTCTCTTCAATTCGTTTATGTTCAACTTCTTCGTTCGTTCGTTGCAAGCTCCAACAATTGATCAATATTATGTCGAACTCGCAATCCGATAATAGTGATTCTCAATTTTCAGTCCAAAAACTGGCCAAAAACAGGGCAGAAGATAGTCCAAAAACAGGCCAAAAATACGGCAGAAAACACTCGGTTATAACCGGTCCAAACCGGTCCAAAACCGATGGAAACCGGAAATTAACCGAAACCGACCGTCGATCACCGGTCCGGTCCTCGATCCATCGAATCTTCTTTTTTCGGTCCTCGGTCCGGTCCGGTTTTTTGCTTCTGCACAGGCCTACCTTTGAATAAAGTGAGGTTAATGATGTTTAAAAGTAAAAATTAAGGGTAAAAGAGTCATTTCACTTTGTTAAAGTAGATAGTTAGTGGGTGTGTGTCCCACAATTTTTTTTTTGCCAAATATTGTACTTTCTTAAAGTATATCACTTATTTTGAATCAACTAAAAAGGAAAGTGTGTAACTTATTTTGAATCGGAGGAAGTATGTTATTTTTTTTTTTCCAGATTTGAGTAGGGAAGAATGTGATTGGGATGTCAAGTTAGCATTGGATTTCAAAGACTTGCAAAAACGGATTATTTCATCGACTGTGAATCCGTGTAATGCTGGTCGACAATTAGTGGAACATGAGTTGCAAAAGTTGACCAAAGTGCATGCTTGAACTTTCCTTTTGTAATAGTCAACCCTAAGTGAAGTTTGATACGAGCGAATTAACTGACTCTTGAGTCATCTATATCTATACTATTTTAAAGTGGAGATTGCACATTTTTAAAAGAGGAAGTCTGAATTTCAACAATTCCATTTTTTAGCAATGTCCAAACCCACGTTCAAATTAAAATTTTAAAATTGCTGCTGCCAAGATTTGAACCCGGATGGGCAAGTACCCCATGCAGGAAGCTTACCACTAGACTATAAGCAACTTGATGACTATGTTTCGTAAACTGAAACTACTAACTGTCCCGCAACCCGTTTGCGGTTAAAACCCAATTATATTTAAAACTAAAACTTGCTAGAATTTCAGCAACCAAATCTTCACATACGTAATCTGACATTGTGTAATAATTCTGTGTTTATAAAGGACATGAGAATTCTAGTTATAACTAACCAAAAAAACAGCTTCACTTAGAGCATAAGTAATAAATTAAACTTTTACTCAAACAAGAATCCGTTCGATTATTAAAATTAGTCACCTTAAGGACCGGATTAAGATGAAGAAAACATGACCGAAGACTTGAAGAGGAAGAAAACTGGATGATAGGCACATGTGTTGTTTAGTTTAGGTGAATATATAGTTCTAGCAACCTTATAAGTTATAACGGAAAAAGTAATTTTTACTGCAGGTAAATAGAGATTTTAATGTAATTCAAAAATTATTTATGCTCTTATCGGAATGGTAACAGCCCCACATAATAAGGAATCTGTTTGGCCAAATTAAACCAAAATAAAACATTTAAACTCCGATATCTCGCCCCCAGGAAAGTTGAATTTTTAATGGAAGTTTTTAATGGCAACTAAATTTAAATTTCTATAGCACACCTTTGTTTAAGAAAAGTTAGTTAACAACTTTATTGATGATGTCATAATAATATATTTTAATATTAATTATATTCAAATTTTATGTTTCGTTTTAAATTTTTTTTTTTGAACGATAAGTTTGTATGGTAGTGGTTCGAGTTATTCAGTGACATCCAAGTAGTTCGTATGCATCCTGAACATATCTCCTTTTTTGGAGAATAAACTTCACCTCCTTTTTTAATCTCATGAGGAATGCTCTCGTCAAGTTTTGAACCTAAAACATTTCAAAGGAGTCTAGTGACTACTAGAGTAGAGTTAAGTCAAAAGGTATAGTATAGCAGCCTTTCCGAGTGAGCCTCTAGGCAAACAATCCAAGACAATTCTTTGTGACCAATTAATCTAGATGAAACAATGCATGTATTAAATGTTTTTGGCAAAGTGTCAAAATAGAGTTTCTTAAAACTCACTCTATATTTAGAGTGAGAGAAACTCACTCTATCCATGGACCCCACATATAATAACTTAGGTGCTGTTTGTTTTTTTACAAAAATCTTTTTGGGGTCTTTTGTCTTCGTGGTGCAGAGCACGGGCAGAAAAGGCATGACGAAGATGTTTGTTTACCGGAAGCTCGAAGATAAAAAATTATCTGCCTAGGGTCTGTTCCACACAGACATGAAATAAAGCTTTTTGGGTCTTCTTAGAAAAAAAAGAGCGTGTCGTTTCTCTCTTCCAAAAAAACTCAACCCAAAAATCACACCCGCTCCTCACCATTGTCTACTCCCTTCGCCGGCCAATCTCTCCCGTCGATCGATTTCTCCCTCGCCGGTCGCCGCCGCCTGGTCCTCCTCAACAGTCGTCGCCGCCGTCTCTTCCTCACCTTCTGTCGCCGTCGTTGTCTCCTCCTCTCCTTCCGCCGTCTTCATCTCCTCCTCCGAGGTCGCCGCCGACGAAGCCAGCCCTCCCCCCCCCAGGTATTTTTCTCTTCTTTGTTCCTCACAGTCATCGATTTCTACTACATTTACATGATTCTCTTCAAACTTGTATAAATTAGGGTTTTTAATCTTATATCTTGTATCATGAAATTAGATGTTTAATCTTGTTCCTCATAGTCATCGAGCAGATTTGTTTAACAAGCAGATTCTCTTCACTCAAGTATATAATTGTTTGCTGCTTCATCAAATTTGTTTAACAACATTGTACATCAATTTGTTTGCTGCTTCATCAAATTCACAAATTCACAACATGGTTCAGTTCTTTCGTATTGATTATGGTGGTTCAATTTAATTAAGAAATGGGAGAAAAAGTATATTATTGTTATGCATAAATTGGTTTTGTTTCTGGTGGTTCAGTTTAACAACATTGTACATGATTATATACTTGTAAACTGCAGCCATGATTATATACTTTTATGTAAAATTTGGTAATTATATTTATACTAGTTTTTGCTACATTGGATTTAGGTACATCCGAAGGTCGCTTCATTGAGAACTCTCCCATTGCCTTTCCCGAGCTTTGTGCAATTCTCTTTGATGGATTAATTATTTTAAATTGTATTTTTATTGCAAGACTTTTTTGTATGGATTAATTATTTCAATGTTGTAAGACGGTGAATATTATAAATTTCTGATTATTTATGCAATTCTCTTTGATGAAATGAGTTATTTTGAAGAGTATTTCTGTTGCAATGTATGATTTATTTCAATGTTGCAAGATGGAGAATATTTTAAATTTTAGTTTATTTAAGCAGTCTGCAGATGTTAAAAAAACAAACAGTTTTCTTGCAGACTGCAGACCCTTGGTCCGTCTCAGAAGCTGCAGCAACTGGCAGATGTGGTCCGCAGACAGCAGATCTTTTTGCTCTGAAAAAACAAACAGCACCTTACTTTATATTTATTTATTTTTAACTTTTACTTTTTATTGCTATGGGTCCCACTAGTTTTAGAGAGATGTATAGACTATAGAGTTGATGGTTGGAGTTGATGTTATGTTTAGAATGAATAGACCCACTAAGATAGAGTGATTCTTATAGAGTTTATGGTTGGAGATGCTCTGAAAAGCTTTTGAAGAGATCCAACTTTCGTGGTGTCATGTGTGGAAGGGTAAAATGATGGTAAAGAGGAAAGGGGCAAAATTAGCTTTCTTTCTAAATTTGCTCTGCATTGCTGAAATGTGCTATGCACGAATCACTTCCCATTGTGAATTCGTGTAATGTTGCGTTATTGTATTGTATTTTCCTTTACTTAATTGTTGGTTTGTAAAATTATACTCAAAAGTCAGATAGTAAGAATATACATATTTCAATTTGATATCTCTGGCCAACTGGATTCAATTTATTTAATTTATTTTAGGGTGATTTTAATATCCAAATAAGCACAAAATGATTAAATATTAGCACATAGAATGTGACACCCGAGACTACATTATACTAAATCGACAATTTTATTCATAGTATCAGAGTTTACAACAACAGCTACATTACAATACAAAGATTTCCCTATGGGAATTTATTCTTTACTATAAACATAACCAAGTCTCCAAGTGTCTTTTGGTCCCATCTTTATATAATGTCATAATCCAGGCTTGTCCTTAACGAGTATATCCTGAGATATATATATGTAAATGCTTAAGCCACATGGCTTAGTGAGTTCATTTGTTTTGTGTACAAAAATACCACGAGCAATATGATATGATATGAGTCATAATATAATAATTTATTTGAGCATTGGGTAAATTTATCTCTCTCTTTCCAGGTCATTATTTGACAAGACTACCTATGCGTAGCTCATGTCATGACCATCTATACATGTACTAGTGGGTCTAGACATGTATCTGCCGGTATCGACTTAGATACACCAAGATGCCTCCTGTGTTCTAACCATACCATAATTTATTTATTTTATGAGCGCCCATTATATTCCTCTATTGCGAACGCCCCCTTGCGTCCGTCTTAAATATTTACCCAACAACTCATAATGTAATAAACATAATACATATAATGTAAGATATGGCAAGCTTAATGCAAAAGAAAATAACTATAAATGCAAGCATATTAAATATATCATATATATCTCAGTTTAAAAAATAGCATTATAAAAACTCACCTTATAAGTGTAAGATGAACTTTTGTCGAACAACCTTTGTATACCAACTTTTGATTCCACTCTTTTCTTCTTGCGACAATATTATGTACGTAAGGTTCTATTTGGTGTATCTCAGTAGCATTCCAAATATAGCCTATTTATAGTAAAATCTAAGGTGCTTGTCATTAGTCTACTATTCTAGGTTGACATATGTGTAATTCTTTTAAGCCTTACACTCTGGTCGATCATTTGATGAGTCATATGCTCAAATGATTGTTGTTGAGATATTTGTGTTCCCTTTGATTTTATCCAATTATTATCCATCCGTCTAATATTTATTCATATAAGCAAATTTACGTTGCATGTATGTATGCATGGAAAACTTTTGCTTACAATATATTTTTTTTATAATATATATACATACTTTAGTTAATATTGCAATTTAATTATTTTTTTTTTTATTTTTTTTTTAATATGATAAAACTTATGATAATATGTCTATAATTTAAAATATGTTTTATGATCATATCTTTTGTTTAAATACCAAGAATATAAGACTAGTAATAATTTGTATATAAAAATATTTTATGAAAATAATATATAAAACATACAGGTGTTACATAGAATCACTTGATTTTGAAATAAATATCCCAATTGATCACATGCCGAATGATATAAACAAATACAAATTGAAAATAATGAAATATAAACCTCAAATGTTTTGTTGAGTGGCTCATCAACAACCTCAATTTGACATCCAAATCTTTGCATTAATCCGTATGAAACTCGTGCAATTATCATTATAAATTACAAAAACACGTTTCACAAAGAAATATTGCTACTGTAGCAACCAATAAATAAGGAGTAAGACCAACATCAATATCGAAAATAAGATGAAAAAGAAAACGTTTTCCACAAGTTGACGTGGAACAAAGTGTGTGCCGATACATATTTGTCGTGGTGGTGTTATACATCGTAAGCAGTCCCTCTATCTAACAATTCAAGGGTTTCAACAAACATTTCCATCTCAACTTTGAAAGACGAATCATTAAATTCCACAAGTTTTGACTGCTCCCGTGTCTTTGGATTTACGCAGAACCCGCGATTATAAGATTGGACCACTAAATCACCAGTGGCGGGAAGTTGCAACACTTTCCTTGATACAGATTCTTTCCTTTTGAATTTATAAACCACCGACCAATTAGAGGGAGTATTGTTGTTACACTCTCTTCTCATCAGGCTAATGGACCTATTACCACCTTTACCGAAAAAAACAGCTAGAGAACCGTTTATGATCATTAGTTTTATGGATTCCAGATTAGGTTCAGGCAATGCAATTGTGCCAAAAATATGACTACTCAGATCGAATGTCAATATATAACGGTGGCCTATATTTCCATGCGCATTTGTAGTATGTCTAACGATCCAATGCAATGCTCCATTCACAAAACACCCTGGTTCTGACTCCGGTGAACAAATCCGAGTAGCAGGGGAAGCAACTTCAAACCATGTACCCGCCCTCATACTGTAAACATATGATTTTATTACACCTTTCAATCTGCGGTAGAATATCTGCACAATCTTGTAATCATCGGTGGTTGGGTCAAAACCAAACCCATTCATAGGAAGGTGGTGTCCCCCAAAATAAGGATATTCAGGTGTAGTAAGTTTGCGCCTAATTGAAGGATTCCAAAGAGCAAATCCAAATGTATCATCAAGCAGACACAGAATTCCATTACATGAACCGACAATATGGAAATATCCTTCAAGAAACTCGATTGCTGCTATGCCATTGTATCCATGTTTGGGGCTCAATGGAAGTTGATCTTGCGAATGCAATGTAAACAAGTCTTTGTGGACATGATAGTTTTTGTGAGTTTGGTGTCGGAACAATACCTTTTGTGGGGATTGTAAAGTGTGCTTTTGGATGAAATCGCGACTACCAATATGACTACTTAATGATTTGGAGAGTGATCTGAATCGGATGAGGGATTTCGGTGGTAGTCTTGTTAGGATTTCGTTAATCAATTCTTCGCATAGGTAATGTGACATTGTCTAATAATTCTGTGTTTATAAAGGGGATGAAAATTGATGCAGTAAGAACTAAAAAAAAAAAAAAAAAAACAGCGAGCACAAGGTATGGGGGAATTTGGATTACATAATTGTAAACGAAAAATTGCAAAATTGAGTACCTTCTTGATGAGGCGACGGACTTCGAATTTCTGTTTGTGAGTTTTAAGGTTTTGGGCTTTTTGGGTTTTAAATTGAAGATTCAAGAACCGGCGGCCCGTACGTAATTGTTTTACCCAAATAAACAAATTTGAAACCAAAATTACGGAAGTTTAATTAATCTGTGTGAAGCTTCATTCTGATTGTGGAAGTTAATTAAATGCAGAAACAACAAAATTTACCTCAAAGTTCTTCACATGCTGATAATGAATATGAATTAGTTATGGAGCTCTCCGAAAAAAGATATCCTCTTTGATGAGAGAAAAAAGGTTAGCAATTCTAATTTGTTATTTTACTAACTAATTATGCTTCTTTGAAGTCTTTGTTATTCGTTCTTAAACCTCATTTTATCTTGATAGAATTTATTAGAAGTCAAGGGTTTTGACCCCAAGGGAAATGTTATAATTAAGAGCAATTTTAGCATGGAAATGGTGAATTCTGTTTTGGATGATATGCTTCAAAGGGCAAGAATTATATATTCTGATGAGGTAAAACGAGACTTCGAGATTATTTTTAGATTTTTGTAAGTTTAATGCATTAGACCTCCTAAATAATAAACGTCCAAAAATTAGATTATTATTAGAAATATTAGTTTTCCTTAATCATATATCTATCATTTGATTAATTGTTTATTAGAGTATTCATAATGATTAACCTCTTCAATGACTTATTACTTTTACCACATTATCTAATAACTTATTAATTAAAACTTCTCTAATGGTTAACATTTCTAAAGACTTTTTCTTCTTAATATTACTAATTTACCTTTATCTATATCAAATGTTACTAAATGCCTTCCTCTTATGTATTTTAACAATTTTTAAGCATTTATAAACTTAACATTTTTATAAAATGTCTCTTACAAAACTATTTCTTAAAAAGTATTGAAATATAATAAAATTATAATTTATCGATAAAAAGATAATAAATGATTCACATATAAATATATATGAGTTTAAAATGTAATATTGTTAAATATAGAGTTGTATTATAGGAAGTCCAACAATCACAACAACTCAAGAAAGTTTAGTTTAAATCGTTCAGTAACTACATACTAACTACAACTAACTTTATTCACCGTTGCTCTAATCTCACTCGTCCGGAATGCTTGACCAAACTCGAGCCACGACTTGGGAATGAAACACCTAACAGCGTATCCATCGCCAAGCCGAAGCTCTGATACCAAGTTGTAACACCGCAAAATTTAGAAAGCGTTTTTTTTTTAAAAAGTGCGGAAGCATAAAGATAATAGATAATAGGTTTATGTTTACAAACCAAACGTCCCAAATTAATTTTCAAAATAAACATTGTGTAAACAATGTCACTTAACGACATGGCTCAATTTACAAAACATATCCAATTGAGCTTGGTCACTCATTCCGTCCAAAGCACCGATCAACCTGAAAAGAGTCAACGAGGGAGGGATTAGCACAAAAGCTAAGTGAATGAACTACTACTACTAACTATGCTAAACACTAAGCAAGCAAGCAATAAACATCTCTGATTTGGGGTAACCACTATTTTAGAGGACCGGTGGCTTTGCGGGCCTTAAACCATGGTTGGCCAAAACCACGGTAACCGATAGCGCTGTATCCAACACCCCGGGTAAACCCCCTTAACCGTGCGTATACAGGTAAGGATCGAATACCCTATTAGTCGATACACTATGCTCAGCCGATATCCTTCCGACACTGACCTCGTCCCGATTGTGCACATAGTCATGTATGGTATTCCTCTAACACTAGGCGTACATATCAAGTAGACTAGCTACATAAAACACCACGAAAAAAAACGTCGCAAGAAAGTTCCCAGACGCGAACTATAGTTCGCGTCGGGAACTATCCCGCGAACTACTTCCCGATTTACACCCAATTTCTCTGTTGCGTTTTCCCGATCGCGAAGAGAAGTTCGCGTCGCGAACTCCCCAGGTCAGCCAGCCCTGCGCTTTTCATTAGTATACACTACTATTTGGAAGTCAACCAAGACCCGAGTTGTAGGTTAAGTCCACTCACTGTTACTTCCACTTGTCGAACTCAGAGGTCTAATGTTTCTGAGTCTCAATCCCGATTCTTGTACAACAAAGGACATCGAATTAGTAATCGGTATTAATCATTAGTTACCAATATCAACAATAATAACCATATTACTAATACTTAAAATAACACACATTCTTGCCAAACCAACTTAAACTATACATTTCAACAAATGAGTCATTCCACCACTTAATCACCCGAACGGGTCAAAACCCGAATTTATCTACAATACCTTTAACCACTTTTCTAACAATTCAATAATCATTCAAATAACCCATCACTACTAGCTAGTCACCCAAATCACAAGTCAAATACTATATTAACTAGTTTATGCATTTTCATTTGACAATCTAACGCTACATCTAGCACTTTCCTCAATTTCATACTTCAACATATCAACATCTTAAAGTTCACCAAAATATGTAATTATCGTGTTTTTGGCACTCCTAGTTCAATTCAAACCATGCTATACACATTTAGCCGACTTTCACATCATATACTCAAACGGGTCAAAACCACATATTTAACTTTAACACTTCCAAACACGATTACAATTGCTATAATTATACCATTTAACAATTCATCATTAACTAGTTATTTCAACAAGAAAAACTCCATCTTTATCACAATTTACCAACTTCCAACTAACTAGTTCATATTCTAACATAAACCACCCAAACACTATAAAACTAGTATTTTTATTAAATCTCACCAATACTTGACATAAATCATTAAATAACATTTTTAGCATGTTAATTTAACCTTTCTAGTAATAGAAGTCATAAAACACATAAATGACATTTTACACCAATATAACAACTAGTTCACTATTTAAATATAAAATACCAACTAGCTCTTTAACTAACAATTTTGACCCAACACTATCACAACTAGTCATTTTATCAAATAGCACAATAGTTGATTATAAATCACAACTAACATATTCAACTTGTCATTTAACACAACTAGACATAAAATCCATAAATCACAATCTTACTAGTTATAAAACATAACACAAGTTTCCTTGACATATTAAACATAAAACATTCACCAAATTCATCATCTAGCAAAAACCCACTAAAATGACAAAACTCTAGTTCATCATTTTTCAAGAACACTAAGAACATCCAACAAGCATTTTCATGAAATCAACCTACTAAACCCATATAAACACATAGATATCATTAATATAACCAAACTAGCATTAATCTTACAAAACCCAAAACACTAGTTTATCATTTTGTCAAAATTCCAAGAACAAACATGAAGGAACACTTCTTACCTAAAAGCTTGCACAATCTCGAGATTTAGGCTAGACAAGAGAAGATTTAAGCAAGATTTCTTCAAGAATGCTCCAAGAACAAAATGGGGTTTCTTCTTTAGAGAGAGGTTGGAGAGTTTAGAGCGAGAGAGTTATGGATAAGAAATCAAGAAGAAAGGAAGAAGAAGAAATGAGGGAGTGGTGCCCTCCCATGGCTGCCGACACACTCACACAAGGGGGCCCACTTTTGGCTTTTTCCATCTTTTAGCAAATACAACACAAAAGGTCCCGTTCGTAGTTAATTTATTTAAAATACTAAACGAACTCTATTTTTAGCAACGAAAATATATTCAGAAACGAAATTAAAAGGGGAATCAAAAAATATAATAATCATACGATCATTTAAACATTTCAGAAACCAGATATTTTAATCCCTTGATTAAAATATCACAAAAGGACAAAACGTCAAACAATTCATTTAACATTTAATCAATTCATTCCATATAGGGTCAAATAGATATTTATCAAATATCAATATATACCTAAAACCACTAGGCCGGTTTTATGATGTTACAGTGGTAATGAGGGTGGTGTGGTATTGACGTATCAAAGCACATGTGCTTCACTAAAACACAACATATTACTTCAAAGCACATGTGCTTCAGGTCACGAAACACATGTGCTTCAAGTCACTAAAAACATGAGTTTCTAAACACACAAGGGAGCATACGAAGCACATGTGCTTGATGTAACGAAACACATGTGCTTCACTACACAGAAAAAAATTCAAAACAAGTGACAAACATATCATTATGAAGCACATGTGCTTCATAAAGCCAAGCACATGTGTTTTTGTTCCTGAACACATGTAACTTACAAGCAAGTCATTTGTGTTTAAATCACGAAGCACATGTGCTTGACGTTATGAAACACATGTGCTTCACTACACAGGAAAAAAAATCAAAACAAGTGACGAGCATATCATTATGAAGCACATGTGCTTCATAAAGCCAAGCACATATGTTTTTGTTCCTGAACACATGTAACTTACAAGCAAGTCATTTGTGTTTGAATCACGAAGCACATGTGCTTGACGTTATGAAACACATGTGCTTCACTACACAGAAAAAAATTAAAACAAGTGACGAAAATATCATTATGAAGCACATGTGCTTCATAAAGCCAAGCACATGTGTTTTTGTTCCTGAACACATGTAACTTACAAGCAAGTCATTTGTGTTTGAATCGCGAAGCACATGTGCTTGACGTTATGAAACACATGTGCTTCAATACACAAGAAAAAAAATCAAAACAAGTGACAAACATATCATTATGAAGCACATGTGCTTCATAAAGCCAAGCACATGTGTTTTTGAACCTGAACACATTTAACTTACAAGCAATTCATTTGTATTTAAATCACGAAGCACATGTGCTTAACGTTATGAAACACATGTGCTTCATTACTTGAAACACATGTGCTTGGCTGTACGTATACACTCCTTTATTTTCAAAACACATGTGTTTCAAACACATGTGCTTCCAGTCACGACCACCACCACCGGTCACCACCGTCGGCGGCCACCTCCGCCCTCCGTACGCCGCCGCCGGCCGTCGCCGGCCGCCGCCGCCGTTTCCGGCCGCCGGAGAAGCACATGTGCTTGTAGTGGTGGTGGTGGTTTGAATCTTGATCTTGACCATTGATTTTTCTTGATCCAAGGGCTAATAATTGTCCCTTGGACTAGATAAAATTAATGGACTACCTTGAACATTTCACTAAATATATGGACTAAAAGAATCATACATTGAAAGATGATTTAGTGGTTGGGGGAGAATAAGTGGTTGAAGTGACCTCGTAAAAAAAGTCATTTATTCCAATGATAAAAAGTAATTTTAAAAATTATTCAAATGGTAATAACCTCTTAAGAACCTCCCATTGGAGATGCTCTTAGGTTGATCTTTACTTTGGAGGGATTGATGCCTTTCACCCGGTTGGATTTTGCTGTCCAAGGAACGAACTAGAGTCACTTTATTCAATCTTATCCAGTGCCGGCCCTCAAACAAGATGTTATAGGCCCAAGCCTATACCAAAAATAAATTTGAGGGCCCATAATTTTTCAATAGCTTATTTACTTTTAAACCCATAGTTTTTAAGCCCTTTTTATTTACTCTTCTTCACAATATGGGAGTGCAGTTGTGTAGAATGTGAATGTCAGTACAACTTTTAATATTTATTGTCAAATTTCGTTACTTCATATTCATAATTTACTTTTGTTGTTAAATGTTTTGAAATTTTTAATTGAATTGTATTTAGAATTTTAGCTTGATTTTTGAACTATTTATTATTTTATATTTTTATGGTTTAATTCAATGAGTTCGATAAGAAAATAAAAGTTAGGAGCACATTTAAATGCTAGACATGTCACGTTTAAATGACTAATTTATTCGATAAATTTTTTTGTACTTTTTGCATTAATATTTATTTTTTTAAATTACGATAGGGCCCCAGAGTCAAAGTTCGCCTAGGGCACCGACAAACTCAGGGTCGGCCCTGATCTTATCACTCATTGACAAGTCAAAGTCAAACGCTCAACAAACACAAACAAAAGTCTCCCAAGCAGTGTTTTCAAAACCGGGTCCAGCCGGCCAGTTGGACCGTTCATCCGGAAATGGATATGCAGCCTGCTCGTTAACGTATACAACATCTTCTTTGTTTGTTTAGGTATACATTGAAGTTATGAAATTTCCTTTGAAATTTATTGATACATTGGTCACGTCTAGATGTTTTTATTTGCCACTTGATTTTTAAACTTTTGTATACGTACATTTATAATAATTGTTTTGTATTTATTAGCCTTTTCTTTAATCCGGTTCAACCCGGCGGTCCGACCGCTTTTTAGACCTCGGCCTATCCGATTCAAAATCCTAGTTTGGAAACATGGTTGAAATAATTCAAATTTTCAAATGTTGTATCAAGTTTCACAGAATTAGATAAAGATAAATAAGGAAACATAAAAAAAATTAAAGATACCTAACATTTGAATTGACTCTGATTGGTGCAATGTGTGAGGAAGATAAGGGTATGTTGGTATTTTTATGTTAAAGGGAAATCACGTTTGTCAAAAGCATGTATAGAGTTACTTTTACAAAACCACGTTTTGAAGCCCAAAATAAGCAGATAAGTGATTTTAGTTTTTACTTTGCCAAACACTAAAACTTGATTTTTTGCGTTTTGCAAACGTGATAATCAAATAATCAGGTAGAAAACACAATCCCAAACACCCCCTAATTGGATGGTTAGTGGGGAATGAGTCCCATACATTTGAATAGGGTTGTGCAGTTTGAACCGGGACCGACTAAGACCGACCAAGACCGGAAGAACCGAACCGGACCAGCGCCGAACCGTAGCTTCCGGTCCGGTCCTCGGTCCGTGTTTTTTGAGAACCGAGTTACCGGTCCGGTCCGGTTTTAAACCGGAAAAACCGGAAAAAACCGAAAAAAAACCGGAAAAAATAAGAAGCCTGCGATATTTACTGTCCAGCCCATCTAATAAGCCCATCCAGCAGCTTTAGCCCAACATCCTATTAAAAAAAAAAACCTCACGTTCAAACCACACATACGATTACGACCGCCCGTCTCTTCAATTCGTTTATGTTCAACTTCTTCGTTCGTTCGTTGCAAGCTCCAACAATTGATCAATATTATGTCGAACTCGCAATCCGATAATAGTGATTCTCAATTTTCAGTCCAAAAACTGGCCAAAAACAGGGCAGAAGACAGTCCAAAAACAGGCCAAAAATACGACAGAAAACACTCGGTTATAACCGGTCCAAACCGGTCAAAAACCGATGGAAACCGGAAATTAACCGAAACCGACCGTCGATCACCGGTCCGGTCCTCGATCCATCGAATCTTCTTTTTTCGGTCCTCGGTCCGGTCCGGTTTTTTGCTTCTGCACAGGCCTACCTTTGAATAAAGTGAGGTTAATGATGTTTAAAAGTAAAAATTAAGGGTAAAAGAGTCATTTCACTTTGTTAAAGTAGATAGTTAGTGGGTGTGTGTACCACAATTTTTTTTTTTGCCAAATATTGTACTTTCTTAAAGTATATCACTTATTTTAAATCAACTAAAAAGGAAAGTGTGTAACTTATTTTGAATCGGAGGAAGTATGTTATTTTTTTTTTTTTTTCAGATTTGAGAAGGGAAGAATGTGATTGGGATGTCAAGTTAGCATTGGATTTCAAAGACTTGCAAAAACGGATTATTTCATCGACTGTGAATCCGTGTAATGCTGGTCGACAATTAGTGGAACATGAGTTGCAAAAGTTGACCAAAGTGCATGCTTGAACTTTCCTTTTGTAATAGTCAACCCTAAGTGAAGTTTGATACGAGCGAATTAACTGACTCTTGAGTCATCTATATCTATACTATTTTAAAGTGGAGATTGCACATTTTTAAAAGAGTAAGTCTGAATTTCAACAATTCCATTTTTTAGCAATGTCCAAACCCACGTTCAAATTAAAATTTTAAAATTGCTGCTGCCAAGATTTGAACCCGGATGGGCAAGTACCCCATGCAGGAAGCTTACCACTAGACTATAAGCAACTTGATGACTATGTTTCATAAACTGAAACTACTAACTGTCCCGCAACCGAATGATATAAACAAATATCCCAATTGATCACATGCCGAATGATATAAACAAATACAAATTGAAAATAATGAAATATAAACCTCAAATGTTTTGTTGAGTGGCTCATCAACAACCTCAATTTGACATCCAAATCTTTGCATTAATCCGTATGAAACTCGTGCAATTATCATTATAAATTACAAAAACACGTTTCACAAAGAAATATTGCTACTGTAGCAACCAATAAATAAGGAGTAAGACCAACATCAATATCGAAAATAAGATGAAAAAGAAAACGTTTTCCACAAGTTGACGTGGAACAAAGTGTGTGCCGATACATATTTGTCGTGGTGGTGTTATACATCGTAAGCAGTCCCTCTATCTAACAATTCAAGGGTTTCAACAAACATTTCCATCTCAACTTTGAAAGACGAATCATTAAATTCCACAAGTTTTGACTGCTCCCGTGTCTTTGGATTTACGCAGAACCCGCGATTATAAGATTGGACCACTAAATCACCAGTGGCGGGAAGTTGCAACACTTTCCTTGATACAGATTCTTTCCTTTTGAATTTATAAACCACCGACCAATTAGAGGGAGTATTGTTGTTACACTCTCTTCTCATCAGGCTAATGGACCTATTACCACCTTTACCGAAAAAAACAGCTAGAGAACCGTTTATGATCATTAGTTTTATGGATTCCAGATTAGGTTCAGGCAATGCAATTGTGCCAAAAATATGACTACTCAGATCGAATGTCAATATATAACGGTGGCCTATATTTCCATGCGCATTTGTAGTATGTCTAACGATCCAATGCAATGCTCCATTCACAAAACACCCTGGTTCTGACTCCGGTGAACAAATCCGAGTAGCAGGGGAAGCAACTTCAAACCATGTACCCGCCCTCATACTGTAAACATATGATTTTATTACACCTTTCAATCTGCGGTAGAATATCTGCACAATCTTGTAATCATCGGTGGTTGGGTCAAAACCAAACCCATTCATAGGAAGGTGGTGTCCCCCAAAATAAGGATATTCAGGTGTAGTAAGTTTGCGCCTAATTGAAGGATTCCAAAGAGCAAATCCAAATGTATCATCAAGCAGACACAGAATTCCATTACATGAACCGACAATATGGAAATATCCTTCAAGAAACTCGATTGCTGCTATGCCATTGTATCCATGTTTGGGGCTCAATGGAAGTTGATCTTGCGAATGCAATGTAAACAAGTCTTTGTGGACATGATAGTTTTTGTGAGTTTGGTGTCGGAACAATACCTTTTGTGGGGATTGTAAAGTGTGCTTTTGGATGAAATCGCGACTACCAATATGACTACTTAATGATTTGGAGAGTGATCTGAATCGGATGAGGGATTTCGGTGGTAGTCTTGTTAGGATTTCGTTAATCAATTCTTCGCATAGGTAATGTGACATTGTCTAATAATTCTGTGTTTATAAAGGGGATGAAAATTGATGCAGTAAGAACTAAAAAAAAAAAAAAAAAAACAGCGAGCACAAGGTATGGGGGAATTTGGATTACATAATTGTAAACGAAAAATTGCAAAATTGAGTACCTTCTTGATGAGGCGACGGACTTCGAATTTCTGTTTGTGAGTTTTAAGGTTTTGGGCTTTTTGGGTTTTAAATTGAAGATTCAAGAACCGGCGGCCCGTACGTAATTGTTTTACCCAAATAAACAAATTTGAAACCAAAATTACGGAAGTTTAATTAATCTGTGTGAAGCTTCATTCTGATTGTGGAAGTTAATTAAATGCAGAAACAACAAAATTTACCTCAAAGTTCTTCACATGCTGATAATGAATATGAATTAGTTATGGAGCTCTCCGAAAAAAGATATCCTCTTTGATGAGAGAAAAAAGGTTAGCAATTCTAATTTGTTATTTTACTAACTAATTATGCTTCTTTGAAGTCTTTGTTATTCGTTCTTAAACCTCATTTTATCTTGATAGAATTTATTAGAAGTCAAGGGTTTTGACCCCAAGGGAAATGTTATAATTAAGAGCAATTTTAGCATGGAAATGGTGAATTCTGTTTTGGATGATATGCTTCAAAGGGCAAGAATTATATATTCTGATGAGGTAAAACGAGACTTCGAGATTATTTTTAGATTTTTGTAAGTTTAATGCATTAGACCTCCTAAATAATAAACGTCCAAAAATTAGATTATTATTAGAAATATTAGTTTTCTTTAATCATATCTATCATTTGATTAATCATTTAATTGTTTATTAGAGAGGGGGGTGTGGTGGCGAAACCCCCCACCGGCGGATGGAATTGTCCTACATGGCACCACTTTGGCGAGCAAAAGCCCAAGCCACCACACCTAATGCTCTTAGGTTGATCTTTACTTTGGAGGGATTGATGCCTTTCACCCAGTTGGATTTCAGAGGATATTGTTTAAGAACAAATATGGTACGTTTAAAACAGTAAAGTTTCTTTTATATTTGTTTTTCATACTTATGTAACCTATACTATGTATAAAGCATTTAGGACTACTAAATATAGCAACTCCTTAAATTTAAACTTAAGGACATTTCAACTTTTCGTAACTTCTTCAACACCACAAAAATAAAAAAGTGTTGCTTCCAGGATTCGAACACAAGACCTCTTGTGAAATCTGACTGTATGTTAACCAATTGCTATAAATGACACTTTGTTTTATCCAAAAAAAAAACAAAGTACATATCACTGAAAATGCTCACATTTTCCCCTATTTTATTTCCGTTACAATTTAATTTTTCCGGAAACGTCATGACTATTCAACACTTATTGACTATACTAATTTTTCAGTACTAATTTTTCAGAATATACTTACCACCCAATTAATTACTTCTTAAATTGACTATACTACCTATAAGTGTATCTTAAGAAGATAGAAGTTTTTGTTCATCTTTCAACATAACGCATATCTTATCTTACTCATTTATAATGTGTTTAGGACTACCAAATATATAAGTCCTTAAACTTAAACTTAAACTTTTTTCTACTTTTAGTAACATCTTAAACACCGCAAAAATAAAAGAATGTTGCTTACAGGATTCGAACACAAGACCTTTTCTGAGTACAGACTGTGTGTTAACCGATTGATCTAAATGACACTTTGTTTAGAATAAATTTACAACCAACTTTAAATAGAAAACATATTGTATCGAATTTTCCATGATCAAGGTATTTGTTTGTGTGCTCACATATTCCTTAATTATAGTCCTTAAGTTTGTTGAACTTGAATGTATTATTATATTATAGATGATAATGATTACTAATTGCAATTTTTAAAGACGGAAAAAATCATTCATTTGCGCAATTTTGTTGGAAAAACCGTGTAAACGAACAACACTTACTCGCCACGAAATATTGTTTCTGGGTACCCGCCGCCGCATTGCACGGGTACCCTACTAGTATTTATTTATATTTGTTGTAGTTTCCAGTATTGGAAAAAGTAGAGAACATGTCATCTGAGACAATGTTATTACTGTGGAGTATGAAGGAGAAACATGATATCAACTCAAGATTTAAGGTCTATTTTGACACTTTGCCAAAAACATTTAATACATGTACTGCTTTATTAATTTTATTTAAATTCAATTTAACATAAAATTTGAATAAAATTATATTAAAATATAATATTATTTAGAAGGGTTAAGCTTTAGAATTGAAGCAGTGATGGCTTTAGATGGAACACTATTGCTAGAAGAAATAGTTCAAGCAAAAAAGGTATTTTAATTTTAAACCGTTAAATTTTATTATTTAAGAATCTATTTCTTATTAATTTATTTTATAATAATTTGCAGCACTTGCAGTCACAATGCAATGATTTGATTCCATCATTATGCAAAAATTAGGGATATTCTATTAGAACATGTCATTTGTTTATCGGAACAGATCATTAAAGGTTAATTTTTACCTACTTTTTAATTAATTATTAATTAAAATTCTCTCTCATCTATCCTCTCTCCTCCGACTATCTCTCTCTTCCATCTCTATCTTCTCTCCTCCATGTCTTCATTCTCTCACCTGCAAATACAATACTCTCTCTCTCTCGTCTATATCTCCTGCTGGAAAATCAAAGTCTTCAACTAACAATTCTGACAACTATCAGTAATCAATATTTTTTTCAATAATAGAGGAAGAAGAATTTGTGGTGTTTCTTCTTCTCGGGCAAATATTTGTGACGATTCGACGACCTTTCCTGATTTTCCGGCGGTTTGTGTATTTTTCCGGCGAGGTTTGGGAACCAAGATCTGAAACCCGAAATCTAATATTTCATGAAAATCTGAAGATCTACGTCATCGTTGTCGGCAACCATCACAAACCCCCGCACCATACCTCCGTTGAAGATTAAAGATTACGTAGATAGGATTGTTTGTGTTTTATCTGAATATGAGATAAGGATGTACAGATTTTGTTTGGCACGAAGTAAAAGATTTATGTAATTTAATTTTTTAATTTTCTAAAGTAGCGTGAAACATTTTGAGAAAATATGGGAGGTTTACAATTTTCAAGAAAGAAAGTTTGACCAGCCTGTTTAAATCATACGAGTGGGCTGTTCTAATAGCATGACCCAAAAATTATCCTGATATATTTCCTCCAAATATATATACACTAGGTTATGACCCGTGAAAAATCACGGGTTGTCAATAATTTTACTGAACGTAATTCTTATATAATACAAAATTTTACCATTAATATCATGATTATTACATATATGAAAAAAATATAATGCTCATATAACGTAAATTAGAGAATTCAAGCTTATAAATTATAAAATATCATGAGTGGTCAGTCATATTGTTGAACGTAATTTTATTCTTGCTTCTATAAATAGTTGATATTTTTTCACGGGTTATAATTTTGTTGAACGTAAGTTTATAGAATGTAAATATGAATTGTAATAATCTGTAATGGACGTCATATCCATAAATTCGTCATGCAGATAAATATCTACAATCATAATATTCTTTGATTTCGTCTACTAATTCTTGATTTTCATCTTGATTATTGCTATTTCCATCACAATTGCATAATGACTGCTCAATGTTGTCATCTTCATACATATAAAGTCTCATACAATTTCTGCTTAAAATTATGAGAATCCTTGCATATATATTTAGTTGAAAAAAACTACTATTGTAATAATTTGTAATTGGCCAGGAACTTTGAAGATGAGTCATATAAGCAATTAAGCATATTACATGTTTTTTTTTTTGTTGAAAAAAAGGGAACACCTTGTAAAAGAGCTTCGGCATTGCCATCACCCCACACAAGGAGACCCGCAAATATATTAATCAATCAACAAATTACAGCCCATACAGTGTTGCATCATGCAATTACAAGACATACAAAATCAAAATACTCACTAATATGTATAAAAAAAAACATACAGAAAACAGAAAAGATTACTTCTTGATCTGCATCTTAATACCCCATTCTTTAGCAGCATTTCTCACATGTATAGAATCTTTCACATGCAATCCCATAATCTGCACCTTTATATTGTCTTTAATTACATTGAGCACAATATCTTCATTTTTTGCAATATTCTTGAATAATCTATCATTTCTCTCTTTCCAAATATAATACACCATAGCAGCCAAGCCAATACGTCTGATCACACTTTTAATATTGTTTCTGCATATATCATCAGTCATACTACTAACAATGCTATCCCATTCATTATTTAAATCAAGGGCGTATATCATTCCTTTCATCTTATCCCAAATACCTCTAGAATACTTGCAATTAAAAAATAAATGATTATGGGAATCATTACACTGCTTGCACAAGGGGCAGACCATAATACTATTAGGGTTCCATTTCATAATTCTGTCCTGTGTTTGTAACCTTTTATTCACAGCCAACCACAAAATAAAAGCATGTCTCGGATACCCTTGAGAAAACCAAATAAACTTGTGCCAATGGACTTTATTATTGTTCATAATAAGATTCTCCCATACATTTCTGGTGGAATAATCCACAATCTTCCCATCATTCATCTTCCATTTAACACCATCATTTTTAGCATCATTAATCACAGGAACAACTATATTTTGAATACTGGGGATACCATTAATCCAATCAGAAGGCCAATTCCACACACCATTTTGAATCATTTTCTCAACAGTAACATCATCATTTAACCTTGCTTTATAAACTTGTCTCTTGTTAATAAGCCTGCACAGAGGACCAGCTGAACTCCAATTATCATACCACATAGAGGTGCATTTACCATTTCCAATAATATGAATAATTGAGTTCCTGAATTTATCTCTCAAACTTAGTAAAGACTTCCACATCCAACTATCTGTATTTTTAGCAACAATATCCCAAAAGTTTCTACCTTTTAATTTCACCCTATTGACCCAATCCACCCAGAGAGATTTCTTTTTGGTCACAATATTCCAAATGTGCTTACTAAGTAAAACTTCATTCCAAGGACCCAACTCTTTTATCCCCAGCCCTCCTTGATCTTTAGGGTTACATATGACTTTCCAAGCAATTTTGGCTTGACATTTCTTATTTTCACATTGATTCCACAGAAAGTTCTTAAGCATTTTTTCAATGCTTTTGATAACAGATTTGGGTAGAAGGAAAACAGTGGCCCAATAGATATGTATAGAAGCCAAAACTGAAGTAATTAACTGCAACTTACCAGCATAAGAAAGACTTTTATGCTTCCAGTCACCAGTTTTGTTTTTTATTCTATTTAGTAACTGTTTACAATCATTCAGCCCAATTTTTTTATCAATCAGAGGTACCCCCAAATACCTCATGGGAAGTTTGCCTATAACAAAAGGCAATTCCTCAATAATTTTCTTTTTATCTTCATCATTTATGTTGCAACAAAACATAGTGCTCTTGCCAACATTAGCGATAAGACCAGAAGAACTACTAAATTCCATCAAAGCTGCTTTAATAATTCTAATAGAATTGAGATCACCATGGCAGAAAACCATCAAATCATCTGCAAAACATAAATGGGTCAGATTAACTTCTTTGCAGCCTTTATGGAATCTGAAACCCTTATTTTCTTTAATCTTCCTTGTCAACATTAAAGTGAAAACTTCCATAACAAGGGTGAAGAGATAGGGTGAAATGGGATCTCCTTGTCTGATTCCTCTCCCACTTTTAAAGTAGCCATGTCGTTCACCATTAAGACATATTGTAAAAGAAGCTGAGTTAACACAGGTCATAATCCAGTTGACCATCATTTCATGAAACCCAAATTGCACCAAAATAATTTTCAGAAAATCCCAATTAATGGTATCATATGCCTTAGCAA
The DNA here is from genome assembly GCA_963853835.1 of Calendula officinalis. Classification (NCBI taxonomy): domain Eukaryota; kingdom Viridiplantae; phylum Streptophyta; class Magnoliopsida; order Asterales; family Asteraceae; genus Calendula; species Calendula officinalis. The sequence goes on from OY970828.1 coordinate 75,564,956, forward strand.
TATCTATTTTCAAAGCACATCTCTTAGGCCCCCCTTTTCTATTATAGCCCTTCATTAATTCCTGTGTTATTAATAAATTTGGTTCATATTACATGTTGAAGAAAAGGGTTTTGTGATTCTCCATTATTTAATATAGTTAAGATGAATCATAGACTTTATAGAATCAGTATCTCTAGTAAATTTATCTCAAGCTTGTTCAAATTTGTTAATAACTTCCAAGAAAACAAAATTTCAAAAGTGAAACTTCCCCAAATTATCAAACATTTATATTCCCCAAATCATAAAGACATCTATATTTCTGATAGTGATTTAACTTTAATCTAAGTTGAAAGGTGTATGTGTGTTTTCTTACAAAACCACAAGACATCAAAAAGAAGGTTGCTAATAGTTAGATATGATATCATCACATTCTGATGGTTATTTTTTAACAGCAAAAAACTCATTTGTGAAACCTATCATAAGCAATTTTCAGATTAGTATACAATTCAATAAACTCAAAAGTTTTTCTAGAAACATAACCCAAATAGACACATGGCTAATTTCTACCTATAAAAGATGTATTACAATTGATAAATCATATAAATTACATGTAGATCACTTTTCACATCCCCTGAGTCACCGAACAAAGTTGACCAATTTGTATGATTAGGGATCAATCAAGCACTGGAAATTTTGGTGGCACACCTTAAGAATCAATTTTGGTAAACACTCTGATATCTTCACTTTTCACTGGAAATTTCAATCAAACACTTACGATGCATATTGAATCTATCAATAATTATACAACTTTTGCATATCAGCTATATAATTAATTAATAATACTGTTGTAAATTGTGGTATGAGGGTAAAAATGGAATTTTAAATGTTGTAAAAATTAAGAGATTAAGACTTTCCCTTAATGCTTTATGTAGGACTAAGATGAGATAACCATAATCTAATTTTTGGGTGACTTTGACTCCAATTGATCATTTCCTTTTTAACTCAATTTTTATCCTACCCATTTAATCCGTTGGAGATAAACCATAACCCAAATTGACCCATAAGTAAACGGGTCGAAGTAGCTCAATGTCACATACCTCTAGCCTGAAGTATTTATCCTGGTTTGGTCAACTTTGCCCAATTTTTATGCTGCTTACTGCTGCAGATGCATATCACCCCAATTTTGCAAGATGCCTAGGATCAGGATTCACTGCTCCATCTGTCAATGAACAAAAAATAAAATTTTCAATTTTATATTGAAACTTTGAATTCAAAAGTAAAGAAAAAGATTAATCAAATGACACATGACTAATCATAAACAACTTATATGAAATGTCTTAAGAAGAACATGTTAATTAATTGTATAATAAAATGGGACAAACCAATCATCATGGGTTAAGATGTTGAGCTCAAAATTAGAAGCATAGGTCATTAGGTTAAATTCTATCAATTTCAACACTGATTTTCTAATTAAAAACAATCCATAAAACAATCTTTTATAGATTGTAATTTAATCCACTTTTTATAAACATACGTGCTTGTTTATTTTATTCTAAAATGTCAACTGTTTTCTATCGTATTCAACTTAATAATATTCGTGCCACCGGTTGGGAACCAACAATACTGAGCACCTGAAGGCATAATGATCCATTTTAAATTATTGAAACAAAAATGCACATAAATGATGTAGTAAAGCCTAATTTAGGTAATAGTTTTAAATATGAAATTATAATGCATAATATAATGTAACCAATTCTTGAAGACTTTGCATCTTTGCGTAGATAAAACTGTAGTTAGTGACTCTTGAATATTAATGTAATAATATTAAAACTGTAATCATAATTAAAAAGCTAATATCTCTATAAAAAAATAGACAAAAAAGGTGACCAGTTTCAACCCAACCCCTTTTTGCTAAAAGGGGAACAAATCAAATGGGTCGCATAGGTCAAACATGTTGAAGTACATTAATTATTAATATATGTCCAAAATAAATTCTGGAATTAAGATAATTATTAATTCAAGAATTAACAACTAATTTAGTACTGAAAATTGATATAAAATCAATTTAGTACCTTCTATAAAATTTTGTATATTTACATATCCACAAAAAAAACGTGATTAAATAGATGAGATCAGACATAACTATGCATTACAAAGTGAGTATATAAACAAAACAATAATAGAATCTAGGATTGTTAAGACTGTACTCTTCATGTTCTATGAAAATTGCAACAACATAGAATCTAGGATGTACAAAAAATTGGCAACATTGAAAATCTGGCTTAACAAACAAAAAACATCGGCCTTAGCATATGCAAAATCAAGCTTTTACAGCTCAAAAGTTTATTATAAAAATGACAAATTTAAGCAAAATAACATAAAGTTAATGCTACCTTGTGATAATCAAATAGGCATTTCATCAAACACTTGGTATGCGGGAATTTTAAAAGTTAATTAGAACTGATAATCATATTCCAAAAAATGGAACATGAGGATTAATACAAAGCAATGCAACTTTTAAGAATGAAATAACGACACATCGTACTTGCTATAACTTTCAAATATGTTGTAACCAGAAGTTCGAAGGCCACAGTATGTTTTAATATAGGTCAGATATGCAGATTTGAATTGCTCAATCTTTATGCAGATTTAAATATATGGGTCATATATTTCTAATTGGCAAGTTTATTTCGTTAAATATTTTTAATTATGTTTAATCAAAGCTAAAATATTTTTCTTCAATTGTATATTTTGCAGATTTGAAGATGAAAGTAAACATTCAAGTATTCAAGCTACAAATATGGGTCAGATATGCAGATTTTAATTAATATTTTCGTATTTGGTATTTAAAGAGTCAAACCTGCATACTTGGTAAGTTTGTTATTTCCAGCGAATTTAAATGCAATATTAAGCTTTTAATATTGGTCGTTTGTTATTTCCAGAGATTTAACCTTTTAATAATGGCTGATTTAGGGAAGTTTGTCATTTACAGCGTTTATATCTAAATTAAGTTTTTAGAGTAAATTACAGTTTTTGTCACTCCCTCTCTCTCTTCCCTGAGATCTACAACCTACAGGGACAAAAACTCATTCACCTACAATCTACAAAACTCATTCATCTACAAGAAATCTGGGCACTTTGATTGCCGCTGTCACCGTCGCGGTTAATTTGATTGCCACGGTCACCGTCGAACGAATTGAATGAGTTAGGAATTCTGTGAGTGTAAAAGAGGATTACTATTTCAAGAGATTAAAAATTCTGCATATGACACCGGTGATGAGAGAGGGCGGCGGTGTTGATTGTCATCTCTGCCGTTTGAGTTACCCTAATTCGTGAAATGATCTGAGAAATTCTAAAGGAATTCAACTGATTTATCGTGATGTTATCCTAATCTAATGCTGCGAAAAGATACGATTGAAAATGAATGGGTTTAGATTTGGCAGTAATGTAGACAAGATGTGGCGGAGTGATAGAGATCATTGTCGGCGCTGTATACTTCCGATTTTACACGGCGTTTAACGGCGACAGTTAACATTGAGAATCAACTTTTAATTTTCTTTTGTTTCGATTGGAACCAGAAATCAACTTAGGGGTTTCATAGATCTCATCATTGTGGTTCACTTCCACCCATCCACGATGTGATCAAAATTTGTGAATTAACCGGGGATATGCAACTTAGGGTTTGAATGTTCATAGCCTGAACAAAGAAGAAGATGATGAGAGAAAGAAAAAAAAAAGTGAAAAAAAAATGGAAAAAGACCAAAATGCCCTCACGTTTTCAGCACGTGAGGGCTTTAACGGCCAAAAAGAGACGGCAGGTGGATGGAAGGACAAAAAAAAGGGAATTTGCATACCTCGGGGACAAAAAAACAGAAAAAAAAGTACAGGGACAAAAATTGTAATTTACTCAAGTTTTTAATAATTGCCGAAAAAAAAATTGAAAACCCTAAGGAATTGCCACGTGTCTATCTTGGCTATAAGGGGTGCCACGTGGCCACTTCTAAACCTTGTTTTATTATTATATAGATGGGATGAATTTTTTTGGGCTTGTGAATTATGGTATTCAAATAGCATGAAAATAATGTTTAATGATGGAAAATTAAGAACATGCTTAATTTCCGTCCAGTTGCAGGCTTTCTAATCATTTGGTTTGTCATTCTTTTATCTTGCTACTAATCTTTTATCTCTATCTATAATAAAAGAAAGCGTGTTACGTCACCTTTGTCACGTCATTAATCACCCACCAATGAAAGCATTCCACATCACCTTTTGAGATCAACCTAATCCATGTACAAAATATTATCTTAAATAATAAAAAAAAATATTATCTTAAATAATAAAAAAAATTTGAATTTATGGACATAAATATATTCTTCAACTAATATTAAATATATTTTTCGTTTCCTTACTTATCCCTCCCTTATCAATCCCTTATCAAAAATTTAAAACTTGCTAACAATTGTATAATTTAAGAAATTAAATATCTCGGAATTTAAGGAGTTGATATTAACTACATTCCAAATTAATATTTCAAGTAATATAAAATTTAAATTTCGTTTCCTTAGTTCTTTTGAAGGATTTCATAATCAATTTCATTACTAATTGTATAATTTAACAAATTAAATATTTCGGAATTTAAGGACTTGATATTTGCTATATCCAGAAATTATACCATTTAATATTCCGAATTTAAAAGAAGAATTATTATTATATAAAACTTTAAAATTTTAAACTTTGAATAAGGACTTGATAGAATTTAAAATTGAATTTAAAAATAAATTTATTATATAAAACTTTAAAATTTTAAACTTTGAATAAGGACTTGATAGAATTTAATATTTGAAATTGCGTTTCCTCAGTTATCAAGGAAAGCATTATCCTTTTCCTTATCAAACTTCAAAACTTTGACATAATACTATAAATTCCAACATTGACCAAAGAAAATTACCATTGCCTTATTTCTGGGAATTTGATCATTATACTCGGTACCAGGTTTGATAATTCTCCTTCTCAACTTAATTTCTTCATCTATTTGATTTTCTATCGAAAATTAGGGGTTATTAGATTGTTCTAACTATAATTGGGTGGGAGCTATTTGATTGTATTTCTTCAGTCTGTAATCTACGTTAATGAAGGTATCACCTGCATATAATATTTTAAAAAAGGTAATCACAGCAACCCTCAACTTCTACAATCTTCAGCAAAAAGTGCATACCTTCCTCCATTCTTCCTGTTGATTTTAAAAAACTATAAAAAAATATAAATATATTTAATATAATTTAATTAAAAATAAATTTCTCTGTTTTGGAAGTCCTAACGTTTCACAATTTATAGACAATGGGTTCAAAAATATGTTTCATCAACGACATCACCGGAGATGTTAAAGAAGATGTATCAATCAAGGCAAGGGTAATTAGGTTGTGGAAATCCAGCATTTTCAAGAACCCTCTTGTGGTCTTCAAAATTGACATGATACTACAAGACGAAAAGGTATTAAACTTTCAATTTATCTCTTTAAATTAATCATATATTTAAATGACATGTCTGTCTTGCTTATATATTTTTATACATTAATCAATTTTTTTAGTTAAATATGATTCATGCCTTCATTCCGAAGGAGTTTTGCCCAAAGTTTGTTAACAATATCAACGAAGGAAGTTCTATTTTTATTTCTAAATTTGAAACAGAGGCAATATTGCAGAGGCCATTGGTTGTTGACAACGAAACCAGAATAAAATTTAATACAACGACTCTTGTGAAACCGTGCGAAGAATTCAGTGGTCCTGTGTATGGCTTCCGGTTCAAAAGTTTTGAGGACATCTCAAATGCAAAGACTGACTCTATGGTATCATACGGTATGTGTTAATTTATAATTAATTTTGTATATAAATATATATTTAATATTATGATTTCTAACACTAATTTTTTAATTAGACATTATTGGACAAATCCTATCAGTGGGAGATTTGGAAATCAAATTATTTGACAAAAGACAAAGTGAAATGTTACGATTGACACTTCAAGAGTTGAGGTAAGTAATTATTGTACATGTCTGATCCTATTATACATTAATTTTAAATTTTTTTAGTTAAAATATAAATTTTGTAGATTTAATCAGTGGAAAAAAGTTGGAAAAAATTACCTTATGGGGTGATTATGCGGAACAGATGAACAACGCACTTGGTGATAGAACAAATCTTAGGAATGTTATTGTAGTACTGCAATTTATAAAGCACAAATTATTATATAACGGTAAGTAACAATTTTCCAACGCAATTATTTATTTCTTTCATTAAAATATTTAGTTAAATAACATCAATAATTTATCATTATACACAGGAACCCAATCAATTTCAACTATGTACGGTTGCACCAGAGTATTTTGTCAACGAGGATATTATGGATATCCGCAATTTTAAAAAAATGTATCTTTATCTTTAATAAAGACTATAGTTAACATAATTATAATTATATATACTTTTGAGAACTATACTCTTTCTTTGATTGCTCCAATAGGTTAAATGATTTCAAGTCACCTATGTTATTTATTTTTAATTATTATTCATTGAAATGTAGATAAACGGGTTAATTTAATGTACAAATTCTTTAATGAATACAATATACTTTAAGAAGTAAAATATTATGAAAATGTTAAAATCGCCCGTGATTTATCACGGGTTATAGGCTAGTATATATTAAAACAAAATAAACATGACATCATCAATTCTTTTTGACACTTGCCATTCAAATACTGGTTGAGTAGCTTTTAGTTTTTGTTGATTGAAAACTTGATGATGACATCTTTTATTTATTTATGGACATAAATTATTAAATAACCTAGTTGTCAAATAATAATTAAAATTTAAATATATTTTAAGCCTCTATTTTATTTATAGTAGGACTGTGCAGTTTGAACCGGGACCGATCAAAACCGACCGGGACCGGAAGAACCGGACCGAACCGGCGCCGAACCTTAGCTTCCGGTCCGGTCCTCGGTCCGTTTTTTTTAGAACTGATACATCCGGTCCGGTCCGGTAATTTTAAACCGGAAAAACTGGAAAAAACTGAACACATTTTGGACTGCAGCTTATTAGTCGATTCTAGCCCAACCTTATTAGCAGCCCAGTAATATATCTAAGCCCAATATGCAATTAAATAACTCTTTTCTTCCCTGACGACTTCTACGATTTCTAGTCTTCTAATTCGTTTCTGCTCTACGCCTCTACAACTTCTGCTTCGTCTTCATCGTTCCACGCTCAGCAATCGATCAGTAATATGTCGGACTTGGAATCCGATAATAGTGAATCTGAATTCCAGGTATAATTCTAATTGTATAAACAATGTTGGTATTTTTGGATTTATCATGAACGATGTTGGCTTTTATTTTGGACCTCAAATTCTGCACATAATGACCAAAAAAATAGCTGCAAAGCAGCCCAAAAAATGCTGAAAATTCAGTCCGAACACTACAGGAAAACGACTCAAAACTGCTGCAAATACAACCCAAATACTGCAGGAAAACGGCCCAAAAACAGCAGCAAAAACAGTCCAAAAATCACGGGAATATGACCCATAAACTACTGGAAATACAACCCAAAAACAGTGCAAAATTGCAGGAAAATGCTGCAAAAACAGCCCAAAAACAGTGTAGAAAACAGCCGGTCCTAACCGATACATACCGGTTCAAAACCGAAGGAAACCGGAAGTTAACCGAAACCAACCGTCGACCACCGGTCCGGTCCTCGGTCCGTCGAATCTGCTTTTTGCGGTTCTCGGTCCGGTCCGGTTCCAACCGGTCCGGCCCGGTTTTTTGATTCTGCACAGGCCTAATTTATAGTAAACCATTAAAACAAAAGAAACATGACATCATAAATTTTTTAAATTGGACGCATGGCTCTTAATTACTGGTTAATTAGCATTTGTTTATTCTCGATTGAAAAATTAACCATGTCATACTCTTTGCTAATGGACATAAATACCCTCTGTATTAAATATGATTAAAGTAAAAAAAAAATGCTTTAAACATCTTTAAAATAATCCTGAAAGATACGAAAATATTTTAGCGGAGTTGTCTTCAAAGAAGTCCAAGGATTTTGCATAGTCTCAAGAGACAAATCTTAGCAATTGGATCAAAATAGTGAAGATAAAATCAAAGAGTCCAAGCACATGTGTTTCAAACACATGTGCTTCCAGTCACGACCACCATCACCGGTCACCACCGCCGGCCGCTGCCTCCGGTCACCGCCCGCCGCCGATCGCCGCCGTCCGCCGCCGGTGGCCAGCGGTGTTAGTGGTGGTTGACAGTGAAGGTGCTGGTGGTAATGGGTGTGGTGGTGGTATTGATGTATTGAAACACATGTGTTTCACTAAAGCACATGTGTTCTAAAATACACACGAGCATATTACTTCGAAGCACATGTGCTTCAAGTCACGAAACACATGTGTTTCAAGTCACTAAAAACATGAGTTTCTAAAACACATGGGAGCATACGAAGCACATGTGTTTCAGGTCACGAAACACATGTGTTTGGCTGTACATATGCACTCCTTTATTTTCAAAAGAACTGTTATTAGTGAAGCACATGTGCTTCTAGCTTACAAACGTATGTGCTTTATTACTTGAAACACATGTGCTTGGTTGTACATATACACTCCTTTATTTTCAAAACAATTGTTATGAGTGAAACACATGTGCTTCTAGTAACAAAACACATGTGTTTCAAGTCATGAAACACATGTGCTTGGCTATACATATGCACTCCTTTATTTTCAAAACACATGTGTTTCAAAAGGTGAAACACATATGTTTAAACACATGTGCTTCAAGTTACGACCACCACCACCGGTCACCACCGCTGGCGGCCGCCGCCCATGGGTGTTGATGTATTGAAGCACATGTGCTTTTATGGTTTGAATCTTGATCTTGACCTCTGACTTTTTCTTGATCCAATGGTTATTAATTGTCCCTTGTGACTAGCTAAAATTCTTGGACTACCTTGAACATTTACCTATTTTAGTATACATTAATTTGTAAACTATTTATTAATTATTTATTCCCATTTATTTAATTTTATTATTTATTATATATACACATAATTTTCTACTAATATACATGGAAATTAAACTATTTAATGCTAAAAAAATTCAAAATAAATTATTTTAATCTTTGTAGTTTGTAGATATCTCCACACATAATGAACTATGGCAGGGTGGATTCAACTACAAATTCATTAATATTTCCACTTTCAAAAGGAGAACAATGTTACTTTAGTTACGAGAATTTATCGAGTTCTCATTTAATTACTTTTTACGGTTTTTTACCAAAAGTAAACAACACATATGATGTCATCCCACGTGGTATTTACTTATTAGTTTTTCTAACATATTCCCCCTACACACATGTTTGGGTGCATTAAATAACATCAACTCTCCATTAGAATTTTAAAATGCATTTAATATATCTTTTTAAAATGTAACTTATGCACTTCATTAATGTTTAATAACCAATATTAGGAAATTTTTAAGTCAATTAATGCACACTAATATGTGCCCTTGGAAAAATCATTTACTTATTTATTTATTGCTTATTTTTGTTTGACTTTTTATTTCTTTCTTTTTTTGTATTTTGATTATTGTTTCGTTGCAGATATTGATCTTTCACAGGTTGATAATACAGATGACACGTGTCACATTTCTGATTGGTCAACTCATATGGTTCGGGGGACATGGTTTGCTACTAATTATGAATTATTTTTTATGATATACTAATTCCTTTGTTGCAACATCTTCGTCAAGCTCGTGGGTTGATTTTACAAACAAAATTCATTGTAATAACTTTAATATTATTGAATTATTTTTTAATGTAACTAAGTTTGATGTGAGTTATGTGTGTTTGTAGTCACGACAGAACTTGGAAGTTGAATTAGAAGATCTTCGGTGTACATTTGATGCCATGATGCAAAACTTGGTCGGAGAAGAATTGTTAATCAGTTATATTATTACTTAATATTTTCATAATAATTATTAATTAGTTGGTATATGTTATAATTATTTTATATTTACTTGAGTAGGGGAGAATGTGATTGGGATGTTCAGTTAGCATTGGATTTCAAAGACTTGCAAAAACGGATTATTTCATCGATTGTGAATTCGTGTAATGCTGGTCGACAGCATGAGTTGCAAAAGTTGACCAAAGGGCACTGTTGACTATTGTATATTCGTGTAATGCTCCGTTATTGTATTTTATTTAATTGTTGGTTTGTAAACTTGGATATATGTAGTATCACAATAAAATTTCAAAAATATTTTCATGTGTATTTTAATTTATAAATCTTTACTTAATTGATAATGCTTTATTAATAAAAAAATTTGTACATTTGAAATAATTTTGTAAACAATAATTTTCATATATATCATTGAGACTATCAAGTATTAAAATTACAAATTTAATAACAAAATTATACGCTACATAAATAGTATATTGATGATTAAATATATAATTCAGTAACCAAACCGACTCGGTTTTGAAATTTCAGTCATTGTCGGTTTCGACGCGATTCGGTTCGATTTCTATCAATGACTGCCAATGGCCATTTTGGAATTGTCATATCATTTCATCAGTTAAAAATTCCATAACGATGCTTTGTATACATTATACTAAAATAAATTGCCACATGCCTGTTTTTAACATTTCAATAAATAAAAACTACTACGGTAGCAACTAATAAATAAGGAGTAAGATGAACATGAACATCGAAAATAAGATGAAAAAGAAAACTTTTTCCACAAGTTGTCGTGGAACAAAGTGTGCGCCGATACATATTTGTCCGGGTGGTGTTATGTGTCGTAAGCAGTCCCTCTATCCAACAATTCAAGGGTTTCAACAAACATTTCCATCTCAAATTTGAAAGACGAATCATTAAATTCCACAAGTTTTGACTGCTCCCCTGTCTTTGGAAGTACGCTGATCTCTCGATCATCCAAAGAGTGGATGAGTAAATCACCAGTGGCGGGAAGTTGCAACACTTTCCATGCTCTAGGTTTATTTGCATTGAATTTGTAAACCACCGACCAATCAGAGGGAGTATTGTTGTTACACTCTCTTCTCATCACCCAAATAGACCTATTACCACCTCCACCAAAAAATACACCTAGAGAACCGTTGATGATCATTAGGCGTGTGCCTTCCCAACTAGGTTCAGGCAATGCAATTGTGCCAAAAATGTGACTACTCAGATCCAATGTCAATATATAATCATTGCATACTTTTTCAGGTGCATCCGTAAAATCCATTACAATCCAATGTAACACGCCATTGACAAAACACCCAGGTTCTGACTCCGGTAAAAAAAACGGACTAGCAGGGAAAGCAACTTCAAACCATGTACCCGCCCTCATACTATAAACATATGATTTTTTTACATCTTCAAATCTGCGGTAGTATATCCGCACAATCTTGTAATCATCGGTGGTTGGGTCAAAACCAAACCCATTCATATCATAGAGGCGTCCCCAAGAAGGATCTGCGGGTATAATAAGTAAGCGCCTAATTGAAGGGTTCCATAGACTAAATCCACATCTTTTATAATTAAGCAGACACAGAATTCCATTACATGAACCCACAATATCGAAATCTCCTTTAAGAAACTCGATTGCTGCTATGCCTTTGTATCCATGTTTGGGTAGTTGATCTTGCGAATGTAATGTAAAAAAGTCTTCGACGACATATTCGTTTTTGCAACTTTGGTGTCGGAACAAGACCTTTTGTGCAGGGGAATGTTGTAAAGTGTGCTTTTGGATGAAATCGCGACTACCAATATGACTACATATTGATTTGGAGAGTAATCTGAATCGGAGGAGGGATTTGGGTGGTAGTCTTGTTAGGATTTCAACAATCAAATCTTCGTATAGGTAATCTGAAATTGTCTAATAATTCTGTGTTTATAAAGGAGATGAAGATTGCAGTGATATGACCCGATCATGCAGTTAGAACTAACAAAAAAGTAGAGAATTTAAAATAAATATCTTCAGATAGTAATAAATTAAATTCTGCTCAAACGAGAATTTGTTTTGAATTATAAAAATTACTCGCCTTAGAAACTGGATTAAGATGAAGAAAACATGGGACATCAACGGAAGAGATGAAGAAAACTGGATGATAGGCGCATGGGTTGTTAAGGTTTAGGTCAATACATAGTTTTCACTTCTGTGGGCCTGTCAGATTTATTTATTATAACCAATTTCGATAAAGTTTATGGCAATTGGCCCATAAATCAAATTACAATTTTGGTGCGAAGTTTGTTCCGATTTCAATAGGAAAACAAGTAAGAGTCAAAGGAAGTGTTAAAATGCCAACCAAAATTGATAATATCGCAGTGATGAAGGTATTTATTTAACTATCTCTTAGGGGCGTTTGACTCGACGTAATCCTCCGTAATATTAGGGGTGTTTGTCTCGACGTAATCCTCCGTAATGTAATTAAAATCGGTTGTAACTGAATTCGGTTGGATTTAATTTTGGCTGTAATTGAATACGGTTACGCGTTTGGTTAATAAAATTTTGAGTTGTAATTCAAATCAATACTTATATATTTTCTTAAAAACTTTTTTAAATTGTTTTTTAAAATTTTATTATTTATTAATTATTATTATTTTATTTTTAAAAAAATTAAATTTTTTTTTCTAAATTTTTTTTATTTTTAGTTTAACTTTTTTTTAAATTCTTTTATTTTTTAAATTTTTAAATTTTTTAAATTTACTTAATTTTTTTTAATTTTTTAATTTTTTTCTTAATTTTTTTAATTTTCTAATTTTTTTTATTTTTTTAAATTTTTTTGTTTTTTTTATTTTTTTAAATTTTTTTGTTTTTTTTATTTTTTTAAATGATTTTAAAATCTGAAGCATATAAAATATTTAAATTTGTTAGTTTACTAAAGGACCGTAATTGAACTCTTAGGGTTTTGGGACGGAATTCAGTTACAACGAATATCGTAATTCGAAATTACGTCGTAACTGAATTACGAAAAAAAAATGTTCAATCAAACGTCCTCCGTAATGTAATTGAATTACAATTACGGAAGATTACGAAATTACGTTGTAATTGAATTCGGTTGGAATTGAATTCGGTTGTAATTGAATACGGTTACGTGTTTGGTTACCAAAATTTTGAGTTGTAATTCAAATCAATACTATGCATTTTTTTAAAAAAAACTTTTTTAAATTATTTTTTAAAATTTTATTATTATTATTATTATTATTATTATTTTATTTTAAAAAAATATTATTTTTTTAAAATTTTTTAATTTTTTTTAATTTTTTAAAATTTCTTTACATTTTTTTTAATTTTTCTATATGTTTTTTATTTTTTTCAACGATTTTAAAATCTGAAACATATAAAAATATTCAAATTTGTTAGTTTACTAAAATGACCGTAATTGAATTCATAGGGTGTTGGGACGGAATTCAGTTACAACGAATATCGTAATTCGAAATTACGTCGTAATGGAATTACGAAAAAAAAAGTTCATCCAAACGTCCTTCGTAATGTAATTAAATTACAATTACGAAAGATTACGGAGGATTACGATAAAATAAACGGGAAAATACAACCAATAATCAAACAATTCTTATGAAACGGCGGTAGAGGAAGATGGAGACGATTGGAGCAATGGATGCGTCAATTGGTTGAGAAAACGGTTGAAGATGAACGCTAATTGAAAAGGAGACTGTTGATTTCAGGGTAGTTAGGGTTCTGAAAAGAAAGGAATCAATGTGGTGAGGAAGAAACAGTGTGATGTAGAGGATACCGATTCCTTAAATTAATTGAATTTCCAAAAATACCCATAAGTGAATTATAAAAGAGTATAGATACAACTTTGCATATTCTTTCTGTTCTATCGTGTACACAAGCACACTTTGTTTCTTAGAAATACACAACAAAATAGCCGATTAAGATTCCTTTTGGCTTAGGTTCCCTTTTCCTGTTTCAAAAAAAAAAAAAAAGATTACCATTGTCCAAAACCCGATACAGGTTAACGAAAACTAATTTATAAAACAGACAAAAAAATATAATAATAAGTTCAAGTCCCGGCGTTGATAAAATGATGTAAATTTAAGAAATATGTGTTAGCCGTTAAAAAAAAAAACTAACATCAAACAGAAGAAACAAATACCTTCATGTACATAGAAACTCAAACTGTTTTTACTAGCCCTTTGAACTAATCTATGTGCGTAACCTTTTTCACAAAGAAGAATTGCTACCGTAGCAACCAATAAGATCAACGTCAAAAAAGAATACAGACATACTTGACATGTTTATCAGTGTAAAATACTTTAAAATAACTCACACGTACATTTTCCAAATTCAAATTAGAAAGAAGTGTGCAATTTGTTCTAGTGTCGTTATGCTTCTATTTTCCCGTTAGAGAAAAGATGGATGGTCTTCCAGGTCGTAAGCAGTTCCTGAGTCTAACAGTTCAAGGGTTTCAACAAACATTTCCATTTGATCTTTGAAAGAAGAATCATTAATCTCCACGAGTTTTGACTGCTCATGTGTCTTAGGATGTAGTACCCAGAGCCCTTGATCATACAAAGAGTGGATCAGTAAATCACCATTGGTGGGAAGTTGCATCACTTTCCATGATAGATTTCTATCGAAACTATAAACCAGAGACCAAAAGGGAGTATTATTACAATCTCTTCTCATCACCCGAATAGATTTCCTACCACCACCTTCACTCATAAATACGGCTAGAGAACCGTTGATGATCGTTAGTCGTATGGCTTCCCAACTAGGTTCAGGCAACGCAATTGTGCCAAAAATATTACTACTCAGATCGAATGTCAATATATAACAATGGGATGCTGCATTCGTAATATATTCTACGACCCAATGCAATGCTCCATTCACGAAACACCCTACTAACGACGCCGTCACACAAGTAAACGGACTACTCGTCACACAAGTAAACGGACTACTTGGGGAAGCAATTTCAAGCCAAGTTCCCGTATTCATCGTGTAAACAAATGACTTTTTTACACCTCCATATTTGCCGCAGTATATCCACACAATCTTGTAATCATCGACGGTTGGGTCAAAACCAAACCCAGTTGATGTAATAGTAAAATCGTGTCTCCAACAAGGATGTTTAGTTATAGTAAGTTTGCGCCTAATTGAAGGATTCCATAGAGTATATCCAATCATATCATTAAGCAGACACAAAATTCCATTACATGAACCCACAATATCGAAATCTCCTTTAAGAAACTCGATTGCTGCTATGCCTTTGTATCCATGTTTGGGGCTCAATGGAAGTTGATCTTGCGAATGTAATGTAATGAAGTCTTCGATGACATGATTGTTTTTGTAACTTTTGTGTCGGAATAAGACCTTTTGTGGGGATTGTAAAGTGTGCTTTCGGATGAAATCGTGACTACCAATATGACTACTTAATGATTTGGAGAGTGATCTGAATCGGAGGAGGGATTTGGGTGGTAGTCTTGTTAGGATTTCGGCAACCAAATCTTCAGATAGGTAATCTGACATTGTGTAATTCTGTGTTTATCTAAGGATATGAAAATTGTAGTTATATGATGCAGTCAGAACGAACCAAAAAAACAGCTTCACTTAGAGCATCTCCAATGCAAGCTTTTTGCAAAGCTTATTATCTTTTGTGTGGGTATTTTAAAGGTAAATGACGTTCTAGCAAAAAAAAACTTTTGCTTCAAAAGCTCAAGACACAAAAAAAAAAACTTTATGTAAGTTAACATGCATTGGACCAAAAGCTTTTTCGAAAACTTATTTATAAATATTAAGAGGGGGTTCAAAACCGGGTACCAAAAATTCAGGTAGTAGATTAATTAAACTTTCCTCATTTTGGTTTCAAATTTGTTGATTTGGGCAATACAATTACGAATTTGGTTGTGAAAATTTTTAGCACGATCTTTTTAATACACGATATGAAAACATCAAATTGAAAAGCTTCCGATGTAAAAACCTTAAGAAATTATCAAAAACAATTAGTTTAGCAAAACCCTTTAGCCCTAGTGTGTGGATAACTCGTGCAACTAACTTTGATTCAACCAAACATAAAATTTCCAAAATTTGGATATTAGCAAGGATGATTAACGGTAAGAGACATAGGTTTATTACCTGATCATTGTCCATTTTGACTGGAAAACTGAATTTCGAGCGGCAAAGAGTGCGTCAATGCGATGAACGGCGCCACCTCTCTGTGTTTACTATTTAGGCTCGATAGGTTTGATTAATTAATTAATTAATTAAATATCATTATGGGTTTGCCCGATTTCTAGAAAAAAAAGAGAGCCCAATTAAAGTTGCATCACCAATGAAATCATACAGGCTCGGCCCACTTATTTCATGTAATTTTAATTGAATCAAAGTAATTTCACCGGTTTGAATAAGTTGACAATTCATTAAAGATTGACCCGTTTAGAAAACATGAACCCGAATTAGAAAAGCCCGATAAATTCGCCCCAAAAAAGCTTGCCCTGGCTAAAAAGTTAAGAACACACCTGGAATTAGGGCATGTTTGGGAAAGCTTATTAACGGAGCTTATAAGCTTATTAGCTTATTAAGCTCCAAATTCAAGCTTATTTCGAGCTTAATAAGCTAATAAGCTCATAAGCCCCGTTAATAAGCTTTCCCAAACATGCCCTTAGTGGTGCCATCGGGTCGGGTTAAGACTCTTATCGAATTGGGTCTATTGGGTTTGAGCTAAAAAAAATACTTGGAAGTTGAATTAGAAGTTCCGAAAGATCTTCAAATTACATTTGATGCCATGATGCAAACTTGGTGGAAGAACCCTTAATTAGGTATATTATCACTTAATATTGTCATAATAGTTATTATTTTATTTTTATTTTTTATTTGAGCAGGGAAGAATGTGATTCGGATGTTAAGTTAGCATCGGATATTAAAGACTTGCAAAACCGGATTATTTCATCGATTGTGATTTCGTGTAATGCTGGTGACCAATTAGTGGAACATGAGTTGCAAAAGTTGACCAAAGTGCACGATTGACTATTGTAAATTTGTGTGTAATTCGGTGTTATTGTATTTAATTTAATTTTTGGTTTGTAAAATTGCATACGTGTAATATTGCCATGCAAGTTTATTTTTGGTTGTTTGGTAGTATCTTGATGATTAATATCTGAATGATATATAGTTATGAATGATTCAGACTCTCCTTAGATCGGAAATATATGTTCGATTTTTTATTCTCTGATTGGATGTACCTATCATAAATTAGAGAATACTACCATTATATAAAAAGTGAGAGAAATAATTGTCAGCATAATACAAGAACTTGATTTCAGTTTAAATGGATAAATAAATAATTATCTCCATTTGGGCCTAAGAAGAGGCCCAGAGCCCAAAATCTATTTTTGAAGAAATAATTCCTCTAATCGGATCGGAGTTCGGACTCTAGACAGTTGTTTCCTCCCTCAGCATTTCTCTGATTTTCTCCTTTTCGATATTCACTGCGACAATCATTTGACAATCAACAATCAAGTTCAAAACGGCCATTGATCGATCTTCGAGGTTACATATACAATTCAAATGCTATAACTGTAAGTTGTTTTTTCATCCAAATAGTCATAGGCATCTTAATTTCCACCTAATCATTGCAAAATTTCAATTCTAGATTCATTTCGCACTCAATTTGCGATCTAAACTTTCAATTTCACACAAATTACAACGTAGAATTACATGTTGAATTCCGTAGATTGAACCGATCTGATAAATTTCAGGTATTGCCACGTTGATTCATTCGTCAGGAACCCTAGATCTAAGTTTAGGGTCATACAAACATGTCCTGTTTAGCTTTATCTCTTCAACCTACAAATGGATCCGATATCCTACTTCAAACTCGCGAGTGGTTTCCACCGGCACGTGCCTTGGTTGCACTTTCAGCTTTCCGGCAGACTCGTCTAGCTTTTGCTACCGGAAAAAACCAGAATGCAGAAGACGGCGACACCTCTTTAGGAGATGATCCGTTAGCTGCTTCAAGTGGACAAGTCATTGTTGGTGTTGAGAGCAGGTACCGTGTAGTCTACAGGCTTGTGAATTCAATCTACGTTTTGGGGATCACAACAGTTGATGATGATGGTGTGAACAACGTGTTTGAATGCATTAGCATTGTTAATCAAGCTGTTAGTGTGGTTGTAACTGCTTGTCGTGGTGTTGATGTTACCCCTGAGAAATTAGGTAGAAAATATGCAGAGATATATATGGCGTTAGATATAGTTTTGAGGGGTGTAAGTAACATCAGACTAGCAGCAATGCTTGCATCTTTACACGGTGATAGCATTGCTAAAATGGTGCATTCTGCTTTAAGTACCGAGAGTAAAATCAGGGGAGCTGATAATTGGAGCAACATAGAAACACAGTCACTCGAACATGAATCAAGTGAAGCAGCTTTTTCAAACGCGACCTTTGAACTACCTCCTGAAACCTTGGAAGCCGGCGATGAGGTGGCGGCTACACTTGCTCGAACTGAACAAAGCCCGCCTATCGAACAAGAAGAATCAAAACAAGAAGATGAACAAATCGAAAAAGATCCGTTTGCAGCTAGTGATAATCTCAACAAACCGGTTGATCTCGTTGGTGGATTTAAAAAAGATAAAGAACAACACGCTTCTGATTTATCAATCGTGTTATCTGGTCTTGAAGTAACCACATTACCACCAGCTGCCGCTACTGAGTCAACTCACATTGGTGTTGAAGGTTTTGAAGGCGATTATGGTGGAATTGAGTTCAGTAAAGACGGGTCAACTCTACCCGAAGACTTTGAAGGTATAAATCAAGCATGGGGTGGCGGTTTGGATGCATCCGAATTTGTCGATTCCAAAAAAGTAGCAAAACCCGAAGGTCTCGGTGGTCTCGAGTTACTAGAAACCAGCAATCCACCAATTGTAAACAAAACCGACACCATTCTTGAATCACTCGTTGCAAAAAAACCCGAAATGAAAGGACCCGAAATGCACATTTATGAAGTCATCAATGCCGAATTCCGCGAATCGATTCTCGCTCGTGTCGGTTTAATAGGTACCGTTTTCTTAAAAACTTTACCTCCCAAATCTTCAAACACGGATACCGAAACCGAAACCGAATTTTCCTTCAAAATCGACGGTACAAACGGCGTTAAAAGATTCGTCATGCATGATTCAAGCATCAGCAGTTTAGGCGACCAGATGTTTCATGTAAAAGTCAAACCGTCAGTTGACCCGATCCCTGTTTTGAAATACAGTTTACTACCCCGGTCAACTCCGTTACCGTTACGAGTCCGTTTGGTCAAACGCCACAGTGGCACGTTACTATCTGTAATGATACAATATGTGTCAAACCCGGATCTACCCGAGCCTTTGACCGATGTTACATTTGTTCTTAAACTTCCGGTTGACCCGAGACTGTTGAAAGTGTCGCCAAAAGCTGTGTTGAACAGATCTGAGAGGGAATTACAATGGAATGTTCCGGAAATACCCCTGAAAGGAAAACCGGTTAGATTGAGAGCAAGAATGCCAGTTGATAGTAGTGAAGAAGATGAGGAAATTGAGGTTGTTGGTTATGTTAAGTTCTGTTATCAGGGTGCTAAGTCGTTATCTGGGATTTCTTTGCTGCCTGCTGCTGAGGGTAAAACGGACTTTTACGAGGTTGCTAATAGGTTTGAAAGTGGAGTTTATACGTGTAACTGATTGGTTTTATATTGTTGCGTGTTGTTATTTTGTTTTTTTTTTGTTTGATTGTGGAGAGGTATGTTGTTTCAAGTGTTTTTTTACTGTAGCATTTGTTAAAGTGTGGTGTAATCGTTTGTTTTTAACGAAGATTTTTATTTTTTTTGTGGTATTAGCTAATGTTTGAGTGAATCTTGTAATCAAATGAGTAAAACAGAACAAATGGCAACTCTTTGATGAAGCAGTTAGTGCATGGTCTAAAAATTGAATCAGTTTGTAATGAACTGAGAAAATGGTTTCAGCTGGACTGAGAATTCTCGGTTTTGGATTGAACGAAACTGATAGTGAACCAATTTTGAAGTTTATGTGAAATTAAAATATATACAAAGATAATACACAAATATAATATTCATTGAGTATAAAAATATTCCCAATTAACAAAAATAGATAAACGGGAACACCACCAAAAATATGCCACTCAAAATCCACACTAGCTCAAGAAGATACCCAAAGGTCAACTATGTATTGACATCTTCGTCTTTAGAAGCTACACTTCTAGAACGATTACATCATTAAGTAACACTTAAAAGAATTATTTAAGAAACATAAAAAGTATACTACTATAATATTATTATATGATCTATATGTTAATATATTGGTGCGAACTATTTGCAGAACTCATTTTTTTGCGTAAAACCAAGTAGAAATCATCTAAAAATATTAGAATTTAGTAAAAAAAATATGCAAAACAATAACATTTAACCCACATTAAACATATACTTTAAGAAAAACATCAAAAATACTGAAAAACATATATGTTCAAATAATGCAAAAATAACACTTATGTATACATACATGAAAACATACATGCACAAAAACATATATGTTTTCGTGCATGAATAACATACATGCAAACCAATATTTGGGGGTCCCTCATTAAATCACTTCATGTATCTTCCATGATCATTTCATTTTGAAATTCAATGGTTTAGATTGAGTTCTGCGGGTTTTGTAGCTTAAAATGGGTTCTGAAACTAGTTCTTCACTTAATAGATATTCTGATAACCTATTGAAAGACATTCAAACATAAAATTAGTCCTGATTACTCGTAATGATGGTCAAACATATGTTTTGTTATCGATACCATATTAAAATTACATTAATTATTTCTTTCTAGACAATACACATGACCAAAACCTGTATAGTCATGATCACATCACACCAATCACCTTATGTATCAAACAACAAAAACCCATATCACAAAAGTCTAGTCGTTTGAACGACCAAACCCGTGCGAAAACTGAAAAGGACTTGCAGAGTTTGGTCAGTACGTTGGAGGGATGCGATCAGGGGTAGGAGGACCCTTGATCATGGTCACTCATTACATGTGGTATCGATCCAAGATGTTTATAAAAGACTCTTATATCACATCAATCATATTGAACCCCACGAACACAATTTGAGATACAAACAAATAAAAAATCTAAATGATATCTTATTTTATCTTAAAATAGGTATTTGTTTCACTTTAAAAAGTCCGATATAGTGGCATCGCAAACTTTCCCAAATAATTGCAAGACAACACAAATACTTGGAAGGGTAAAATTGTCTGATCACTAATAAAATATACTAATAAAATATAAAGTGTGACAAAGATCGTCTGTGGTGTTCCCCAGTCCCCACTTTGTCTCGTACCTTCTACATCATATATCAATGTCTGACCTTCAAGTATTTAGTAATACACAATTTGGTCCTTGAACTCATGGTACCCTTGCATAAATGAGAGAATAAAAAGCCATGCTAGTAGACAATATCAAATCCAACCACCCCTCACAGAAAAAGGAATTGCGACCTGGCTAAAATGGCTTTATCTTAACAACTATATGCATATATCGAATAAGGTCCAAATAAATAATACGCCGATCAATACATTCACAACTCTAAATACATTATTTATCAGTTAACTAGAAAATCAAAATCAATAAAATTTATTTGAGTAACACACTAAGTTAAACCATCTGGTGATGGTTTTGTGGCAAGCTAAGTGCTCCCGTATAACTTCTTAGAAGTCACAAGTTCGATCTCCCTGACTAAATATTTACGAGATGTCAAGGGATCGAATTAAGGTTCAGAAACATTTACATAGAAGTCGCGTACATTTCAAGCATAAACTCGGTCAACCCTTGAGAGTTAGTTATTAACAAGAATACCTAAAAACAGTATTAGGAAAAGATGACAAATAATTGGTTTTTGAAAATTCATACAAAAAAACAAGATCTAGCATTATCCTCTTATTACTTCATACAATAATTTAGAATTGCTTTTGAAAGACTATAATATAAACAAAATGCATCATGGGACATGGGTTACACCTTTATGCATGGAATGATTGTAGTGAAAGAAAACCAATACAACTACCAAACAACAAAAGGTCCAAAATTAAAATACAATTATTCAAGTTGTGCCCCATATGGTATTTTGAGAAAAAGAAAGGGCACCAACGTGTGAATTCTTTAAACTTAAATTTTCCGTCAACTTAACGGCATCGTTACGGCAACACTACGGGAACTTTTGCAACTAAGAATTCCAAGCACTCCCCATGAAGTTTTCCGGTGATCACCAACCCTAACCGCAAAACGATCACCGGAATCAACACTAGGGAACAAAGATTTTGAAGTATTTTGAACAATCTGCCGGTTTCTTATGTCACGGAGATCCATCTCCGGCGGGCCCTTCAACGGCCCAAATACAAGATCCGTCCACCTTGAAGATGAAGTTTTAGTAGTCAAACTGGTACGATTAATCTCAGCCATTGGTTCGTAATTAATCCTAGAGTTCCTACTCAGCTTCTTGTAATCCAAAGAATGACTGTTTCTAACGAGTTGACTCTCTATTCCCTTGTTGGTTGTGCTCTTTAACTCGCGCATTGACTCAGATCGCCGTCTATGGACCTTTTTCCGGTTACGAGTTTGACTTTGACCGTCGATGGGAATGAGTTTGCCACCGGAGATCATATCTTCTGCATGAGCCATCGTTTGTTCTTCAGAAAAACCACCTGATTCGACACTAAAGAACTCAAATAAATCTTCTTTGGCCGACGATGGCGGATCATAATCTTGAAAACCGCAATCCGGATCTTCGGTTAGCGGGAAATCGGTGAGTGAAAGTGTTTCGAGTGCCTCTAGTTCTTGATCATCATCGTTGACATCCATTTAGTATCTTGTATGTCGTTGGTGTTATTAATTGTGTGAAATATAAAGAGTATAAATGGAGTCAAAGCATGTAGATGTACGAATGTATACGTCTATTTAAAGAAATCGTGTATCATTAAAAATGTGCATGCTCTCATGGTATAATTAAATTAAAATAAATAGGATAATATATAAATAAAATTTGGGAATAATAGTGTTGGCAATACATAGCCATCTTTCCCGTGTGGCATATCCTCGTGTCACTTTTGTGTAATTCATATTCTTATACCACCCACACATTAAAAAAAGTTAATGAGACTAAACATAAATCTTTTTGGAAAATAATCATCTTTCTGTTAGAAATAGGGCTGTCCACATGCAAATTTAGGATCAAAATCAATCGGAGTCCATTAATAGTTGACCAATTAACAAGTGGTGTCAATAAAAGATTCTTTTATTAAAATAAATAAAAAATCAGATTTTTTTGTACATGGGAGGCTCCACCAAGTGGGGGCCATGAACCCCCTTAAATTGAAATGGATCCGCGAGTGTCCACATGCATCGATCGATCTTCTTCTGTAAATACTAAATAGCAACTCAAAAACTTTTCAATACCCTTTTCTCGCTTTCATGAAACGCTAACAATCCAATCCTTTCTTTTCTATTTCTTAAAGTTATGCTCCATATGCATTTGCAATACTTTATTTGAAACATGATTCTTTCTCAATATTTATTTTATTCATTTATCTATTGGCATTTCTTTACTGCCATTGGTATGGTGAGCGTTAAACGGAAAGAAGACATCCGTAACTCTCTACTGTTACATTTAGTTTAGTTACTTCCTCCGATTCAAAATAAGTGATACACTTTCCTTTTTGGGGTGATTCAAAATAAGTGATACACTTTGAAAAGTTTCCTTATTTGGCATAAAAAATGGGACCCACACCCACTATCTATCTACTTTAACAAAGTGAAATTACTCCTTTACCCTTACTTTTTACTTTTAAACATCATTAACCTTACTTTATTCAAAATGTGTGGGACCCATTCTCCACTAACCATCCAATTAATCTAATTTAACTATCATTATAATCTTTTGCCTCAAAAACCGTGAAACCCTAAGTGTATCACTTATTTTGAATCGGAGGAAGTATTTACCACAATATTATGCCACGTGTGTTTTGATTTTTGAACATTTTCCGAAAAGTTTTCCAGAGAATTCTGAACATGATTTTTGAATATTATGCCTAAGGCTCCGTTTGGTTACGGAGAATTCTCTACTTTTCCGGGAAAATTTTCCAAGAAAATAAGAAGTTCGGAAAACGCGTTTGGTTCCATAACTTTTCCAAAATTTTCCAAGAAAATGAAAATTTTCTGTTTTTCAAATTTGTGAAGGATTTTGAAAATTTTTAAAAATTGATTTTTATTGTTTTCTATACTTTTCTATTTCTAATTTTTTCTAAAATATACATATACCCACTCTCCACTCCACTCCACTCCACTCTACCCACCCAATCCCCTAAGACCTGTGCCAACGGCACGTCAAAGACCCCGTCGTGGGCACTTTAAAACCCGTCGGCCATTGACGGCGTTGGCACCGCCACGTCGTGGCCTGTGTCGAAAAGAAGCCGTCGACCGGAGGACGGGAAAGAGTTTGCGTCGGGGGGAGGTGGTGGCGCCAGGAGAAAGAAGAAAGGAAGGGGGTGTTTGGGACTTGTACCTTGTGCTACAAAACTTGTATCATTCATATTTTTTTATAAAAAAATGTTTTTTATCTGTTTTTTTTAATTTTAATTTTTTATATATATTTGTTTTAATAATAAAAATATATTAGTTTTTTTTTTTTCAAAAAAAATTAGGTTTTTTTTCTTTTTTAAATTTTAATAAATGTAATTTTTTTAAATTTAATATCATATTTTTTAAATTTAAACAATGTATTTTTAAATTAATGTAATGTATTTATTTTATAATTATTTAATTTAATTAAAAATGATGATGTAGAAAGGATGTGTTAGTGATGGGTAGGGTTGGCACGACCGTGTCAGTAGCGTGTCAGTAAGGATGTGATGATGTGGCGCTACTGATGGGTTTACTGATGGGTAACGGTTGGGAGAGGCCTAACACACACTCAAATAATTCTATACTCAAATAAAACTTTTTGATATAAGTAAACGTATTAATTTAATGATTTAAATCATTTATTAAAGGTTTTTGAAAATTCTATACTATATTATTTTAATTGTGAACTGAAATATTTATAATTAAATTAGTTTTTTAAACTGCTTTTTAATTGATGCATATTTTGGATATAACTTAGACATAAATAATTGTATACTATGTTAACAACATATTATAAAATATATTACTACATCCGTATCAAAATAAATGATACACTTTCTATTTAGGGATGAATCAAAATAACTGATACACTTCTAAATCTTACCTTATTTGGTAAAAAAAAATTGGGATCATTTCTCCACTAACTATTTACTTTAATTTTAAACATCATTATTATCATTTTATCCAAACGAAGTGAGACCCATTCTCCACTAACTATCCACTTTAATCTATTTTAAACTATTTTTTAATCTTTTGTCTCAAAAACCATGTTTTTTTAAATGTATCACTTATTTTGATACGAAGGTAGTATTAACATAGCACTTGTTGAACTTGAATAATTGTAATGGTGGAATTATTTAAGTGAAAATCAATTATATGGTTGAAACAGGTTACGTGTTGCAAGTATACAAAAGATTGTCTATAGTTGAAATAATAATGTAGCCTCACGATAAATATGGTGGTTAGGGGTGGTGGTATGGGTTTGGGGGGGAGGGGGGGTAGGGGTTGGTGGGTATCGGTTATAGGGTGTGGGGTGGGTGGGTGTAGATGTGGAAGGTGGGTTGATGAAAAAGCAAATATGTTGTATATTGTATTTTAAAGTATATTGTATTGTTTAAAATAACTAAAAATAGAAAATGAAAACACGTGGAAAATATACAACCAAACAAGTTTTCTAATTTTCCAAAATTGGAAAATGAAAACTCAATGTTTTGAACCAAACACGTTTTTAAAAATTTTCATGAAAAACCGTAAATGAAAACTATTTCTTTTCCATTGAAAACTTTTCATAGAAAAAGCAAACCGTTTTCCGTAACCAAACGGAGCCTTAGTTATTGTTTTCTTTCTCTTCCTTAGTTTAGTTATCGTTCCCTTTCATTTTTTTAACTCTCCCTGCTTGCTGTTTGTTTGTGAAGAACAGAGTAAACCTACGCAAAAATGGGTGGTAACAAATCGACTGCAAAAAGCTAAGATCTAGGTACACATTTTATACAATTTCATAACAACATTACGTCAATCTATTGAATTCTAAGTTTAATTCCGAAATTATGGGTTTCTTTTAGGTTCACGATCTTCTTCTTTTTTGTTTGCATGGCAATGTAAACTAGTTTTCGTCAAATGTTAAACAAAATTAGGTCTCAAAGTGTAGATTAAAATCCAATTTCCAGCTTATGTTCTTCAATTTCAAAATCTGGGTTTAATGCGTTTTAAGTGTTTAAATGTTTGGTTTCGTAAGGTCAGGCATGTATCATATTCGTATCTTGTTCAGCATTTAGGATCATTATATCGTATAAATAACTGCATGATGCATAATAAACATAATTACCTGTCGTTAATTCTACCATTTTCTATTAATAAAACATGATTAGAAAGGCTAACTAGTTGTTAATTTTGAGGTGTAATTGTGGGTTACTTGAATTGAAAACCCTAACTATTGGCCAATAGTTAGAGGTCTTATTTGGTGAGTGTTTGTAAAATTGAGTTGTGTGTTTGCACATGATGTTCAATATTATGTTCAGATTATTGAATTGGATTACTGGTGATTTAGCTTTGTTAACTTCCAATTATAGTTCCATTTCAGAAACCATGAAGGTATTATTTGGTGAGTGTTTGGGTGAAATTGAGTTGTGTGTTTGCACATGATTTTCAATATTAGTAGGTTTATTCAGATTATTAAATTGGATTACTGGTGATTTAGTTTTGATAACTTCCAATTATAGTCCCATTTCAAAAACCTTGAAGGGTCCTATTGAGTTGTTGTTAATGGCATGTTCTTAGTTATATTTTGTGTTGAGTGGTTAAAGTTTTGAGTCATTATACTTGACAAAATGTAGTAGTGATAAAGAAAAGGAGTCAAACCTCCTGCTTTGGTATTGATCGATTTAGACATGTTTTTATCCGTCAACAATCTACTATTTATGCATGGTTTATAAGGAAAACAACGTTATTAATGCCTAATCCTTATGTTTTCGTAAATCACAGGTTATTAACCCTAAAGTACATAAGAAACGAGCAAAATATGTATCAAAATGAAGAACTTCTGAAAGCTAGTGTCTCTAGCCAGGAAACAAATCTCAGACGTATGAAGCAGGTTACGAATTAATTGGGGAGAAGATCTCAAAACATCCTACATCAACATTTATTTGGTTCAATTCCTTGTTTCTATTAACAATGTTTTTAACTTTTTATTATTGTTTGGTGTTTGGTTTGTCTAGCATGTCTATGTGCTAGTTGTTTTTGTATTCACTATGATTTGATGAAATTCTAGGTTTATGTTTGATTAATTTTAGGATTACTTTCTCTTGTTTGAACAATTGTTGATTAGTAATTTAATCTTTTGGTTTTAGCCTTAGACCTTTGTTGTTTAGTTTGTTTATTGGTGATTAGTTTGATTATTCACAACATTTGAACTAGTCATTGATATCCTCGTCTTTTCACTTAAGTGACCTAGATGGCGATCCACTAGGAATAGGGATTGAAATTAGATTCCAATAAGTTAGGATAAATCGGAAGTCTAACCGTAGTAACGAAAGTTCTAGGTTTAGAGGGTTTAGGTGATCCAAACCTATTAAGATCAACAATCCGAGGTGTGATTAGATTACAACTTCTGAGAGAAGGAATTCCTATTAGTTGTGTTTAGTTTATTAAACGGGATTGAGAGGACTCTAGTACTGTGACCTCTAGAACATTAGAAGTAATCGGACCTTAGCAATCAAACTTAGACCTAAATGAATTCAATAATGGTGAATATCCTTTAAAATCTTGAAATCAATTTCCAAAGTTACTTTGTCAATTTTTACTTAAGTCATTTTAATTAGTCAATTTTATCGTTTTAAGTCACAACAAATGAAAATCAATTTAAAATTAATTGTCCAAGTTAATTCCTAAGTTTTAAATTACTTGATCACTTAACCGTTCCCTGCGGATACGATAACCCGGAATACTTACCTAAAATATATTACCCACGATTAGGTATACTTGCCTATGAATGTGGTAGTCTAGATTAGTAGTATTAAGGAGACATTTTTATAACTAGATTTTACACATCAAGTTTTTGGCGCCGCTGCCGGGGAACAGTTGCTTGATTTAGTATATTAGAAATTAGTTTATTAATTGATCCTCTTCTAAGAACTTGTTTTTGGACGAGTTAATTGCTTTATTTTAATTTATTTTATTTTGTTTTATTTTTTATTATTATTTTAAACAGGTGCATTTTACGGTTTGTTTTGGTCCCTGCAGTTTTTTTTACAGGCTATTATTCAATGGGGGACATTGGACAACCAATGATGACCGAGGAGGAATGGAGCTCATTCAATCAAGAACTTAATAGTAATTTCCGAGGTGATGACCGATGGTGGAACAACAACATGGATTACAATTATGTCCAAAGGTAGAACCCACTTGAGCTTTACAAGCACAACTATACAAATCCTCCTAGAGTTGATTTTCCCGATCAAAGAGCAAGACTAGAGTCAACACAACCAGAACAACAAAAGTCAATGTTGGAAAATCTTCTAAAAAATTTCATGGCACAAGCCGAAGAATATTCAAAGATAGATGAAGAAATGCAAGAATTCGTGAGAATTTCACAAGCCTTAGTGAAGAATCGAGAGAAAGATATGGAGAGGATAACACATATGTTACCTGAACGATCACCGGGCGGTCTACCTCAAGTGGATGTTGTAACCACCCAAAGTGGTAATCAGGTAAGTACACGTCCTATGGTAACTAACGAATTCGTTAATGAACAGGATGACGATGAGGAAGCCATCCAAGAGCTTCTAGAGTGGTGGTGTGTCTACGAGAGCAAACCGAAAGAAGAAGGGGTGAAATTCGAGGAGATCAAAACCGAAGAAGAGCGAGAGAATAAAGACCTAACAAGTGCACACATTGTTGATTATTCTTGCTTTCCTGATGAATCATTTGATGACTATCTCTCAACCGAATTAGATACACTATTTATGAATGATGATCTCAATGAAATTGGTGATGATGACAAGAGCCCCGATGATGTAATAAGAGAGCTCGAAGAACTCTTATATGCTTACGCCTCAGATGCCCAAAAGCCCGACAGAGTTTCAGAGCAAATTCCTTTAAATGAAAATTTTCAAAACAATCCATCTCTTAACAATCATCCAACTCTTGAACCAAAACCACCTCAATGTCATCTCGAATATGTTTTCTTACAAAAACCGAATCTCGAAAACCATCTGACTCTTGTGCTTAAACCGCCGCCTACTCATCTTGAGTTTGCCTTTCTACAAGAGTTCGACATCGATGTTCAGTACAGAAATGTTATAGAAAACATACCTAAAAATCACCTCTCTCGACTCGAAAACCGAACTAAAGAAATCCACGAACACATCGTCTACGACACATTTTCTGACGAGTTCTTACATATGATCAAGTTGAAACAAAAATATGAACCTTGTTGTGTATCTGGTACTGAAGCCAGGAAATTTGTGCTTAAATGTCACACATGGCCGAATGGTAACCATTTTGGCCTGAGCGACATCGTTGGTAAAGAACGTCCAGTAATTTACCCCAGGTAATCTAACTTGGGGGCGAGTCAAGTTCAGGACTCGGAAATAAACGAAGCGCTTCTCGGGAGGCAACCCGTGCTTTTTACTAATTTTTATCTTATTTTGTTTGCTTTTATTTTTTTAATTTATTTTTTTCATCAAACATCCTACAAGCAAATCATCAATTAGAAACGGGTCACTAGCCATAGATAAAGATCATATTAGTTGACAATTCTTTTAACGCACGATTCAAAAGAAATTTCAGAAAATTATTTATTTTAGCGGATAAAATTTGTTAAAGCTTTTATGCCAAGATTTATGTACAGTTTTACCTAACTTTTCATTATTTTAATCCCCTTTTAGTCAACTTATTAAATCTTTATTAGCCTAAGATCTACTCATTCTTGCATAATTTAGAATTTTTACTTTTGTGAGAACTTCCAACTTTAAGATTTTTTTTGAATTGAACACAGTTTAAACTTTTTTGCCAATGTGACTATTTATGATTGTTATGCACATTGTACATTACATTTATTCAGCTTTTTGAATATTTCGATAATTAACACAAGATCCAACCCTTACTTTGACTTACCAATAGACCCCTAAAGATTTATAATGTATATTGGACATCATATTTTAAAATTTTCACTTAAATTAACTTCTAAAAAAGATTTTTAAAATAATGAAAAGCCCCAAATTTTGAAACATAAAAACTAAAATAAATTTTTATCGTTTAAATCGAAATAATTTTCGTAATTTGTTTTGCCTCGAAGCATTGAGAAGTGTCTAAATTTTTTTATTTTTTATTTTTGGCTAGTGTTAATTAAAATAATTTGTGTGCATTTAGATGATTATTTCGAAGATTTCACAAAATTAAGTGGTGGAATCTTTAATTCAACCCCCTCCCCACACTTGAAATTTGCAGTGTCCCCAATGCAACAATGAGAGCACATAAAAGTGGGAAGTAAAAACATAGTAACCACCTCCCACACTTAGAGATTTGCATTGTCCCCAATGCATCTAAATGTTTCAAAAATATAAGTGTAAAATTGAGGGTACAAAGGAAAAATACTCCCTGGGGTTTTGTGGTTTTGCACTGTAAACATCGTCATGTAAGCATCCACATCTAGTAGTCATTCGGCTCGATCCAAGTTCCTATCACAAAAAAAACAAAACAAAATAAAAGCAAACAAAATAAGATAAAAATTAGTAAAAAGCACGTGGTGCCAACAGTGTCTATAATTTAATAAAAACGCTAACTTATAATTTATTGTTTTGCAGAAAGTTGCCATTAAGCGACGTGGTGCCAACAGTGCCTGAGGAGATGATGAATTCAAGACAGAAATAGCAATGCTAAATTTCTTACGTCACTCCAACATAGTGACTTTATTGGGATCTTGTGAGGAAGGGGGAGAGAGACCAGTGGTGGGTCCGGTTAATAAGATTTTTTTAAAATGTTAATTTCTTTGACCCAAAAGTCAACCTCTCATTTAGTTCAATTCAATTCGCAGCTAGTGCACAAAGAGAGGCACTTGATTGAAAAAAAAAAGAATGAAGATTGCAACCGGTGTTGTTAGAGGATTACTACATCCACAAACAAACAAAAAATCTACAAACACCAAATCCTCCAGTTTTACTGCGTGACTTAAAGAGTAGCGACATATTACTGGATGATACATATCACCCGAAACTTTCAGATTTTGGGTACGCCAAGATGCTGCCCCGTCTGGATACTCAAGTGTCGACCCGTTTTCTGGGAACAGCTGGATATCTCTCACATGAATATGTGACGGCTGGCCACCTCTCTCAGCAGTCCAACATCTACAATTTCGGAATCGTGCTTCTAGAGATAATCAGCGGGCGCAAAGCCGTTGAGTCATCCATGGAGCCCGGTGCACAGAGTGTAGCTCAATGGGTAAGATTATGTTTTAAAACCCCGTCAACTAAAAAAATATATCATACAAATTAATTCAAATATCAAAATACAATAGATAGAAATTCAAAAAATATGCTTCCTTCTCAGCACACACAGTCTCCCAATACCCATGTTAAATTATAAATACAATTTCACGTTTTGTAATTTTACTTTCTAAATCTGATATAATCATCCATCGGCTAATTCTATTTCGTTTAAAATGTCCAGCTATACACAAAACGATTTTCAGTTACCGAGCAAAAACCAGAACACTTTTGACCCGCTCTCTTCCCTGGCTGAGTTGGTTTTAATAATTGCACGGGTCAAACCATCTAATTTTTATATTAATTGCAGGCCTGCAAGGTATTCATGCAACGTTAAAAGTTTGTTGAAATTATGGACTCGGGTCTCCCACAACAGCTACCACATAAAAAAAGCTAGCCAAGGCGTTAATCGAACAAAGTGAATTCTGTGAACAAATTGCTGACCCGGAACTCCTGGAACTCAAGGGAAATATCCCACAAAAACAGGTCGCCAAGGCCCTTGCACTTGCTTTACTATGTGTGGACCCGATGTCGTTTCAACCTTAGACAAAATTGTTTCTTAACCGATGATATTTAACCAAAAAACAAAACAACATGTACGTTGATATTGATAATACTTGACCAAAATACAAAACCCCGTTGATAATACAAAGTTTGACTTAATAAAAAATGAGCAAAAAAATTTGACCTATTCAAAGATGGGCAAACAATTTTGACTTGCAGAATTTTTTTTCAAAGGTGGGCAAAATATTTTGGTGCGTTTACAATATTTGCATAGATAGAATCCTTTTCTTATTATGCGCGCTTTGAAGAGTACAAACATCCTTATCAGTGATACTTATGACCCGAAACTATTTGCTTTTGGGTATCCGATGGTGGGCCCTCGTTTGGATCAGGACGATATGCGGCCCGGTTGGTGGGAACACCAGGGTATTGGGCACCAGAATACGGACGATGGGCTGGCTGACCCTGCAATCGGACGTGTACAATTTGGGGTTGTTTTTTAGAATTAATAACCGGCCGCCAAGTGGTAGATTGTTCCAGAAAACGTGGTCAAGAAAGTATAGCGGCATGGGTAAGATTATTAAATTTAAATATGGCAGCAGAAAGAGTGGCACTAGATTGGAGAACCCGAATGAAAATAGCATTTGGTGTGGCCAAATGTTTAGAGCATTTGTAGACGTTATAACCGCCAGTTATTTTGCGTTCTTTGAAGAGCACCAACATCCTCCTTAGTGATACCTTTGACCCAAAAGTATCTGCTTTCGGGTATGCGGTGGTGGCCCCGGGTTTGGATCAAGATGAAATGCAACCCCGATTTGTGGGAACACCGGGGTATTTCCCACCAGAATACGGGATGACAGGTTGCCTCACCCTGAAATCATCAGATGTTTATAGTTTTTGTGTTGTTCTCTTAGAGTTAATAACCGGCCACCTGATGGCAGACTTTTCCATAAAACGTGGTAAACAAAGTGTTGTCGAATGGTAAGTTTCTTAATTAAACAAAACATTAGATGAAAATTTTCTAACAACTTGAAATTGCATGCCCATGACTCCATAGGAATAAGACAAAAATATCATGAGCAAACAGACTCATACCTCTCTCTGAGAAAACCGCTCGACAAGACGTTGTTGGGAGACATCTACGTGAAAATGGTGGACTCCTCACTCTCGGGAAAGTTCCCGAGCAAGGACCTTGCAAAGGTGCTTGCATTAGCTGGAACTTGTGTCGATCCAATCGCAGATAAAAGGCGTTCGGTCGACCATACAGTTATAGTGTTAAAAAAGTTTGTTGATATAATTGGTTTTAGTGTTAAAAAAGCTTGTTTGATATAATTGGTTTTAGTGTTAAAAAACTTTGTTTGATATAATTGTTGATATAATTGTTTGATATAATTTGTTTTAGTGTTAAAAAACTTTGTTTGATATAATTGTTGATGTAATTGTTTGATATAATTGGTTTTAGTGTTAAAAAACTTTGTTTGATATAATTGTTTGATATATATTGACTCATTATATCAAACAAAGTTTTTTCATTCGGGTTGTCGGGTCGGGTTTTGAGTCTTATCGGGTTGGGTCCGTCGGGTTTGAGGTGAAAAGTTCCTAACCCGAAACCCGACCCTATAAGAGGGTTCGGGTTGGTCGGGTTTCGGGTTTGTCGGGTTGGCCCGATCGGGTTGGTCGGGTCACTCCTCGTTTAGTTGTTATCTTAGCCACCCACTGCTAATGAATTATTAAATTCTTCATTTTCTAAAAATTAATGCATTACCATTCTTAAGCTATATTCAAGGATCCATTCAAAACAGTACGATACCATACACATGAAACCGTAATTAAACAAAATAAAAAAACTTAACTCCAAGCCTGCATATTGTTATTTAATACTAATAGAGTTTACCGAACACCACATAGGGGGATACCACCAACATCAACAGAAATTGAGACATAACTAAGAACATAAACTAGTTTTAACGAGAATGAACAGAAGACTAAGAATTATAGCGATAGTCGACAACCGGTTCGTGTTTCATGGATGTTCTTGCATCAAGATTGTTGTTTGTACCTATCTATACCATGGTGCATGGGGTCACCTAAGACATTAATCGCCTATTAAGTTGTCCACTAACAAGTTTAAATTTGAATCTATAATGTGTACTATATATTTAACAATAAAAGTATATCTTAAATTTCTAAAGAAAAAACTTTATAACTTCAATCGGGTCTAATCGGGTCAACCCGAAACCCGATAAATATAAACAACCCTAACCCGATACAAACGTCGGGTTTGTCGGGTCGGGTTACATAAACCTGATATTAGAATAAGACCCGAATACACCCGACCCGACTAGTGTAATCGGGTTCGGGTTCGGGTTAGGGTCGGGTTGACCCTTTTGACACCCCTACCTAGAGATGTCAAAACTTGACACGACGCGACAAAAATATACGAAACGAAACGAAATTGGATGAACTTGAAATTTAAATTTGTGTCGTGTAAAACAAACACGAAGTCGTGTCGCGTTCGTGTTCCTGTTCAGAGATTAACACGAAATTGATACGATAGTTATGATTTTGGGAACATTTAGAAATTAATGTTATATTTTTGTCGTGTTTGTCGGGTTTTTAGCACGTAATAACTAAGATTTTTTATTTTTTTTGGTTATTTATTTTGTGTTTTCGTGTTTAGCGTTTTTTTAATTGGTTCGTGTTAACAAAATAAAACACGACCATAGTCAAAAGTTATAACTTTTTTACTAAAGCCCCTTTTCTGACGCAATCATGGGCTTCCATAAACATCAAGGCCCACTCCTCTATCTTTGGACCTGCATCATAAAAAAATCAAAAACAAAAATAAACTTGGCCAAAGTGAGAATTTTAATCCCATATCCAAAGAACGCATATTTGTAATGTAAAATACGCCACAACGTGGGCACACAACAATTATTTTTCGACTTATCTATTTTTGTATATTACATTCAATGAAGACTTTATTTAACTAGACTCAAGAACAAAACTTATATATCCATTGAGGTAAACGAAAAATAATACAGATATAGATATAGATTATTTTTAGAATTAATTGAATTTATTGGAGGTTACCCAAAAATCAAATTAATAGGTAACCTAAATTGTAGTCATGCTCTAATTATGATTACCTAAATTGAAGTTATTGACATTTGAAACCATTAACCAAAAATTTCTTAAATATTTCAATCAACATCGTTACAATCCAAAAGAATGAAAATTTCACCTGAAATGGTAGAGCTAATGAAATTGCCTTAAGAAATAGTAGAACCTTGCGTAGGTCGCGTCTGAGTTCTTGAAGAGTCAAATACACCATTGACTTTTGGCTTTTCTTTTGACTTTATCTTCTAAAACTGCAATCAAGTTGTTCTCTTGCATGATATGTAGAAGACCAGAGAAGTGGATTTTGTTTTTCATCAAGGAAACTTCTGATCATATGTCATTGATAGAGATTTGGATGGTTATTATATAATATTAAAGTAGAGGGATCAAAAGAGTAAATATGCTAAAGTTGTTAGAATGCTTATAACTAGCATATCTAATTTGTGTTTATTGTTATATAACTAGCAGGGTACCCGCGCAATGCGGCGATGGGTACCCAGAAACCATATTTCGTGGCGAGCAAGTGTTGTTCGTTTACACGGTAATAATTGTTGCTAGAAATAAATAATTAAACGGAAATGTGGATTTTGCTAAGAGTTGATGATTTACAGCGTCGTATATTTAATGTTATTGGGTAAAATGGTTTTCGAGTAACAGACTTTTATTATTAAGTGTGGGTGGTGTTACCAAAGTGTAATGTATAGCAAGTGGTTAACACATAGTGATAAGTTAGGAGAGGTCTTCGGTTCGAATCTTATTAGCCGCGATTTTTTTTTTTAAGGTAGAGAACTAACTAACAAAAGTGGAAAGATCCTTAAAATTAAGTTTAAGGAGCTCCTTAAACTTGCCTAATGGGGTAGGCCTAAATGCTTTATATAGTAGTAAGATAAGTAGTTGTGTGCCGTATAGTTTTACTTATTGTGGTCTAATATTGTATGCATTCCATGCTAGCCCAAAAATCTTATCGTAAAATTGATATCATCTAATTTCTATTTTGAAAATTTTGGCTCCAACAAAACTGTTTTTTATATGAAAAAATTACATAATTTTCAAATTAAACAGCTATCGGTCATTTTCTATCAGTAAGTTATAAGAACTTAAATAAAAAATGTTGAACTATAATATAAAATATGATATTGATTTTCACATAAATAAATTATGCAAAATGAAATATCATAAGGTTTGTCATTTTAAATTATAAAAAAAAATAATTAAATATTTATAATTTTAAAGTACTTATTTTACAATTATAAAAATTTAAACTTATTTATTGTTATTTTTAATTAACATATAATTATTATATTGATTTACTAATAAAAAGAATAAACAAAATTAAAAGAATAAGCAAAAGGAATTGAAAAGCTAGGAAAAACAAAACTAGAAGAAGGTGCAAAAAGTTGCAACGAATGGGAATTGAACCCGAGACTCACGGAATGTTTCTTAAGGTGATAGCCCATTGCGCTAGAAATAATATGAACAATATGTTCATTTAATACGTATATAACTAAAACAAACTTTTGATGTGCTGGACCAATCAAAAGAAGTTGCTATTCATCAATAGGAAACTGTATTATTACTAATTAGGAAAGTAGAGTTGGGAGATCAGATTAGTTTTTGATTATTACATATCATTTGATATAACAGTCACGATCCTTAATCGTTCCGCAGCCTAAAGAAATTGAAATTTTTGAAAAAAATGAAAAACATGAATAACATTAAGTTTAGCAATTTAAGCAGAGCTAAATATACCTGCAAGTTTAAACAAAATCAGCCCTTGATTGGGACCAATATACTTATATTCAGATAAAGCATCACAATCAAATAAATTTATTAAATTCTTCCTTTTGATGGCATGAATTATGGTTCGTTTTTTGTATGATTCAAAAGGTTTACTCCTTTTTTCTCTGAATCTACATATGATTATTTACGTTCATCTTATTAAACCGATTATCAACATTCCTAAATCAACTGTTTAGTCTGTTCTGTTTCTCATAATTTCAAAAACCCTTTGACTTATATGTAAACAAACAGGATCACTTAAGCATCAACTGTAAAAACGAAAATCCCAAATTTAAATTACACACAAGTCTCTATCTTTATAAAATCAATAGGGAACAACATCACTTTCAATCCAACAGTAAGATTTCTTACAGATCTAACTTATTCCGAAAAAAGGATGACAAAATCATGTCAATCTCAGTCAAATTCGACTGCATGAAACAAATAACATGTGTGTGACTTTAAAACCAAGGAGACAACAAATAACATGGGAGTTAAACACATGCTAAAAGGCCGAAAAGCCTTTAATATGACTTTTACACACCAATTATACCTAGTTTTCTTACATACACATACATAAACATTCTTTTATACACATTAAACTTACATAAACACATATATAAATATAGCTAACGAAAAATAAAGTCAACATTTACATTAAACACATATTTGTAGTAGTGATTATTAATTATAACATATGCATTGGCAATTATTATATAAATATGAGAACATACTTTTTAAAATAGCAAACATTGTTATCTTTTTCACAAACTTATAAATTTATTTCATCGGTATAGGTGTAGCGACAAGAGGTGTTGCCCTAAGCAATGTAAGGCCGCCAAAAATATCATTCATATCCATTTCTTCTATAGCACAAGGAAGCTTCCAATCAAAATGATAGACAAAAGTTGCCACCATTAGACTCACTACCCTCTGAGCCAAGGGCATTCCAGGACACATCCTTCGACCTGATCCAAAAGGTATAAACTCATAATATTGACCCTTATAGTCAAGCCCATTCTCTAGAAACCTCTTTGGCTTAAACATCAATGGATTATCCCAATGCCTTGGGTCTCGTGCAATGGCCCATGCATTCACTAGAAGTTGTGTGTTCTTCGGTACAATGTATTCGCCGAGTTTAACTTTAACCTCAGTTTTGTGAGGAACTAGTAAAGGTATGGCCAAATGTAGTCGCGTCGTTTCTTTGATGACAGCGT
Organism: Calendula officinalis; assembly: GCA_963853835.1. Lineage (NCBI taxonomy): Eukaryota > Viridiplantae > Streptophyta > Magnoliopsida > Asterales > Asteraceae > Calendula > Calendula officinalis. Next base: position 75,603,259 of record OY970828.1, read on the forward strand.
TCAAATAGGGTAAGTCGAGGATTTTGGCTTCTTGGATTTTCCCATCTTCTCCCACGGTTGTGGATACTTCTTCGCGCACTCTCGAGAACATATCAGGGTTAACCAGCAATTCTGACATTGCCCATTCTATTGTATTTGAGCTTGTTTCCGTTCCAGCAAGAAAAAGATCCTACAATTCAATGAAAGGTAGTTGCTTCAGTCTTTCATTAGCCTCAACAAATTTCTAACAATTATTTATAATACAGTAATACCTCTAAGAAATACTCTATTTTAAATTCTTATTTATCTAACATGTGTCATAGGGAACTCATGATAAAACGGCCATTTAATAAACTCATCAATTCCAAAAATTAAGCAATGAACACCAACGATATCCAAAAAAAATTATTTTATTGTAATGTATTAAATGGTTTTTTTTTTTGTAATTTAATAGGAAAGTTTAAGGTATAAATCAATAATTGTTCTTAAGAAAGTATGTGAATTAAGAACGTTATAGTTTACAAGTACTAGGTTTTAGACAAATGAAAGAAATATAAACAACAAAAAGGCTATTTTTCATCCCCTTTGTATTTTTTTAAAGGTGTTTTGGTTATAGAAAGAGGATTTACCACAAGTAAAGTCTCGATATGTTTGAGGTTGAAGTCGATAACTTCATCATTATCTTCACTATAATCCAACAACGAATCCAACATGTCACCAAACATCGGAAGCTTCAACTCACGATGCTTCAATCTCTCATTTACGAAATCCTTCATCACGTTATCAAGCCAATTATAAGCCGCGCTGGCCCGCCGCCTTATGTTCTGCGGGTCTAACGGCTTCAACACCGGAAATAAGTCGGCTATGTTCAACGTCCCATCCACCTCCATCACCGTCTTCACGACCGTTTTAAACCCCCCAAGATCATTGGACTCGTGGAAACCAGTCACGTTCTTTGACAGACACGTGTTGGACATCATGTTGACCGCCGCCGTAAATGCCAACTTCCCAATGTCCACCGGCTCCTTTTTCCGTCCTGACTCCCGGAGGAACTCCACCATATCCTCCACCACGCTCCACCGAAGGTCAACCAAGGCGTTGAGTTTGTTCTTGTGGGTGAGGAATGCCTTAAGGGCTTTCCTAATGGCCATCCACTCCTCATTGGCTGGAATCCATATGACGGCAGCATCATGGTTTCTCCACCCCTTGACGGCTTCCGATATAATACGGCCGGAGCATTCCTCGTCATTATGTTGGAGGATTTCTTTAGCGGCGTCCGGTGACGATGCCACCACGGCGGTGACGGTGCCCAACCGGATGGTCATAAGTGGGCCATGTTTTTTGGCGAGATTGGCGAGGGATTCGTGGGGTTTCGGTCCAAGTTGGAGGAGGTTTCCGATTATAGGGAAGCCGGTAGGGCCTGGCGGCATATTTGGTGGCGTTTTTCTTTTCAGGTAAAGATCAAGGCCATGAAGAAAGAAGAAGAATAAGAAAATAATGGAGACGAGAACTAGAACGAGAAGCTCCATATATTGTTCGTGTGTTGTAATACAATTAAAGGATGATCGATCGAGTGTCTATTTATACATATTCTAAATAGTAGTCAATAAATATATAGAAACAGCCATAGTAGTTATGGATTAGAAATGTTCAATGAATTTTAAGTTTTTTTTATAATGAAAGAAATACATTTATTAATAATTAATGAAATATACTTTTTGCATAAGTTAAATGTATTTTAAATACAAATGTTAAAGTTTAAGTTTATTAAATGTACTTATTTCATTCCCTTAAAATATGAATTAACCAAACCCTTATTTTATAATACCGGTCATGAGATCTTCAAACTGAAAAGGATACCATGAAGACCATATAACAACCTAACACTATTTTTATGTAGTGTATCGAATTTATTAATTAATAACTCATATTTATGTTATTTCCATAATTATTAATTCTTGTTATATATTGATTTATTTATATTTATTTTCCAAATTGGTGTTTTCATATTTACATAAATTAGTCATTAATTATTGTAAGTCATGAAAAAAATTAATTGAATAATTATGACAAAATCGAAATTGAATAATTAAATCCATAATATTGTTTCATAATCGGTGTTTTCATATATACTATATATATAATATGAAATTAAAGTGTAGTAAAGGAAATGAAAGATATAATTGTCATTTAATATGAAATTGTCTATATGAATAAAAATTACTCACTTCGTCCCACAAAAAAAGTTCTTATTTCTCTTTAGTACAAATTTTTAGGTGATCGTTAGTACTCGAGTTTTTGGTTACTATTTTGATTAAATATAAGGTTGGTTTGGAGAGAGAAAAATAATTAGTAGATATTAGTAATGAGATCCTTCATGATAATGGTATCTTATTATGTGAAACACATTAAATATGAAAAATGAAAACTTTTATGTGGTACAAAAGCATTAAATATGAAAAATGAAAACTTTTCTGTGGTACATAAGCTTAAAGAGAAATGATATGGGATAGTGGGAGTACTTTGTAAGAATCATCTTCTTTGATGATAAAAGCCAGAAAATCTTGAAGATTAATAATTGAATAATTATGGAAATATCACATTAATATCTAACAATCAATAATTAGGCAATATTCTTTTTATTGTAATAAATACAAAATACCGTAATTACTATTATTTTTAATGTAAATAGTAATTATGCAAATATCATATTTATTGTTTTTTAAAATCAACAAGAAATGGAAATTATTTAAAAATTAACTACTTTTGAAAATCAATCAAAGTAAATAATTATTTAATGTCGAGTTATTTTCAAAATCAGAATCAATAAATAATATCATATTAAAAGCAATTTGATATTATGAATTTTCTATTCTCACAGCACCCATTACAAATGTGTACTACTAAATTGCGAAGAAAATTACCAGTTACCAAACTATGTCCATTTGATCAGAAATTTGCAAAGCTATGTTTTTCATTTTCCTCTTTTGATCAATTTATATTAACGTGTATAATCTTGATGCAAATGTAAGTGTTATAGTTTTAAATATTTTAACTAATTAAATACATGGTCATCCCTGAGTTTGTCGGGACCCTAAGCGAACACTGATTTTGGGCCCTATCGTAATTGTAAAAATAAATATCGATGTAAAAAATATAAAAACAAATGTTTTAAAAATCAAACTACAATACTATTTAAAAAAATTCAAAACACAAAGAACAAAAAGTGAAATTATCAACCTGGCAGAGTAACTTTTTAAGATGGGTTTAAAAATACATCAGCCTTTAGAAGGTATAAAAACTATGAATTTAATTGGCAAAATAACTTTAACCTGTAACAAATTTTGTAGTGGTTTAAAAATAAATATGGATCTAAAGAGTTATGGGCCCCAAATTATTTTTTATTATAGGCTTGGGCCTATGATGTCCCTTCTCAGGGCCGGTACAATTAAATAATGTGACAAAAGTAAGGTAACTTGTTCTTTCTCTTGAATTCGAATACAAATTCGGTACTACCATTAAGCATATATTATCACGTATGTACATTGCCCTAGTGTGTTAAAGTTATTTGATAATATCATTGAAACTCGGAAGTGTGAGTGAATTGACAACTCGTTCGTCCATTGTAAAAACACAATAAAAGCACACACCATTGCGGTGGTCTAGTTTAATGTGCAATCTTCTATTGTTGTGGTGGTTGCTTCAAGGTGCTAAATTCTAATGTTGCGGTAGTTGTGGTGCTAAGGTTTATTGATGCGGGGGTTACTGTAATGGTGCTAAACTTTAATGTTGCGGTAATAACATTAATGGTTCGATGTTTTCATGGTGTGGTTATTTCTTTATTGGTGCACAACTTTAATGGTGCAGTTGTTTCTTTTTTATGATGCGATATTTCTTAGTGTGGTGTTCTACTCGCATCACATAAGTGTTTTACCCGCACCAACAAAGCTTTTCTGTAATAGTGTGTGCCATGAAAATCATTTCGAAACAACCCTACCTTTGACTCGCATAGGTGATGTAATATTGTATGGAGTTTGTAGAAACTAATATCAATTAATTGAATAAAATGAAGTACGATGAAATTATAATTACAATTGTAAATAAAGAAACATAACATTTAAAAGAAGTAGAAAAGTAGTTGGTTGAGTCTCGTGATCCAACACGATCCTTTAAAACAGATTCTTAGAAGTAGAAAAGTAGTTGGTTGAGTCTCGTGATCCAACACGATCCTTTAAAACAGATTCTTCGTATGTTTCGTAGGTACAACAACCAAGTAGTTTTGTAATATCGAATACGACCCAATGTCCATAAAACTCACCAATAATTATGTATTACTTGCGAACGAGAGTTAAAAAAAAGTGGTAGTTAGTGTATCAAAGTGTGTTTAAAAATTACCTCAAAAGACTCATTTTATGATGTTGAATTGTAACATATGTTTAGGCTACTAGCCACTAGGTATGAGTCGACGTGGAAGCAAGCCAACTCGGATCCGCCCACGGCGTGCCCTTCCCGGACCGAGTAATGTCAATGATAAAACTAATCTCATTCAATTTTAGTCATTAACAATTAATCAAAATAAAAATACTAAATACGTGTAACTACTTTTAACTCGATGAATTAGGACAATAAAAGTATAAAACTGTCCAAATTCATAGTCCAAGCTAATTGTTTTACTGTGAGACTGCTTGAGTTGCAATTTGCAGGTTCATTTTTAATAGGAAATTGAGTATACTGAATTGATTGAAATTTTCAAAACACATGCCCAATTTATTTGTCCTGCTTTCTTCTGATTCAAATTAAAATTCTAGCAATTGAATGATCAAATTAAACACAACACTAACGAAATGCTAACATAGATTAAAAAAAGTGAACTAATTGACCTTATTGTTAGTTCGCCAAGCAACCAAATCCAATTTTGAGATAATGAATTGCAAATGTGAATAAGTAAATCTGAGTAATTAATAAAACTAAAAGCACAAACAAATGGACAAAAACTGAAGTAATATTGTATTAATAGCTTCAATTACACGTAATATCACTTCAAATTCAAATTAACACAAGCCCTAGAAACCGAAGAACTAAATTAACCACCAAATCCGTAGAGAGTACGGCCTTGGCGCTTCAAAGCGTAAACGACATCCATCGCCGTTACAGTTTTCCGGCGAGCATGTTCAGTGTAGGTGACGGCATCACGGATGACGTTCTCTAGAAATATCTTCAAAACTCCACGGGTCTCTTCGTAGATCAGGCCGCTGATACGCTTAACGCCACCTCGCCTGGCAAGACGTCGGATCGCCGGCTTCGTAATGCCCTGAATGTTGTCCCGGAGAACTTTCCGATGACGCTTGGCTCCTCCCTTTCCCAATCCCTTGCCTCCTTTTCCTCTTCCTGACATTTTTCTCTGAAAATATGGATTTAAATTTTTGTTTGTAGTTAAATTGTGTGTATTAGTTCGTATATATATGTGGTGGGAGAGAAATTTGTGTTTGTGGGGGGCTTCTTTTCATCCGTTGATTCGAGGGGATGTGAGCCATAGAATGCCGTGCGATTAAGATCCGTGTGATGGGTACGTGAACGTTTTGATTGGTTCATTTTGCAACCGGCGGATCAGCTAGAAGTATTTTTGAATGGAGGTGATTCTTATGGAGCAAATTTTATCAATGAAAAACAATTATAAATCAAAGGACAATTAGCCCTTAGTTGAGGGGTGAAATACAAAATGCGATCAAAGGAAAGGAGGAATATGATTGTCCTTTAAGATAAAATTCTTCTGTAAGAATCAGCTCTCATTTTTTAATCAAACAATAAACAGCCAGCCAAAAGCCTATTTGGCTATATCCTATAGACATCGTAACCAAATTACATTGGTGTTTGATTTCAATTTTATCAGCTTAATGAGAAATAGCTATATGGGAAAAATAATAATTAGTTTGTTTGTTTATGTCTTAATCTAAACAGCATGACTTAATCGAAAAAAAGTCAGAAGATGATGTTTAACTTTTTTTCTTTCTTTTTTATATTTTATGCAATTTATATTATTTATAATTTGATTCTTTATATCACTATCATTAGTCACATAATTTTTTTCTGGACATATTATTTGCCACCTCAATCTTCAAAGAAATACACACAACACTATTTTAATTTTCATCTCACCATTTCATTTACATTTATTTTTTAGAATTAAAACTAATATTACCATCAGATTTTAGTTAAAGTTAAAAAAAAAAAAAATTATAAGAATTTGGTAATATAAAAAATCTGTGAATTATAAATGAATGTGAAAGTCCAAAAAAATTGAAAGCCCGAAGAGAAACCCATAATTTTTACAAGCCCAAAGAATTTGGTAATATAAAAACCCAATGCACCACAAATATACGAGGCCCATGTTGGAATGAGTAGTTCTGAGCCCCAAATAAATTCATCCCAAAAATTTGCCGACAACGTTTTACCTCGAATTTATCATGGAACTAATATGGCGTTTAGTGTTGATTAAAATGAGTATTTTAGTGGTGGTCTGTATTGAAAAATACCAAAATGCCTCACATGTTTAGCATGTAAGGGGGTTTTAACGTCTAAAAATTTAACAGAAGTGGACGGAAAGATATAAACTTAGAATCTAAAAATGTAAGGGACAAAAAACCGGAAAAAAATATAAGGACAAAAGTGTAAAATCAAGTATATCACATAGACAATTTCTATAATTTATCCTTTTCATTATTTAAAGTTTATTTAACCAGATTATGAAAGCTATGATAGTGTCATTCAACGTTAACAAGTAGTGTGGAAAAAAAGAAAGCCTTAATTGCATGAAGAAGAAAAATGAAATACCATAAATTATCGAAAGAGGTGGAAGACCATAAATTACAAAGTCATGAGTGGAAATAATAATACTGTTTTGGAACACGTATGAAAGAGACGGAAGACCAATGAAAACGAACTTGACTTGTTGACCTTGTAAAGTATGTCGTGGACTCTCAAGCATCGAAGACGAAATCGTCACCCACCACCTCGTTTCATTTCCCCATATACCATCTCCATCTCCGTTATATATACTTCCTTATATCAAAACTAGCTACAAAACCCGCCCGATGGGCGGGTATGCTGTAAATTTTAGTATGTAGAAAAATGTTCAAAAATTTTATATACTTCTAAATGACATAAATAATCGATAGATGTGATGATGATTTTGTACAAAAAAACGGTAAATGAAGAAATGTTACATATAAATGTTACATATAGTTATTTGTTTCCTTCGCTAATTGATCTTTTAAATATTTATTTGTTTCCTTGTATGTAGGATCTTTTAAATAGTTATTTGTATGTACGATATTTTAAATAGTTATTTGTTTCCTTGTATGTAGGAAGCCGTATATGGAGCATATGAATGTAGACCGTAAGTCGTACCAGATTCGTTTGCCGTATATGGAGCATATGAATATGAATGTAGACCGTAAGACGTACCAGATTCGTTTGTATTAGTGCAAATGACGTGGACCAATCAGGGAATTCCAAGTGGCATTATGGACAAATAGGAATGCTTGGAATTGCCATGGTGTCAAACCCTCTTTAAATTTAGGTCTCATATATAGGATAGGATAAGTAAAAATTATTTTTATTTTTTTTCAGATTGTCAAAATAAGTTAATCACTTTAATAATTTATCTTATTTAATAAACTTTTATATTTAAAATTATTTCTTTATCCTTACTTATCTCTCTTTACCCTTATTATATTATTACAATTCTAACTTCTAACAAGTAATTACAAATATATAATAATTATAAATATTTTAATAACATTGTATAAATACTTTATGTACCTCGAACCTAATACTAAATTTATACTATAGCATTATAATTTACAATAAACGGTTCCAACCTGACACTAAGTCTAACACTATATATAGTTTTACGCTATTCACCAACAATATGTATAGTTTTAAGAATTTATTAGAACAACAGGAATATACAAATAAACATTCTTTCAATGTTAACTATAGTGTAATGAGTTATAGACTATTAGTGTTAACATTATCTTTAAGATTATTTAGTGTAAAATATAACGTTAAAAGTTGGAGATGATCTAACACTTTCATAATAACACTAACATCCAATTAACTTCATGTTTCACAAAATTATTAGCTAACCCCTTATTTCATATAAGTTGTGAAGACGTATAAAATTTTACAATTACGGGTGAACACTAACTATTTGTCTTTTAACTATTTCTTTCGGTATGCATTAATTATAGTCGAATAACATACATGTGTGGACGCTGTACAACTAGAATGTTTATTGATTTAACCATCTTTTAGGCGTAATTTGAAAATCCCCGCGAGTTGGTATTTTCTACTAGTTCATTCACATCACACAAACCTAATTCAATCATCTCTCCCTCCGGCCACCTGAATTACAAATTCCACTTCATTTCACTACCTCCGCCAATCGTTCATGGCGGATCTAGTATAAATACATATTCGTAGTAGTAATCATTAATTATTATAACATATATATACATTCGCACTTTGAAAGTTTGTGACATTTAAATATAAGAACAAACTTTTTAAAATAGCAAACATCATTATTTTTTCGCAAACTTATAAACTTATTTCATCGGTATAGGGGTGGCGACGAGAGGTGTTGCCCTTATAAACTTATTTCATCGGTATAGGGGTGGCGACGAGAGGTGTTGCCCTAAGCAATGTAAGGCCAAAAATATTAGCCATGTCCATTTCCTCTATAGCATGAGGAAGCTTCCAATCAAAATGATACACAAAAGTTGCCACCATTAAACTCACTACCCTATGAGCCAAGGGCATTCCTGGACAAATCCTTCGACCCGATCCAAAAGGTATAAACTCATAATGATGACCTGTATAATCAAGCTCATTATCTAAAAACCTTTCTGGCTTGAACATCAATGGATTATCCCAATACTTCGGATCTCGTGCCATGGCCCATGCATTCACTAGAACCTGAGTGTTCTTCGGCACAACGTGTTTGCCGAATTTAACTTTAACCTCGGTTTTGTGAGGCACTAGTAAAGGTACAGCCAAGTGGAGTCGCATCGTTTCTTTGATGACAGCGTGCAAATAGGGTAAGTCGAGGATTTTGGCTTCTTGGATTTTCCCATCTTCTCCCACGGTTGTGGATACTTCTTTGCGAACTCTTGAGAACATAAGAGGGTTAATCAACAATTCTGTCATTGCCCATTCTGTTGTATTTGAGCTTGTTTCCGTACCACCGAGAAAAAGATCCTATAATTCAATGAAATGTATTCAATGAAACGTACTTGCTTAGTATTTTATTTTATTGGCAAATTTATAAGACCACAAGGTGTCGAACCGTTAAACCCACGTTATAAATCTTTGGCGGCGCCAAACCCACGCCGTTGATGGCGCCAAAGATGCACCAAACATGTACCGCTATCGGACGAGCGTTAAACAAGAAGAATACATGAGTGTGAGACTCACTTTGCCTTTAATTAACACCATGGAGGACAACTTTAACATGAATATTAAAGCCATTCAAAAGAGAAAAAATAGCTTTACCATGCTCTAACATGCATGGTATATATCAATCTTGTGTAAACGATTATTTAAAGTGCATTATATGAACATGATTAACGAGTTGTTAGGATTATTTCTATACAGAATGAATCTATTTTCATTGGGGTAATAAAACAACTAGGGGAGAGAAAGAGGATTTACCACAAGTAAAGCCTTAATATGTTTGAGGTTGAACTTAATAGCTTCATTATCTTCACTGTAATCCAACAATGAATCCAACATATCACCAAACCTCGGAAGCTTTAACTCTCGATGCTTTAACCTCTCATTTACGAAACCTTCTGTTACCTTATCAAGCCAATCATAAGCCGCCCTAGCCCGCCGCCTTATGTTTTGGGGGTCTAACGGCTTCAACACCGGAAATATATCTGCTATGTTCAACTTCCCATCTACCTCCATCACCGTCTTCACGGCCGTTTTAAAACTCCCAAGATCATTGGACTCATAGAAACTAGTAACGTTTTTTGAAAGACACGTGTTGGACATCATGTTGACCGCCGCCGTAAATGCCAACTTTCCAATGTCCACCGGCTCCTTTTTCCGTCCAGACTCCCGGAGGAACTCCACCATACCCTCCACCACGCTCCGGCGAAGGTCAGCCAAGGTGTTGAGTTTGTTTTTGTGGGTGAGGAATGTCTTAAGGGCTTTCCTAATGGTCCTCCACTCTTCATTTGCTGGGATCCATATGACGGCAGCATCATGGTTTCTCCAGGCGTTGACGGCGTCTGATATAACACGGCCGGAGCATGCCTCGTCATTATGTTGGAGGATTTCTCTGGCGGCGTCAGGTGACGATGCCACCACGGTGGTGATGGTGCCCAACCGGATGGTCATAAGTGGGCCATGTTTTTTGGCGAGATTGGCGAGGGATTCGTGGGGTTTTGGTCCAAGTTGAAGGAGGTTTCCGATTAAAGGGAGGGCGGTAGGGCCTGGCGGCATATTTCTTTTCCGGTAAAGGTCGAGGCCATGAAGGAAGAAGAAGGATAAGAAAATAATGGACAAGAGAAGCGCCATATATTGTTTTGTCAAAGCATTATTGATCGAGTGTCTATTTATACACAAGATAAAGTGTCAGTGAGATCGATCGAGGTGTTGCCGAGAATCTTCTTTAGCATACATATATGTAGTACTAATTTCATATCTTATACTCCCTCCAGAAAAATGAGTGACACAGAAAAGTAGGATTTATATTATCTTTCTAAGAAAGGGAAATTTAAATGGTTTGTTCTCCAAGTGGGCCTTGCAAATGTTCCTTATTTAGAAAAATAAATAGATCATACATATGAGTAGTAGTTAATAAGAGTAATGATATTTTGTTATATCATTTGGTCACACTGATAGCCCTACGCATTAGATAAAATATGTGTCAAAATCAAAGGATAATATTAAGAAGAATAATTAGTGATTACACCTGTCATCTTATCAAATGGTAAGACTATGAATATGACTAAATAGTATGACTAAATATCATTTCTCAGTTAATAAATATGTCTAGAAAGAGTCATAACTATTTTAATATTTAACACATATAATGTATTATTATCGATCTCTCTTTATATACATATTTGATTTTAACCCATGTTCACTCTTATTTAAGGCCGTTTTTTTTACCGGATCAAGAATCGGATTTTGTGAAAATTTTCCGATTTTTCTGGCGTTTTTCGGTTTTGGATCATATCTAACCGGATCGAAAATAGATTTTGCATGAAAATTAAAACCGAAAAACAGACCGGTATAGTTCTGTTTGGTTCGACGGTTACGGCTTTTTCTCGGTCTTTGCGCAGACCTAGTGGGTATGGCGCCATTCATATGTGGAACACCAAATGGCGTTGGATGCTATCTTGGGCACTACACCGCCTCCCCCCGGGCCCCATTCCCGCCACCAATTCCACGGGCACAGTGTAGTTATTTGAGTGATGGAATAAATGTAGAAGGCCAAACCTATATTGCAAGTGTAATCTTGTGTCTACAAAATATACAAAATGGTATGTTCAACCCATCATTTAAATATGCTAAAAAGTGATTTAAGGGACTATAGACACACAAAATATTAAATGTTTTATTAAAATATCTTTGAGCCACCACTTACTCTACCTTCCCTTCGGTTACCGGACTCAAATCACCGAATCCTCCAAAGCCAATGGTGACTCAAATCACCAGACTCACTCTAATGACAATAAAACTAGGGGTGACAATTCCTGACACGACCCGCAACCCAACACGAAAAAGATCGGGTTTGGGTTGACCATAAACGGGTTTGGGTCAAAAACAGGTCGACCCATCCAACCTGTTTATAAACCAGGTTGGGTTCGGGTTGTTTTGGGTAAAACCGGGTCGACCCGCTAACCCGTTTAATTTTTAAAGATTTTTCAAAAAAAATATGTACATAGTAAATACGATAAATGATATAAAACACCTCTTAAATTAGTTATTCTACCTAAATTATTATATTTCTTTTTTAACTTTAAAATTTGAATTTCTCCTTCAAATCTTACGAAATTAAGTTCTCGCATATTTTCCCTAACTAAAAGCTTGTAAATTTGGGAGGTGAATAATTTCTTATTTTGCAAGTTCAATTTTGGCACAATTTCTTAATATTTTCTCCAACCTATTAAGTTTATGGGTTACACAGGTTGGGTTTGGGTTACCTTGGTTTAAATGAGTCCGGGTTAGGGTTGCCTTTTCTGACCCAAAATTTTAACAGGTCGGGTTTGGATTTAGTGATTCCAACCCGTCAACCCGAACCCGCTAACCCAAACCCAACCCAATTGCCACCCCTGAATAAAACCCTGCCTTTTTCTTCCGATTTTAAGTTTCAACGCCATTTTTTTTTTGAACGGCGATTTTATTAAAACACAAGCAAAAAACAAGAAGCAAAACAATTACAGAGTTACAAGCAAAGGGTTTTTCAACCAATCGACCCAACTAAAGTTTGAGTTGCATCTATATCTAGACCAATTGAAAGAACAAGATACAATATCATCAAACATAACCTCTTTTTTAGGAATAATTGAATCAAATAAAAGTTTGTTGCGGAAATTCCAAATTCGCCACCAACTAATGTAGAAAATACCTTCCAGCATAACTTTGTGTTTATAAGGAAGATTGTAATTATCAAACCAAATCAACCAATCCGCATAAGAGGACATCACCGGGATAGAGATCCCCCACGAAGTCGCGATTTTGTTCATAACATTTCTAACCATGTAGCAAATAAAGAAAAGATGACAAATAGGGCAAAGAATAACATCAATCTCGATTCCTCTCCTAGATAAATTAAGACGAGTGGGAAGATTATCCAACTTGATTCTCCAAGCAAAAATATTTATTTTAATTGGAACACTTTTAATCCATTTAGTCTTGGAAGAAACCTCGGGTAATCTAACATCGTCAATAAACTTTCTAACGGAAGAAACTGAAAAATCACCCGAACCTGACAAAGACCAATACCATCTATCTTGCATTGATGGAAGATGAAAACATGCAATCTTCGAAGAAATGTCTATGAGCTGTGAGTGCTCAACGCCTCCCCTCGGAGTGCGCCTCAACGAATAAGCAACATCAAAATGCGAAAGTTTCAATGCTACCGAAATATCCTTGCAAGTTTCGAGGGCAAATATTCTAGGGTACTGATTCTTTAAAGCACCATCTCCCATCCAATCTTCATTCCAAAACATAGTATCCTCTCCGTTACCTTTTTTTTTTTTTTATAAGAGCGAGTAAATCAATTCCTTGACGATTAAGATGATGAGTACTTTTTACAATATCCATCCATAAAGATCGCCGAGAATAGTTTGACATTTTCGCCAGATTTCCATCTTCCCATAAATAGCTTTAATAAATTTAACCCAAAACGAATTCTTTTGAGTTTTAAAACGCCATATACACTTGAACATAAGAGCTCTATTTAAGGCAAAGAAACTTGAAACACCTAAACCCCCTTTATCTTTTGAAGCCAAAACATTATTCCATTTCATCCTTGATGATCTCCATTTCAACGCCATTGATCGACTCCTCCATCCCTGATGACCTCCATGCCAAAGCTGCCTCCGTGTTGCCATTGTCGCCGCCGTCTGTTCCACATCGCCGCCGCACCTCCCACGAAGCTACCCCTTACATCAGGTATTTCAAATTAGGCTTGCTTGACTGATCAATTTTGTGCTTTACCATGGATATTGTGTTAGCTTTTTTTGTTGTTTTTAGGGCTGAAATTTTCCTCATCCTTCGGAGTTATTAGGGTTGATTGCTCAACGTCCTTTTAAAGATTCCATCTACAATCCTCCATTTTCTTGTTTTTATATGTCAATTTTACTCAATATATCACAGATTTATAGTTGGCCCACTTCAATTTATGTAACACAAATTAAATCTTTGAACTTCAAGAAACTTGGTCCCGTTAAAATTTGCTTATCTGGGTATATATGCTAATTTGGGTATTGGTTTGATGATTCTAGCAATTAAATCTGGTCAAGTTATGGAATTAATCAAAAGTGAACAAGAGATGACATGGACAAAAGATGACGTCACATATAACTAGACTAGATATATGCTTCAAACACAAATGTTTCAAGTTCCCGTTACATAAGAATTGAATAAACATGCATTCCTTTAGTGTTTGCTGGATTTATTTAAATCCTTTTCCTTTGCCTGAATTCGCCTTCACCGGAATTATCCGAATCCTCCTCGCCACCCTTGCAAAATCCCTAAAAAACACACACAAACATAATATTCATTTAACTCGATCATATATTAACTTTATTGTCACTAGGTAAACATCTATCAGATGATCAGGGAAAAGTTTTGAAACGGACACGACAATAGTTATGTTGCGTATATCACGAGCAAAACTCAACCACCGCGTAAAAGCTTTATAATGGGAATACCCTTTCAAAGAAAAAAAGAAAAGAAAAAATAACTTACTTCCAGTCAAGATCACCAGCAAGAAGAAGATCGTTTTCCATGTCTTCATACGCAATGATGTGGCCTGGCACCGCGTTCGACAGATCAAGTCCTCCTCCTCCTTCGGCGTGCTCATGATCATCACCGTCATGATCCACCAGCATGTGGCGGAGAGCCTTGGCTAGACTGTTGTAACCGTCATGATTGTGAAGGCTGATCCGGTGGCAGATTGATCGACCTTCAACCACAACCGTCACTGCAGGAATCACTCCGGAAATTAGCAAATCGTCTGGATCATCCTTTAGAAATTTGTGAATGGTTGGAGGTGGTGGTGGTGGAATGTAGGGTTGCGATGACGACATGAGTCTTCTCTGGTGGTCTTGTAACCACCGCCGTTTCATCATGTTTAAAGACCCTTGTTGATCATTATTGTTCATGATTCTATTCGATCTCTCTCTCTCTCGATCTCTCTGTGTCTATCTATCTCTATCTATATGTGTGTGTGGATATTTATATGAGTTGGTTGACGAGAAGCGAGTGTGTGTGTGTGTGAAAAAGGTAAAGATGAGTAGAAAATACGTACATGTTTGTGTCACTTATACCGAGTACAGTTGCACTTCAATTTTAAAAATGTGTGATTATAACATCTTTTGTTAAGCTATTTCTTCTGAGTTCACTTTTTAAAGACGGAGAGTAAATAGTGAATGGTTTTATTCTTCATAATGGTACTTTTTATAAAATCTATAGAGTATTGCCTAGTGACATAACTAACGCCTTCAATTTTGGTAGAATTATCGTCACATCGATCAACTGACATTCTAATTGACACATTCATGCCAACAATGCTCATTCACTTCAAATTTTTTAGATCTTACCATTATAAAATATTCACTCACACAAAATATTAATTAATAGTATATTAAAATACTCAATGGGCCAACCTCTCTCCCATCTCTACTCTTCGGCGACATCTCCCAACCAATGAGCCATGCCGATGGTGAAGCAAGACTGACACGAAGAGAAGTACCAACCGGCACATGGTTGGTGCCAGTCTAAGGATGATATATACATATTCAAATTACGTATAATAACATTTCTCACGGGAAATGCTACTACTTATATACAATACATGAATATTGTTTTTTTTATATTTATGTATAACTATGTTTGTTTATAAATATGATATATATTTGCAAACTCGTCGTAAAACGAGAACATCCTCATTACTAAGAAAACAAAGTTTTTTTTACACTTTAATTTGGTCAAAGGAAGAATCTATTTGACTGTTGACATTTAATATACCATGTTTTGGCAACATAAGAAGTAGGTGAACATAGAGAGGAGAGGGATGTTTGCTTGTGAATGCAAAAACATGTAGTGTGCGTTTTGTTCCTCTATCGATGTATCTATTCTTTCAGTTATAAATTAACATCATATATGCATCGGGATGTGATTTTGATGCGTCAAGTAAAAGTAGGCTCATATTTAACCCGTTAATGCACTTTTACTTCCCCATAAATATTTAAATAAAAAACAGAGTACTTTATCCTACAATAGTTATTAAAATATGTAATATGGGAAATTTAAGTTATCGGTTTACTAGCTGCATAGATCTTACTTCTTAGAAGTATGTGTACTTATTTTGGATTAGCAACTTGAGTTTATCAAGTTGGACATTTGACTATATAAAAGTGTATCACTAATAGATGGTTAGATCGATGTAATGACTTTGCGGAAGCTTTGCCCTTTGCTTGGCTAGCCTTTTGTTGCTGTCCAAAAAAACACTAAATTTTGTGTCTTTTATCTAGTGAATATTTATTTTTGTTACATAAACAAAAATTAATTCATAAGTTTTATATTGTGCATATACATACTGTCACTAAGTTTATATGATTATAGTGATATCAGAAAAAGATTGAATGATTAATAAATTTACATCATAGTATTATTTCGTTCATGAAAATTATAAAAATATTAACCTAATTAGGAGTTTAAGTTTATGAGCTGGCCTTTCCATGGAAGTTATAATTGTGTTTGGAGAAAACAAAGTGGAGCTACGTTCGCCGACCGCATCGCGCCTTTGCCTTTCCTTGAAACTTGTTGCCCTGCTATAATTTACACCACTATTTTTGGGGGCCACAATTTTGTGTTTATATCTTTTTAAGGGTGATATTATTACTAGACTCTAGCAAAGAGCTGTTTGTTTTTTTTTTTTTTTTTTTTTTTCTTTTTTTTTTTTTAACGGCAACCTAATCTTCTCCTAAATCTACTTATATCCACTATGAGACTTGAATCCATAACCTCAAGATTGGGGGCAAACATTTTTACCGCTAGGCCATTGGCCCTTTGGTACTCTAGCAAAGAGTTAGGTTAACGCATAATATAATTACAAAGGAAATTTAACCCAATCCGTCCATGAGATCTCACATTTAAGATTTGGAATTTTAGACGACGGAAATTTCGGTTTGTAATAGATTGACTATACGCCCACCAATCATTAAATGAAGAAAACATGATTGTACTAATATCGCACCATATAGTGACTTTTGTCCGGACTTCCTTAGCGAGAGAACACGAGAAAACACAATGAGACTGATTCTACTGCTGAGTCACAACTTGGGCACACGATGGAGTTTATTTCCAAACCTCTTTTAGAAAGGTTAAGTCTAGTGGAAATGTAGGATGGGTAGAAGATAAGAATGACAATGGGTCGGGTTCGCGGCGGGTTTTGACATACCCGAACATGAACCCGTTGCCATTCCTATCTTCTACCCATCCTCTTATTATTATCTTTTTTAAAACTTGTACATCATGCTTTCAAGGTTGTATTTTTTTTAGATATTGTGAATTTTTTTGTATTTCGCATTTTAGGTAACTATGAGGGACACAAATCACAATAGATTTAACTAAATTTCAATGACTTCTATTTTGTGCTTTGTGAAATTGTGCATTTTTGTCTCGCATTTATCTTTGATGGGAATTAAAATATAATAAGCTTTAATTATGTTCCTACCATTCACTAAAACAGAAGAGTTTTAATGAGTTGTACATTATATTCTTATGGTTGTACACACCATCATCGTAATAACATGACAGCAAACCGTTGATAACTTCTTTAATTTATGGACCACTCACGAGTACTGGATGCAAAACAGAACATGAAGTTGTTTATGATCTCGCCTCCACAATTACACCGAGAAATGCTTCAAAATTGGCCGGAAAAAGTCTTGCCGGAAAAGCCCTAAACCCCCAAATCACTTTTAGGGCTTGGATAGCTTTTCAGTGAAGATCATACCTTTCATATCTTGAGAGAACCGATTTGCAGCCTTGAATCTTGATGAACGACAGAAACCAGAAATCATGAGATTGTAAGTATGTTTAGATGGAACTATACTTTGAGACAACATTTTATCCATTGTGTGTACTTATTTTCACTTACACACAGATCCACCTCTAATAATGATTAACTTTTCACACAATTCTTAACTATGATACCCTTGAAGATGATGATGAAAGCTCACACCCTTAAAATAAATAAAAAAACTAAACTATTCCGTAGATCAATAGATCTTATTTAGGTAAATGGGTGGCTACAAGTCGGGTTTACTCATAAACATATAAACTTGTTTGGGTTCGCGGGTTGGAAATCTCCACCCAACCCAACCTATTTGGCTAAACGGGTTGAGATTTTTCAACCCAACCTATTTATTAAACAAGTTGAGTCATAAATGAGTTGACATGTTTAGAGATTTGTCAACCCAACATGTTTTTTAAACGGTTGCAAACACGGGCGGACATGTTAAGGTGCTACTCCCTTAATCTTCGCGTTTTTGACCCCGTAAGGTGCTACTGTTGGCGAAAATTTCTAATTCCGCCCCTAGTTGCAAATATGTTGACCCATTTAAATATCATAATATAAAAAATTTAATAAAATAATGCATATATTTCAAAAGTTAAATAACAAAATAAGTCTTGCAAAATGCAAACACAAGGTAATAACTACTAATACAAAGAGAAAAATAGTTGATTAAGAAACAATGTAAATGAATTATTTTTCTTCTCTTCACTTAGTTTTATGCAAATTGTCCATTTTACTTAAATTATATTAATTATATTGCTCAATGAATTATATACAAAGTACTAGAGAAATTTTTAGTGGGTTGACCCATGAACACTTTCATTTTTTTAAATAAAAAGATAACACATTAGTTATGTACTTATGATTAGAAAATGGTAGTACTGAAATAATAATCTAAATTTTGAATAAAAAGAATTGAGGAGGTGGATTGTTACTGATTGATGAGGTGAATTATTACTACTTACATTTAATGAATTAGAAGCTGCAACAGAAAACTTTAATGAAAATTCTGTTTTGGGTGAAGGCGGTTTTGGTAAAGCTTTTAAAACTTAAATGAAAATTCTGTTACTAATTTAATGAATTGAAGCTGCAACATAAAACTTTAAATGCTAACTTTTTATTCTTTTTTGTGCGAGATGAGAGACTTTTGATTTATGAGTTCATGCCATTAGGCTCAGTGGACAGTCATCTACATGGTATGCACAGATTAATTTGGTTAAATAAGATTTTTTACCCTAAAAGTCAATGCAAGTAAACCTCATCTTTAACCTTTTAAAGGTTAACCATTTTAAGTCTAGGTTATAATGAGTTGGACCGAGAACGTCTTTTGAACTTCAAATATTAAAGACATTACTATAATAAGGATTTTCATAATTCTAATTTAAATATGGCAGCTAGTGTACCACCTGAGAGAGAAAGACTGGATTGGAACACAAGAATGAAAATAGGAGCTGGTGTTGCCAAAGGTTTAGAGTATCTGGATACATCAAATCCTCCCGTTATAATGCATGATTTAAAGTGTGCAAACATCTTAATCGGTAATACATATCGCCTAAAATAATCTGATTTTGGGTATGCCAAAGTGGGCCCCCGTCGGGATTAAGATGAAACTCATGTGTCGATCCGATATGTGGGAACAGTTGGATATGTGACACCAGAATACGCGACGACAGGCCACCTGACTCAGCAGTCCGACATATATAGTTTTGGAGTTGTGCTTTTTAGAACTCATTAGCGGACGCAAAACGGTTGACAATTCTAAACGGCATGGTCAAGAAAATATAGTTGAATTGTAAGAACGTTGTTCAATCATATTTACTTTGGTATTTATTAAAGTTTGGTTGGGTCAGGGTTGGTTAGAAATACTATCCTTTAATTAAACGGGTAGAAGTCGTTGATGAACCAAACATGTTTACACCGAACCCTAACGTGTTTATTAATTAAACAAATTGTTGATCTAGTCTTTAAATAACCTATTCACAATAAACATGTCATAATTTGTAGCTATTTTCAACTTCTTTAGCGTCATAATCTTTAAAAAGTGAAGAGTATGAAGAAATCAAGAAATGACATACTCTTCACTTTTTCCAGATAACTGGCGGGCCTGCATACTCTAATGATGCCAAAGAAGTTGGAACTAGCTATAAATTATGACATGTTTATTATGAATGGGTTATTTAAAGATTAGATCACCAACTCGTTTAATTAATAAACATGTTAGGGTCCAGTGTAAACATGTTTCGGTCATCAACGAGTTCTACCCGTCTAATTAAAAGATAGTGTTCCTAACCAACCATTACCCAACCCACCTTAATAAAAACCAAAGTAAACATGATTGAACAATTGTTCTTACCAATTCAACTATATCTTCTTGACCATGCCGTCTAGAATTGTCAACCGCTTTGCCTACGCTATCTGAGTCAGGTGGTCCGCCGCCGCGTATTCTGGTGGCACATATCCAACTGTTCCCACAAATCTGGTCAACACATGCGTTTCATCTTGATCTCGACGTGGCCTCACTTTGTCATACCCAAAATCACACAGTTTTTGGCGATATGTTAATTCGAGTAAGATGTTTACGGTCTTTAAATCACGCATTATAACAGAGAGCTTGTTAGTATTCAATTTTCTGAACCATGGTTAGTATTCAATTTTCACACTAATTTAGAAATTAATATAGAAAGACTAGGATGACTTTGTTTTCTAAGCTTGATTATTTTTTTCATGCAATATAAAATCTGGTGCAAAAGTTTGAAGCAGAGAGCTTGTTTAATATTTAAACAAAAGTAGTACGGAGTATTTGAATAAGTCTAATTATAACTTTTCATCAATTATTGATAAACTGTTGAATTATATGATATATCGAAATATATAAAAACATTCCTATAGATTTTCATAAATATATGAGTTATGTA
Organism: Calendula officinalis; assembly: GCA_963853835.1. Classification (NCBI taxonomy): domain Eukaryota; kingdom Viridiplantae; phylum Streptophyta; class Magnoliopsida; order Asterales; family Asteraceae; genus Calendula; species Calendula officinalis. The sequence goes on from OY970828.1 coordinate 75,623,980, forward strand.
AGCCTGTGTGCTTGAATCCAACCTAACCCTTTTACAATATATGCTAAATAAAAAGTTATTTATCAAAGAAAATAAACAATGTTTTTAAAACCTACACACTTGAAACAATCTTTTGACATCTTAAAAAAGTAATTTAAATTAAATATTTTGTGAACTTTATTATAACAGGTCAACATATGGGAAGTAAATTTTCAAACATGGACAACGATGTGTTAATAAAATATAAAAAGTAGCCATACTCCAAATGTGATGAGTTGTTGGCTTTTGATCCTAGTCAAACGTGCCTTTTGGTTATAAACACAAATTTTTGTTCTGTAGTTTTTAGTTTTTAGACATTTCAAATACGAGTACATTTTAGTCCTAATAAAAAAAATTGAGTTTGAAAGGTTATTTTGAAATTATTCCAAGTTCCGACTGCATTTTTCTCTCGGCAACTAAAAACTATATTTCCAAGTTTATTGATACAAACTTATCTAAAGCCTTATCCGGCTTAAAAACAGGCCTTACAACACTAAAGCCTTTTGATACATTCATACTCCGCTGGACCCAAAAATTGGGCCTTCTGCTAGGCATTGCAGGCCACTTGATAATGATTTATAACAATGATTTTCCTTCTACCTAGGTAATATCAGTCAAAATTTTGGTCGTATATCCCTTTTTCTGGATTGCATATGAAAAGAAGAACAATAAAAGGAACATTTTGACATGAAATGATGAAAACAAATGAAGGCATTCTAGATAGGGGTATCTTCTTTGTTTTGTATATACATGCGTCTATGCACACATAAATATGTTTCATTCTAATTAGATTCTTGCAATTCTCTTCATTTGCTTTCTTTCAAAGAGTTCAGAAATAACTTATTATGAACTTTTCGGTGCTCAAAAGAAGTTTTTCTTTAAATGCTCCAAAAATTCAAAATAAGCCTCATCAAGATATAGACATCGATGAAACCACATTTTCGGTGCTAAAAGGAGAAGAGTTGTCTATCAACAAGATTCTCTCTAGAGATTCCTCGTTCGGTCAATCATCGTGTATTTACTATAGGAGCACCACCAACTTAGGGGTACCGTTTCAATGGGAGAAAAAACCGGGAACACCCTTAAATCCTCCTCGAGAAGAGGTAGTTCTACAACCACCGCCACCACCACCACCACCACCGTCTCCGGCAATGCAAAGTTTGGTGCTCCGACGACCTAACGTTGACATGAAGTATTCCTCGTTATCTTGGAGGTTTTGGTTATGGAGGAAGAGATTAAGCAAGAATATTAGGGTCCAAATGTATGATGGAAAAAGGTATTATACGAGGTTTAGTAGGAGTGTTAAAGGTAACAAGGTTAGTAGCTTAGACGGTGACTTGGATGCTGAGCTTGTGGGTTGGATCCATTGTGATTCGAAATCTTCAACGACTTCTACTTTATCTTCTTCAATTGGTTTATCTAGTGAGCCATTTGAAAGCTTTAGAAAAGGGGTTCCTTTTTGTTGTACAACGTGGAGAAGGTATAAGAGCAACAATAAATAATGGTATGCTATCAACATGTTTAAATGGTTCCTTTTGTCGGATAATATATATGATTAATTTATTAGATTATAGAGTAAATTATACGGATGGTCCTTTAAGTTTATATCAAAATTTCACCAATGGTCCTTTAGTTTCAAAAATTATACCGATGGTCCTTAATTATGAAAGGTTTTTCACCGATGGTCCTTTACACTTATTCTGTTAACTCACCTCATGTGCAATGCACGTGAGGGTAAAAAGTCATTTTTAATTTCTTTTCTTTTTGAAGATGGGGATGAAAGAAAGAAATAAAAGTTTTTAATTTAAGAATAAAAAGAAAAGAAATGAAAAATGACTTTTTTTACCCTCATGTGCATCGCACATGGGGTCAGTTAACAGAAAAAATTAACGTCAGTTAATATAAATGACCGTCGGTGAAAAACCTTTCAGAATTAAGGACCATCCGTGTAATTTTTGAAATTAAATGACCATTAATGAAATTTACTATAAACTTAAAGGACCATCCGTGTAATTTACTCTAGATTATATGTATACGTATCTTACGTATTGTATGGACCTTATCTTGTATTTTATAGACATTAGCCCATGTACATAGTTATTAGATAGGTCCATCTTGTAAAGCTCATGTAAATTTTATTAAAAAATTAATGAGAAAATCATTTCACTGGAAAATATTGGATCTTTATAATTGTAGTCTACAATATCAAGCCCAAATCCGGTGCGACCTGGCCTTGAGCCCAGGGCATCAATCAAGATTCAAGAAAGGGCATCATAATTTTAGCCCTCCAAAATACCTAGACCCAAATATTTGATCTGCTAAGTAAAAGACCGATTAATAGGAAACATATATTGGCATAATAGGAAATCAGGAATGTTTTTTAGGAGGGCCTAATTTTTATGTATATCTTATATATATAATTTTAAATTTTAAGCCAACTTAATAATTTAATAGAAAAAAAGTTTTAGAAAGTCCACATTTTTGTAAAAGTCTTGTATTCAGGATGCCCATTTTCGTGTTTCGCACAAGGCACTTCAAATCTCGGAGACGCCCATGTAGGAAACATATACATAACTAGAAAGTAGCACCATTTTTATTTCAGAGTTATAATGGTATTAACTAAATGTAACAATATTGACATAATAACATGTGATCACAACACTTGTAAATTGTATTATAAATAGAGACAAGATGGCTTTATTTGTAAGTTTTTTTTGACGGGAGTAACATACTAAACTTAGAACTAGAAGCTCAAACAATTAAATCATACAAAAATTGGCGGAAACACATCAAATATTTTAGGTATTGAACTTGTATTTTGAGAAGTTGAAGAAGGGCTTTAGGTTATCACACAATAACCCATTCTTAGCAAATTAAACTCTAGAGTTTTGATGCAATTGCAACAGCTTCATTAAATCTCGATGGAAATTGTAATGGCAACCAATCATCATCTTCATGGAAAGATTTTGAAAAACATTTAGCCACCATTTCATCGCTAACTTCCTCAAGTTCCGAAGGTACCCACTATAAACATAAACTAAATATTAGGAAGGAATTTCAATCAAAAGACATTAAAATGATTAAAGTTAGATCTAGTATTTACATGGGGCGTCTTATTTTTTTCGATCAACCTAGCTCTACATCCCTGCAAAAAGAATTTAATTAAGCACGTGAACTTAATAAGTGATATCAAACATTTGATCATCAAAATATTTGTGCGAAAGATGGGTCAACCTCATAAAAGTCGTTGCTAATCGTTTTACGAAGAAGGTGAGAGACAGCAATGTACTCGGTTTCAATACATTGGTTTATATTCTTGGATCGACCTTCTCTTATCTATCATATGATCGAGAATTAAGAATTGAAATGTCTTATAAGTTTCGGTAGCCCATAATTAATGATTTTTTTATAATTTTAATTTACGAACGTACCGTTCTCAAGAATATCTTGAGAGCTATTGGAGAAGCCGATTTCATTGATGCTATTGCGCCGTAGATCCATTTCTCTTTAACTTGCATACCCAAGTGTTCCTGGTATGAAAACTATATTAATGTTAATTCTATATCAAAAACCAGAATTTGGAAAATATTCAATCTTTATCATTATATGTATATATATAAATTATTACTTACCAATGAGGACAATATTTCTTCACACGATTCTTTGGAGAAGCATTCATTGATCATGTTGAGCCTGGTTAAATCAAAGGCAAAATTAAGGACAACAAGGTAACAAGGTTAATGATTCAAGTGAGTTAATTGGGAAATATATATCTTATACCAAGTTCACGTCAGGAATACAAGACTTTAGTCCATGTGAGGTTAGGTTTAATTGGGCCTATATTAAATGTTTTAAAAATTCGGTTGAACCATCTGGTCAAACCGGAAAATGGGAAGGTAGCCGGTCGAAATGAGGCGATAATAAGTATTGCATCATAAATACCCAACAATATTGTCATCCGGTTCAACGGGTCGATTAATCCAACTCAGCCAGTTTAACTATATTTTGGGACATTGACCGATTCAATATAAAAGCCAATTTTTAAAACATTGTTGTGACCATCCTATCCATATGACCGATTTATTTTTAAGATCTTTTTCTCATTTTTAGATAAACACACCAAAATTATGCGCTTAGTCTTAAGTGTCATGTACCTGGCATATGCACTATCTGGCTTGATGTTTACTTTTTCTGCAAACTTGTTAACAATGTTGGACATCGTAGCAACATTTGGTGCATCCGATGAGGCAATCACCTTTTCAAGGGCGTTTTCCATAGATCTTAAATTCTACAATTAAAAATTTATATGGACGATTAAATATCAATAATTAACCCGTTTGTCACTTGATCATATAGGTGTATTGAGTTGTGTGAGAAAATGGCATATAAGAGGCGAGTACCTTGGACATGATAAAATGTGTTCCAAGACCACATGCAACCATCTCGGCTCCATTTAATCGAGCACCCGTCAATCCCAAATATTCTCCTACAAACGTATGATAAAATAGTGACTCATGATATCTAACAACTTTTAGTAAGTGTTACGTTTTATGCATCATACATTTTGAAGGAAAATTACCAAGAAAAATAAGCATATAGATTCTAAATTTGACAATGCGGTATCAAACAAAATTTTAAAAGTTCAGTTGCCTTTAATGAAAACTTTATACAATTGTGTTGCGTAAGACGAAACACATGTAAAAATTCAATAGCTTGAAGGGGTGAGCGCGGATAAAAAACCGAACCGAACCGAAACCAATGAACCGAAAACGATGAATTTTCAAAACCGAAACCGAACCGATAACATGAGATAGGTTTTGATTCGGTTTGGTTTCGGTTCGGGTTTTTTAGGCAAAATGCTCATCCGTATCCGAAGACTGAACCGAACCGAGCTGAGCCGAAACGAAAAAGCTATGAATTTTTAAAACCGAAACCGAACCGATAACATGTTATTCGGTCCGGTTCGGTTCGGTTTGGTTTTTTCGGCTCAAATGATCATCCCTAACTTGAAGTGTACAAAAAAAGTGCATGCATTGCATATATATAACGCGTAGCCCGTGCTAAACTATGTTCCTAGATTTCTTATTATGCCTTAATCTGCATTAGCAATATATATTTATACATGCATGCATTTACATTATAATTAACATGAGATTGAGTTGAAATTACCGAAGAATCCAGGAAGTCGTGACAGGAAATAAGATGCGCCAACATCAGGAAATAGTCCAACTGCCGCTTCAGGCATCGCAAATATCTATACCAACATCAAAATATTAAGAAAACTATATTAATTACACTTTTGTCATAAATCAAAATTTTCTCTTCCTCACTTAAATTCTTTTTGAATGGTTGAAACTTATAAGTAGACAATTACTTTGGAACATATTAAAATAGAAAAATGGACAATAAAATTAGGATAAAATTGAAGAAGTATTATAACTACAAGAAAGACATATATATAGATACCGTATTCTCGGTAACAATTCTAAACGTTGAATGTATTGATATTCCAACGCCTCCTCCCATAACAAGCCCGTTTAGAATCGAAATAATTGGCTTCTTATAAGTTGCCAGCATGTAGTCCAAACAAAATAGTCTCCTATAATAGTTCGCTCCAAAACTCCAATGGCCTGATTAAAATACAACCACATGGTTTTAATTGAATTTATTTTCACTTTTAAGCGATATTGGCGCTATAATTAGGTTGTTGCTGGAGTCGTGGCTTGTTAAATTATTTTAGTGATACAATAATATTCTGAATAGTTGACTAAATGATTGACTGAGAATTTATTTGCAACTATACCTTCTTTGTCAACTATTTTATTTCGAGTGATAACTCAAAATTTGGTGAATATAGTTAATGGTTCAATATTTCTTGATTATATATGATTCAATATTTTTTTATAATAATCCAAGTTCAGCCGATAAAGAAAAAGTGTTTTGTGCTTAATATTCAATATTCTAATAATGATCTAATATTTCTTAAACGAGTGGTTGAAAATTATTTTTGTAGATCTCGTCAATTTTTGAGTACTCACATGATCAAGTTCAATACAAAATAAGTTAAATAAAGTTTCCCTTACCAAGTGCTACGAACGTAAAAGCAGACGTGAGATCACCACCGGCACAAAATACTTTCCCGTTTGCCTGTAGATCACAACAATTCACGTGCGGTTGAACAATTGAATTAGACCATACATAAATACTAAATTTTAATATTAGAAATCATTTTGTATAATGATTTGGGTAAACTAAAGTGTGTTCGAGGGAGGGTGGTTAATTAATTATTTGGTTAATTATATTATTATATGACTAGGAAAAAATTGACTTGACCAGTTTACCCTTGAAAAATAATACTCCTCCGTCCTAAACTAAATTTCGACATTTCTATTTTGGTTTCTCTAAAAATAACAAAAAAGTATGGAAAACTAAATGACATATAACGGTAGAATTAATAAAGCATATGGTTTTATTAATTATATGATCATGATCTCTAAATTATGTACGTATATACCTTGAGTATCACGAGCTTGACTATTGGATCATTCTCGAACTCTTTTAGATTCTGGTACATTTTTTTAAGCTGCAATCGTTGGAACACAAATAAGTAACACAAGTATTGATTTTAGATATTGTTTTTGTTGCATACCATTTCATAGTTGAGAACATTCAGTTTATCCGGTCTATTTAATATCATTTTTCTTGCTCCCGAAATTTCTTCAAAAAGTACCTTAAAAAATGAATAATGTGGTTTAGACAAAATCCTGATCTCAAGAAATAACACGTATGAATGGAAACCTAATTACAAATTATGGATACTTAATTTGTATTCTCAAGAAATAGCTTCATGAGATAGTTAAAGTTTAGATTAATTTTTTTTATAAAAAGAGATTATAGTAGTTTCTCTATGCTAATCAGTTATATAACCAAAATTATTTTCTTAAACTATAACTATTTCTAAATTTAACTAAAAAATCTTATTAAATCGTAAAATTATAAGTGTAAAAATAAGAAATAATACAACTAATTCGTGGGCCTCCTTTAACCACACGGGCCCGCCGGATATTATTTTAAAAGACTGCCTTAAAAGGCTTAGGGGGGATATTAAAGCCTGGAATATTAAACACTAAAAAAGACATAAAACGCTAAAAATAAGTTACCATCGGACTCTCTTCGTGACTACTTAATTTAGTCAGATATCTAACCTAGCTTGTTTACATAATTTAGTCATATATCTAACCTAACTTGTTTACTTTAAACCTGAATCCGATCCAATCAACCCGTTTAATAAACATGCCGGTTGAGTTGACCCAAAACCGACCCGAGACGTATCTGCCTCAATCCTAACATGTTCATTTTCATGTTGGTTTCAAATCAGGATAACATAAAACAAATTGAATGTACATATTTTTATGTTTATTTTAACAGCAACTACTGGGGAGAGCTTCGATATTGTCATCATACCCACCTGAGAACCCCGAAAATATATTAAAAGGCAAGCCAGAAGCTAGCAAGACAATACAAGAAGGTTACTAGTTAAGATACAAACATTAAATTGAATGTACATATGCAATAATTTTGTTCCTCCTTTATAGTACGCCCGGCAACTTAGAAAAAGAAATTAAAAACCACAATTTTGTTCATCAACAATAGCTTTACAAATGACTTAATGGTGAGATAATACATTGCTTCAAAGTATGAAAGAACTATATTGGATAACACGATATACCAATAAAACGTCGGTATTCATGTGGCTTGATCGATCTCATTTGGTTTATTTTAGAATCACAATCGTAACCATTTTTGTTGCAGTTTTTATAAACCATGTTAGATTAATATGACTTAATACCTGTTCTGCTTCCGTCTGGATTGAAAGAGCCATATGATTGAATACCAGCAAGTCTCCAACTGAGCTTGACGATCTTAGAGAATTGATTGATGTGATTGTGTGTATATTCTTTGGTTTAGATGTAGATATATATAGTGGACTTATGTTTGTTATTATATTAGTTCCTATTGACTCGAAATATATTAACTCTTTTATATAGACCTTCGAATGTTACTTTTCTAAAGGGAGCAGCTACTTGGTTTCCATCATAGTCTTTATGAGAAAAAGTGTTTTGACAATAAATTTGTTGACATTTCGGTTTCAAGCTGGGGATTGTGCTTATGCTATTTGAAGCCTATCAATAAAAAAAGGAAAATTTAAAAATATCTTAAGAAAGCAAATGGATTTGAAGGCCACGTCATTGAGCTGCTTATATAATCCAATTAAAATTTGCCTCGTGTCTCCATTTCCATGCTCCACCGCCTCTATCGACTGTATAAAAAAGAGACAATGCTCATCGTCTTTTCTCAAAATTCAAGTTAATCTTCTTCATAATTAGGGTTTCAGTACATAAGAAATTCAGTTTCCATGTGATTTACTCCTATTTTTATTCATTTTTCTTCCCCTCCAAAAGATCAGCTCCTAACCTCAATTTATTTTTTTCCCTTTTCTAATTTGTGACGAATAAGTTACGGATTTGTGCCGCCTCCGTCTCTACCGCCTGCTAATTTGATGCGTGATTATGATGATACGGAAGGAGAAATTGTGGAAGAAGATGATGATAAAATGCTTCACCGATCCCTAATTCCCGATGGGAGTTACCGGTAGCTACGACGTCTGGACCTCACAAGCGTCTTCAGTTGAAGAACGCCGGCTGCGGTTGCTCAGACAGATGGGATTACATAAACCTTCTGCATCCGCCGACTGAAAATTAGGTAAGTTCATCTCAGCAGATCAATTAGATAATGATGATACTTATGCTCGTGAAGTTTCTGATTTTAACCCTGTAATTGCTCGATCGAAGTCTGCTGATCATGAACACCTTGATTTTAGCTCTAATTCGAATTCGCACAACGAAATTCATTCAATTAATTTAATATCTTCGTCATCAGTAACTGTAAATAATAACGTTGATAAACATGTTTTGGTGAAATCACCGAGCATGGGTAATGGTAATTCGCCTAATAAGCCTCCAACCGATAAATTATTAGGCGTAGTGATGAGATTAAGTGTGATTTTTCAACGAATTTGAGCTTGAATGTTAATAACAATGGTGATGATGATGTGGTAGTTATGGATTCTGATTGTGATACTGGTATTAATGATGCTGTTTGTACAATTAAAAATCTGGATAATGGGAAAGAATTTGTGGTAAAATAGGTTAGAGAAGATGGAATTTGTGGAAATCTTAAAGATGTTGAAACTGGGAGACAATTAACAATGGAGGAATTTGAAATATATGTTGGAACCCCGTTATCGGGGGCGCTGCCCCCGAACCCCCGTTAAGTCAGTGTGTTTTAATCATAATAAATCTAAACAAGTGTGCACTCCGCACCACCCTTACTTGTTCAATATTTATTAGGATTACATTTGGTCAACAAAGTTAATCCCATTACACTTAAATAATATTGGTGATACAAATCACCAACATTTTTGGGTGTAACGGATTTGGTGGCACCACTAATAGTAAATTTTAGAGCTTTATGTATTGATTTCTGGTTTCTTATACTAATATATTGAAATCATGTGTGCAAAGGTTCTTAAAACGTGTTTTTTGTAATTTATAACGATAATTGCACTACAGATTAATGCAAAGATCTGGATATCAAATTGAGGTTATTGATGAGCCACTCAACAAAACATTTGAGGTTTATATTTCTTCATTTTCAATTTGTATTTATTTATACTAGGTTAAAACCTGCGCGATGTGGCGGCTGCAAGAATTAACATTGGCGTTGAAATGTTGTTCGGTTACATGTTTTGAAGTATAATAACCCAAATGATTCATCTCCAAAGTTTCTTGCTATAATACATACTTATTCATAGGGGGTTTGCTACTGGGTCCCACACGAACCATACTTAAAATCGATTCTATTGCAATGTAAATTAGAGATAATTAAATGGTATCCAAAGAAGTTTTGAATATAACAAAACTCAAACGATAATCATACAAATGAACTTTTGAATAATAAATTCCTTCCATGCTAGTACAATGACACTTTTATTGTCAGGTAATGTATTCCGATTATTGCTTTCTTGCTATATCAATAAATTATACCCATGTGGGCTGCAGGTCGTGAGTTCGAATCTCTTTGGGAGCGTTTCATTAGCGTAATTTAACTCATACCTCACACGGACACATATGAGGAATTTTCCTTGGAAATCCCTTTGGGGGCTGGGTTTGACCGCTTATGCGGAGCTCGAACTCGGGGTGCTCGTTGAAAAATTGCGAGTAGGCTTCCGTTATTTCATTTGCTGTTTCCAAAAAAAAAAAATTGCATATGTGGAAACAAAATTGCTAGGAGATCGGATATACATATACCTCAAAGAAACCGGTAGGAAATTAGTATTTATGTCAACCGAATCTGACACATATGTACACATAAATTACATAATTTTCTTCCTCAATAGTGAATCTATAATGTACAAATCAAATCACGGAATTGTTGGTCCATTTAAACGGTTTCAGATTCGGGTCAAAATGTAATCAAAAGGTAATCAATTAAATAAATTATAGAAAATGTGAACATTTGAGGAAGAAAATCACGGAATTGCCCGAATCCAATCACTTAATAGTTAATACTATAATCAATTAAGTTATTGCTTCATGAGATGAAACTTCTATCCAATTTACTTCTGCTGGTTAATCTGCTGAACGTGGTCCCTTCATATTCACCTGATAACAAATATAGTACAAGGTGTATTAAAATAAAGAAATAAAAGTTAAAAACTAATTTGTGCTACCTTGAAGAGCTTTTGGATGTATTGCTTTAAATATGATGAGAGTGTATCCCCAAGTCCAGATTCAATTAATAAAGATAAACCTATGAATAAGAACTATAAGAAAAAAAATTATAAGCTTTTCTAAAATAAATACATATCTATAGTCATAAACATCATTAGTGACTACATGACAACCAAGATATAGGGATTTATTAACATTGGCACGAGATGACCAACATTTGATGCAATATAAAGTAAGATCAACATAGTCAGGTAATATATGGGATTTCACCCAGCTTCTGAAATAGATATAATTAAAAACTTCATGAATGGTTATTATGATTTACTTGAAATATTTGATAATCCATAAAAATGAGTGATGAAGTTAAAGATTGAAAGCATTGTACCTTGTTTGTATGTTGTAAGATGCGGTATAGAAAAGATTGACATGCTTAGTGAAAGTGAGAACCCATTAAATAGGAAATGGGAAATTCCTCTCTCCTTATTTATGGATTTTCTTTATCTATTTTTCGCAAACCCCCATTAAAATGGTTGAATTGCTAAATTAAATGTATTACATTTAATAGGAAATCATTTAATTCGTGGCATTTATTTTGGTTTCCAATAACCACAAATTTAATGGGGAATTAATTTGGAATAACCGAATGAATCAATTAATTGAGAGTTAATTTATATATGGTAAGGACTAGGGATGTGTTCGGTTCCGGAACCGGACCGAACCGGACCGGAACCGGTAAACCCGGTAACCAAAAAAAAGGAAATTTCAAGGACCGAGAACCGGACCGGTTATACCGGTTCCGGGCCCGGTCCGGTTCCGGGTCGGTCCGGTCTTCAAACGGGTTTAGAACCGGTAAACCCGGTTTTTGTGTTTGCCATCCGATTATACATTTTCGGTGCATATTTTTATCTTAAAATATATAACTTAAATATTTTAACGTACTTTTAATAAAATTATGATGTTTGCGGGGGTTCACGGGTTGTTTCAAGTCAAATATGTTTCTATTAAAAGCCTATATGCCTATTATTTCGACATATATATATGAAAAGTCGTAAGTCTATATACCTTTTTAATGCCGGTTCCAAACCCGAAAAAACCGGAACCGAACCGGGACCGGAACCGGTAAACCCGGTTTGTTAATTTTTATCAAATCTAAGAACCGGAAACCGGACCGGTTAAGCCGGTTCCGGTTCGGTCCCGGTTCGGTTCCGGTTTTCCGGTTTTTATACACACCCCTAGTAAGGACAATCATCCGTTTCAAATGAACATAATATAAGGAATTGATGGTGTTCAATTGGGGCGGAATAAATGAGCTTTGCCAAAAAATAAATCGTAACAGTCAACACACACTTAAGATGTTGAAGGAGGCTAGTACTTAAGATGTTGCGGGTAGAACACCAAATATTGGTTGTGGTGTAGTGGTAAATCGGATATATGGCTTGCGTGAGGTCCAAAGTTCGAAACTCCAGGCACACAATTTTTTATCGCCAACAATTTTGGTCGTGGGTTTAAAACCTTCCAATTTTGGTTGTGGATTTTGTGCCTGTGGATCGAGTAGGGTTTTGTTGGTGGCGGTTCTAAAATTTACAGAGTGGATTTGGAGGGTGTAGGTTTGTTTAACGTGAAAAGCCTAAAACAACGGAGTAAAATTGGAGCTTTTTTTAAGAAAATCGAGAAATGACTATTATATTATCTTTATATATTCAATACTTAAGCGGTTTACATGATTGCATTATTTAGGAGAGTTTTTAATAACGACTTAAGTGCAACATATATACTTTTTCCGTCACAATAACTGCATTAATTTAAATAAATCGAATTTACTTTTTCCGAGTCAATAGGGTGGTCAAAATGGAAACTTTTTTCCCAAAAATAAATACCAAATATTAATCCGCCCTACTTTAAAGCATCTGGTTTAGATGTTTCACCTAGAGTAGCAAATATTGGATGTGGTGCAGTGGTAAGTCATATATATGTGTTGGAGGAGGTCCCAAGTTCGAAACTCGTTCACATCGTTTTTTTATTAGAATTTTGTTGTGGGTTTAAGTCCTTCCACAAATGGGAAGAGCTAGTTTAAAAGCTTATAAATTTAGAAACATATTCCCTCATTATATATAGTATAGATATAGATATTTGAGTTTTGTTGTGGATAATATAATGTAAATTTATAAAATGTTTTGAAAGTATATGTATTGTTATCAAAATAAAATAACGGGTAGTAATAGTTGATTAATTGTTGAGTTTATATCCTTTTTTTTTCTTTCGAGTAAAACATAATTAAAGGAGCACTCTTAAGTCTTAATAGTTGAAGTCTTCGACAACAAAATATTTGGTGGTTTTAAAGCATGCATAAGTAAAAAAAATTCTGATAAGATAAATTAGAACAAATATGTCACGTGAAGGTCAATTTTATTAGGAAAAAAATGTTGTACAAAAGTTATTTAATTTAATTAATTAAAAGTAAATAATAAATATATTTAATAAGTATCAAAATTATCTGCAACAAAATTATATGTTTATGTTGCATAAGGATTAAGATCAATTTAAGCGATACAATATTCCAATCGAATGAGAAATTAAATGTTTATGTTTATGTTGCTTATTACTGAAGTGTTACGAAATTGTAACCAAGGCCGTGGCTCAGCCTAGTGGTAAGAGCTTTACTTATGGACCACTCCCACCCAGGTTTGAGCCTCGTAATAAGTAATTTTTTAATTATTTTTTCAGGCAAAGTGATCACTGCTAATTATGGAAGGTTTAAATTCAGACCTTCCTTATTTAGAAATGTTCAATGTGCTTTATAAAGTAGTATAGATATAGATTATTCGGCATGTGATCGATTTTGATATTTATTTCAAAAACAAGTGATTCTATTTGCTAATTTTTAAACGTTTTGTGCTTATTTGGATATTAAAATCAATTGAATCCAGATGACGATCCATTCAACCAGTTCATCTTTTCGACAAAATGATTCAAAGATATCAAATGCATGATCTTATAGACTAGTCCTTTCAAAACCCTACAATTAAATGAGTTTTACAACTAATTTTGTATATTGTTTATAAAATTAAGGTATAAATTGCTTTATGAATATTATTAATATTCCGCCATGGGTATAATGTCGGTTAAACAATCTGCGTTTTCTTTATTTTTTCTTCTAAATTTGAAGTATTTTTTTTGGGACTCAAATGATGTCATATGAATGTTAAATGAGAGTATAATTATAAGGTGTGTGGTAAATCATGTTAAAGACGCATAAACGCCCTTTAAATTTTTAAGCCACTGACACCTTGTGCTAGGGGTGTTTAAAAATATCCGAAAAACAGATATCCGAAAAAATATCTGATATTCGATGTCGCGTATCCAGATTTTGGGCATCAGATACGGGTAATGATTTTCTGAAATTTCGGGTATTTGGGTACCCGGTATCCGAATTTTATTCGGGTATCCGGATTTCAGGTATCGGATACGGGTAGTAAGAATCTGAAATTTCAGGTATTTAGGTACTCGATATCCGATTTTTTTTAAGTTGTTTTTTTTTTATATATTTAATCTTATTTCAGAAAGGCTATTAAAGTGTGACGAATCTCAGAATCTTCAATTCAAAACCCAAAAGGCCAAAAGTCCAAAACCAATGTCCAAAAGCCCACAAGCCCAAAACCTTAAAACTCGGTGTTCGTCGCCTCTTTCTCTATCTCGTTCGACTCTTGCCCAACAGAAGTTCGAAGATCCTCGCCTCATAGACAAGGTACTCAATTTTGCAATTTTTCGTTTACAATAATTTATTCTAGAATCATAGCTGCATCATATAACTACAAATAATTTTCATCTCCTTTATAAACACAGAATTATTACACAATGTCAGATTACCTATCTGAAGATTTGGTTGACGAAATCCTAACAAGACTACCACCCAAAACCCTCCTCAAATTCAGATCACTCTCCAAATCATTATGTAGTCAAATTGGTAGTCGCGATTTCATCCGAAAGCACACTTTACGACATTCCCCTGCACAAAAGGTCTTATTAAGACACCACAAAAACAAAGACTTCATTACATTACATTCGCAAGATCAATTACCATTGTGCCCTAAACACGGATACAATGGCATAGCAGCAACCGAGTTTCTTGAAGGATATTTCTGTATTGTGGGTTCATGTAATGGAATTCTGTGCCTGCCTAGTGAAACATATGGATTTACTCTTTGGAATCCTTCAATTAGGCGCAAACTTACTATACCTGAATATCCTTATTTTGGGGGACACCACTTTGCTATGAATGGGTTTGGTTTTGACCCGACCACCGATGATTACAAGATTGTGCGGATACGCTACCACACATATAACCCTGTACAAAAATCATATGTTTACAGTATGAGGGCGGGTACATGGTTTGAAGTTGCTCCCCCTGCTACTCGGATTTGTTCACCGAAGTCAGAACCTGGGTGTTTTGTGAATGGAGCATTGCATTGGATCGTTAGACATACTACAAATGCGCATGGAAATATAGACCACCGTTATATATTGACATTCGATCTGAGTAGTCATATTTTTGGCACAATTGCATTGCCTGAGCCTAGTCAGGAAGCCAAACGACTAGTGGTCATCAACGGTTCTCTAGCTGTAATTTTTTTTGAACGTGATAGGAAATCTTTTCGGGTGATGAGAAGAGAGTGTAACAACAATACTCCCTCTGATTGGTCGGTGGTTTACAAATTCAATGCAAATAAACCTAGAGCATGGAAAGTGTTGCAACTTCCCGCCACTGGTGATTTACTCATCCAATCTTTGTATGATCAAGGGATCCACGTGCATCCAAAGACAGGGGAGCAGTCAAAACTTGTGGAATTTAATGATTCCTCTTTCAAAGTTGAGATGCAAATGTTTGTTGAAAGCCTTGAATTGTTAGATAGAGGGACTGCTTACGACGCATAATACCACAAGGACAAATATGTATCGGCACACACTTTATTCGAGAGAACATGTGGAAAATGTTTTCTTTTTCATCTTATTTTCGATGTTCATGTTCATCTTACTCCTTATTTATTGGTTGCTACAGTAGCAATTTTTCTTTGTGTGTAAGTAAAAACACTTTGAGCTTCTATGCACGATATTTGTCTCTTCTGTTTGATATTAGTTAATACCAATAATTGTCTTATTATATTTGTCTCTTCTGTTGAAAATTGCATGAAAATGAAAATAATTACCTTCATTTATAGCACAAGGTTGTTTTATGATCAATGATGCACTAAAGAAAATAACGTAACCCCTTGAAGAATTGGGTCATTACTAATCATGTCAATTAATAGTGGGTTCCTTAACAAATCATCTTCCAATTGACCTGTTTCCCAAACATCGCATATTTTGACCGGTTTCCCAACCCGTCCATTTTACCACATCAAATTACTATCTTTACAAAAACTGTAATTTGCGGTTTTACTCCGTAGATGGTTATCTTTTGCATCTTAAAACAATCATAAGCACACCAATTGAGAGTTTGAGACTAAAGATGCAACACTAAAAACACCAACTTAGGCTAAATATGTAACTAAACATGGATGCAAAATAAGAAATCAAATAGTAAAATTAAGAAAATTTAACTGATATATATAACAAAAGGAGCTCCACGATCTTTCTTAATTCATAAATCACAAATTTTGTTGATGAAACTACAAACATATTAAGGAATAATAAAACCATAAACATGTAATCATATTACAACTTTAGTCATGGTTTTGTTCGATTTGCACTTGATTATTTTAAATAACCATACTACAATTTAGTCAATTTGAACAAAGTCTATTGACCAGTTCCAACCTTCTTTTTCAATTCCTCCATAAATGCGAAGTTTATAACATATTTTTTGTAAAAATGACTCACTTGTAAATGGCTTGCTAAAACGTTTTTATATAAATCTGCAGGGACTTTTTCTAATGCTCTTATTTAACAAATTCCATAAATTTTAAAGGATAATAATACTCTTATTTAACTAAAACCAACATAGCCATGATTTATTAACTAAATCATTATAAGTGTAGAAATCATCATACCAAATCATCAAGTATTTTGTAACTTGTAAGCGTATAACCAACTGTTCATTTTCGATTACTAAAGAATAAAGATAATCTATAAATTTTGTAACTTGTATGTTTTTTGACGGGAATAACGTATTATACTCAGAGTCGCAAACAATTAAATCATATAGAAATTGGCCGGCAGAATTAAACACATCAAATATTTCAGGGATTGAACTTGTATTTTGAAAAGTTTCACATTGACCCATTCTTATATCAAATTAAACTTAAAGTTTTGATGCAATTGCAGCAACTTCATTAGATCTTGATGGAAGTTGTAATGGCAACCATTCATCATCTTCATGGAAACATCTTGAAAAACACTTGGCCACATTTCGTCGCTAACTTCCTCAAGTTTCGAAGGTACCCACTATTGACATAAACTAATTATTTAGTTGCATGTGCGTTTAATCAAAATACAGCATGTTTGGGATTGCGATTGGAGCAGTTATCTTTGGGATTGCGATTGGAGCATATTAATCTGCTTATTGTGTTTTGATAACCAAATAATCTAAAATGAGTGTTTTGGTAAAAAAAAAAATCAATTATTTGCATTTTGAGAGATCCAAAATCGAGTTTTGAAAAAGCAGGTGGCAATGTGTTTATTGCATATTTTAAAAACTGATTGTTTGCATTTTCCCTAATAACTAAACAAATAATCAAGTTTGCCAAACACTAAAAAACTGATTATCTGATTATTGCGCGTTCACACAGTATAATCAAATCCACACACTATTTTTCAGAATCACATTTTGTAATCGCTGATTATCCTTTTTCAAAACACATCATTTATTTTCAATCATCAATCTCAAACATGCACCCCCTTAAAGTTAAATTTTTTTACCTTAGGTTTCTTATCTTTTTAGATCAACATAGTTCGAGATCCCTGCAAAAACAATCCTATTAGTAAATATTTATTAGATAGTGTATATCTTATATTTAGTTAGTTAGATAATTATTAGTAAATATCTAACTAACTAAATACAAGATATACACTATCTAATACATATTTACTAATAATTCCAACCACATGAATTTAAGTGATATCAAAGATGTGATCATCCTAATATTCAGGTATTTGGGTACCTGGTATCCAAAGTATATTCGGGTATTCTAGAATCATAGCAGCATCATATAACAATTTTCATCTCCTTTATAAACACAGAATTAAACAATGTCAGATTACCTATCTGAAGATTTGGTTGCCGAAATCCTAACAAGACTACCTCCCAAATCCCTCCTGAAATTCAGATCACTCTCCAAATCAATATGTAGTCATATTGGTAGTCGTGATTTCATCCGAAAGCACACTTTACGACATTCCCGTGCACAAAAGGTCTTATTCAGACACCAAACTCACAAAAACAATCAAGTCCTCGAAGACTTGTTTACATTACATTCGCAAGATCAACTACCGAAACATGGATACAATGGCATAGCAGCAGTCAAGTTTCCTCAAGGAGGTTTCCGTATTGTGGGTTCATGTAATGGAATTCTGTGTCTGCATAGTAAAACATATGGATTTAGTCTATGGAACCCTTCAATTAGGGGCACACTTACTATACCCGGAGAACCTTACCGCTTTGCTATGTGCGGGTTTGGTTTTGACCCAACCACCGATGATTACAAGATTGTGCAGATATACCGACACCCACTTGGAGGTGTACAAAAATCGTATGTTTACAATATGAAGGCGGGTACATGGTTTGAAGTTGCTTCCCCTGCTATTCGGATTTCTTTTCCAGAGTCAGCAATTGGGTGTTTTGTGAATGGAGCATTGCATTGGATCGATAGACATACTACAAATGCGTATGAAAATGTAGGCCATCGTTATATATTGACATTCGATCTGAGTAGTCATATTTTTGGCACAATTGCATTGCCAGATATTAATTGTAAATGGGCAGCCACAGTACCACTAACGATCATCAACGGTTCTCTAGCTGTATTTGTTGATGAAGGTGGTAGGCAATCTATTTGGGTGAGAAGAGAGTGCAATAATACTCCCTCTGATTGGTCGGTGGTTTACAGATTCGTTAGTGCAGCGAAAGTGTTGCAACTTCCTGCCACTGGTGATTTACTCATGCAATCTTTGTATGATCGAGGGATTCGCGTGCTTCCAAAGACACGGGAGCAGTCAAAACTTGTGGAATTTAATGATTCCTCTTTCAAAGTTGAGATGGAGACGTTTGTTGAAAGCCTTGAACTGTTAGACACGCGGGGAACTGCTTTCGAGATACAACCAAGCAGAGCACCACCAGGAATATGTGTTGACATACACTTTGTTCCACCACGACCTCTGGAAATACTTTTCATTAAAATCTTATTTTCGATGTTCTTCTTCATCTTACTCCTTATTTATATGTTTCTTTGTGAAAAAGGTTAGATTAGTTCAAAGTGTAAGTAAAAACACTTTGAGCTTCTATGCACAATATTTGTCTCTTTTGTTTGATATTAGTTAATATTATTAATTGTAGTACTATATTTTTAATCTGTTTTGGTACGTATGGGGTTTGGACAATGGTAATCATGATCGGATGAATTGATTCAGATAATTGATGCACGTCTTCAGAGGAGTTATTATTTTGCACACACAGGTGGATAGAATGTCACCGCCCGCGGAACAATTGGAGAGGGCAACCAGAGGTAGGGATTAGGGATGAATCGACTTTTTAGGGGGCTTGGTGGCCAACGATAATGGTTATTGATTGAGGTTTTAATTTAAAAATATAGAGGTGGCTAGTGAGTCTGAATATAGTGGAAGAATATTGATAAAGAGAAAAAAAAACAATTAATAAGTAAATTCCACGAATGAACCTTATGATTTATCACTTATTACATTCACAGTCTTTTATTTTCCCTTTATTACAAAAGGCCAAAAGGATATTTTGGTCATTTAAAAAAAGTTAAGGGCGATAGGGACCATGGGTGTAATAAATTACATACATCAAAGATGTCCAATGTAATAAACGAGGCTTTAGACCATGCTGTCATTTTAAAACATGTTAACCTTTAGTTCCAAACTAGGTGGGAGCCACGCACGATGTTGTAACTTGTAAGTGTATAATTGTTCATTTTCCGTTACTAGAGATAATCTACAAATTTATGAGCATGTATATAAATTTATTTTTTTAAGTAGATGAATTGACATTTTTCTCGTTTTAAACATCTTAAAGTAAAAACATTTTTCTAAAAGAACATTTTAAAAAATCATTTGAAGTACATTACCAAGAAAAAACATGATTGTAAAGAAAGATTGATTAGTCCACATGATTCACTCAAACATTAGCTGATAGCACAAAAGCACGATAGCTTTATTTGTATGTTTTTGACGGGAATAACGTATTAAACTCAGAGGCGCAAACAAGTAAATCATATAAAAATTGGCAGAATTAAACGCATCAAATATTTCAGGGATTGAACTTGTTATTTTGAGAAGTTTCACATTGACCCATCAAATATTTCAAATTAAGCTTAAAGTTTTGATGCAATTGCAACAACTTCATTAGATCTTGATGGAAGTTGTAATGGCAACCAATCATCATCTTCATGGAAACATCTTGAAAAACACTTGGCCACCATTTCGTCGCTAACATCCTCGAGTTTCGAAGGTACCCACTATTGACATAAATTAATAGTTAGGACCGAGTTTTGAACTAAATAATCTAAAATAAGTGTTCTGGTCAAAGTCAATTGACCGAGTTTTGAAAAAACAGGTGGCAGTATGTTTATTGCATTTTAAAAACTGATTGTTTGCATTTTTCATATTAACTAAACAAATAATCAGGTTTGTCAAACACAAAAACAATTATTAGCAGATTATTGCGATTTCAAACAGCATAATCAAATCCACACACTATTTTTCAAAAACACATTTTGTAACCGCTGATTACTTGATTATCCTTTTTCAAAACCCATAATTTATTTTCAATAATCAATCTCAAACACCTCCTTAAAGTTAAATTCTTTACCTTAGGTTTCTTATCTTTTTCGATCAACATAGCTCGAGATCCCTGCAAAAACAATTCCGACCACATGAATTTAAGTGATATCAAACACGTGATCATTCATATATTTATGTGAAAGATTGGTCAAGATTGGTCAACCTCATAGAAATCATTGCTAATTGTTCCACGCAGAACGTGAGAGATAGCAATTTACTCAGTTTCAATACACTGCTTTATAGTTTTGGATCGACCTTCTCTTATCTGTCACACGAGATTAAATCTTTTATAAGTTTCAGTAGCCTAACAATAATTTGTTAATAATTTAAATTTTACTAGTGTACCGTTCTCAGGAATATCTTGAGACCGATTGGAGTGGCGGATTTCATTGATGTTATTGCATCGTAGATCCATTTCTCTTGAATTTGTGTAGCCAAGTTTTCCTGATATGAAAACCAGAATATTAAAACTATATTCTATCCAAATATGAAATATATACCAATACCAATTATATATATGTAAATAAACATACCAAGGAGGATAATATTTCTTCACACGATTCTTTAGAGAAGCATTGATTGATCATGTTGAGCCTGGTCATATGATTAATGGTTACCAATTAATATTATTAACAGCACCAACAAAGGTCATATGTACTAGTGGAAATATCTAATACCAAGTTTAAGAGGAGAATACAAATTGGGTCATGTTAACAATCCATATGACCGATTTCCTTTTTAGCTATCTTTTTCTCATTATTAAATAAACGCACCAAGATTATGAAGTTTATTATTAAAGTATCGTGTACCTGGCATATGCACTATTTGGCTTGATGTTTACTTTTTCAGCAAATTTGTTAACAATGTTGGACATTGTAGCAACACTTGGTGCATCCGATGACGCAACCACCTTTTCAATGGCGTTCTCCATAGATTCTAAATTCTGCAAGAATTAATATCTAAATATCAATAATTAACCCGTTTATGATAAAAATACTCGATCATATGGGTGCATTGAGTTGTGCGAGAAAATGGCATATAACCAATGAAGATAGGCGAGTACCTTGGACATGACAAAATGTGTTCCAAGACCAAACGCAAGCATCTCGGCTCCATTTAATCGAGCACCAGTCAATCCCAAATATTCTCCTACACATGTATATAATAAACTATGAGTGATAATAACAACTTTTAATAAGTTATACTTCCTCCGTATCAAAATAAGTGACACACTTTCCATTTTGGGATGTATGAAAATAAGTGACACACTTTGAAAACTTTCTTTATTTGGTAAAAATAGTGGGACCCATACCCACTAACTATCCACTTTAATAAAGTAAAATTACCCTTATACCCTTACTTTTACTTTTAAAACTCATTAAAGTAAGTAGAGATTCTAAAATTTAACAATATATAAACAAATTTACTCGTATAACATGAGATCGAGTTGAAATTACCCAAGAATCCAGGAAGCCGTGACAGGAAATAAGACGCACCAACGTCGGGAAATAGTCCAACTGATGCTTCAGGCATCGCGAAAATCTATACCAACATCAAAAGTGTTAAAAAATCGGATGTATAAGTACAAGAAATACGTATAAATATACCGTATTCTCGGTAACAATTCTAAATGTTGAATGTATTGATATTCCAACGCCACCTCCCATAACAACCCCGTTTAGAATCGCAACGATTGGCTTATTATAAGTAGCAAGCATGTAGTCCAAACTAAATTGTTTCCTATAAAAGCTCGCTGCAAAGCTCCAGTGGCCTGATCAAAATATAACCACATGGTTTTAATCAATGGCGGTAGCAAGGGGTGGTCAAGGTGGGCCATTGACCACCCTCAATTTCTAGGTTTTTAATTTTTTTTTTTTATTTTCTAAAGTATAAATTGTAATATTGGTATAATTGACCACCCAAATCTTAAAAGAAAAAGGGTTTTATGCGGTAGAAATTGGTGACCATCGACCTTCACTCCTCTCAATAATCTCAGTTTTTCAGTTGTTCAGAAAGTGAAGCCTTAAGCCTTTAAGCTCTCGTCATCTTCATCCCATAAATAAGTTAATCAGACATCTTTATTTGCTTTTCTATTTTAATTGGCGCACCATCCAGGGGCGGTAGGACATGGTCTCAAGTTCAATATATGTATTGTTTTTTCATGGCTTAAAATATATACAGGGTCGTCCCTAGGCATGGGCAACAAGGGCGGCCGCCCAGGACCCACAAAATTTAGGGGGCCGCTTTCAAAAAAATCAACTCATGTATACATATGTGTAAACTTATTTAAATCAAGGTAACTCCAACGAAATATTAATTATCGGCAGACTAAAGGGTCCAATCCGAACATTTAACTTGGGGCGTCACTTTTAATTTGGCGAAATTTTTTTAGTTATTTGGAAAAAAAAACCTACTTTAGGAGGTCCAATTTTAAAAATTTTGCTCATGGCCCAAAAATTGATTGGATCGGCCCTGAATATAGACTTAGATTTTGCTACATGTTTATAATTTTTAAGTTTTGCCCCCTCTTAATATTTTTCCTGATACCGCCCCTGGTTTTAATTGCGTTTATTTTCACTTTTAACTGTTATTGGCACTATAATAAGGTGTGTGTATTCTGTTACAAAAGGGTTTAATAAATAAACTTGGGCTTACCAAGAGCTATGAAGGTAATAGCAGACGTGAGATCACCACCGGCACAAAATACTTTCCCGTTTGCCTATAAATGAGGGTATTTTCGTCATTTCACTAAAAATAAAATAAAATAAAATAAAGTAAAAACTTTTTTCTACCTTTTCCCTTATTACCATACATCACAGAATCTATAACATACAAACCCTAAACCGAAAGGGAAAGGTCAAAGAAATTTAGTCAAAATTAACCTAAATTCTTGGTATAACGTAAGCCAATTTTTATGAGCAATAAAGTACTGAATTACTGATATAGTTCAACCAATCAAATCGGAAAGAAAATCAGCTCCGCCCATTCCCAATTCAAAGCAAATCTTGAATTCAGTAAGAGATTAATTTTCTCCAGTAATTAATATAGAGATACTGTAAATTATATGTATATATCGACATAGCTGATTAACATCGTGAGCTTGCTTCCGCCTTCGGGGGCAATTCCGTCGTGTATTTCAGCGGTCATCGCGTCAGCAGCTCGCCGGAGCTTAGCGACAAGGTGATTGTGTGGTGGTTGCGTCAGGGAAAGAAGAGGCGGAGGCGGTGGTTTGGTGGTGGGCCTGGTGGCGGTGTGTGCGAGAAAATGGGATGGGGAAGAATAGAAGATTGCAGGGCAAATGTTTTAAAATCCGGGTCGACCCGGCCGGTTTAACCCGACCCGTCCAATAAGACCTAAACCTTTCTTACTTTAGATTTTTCCACGGATCTTTCACGTTTCGGTTTTTATTGGCATAGTATTAGTCGATCACACCCTTATTCATGTTTTAGTTTTAATTGTCATAATTGCTAAAACAAAAACATTAATTATTAAATAAATTGTTTGGTTTCTTCTTTTCCGTCATTATGAATTAAACGTGAAAACAACAAAAATTTCTAAATAAAGATGATATCCACTTGATTGTGAATTGAACTAAATGTGAAAATAAAAATAATATTAATATTATATTTTTATCAATATTCAGTGGATATCTTCATATGTAAAATAAGGTATAAATTTTACGCATAAATCTTTTATATAATATTATTATTATTATATTTTATATGATTTTAGTTAATCTAGATTGACGCGTCGCTTGAACCAATTGACTCGTAACCCGAGTAATCACCCGAATTTTAAAACATTGATTGAAGGTGAGATGAGAGAGTAAGGTAGATATTTTGTTTTGATTTTTTAATATAATTTGAAAATAGGTTTAACTGACCGAAATACACTTGTACAACTTCATTTAACGGAAAAACATTGTAAATTAAGGACTATCAATTTAATTTTAAAATAGATGACACTCGGTGAAATTTTATATATAAACAATGATGATTGGTGTAATTTACTCGAGATTAAATACTAGGGGTGTCAAATTTGTACCAATAAAATCAACCAACATACTACCAACCATACCAAGAATAGTCGGTAGCCAATATGTTGGTAGTCAACATGTTTGGTTGGTAGTACCGTACCAATTGTGTAATCATGGTACGGTAATGGTACAAAATTTGTAAATACCATGGTATACCGTACCAACCAAGATATATGATTCTTAGTTAAATATATTGTACCAAACTACCAACCCATTTGCCTAAGACTCCAATTATGACAAAATAGCTACATCTTTTGTTACTTTATCGTACAAGATTAAGTTTATATAACACGTAACATATTATATCATTTTCCTTTTTATTTTTTCCGTGTTCGAAAAACTTGTTAATATGTTTAATTTGTCGATAATGATACAATATTATTGTTATTTTGTTATTGATTTTTTTAATTTCATATAAGTTTGTGATGGTATATATCATTACCAATTTGTACCAACAACGATTGTTGGTAGCCAAATAAATTGATACCAAGTAAACTTGGTATGGTATTGGTAGCTAAATCAGTGTACCAATTATAATTGGTACGGTACACGGTATGAAGAAAATATACATGATACCGTACCATGTTCACCCCTATTAAATACACACTTCCAAATTTCAACCAATTAAAATATTTTTAAAAAATCAGGAAACATTATAAATGTCTCACCTTTAATATTACAAGCTTGACCATTGGATCATTCTCATACAATTTTAGTTTCTCGTACATTTTTCTAACCTGCAACCAATAAACACAAATAAGTAACACGTATAAGTATTGATTTTAGATCATGTTTTTGTAGCATACCATTTCATAGTTGAGAGCGTTCAGTTTCTTTGGTCTATTTAGTATCATTTTTCTTGCTCCCAAAATTTCTTCAAAAAGCACCTTAAAATAATGAATAATTTGGTTTAGACAAAATTCTGGTCTCAAGAAATAACACGTATGTAAGAATGCAACAAATAGTTGTAAATTATAGATACTCAATTTTATTGTCATGTAGTATTAGTGAATTTAGCTTCGGAGATTTTGAACAACTCTACTTTCTAACATATGTAATCCATACGAGTGTAAAGTTTGATGAATATGGAATTGGGGTCCGCTTTATTTTTTACAACTGTTTTATATAATCATATTTTCGAATGTAAATAATGTTTTCTTAAAAGACAACAAACTACAATTACCGTACATAATATTCATATCACATACTTCCTCAGATTCAAAATAAGTGTTACATTTTGAGTTTCACGGTTTTTAAGCAAAAGATTGTAATGATGGTTAAATTAGATTAATTGAATGGTTAGTGGATAATGGGTACCACACCTTTTGAATAAAGTGAGGTTAATGATGTTTAAAAGTAAAAAGTAAGGGTAAATGAGTCATTTCACTTTGTTAAAATAGATAATTAGTGGGTGTGGGTCCTACTGTTTTTTACCAAATAAGGTAATTTTTTAAAATGTAACACTTATTTTGTATTACTCATTTATGGAAGTGTGACACTTATTTTGAATAAGAGGAAATATAACCTTAACTCTACCCGAATCCAAAATATATTTTAGTTGTAACATGACTCTCATTTTTATATTAAAGTTTAAATTTGTATGCTTATGTCCTCAACTCACGTTACAAATGTCTTAAAAGGTAAAAATAATATATTGCATATTTCAATCCAAGTACGAAAGAACCATATTGGATAACATGATACATACATATACCGATAAAACATCTGTATGCATGTGGTTTGATCTCATTTGGTTTACTTTAGAATCACAAACTTACCCATTTTTGTTTTATTAATACAATATCTCTAAATCATATCAGATTAACATAGACAATT
Source organism: Calendula officinalis (assembly GCA_963853835.1). Taxonomy (NCBI): domain Eukaryota; kingdom Viridiplantae; phylum Streptophyta; class Magnoliopsida; order Asterales; family Asteraceae; genus Calendula; species Calendula officinalis. The sequence continues at coordinate 75,650,677 of OY970828.1, forward strand.
AATACCGAATTGATCAGAAAAAGATGGTTGAATTAGTACCTGGTCTGCTTCCATCTGAATTGAAAGAGCCATGATTGAAATCTCCAATTAAGTCTCCCTGAGCTTGACGATCTTAGAGACCAAAATTAATTGAAGTGATTGAGTGCATATTCTATGGTTTAGATGTACATATATATAGTGGACTTATATTTATTATATTAGTTCATATTAACACGGGCTATATTACCTTTTATATTTAAACCTTCGAATCTTTCTTTTCTAGAGGCATCGCATCATGGTTTCACACGATAGTTGTTATAACAAATTGTGTTTTTGGTTTTAATCTGAGGGTTGTGCTTATAATATTTAAAGCCTATCAATAAAAAGAAAATTAATAAAAATAAAAATCTAAAACAGAGTACAAATACATAAGGATGTTAAAATCGTGATTATACTGTTTATTTTATTTTTTGAAAAGCAAATAGTACAACATATTGTTAGTTCCACAATAATGTATTATAGGGATGAACACATTTTCTTCGAATTTTATCAAATTATTTAATGAAACAATAAATAAATGAAGAACACGTCTTCATTAGATTAATAACAAAAAATTAAAATTATAAGGTATAAACTAAGAATAAGAATCCTAATTTATATACTTGTTAGAGAACAAATTGCAATCAAAATAACTCAAGACAAATATTGATCAACTAATGATCAAATACTAATACATGCACTTAAATTGCACATATACAAATTATGTAATATGTAATTTCGAGTACAACACTAAAATCTAATAAGTCTCAAGTATTAGTTCCGTTTTCATCAAGTCTTCTATTTATAGGCTTGAATTGAAGACGGTTTATTATGCAATCAACTGTTTCCTCGGCCACAACTCCACCCATGCTTTGCTGACTGTGAACACACATCACAAATGATTAAGACCTTTGGGCTTGAAGAAGCTGAAACCCTAAAGAATTAAAGCTTGACGCCTCTATTTATGACTTTTAATAAGTTGCAAGCGATTTCAAAGAATAGGATTATAAGATGGGAGAAAAGAGGGGAGTGGGAGAGGAAAGAAAGCACATAAGATAACTGGAGAAAAGGTTGTCGAAAGTTTGCTGGAATTCGTCGAATAAGGCGACCTGAAAAGAAAAGCAAATAGAAAAAATTAATAAAATAAGAAAAGGATATTTTAGTCATTTTATGTCATTTTATGTCAAAATTTACAAAAAAGAATTATGAAATTCGAAAACCATAGGGATAATAATCACGAAATTAAAAAATACATTAACAAAAATTGAAAATAAAAAAATATATATGGACAAAATTGTAGAACTCGGAAAACAAAATGAACAAATTATGTAATTTACTCTTTTATTTAAATAAGAGTTAATTACAAAATAGTCCTTTAAGTTTGTACCATATTGCAACTTTGGTCCACTCTTTTAGAAATGACAAAGATAATCTCTATTTTTAAAATTTTTGTCACGTTTGGTCATTTAGACTGAACGATGTTAAAATTTTCTTTTAAAATACTACCATGTGCAATGTACATGAGGGTAAATTAGTCATTCATCATTAATGTACAACAATTTAAACATAAATTACAACCATACAATTATGTACAATTAAAAATGCATAATGTACAACCCTAAAAAACTTTACCTTTCTTTTATACGAAGTATATAAAAAACAATAAAAATGATTTTTAATTTTTTGCAGTTGTTCTATGCCGAATATTTGCTGATTCCGCTTGTGAGGTGATTTGCAATCATTCGGGTTCAAGAGAAGCTAGGATTAGGGTTAGGGTTAGATAGTTGTGAGATTGACTTTTTTTTATGTCTTATGGAGATTTTAAGTTACAAAAGATGTTATTTGTGTTGTGTATTTGTTTTCTGTTATTGCAAGAAAAAAAACAAAAAAACATATGTTGTTGTTTTATAACTTCAACGATTAATTGGCATTCTTTTAAGTTTAATTATTAAACCATTGCAACACATTGTTGGTTTCAAGAGTTTTTTTTTGTATAAAAAACTTTACCTTTCTCTATTCTCTTTGAAGACCACTCAAGACCTGGAACTCTTTCTCATCTTCTTCTTGAAGACCCACACACCAAACACACTAATCGTTAATTTATTTGATAAGCAATAAGACGGGTGCCAAGGGTACTGCCGGTTGGTACCACCGGTTTTCCGCCGCTTGTGTCACCGTTGGCACCGCCCGTCGGTTTTATCGCCGGTTGGAAACTCGCCGGTGTGGAGACAGAGGAAGGGACGGAAATGGTGAGACCCCATTGTACTTTCTAGCCATTAAATATTTGATTTTTTTTTCTTTTTTTTAATGGTATTATTTCAAAAAAATTCAAAAAAAATCCAAAAAAATCCAAAAAAATTCAAACTTTTTACATCTATAAATATCCTTTCATTTCTTCTATATTTTACACCACATTCACCTTCTATTTTTTTTAATAAATGTCTTTTTTTATGTAATGTTTTTTTAATTAATGAAATTTAATTTTATTAGTTATATATTTTAATTAGTTGTATATTTTTATTAGAAAAAGAAAACTAAATGGTGGGGCCCAAATTTGGTGAAGTGACGGAGCGCTGTTGACATGAGTACCTTAGTTTAGTATTAGTTAGTTTGTCTGACGTGGCGCTGAGTTGGCGGCAACTGACGGCGTCAGTTGCATTTACCACTGGGAGTGGTCTAAAGCTTAAAATGAATCAAAATGGATCGAAACTAGAAATTCTTGAACAAATTAATTGGGTGACATTTCGTTAATTTACCGAGATTTTGATTTTGGATTTTTGCTTATAAAGAATTTAATTTTAGTTTCGATTTTTGCATTCTGTCGGTTCAAGAATTAATTTATTGAACAAATTAATTGGGTGACATGGAAACATGTGTTTTTATTAGTTGATGTGGTTTGTTGCTGTGCTGTTTTGTTGATGTGCAGTTGTTAATTTGATGAAATTAACACTCTTTAGACAGTATTATGTGGTTGTTTCAGTGAAGGAAGTTCAGTAGCGGAGGTAGTGGTGGTTCAGTGGCAGAGGTGGCGGTGGTTCAGTGGCGGAGGTTTAATTTTCCAATCGAAATTAGAAATTCTTGAACCGACAGAGTGCAATTCTTGAATCTGGTTTGGTGTGTGGGTCTTCAAAACTTGAGGAGATGAGTCTTCAAAGTTTTAGAGAGGAAAATGAGAAATAGTTGCAGGTCTTGATGGGTCTTCAAAGAGAATAGAGAAAGGTAAGTTATAGGATTGTACATTGTGCATTTATTATTGTACATGACTGTATGGTTGTAATTTATACTACTTCCTCCGTATCAGAGTGACACACTTTCTAATTTTAGGTGTATCAAAATTAGTGACACACTTTGAAAACTTTCCCAATTTTGTAAAAATACTGGGGATTCATACCCACTAACTATCTCCTTTAATAAAGTGAAATTATCCTTATACCTCTACTTTTACTTTTAAAACTCATTAATATCACGTTATTCAAGAAAAGTGAGACTCATCCTCCACTAACTATATACTCCCTCCGTCCCACAAAAAACTTCTCATTTGCCTTTAAATTTTTGTCCCGCAAAAAACTTCCCATTTCTCATATTTGATGGACCCTACACAATAAAAAACTATTATTACTAAAAACCCCACCACTAATATCCACTAACTATCTTTCTCTCTCCACTCAACCTTATATGTTAATCAAAAGTATTATCAATGACCCCACCATATCTATCACCTAAAAACTTGTGCAAATGTCAAATGAGAAGTTTTTTGTGGGACGGAGGGAGTACTTTAATCCATTTTAACCTCTATTTTAATTTTTTATCTCAAAAAACGTGTAAGCTAATTTGTGTCACTTATTTTGATACGGAAGAAGTATTTGAAGTGTTGTATATTAATGACGAAGTGCCTATTTTACCCCCACGTGCACATGAGAGAAATTAACAGAAAATTCAAACAATGTTTAGCTTAAGGGACCAGATGTGATAAAAGTTTCAAAAGTAAGAACTATCTCCGTCATTTTTAAAAGAATAGGACTAAAGTTGCAATAGGATACAAATCTAAAGGATCATTTTTGTAATTACCTCTTTAAATTACTCCATCCGTCCCACAAAAAAATTCTCATTTCACCCTAAATTTTTGTCCCACAAAAAACTTCCCATTTGCTACATATGATGGGCTCCACATTATAAAATACTATTATTACTAAGGACTCCACCACTTATTATCTACTAAATATCCTTCTCTCTCCAAATCAATCTTATATTTTAATCAAATATATTACCAATAACCCACCACTAACTCTTACCTTATGTGCATAAGTGAAATGAGAAGTTTTTTTTAGGACGGAAGGAGTATTAATGAGAGAAAAATATTTCATTTGAAAGTATTGGCTCTTATTAATTGTAGACTTGTAGTCTCCAAGATCCAGATGATACTCTTTTGGTTGAAAAGGATGAAAAATTGAGAACGAGACCATTAAAACAAGAGATTTAGACCGGTGCCAATGGTGACGGAAACTGACGCCGTCAGTTTCTGCCAACTCAGCGCCACGTCAGCAGACAGACTAACTAACACTAAACTGACGTACCCGTGCCAACAGCACTCCGTCACTTCACCAACTTTAATTAATTTACTTTCTTTTTAATTAAAACAAAAATATAACTAAAACATAATACTTTTATTAAAATAAAAAACACATTACAATAATTTAAAAACATAAAAAAAGGGAAAAAAATACAATAATTTAAAAACATAATTTAACGTTGGCGGAAATTTGGTGGGAGTTGCGAAATGTGGTCGACTAGTGCATTGCGAAGTCTATGATGCGTTGCTTGATCCCGTAGTTCTTTGGCCATTCGAGCGTGTGTTGCAACTCTCTCATTCCACGAGCGTTGCGGCGTGTTTGCCGGGTTATCCATATACGCCTCCTCATGTGGACACATGTTGCGACCGTTGTCCTCAATTATCATGTTGTGTAAAATTATACAACAGTACATGATTCGACTTATTTTATTGACGCTATATGGTCTTGCCGGGTTTTTAAGGATTTGCCAACGACCTTGCAACACACCGAATGCTCGTTCGATATCTTTTCTTGCGGCTTCTTGATACCTTTTAAACCGAGTTTGTTGTTCAGATAACGGATACTTAAATGTCTTCACAATGGTTGCCCATTCCGGATATATCCCGTCACCAAGATAGTATCCTCTAGTGAATTGTTGCCCGGCAATGACAAAAGGAATAGTGGGAGTTCTGTCTTGCAGCAAGTCCTTGAATAAGTCTGATGCATTAAGGACATTGATGTCGTTGCTCGAACCAGCTGGGCCGAAGTAAGCATGCCAAATCCACAAATCATAAGACGCGACCGCTTCTAGCATGATCGTTGGCTCCCCCTGGTCACCTCGTGTGTATTGGCCTTTCCATGCCACTGGACAATTCCTCCAAGGCCAGTGCATGCAATCGATGCTGCCGAGCATACCCGGAAAACCATGCAACTCAGCATGACGTTGATGTAAGCGCTCGACGTCATGCGCGTTGGGTTTTCTTAAGTACTCAGCACCAAATAGATGGAATACACATTTGACAAAATTATCCAAACAATCATATGATGTTTGTTGTCCCATGTGTAGATATTCATCAAACAAATCGGCTGAACAACCATAGGCCAATTGTCGTACAGCGGATGTACATTTTTGAAGAATATTAAAACCCGCCCTTCCGGTAGCGTCGTCCCGTTGACGAAAATACAAAAAATGCGCAGGTAAAGGAGTCTCGGAGTAATTTGTTATACCGTCACATATACGGAGGAACAACGAACGGGCCATACGAAAACGTCGCCTAAAATAATCCAGCAGGAACGTGGGATTTTCAGCAAAGTAGTCTGCGTACAAACGCTCACCGGCACCTTCACGATCTCGTGGCACGTACCTTCTCGGCGCTCTGGGGATCGGCTCGATCTCTTCATCGTCCTCTGTATCAGATGAAAGAGCATTCACAATGGCTTCCATCTCGGCATTGTACGCATTGGCACACGCCAAAATAGCTTCCAAATCGGAATCATATTCGGCAGAGGAATCGGAAGCATTTGACATTTTGTAAGTATGGTTGGGTGGGAGAAGAGAGAATTTTTTTTTGTGAGAATTTTAGAATGAGAGTGGGGTATTTATAGGGATTTAAAAGGGAAAAAAATTATATATATATATATATATATATATTAACGGTAATATTACCGTTAGAAAAGAAAAAAAAAAGAAAAAAAAAATTAAAAAATCGACCGCACCTGCCGCTTCTCTCGCCGCTTAAGCGACCAGCGGCCCAACCGGCGGCCAACCGGCGGACCGTGCCAACGGCGCCGGTTCCGTCGGTGGCCAACCGGCGGCCAACCGGCCTCCCGATGGCACCAGTCTTAGTGTAAACATAATTAATTATTAAGAAACATAAACAACACCATTTCTATTTCAAAGTTCGAATAGCTTAATACAACGTAGCAACATTCGATCAATAACTCGTAGATCATATTGCCAACCACGAGTTAAATTAACGTATAAGTTTTGATGCGAAAAACATATTATATCCAGAAGCACCAACAATTAATCCTACAAGAAATTGGCCGAAATACATAATTTTTTTTAGGGATATGATTGAACATGTACTTTGATAAGTTGAATACATTTATTTTTATGTTTTTAGAGTCTAGGTAACCGCCGGTTACAATTCAGGTTTTTAAAATTGAGAAACCATTATTGTAGATTCTGGTTCTAGTTATGAGATTCCTAGAGTTGACGGTTCCAGTCGGAACCGTTGGGTACCCGTTGTGCTCACCCCTACTAAGATCTACGGAAACTCTCTTTCAAAATGTTCAAAGGATCATAATGACACAATTAAAACGTATGTTGTTTTCATGTTAAATTTTTGGAAGAACATGTGCACTTATGAGTTTATTTAAACTCCCTTAGAAAAGTTATTTGATAAGACATTTTTAAGTCTTATTTAAGAAATCAAGTGTTTTATATTTTCATTGTCCATCTAATTTTATTCAATCATTCTTTTTTTCACAACTTATTTTCTTTCATTTTTAATAATTTTACAATAGCTTTATAGTATAAGCTAACCAAACACTTTATATATTAAAATTTTATAAATTTAAATAACTGGTAATAAGCACAAGCTTTTTCAAGTAAGCTTTTCCCAAACAATTACAATGGTATTAACGTAACATTGTTATAATAACATGTGATCACAACACTTGTAAATTGAATTATCAGCGACAAGATAGCTTTATTTGTAAGTTTTTTGACGGGAATAACATACTAAACTGAAAAACTCAAAAAATCAAATAATACAGAAATTGGCAAACACATCAAATATTTTGGGGTTTGATCGAGCTTGTATTTTGAAAAGTTGAGGGGCTTTAGTTTATTAGACAATAACCCATTGTTAGCAAATTAAGCTCTAGAGTTTTGATACAATTGCAACAGCTTCATTAGATCTTGATGGAAGTTGTAACGGCAACCAATCATCATCTTCATGGAAGCATCTTGAAAAACACTTGGCCACCATTTCGTCGCTAAGTTCCTCAAGTTTTGAAGGTACCCACTATTCACATAAATTAATTGTTAGGACCGAGGTTTAACATGCTTGTTACGAGTTTTGATTTCCCAAACACTATATTTAGTTTTATGTGCGTTTAATCAAAAGACACCAGGGGATGTTTGGGATTGCAATTTGGAGGTGCTTATTACATTTTAAAAACATAAATAATCTAAAATGATCGAGTGCCTGACAAAAAGTCTGAAATACTTACATTTTGAGACATCCAAAATTGAGTTTTGAAAAAACAAGTGAGAATGTGTGCTTATTATGTTTTAAAAATTGATTATTTCTAGAACTCATAATTTATTTTCGATAATCAATTTCAAACACCCCTTAAAGTTAGGTTTACTATTTACCGTGGGTGTTTTATCTTTATCGATCAACATAGCTCGAGTTCCCTGCAAAAAGAATTCCAAGCACATGAATTTAAGGTGTTGTTTGGTTCGCTGGAATGTTTCTGATAGAATTGGAATTTAAGAAGGAATTGGAATCTGTGAGAATTGGATTCCAATTCCACATTCTGTTTGGTTGAGATGAAATGGAATTGAAATTCAATTCAATACTTTGTTTGGTTGGTAGAAAATGGAATTGTAATTATGTAAAACGACGAATTTACCCTTATTCATTTAATGGTGGTGGTGGCATATGGTAGTGACGGTGGGTGGTGGTGGTGGCGGGTGGTCATGCCAGATGGTGATGGAGGCGTGTGGTGGCGGTGGTGGTGGACGGGTGGTGGCGATGGTGGTGGTGCCGGCGGGTAGTGGTGGTTGTGGAGGTGGTGGTGACGGGTGACGGCGGCGGAGGCGGATGCCGAAGACGATGGTGGTGGTGGCAGGCGGGTGGTGGCGGCGGACGGGTGGTGGTGGTGGTGATGACGGGTGGTGGTGGCAACATGTGGTGGTGGCGGTGGGTGGTGGCGGTGGACTGGTGGTGGAGGTGGTGGTGACGGGTGCCCGCGACGGCGGCGATGACGGTGATGGCGGAAGGCGGGTGTTGGTGGAGGCGGTGGTGACGGGTTCCGGCGAGGGCGGTGGTGGCAGCGGGCGGGTGGTGGTAGTGACGGGTGGTGGTGGTGGTGGTGGTAGATTTAGGTTGAATGTATGTTTGAGGGTATATAGTAATACTCCACATTCCATTGACATGGGATTTTAAAATCCCTCCATAAATGGATGCAATCTAAATTCCATTGTTTGATGGAATTGATTCCCAAGGTGAATTCTAATTCCTTCCAACCAAACATATGAATCTTTAGGAATTGGATTCCAATTCCCTCAAATTCCAAAGGAATCATGCGAACCAAACGGACCCTAAGTGCTTTCAAAGATGTGATCATCATAATATTTACGCGAAAACTGGATCAACCTCATAGAAGTCATTGCTAATCGTTCCACGTAGAACGTGAGAGATAGCAATGTACTCGGTTTCAATACATTGCTTTACATCTTTGGTGCTAAACATACTCGATCATATATATGTGCACTGAGTTGTGTGAGAAAATGCATGGCATAGAACAAATGAAGAGAGGCGAGTACCTTGGACATGACTAAATGCGTTCCAAGACCAAATGCAAGCATCTCGGCTCCATTTAATCGAGCACCAGTCAATCCCAAGTATTCTCCTAAACACGTATGATAAATTGGTGACTCATAATAACAACTTTTAATAAGTGATACGTTTTATTTATCATACATTTTAAATTTGACAATATATAAACAAAGTTACTGGTATAACATGAGATTGAGTTGAAATTACCCAATAATCCAGGAAGTCGTGACAAGAAATAAGATGCACCAACGTCAGGAAATAGTCCAACTGACGCTTCAGGCATCGCGAAAATCTATACCAAAGAGAGTTAAAAATCACATGTATAAGTAGACATAAGTGGATTAAGAAGCTTATGATTAAGGTTTTTTTACGGTGTGAAAATAGAAAATACAAATCTATTTAAGTTGTGTTCTTGTAGTGGTTGTACGTAGTCCATACTTTTAGTGGTTATAAACGAGAATATCATTCATTTAAAAAATATAAGTACAAGAAAGACATATAGATATACCGTATTCTCAGTAACAATTCTAAATGTTGAATGTATTGATATTCCAACGCCTCCTCCCATAACGACTTCGTTTAGAATCGCAACAACTGGCTTTTTATAAGTCGCAATCATGTAGTCTAAAGAGAATTGTTTCCCACCGGGTTAATTATAACCACAAAAGCTCGCTGCAAAGCTCCAATGGCCTGATCAAAATATAACCACATGATTCATTAATAAAGCCCTTATAATGGAAATATCTTTTTTTAAATATATGTATTTATATTTATATTTTGTTACAAAAGGGTTTAATAAATAAACTTGCCCGTACCAAGACCTATTAACGTAATAGCAGACGCGAGATCACCACCGGCACAAAACGCTTTCCCGTTTGCCTGTGCGATTGAACAATTATAGTAGACCATACACAAATGCTAAATTTTAATATTATAAATCGTTTTGTAACATGAACTTAATTTGAGTATAGTAAAGTGTATTCGAGGTACCCTAGTTAATTAATTTTGTTAATACTATATGAACTCGAAAAAAAATAACTTGACATGGTTACCCTTGAACGATAATACTCAATTCCCCTTAATTAAATGTCTTTATATTTATATTTTGGTTTGTCGTTCCATAATAAGTATTATTTTCGAATTTCAACCAATCAAAATATTTTTAAAAGACCAAGATGATATTTTACTGGTGCACTGTAATGTCTCACCTTGAGTATCACAAGCTTGACCATTGGATCATTCTCATACAGTTTTAGTTTCTCGTACATTTTTCTAATCTGCAATCAATAAACATAAAATAAGTAACACGTACAAGTATTAATTTTAGATCATGTTTTTGTAGCATACCATTTCATAGTTGAGAGCGTTCAGTTTCTTTGGTCTATTTAGTATCGTTTTTCTTGCTCCCAAAATTTCTTCGAAAACCACCTTAAATAATGGATAATTTGATTCAGACAAAATCATGGTCTCAAGAAATAACACGTAAAAATGGAGACATAATTGCAAATTATGGATACGAAAATTTTATTGTCATGTAAGAAGAGTACTATAAGTAATGAATTTAGCCTTCGAGATATTAAAAAACTGTCAAATCAATATTTTATCCTACAATAACTCTACCGTAGTCGACACATGCAAATTAAGTGGACCGAGAACCGACCGAAGCAGTCGAACCAAACCGGACTGGATTAAAAAGGACCGAACTGAGCTATGTGGGTTAAGTTCTCGGTTCTAATTTCCACGTAAAATCGGTTCGGTAAACCCAAGTGAACAGTGACGAGGGTGCGGTTAATTTTGTTGGTATTTGTATTTTTGTGTCTATGTGTTTTATGTATAAAAAAATAAGTGAATATGTATTGTTTACATGCGTCTATCAATTAAAGTTTTAGTTGTCGTGATACTGATTTGACAAAAACTAAAGTATCAATTGGTGTCACGGTTGGAAGTGATCTAATGCAGTTTTTCTAAACCATGTTAGATTAATATCGAATTCATAAAAAAAAAGATGGTTGATTTAGTACCTGGTGTGCTTCTGTCTGGATTGAAAGAGCCATGATTCAAACCTCCTAAGTCTCCAGCTACCGAGCTCGACGATCTTAGACAATTATTTTGAAATGATTGCATGTACATAATTTGGTTTTTAGATATCGATATATATATATAGTGGGCTTATATTTATTATATTAGTTTCATATTGGTTCGAAATTATTACATTTTATATTTAAACCTTCGAATCTTTTTTTTTCTAGAGGCAGCATCTACTTGTTTCACATCATAGTCGGTATAACGAAAACTGTTGTAACAAAAACTTGGTGATGGGCTTATGATATTTGAAGCCTATCAATAAAATATACAGGGGTGAACACAATTTTCCAGGAATTATGATAGATTTATAATGAAATAGTAAATTAATTGAGGAAACGTCTTTATTAAATTAATAATACAAAATTACAAGTGTAGCGGAATAAACTCAAGAGTAGCGGAATAAGCTAAGGAAAAGAATATTAATCTATACACTTGTCAAAAATTAATTATAATTTAAATTATTTAAGATAAGTATTAATCAACAAATTATCAAAAAAATAAGACAAACACTGAAACTGCACAAATACAAATTTTTCACTTTTGTATGAAACAAGGGTTTTTTTTTTTTTTTTGGAAACGGCAGATGAAATAATGGAAGCATACTCGCAATTTTTCAGCGAGCACCCCGAGTTCGAGCTCCGCATAAGCGGGCAAACCCAGCCCTCAAAGGGATTTCCAAGGAAAAATTCCCCATATGTGCCCGTGTGAGGTATGGGTTAAATTACGCTAATGCAACGCTCCTAAAGGGAATCGAACTCACGACCTGCAGTCCACATAGGTATAAACCCAGTGCCTCAGACCAGCTAGACTGGCCATCATTGGCCAATGGTTTTATTTAACATGTCATATGTAACCAATAAGATTGTCTCTTAATGATAATATGGAAGCGGACTCAAAGAGTATATTCATAAATTGGGGCATAATGTTCAATTAACTTATTTCCTATATGGAAATATATTCATGTTTCCCATCATTCTATTTTTCGGCTATAACTTTATTTTATTTTTTAAAAAACAAATAAATCTAAAAAGTAAGAGTTGTTAAAATTAACTTCTTTATAAAATGAGTATTATCATAAAAATCTGAAAAAACAGTTATCATGATTTTAACATATTAAAACCAAAAGTCTTATAATTCAAAAATATAATAATCATCTAAATTTATTATAATGAAAAAATGTTATGATCTACCCTTTTTTTAATGATATATGCCTGTATTCACTCGTATAGGTAAAGTTGGATTGGTTCATCCATTTGAAACGCAAATTAATTGCTTATTATCAGTTGATCAAATTTCTAGTTTATGTGAATGAACAGAACCATCTTCAATACAGTTTCAAATCCCCAATATCTTCAATTGCTTCAAAAATGTTCAACAATCGATCAACTCAAACAAATTCACGCTCAAACCCTCACAATCGGCCTTGCTCGATTCACTTACATGACCAGCAAACTCATAGCTTTCTCCTCGATATCCGACATCGATTACGCGCACAAAATCTTGAACCAATTAAGCATGCCCACCATCTTCGATTACAATACTATAATATTAGGTTACTCTAAAACCTCAAAACAAGAAATGGGTATTCTAATTTACACCCAAATGCACAAGAATGGCATCAAACCAAATAATCGTACTTTCCCTGTATTAATCAGAACATGTGATTGTTTATCTTCGTTGATTCAAGTTCATGGACATATCGTAAAATTTGGAAATATCTCTGATGTTTATCTGACTAGCTCACTTATTTGTATGTATTCGAATCACAAAGCTATTGAATTAGCTAAACAAGTGTTCGAAGAAAGCTGTTATAAGAACGTTGTTTGTTGTACTAGTTTGATAACTGGGTATTTAAACAACGGGCTTATTGAGGATGCACGCAAGGTGTTCGATGAAATGCCTGAGAGAAATGATGTATCATATAGTGCAATGATTTCTGGGTATGTGAAACATGAACTTTTTAATGAAGCAATCGAGTTGTTTCGTGAGCTAAGGAATCATGGTTTTGCTAACCCTAATAGGTCTCTTGTAATGAGTATTCTCAATGCTTGTGGTGCAATCGGTGCTTTTGATTTAGGAAAAAATATACACAATCAATTAATCGAAAATTATTTTGTTATTGATCTCGAAATCGGTACCTCGCTAATAGATTTCTATGCTAAATGTGGGAATATAGAAAAAGCCGAATATATATTTAGCAAAATGCAATATAAAGATGTTGCTACATGGAGTGCTATGATTTTAGGGTTAGCAACAAACGGAAAAAATAAAACAGCAATCGAACTTTTTGAAGAAATGGAACAAAGAGGACCGATTCCAAACGATATTACTTTCGTCGCTATTCTCGTCGCTTGTAATCACAAAACACTAGTGAAAAAAGCATGGTATTTATTTGGAAAAATGATTAAAGTTTACAATTTGCAACCAACGATTGAACACTATGGATGCATGGTTGATCTATTGGCTAGATCGGGACAGTTAAAAAGAGCCGAAATATTAATAAAATTGATGCCGATGAAACCCGATGGAGCTATTTGGGGATCTTTTTTAAACGGTTGTTTGTTACATAATGTAGTAAATCAAGTTGAAAAAGTGGGAAATTGTTTGATCGAATTAGACCCTAAACATAGTGGAAGATATGTTTTGCTTGCTAATACGTATGCGAATATGGGAAGTTGGGAACGTGTGATTAAAATGAGGAATATGATGATAAAAAGAAAAGTCGTCGCTGTTTCTGGTTCGAGTTTTGTTGAAGTTAATGGGATTGTTCATAAATTCGTAGCTAATGATCAATGTAATCATCAAGATAGGGACATTTATGAAATGTTAGAAGTTCTTAATAAGGTTTTAGTGAATTAGCTAAATTTGTTGATTCATTTTTGACATCATTAACTACTTTTGTGATGAAAACTATATTTAAATGCCTAACAAAACTCTACATATACATTGTACAATCTACATCATGCATCACTAACCAATGAATTAAACCGCTATGTTTTGCATCACTAAATACATGTTTGTTGCCATTTCATTTGTAATTTTTCCAAAATATCGTTAAAATATCTACAACAATATTCATTTTTGATATGTTTCTTGATTTTAGAAAAGAACAAGATTCAGTTTTTATCACATTCCAATGCTCCATTAACTGCAACAAGAAACAAATGATCAAGATCATATTTTTAACTTGTGGGTAATCATCTTTATGGGTATTCAAATGTTTTGCAAGTTTTTGCTATCATCTTGTGTTGTTTATTGTTGGTAAAAGATTGTAAAGTTTGTTAAATGTTTCATCTACGATGATTTTCAATAAATTTTCTGGACTTGCTTGGATTTTCTTTTTTTGTTGTTAATACCCCAAAGTACTGAATCATTAAGACACCACATGTTGTGACGAATAAGTTGTTGAATCATAGAGTACAAGCCCTAATTATCGTCCACAAAGTACACACTTTAACTAGAAAAACAAGTACAAATTCAACAACATAATTGGCTACACTTCATTCCAACTTTTTGGGTATTGTTAGGTGCCGATCAAATTACATGATTCATACTAACTACTAACATTCACAATCGCCTTCCTATAATTTTGGATTTAACAAACAACCAAATCATGTTACAAATATAGCATGCTCAAAAAAGATAATATAAAGGTGTTGTTGCACAACCTAAGCCCATCCTGCAAATAAAACCCCTAAATTTAGGAAATAAAATAAACCTAAAGAATCAAGCAAATTTATATTTTTTGACCCACGTACCTCTTGAATAAGCATGTCTTACACACTTTGAGCTTTGGTTGATGCATGTTTTGCTTGTGCATCAACCTTGTCCTGGAATTTATAATTATTATATAAACAATATTATTACAATAATAATATTATTTTTAAAGGGTCCGATTCAGCGCAGAACTGTTTAAAGGTGCGAAACAGCAGAACCATCCTAACATCCAATGTTTTCTATGTTATAGATAAGTTGTACATTTTCATACACGTTGTAACACATTTACACATCCAATGTTTCCAATTTTCTATATAATATATTTATATATTATGTGTATAAAAAATTGGAAACATTGGATGTGTAAATGTGTTACATCGTGTATGAAAATGTACAGCTTATGTATAACATAGAAAACATTGGATGTTAGGATGGTTCAGTGGTTCTGCACCTTTAAACGGTTATGCGCTGAATCGGACACTATTTTTAAACTATTTTTAAAATGACGCTATTTAGGATGTCATAGGTATTATATTTAAATTTTGAGCCACTTTCAACCCATTTTAATAGTTCTCTTTTTAGCTATTAAAAACAAGAATTCTATCGGTTTGATATTATAAATAACCCAAATCGACCCGTGGATAAGTAAATGGGCTGAAATTGTTACCTCTCTATCTAACTAAAAAGAATGCACAAAATCTACACGTAAAAAAGTTTGGCTTTTTTCAAGGCACGATCATTACACTTTTTCTATGATCGTTGTAGTCCAGGTTTTATTATTGTTTTAAATCTTTATTATTGCTTCCTAGGGTTTAAAAAATGATTGTTTAAATCCCGGGTTTCTTTCTATGCAAATAAATAAATAAATGAAAAGAATATATAAGAAAAAACTTACCATTCCCTTGCTTTCATAATAATCATCGAGAGCCCATTGATACTTTGATTGATTTAAACCAAACCAATGTGCTACATACTCATCCAAACTTGAATGTGCTGTAATCATGTCATTTAAACATGCAATTAGTTAGTTAATCCTAAAACTTGAGTCATATTAGCAAATTAAGATACAACTTAAATCATTTTCTTGATCATTATCAGACTTCATGACCATATTAAAAATTAAAATACAACTTAAATCATTCTCATTTATTTGCAATCAACCCTTGTACTTGAACATTTTCGTGAAAACAACCCATTTTGTTTTCTTTCTGGTTTTTGCTACACAACAAAGGCCCCGTTGTAACGAAAAGAAAGCACGATGGTCCAAAATGTCCGTAGTACTCATGTCTATGGTCTCTTTCAAGTTTCGTATTTAACTAATTAGAGTTATTGCAAAAATAGTAAAAAAACACTATCATTTACAAATTATGAAAATATAAATGCATACTTTCTGATTCACATTTCCCCTATTTTTTTTCTCTCCGTGAACTGATTTTTTTTATTATTTTGAAACAATCAAGTGAAATTATTAAGGGATTTTGCATGTAGCTTTAACAAACTAAATAATTAAGCAATTAAAGGAATAAACAGTTCAAATCTAGTAAAACAAGTAGATATCCACATTCCACCACTATTTTCAAGCTCAATTTCCATCTAAATATCATAGAATTCAAAACTGAAATGAAAAATTAAACGATACCATTTTGAACTTTGGCAACAGCATCCCAGAAAAATCCGCCTTTCGATGACGTGGACTTCTGGTACTGAACCGGCGGCGGTTGAACCGGAGCTGATTTCACCGGCGGCGATTGAATCGACGTCATAGAAATGCTATATTTCTTTGGAGATTCGGAAATTGTCGCCGGAGATGGATCAGAAGGAGGAGTGACGAAGACGGTGTACGGGCCCATCTTTCCGATCGTCGGCGGAGGCGTCGCCGGTTCATTCATGATGGCCATTCTTAAAATTGAACTTGAATTAAAGCTAAATAGGGGAGAAATTAATGATCTTGAGTTAAATTTGAGTGATTTTGATGTTAAATTAGTACGAAAATACGGATTGAACACAGAACGTAAACAAGGGTTTTGCAGTAGATCCAGAGACCGGAGAGAGTGAAAAAGGGTTTAGTTTTGGTGGGGTGTTTTGTGTTTCTGGAAAGGGGTCTTTTTCTCAACTTGTTTAATGGCTTTTTCCACACTTTTATTACTGTCACATGTATTCCCCATTCATTTTAACAAGTTAAATTATTTTCCACTAATCCAAGGCTTCTAGTTTAGTGGTATTGGTAAAAAAATAAGGTGTTGTCTATGGTCAAGGTCATGGGTTCAAGTCCCGTCGTGGATGTGGGGTTTATTCCCCATAGGTGGAAGGTTCGAGGGAAGGCATACTGCCACTTGTGGATGTCACTGTCTAGGCTCGAACCCCTAACCTACTAACTTGCCGTTCAAAAAAAAAAAAAAAAAATTTCCACTAATTCTTTTTTTTCTTTCTAATTTTTTAAAGAAAATAATAATGACAGTCCTTAAATAAGATGTCAAAACTAATACTTCCTCCGTATCAAAATAAGTGACACACTTTTCATTTTGGGGTGTATTAAAATAAGTGACATACTTTGAAAATTTTTCTTATTTGGTAAAAATAGTGGGACCCATACCCACTAACTATCAACTTTAATAAAGTGAAATTACCCTTATACCCTTACTTTTACTTTTAAAACTCATTAATATCACTTTATTTAAGGAAAGTGGGACTCATTCTCCACTAACTATGTACTTTAATCTATTTTAACATCTACTTTAATTTTTACCTCAAAAAATGTGTAAGCCAATTTGTGTCACTTATTTTGATACGGAAGAAGTATAAAAATTGCCCCCTATATTTTAATAATATTATCTATCAAGAAATGTGCAATCTTTTTTATGTATGTTAGAGACAGAGCTGTCATTAAAAAAACCCTTCTTTTAAAAGGGGTTGAATAGTATATAAATAATTCTTTTTTCTAAAGTTTTTTTAAAGGGATTTAGTGTATCTTTATAAATCCATCGTCGTTGTGAAAGCACGAACATTGAACCTCGTTAAATTAAAATTATACCCTGATGTTATGTATTCATTTTAAAACAAATGATGTTAAAAAATATACGTATCTAAATATGATATCCGGTGTTTGAAACATTCGACGAAGTTTGATATCTAATTTCAAATTCGGACAAAATAATTCTCAAAATTTTCATATATCTAAAAAAGTATTTACTTATTACTTTTAGCTAATATACAACATAAATAAAATAATATTTAATATTCAAATGTTCAAAGAATTCGATGTTCTGAAAGGGGTGTCAATGGTTATTGTTGGTGGAGTTTCACTTCCTTTGGTAAACCGGCACCAATGGCACAAAACTGTTGCAGACTTCGTTTATTAGAAGCTTCGGTTGACCGAAGAAAGAAATTGTAGGGTCCAATTTATTTTGTGTATTTATGATGTATAAATAAATAATTTGTAGGGTTAAACAAAACTGAAGTTAATTTTTGTTGTCGGTTGGGTTGGGTTGTGTCTGTTGAATCAGTTAGCGTGACAATATGATAAAAATTAAAATATCATCGAAGGTTACGGCTGCAAATGATTTAAGCAACACAGTGACATGAAACATCTGAGCATTTATTTAATAGCATTTAAAAAATTAACAAAGTGTACACACAATTATAACACTTTTAAATATTAAACTTTTTTTTTCAATACTATAGAACTATTAAAAACGCATAGAAACGTAAGCCGTGGTCCCATGACCACTGCAACAATAAATAGCACAATAGCCCAAACTTAATATCTACCAGAAAGTATTACCTACATGGCTACGTTAACTTTATTAATAAATCGAAGACAACCATAACTAGATATTTACGCTAACTCTGCTGCAATTTGCGAAAAAACGCACAGTAATTAATAAACACGATGACATTAGGAGATAACTTCGGCGCGTTTGATAGCGAGACATTTACAGAATTAAAATGAATGAAACAGAGAAATGAAATGAGTTGGGAAAAAACATTGATTCCACTCAACGATACAGAAATTGACCTGAGAAATGGTCAATTCGTTCCACTTTTTGCTGCTTTAACAAACGTTTAAATTGAATGACATTTGCCAAAGAATGAACATAACCATAAACATTTAATTATTAATTTAACATTCACGGCGAGAAGTAATCTTAGTTTGCATTTTAAACATTATAATAAAATACCGAGAATCGCTTTTCTTCGTGGAGTAGTTTAGTAGTTTCTAACTTTCTATAGGTACAAAATAGAGACATAGATTTCTCCGCATAAGTGAAGGAAATGACTCCATGAATAAATTGATTTCTCGAGAAAACAAATTCTCCACGTCTTAATTTCTTAGTATCTACCAAACAATAGAAAAGAAATCCTTTTCAGTTCTTTGATTTCAATTCTCCCAACCAAACATACATGTCCTCTATGTATTGATAACGTATAACCATAATAGATATTTCCAACAATGTAAATTGATTTAGAGGCAACGATTATTTTAAATTGGTGATCATAGTCAAGTCATAGCATATTATAACGTTTTACGTCTCTCTGAATTCTAATTTTTGGTTAAATCGAATGATCTGGTCTAAAAAGATGGCTAAACAGAAAGATTTTTTATTGAGAGAGCAAAGAAAACAACGTGGGTGTAGGGAAGGAGAAAAAGACTATGCGGCATTAGGATAGGGGCCAGCGGGAATACAAGTATATTTTAGTATTTATTCAAATTTTGAACGAAATTAAGCAAGTGGGTATGCGTGATCTCTTAAATGTTTTGAATTTTGATATTTTAATTATTGAAAAATATAACGTTTAGAAAGAAAAAAAACTACATGCAATGAAGCAACCAGTACATTTTTTTTTGTTTCGAATTTATTCGATTCCATTTCAGAGAATTGTAGACAGTTAATGGCTTTGGTCTCCAAATTAAAGGGTGAAACTCATAGAATGTATCAATTTATATCCCTTACAGCAAAAGGAGTATCTCCTTGTGACACCCGCAAAGCAGATGATCATTCTAAGATTAATCAGCTCGCGTATATAAGAAATAAACAATGATTAAGGCGTCGTATGATTTTGACTTAATAAACTTAATTGGGAAATGACTATATGGAGAAAGTCATAACAAGGTTGTTTGGTTGTGTCTTAATACATATAGCATGATTTAACTGGAAAAGCTATGAGATGATGATTTTTCCCCATTAAGTCATTTTTTCCTTTTTCTTTTTTATATTTATGCAATTTATATTAGTTATAACTAAATATTTTTATAAAGTCCGGTTTAAAAAAATGTTTAATTTCTAATGTTATGATTTTGAAAATAAAAATTTATTTAAAATTTCAACTTTATTATCATATCGATATTTTTTTATCATTATAAACTTCAATTGAAAATTATTTATCATTTAATTATAGTTTTTACAATAATGAGGCCTTGGAAAATGGTAAAATTTTATTAAGATTATTTCATTCAGCATGTAAAATAAACGATCGTACTAATTTATCCAGACAGACATAATATATCCAGACAGTCACTTTACTCAGACAGAACTTAATGACTAAAAAAAACAAGCCCTAAGTACCTTATGCTATGAGAATTATTCAGACATGAAATAAGTGAGAATTAATTAACGAATACATTTCACTTGCTAACACATGAAATGAATGTAAGAAGTTAAAACAACAATTCTCTTAAAATGTATAAGTATTCAGCAATTTCAATTGTATAATATTAAACCTTTTATAGAACAAAGTCAAAAGCAATAATTTGATGAACATGCTATGACTATTGCTAAAAATGTGACTTATGAAAGATTAATGGTCCCAAAATGGCAAAACTAATGGGCCTATTTTGAAATAACACGACAATGAAGGGTTGTTGTGAACAATTGTTTAGCATGCACTCAACGGCCAACTCACAAAATAAATTAAGTGAAGTGATATTTAGTCCTATCATTTAGGCATACGCCTACATATTTGATAATGAATCATAATGACAGCTCTAATGGCTGTCATTAAGAAGTTAAAATAACAAAAGTCAACCTCCCTAAATTTTAAAAATATTATTTTTTTAATCAATGTACAAACTTTTTACGTATATTAACAAAACCCATAAATTAATTCTCAATTTTAGGCTTATTTAACTCGTAAGACGTGCAACACAGTGTCAGAAAACACAATTTATTTCTTCACTCTCTCTGCTCTGTTTTTGACCGCTTTCGCATTCTGTTTGAATCTGTGTTCAATTAAAGTAAATTCATGGTAATCGATTAATTTGTTCATCAAGTGCAGTTTATGATTTGGGTTTAATTTGGTGAATCTCAAGAGCAAATCATGAAGTCTTTGATTATTGGGTCTTTTTCTAATAAAGTTTCATTTTATTCTCCGTCATTACCAGATTCATCTCCTTCACTCGCATCAACAGGTATTTTGCTGATTTTATTAGCATTTTTTTGGGTTATGAATCTGTTGACTGAAAATCTTCGAATTTGATAATTTCTCCGTATGGTTTATGAATCGATTTTTTCGTGGGGGTTTTGTGATTATTGGCATTTATGATAAATACACAACAATTTGTCTTGTGGTTCTTGTGCGATTTGATTAACTTCACAATAATTTGATATTTCGCACATGTAATTATGACTTTGACTAATTTGTTCATGTTGTTTAATTAGTAAATTAACTAATACTTTTATGGTCATTTTGGGTATTAATCTTGTTTGCATGTTTATCAAAATTGAATCTGTTTGTGTGATTTTATGATGCTTTTAATGGTTCATTGTGTACCTAGGTTAGTTCATGACAACTACCACATGTGATTTTTTTTTTATATTTTTTAAATCAAATAGTTGGTGAAGGTTTTTGTTTGAAAGCATTTTTGGCAATTTAATTCATGTTCTTTTCATCAGGATATACCAACCTTTATATTCTATTATTATTATATAAATTTGTCACATATCATACCATTCATGATTGCCAAAATCATATGTTTTTGAACTATTTTTTAGATTTTCAACCTATAAATTGTTGCAATATATACATGTCAGACTCATGTTTATATCATGTTCTTGAATTTTATAGAACCTAATTCTTTTATATTACGGATTTGTAGTGTTTATATATTTCTTGTACTAACATCTAACTATTTATTTCAATTTTCCAATTTTATAGGTTGTTATCATGTATCATTAAAAGCATCAAATCCTAACCGAATAATTCGGTCTCAATCAAGTTTTGTGAGAAAAAATATTAATGAAAAGTTTCTGCTTTATCAAAAACGCGACACAAAATATGTTGCAAATGCGATTTCTGAACAACCACTTGAATCCGATGCTACAAGCCCTCAAAATGCATTACCAAATGCTTTAAATGCTTTTTACAGGTTTTCAAGACCTCATACAGTTATAGGAACCGTAAGATTCTACCTCGTTAATTAATTATTTATTTATTATTTATTATTATTATTATTATTATTATTTGTTGCATTTTATATTTATTTTTTATGTTGATGCAAGAATTTAATTTTGCAGGCATTGAGCATAGTTTCGGTTTCACTCCTTGCAGTTCAAAAGTTTTCAGATTTTTCTCCAGTATTCTTCATTGGCGTTTTGGAGGTTTATATTATATGCTTTTTAATTCTGAAAATTAATTACTTTAATGATGGTTAATTTCCGTTACATATTAATATTTCAGGCTATTGTTGCTGCCTTCTTTATGAATATATATATTGTTGGCTTGAATCAACTATCTGATATAGAAATAGACAAGGTATTATTATTATTATTGTCCACAGGGAAAAAGCCTTTTTTGCAACTTAAATAATAATAAAATTATTATTTTGTAATTTTCAGGTTAACAAACCGTATCTTCCATTAGCATCTGGAGAATATTCTGTTAACACTGGTATTGTCATTGTATCCTCATTTGCAATCATGGTAAATAAACATTAAACCACTATTTTATGTAAATCCATAATAATTTACTACTGAATACATAGTAATATAACTTACATTATCATTTACATTTTACTATTATATTAATATTTCAGAGTTTTTGGGTTGGATGGATGGTTGGTTCATGGCCTTTATTTTGGGCACTTTTCATAAGTTTTATTCTTGGGACTGCATATTCAATCAATGTGAGCATATTATATTTTAATTATGTTTTTTCTTTTCATAAAATAACTATTTATTTTATTTATTTATTTATTTTTAGGTGCCAATGTTGAGATGGAAGAGATTTGCTCTGGTGGCAGCAATGTGTATTCTAGCTGTAAGAGCTATAATTGTTCAAATTGCATTTTACCTACATATTCAGGTATTTTATTTTATATTTTCAATTTTTTAACCATTTATATTTTGTGTTTTTCCCAACATTTCCTTTGTTGGGAACACATTCAAGCTAAAATTAGTAAATTATCTGGTGGGCGGGTTGGATACTGGGTCTTTTTTAGAATTATCATAACAAATCGGGCCGACTTATTAAACCTTTTTTCCCAATCTTTTGATAATTTTTTGAATTGATATTAATGCATTAAATATAATTACAAAAATAATATTTAAAATACACTTGACGCGCTCCCTTTGTAATTTTTAATTTATTATTTGACCCGTTTGGAATTGTAATTTTTTAATTTCTAGACTTTTGTGTTCGGAAGACTCGGTGTGTTCCCAAAACCCGTGATATTTGCAACTGGATTTATGAGTTTTTTCTCGGTTGTTATAGCTTTATTCAAGGTAATCCTTTTTAACCACTTATAATAACCAATTAATAACTAATTAATATACAATTTAATCCTGATAAATAAATACCAATCACTAACAGGACATACCCGATATTGTTGGAGACAAGATTTTTGGCATTCAATCCTTTACGGTCCGTTTGGGTCAAAAACGGGTCAGTCTACCTACTACTAGATACACGTTTATAATATAAGTATTTGTGGTTAAAATTGTATTTAAAATTTAATGAAATTTATTTGCAGGTGTTTTGGATTTGTATTTTGTTACTTGAAGTGGCTTATGGAGTTGCTATTCTAGTTGGGGCATCATCTCCCTTTCTTTGGAGCAGATACATAACGGTAATAAAAGTCAAATTTTGACTTTTTATGGTCAACCTTTTACGTTTTAATTTGAAATTAATCTCCCAATTTTCTGTTGAACCTGAAGTTGAAAATTGGTCTTCGGTTGTCTGGTGGATGTAGATTCAGTTACGAAATTTAAATCTGTAATGTATGTTATGGAGTTTAATTCAGTTATCAACAACCCATGTCAGTCTTGAAGTTTGACTTAAAAGTCAATGATTTAATAAAGTGTTAATTTATTTCATTGATTTAGGTATTGGGTCATGCAATTCTTGGTCTAATCCTTTGGGGTCGTGCAAAGTCAACCGATTTGGAGAGCAAAACTGCAATAACCTCATTTTATATGTTCATATGGCAGGTAACAATTTAGCATTTATGGATTTTTTTTTAATCTTAAAAACACACATTTCTTTTATACGAAGTATATAAAAAACAATAAAAATGATTTTTAATTTTTTGCAGTTGTTCTATGCCGAATATTTGCTGATTCCGCTTGTGAGGTGATTTGCAATCATTCGGGTTCAAGAGAAGCTAGGATTAGGGTTAGGGTTAGATAGTTGTGAGATTGACTTTTTTTTATGTCTTAAGGAGATTTTAAGTTACAAAAGATGTTATTTGTGTTGTGTATTTGTTTTCTGTTATTGCAAGAAAAAAAACAAAAAAACATATGTTGTTGTTTTATAACTTCAACGATTAATTGGCAGTCTTTTAAGTTTAATTATTAAACCATTGCAACACATTGTTGGTTTCAAGCATTTTTATAGGAAAAATAAACTTTGTATTTCTGAAGATCATTTTTTGTATAACAAATCCCAATCGCTTATGTCAAATTTGGTTCATCTAATCCATTTTGTCATTCATTTTATCATGTGTTTTACAAGCTTAAAGTTTAAGAGACTAGAATTCAAAAAGATACTAATATGCAACGTTTTAAAAATACAAAATAAATATCATAAAGAATTCAAAAAAAAAGTTTAACTACTTATTTTTCAACTAAATTTAATACTTTTAAGTTCCAAAACTTACATAAAAGATTAATATGTATTTTATTTATCTATTTTCTTTTAGAAAAAAATGGTTTTTTTCGGCCTCGACAAATCAGTTCAACTGGATTTTTATGTCCAATTGGTCAGTTACCTTGTCATTTCACGGACTGACCGGTCTGACCGTTCGGTTCAGTCATATTTTTAAAACATTGTTGATATGCTTTGGATAAAATGAGAATAAATTTGGATCACATAACCATAATATCAACAATCAAAACAAAGGTGTTATTTATTAGTTGTTTGTACATTGGAGAATTAATATAATCTAGCCCAATGGGCTATTTCAAGACTTACAATACAAATATACATCGGGCCCTTTTTCATCTAAATTATTTATACAACATTTTAAGCATTGCAAGAACAAAAATATGTTTTCATCAATTTTAAATTAATAGGGAATGTATCACTGCAACCAATATCAGTTAAGTTAGATATAGCCAAAATACTAAATGAAGATTTACACTTTCATCCCTCTAAGGTTCCTATATAAACACAATCAATCCCTCTATTGTTTTTTACTGCAGGCAATAGTCACCGAGGACCTAGTATGATGAACGGAGTTGTTCGTGTAACTCTTGAAATTTTTTCATATAATGCTAAAATAATGTTAAATTTTTTAAAATTTCTTTAACTAGTGTAGGTGAAAAAAATATGCAATATATGACATCCCTTATTTTTTTTCCTTGGTCCGTCATTGTCTATAGGTACCATTTAACCCAAAGTAACCATGAAGCGGAAATAAAACTTAAAAAAGGTGAAACTATGTTTTTCCCTTTTGTTTTCATCTAATTGTTTTCCTGTCTTTCCAAAGTCCTAAAGGCCGCATAAATTGATGGGAAAAAATAGGTTAAAATAATAACTAACTTCTAAACCAGATTGTCGTTATACTTATTTATTCCCTCACTTTATTATGTGATTGAAGAAAAGTACGGACGAGATATGAAGTAACCATTGTAGGCTAGCTACATGACAAACATATATGCTCCCTTGTAATGCCAACATTCGCATATGACAATGTTTTTTGTGAAGTAGTTCCACACAGAAAGTCTTCATAACAAGGATTTAAAAAACATTCAAAATATATCTATCATGAAATAAATAAAATAAATCGACCGCATTCATAGTTGTGGGCTATAGAACTCATTAAGTTATTTTACGTGTTAAAAATTTCAAAGTAATTTAATTTAACAAGGCATAAAACATATCAAACTAGGGTGACAATACCTTCTAACCGAACACGAAACTAGACTTGAGAGAGACGTAAAAATAAATAAGTCAGAGTTGAGCCAAAAAGGTTCAAGGTGAGTTTTGTGTCGACTCAACTGACTCGTTTATTATTGGGTTAAATTCAGATGGATAAAAATTTAACTGGGTTAACCCATATTAAAACATGTTTAAAAATAAATTTATTTATATTTTAATAGTTTATAGATACATCTAAAAAATAGATATGATATAATAGGTTCTGCATACACATTAAAAAAATCGACTTGTTTGACCCATTCAAATTACTAATGTGTTTAACTGTTTAATTAAACGAGTTCTTCAGGTCAAAAATAAACATGTTAGAGGTGGCATATCTGAACCGCTTATATAAACAGATTGGTTTCATATTGAATGTTTCTAATCTGTCAACTTGCGAACCCAAATGCAAACCCAAACTGAATTGTCAAACCTACATCAAATGTCCCAAACCTCGCAATCTAACACCTAATGGAGTAGATAAGTATACACTATATCTTGATGTCATTCGAGCATGACTTTTAGATCTTTTATGCAAGCTTTAACCATACTTAATATGCCACGATGCTTGGAAGTCTCATACATGGAGTAATAAACAATTAAATCTTAAACTTAAATATGTAAATAAACATTATGTTCCTTCGATTTATTAGATTATTTTAAACATATTCACATACTTGTGTGTGCACGCTTGCTTGTAAAAGTAAAAGATCGGTATGACATAGCCACAAAAAACCAACCTTAAAAAACTTTAACCGTTGGTAAGTTGGTTGATCATGGTAAGTGAATTTAGTTAACTAATTTCACAAGATTCAAATGTATCATAATTCATAACTAGTGTTGTAAATTTAACTCAGCTTGTCAAGTCAAGTTGACTCAAATCGGTGAAAAATGACCTAATTCAGTTAAAACTAGGAAATTTGGTCAAATTCTCCATAATGCTTATTTTTCCGCTCCAAAATTTATAAACTAAGGACCTTTTGGCAATGAATATGGTATATGTGTCTTTTCACTCTTATCAAGTGTTTTTGTTTATAGCAAACTCATAAATGATAAATATCTCGTATTTATACTAGAATCCAATGTTTTAAAACCCGGGTTGACCCGGCCGGTTCAACCCGGTTAACCCGGGACCCGGGGAAGGCAACGGTTCGAAAGTGTCCGGGTAATTCATGAGCATTGACCCGCTTAGACCCGGCCGATTTTGGCCAAACCCGGCGACCCGGCACCCGGAAATGACCTGGCGGTTTGGCAAACAAACTCTTCCTGACTTTTGGGCTTTTGGACTTTGGATATTCCCACGTTTCACAGATTCATGTAAATCATAATCATGCTTCATATATTATAATATCTCCTCAAATGGCAACCCTATCAACGACCGTCAGACTTTAATTTTAACGTATTTGGTTTATATTTCCTATTGATTGTGAATTAAAAGCGAATTCAATATTGCTTAGTATCGTATATTATACTTCATTGCTTCCAGTGGTCATGCAATCAATATTATGTATAATCAATCTATGGTCATGCAATCAATATTATATATCATCAATTTATGTAGTATTTTTTCTATGTTTCTAGGTGTTCCGGGTTGACTCTCCGGTTCAACCGGTTGAACCGGTTGACCCATGACCCGTTCATCGCACCGAGTCGAGCAATAACCCGGGTTTTAAATCATTGCTAGAATCAACTTGATATCACAACCATGTAATTGACGAGACACCTTGAATACCACTAAGAGGGTGTTTGGGATTGCGTTTTGAAGTAGATTATCTGCTTATTGCGTTTTGAAAACGCAAATAATCTAAAACTAGTGTTTGGCAAAAGGTCTGAAATAATCACTTATTTGCGTTTTGGAGCTCTCAAAATGGAGTTTTGAAAAAGTAGGTTGGTAGCTACTTATTTGCGTTTTGAAAATGGAGTTTTGAATATTACCTATTAACTAAACAAATAATCAGGTTTGTCAAACACTAAAAAACAAATTATCTGATTATTGCGATTTCAAACAGCATAATCAAATTCAAACACTAATTTTCAGAATCACGTTTTGTGACCGTTGATTATCTGATTATTCATTTTCAAAACAAATAATCTATTTTCAATAAGCAATCCCAAACACTCCCTAAATTAAAGATCATTTGACTTAGTTTGAATATGACTCGACTATGATTGATTTTATTTCATAAAATTCTTTTATTTAATTTATCCTTATATGATAGACTTGTACATATCTTTATGATAATCTTAACAATATTGGTAGTAAAATATGTATGTAATTTATGAGAAAAGAAGGAAAAAGAAAAAAAATTCTAAATGGATATCAGAAATTGGATTGACTGATGGTAATGACGTGAAATATAATGAGTCTAATAATGTTAAGTACGCATAAATTGAATGAAAAAAATAGATATTTTAAGATAACGCTATAAATAAATCAAACGATTTATAAATCTAGTCGTATATTTTTCCTAGTAAGTTGTATTTAGGAAGATACAATATTATATATTATGATTATATGTGATTCTCACATGCATGTGTATACATGATGCAATTAGAACATAATAATTGATGTGAACTTAATCTTCCAAACATGTGACTACATGACATAGACATTATTAAAGCCACAAGAAAATAATTAGCTTGTATTTAACATTAACTAAATGGCTTTTTTGGTGTATTTGGAGTTTATTTTTGTTGTATTGGTTTTGTGGTGTTGTCTTGTTTAGTCTTATGTACTTTTGTGTGCTAATTTCTTGCTAATTCTTATTTTATAATATAGTTTCTCGGGCGTCTGCGGTTGAGGTGATGACATTGCCAAACCTCCTTCTCGTAGTCGTCTTTTGCCGTTCAAAAAAAAAAAAAAAAAAAAACCATTAATTAAATTACAGGATAGTTTTTTAATATGCTCTTCATGATTACGAAATATTGTGAGTATTCTTTTGTTATTTTAGGGTCGAGTAAGTAATAATGGTTAAATAGAGAACCATTAATAATACGATTTCGACATATATTATGATTGATATTTATATCCATGAACAAAGGGTGTTTACTATTTACTTTAGACTAA
This sequence comes from Calendula officinalis, assembly GCA_963853835.1. Classification (NCBI taxonomy): domain Eukaryota; kingdom Viridiplantae; phylum Streptophyta; class Magnoliopsida; order Asterales; family Asteraceae; genus Calendula; species Calendula officinalis. The sequence goes on from OY970828.1 coordinate 75,680,040, forward strand.
TATGTCATGTCTTGGCGATTTGGTTTGGTTTTTGTTGAAACCGAAATCCACCTTTCTTCGAGCAGGATGAATTTGTGAAAGCTAATACTGACCTTCAGAAGGAAAGCATTCGGTATGGGCAATATCAAGGATGCCTGGATACTCATCAGGCGTATGCCGATTTACTTCAGGATGCTAAGTTGGTGCACGAATACCCGGAGGCTCAGACGAACATAATGAGCTTGTTTGAGGACTTGGTTTCTCCTCACTACACCTTGCTCCAGTCACTGGAATCAGGGCACGTGCCCCTAGATGAAGTTAGAAGGTTGGTTAGCTCGATTCCTCCTGGACCGGAAGATGTAGGTGAAAGCTCTACCCGGGGTCAAGATCCGCCACCCGTTTAATTGTTAGATATTCGTATGTAATTGTGGTTTTTGTCTGAACTTAATTGCTATTTTGTTCATGTTTTGCGTGTCTGTTTGGGACACGGATTTTCGTAGTCGTTTATGGAACACTGTAATCGTTTGATTCCCTTAGTCGTTAAATATCACATCGATGTGTTTTCATGTTTCGTTTTCGTCGTTATTTACTTTAATTCTTGTTTGAATAAGGCGTCCCTTACTTAAAGAAATAAAGTTATGATGTGCACACGTTCGTATATGGCCATCCGGTTTCTAATCGTCCGGATCTGGAGTTGCATCCTGTCTTTAGGATGTAACCCTCATTTAGACTCACCATTCGACCGTTGATTCGATTAGTACTTGTAAGTCAAAATATACATAAGACATAACGTTTAAATCGACAAGGAATGACATTCGAAAATAACCTTACTCGGAAGGTGTTCGTTACACTCGCACAGCTTTGGGTTTTCGACACCCTTAGGTAAAAGTACAAGACAATTTAAACACATACATTTTTTTTTAGTAGTAAAACCTACGTAGGTTCCTCATGTTCCACGTTCGGGGTATAGTCGTCCCGTCTATTGTTTCGAGGACATAAGAGCCGTTCCTTCCTGCTTCCTTGACCATATATGGTCCTTCCCAATTGGGGGACAGCTTTCCAGGCCTATACCGGAGACTAGCTTCGTTCTTCCGGAGAACCAACTCGCCTACCTTACATGCTGTCCCCTTTACCTTCTTGTTGTAGTAGCCTTCCGTCAGTGACTTGTACGTTGCCTGCCTTAGGGCTGCGTTCTCACGCCTTTCGTCCACCATGTCAAGATTGTATCTTAACGCTTCTTCGTTTCCTTCCAGACGGAAGTTCTCCACCCTGGGAGAAGGTAACGTTACTTCCAAAGGGATTACTGCTTCCGAGCCGTACACCAAACTATAAGGGGTTTCTTGGGTTCCTCTCCGGGCCGTCGTTCGGTATGACCACAACACACTTTGCAATTCGTCCACCCAACCCGTATCCATTCGAGTCAAACGGGTTTTAATCCTTTAACGATGGTTCTATTAGTTACTTCCGTCTGTCCGTTCGCTTGCGGGTGGGCGACGGAAGTAAAGTTTTGTTGAATGCTAAGGTCGGCACACCATTTCTTGAACGGGTTACTAGCAAACTGTTTCCCATTATCGCTGATAATAGTATGTGGGAGACCAAAGCGACAGACAATCTGCTGCCACACAAACTTGACCACGTTCGCCCCAGATATGCATGCCAACGGCTTTGCCTCAACCCACTTAGTGAAGTAATCTATTGCGACCACCAAGAATTTGACCCCGCCCGGAGCTTTTGGGAATGGCCCGACGATATCGATTCCCCATTGACAAAATGGCCATGGACTAAGAATGCTAGTGAGCTATACCGGAGGCATATTAGGGATATTGGAGTATGCTTGATATTTCTGGCACTTACGGACATAATCGTGAGCGTCTTTCGTCATGTTAGGCCAAAAATAACCCGTCCGGAATATTTTTTGGGTTAAAGCCCTAGAACCTAGGTGCGACCCACATAGCCCTTCGTGCACCTCTTCGATCGCTTTCTGAGCTTCAGCTTTCCCCAAGCATCTTAGCCAAGGGGTGGAGTACCCCTTTCGGTACAGGACACCATTCTTAGAAATATACTTTCCCGCATTTATACGCAACTTTCTTGCTTCATGCACGTTGTTCGGAAGGGCCCCCGTATCGAGATAACGCGGGATGGGAGTCGTCCAACAGCTTCCGTCGATGTCGAGCTCCATCACTTCTTCATTCGCTTTTTCTATGCTTCTTTTCGGGAGAACCTCCACCAACACTTTTTTGGTGAGGTGACAATACAACATCGATGCTAGCTTGCTGAGAGTATCTGCTTCCTTGTTCCTGGTTCGTGGTACCTGAGTTAGGGTGAATTTTTCGAATTTCTCTATGCTTGCTTTGACTAAAGCCAGGTATCGGCGTATCGCTTCATGTGGCTATCTTTGGCTTCGTACGATCCGTTCACTTGGTTGACAATCAGCACGGAATCTGCGAAAGCATCTACCTCTTTGATTTCCATTGCCTGGGCTAGGCTTAATCCTGCGAGCAGAGCTTCGTATTCGGCTTCGTTGTTTGAGCATGAAAAATTGAATCGTAAGGCATACGTTATCCTTTCTTCGCCCGGTCCTGTTAATATGATTCCGGCCCCACACCCATCGGTCCCCGCAGCACCGTCCGTGTGCATCTGCCATTTGGCCTTCTGGGTACCTGCTTTACCCTGTTCGACCGCCATAACGCTTTCCTCATTAGGCATTTCTACCAGGAAGTCTGCCAATGCTTGACCCTTGATGCTTGCCCTTGGTTTGAATGTTATATCGTACTCTCCCAATTCAATGGCCCACTTAGTCACCCTTCCGGACCTTTCTGGTTTGAGCAAAATGTTCCGGATTGGTTGGTTCGTCAAGACCGTTACTGAATGAGCTTGGAAATACCTTCTCAACCGTCTTACCGAATAGACAAGAGCTACTATTATTTTTTCGATCAAGGAATAATTCAACTCCGCCCCTTGTAGCGTCCTGCTCACAAAATATACCGGAACGTGTTGATTCCCCCTTTCGGCGATCAGGACAGAACTTACACCTTCCAGGTTTGTTGACAGATACATGATAAGTGGTTCTCCTACGATAGGACTTGCAACCGAAGGGATGGTTCGTAAATGTTGTTTTAACTTATCGAAAGCTTCGTTGGCCTCTTCCGACCATTCGACTTCTCCTTTCTTCGTGCACCCATGGAGGGCTTTGAAGAAAGGTAACGACTTCTCCGCAGATTTTGCCAGGAACCGCCCAATGGCCGGTAGTTTGCCGTTCAGACTCTGGACATCTTTCACCGTTCGAGGGGTCTTCATATTCAACAAGGTTTCTACCTTTTCAGGGTTCGCTTGTATCCCAGATGAAGAAACGATGTGACCCAGAAATTTCCCTTTACTCATGCCAAACGAACACTTTTTCGGATTTAACTTCATGTTGATCGCATGCAACTGCAGCAAGGTTTCTTCTGTGTCTCTTATGAGATCCCCGTCTTCCCTACTTTTTATCACCATATCGTCGACATATACCTCTAAGTTTCGCCCAATTTGGTTTTCAAACGCTCTGTCGACCAACCGTTGGTACGTTGCTCCGGCGTTCCGAAGGCCGAACGGCATTTTGATGTAATAAAACGTGCCTTTAGAAGTATGGAAAGCTGTTTTCTCTTCATCTTCCTTTGCCATCTGTACTTGGTGATATCCTTTATATGCGTCCAAAAATGATTTCCACTTGTACCCGCCTAAAGATTCGATCTTCTGCTCGATTTCAGGAAGAGTGTAACTATCTTTCGGACAAGCTTTGTTGAGGTCTTTGAAATCGACGCACATACGCATGGATCCATCCCCCTTTTTTACCAGGACTGGATTGGATACCCAATTCGGATACTGCGTACTGCGCAATACTCCGGCTGCAACCAAGTCTCCTACTTCCTTATTCACCACCTCGTTCTGTGCCGGAGCCATCCCTCTCTTTGGTTGCCTAACTGGAACGAACGCTGGGTTGACATTCAGCTTGTGCTCTATCACCTTCCGGGAAACGCCCGTCATATCCTTTGGTTCCCATGCGAACACATGCTTGTTCTTTTTTAACAAAACTTCCAGCTCCAACCTTATCTTCCCCGGAAGATGTCGACCAATCTTGATAGGGGTTTCGGGGTAGTCCGGATTGATGATCACGTGTACCTCTTCCTGCTCCGTCCAACTGTCCAGGTGTGTGATACTACCACATTCAGGTATGGGCATTGGCGTACCGCGTACGGTAATTATCCCGTGCTCTGAAGGGAATTTAAGCAGACCGTGGATTGTGGAAGCAATTGCTTGCAACTACCACATTCCGGTCCGTCCCAAGATCACATTGTACCTGGATGGAGCTTCGATGACTATAAACTCGGTTGTGATTGTTTTGCTACTATTCGTACTCCAGTTGGTCAGGACCAAAGGCAAATGAATTTTCCCTCGCGGCCATACGGATCGACCGGAGAACCCTATCACGGAAGTGGTTGCAGGTTTAATGAAAGCTTGTACATCCGGTGGGAACTTTTGGAAACAGTGATCGTACATGATGTTTGAAGAACTTCCTCCGTCTACATAGATTCTGCGGACCATGTGGCGGGCGATAGCTCCACATATAACCAATGGTTCTACCTCTATATGCCCGTCTGGAGTGGGTTCGTTCCTCCCAAATTCCAAGGTGATGGTTTTCCTTTTTCTTGGGTGAGGAAGGGTACCTCCCCCTTCTTCTACCGCCATAATTTCAGTATCGAATGTGGTCTCTTTTCCCTTGACGGAAGGTTCCGCCACACAGACTACCTTTGCCTTGCCGGACGCCTCTTTCTCCCTTCGGTAGCTTTCGCACGATGCAGTCGCATGGCCCATGATTTTGTGAAATTCACAATATGCATTCGGATCTCTCGGATACCTTTTCCTGGCCATCCGACCATCTTTATCTCCCCTTGCTTCGCTTGACACAAACGCCTCGGGACGGTAAGGTTCGTACCTATCCCCTTGCGTCCGACCTCCCGTCGGACGTACTCGGTAGGTATTCTTGTTCTGACTATTTTGATAACCTGACCTGTATACTGGTTTTTGTAACGACCCGAAATTTGTAAATAAATAAAATAAATAAAAATATGATAATTATGGATAAATCATATTAAAACAGTAGGAATTGGTTTCGTGTCGTTTGGAGTCCGTATGAGAAAGTTATGGGCGAAACCGGGTTGAAACCTAGACCGAAAAGTGCAGCCCTGCTGCAAGGGCAGGCTCGCGGCGCGAGCCTGGCGCGAGCAAAACGCGAGGTTGAGCAGAGGGACCAGAGCTGAAACGCGAGAATGTCGCGTTGACTTCGCGTTGACTTCGCGACACGATCTCGGCGCGAGCGGGGCGCGAAGTCTGGTAAACAGCGGCGACTAGCGGGCAGACCCGCGTCCTTTCGCGGCGCGAGCTCGGCGCGAGCGGGGCGCGAGCCCTTCCGACCAGTGCATTAAATTGGGTTTTTTTAGCCATAAATGCATTTCCAAAACCCTAGTTCCTTCCATTGGCGATTTTCAAGTGCAAGAGCTGATTTGGGTCGATTTCTCCATCAAAGCTTGATAGATTTCACTCCTAAGTGAAGATTAAAGGTATATCTTCAATCCTTTGTAGTTGTAGCTTTAGATCTATGGATTTAGAAGCTTGGGGTTGAAACCCTAGTTCTTGGGTTGGTGATCTATGGTGAAATAAATGATGTATACACTTAATAGATGGTATATTAACAAGTAAACTAAGTGTATGATTTCGATTTGTAAGAATATTAAGGGTTGGTTAAACCTAGGGTTTGGTAATCACCATATTTTGGGGAAAATGGATTGATGGGTGTTATCTAGAGGTAGATGAACACATTGGTAGTAGTAATTGATGTTGATCATATTGTGATAATTGTATTAGGCTTTTGGTGAAGTCTTGGAAAGTTGATCGGATTGAGAAGCAAGAAATTGGGTGTCAAGAACACGGTTGGAGCGTTTATTGCTAAGGTGAGTACGTGTGGAATTTACCGAGTACATAGCCCCTTTTAAATGTTTTCATTGCTTGTGTTATAGTCTATTTGCTTAATTGTGTAGACTAGTAGTTGATAGTTAGTTATACCGATGATAGTATTGAACTAACTTGTTTGATGATAGACGTGATAGCCGAGAGCTAGATTGACGTAACCATCGAGTTATGATATGGTGAGATGATGTGATGATTCGGGGGATCCCCGGTCATGAGGTATGGAATGGGGAGCATTTGGGCGGATCCCCATCGGCCCATCCATGATAGTAGTCTTGCTAACTGGAAGTAGTCCGGCGAGTAAGGCAGGTATTGGTAGATTGGGCGATTCCCTCTTGCCTTTACCTTGAAGCTTGTTAATGCGGGGGATCCCCGGTTAATAAGTTAATGTGGTTCTAGTTGGTTGGGGACGTCCCGACAACTAGGTATGATTGTTAGGAAAGCAAGGTATTAGAGTCACAATAGGGTGACTAGATAGATGGATGATAGCTTATGAGTTTGTTTGTTTGTTTGATTGTGATTCGGTTATTATTATTAACCTTGGGGTCTAAACCCATGTAGCTCACGAGACGTTTTTGTCTCACGTACTCCTTGTTTGTTTTGCTATGTACTCAGGTTCGGGATCGAAGGCTTAGGTACGCATGGATAGAGATGCGGGACCTAGAATAGAAGAACACTAGATTGGATTTAGTCTTAGCTTGGTGATGATCTATTTTGTAACACCTACTTTTATACTCTGATTTCATACCAAGGTTTTTTGTAAATCTAAATTGGGGATGTTCTTCTATTTATAAAAATGTTTTATTTTGGCCAGTATTTGGCATTAAATTTGAGGTGTTACAACTTGGTATCAGAGCTATAGTTTAAGTGAATTAGGTTGGATGACCATCCTAGTCTTAGACTGTAGCATTAGGAATGTAAGATTCCTTAAGATCATAGGTTGACCTTGAGACTTTATGATAAGTTTAGGGTTGAACCTAGGGGACCGATGAAATTTGTTATGAGTATGGATATTGAGTCTTATGAGACTAACGGGTTGTACACGAGATACTAAATGTTTAATGTCTTTCGTATAGTCTTGATCGAAAGAAATGGTGAACACTCGTAGAAGTGGGAAAGCCCCGGAGAACCGGGAGGAGGAAGTACCTCCTGTTGAGAGGGTGGTTGAGCAAGAAAGTCAACCGTCGATGCATCGAGTTGATGAATCGGAGGTCGGAGCTAATAGAACTCCGGTGACAATGGCGGATCTCCAAACTATTATCGACCAAATCAAGGGAACGGTGGCCGAGGAAGTGCACCGAATTATTGGAGACCGTGAAAGGTCGGGTGGAGACCGTGAATCCGAAGCTAAATCGGAAGAGAGAACCGGGGGTAGTGGCACCGAGGAGGGAAAGTCCTCCACGGGTGGCCAAAGTGATGCTAGGGCTAGGCCCGTTGTGAAAGAAGGTTGTTCGTTTAAATCCTTCATGGCTTGTAAGCCAAATGTGTATACGGGTAGTTCGGACCCGAAAGTAACGATGAGGTGGATCCGGGAAACCGAGAGGGTGATCGGTAGTAGTAAATGTAAGGATGCCGATATGGTGACGTATGTGTCACAATTGTTAAAAGAGGATGCGATGGTTTGGTGGGACATCGTGTTTGAGACCCTAGGGAAGGAGGTGGTTGAAAGGATGTCGTGGGATGAGTTCACCACGAGATTGAAAAAGAAATTTTGTCCCGAAAGGGATTTGGAGAAAATGCACGAGAAGTTCGTGACCCTCAAAAAGGGTGATATGTCAATCGAAGAATACTCTAGGGAGTTCACGGGATTACTCCCGTTTGTTGCTAGAACCTACTCGGATGAGAGGTTGAGGGTGGTCCGGTATGCTAGTGGGTTACCGTGGGACTACCAATTGGAAGTGAAGAGGGCGGTTTCACTTGATGAAGCTATTAGTGCCGCCCGAAGTGTTGAGGAGGTAAATGAGGCACGTATTGCCGAAAGGGCCCATGTGGGCGAGAAGAGAAAAGCCGAGAGTGGCTCGGGTAATTATAAGAAGGGGAAGTTCACTTCGAGCTTCTCTAAGCAAGGTAGTGTTGGTACGTGTAAGAAGTGCGGGAAGACTCATGCCGGCGTGTGCCGAGGGGAGTCGAAGAATTGTTACAATTGTGGGAAACCGGGGCATATGGCCCGAGAATGCAAGTCTAAATCTTTGGCCGAGATCGAGTGTTTCTCGTGCCACGAGAAGGGGCACTATAGCAATGTGTGCCCAAAGAAGGGAATCGAGTCGATGGTGTCCACGGCTCAAAAGAAAGTGGAGCCGGCAAAAGTGAAGGGGCGATCCTTCCAACTCACTCGGGAGGAGGCGAAGGAGGCACACGATGTGGTGTCAGGTATTCTATTCATTAACTCCTTGCCAACTCATATTTTATTTGATTCGGGTTCTAATTATTCGTTTGTGTCCTATGAGTTCGGTTGTAAATTGAATGTGCCGTCCGAAATGTTAGATGAGGTTTATGAGATAGAAGTAGCCGATGGGAAAACGTCTATGGTTGAATGTATTTATAGAAATTGTGAAATAGAAATAGACGGTAGAAAGTTTAAGGTGGATTTGTTGCCCATGGGAATTAGGGCGTTTGATGTGGTTATCGGTATGGATTGGTTGGGTATGCACCAAGCCAAGATTTTGTGTGGAAAGAAAATAGTGTCGATTAGGACACCCGAGAATGAGAAAGTGTATGTGTATGGGGAGAAACGACATCACATGCCTAATGTGATTTCCGCCATCAAGGCGAGGAAAAGTATATCGAAAGGTTGTGCATCGTTTATTGCATATGTTTTAGATGGCCGAAAAGAAAAGAAGTCAATGGATGATGTTAAAATTATTCGGGATTTTCCCGAGGTATTTCCCGATGACTTGCCCGGTTTGCCACCGGAGAGACAAGTCGAATTTAAGATTGATTTAGTGCCGGGAGCGACGCCGATTGCTCGTGCTCCATATCGTTTAGCTCCCACCGAGATGCGGGAATTGATGACTCAATTGCAAGATTTGTTAGATAAGGGTTTTATTCGTCCGAGTTCGTCACCGTGGGGCGCACCGGTGTTATTTGTCAAAAAGAAAGACGGTTCGATGAGAATGTGTATCGACTACCGAGAGTTGAATAAGGTAACTATTAAGAACCGTTACCCGTTGCCGAGAATTGACGACTTATTCGATCAATTGCAAGGTGCTAGTTATTTCTCGAAGATCGATTTGAGTTCGGGTTATCACCAAGTTCGGGTGAAAGAAGGCGGCACCGAGAAGACGGCTTTTCGTACACGTTATGGTCATTATGAATTTCTAGTGATGCCGTTTGGTCTTACCAACGCACCGGCTATTTTTATGGATTTGATGAATCGGGTTTGTAAACCGTTCCTTGATAAGTTTTTGATCGTGTTTATTGACGACATTTTGATTTATTCAAAAACCGAAGAAGAACACGAAGGTCATTTGAGGCTCGTTCTAGACGTGTTGAAACGGGAGAAGTTGTATGCAAAATTTTCAAAGTGTGAATTTTGGTTGCGGGAAGTACAATTCTTAGGTCACGTGGTGACGTGTGATGGTATTAAGGTTGATCCGTCCAAGATTGAAGCGGTGTCAAATTGGGAGCCTCCGAGGACTCCTACCGGGGTTAGAAGTTTTCTTGGATTAGCCGGTTACTACCGAAGGTTTATACAAGACTTCTCGAGAATCGCGATTCCACTCACAAAGTTAACGAGAAAAAGTGAGAAGTTTGTGTGGGAGAAGAAGCAGGAAGAGGCGTTTAAGTTGTTAAAAGAAAAGTTATGTAACGCACCGATCCTTACGTTACCAGATGGTATGGAGGATTTTGTGGTTTATAGTGATGCGTCGAATCAAGGGCTCGGTTGTGTGTTGATGCAAAGAGGTAAAGTGATCGCGTATGCTTCGCGACAATTGAAGAATGCGGAATTAAGGTACACGACACACGACTTGGAATTGGCGGCGATTATTTTTGCCTTGAAATTGTGGAGGCATTATTTGTATGGTACTCGGTGTACGTTGTACACGGATCATAAAAGTTTACAATATGTGTTTACTCAAAAGGATCTTAATATGCGACAAAGAAGGTGGATCGAGTTGATTGCCGATTATGATTGTGAAATTGTGTATCACGCGGGTAAGGCGAATGTAGTGGCCGATGCCTTGAGCCGAAAGGTATATGAAAACCCGAACCGAGGAATTTTAACACGTATAGAAGTCGTCTCGAGCATTATCGAAAGGATCAAGAATGCCCAACGAGAGGTTATGGGAAAAGACGAGTTAAGACAAGAACGGTTAGGTAAGAACCAACATTTTCTTGAAAATGCACAGGGGTTGAAGACCGTAGGCGGTCGTATTTGGGTTCCTAAGTTCGGGGGTATCCGAAAAGAACTGTTGTATGATGTGCACAAGTCAAAGTATTCAATTCACCCAGGAAGTACAAAGACGTACCAAGATATGAAACGGGTTTATTGGTGGCCCGGAATGAAAACGAGAGTGGCCAAGTATATTTCTAAGTGTGCCACGTGTGCACAAGTGAAAGCCGAGCATCAAGTACCGTATGGGGTAGCTCAGTCATTAGTTGTACCGGCCGGGAAGTGGGAAGATATAACTATGGATTTCATAGTAGGGTTACCGAAGACGAGTAGAGGTCACGATGCCATTTGGGTCATAGTTGACCGGTTGACCAAGAGTGCATTATTTTTAGCAATTCGGGAAACATTGCCACTTGAGAAGTTGGCTAAGTTGTATGTTGATGAAGTGGTTCGACTCCACGGGGTTCCGTTATCGATTGTGTCCGATAGAGACGCAAGGTTTACCTCGAGATTTTGGCGATCTCTACAAGAAGAATTGGGTACAAAGTTGCGGTTGAGCACGGCTTATCACCCGCAAACCGACGGTCAAAGTGAAAGAACGATACAAACGGTTGAAGATATGTTGAGATCGTGTGTGTTAGATTTCGGTGGTAAATGGGATGAACATTTACCGTTAGTCGAGTTCTCGTATAATAATAGTTATCACTCGACTATCAAGATGCCGCCTTATGAGGCGTTGTATGGTAGAAAATGTAGAACTCCATCTTGTTGGTTGGAAGCGGGAGAGACGAAACTCACGGGTCCCGAGATCGTGAGAGTAACAAATGAAAAGATCGGTATTATTCAAACCAACATGAAAGTCGCCCAAGATAGGCAACGAAGTTATTCGGGTTTGAAGAAAAGGCCATACGACTTGGATGTCGGTGATATGGTCATGTTGAAAGTGTCACCTTGGAAAGGTGTGATGCGATTTGGTAAAAAGGGAAAGTTAAGTCCAAGGTATGTTGGACCGTTTAAAATATTGAAAAGGGTCGGGCTTCAAGCTTTTAAGTTGGAACTTCCACCCGAGCTTCAAGGTGTGCATGACACCTTTCACGTGAGTTATTTGAAGAAGTTTATCGGGGAAGTTGAGAATATTATTCCATTGCAAGAGTTGCGGGTTGACGGCCCGAATCGGTTGATTGAAGAGCCCGAAGCTATATTAGAGACGAAAACAAAGAAGCTTCGGAATAAGGAGATCGAGTTGGTTTTGGTCAAGTGGAAGCATTCACTTGGACCGAATTTGACTTGGGAAGTCAAGGACGAGATTCGGAAGAGGTACCCGGATTTCGTGAACTATGATGAGATTCCGAGGACGGAATCTTCTTAAGGGGTAGATAGTTGTAACGACCCGAAATTTGTAAATAAATAAAATAAATAAAAATATGATAATTATGGATAAATCATATTAAAACCGTAGGAATTGGTTTCGTGTCGTTTGGAGTCCGTATGAGAAAGTTATGGGCGAAACCGGGTTGAAACCTAGACCGAAAAGTGCAGCCCTGCTGCAAGGGCAGGCTCGCGGCGCGAGCCTGGCGCGAGCAAAACGCGAGGTTGAGCAGAGGGACCAGAGCTGAAACGCGAGAAGGTCGCGTTGACTTCGCGTTGACTTCGCGACGCGATCTCGGCGCGAGCGGGGCGCGAAGTCTGGTAAACAGCGGCGACTAGCGGGCAGACCCGCGTCCTTTCGCGGCGCGAGCTCGGCGCGAGCGGGGCGCGAGCCCTTCCGACCAGTGCATTAAATTGGGTTTTTTTAGCCATAAATGCATTTCCAAAACCCTAGTTCCTTCCATTGGCGATTTTCAAGTGCAAGAGCTGATTTGGGTCGATTTCTCCATCAAAGCTTGATAGATTTCACTCCTAAGTGAAGATTAAAGGTATATCTTCAATCCTTTGTAGTTGTAGCTTTAGATCTATGGATTTAGAAGCTTGGGGTTGAAACCCTAGTTCTTGGGTTGGTGATCTATGGTGAAATAAATGATGTATACACTTAATAGATGGTATATTAACAAGTAAACTAAGTGTATGATTTCGATTTGTAAGAATATTAAGGGTTGGTTAAACCTAGGGTTTGGTAATCACCATATTTTGGGGAAAATGGATTGATGGGTGTTATCTAGAGGTAGATGAACACATTGGTAGTAGTAATTGATGTTGATCATATTGTGATAATTGTATTAGGCTTTTGGTGAAGTCTTGGAAAGTTGATCGGATTGAGAAGCAAGAAATTGGGTGTCAAGAACACGGTTGGAGCGTTTATTGCTAAGGTGAGTACGTGTGGAATTTACCGAGTACATAGCCCCTTTTAAATGTTTTCATTGCTTGTGTTATAGTCTATTTGCTTAATTGTGTAGACTAGTAGTTGATAGTTAGTTATACCGATGATAGTATTGAACTAACTTGTTTGATGATAGACGTGATAGCCGAGAGCTAGATTGACGTAACCATCGAGTTATGATATGGTGAGATGATGTGATGATTCGGGGGATCCCCGGTCATGAGGTATGGAATGGGGAGCATTTGGGCGGATCCCCATCGGCCCATTCCATGATAGTAGTCTTGCTAACTGGAAGTAGTCCGGCGAGTAAGGCAGGTATTGGTAGATTGGGCGATTCCCTCTTGCCTTTACCTTGAAGCTTGTTAATGCGGGGGATCCCCGGTTAATAAGTTAATGTGGTTCTAGTTGGTTGGGGATGTCCCGACAACTAGGTATGATTGTTAGGAAAGCAAGGTATTAGAGTCACAATAGGGTGACTAGATAGATGGATGATAGCTTATGAGTTTGTTTGTTTGTTTGATTGTGATTCGGTTATTATTATTAACCTTGGGGTCTAAACCCATGTAGCTCACGAGACGTTTTTGTCTCACGTACTCCTTGTTTGTTTTGCTATGTACTCAGGTTCGGGATCGAAGGCTTAGGTACGCATGGATAGAGATGCGGGACCTAGAATAGAAGAACACTAGATTGGATTTAGTCTTAGCTTGGTGATGATCTATTTTGTAACACCTACTTTTATACTCTGATTTCATACCAAGGTTTTTTGTAAATCTAAATTGGGGATGTTCTTCTATTTATAAAAATGTTTTATTTTGGCCAGTATTTGGCATTAAATTTGAGGTGTTACAGTTTTGATCGTTCATGGTGCCGTGTAGACCCTGAACCGGGTGTTCCTTTCTTTTCCTGAGCTTCAAATCGCAGCTTTTCCGCACTCTCTTCTTCTTGTTTCAGGAACCTATTGACCGTACTGATCATGTCATCAGCCTTCTTAAAATTTGTTTTGGATAACTCCCGGAAGAGTTCTCCTTCCCTTAGACCATACGTGAAAGCTGCGATGATGAGAGAGTCTTCCCGGACAGGCATCTTCCTGCTTTGTTCGTTGAATCTTCTAAAATAAGATTTATTAGACTCTCCCTCTCGCAGTCGGCACGCCATGATGGATTGTGATTGTTGTTGGTACTTCTTTTGTTGTATGAAGCTGTGAGTAAATTGTACAACCAACTCCTCGAAGTTGGGTATGCTCCTTTGTGGGAGACTAGAAAACCAATATCGCGCCGAACCCTCTAAGGTTCCGGCAAAGAAGAGACACCACAGCCTTTGGTCCATGGGAATCATACGTACGGCCCACCGGAAGCTTGCGACGTGATCGTCCGGATCTCCTGTCCCATCATATGATTTCACACGAGGTCCCTTCAACCCTGCTGGTACGGGTACTTCATTGATCTCGTCCGTAAATGGGGACAGGAAAGTGCGCCCATCTGCATTAGATGTCTTTTCCGGACCTTTCTGCCTCCTACGAGAGCCTTTATTCTCCACGGCTACTTCCGCAGGAGATCTTTCCATCCAGACGCTCTTTTCCGGTCTTTTCTCTGCATACACTTCTTCCACGGACTCGTCATCACTAGAATACTCAAGAGTTTTGCTAACTCCTGCTTTAACCTCTGTCGCCTTCGGACGGGTCTTCTCTAACTGCCTCATCTTTCTGAACTGGCAGAAGAGGTTGAATTCCTCCATCTCCTCCGGAGTCGGTCCACCTCCCACGTTCTCTAACGGAGGAGGGCATGAAGACGAGTTCAACAAAGACGGTGTCGGTGTGAGCAAACCTTCGGTCGGAGATCTCGTCGGCGTTACCTGCGAGGGATCTACGCCTCCCCTTGGCGTTTCTTGGACCATTGTGTTCTAGGTCCCACGGATGGCGCCAAATGTTGAAACCGAAATCCACCTTTCTTCGAGCAGGATGATTTCAACCGTGATCATGCGATCAAACAACAACTCTAAGTCAAAGGTTCCCCGGGTGAAGCCCCGTAAGAACGCTCCGACGCTCAAGTCAGTGATTTATACGAATCGAAAGGTAAAACGTTTAAGGAATTGATTGGGGGTGTTAGGTGAATGAATTGAATGTGTTCTGTGATCATACCTGGAGGGATACTCACACTCCTCTTTTATAGTCGATCTCCTTCGGGCGGGAAAACGAAAGCTACCTTCTTTTGTCCGGTCCTTCACGGGTCTTCTGGATAAAAGAGTATCGATACTCCCAGCGGTCCGGTGAGTAATAACTCAAGCTTTCGTCTCAGCCGTCTTGAGGTCAAGTCCGCAATAAATGCGCACATGCTTTATTCCGTGAAAACCGCTTGACACGCTTTCTATTGTTGGAACTCGGAAACCGACCCTCCATCCTATCTTGTCGTTATCCTACCTCCCGTCCGTCCGTCGTTGTGATCCTTCCGGGCGGAACATTGGTACGTACCATACATCATTAGTTTTCAATAACAGAATTGATAGCTTTAGGATGTGTTTTAACAATTTGTCATTAGGTAGCGTTGATTAGAATTGATTTTTCTTAGCTTGTGCCAAAAGTTTTTTCCTTGGTATCATCAGTTCACCAAGACTGTTGGCACGAGCTCTACAATGAACTTCATCAGGTAACCAAATATTAAAATTGGGGGAGGGAGGGTCGAGGCAATGGTGAATGCATCAGGTGAGAAGAAAGAAGTGATGAGTGTTGGGTTTAATTAAACTAGCAGGGTTCCCACGCAATGTGGTGGCGGGTACCCGTACTTATATTTCGAAGTGACGACAGTACCGGTGGTGGCGACAATAACGATGGTGATGAGTGGTGGTGCGTAGTGATGGTAGGTGCTGACATTAGTGATGGTAGGATCAGATCCGAAATTGGCTTTTTTGTGAAAGAAAATATGAGCATTTTAAATAGAGCAATGATGGTTGAGTTCTGGTGACGTTAAAGCTTATATATATTAGTATCTGGAATAAATCAAAATAATCAATTAGTTGAAGTGGTTAACACATAGTGACTACTTAGGAGAGGTCTTGTGTTCGAATCATGTAAGCAACACTTTATTTTTTTAGTTAAAGAACTTACTAAAAATGGAAATCTCCTTAAACTTACTAAAAGAGATAAGCCCAAATGCATTAGTAAGTAGTAAGATAAATCAAAATGTTTAAATTTGTAACATATTAAATAAATAAAAAATTACCTCTTTATTTTCTTTTAATAGCGTAAATGTATTCTTTTAAGTTAAGGGTTTTGCTAATGACAGCCCTTAGGGCTGTCAATAACATGCATTAAAATGTTGTACTTTTATTACCGGATGAGTGATACCTAAAATGCAGGCAGGTGGTTGTTGATTAATTTACAAGTTTTAATGCGCTTATTGACAGCCCTAATGGGTGTCATTAGCAAAACCCTTAAGTTAATGCAATGTTTGTCTTATTAATATAACATTTCTATTTTATAATTATTGTGTCTAATTAATTATAAAAAGTTAAAAATAGTAATGTAGCACTGATGTGTAAAAACTGAAGAAGGAAAGAAGAAGTGTTTCATCAACGAAATATTGTGATGTGGCGTTGATATAACAAAACAAAAGAAGGTAGAAAAAGGACCTACTGAGACTGAACAAAAGCTTGAAGTCCATTACAAATATCAAGAAGAAAACCACTCCGTATTATAAGTGACCCTAGAATTGTAGTCATGGGAGCCACCTCAACGACTGAGTTAGCATCGATCTGAATGATGGTGAATACCTTTGAGAGGACATTTTGCTTACTAAGCGTGTGTGTAGCTAAAGAGAAATTGGCGGTATACGTAAGTTGTAAAAACTGAGGATCCTTAAATAATAAATGTGTGTCAATCTCAATTTGTGCCAACATGCAAAATAGTACATTGGCCTTAGGTTACATAAAGGTGAGCATCATAAGTCATAACCCAAAATAGAGGTTGTTATTTGTTAGTATGTTAGTTTCTAAAAGGGAATTTGGACTTTGGATTGAGGGTTTGGAAATAAGAATGTGATTGACATAAGGTATTTGTTTTGATAGTATGGGTTTACAAACTTGGAATGATAATCTTAGAACAAGGTATGTATTAAATCCATATAAGATTAGTGGGTACTTTAAGTGACTTTTTTATTTTGAACGGCACCTAAATTATTCCACTTTGTCCCAACCGGGGCTTGAACCCATGACATTTTGGTCATAGGCAACATCTTATAAACCAAATACTACTAGGCTACAAAGCTTTAAGTACTTTAAGTGACTTAACAACTGCTATTAAAAGAGTTTATTAATAAAAATACATGACTATTTATTCAAACAAAATAAATTTGAAGCATTTGAAGATCGCACTGTACTTGGAAAGGTAGTAAGGTACACATGATATGTAATACTAGTGGATGGCATAAAAATCTGTAAGAAATATAATACGATAAAGAAAATAAAGGAATCATCTTGAAATTTACAAAAGAAGCTCAATAATTGGAGCGGTATTTGTTGCTTCATGCATTCCCCCCTTACCCACTTTTTATGGAACACAAATATAAAATAATAACTTTATTGTAACTATATATTAGGCAATAGGCATCATAATGTTTTTAAAACGTAGCCCCATTTTACTTATAAAATAAAGAAAGTTTAGTTAAGCTGTGAGTCGAGTAGTCAAACTAAAAAACTTATGAAAACTCAAATTCGCAAGCTAGTGTTTGTCCAACCCATTAAATAAACTGATATTCCAGTTTGGGTATTTTAGAGTCATATTCAGATTGCATTCGAGGCGTCAACGAACACGTGAATTAACGAGACATTTAATTAAACGGTATAATTAAACGGTATAATTAATTAATGGGTAATTAACTAGTTAATAGTTTTGGGTCATATATTAAGTTAATGGTTTAATTAATACTTGTGGGGTTCGGTGGACTGGGCCAATTAGAGTTTGACTCTAATTGTTTTTAAACAAGTATAAAGAAAGGTTAAGGGTTTTAACCTAATAGACTTTTGTCACTTGGTTTTTTTGTGCTCTACCCTAGTTGCTGAACCACCACCACCGCCTAGCCACCGTGAGCCGCCGCCACCACCAAAATTGTTTTCGGTTTTGGGGTTCTAGTTTCTCAAGGGTGCTTTGTACTACCTTGTGGTACATCGTCCGTTCGTGACTAATCCTTGAGTGTGAACCAATAGAAGGATTCTTACTTGAATCCTAGTGCATTAATTGATCTGGCTCGTGCAATATCGCAAGGTTTGCAATCTCCTAGTGCTAAGGATGTAAGTTTCGAATTCCTATTTAATTAGTTCATTAAATTAATCTAGTTGCTTTGGATTTGTAAACTTAACGATTCAAACGTTTTTTTTAAACCGAGTCTATTGTTTGTCAAGTTAATTGTAAATTCCGCAATAATTAAATTGTGACTAGAAGCATAGAAAACCCAACATTGTTGTCGATCCAATTAATTGACCCTCGAAATTTATAATTATAAGTGTTGAACAAGAAGTTGAAATGTGAATATGTGATGGTACGTAACATATGCATCCTGATCTGTTTTTCATTGGTAGTGGATCGTACTAAAACGTTGTGAGACGGTTGACTTTGAACACTTAGACTTGGATGAAACGGTTGACTTTGAACACTTAGACTTGGATGAAGAACTAGTGGTTCACGAAGAAGACGACCAACAACCAAATGCAGCTTTAATTTGTGATGATCTGTTCCTGCGTGCAAGGGAAAAGTCAAGAAAACCAAAAATCCAAAAAATATCATATGGTTCGGTCGCTTCATTTGATTGTTCAGTCACCTCAAACTTTGAGATCATTCAGAGTGATAAACAAGAATATTACAAGACGAAGGACCTCTAAGTCAACCTCTAAATATTGTCCATGCCAATAGCGGGGTTATCGGAAGATATAAAACTTATAATGGAAATGTAAAATTGATGATTTGTGATTTTTAATTTGTAATTTTCAATGAATGTATTTTGTTTGATTTAATTTACTTTTTATGTGTTTTAATTGTTCAGTTTGATGAAGTTAGAAGTAAAAATATATAAATAAAATACAACACATTTCAAAATATTGTCCACAATATTTCACAACAATTTTCTTGTCAGATTATTGTAAGCGCAGTATCACCAATTCAATTGCTTTAAATAAATAAATACTCGTATATACTCCCTCCGTCCCACAAAAAAGTTCCCATTTCCCTTTGGTACAAGATTTTAGGTGATAGTTAGTGGTGGGGTCATTGGTATTATTTTGATTATAATATAAGGTTGGTTTGGAGAGAGAAAGATAATTAGTGGATATCATTGATGGGGTTTTTAATAATAATAGTATTTTATTGTGTGGAGCCCACCACATGTGAGAAATGGGAACTTTTTTGTGGAACAAAAGCTTTAGGGAAATGAGAACTTTTTTGTGGGACGGAGGGAGTAACTTCCAAGGGTCCGGATCCGGTGATGACTATTTTCCCGGTGAGGACTGCGAGGACAATTTTCGTCCACTCATCTCATGAAGGATACGAAGGTCTTTTTTTAAACCCACATTTCTCTCCTTGTCCACTTGTCATCCAATGATTGGATGTGGGTTTTTCCTCCCCCACTTCGTTTTTCGCTAATAACTTTTTTTTTATTTGAAAATTAAAAAATCTAAAAATATCAAAAAATTTAAAATTAAATTCTCTACAAAATGAGTATAGTCATGAAAATTCGAAAAAAAAATTAACACAAAGATCCAAAAATTAAACAATTATCCAAAATTAACATAGTGATCCAAAAAATAACATGATCCAAAAATTAACAATGATTCAAAATTAACAAAATGATCCAAAACTTTACAATTGTAACGACCCGAAATTTGAATAAAATAAATATGGGAAAAATATGATAAATAAGCATAAATCGTTTAAAACACGTAGGAATTGGTTTCATGTCATTTGGACATCGTACGAGGAAGTTATGGACGAAACCGGGTCGAAATAAAGTTGAAAAAGTGCAGCCTGGTCAACCTGAGGAGTTCGCGACGCGAACTCGGGTTAACGATCGTGAAGTCGAGGCAGGGAAATTAGTGATCGGACGTGAAGAGTTCCCGACCAGTTACCGATCGCGAAGTGTGTGCGAGGTGGGAACTTCGAGACGCGAAGTTGTGTTCGCGATCGCGAACTATGGTCGAGCTGAATAAAACGGGAAAAAGTTAGGGTTTGCTCATTTCTCACCCAAATCGTGGTGCAGCCGTTTCTAGAGAGAGGAAGGTCGAATTTGGTGCTCTTGAGCTCAAATCTTCACCATCTTGAAGGATCTAAACATCAAAGGTAAGATTTCTTGATTGTTGATGTTATCTAGTTAGTTTGTGAACTTTGTATGGGTAGAAATGGTGGTTTGGGGAACCATCCATGCCATCTTTGGGGAAGATGATTGTTCATGGGTGTAGAACACTCATTGTAAGCTTGTAATCGATGTGTACAAGTTGGATTTGGGTTTATTGATGGAAGTCTTGAACTAGGGTTTGAGATTTCACAAAGTTAGATGAACTTGGTGGTTAGGAATGTTGTTATGGATTGATTAGTGATTAGTTATGGATAATAACTAGTTATTGCGATGATATTGTTGGTAGGTCAAGAAGACCTAAAGATTGGTGACATTTCACAAGTTGGAAAGCAAGGATTCGTGTTGTTAGACACGATTTGGAGTTAGCTTGGCTAAGGTGAGTACATGAGACTTTTACTGAGTATATAGCAAATGATTTTGGAAACTATGATGTTTTAAGAGTCTTTATTAATGAACGTTTTTAATAAAGATATGATTGATATGATGAGGAAATGCTAGTAATAGAATATTTTAGTATGTCTAAATGATTGTTGATTTTGAAAGAGTTTATGATAATGAAAAGTAAATAATGAGTTTTTATAAATAAGATGTATGAATAAAGATAATGATTTAAAAGAGCTTGATAATCGGCTTATTAATAATATGTATTAATAAAGCTTGAGACAATGATTTTTAAGTAATGAGTATCGATTAGTATTTTGTACTAATAAAGTAGATATTGAAATACTAAGAGAATAAGTAATAAGTGACTAGTAATAAACGTGTATTCTAGTCAAAGAAGAGTCAAAGTAATATGATTTTGATAAAAGATGAATATGTTTTAAATTATTAAAGGACTTGGTATAGTCAAGATTTAAAATGAAATAATAAAGAGAATAGCATGATGAATTAGAATAAATGTATTCTAATAAGTGATGAAAGGAGCTGATGCTCATATTTGATGAAAGGAGCTGAGGCTCATATGTGAATGAGATATCCGGAATAAGACCGCCCAGAAATGGGGGAGCATGAGACGTCTACTTGGGGTGGTACCTCCCTGCGCAAAGAGTAGAATGTCACAGTTTACGACACCCAGTGATGGGTGAGCATGACGACCCGGGAACGGGGAGAGCTAATGAATCTCGGTAAGATGGGGGTTCCCAATTACCTTGATAGTTTACCTATGACATCCCATATCGGGAGAGTTGGCTTCGGAGAGGTCCGTCGCATATGTGATAATGAAAGTGTAAGTTTGGAGATAACTTACAAGTATGTGATTAGATGACGAGTAAGCTTACGGTAAGCTTATTAGTTTATACGGTTAAATGAATGGAAGATGAATTATGAATTAATAAGAAATGATAAGGATAAGTATTTTTAATGTTATAAATATTATTTTATAAATCTTTTGAGAACGGGTCGAAAACCCATGTATCTCACGAGACTATTTTGTCTCACGTACTACTTTGTTTTTGGCTATGTACTCAGGTTCAGGATCGTTGGATTAGAGGGTTGCGTTAGAAGTGGCCTAGTGTTGATCAGCTCAGGAGCTCGTAGGTAGTTCTCGTTTATCCTATGGTTATGATATTATCTTTGTAACACCGGATTTTATAACTCTGATAAATGTTTTAACAGTTTTTGTTAAATCGTATTTTGGGAATATTGGACTAGTAATATTTTTATTTAAAGATATGATTTAAAAAGTGTTTTGAAAAATGAGGTGTTACAACAATGATCCAAAACTAATAAAATGATCCAAAAATTAAAATGACTCAAAGTTAATAAAATGATCCATAAATAACAAAATGATCCATAAATAATAAATTGATTCAAATTTAACAAAATTAAAAAAAATTCAAATTTTCATGACTATTCTCATTTTGTAGACAATTTAATTTTAAGAACTTCGGTTTTTTCAGAATTTTTTTTTTATCAAAGAAAAAAAAAGTTATGGCCAAAAAACACAAATGGGTGGAAAAAAAATAAGGTCCAACCAATCAGGTGGTGACACATGGCGAGAGTGGGGGAGGGGAGAGTACAAGCGCGTGATATTATGTATGCATGCAAAGTTGAATTTAAATTGACAATTAAGACCCTCAAACATTTGACCCTTAGAGAAAAAGTAGAAAAAATTTCATAAGAATTACAAAAATGCCATTACGATTTTCTTTAGAAAAATGGGTAAATCTAAGCCACACATCTTTGAAATTAATGATTGAGATTTGTCCTCGCAGTCCTTACTAGATTTTGAGTCCCCACCCGATCTTACTTCACTTCCTCCGATTTAAAATAAGTGATACACTTTCCATATTTGGGTGTATCAAAATAAGTGATACACTTTGAAAACTTACCTTATTTGGTTTAAAGTAGTGGGACTCATACCCACTAACTATCTATTTTAATAAAGTGAAATGACATATTTACCTTTACTTTTACTTTTAAACATCATTAATCTTACTTTATTCAAAATTTGTGGGACCCATTTCCCACTAACCATCCAATTAATCTAATTTAATTATCATTATCATATTTTACCTCAAAAACCGTGAAACCAATAATGTATCACTTATTTTAAATCGGAGGAAGTATTATTTTTTATGTGTGAAAAAACTGCCAAATCAAATTAAGAAAGGTCATTTAGATGTGGTCATCATAAAGTGTCAACTGCAATAATGCATTATAAATAAGTAAAATTGTCAACGCTTTGCTAAATGTCGAGAGTCATGAGTTTCATATATTCGGATAAATTAGTGTTATATCACTAGATGACTCTGTATTATTGTTGAAAAATATAATCCCCAATTCAGTATTAGATAAATAGACAATGGTTCTATAAACATAATGAATTCAGAAGTAAGATATCCTAAGTTAATATTGAATGTTTGCTTATTTCATTATAAAAATTATAATTAAAATTAACTTATTATAGTATTTTATTTTCGGTGATGCAAAAGTTTAATAACGTATCTTCTTAATACCTTTCTAAATCAACTGATAAGTGATTACGTATAAATGACAAATTGATAATGAAATAATTAATAGGATATAAAATTGACGATTTGTGTTAGAATTGACAATAAGAACTATATATTGACAACGAATTTAATGTTAAAATAGAACTCGTTATCGTATAAAAATTACCACTTGCACAGTTGCTCCCCAACTTAACAATAAACTCTATCAATATATAAATCATTTAGTTTTCACCTTAATCTGTTAAATTTTAAAATCGAGTTCATATTAATAATGTATCCTTACATATTCTATAAATAATTTTTTTTCCTTAACTAATTATAATATGTCTAATAATATCTTTAAACAATAATTATACATCTGTGGATGCCCTAATATTAAGAGCTTCTTAATAACTTTTTAAAGTTCACAAGTTCAATCTTTATTTATGTAAACATTTACCAAAATGTTCGGAGAAGGTATAAAAACGATCACAACAAGAGTATGTCGCGTAGATAATGAGCATAAATTGTGCCACTCCGGGAGAAAACCTTATAACGGAATACACTAATAATATATCTTTTAACAATATTTGTGTATATGTCACTGTGTTATGAATATATAAATGAGTGAGCAAGCATTGTCATGCCACAATAAAGCATGACAACTTCTAAAACAAACATGATTGATGCGTAATTGTTGTTTTAAAAATGTGATTTATAATCGACTATGACTTATGCCTATGCCGCAAATATGGTTTATATCTTGCCATATATATGAGTTTTTAATCTCAAAAATTTTAATATACTAATTAGCTTCTATTTCTCTTTTGCCAATAAATTATAGACTTATTTTTTCAGTTTTAAAATAAATGATATATTTTAATAATTACATTATTTGGTTAAAAATTATGGGTCTCATACCTATTAACTATATCTTTTGATTTAGTGAAATGAATGTTTACCCTTTTTTTAATGTCTAAATGATTGTTTCAATTGGCCACCAAATGTTTGTCTTAGGAGTTTGTTTTCAAAAAGTCTTGGGTTCAAGACTTATTAAGTGCATTCATTAGAAGATTAATAAGGTGGTGTGATTTATTCCCAAAAAAAGGGAAATGTTTGAGGAATGCATACTGCCCGCTTGGATGTCACTGCATATGCCGAACCACTAACTTACTAACTTGCCGTTAAAAAAAATGATTATTTACCTTACTTTTTTTTTTAAATATTATTAAATCACTTTATTCAAAAGTGTCAACTCATCCTCACTAATATTCCCTTTTATCTATCATAACACTCGTTGTAATCTTTTTTCTCGAAAACTATTAAACAAATATATATCACTTATCTTCATACGAATAAATTAGGAAGTATAAGATTCCAAGGTATTTGGAAAGAGGAAACTAGTGTTTATGTAAAAAAATTAAATGTTATAAATACTTAGAGAATTTTGAAAGGTCCTCGTTGGGATGTGACCGATCCAATTGGTCAACTGCGATTAGCGGCTGTGTTTCAACGACAAACCTTACTTGACCTTTGGGTTAATTTTTTTCCCCAGATACCTTTTCATCGTTCTATGAAAATTGGCCAAGTACCCAATTAACTAAATCGTGTGGAAAATGTTTACCCTTTCCATATAACGTAAGATGAAATTAATTTATTAACAAACATGACGTGAACTTAAAGACCTTAAAACACTAGCAAGATACAAAGAATTTATCATTTAATAATTTTCTTTACTATGTCATATAGAAATTTGGAAACTTATTCATTTTAATAGACTAAAGCACAAATTCCATCCTTGTACTATTATTACTTCATTAAGATTTTTATACAAAGATCTCATTTTTGTCCTTATATGACGTCAAAGGTTCTCTATAAGCAATCTCTCTATCTACAATAAAATTATGATTGTTTACATCTTATCTCATTCATATCATTCATTTGAAAAAAATTAACTTAATTTTTATTATTGTTGTTGTTGGTCTTCATATGATATGTTAAATACATAAGCACATTAAAACAACCCTTAATGATATTATTATTATTTTAATATTATGCCTTTTTTTCTATTTTTAATATATATATTTGTTTAAAATGTAAAATTGTTATTACCCATCCAAAAAATTAATTATATATCTCTGACATATTTTTTATTTATAGCTTTTCTGAAAATACAAAACTTAAAGTACTATGTTATATTTTTAAAACCAACGGATACGAGATATTAAAAATTAACAAACACATATAAATTGATTTTTAATAGTATGTTAATATATATAAAATGACAAATGTACGTCTTAGTATTCCTGTCATTTATTTGTCTATCTCATTTTGATGTACGAATCCCCTACAAAGGGTATTCTTTCATGGAATATTGAAGAAAAAATAACACCTTGAAGACTTGGTCAAATTGGGAGAAAATGGAGCAGAGAAATTGAAGTAAACTTCCTATGAAGTAGACATTTTATCTTGTAGACTATAAAAGAGTTATCTATGAAGTGAACATGATGATCACATCTCTCTCTATCTCTACTGTGCGTGATGCTAGGAATGACATAAAATTGATTAATGAATGTGTAACTAAACTAACCTGTTTAACTATCCCAGATTAAACAGACCGTTGGTCCGGATTTTTAAATTGGATTAACCGAACGTTTTAGTTAAGTTATGGGTTTAGGTTAATAAATGAACATTTTAGTCCTCTACTATTATTATAGACATGTAAACGACTAATTAATAATAATATTGTCGTACAACATATGTGATTCACTTGTAAAACTTAAACTTAAATTTGACAATTGTATCCAAAACCCTTTATAATAAATGGGTTTTGTTAATACATGTCTCATGAGCATAACACTTAAACTAAAATTTCTTAATTAGTCTAAAATGATATTTACGAGAAATTAATACTTTTATGTTATAATGATTTTACTCTTACCATAATCAAAAATGAAGGTTTTTGATTAATTAAATGCAAAGGCATACAAGACATTTAATATTATTATGATGTGTCCGCGAGATACATATTAGAAAATCTCATAATTAATATAGAGATACACTGCTGTTGTGTTACTACTAATAATATATTCCCCCGTCACACAAAAAAATACTCATTTATCTTGGGCACAAGTTGTAAGGAGATAGTTAGTGATAGGGTCATTGGTAATATGTACGGAGTATAATATATTAAAAAACTGTCACTAATGAATTTTTGGTTTTTCATCTTGTAGTGTTTGTTTTGGGCTCATCTTTCCACTATAAATGGAAGTAATAAGACAGAGACATCCCATGTATCTTATGACCATTCATTCCTCTCATGATACAAGCAATAAATAAGTTGTTCAAGATAAGGGGGCCCTAAAAGGGAAATAGGATGGTTCAATGGTGGATGACATTTCTTCTCTTGGGCATGGAGTATAAATAGGTGGGCATGCTTGTCAATAATCAATATGTCAAACTAATCCCTTTTTGAAGAAGAGAAATTCACCTTAACTTTTGCTAGAAAAAGTATGTACCAATGTGTGCTAAGTAGAGTGTATAGGTACGATTGGTTCTAAAAACTGTTATAATTTTCTAGTTTTCTGCTAGTATAATTTTCTAGTTTTCTGCTAGTTTTATTTGTTAATATGAATGTTGTTAAAAAAGAGTGTATATGTGCGATAATGGCCTTAACGAGGTATGGTAATCTGTATATATGGGTATATAATCAACACTCAAATTCGTTCATTAAATGTGATACATTGCTATTTTTATCAGCTATTGGTATGAATATTAGTTGTTGGTATGAATTAAACATAAAATTTGTAAAAAAAACATTTCGATGTACGTATATATTTTGGACCTTATTTTTGACTTATAAAGACTTTAACATCGAAACACACTTTCAAAGTTGAGCAACCAATTATATACAAAAGAAAAATCGAGTGAGTTAAATATACATATATATGAGAAAGGACATTGCACTACTACAGATCGCATTTGTTGTTGCGGACGTATAAATTTATATATTGCGGTGGTATGATAAAACTGCAACAACAAATGCAGTTCGCACCGCATAAGAAACAACCGCAACAACAATTCATTTTGTGTTGCGGCCATGCTAAACCCGCAGTAACAAATCCTTTTGTTGTTGCGGTCAAATATTACCCGCATTAACAAATCCATTTGTTGTTGCGGCCATATGTTACCCGCAACAACTACAAAATTTGTTGTTGCGGCCATTTTAAACCCGCAATAACAATTCAATTTGTTGTTGCGGCCATACATTACCCGCAATAACAATCTAAATTTTCAGTTTAAAGATACAACGATAACATTACATATATCATGTTGAATTCATATTGACAAACATCAAAACCTAAACAAGGACAACCAAAACCTAAACACAAAATTCAAAGAAGAGTAACGTTGAAGATAACTCCAGCACCTCTGTTTTTTGTTTCGAGATCAAGCGTGAACATCACATTTTGGTTCGTGCGGATGCCCATCTTCTGTTTGAAGTCGACCATATCACCATTGATAGTCATATGGTCTATAAAACGATCATTGGGCCTCCTTCGATCACCGTGGCGTTGTAAATTGAAAACCATGTATGGGGGACTCATCTCAAGGTTTGACAAAGCACACAAATGACGATCTTTAGGCTCATTCCAAAGTTGGTGATCCCTAACAAATTTTGCTGGAATAGTCTGATGAAAGAAAAGAAAATTAATTAAATTTATACTGCAAATTATAATAGCAAGAAATTAAAAAGAAAAATCATACAATTTTTCTTGTCATGGACGCACACCATTTTAAGATGAAGAAATTATTAACTTGTACTTCGTGATCACCAATATGCAGACTGCTAGAACTCATATTAGAAACTTAAAAGATCGATTAATCTTACTTTGAAAAGTTTTTCTTTGAAACGTTCTTGTATGTTTAAAAATGAAACGTTTTTTGATATAACAAATTAAAGGAATGAATGAAAGTCTGCTTATACATATACTTAATTTTTGGCGGGATTGGGGATTGGCGCGCATCACAACTGTACAACCGCATCTCCAAACAAGTGAATAGTCATTTTGATTCCTGCTGCAGCATCATCAAGATTCGCTTGAGAACAAAATCTGCTGCAACATGTGAATCTTGATGATGCAGCACCAGTAAGCAATGACTTAATAATTAAACCTTCATATATATCAAAAATTAAGTTTGATCCATCACGTATGGTACAATATATAGAGCTGATATTAATTAATTAGTTGTCTTTTAATTTCAAAGAAACTATCATCACGTATATTTTAGAATCTCAAGAAAATATTTGATTCTACTGCAACACTACCTTATGATGTGGTAAAAATCGAGGAAAAACATTTGTTGTTGCGGTTTATCCATTTGTTATTGCGGTTAAAAGGATAAGTTTAGAAAAGTAGCTGCAACACTAGCTGTAACTTGATGGTAAAAATCGAGGAAAAACATTTGTTGTTGCGGTTTCCATATTTGTTATTGCGGTTATAAGGATAAGTTTAGAAAAGTAGCTGCATCACTAGCTGTAACTTCCATCTAACTTGATGTGTATTTACTCGATGCATTAAATTAATATAAATCCCAAAATATTAATTCAAATATTATTAATTAGGGTTTAGGTATTTGTTATTGCGGTTTTCCGTATTTGTTACCGCGGTTTCACTGTTGCTACGCGCTTGAATTCTAGATGACGGTCAATTTTCCCTCTTCAATTTCGACGCCCTTGGTTATTATATATATAGTTAACCAATATTATTCTGAAATGCAGTTACAAGAAAACTATTAATCAAAAACCTTTTTTTTGTTATTAACATCTGAAATGGAAAACGAAAATCTTCCTCAAGAGATCATTGATATCGAGTCGTCTACCGACGACGATATTAACGGCCAAGTGGAGGATCCTCTAGATGATCACATCCATTACTTTGCTGTGAAATTGTCCTCCCAAATTATTCAACGGAGGGAAATTGTATGCATTCAAATTTTTTTCTTTCTGTTTACTGGTTATGATTAATCTTTATTTTGTTGATTTCTTAATTTCAGACTATACCAGCACAGCTGGTTGAGGATGCCAAACTCTACAACTATGGCACATGTTGTGTCTTCGAGATGGGTGATAAGAGTGCAAGGTTCGTGTTGGTTGATCTCTTGCGTAATCGGAAGAAACCATGGGAAGAAAGACCCTATGGCCCGATCACCATCCATGGGAATTTTGATGAGTTGAGGATGGCTTGGGGCATCCATTGGAACCAATGGGTTGTTTTCACCATTGATCTTGAGAAAATGAAGCCCGGAGGCCGAGTTTACATGAAATTAACTTTGTTTTGATTTTTTTTTTCGTTGTAAATATTGTGACTTTTTAATTTCCCTTGTAATGCATCCCCTTTTCTTAATATTATCTTAAAGTTTTTTTTGTTAACAATATCTTCAAAGTCTCCGATAAAATAATTAATTTATCTTCAAATTTATAATGTCAAATATCAAAATAATTATTTAAAAATATAAATAGATTAATATAAATATTTTAATTTATTAATTTATAATTTTAGCAAATAATTACTGAAAATATTTAAACAAGTTTTACTTGTTTCAAGTTATTTATTGTAACGGCTAGAATATATTTGTTATTGCGGGTTTTCTTCCTTTGTTATTGCGGTTTTCGATTTTGTTATTGCGGTTTGACCGCAATAACAAAACAAATCTCATTGTCATCTAATATCCAACGGACATATTTTGAAATAGTTGTCTTTCTTCTTCGTTGAGATCCTGTTTTCGTTCTGCTACTCTTTTTAAGGTAATTTCGTTTTCTTTTTTTTCTTTTTAAATTCATGCTTTGAAGTAGACTTAGAAATATAATCATCTTCCAATTAGTTGCCAAAATAGACACATTACATTCATAAAATAGAGAATACAGTAGATTATGCAAACATTGCATATCCTATGAAAACTATGCAAATCCCTATCAAATACAATTTCATTTTCCTTCGCATTAAGTCACGTTCCTCCAGCTTCATTTCAAGATTATTCTTCGAGTTTATTAATCCTGGAATGATTTGTTTGGATCTTTCACACATAACAGGATCAAACCACACAAAAAATCTACATGTAGAACCCTATAAAAAAGAATATTATACAATAGTTAATAATAATTAGTTGAATTCTAAAATTAAAGGCCTTACCTTTATTGGACATGTATAAAACCTTCGTCCAGGGTTTCTGGCTGTCCATGAAGTGCGAATCACTGCTTGTTTGCCACATGATGAACAGAAAACCATCTTGTAGCTAGAAAGATAATGTGTTCGTTTTTTTAGGTTGATAAATGGCTGAATATGTGACTTACTTATATATCCTTCAATTACCATTTAAATATATAATATTAATTAACTTTTATTGTCGCTTAATTTATTAATTTTTAGATGGAGCGTAATTATTGGATGTATCATGCTATACGTTCGTCCGCCGATTATGTCATCGGTGTTGGAAATTTTATTCGGTTTGCTGAATCGAATCGCGTTAAGAACGCAAGTCCTTCGATCTTATGTCCTTGCAACGTTTGTAAAAACTCTAAAAGTTTCACAAACACCGGTGATATAGAGAACCATTTGTTTCGCCATGGTTTTATGTATAATTACACTTGTTGGTCGAGTCATGGAGAATCACGACTTAATTGTAACACATCTTCCATCAATGTAAATAGTAGTAGTGCATATACAACATTGAACAATGACTCATACCACGATAACGATCAATACACTTCAAATTACCGTTTCGATGAAAGTATTAATGAATTGGATACTAATATGAGTGGTGACGTTGGTGAACAAGATGAATTACATCGCTTATTTGATGAAGCCGAAACACCGTTATATAAAGGTTCTAAATTAATGAAACTTGATGCTGTGTTGAAGTTAATTAACTTAAAGATGAAAAACGGATGGAGTGATGCAAGTTTCACAACCCTATTAGAGCTTTTACATCATGAGTTGCTTCCGGAAGAAAATGGATTACCAATTTCTACATATCGAGCAAAAAAATTAATGTGTCCAATGGGATTGGAAGTAGAAAGAATACATGCATGTCCCAATAATTGTATGTTGTTTCGGAACGAGTTCGCAAATTTGCATAACTGTCCTCATTGCAAGGCATCGAGGTATAAACGAAAAAAAGATACGGATGAAGTTGTCGATGATGTGACAAAGAATGGACCACCGGCTAAAATGTTGTGGTATCTTCCTATTATACCAAGACTGAAAAGGTTATATTCAAACGAGAAAGAAGCCAAGTTACTTTGTTGGCATTCAGAAGAACGTGTGATTGACGGGAAAATTAGACATGTTGCGGATTCACCGCAGTGGAGAAACATTGATAAAAGGTATGTTGAGTTTGGGAAGGAGATCAGAAACATACGGTTTGGGCTTAGTTCAGATGGGATAAATCCTTTCGGTAACATGAGTAGTCGTCATAGTACGTGGCCAGTTCTCTTATGCATTTACAATCTCCCACCATGGTTATGCATGAAACGGAAATACATTATGATGTCCTTGTTGATTCAAGGTCCGAAACAACCGGGTAATGATATTGATGTTTATTTATCCCCTTTGATTGATGACTTAAAAACTCTTTGGAGTGATGGTGTAGATGTATACGATGCTTATAGAAAAGAACAATTTAAATTACGGGCCATGGTTTTTTGTACTATCAATGACTTTCCAGCATACGGTAACTTGTCAGGGTACAAAACGAAGGGTAAGAAAGCTTGTCCTGTTTGTGAAGATGAGACAAGCTCAGTGTGGTTACGAAATTGTAAAAAAACTGTATACATGGGACATCGAAGATTCCTTACCAAGAGTCACCCGTTTAGGAAGAAGACGATTGAGTTTGACGGAACTGTCGAGGTCAGGACGGTGAAGAAACGATTTGATACATTTTCACGAGTTGAAAATATTAATGTTGTGTTGGGTAAGAGATTCCGTATTGATAATGATGCCATATGGAAAAAGAAGTCCATATTTTTTCAATTGCCTTACTGGAGACATTTAGATGTTAGACATTGTCTTGATGTTATGCACATAGAAAAAAACGTATGTGAGAGCTTGATAGGCTTATTATTGGATATTAAGTACAAAACTAAAGATGGTATTAAGGTTCGAAATGACATGGTCGAGATGGGAATACGTAAAGATCTTGCTCCCGTACAACGAGGCACTCGTACTTATCTTCCACCCGCATGTTATAATACAACGAAAGAAGAAAAAAAAAGTTATGCCAATGTTTGCACGATATTAAGGTTTCGTCATCTTATTCAGCAAACATTCAAAGATTTGTATCAATGAAAGATTATAAATTGCTTGGGATGAAGTCTCACGATTGTCATGTTTTGATGACACATATGATTCCAATCGCAATTCGTGGAATTTTACAAGATGATATCCGACATACAATCACAAAGCTTTGTTTGTTTTTCAACAATATTCATACGAAAGTTATTGATGTCGAAGATTTGGACAAATGGGAGAAAGACGTTTATGTTATCCTTTGTGAACTAGAGATGCACTTTCCACCATCATTTTTTGATATAATGGTTCACCTAATATCTCATATCGTACAAGAGATTAAGGCATGTGGTCCTGTATTTCTACGTTACATGTACCCTTTTGAAAGATACATGGGAATATTGAAAGGTTATGTAAGAAACCGTAATCGACCAGAGGGAAGTATTATTGAAGGGTATACTACTGAAGAGGTGATTGAGTTCTGCCAAGGTACGTATGTAATATATATGATCAACTATAGCAAAAATTAATTAATTATATATTTTGTTTTTGTTAGGCTATATGGAAGGTGTCAAAAGTGTTGGCGTTCCTAAAAGTCGCCATTCAGGTCGACTTGAAGGAAAGGGAGGAGTAGGTTTTAAGATAATAGTGCCAATGCACGGAGAACTACAAGTTGCTCATTTAGTAATCTTAAAGCACATGACATGCCTCACTCCATATGTTGATGAACATATGGATATGTTAAAGTCGACGAACCCGGGTAAACAAGAAGTGTGGTACATAAACAACCAAAACAAGGATTTGGCAAGTTGGTTGAAAGAGAGGGTGACAAGTGACGACGTTGATGACACTGTCAAAAAATTGGGACAAGGTCCAGATGCTAGAGTAAGAACTTACCAAGGATATGATATTAATGGTTATACATTTTACACCAAAGATCAAGATAGAAAAAGTACAGTGCAAAATAGTGGAGTTACAGTAATAGCATCAACAACCGAAATCGATAGGCGTGATCAAGATACATTGATAAGCATCGCAAAAGATTCTTATTACGGTGTGATAGAAGAAATTTGGGAATTGCAGTATTCTGATTTCATAATCCCAGTGTTCAAGTGTAAGTGGGTAAATAACCGTACGGGTGTTAAAGTTGACGAATATGGTTTTACACTTGTCGATCTTGAAACTAATGGCTACAAATCCGAGCCATTCGTTCTCGCAACACATGTATCACAAATTTTTTTCGTCAAAGATCCAAGCAAAGCAAAATACCACATTGTGTTGCAAGGTAAAAGACGTATTCTTGGGGTTGATAATGTTGTGGATGAAGAAGAACACGACAACTTCGATGATTTACCACCATTTTCCGTCGGTATCGAACCCGGGAATTTTGAAAACATGAATAGAAGCTCATATGTACGAATTGACGGAGAAGGAACATACATTTAATAACTCGATCTATTATATATTATTGAACATTAATATTTGTATTATATATGTTTTTTAGTACTATGCAAATTTATAATTAACTTACTGTTTTATTCATGTGTAACATTTTTTATCAATTTGAATTTCTTACTATGCAACGTTCTTGTGTGCGAAAAAAAATGAAACTCAAAACCGCATTAACAAATCAACAAAACCGCAACAACTAATCCACCAAACCGCAACAACAAACAAACCGCAATAACTAATGGACAATAACCACGGTAACAAATAGAATAAAATAACCCGCTAATACGTAGTAAAGACCCGCTAAAACGAAATTGTTTATTCCAAAATTTTCAAATCCCAAAACATTAGTTATCCAAACATCGAATCCTTTAATCACTTTTGCACAAAACCTTCTTCGACCAAACCCTCCGTTTTCTTCACCAAAATCACTCTGCACTAGTTCGCCGGAGTTTGGATTCACCGTCGTTTTCTTCACCTTGGATAGTAACCGACGTTGCTTTCACCACGTCGTATCCTTAATCACTTTTCCAAAAACCTTAATCACTCGATCTCGTCGACCTAAACCCTAGTTTACCGTTACATCGCCGATTTTCCTTACCAAGATAGGTATTAAAGTATTATGTTAATGATTTCTTGTACGTGTTTGTTATGCATTCGTTCTTAATCATCTTTTTCTGTTAACGTATTATGTTCACGCATTTGTGTCGTAATTCTGCAGAAATGGCCGATAATCAAGAGCGTAAGAGACGTAGAGGCGAACGTGGTCCTGCATCTTTTGGGAAGAAATATAAAGAAGATGTATATAAAACTGAATTTGATGAAAATAATATCCCTCTAAGTAAAGAACTGACGTCATGGTTTGGGATGACGGTTGCACATCGTTTCCCGCTAGCAACTGATATGGGCAAAACGGACAAAGACATATATGAAAAACTATGGCTGGATACCAAGGTATATATTTATTAGAAAATGAAATATTTGTGACGTGATGATAGCTTATAATTTATTTACTCTAAATTGTAGAATATGTGGAATATCGAGAACGATGATGCAAAAGAGTTAATGAGGAAAAAGGCTGTGAAAATGGGTACTAATTTTAAATCTAGGCTTGTTAAAAATTTCGTCCTTACAGGTAAGGATGCTTGTGAGAAGTATAAGTTTCTTAAAAGGAATGATTGGGAAGCATTTAAGGCACAAAGAAGCACCCCAGAATTTATGGTATCTCTTAATTATATTATATGTTTAGTGTTGTACAATATTTTATTATTAACAACTTGTTAATTTGTGTAGCTAAAAAGGGAGAAAGCATTGGCAAGCAATAAAAGCAGACAATTCAAGGTCCGCGTGGGCCGAAGCGGGTGGACCCGTTTTAAAAAAAATAAAAAGGATGCAGTTTGGTCTGAACTTCTACAAAACCATAGTGTTCTTTCGGAGATTCAAAATGAACGGTCTAAGTTGTTTTTGATGGGTTGTGCAGTTAAGAATAGTGAAGGAAAGTTTGAACTTCCTAACGAAGCGATGGACAATTTCCAAGTTTTGGTAAACTAAGTTTTATTTAATTGAATATTTTTATCTTTTTGGTAAACAAATATTTTTTGTAGCTCGCGGAAGAGAAAAAGATGATAGCGGATGGTACTTATGCAGAAAATAAGAAGGATCCTTTAATTGTTCTCTTAGGACCCGAGCACGGGGGACGATCTCGGACCGTATCCGAGGTAATTGGATACACAAAGGTTAAAGGTGGATTGATTAGAAATGTGATCCCGCAAAGTACCCCCGCGGTCAACACAAGCCACCATGATTCATGTGGGTCCCGTGGAACGGTGGAACACTATCCACCTATTGAGGTAACAATTTAAAAGTTTTACAGCCTATACTATCCAACCTTATAATTGTATCTGTTTTCACAGGTGATGTCACCGTGTGAGTTGCTAGTTCGGGTGGCGGATGCCCATCTAGTCAAAGTTGGTTATGGACGAGTATGGCCAACTGTGGTATTCCAACTGTTACATCATAAACAGATTGCCGATGGTTGTGTAAAAGTCCAAGTGGATTCCATCGTGGCAGGAAAGGAGGATTTGCCTGTACATCCTCTTACAAAAACAGATGATGTTCAACTGGTTGAGAATTTGCCATATTGTATAGTACAGTGGCCAAGATATGCAGTGAAGGTATATTTTAGTTTATTTTTATTGTTTGTGAACGCTTTTATCTAACGTTGTAGAGATGTTTTAGCTTATCGGTGATGGACTTGTCAATTCCCCGGAAAGGGACTTGAGAGAATCCTCTCCATTTGATTTATCAACCAACAATGTTTATATACCAGAAATGCCCGAAACTTCAACATTCCCTTTAGACCAAGAGTTTGTTAGTTATGCACAAATGGTTAGTCTTATCATTATCATTATTTTAATCATTATATTTAAATACTAATGTTTTTATGATTACTTGTGGTAGTTGCAATCGGAGGATCCAACATTCCCCGCAGCCCAAACCGTCCCCGCAGCCCAAACCGTAACCGCAACCCAACCCATTAACCCAGCCCAAACAGCCCCCATAGCACAAACCATTATCCCAGCCCAAACAGTCCCCATAGCCCAAACAGTCCCAGAAGCCCAACCCGACAGCCCAGCCCGAACAGACCCTATACCCCAAACACCCACCGCAGCCCAAACCGTCACCACACCTCAACCCGACAGCCCAGCCCGAACCATCCCCGAAGCCCAAACAGAACCCGAAGCCCAAACAGAATCTGAACCCGAGGATGTTCCTCTAGATCCTCAGTACGACGAGCATTATACGATGGTAATGGCCGATGCTCCCCAATTTCTCCCAATACTTGATGCATTCTTCAAATATAACAAATATGGTCTTAGTGTTCCTTCCCCTCCGGGTATGTATCCGGAGATATATTCAGAAGGCATCCCAGCCACCGAGGTTTTACAATTTGCTCGATTCCATTGGGTTGATAGCAGCATGATACATTGTTTGTCAATGTAAGCTTAATATTTTAATATTTGGGTATAATTGTATTTATTAACTTTATGTTGTATATTTAAGGTATTATTATGCAATGGCCGGCAGCAATTCACGATGTGCATTTTTCAATACACTATATTACCGAGCCAGAATGTCGCACCAACAAGAACCATGTCATCCAACATATCAGGGATGTTTTAAATCATCATCCAAGCAAGTCATACATTCTTGCACCATACTATCAACAGTAATATTCGATTTTCCATAATACATGCAACACTGGATGTTCTAAATCATCATACAAGCAAGTAACTTTGATTAATTGCTTGTGTTTACTTGCAGGCAACACTGGATGCTTTTTATCCTCTGTCCTAAAACGAATATTGCATATATTGTTGATTCTTTAAAGCGTGAAGTCGAAGCTGGTGCCAATTACTACACTCTTGTAGGAGTAATCAATCATATTTTTCCCCGTAGATTTAAATGGATAAACACAACTGTATGTTTTCTATTTCCATTTTTTACCAATTTATTTAAGATGTATAAAATATTCAATATATTGAAATATTACAGTGCTGGAAACAAGACCAAAGCTGGGAGTGTGGTTACATTGTTAGTCGACATATTGAAGAATTTTTACAGACCATACAGTTTAACATCAACCAATCTGTAAGTTTATGTTATAATTTTAAAATATTACTCATTTAGATGTAAAAATTATTGATATTAATTGTTTTTCATGAGCAGATGTGGAAGAGTAATAAGAGTTTTGATGCTTCTATGATTCATGAATACATAGAAAGGTTGTTGCCACTGTATCTCGAATGGATGAAGGAGTGCAAGCAAAGTGATGCCACTTTTTAAAGGTTAGCAATTAATTAGCAAGTGTAAATTCTTGAACATATAGTTGTAAATTTATGAAACACGGTCCATTACAATGATCACAACCCTTTAGACATTAAGTTAGCAAGTGTAAATTCTTGAACATATAGCAAGTGTAAATTAAGTTACTGTGCGGTTGTATATATGTTTTTGGGTGCTATCTTTAAATATAGAATATAATATATATATATATATATATATATATATATATATATATATATATATATATATATATATATATATATATATATATATATATATATATATATATATATATATATATATATATATATATATATATATATATATATATATATATATTGTGGAATGATTTTTTTTTGTTTATTTTGAATAACAAATATTGCGGTTACTTTATCATGTGTGCGAATAACTAATATTGCGGGTATGTGTAGTGTGCGAAAAACTAATAGCGCGTTTTTGCTTTAATGTTGCGGTTTCTGTCTTATTGCGGTCTCAGCGTTTGATATTGCGGTTTCTCTTTTGTTGCGGTGCTGGATTTAATACGGCGGTCTCTCTTTTGTTGCGGTGTTGGCTTTAATATTGCGGTTTCTTTCTTGTTGCGGTCTCTGTGTTTGATATTGCGGTTTCTCTTTTGTTGCGGTTTGTGTTGTTTGATAGTGCGTAGTTTGTTAGTGCGTTCCTTTCCCCGCAACAACAAATCGTTTTCCCCGCAACAACAAATCGTTTCTGTAGTAGTGTTGCTTTCATTTGCTTATTACTTTATTACTAGTATTAGACTTCCTGCAAACGTTTTCTCTCTTCAAACTAAATACATGAACAAAACAACAATAGTAGCCAAATACACACCGGTTATCATAAAAGCACAAGTTATGGCGTCTTATGCATAATACAACAAACACCTTAATTGTTTATTATTAGTTAAAAAAAATTACAGTCGGAGTGAATCGTGCTTGAATTGTTTCTGAGTGATGATTTCATAATGGCAAATATAAAAGTGTTTTAAGTTGTATAATAAACAAGGATGTAAATATCTAATTACAACTTGAACAACATCGATATCATATAAGCTACTATAACGTGTATAATTATTATTTATTCATGTTAGAATATAAATGAATTATTTAATGACAACTAGGAAAAATATATATTTAAAGTGTATAAAATATATTCAATCACAATTTTAATAAGGAAACGTAAATTTGATGGTGAAAGCTTCAGTCAATAAGTGTTGTAGATTTTAAGGACATTCCGATATAAATATTCTTTTTAAATGGATAACGGTTATATAAATATAGTTTAATATTATTTTTAATTATTTGAGATTAATTTAAGAATTGGTAAATGAGAAAGGAACATGAAGAGAAAACACAGCTTTCTAAAATTCACATGGTATGCATGTGGGTTTGACTCGTGAATAACCCACCAAGATTTATGTGATTAACTTTAGAAAGATAAAATATCATCTCAATGATTTAAAATTAATTTAATCTGATGAATTATATCATCATCGTAATAATTCAGAAAAACAAAAAGCATCAATCTCTCGAAGCATTGTCCTAATAGTATGGCCAACTTCGTGCACAACGCAAAAATATTGAAAACAATATTGTTCCGGGTTTCGCTAAAGCAAACACGTAAGAAAAAAAAAATGTCCTTTCATTTGTTTTAAAATAAAAATACTGAAAATGAAACTAGGTTTTAACTAGTCCACAATTGTACTTATGGCTATGGGAGAAAATCGAATGTTTTGGTTGTTTGTATAGATGATTAGACGACAAAAACGTTTATTCATGTAAAAAATGCTATACATGGGCACCATTCTTTCTTGAAACAATATTCAAATTTGATGGCCAAATTGAATAGAAGTAATTTTGTTCGTTAGAAGATTGTCGAATTTCACTTATAAGATATCATTAAAAATTATCTGTTATAGGTTAAATATGAAAGGGTAATATTATTAGTATGAATTTTAATGGTTAATGGTCTATTTATACCAATATTACTTGACAATGCAGTTAAAGATTCAAGAATTTTAACTTGTCATTGAGTAAATTTATGGCTTAGTTCGGTTGTTTTAATATAGTATTTATTCAAAGTGTTGAAAATATGAGTCGATTCATATTAGAGAGAGATGGAAAATACTTGATAAAATTAATTAACGTGGAGACTAAATGCAAATAGCAGTCAACTTGATATTACATTAAATGACTAGAAATATAAAACGTAAACACCAGACGACGCCGTTTTATGTGTCTCGTCGTGGAAGTTTAAAAACAGTCCCTTGTGTCTCTGTTAATATTATATACACACCCTTAATAATTTATAACATTTTCATGTTGCCCCTTGTTGGAAAAATACTCTGTTATACCAAGCAACCTTTGTGTTTGTATGTTGTGCTTCGTGAATTTTAAATACTAACTCACTTAAACTAAAATTGGTACTAATTATCTTACACTACTCTTATAAATGTATATTTTCCCTACACGAATGATGACCCTGACTCCCTGAGTAATACAACTGACCCGATATAATGACATCGTCAGTTCTGAGTTTATTGGAACCGTAGGTAAATATTGATTATGGGTCCTTTTGTAAAAATAAATATCAAGTTATTCTCCTAATTACCTTCACGTTTGCAAACACTAAAGAAGAGTCGCCGAAAAGAGGAGGGCAAAAAAGTGAAAACTTTGTGCGTGCTCAATAAATAAAGAAAGGTATAAAAAATTATGAGCCTTGAATTGCCGCCCTCGTGACCGGTCCTATACAAAGTAGTGCATGATACGTGATTAAAGTTATTCGATACGACACATACTCAAATACAATCGTATGCCTTGTCGAACTTAAATCCAACATAATTGCACTCAACACTTTAGCTTTATCAAATATGTACTCTTATTATTTACATATATAACCTGAAAAATTGTATTTGCTTCATATTAAATGTTGCCACTTAATTCATCTACCTATAAAATGATTTGAATGTCAAATTTATTTATTATCTTCTATACTTTCATAATTTGATATGAATATTTGTAATAATTAAATAAGAATTGAGATGTAGTAAAAAATTATACCATCACTCATATAACCAAGTTTGCATATATAGCCAAATGTTGATGACAATATTTGGTACCAAAATTGAGGGGTAGATATTATAATTTTGGCTAAACCACATGGAGGTTTGTTGTATATTGTAGGGAAAATAATAGCTCACATGTTGACAGGCTAAGACGGGTTAGTTGTTCATGGGTGGGGACCCGCGTTTTGGACGGCGCGTGTGGAGATAGTTGACCCCCTAGACATAATACAACCGACAGATCACCGGTTCGTCTATTTGGGCAACTCTTTTACGTTGTTGTACACTCTATGTACTATGGTAATATATATATATACAATAATTTAAATAGAGTACTGGTATTTAGGCCTATCATTTAAACATACTCATAGACATACTCATTAGATAATAATACGTGTCAAAATCAAGAGATAATATTAGGAGAGAGAATTAGTGGAATACACATGTCATCCTATCAAGTGGGTAGATCTATGAGTAGGTCTAAATGGTAGGAATAAATATCATTTCTCTTTTAAATATGTGGTGTCCTTTGGCGAGCTATGATGAATCCATAGTGAAATCATGACGTTTTCTAAGGCGCAATGTCAAACAATAATTTTATATATAAACTATAATTATACATATATAGTTTTTATAACTAATTAATTATATATATTTAGTTCATATAGCTTAGTTACTTTAATACGTCGAAAAAACACAATTTATTATAAGTAAATGAGAGTCAATTTGGCCCTCGGCATACACAAATCTTACACCCTAGCCTAGTACCATGATGCGCGGCATTGTTAAGACTCGAGTCTTAGCGTGCCATGACGGAAGCCAAGACGAGCCTTTTTTGAACCATGACTATATGTATATGTATATATAATGTGAGTCATAGAAAGTATAAACTAAAAAAAAATATGTGTCTATACTTCACGGAAGTTATTAATAAACATATTATATTTATAACCTAATATATTATAATACTA
Organism: Calendula officinalis; assembly: GCA_963853835.1. Classification (NCBI taxonomy): domain Eukaryota; kingdom Viridiplantae; phylum Streptophyta; class Magnoliopsida; order Asterales; family Asteraceae; genus Calendula; species Calendula officinalis. The sequence goes on from OY970828.1 coordinate 75,721,568, forward strand.
CACAAAATATTATTTTATAAAAAATATCATTTTGTAAAAAAAGAATTATTCAAAAAAGGTTGACCAGTGTTGAGCAGCACTAACGGAGCAGTACTAAGTGTTGAGCAGTGTACTAACGAACAATAGTAACAAGGTTGACCAGTATTAACGAGCAGTAGTAACAAGGTTTGAACAATACTAACAAGAAGTAGTAACAAGGTTGAACAACACTAACTCGGACACGTGTCGGCGTTCTAGTGGAGCAGCACGGTCACACGCACGATCGCACTATCTATTTTAAGAAAAATTGAAATACAAATCTAGAGGAAATTTTATTTCATTTGATCCAAATTTAGGAATCACCATTTAAACCCCGAAAAGAATCAAAGAACAGATTTAAGCACTAAAACTTAGGAACAAAATTATACCAACTGTTATAAAGTAGAGCATTAAATGCAAGAGGGTGACTAATACATTATGTATTCCACTAATTAAATATTTTACTTTATTATTGTTTTTATTTATAATATTGACATATAATTTGAGTTGAAAATTAATTAAAAAAGAAGAAGGGCAAATTGATGCTGAGGGTAAGGGGGGTGGGGTGGGTGTGGTGAAGTATAAAGAGACGCTCCTATTCTTATACACACACCTCAGGTTCCTCACATTTATCTCCCTTCTTCTCTCCCTATGTTCACGGTGACGGTGCTGTAATACAATTGTTACTTGCTCAGCTTCCTCTGTAATTCACCGGCGTTTTTGCCGTCGATTTCGCCGCCGGCGCTGTTGTAAGCTCTCTCGCTGTTGAAGATGGGTGGTGAAAACGCTCTCAGTCTCGAAGGAATTAAAAATGAGACTGTCGATCTGGTATTACAAGCTTTTTCCTCTTTTTTTTCCTCAATCGAATTTTAATTTAGGTTTATGAACTGTTTTGAGTAATCAGATATTGTTTTTTTGTTTTAATTTTGGTTCAAAATCATTAACATCAGCTATAACATGCTAATTTTTACTTCAGAATCATTAAAACACTTTGATCTTAGTTTTTAATTGTTAGGGAGCGTTCGCATGTGACTACTTTCCTTCACAAACAATCAACCTGTTTTTCCGGTTAATTTTGTATCTGCTTATGTCAATTACAGATCGATTTTAATACTGATTCCGTTTATGCATTAATTTAATGTTAATGGGGACAAATTAGTTGTCTGCTGTGTGTGCTTTTTAATTATTTGAGCTTCTTATATTAATTTTTTATTCTCTGTTTCACGGATTTGATTCACTGGCGATTTTATAATTATTTCTCATCATTTTGTTTCTTCTTGTGTTTTCATTGCAAACATTTTAGCTCCGTACGCCTGGATCGATGTATATTATTTAATATATTTCTTCTGTTCATACAGATTTGATTTTAATCTATAATTTGGGGATTTTAATAAACAAATCGATTTCTCGTTTATAGCATCCATACATATCTGTAGCCGAAATTTACATTAGTCAATGGCTACATTTTTTGTGGAATTGATTTGACTGGGGTTACACAATTTAAAGGATCCATTGTACTTTGTGGAATACAGTTTTACCTACCTTCTTATAGTTATTATCCATTAAATAAAAGTTGATCTTTTCGTTAGTTGTTAAAGGTGTAAGGTGCATCTTCTAATGCCTGAAGTACAACTAGAGTAAGATTCTTCATAGAAAAACAAATTTTCTTAGGTATAATATTCCATGCATAAGGTACAATCAGAACTTTTACATTAAATCACATAAATTAAAATTTTGGTATAAAATTTAATGCAATAAACACATTAAAAAGTTTTAAAATATGATATCGTAAGAATATCATTTATTAGTTTGGTTAACTTTTTTGTAAAAAATTAATTTTTATAGATTAAATATATTTAGTTAATAAGAATAATTTAAGATAGAGGAGAGATGAAAATAGGAGAGAGACAGAGCACCTACAGGACGATATAGTACTCCGTGGTACCCGAAAACTTACATGTCAATTTTGATGCTTTTAATTTGATTGTTTCACTTTTGTTAGCAGCTCTGACTAATGGAATCTGACGCAGTTTTTTTGTATTTATGTTTATTTTTAATTAATAAAATTAATTATATTTTATTTAAAATCAAAATTAAATCTATATTATAAAATTGTTTATTATTATTATTAATTATATTTTATTTAAAATCAAAATTAAATCTATATTATAAAATTGTTTATTATTATATATGTAACATTGAATGTTTTTTAAATCATTAAATACGTCAGTTATTAGTTTGCTTTCAAGTATCTGCCATATATGTTTGATACCTAAAAAATCTGTCTCATGTGTCATGTGAAGCATAAAGTTTTACCTTTTTAATTAAGAATTATTAACCTTTTATCATCTTATTTTCTCATTAGGTAATACAATAATATTTAACATAATATAACACTTTACATCCATGTATAAATTATTTTCCTTATGTGCGTTGTTAACGGGTTGATATTTTCAAAGAAATTAAAATTAAAAATAGAAAAAGATTGGCACCTTCGTCGTGTGTGGGGTCCAACTATCTTTTGTGTTAGTGGTAAAGTCAACTTCCGTTCATGTTCTGCTGTTCCAATTATTATATATATAATTATATAAATTTTAATTTTAATAATCAATCACCGTGAAAATAGCCGTATACATCCTAATCTTGAGTCTTGGCACGTCGGATCTTGCATTAAATTATAGTCAGTAATTTTTTTTTAATTGTCAAATGAAAACGTAAGATATTATCAGTTGAAAGTTTTTCTGGTCATGGTCGCCATTAAATAATTTAACAATTTGGGTTTAGTAATAGGGTTTGGCTAACTCATGTCCTTAGGGCATGAGATTAGATGTATTAAATACACTTGAAGTTGCTATTTTAAGTTAAAAAACATTTAATACATGCAAAAAATAAACATCAATAATATGTAAGCAACATTATAAAAGGAATTTTCAACCTCATTTAATGCTTCTAATCTCATGCCCTTAGGGCATGAGTTAGAAAAACCCTTAAAAAAAGGTAGTTTTGAATAATTAGTTAAGATATTAATTATTATTTTTTTACAACGAAGAGCTATATTTAAATATATTATCATATCATGTCATCCAAGCCCATTAGCTTAAAGAAAGCTTAACCTTTAATTGGTCACATGTGCTTGCTGACCCAAGAGGGAACCTTTTGAAAACAAAAACCAGATATTATCATAATAAAATTAATAAATATGTCACTCTTAAATGATATACATATCTAACTAATAAAGGACAAAAATCATTATATATGTAAACATCAGAAATATGATGTATAACTTATCACACTGTCCTTTTAACTAATTTCCAAATAAAAATTTGTAATCTTGTTGCTCTGACATACTGTTTAGTTTACCTGATGGAATAAGTATCTAATAAACTTGTAATATATTAACTATAGTTGTTTTAATGTTATAAATTTTAATTGGATATTAATGATTTTGACAGGAAAAAGTACCAATTGAAGAGGTGTTTGAGCAGTTGAAATGTAACCGTGAAGGTCTTAGCACAGATGAAGGGACTCAAAGGCTTGAAATTTTCGGTCCCAACAAATTGGAAGAGAAGAAGGTATACAGTTACTCAATTATTAATTTATTACAAATTTTATAATCGAAATAATAATTAACATTTTTTTGTTGTTAACATAACAGGAAAGCAAATTCTTGAAATTTCTAGGGTTTATGTGGAACCCTCTTTCATGGGTGATGGAAGCTGCAGCCATAATGGCAATTGCTCTTGCTAATGGCGGTGGGAAACCGCCAGATTGGCAAGATTTTGTTGGTATTGTTTGTCTTTTAGTGATCAATTCAACCATCAGTTTTATTGAAGAAAACAATGCTGGTAATGCTGCTGCTGCACTTATGGCTGGTCTTGCACCTAAAACTAAGGTATATTTAACTGTTTTTTCTATCAAATATTCAATTTTGATGGTTTATGGTAAATGTTAGTTATGTATTGATCCTCAAACTTTGACCAATTTGGCGGTTTATTTTAACATATAAAAATCTTTTATTTTTGCTTGATTTAGACTTTCAACTTTGGTTGTTAAAAAATCCATTATGACCTGCTATCATAGGTTCATCAAAAGTTAACACTTACAAAAACCATTTTAACTCATAATAGTCACTGTTATAAATATCGGTCTAGGCGGTAGTCTGTGGTCGGCCTTGTAATCGGTCCCAGTCAGTCAAACTCGGTCAAAATCAACAAAAGTCAAACTTAAAATTTTAAAAAGTCAATTTTAGGGTTTTTATTGACTAGTTTAGTTATTTTCTTATGGATTTAAGGTTTTTATTTTGAACATTATTAACTCTTTTCCATGGTTATTGACTAATTGATTATTTTGTTTCTTGTTGTTTTTTTTTTTTTTTTTTTTTTGCAAAAAAAGGTAAACTAGAGTAGAGCTTCGGCATTGCCATCGCCTTACACCTAGAAAACCTGGAAATATTTTATATAAAAAACAACCACATACAAACCATCAGAACAATTGATTATTTTGTTAGGATATTGCTAATATTTATTTATATAAAATAAATTATTTCGTATTTTATGGTACCCGCCCAGAAATCGATTAATCGCTTGAAGGTGGTCCGTGGTCGACCTTGATAATAGTTTTGTCCATTAGATTTTATATATAATTTTACACTAATTATACAACAATTTAATTAGTAGTAATATGTTATTAAGTTAAAAGATTGGTGAAATATTAAGGATAAAAGTTTGAGGGTTAAACCGTTAAATATGTGAAAGTCTAAGGACTTGTAATCTAATTTGTTTTTTTCTTGTGTACAGGTTTTGAGGGATGGAAGATGGAGTGAACAAGAAGCTGCTATTTTAGTACCTGGTGATATTATAAGTATCAAACTTGGTGACATTGTACCAGCTGATGCTCGTCTTCTAGAAGGTGACCCTTTAAAAATTGACCAATCTGCCCTTACTGGCGAATCACTACCCGTTACAAAAAACCCATACGACGAAGTCTTCTCGGGTTCAACTTGCAAACAAGGAGAACTCGAAGCAGTTGTGATCGCGACAGGTGTCCACACGTTCTTCGGGAAAGCCGCACATCTAGTCGACAGCACAAACCAAGTCGGCCATTTTCAGAAAGTGTTAACCGCAATTGGAAACTTTTGTATCTGCTCAATTGCAGTTGGTATGGTGGTTGAGATTATAGTCATGTACCCGATTCAGCATCGTGAGTATAGACAAGGGATTGATAATTTGTTAGTTTTGCTTATTGGTGGGATCCCGATTGCTATGCCTACTGTGCTTTCGGTTACTATGGCTATCGGGTCCCACAGGCTGTCACAACAAGGAGCTATCACCAAAAGAATGACCGCCATTGAAGAAATGGCGGGAATGGATGTTTTGTGTAGTGACAAAACGGGTACTTTGACTTTGAACAAACTGTCAGTTGATAAGAATATCATCGAGGTTTTCGGTAAAGGTTTGGATAAGGAACAGGTTTTGCTATATGCTGCACGTGCTTCCAGAACTGAGAACCAGGATGCTATCGATGCTGCTATTGTCGGCACTCTGGCTGACCCGAAGGAGGCTCGGGCGGGTATTCGGGAGGTCCATTTCTTCCCGTTTAACCCGGTGGATAAGCGGACTGCGTTGACTTATATCGACGGTAGTGGGAATTGGTTTAGGGCGAGTAAAGGTGCGCCTGAACAGATTTTGACTTTATGCGGGTGTAAAGAGGACCAAAAGAGGAAAGTGCACGCGATGATTGATAAATTTGCGGAACGTGGGTTGAGGTCTTTGGGTGTTGCGAGACAAGAAGTACCTCAAAAGTCAAAGGATAGTCCTGGTGGTCCGTGGGAGTTTGTTGGGTTGTTGTCACTTTTTGATCCGCCGAGACACGATAGTGCTGAGACCATCCGTAGAGCTCTTAATCTCGGTGTTAATGTTAAGATGATTACTGGTAAGCATTTTTTTGTTTTTAATTAATTATTAATTATTATTTAGAGAAACGTCCACGGAGGTGCATCATTTTTACGTAGTCCCGTGGAACAAATTTCAACCATTGATCAATAAGATCTAATAGTCAAGATTAATCACATATTTTATACATGAAGGGGTATTTTGGTCATTCGACACTTAAAAAAATTTCAAATTTATTTTTATTTTTATTTATTTTTATTATTATTATTTTTTCTGTTAAAAAGCAATATTTATTTGATAATACATGTATATTTAATCACATTTGATGTTTTAGTACAATCACATGTGATTCAGTATAAAATCACATGTGATACAGTATAAAATCACATGTGATTCAGTATGCAATCACATTATATGTTATTAATGAAAAAAAAACATTTCTTTTAGATAAAAAATTAAAAAAATTAAAAAATAAAAAATAAATAAAAAATATATTTTTTAAATGATCAAAATACTCCTCCATGTATAAACTATGTGATTAATCTTGACCATTACTTATAATTAACCAATGGTTGAGATTTGTCCCTTGGGACTTCATAAAAATCAATGAATTCCTTGAATAGGACTCTTATTATTTAAATTAATTAATATTTTTAATTTACGATATAGGTGATCAACTTGCTATTGCTAAGGAAACGGGTAGGCGTTTGGGTATGGGAACAAACATGTACCCTTCATCTTCTCTACTCGGTGGACACAAAGATGAATCAATTGCATCACTCCCAATTGATGAGCTAATTGAGAAAGCTGATGGATTTGCTGGAGTTTTCCCTGGTAAGTGTTGATTAAATTCAAATATTTCTATTTATTTTTTAATTTTTTATTTGTTAAATTTGTACTTGTGATTACAGAACACAAATATGAGATTGTGAAGAAATTACAAGAAAGGAAACACATTTGTGGAATGACTGGTGATGGTGTGAACGATGCACCTGCGTTAAAAAAGGCCGATATTGGAATTGCGGTTGCTGATGCAACTGATGCTGCACGTGGTGCTTCTGATATTGTTCTAACCGAACCTGGTCTTTCAGTTATTATCAGTGCTGTTCTCACCAGTAGAGCTATTTTCCAAAGAATGAAAAATTACACAGTTAGTCCCTCTACTTCCCATTTTTCCAATAAACCCCCTCAATTTACTCACCATTAACCATTTTTCCTTTTTTTCCAGATTTATGCAGTTTCCATCACCATTCGTATCGTTTTCGGATTCATGTTCATTGCTTTGATATGGAAGTTTGATTTCTCACCTTTCATGGTTCTTATTATCGCTATTCTTAACGACGGTAACTTTTCTAAATTATTTACTAATTATTTATTCGATAAATTAATTCTATTATTGATATTTTTTATTTTTTTTTATGTATTGAAGGAACTATTATGACAATCTCAAAGGACAGAGTGAAACCATCTCCATTACCCGACAGCTGGAAACTAAAGGAGATTTTCGCCACTGGTGTTGTGCTTGGTGGTTACTTAGCCTTAATGACAGTTATCTTTTTCTGGATCATGAAAGATACCGATTTCTTCACTGTAAGATATATTTAATATCATATAATATACCGACAAACATAAACATAACTATTAATCATGTGTTTTTATCATTATAGGAAAAATTCAGTGTAAAATCAATTAGAAACAGTGAGACCGAAATGATGGCTGCTTTATATTTACAAGTCAGTATTGTGAGTCAAGCTCTTATTTTTGTCACCCGATCTCGAAGCTGGTCGTTTGTTGAACGTCCTGGGTTCTTACTCATGGGTGCTTTCTTAGCTGCACAATTGGTAAATTTTTTTTTTTTTATTATATAATTTATATAATTAAATAAATAAAAACTTATATATATTATATAATATTTCAGGTAGCAACCGTGATCGCAGTATATGCAGAATGGGAATTTGCAAGAATTAAAGGGATTGGATGGAAATGGGCTGGTGTTATCTGGTTATACAGTATTGTCTTTTATTTCCCTCTTGATATTATGAAATTTGCAATCCGTTACATTCTTAGCGGGAAAGCTTGGCTCAGCATGCTTGACAACCGGGTAAATATTTTTTTATTAAATTTTTAATAATTATTTTCCATAATATTTTCAACAATATTCTAAACTTAAAAAACGTTTTTATAGACTGCTTTCACAACAAAGAAGGATTATGGAAGAGGCGAACGAGAGGCCCAATGGGCCCATGCTCAAAGGACTCTACACGGGCTTCAAGCACCCGATACTTCAAACCTATTCAATGAAAAGAGTAGTTACAGAGAATTGTCTGAAATCGCTGAACAAGCCAAAAGACGTGCTGAAGTTGCAAGGTAACTAACTAACTAACCGACTAACTAACTAACTAACTAACTAACTAACTAACTAACTAACTAAATCGGGTTTGTATGTGTAGGCTACGAGAGGTACTGACACTCAAGGGTCATGTTGAATCAGTGGTGAAGCTTAAGGGGTTGGATATTGACACAATTCAACAACATTATACAGTATGAGGAAAAGCTTTTGATAAGGAAAAAATAGTTGGGTTTTTTTTGTTGTTACTTTTTAACTTATTACAAAAATGAGGCCAACTAGAAGAAGAACATGATATTGGGGAATGGAGCCTTGAGTCTTTGAAATTTGTGTTATGTTGTGAGTATTATTATTACTATTATTATACCTGTGAACGGGTTTGTGTTTGGTTGGTCGCTTCGCTTCTTACTTGTTAGCAATAAGGTGAAGTTGGACATTTTTCTATAACTTAGTTTTGTTTATTCTGTTTGTTGTTTGATACTTTCGGTGTAATGAAACAAAACCAATGGTGCAATTGGTACTTGTAAACTACAAGTTTTACCTAAACTTTTTGATGTTGTGGGAATTAAAATGGATGTTTTGGTCAAGTAATATGTTTTTACTTTATGAGTTTGTCGGCTTAGATGACCCTACATATATAAATGGAAGTGGTTTGTGTTAGTATCATAGCCTAATGAGGATTGAATGAACATAAAAGTAATTAATATGCAAAGTGAATGAATATATAAGTCTTTTCCGTGCTAGGATCTAACTGCGGTTTCTCCTCTCATTGGTTTGAGTAGTTGAGGAAACAAAATAGCAAATAACATGCATTGAAAATCAACGCTGTTTATTCCTTTTGCGTTTGACACATTTGTTTCCTTACACTTGAGACAATGGAGCTTCTCAATAAAATCCAACGAGTTATGTATAGTAACGTTATGACATCTATATCTATAAATATTGTCTTAAAAAAAATTAGTTTTGTAATAAAAAAAGAGCTTGTTATCCATTTCTCTCTTCCTATGTAAATTCTGTTTTGATGTGACATATATATTTATAATTTGTTAATAAAGATATGCACTTCCAAATAATAGTCACATGCCATGTGGTACAAGGAGCACCTCAAAAAATAGAACTTTGCCGCTTCTCGAAGTGATAATCAAATTTGCAATGACTTTTTAGCTATGACGCGTAAAGTAATTATAAGTGTATACTGGAAATAGAAACATTGTAGGCAAGACAAAAAGATTAATTTGACAACTAATGAAGCTTGTCAAATGCTATAAACATCATATATTCTCATTATGCTGTATTTATATAGTTTGATAAAATCTTACTACGTGGATTAAAAAACTTAAATATTAGAAAGTCTGTATAACCCCCAGATTACGAGTTCATTTGTTTATTAAGAAACATTAGAACATGATGTTATGGAAACACATAAAACACAAAAGTATTTACTCACTATCTTCCAATAATAAGCGTCCATTAAAAGAAAAGCCAGATGTATATTTTATGCTTATAAAATGTACAAACGTTTAGCAATGCATTTTTTTTATAAGTTCTTTCGCGGATGACCGAATTTATGCTCATGATATACGCAATCTAATTTATATTGTGACCGTTTTCAAACATTTCGTTGGCCAACTTCTTAATGCTTGGTTATTAAAAAATCGAACATGTAACTTTTTAAAAGTTATTTGAGAATCTTACAACTAAGTATAACAATATAATTACATTTTTTATAAACATGTGTAACGAATTGTAAAACGAGAAACTTGGAACAGTACACGCCACAAAATCATTTAATCACCATAAAATTTTCAAGTACAAACCAAAACAGAAAATTCTAAATGATATTAGAGGTCAGTGGCCATAACCGAAAGTAGCCACTCTAAGATGCCCACGTGGCCTCAGTACAATCATAAACAAGATGAGCCTGCAAATTTCATTACTTGAATCTTGTTAAAACCTCATTGAAACCACAATCACCAAACACTCAATTCAATCACCATGTCAATAGCTTCATCTCACCAAAGCTTCTTCATCAACACCCTCATCTCAACCCCCCACAAATCAATCAAAATCCCCAAAAAATCAATAACAACAATATCTTGTTTTAAAACCAACAAATCTTCATCCCAAGACAACAAAGATTCATCCAGGTACTTCCTAATCTCAATTATTACCACTATCTTATATGGGTTTTACTTCAATTTGTTTAATTTGATTGTTTTTATGGAAATCTTGATTTTTTCTAACAGGGTGAATGAAAACAATAATCATCTGGCAAAGCTTGCTTTGGTGGCAATGGCGGCTGGAGTGTTGACACTTGGATCAATTGATCCTGCTTTGGCGGCAAAATCTGGCGGCCGTGTTGGCGGTCAAGCTTTCCGTTCTGCCCCTAGGCAATCGGCCCCTCGTTCATCCTCACCAAGAATCAATAATTCAAGGTAATTTATTGTAATTCTTTTATTCAATTACACCTTTTATTAGTAGTCTTGTGCACGGTCCAAGAATCAATGAGAACTGAATAAATGGTTTCGGTCGGACCCAACCACTCGGAACCGAATCACACAACACTGAGAACCGATTTTTCATGATAATTAGACCGAGAACCGAACCGATATAGCTCTGCAGTTCTGGTCGGTTCTCAGTATGGTTTGAAAAGACATATTTATTAGTGGTACAAAACCATTATGGTACTCAAAATTGAGAAATTTAGTACCATGTATCGTATTGTTAGCTCGGTTTGGTACATAGTATAGGTATCATTAGCCAAACTCAAATATACTTATTTTAGCCTAATTTTTCACCGAAAGAAAGTCAATCAACTAAATTTTTAGCCTAATATTTTACCAAAACAACATCATTTCAACTAATTTAAGAAGAAGAAAAACAATCTTGTTTTAGCCCCCAACCATAATGTACCAAAACAGTTTTTTTGCTATAGTTGGTATATACGTACCGTGTATTGTATATAGCCGATAGTGTTGTATGACTGTACAAATTTCGTCCTGAGTTTTGCACACCCCTAGGCAATAAATTTATGTTTATTTTCGTGACGGCAGGACCAATATTTACATAAATCCACGGGTTGCACCACCACTATATGGCGGTTACGGTTACGGTTATGGGTGGTCCCCGTTTTCTTTCTTTGCACCGGGACCAAGTGTGGCAGTTGGAGTTGGTGGTGGGTTTGATACATTGGTGTTCTTTATGCTTCTTGGTACGGCAGCTGCGGTGGTTAGAAGGTTCTTTGGATCAAGGAATGATTTTGATGATGAAGATTAGTAGTAGTAAGAGGGTTACACTTTCGGGATTTCGCTTTATGATATGTAAAATTTTGTACGAATGGTATGTTTATAGAAATTGTATATAATTCTAGAACATATTTACACTTATATGATAATTAGTACTATGATCACCTTAATTTATGCCCTATTTGCACATTGTAACTTGATTTTGGCCTGCTTAAGTGCACAAGAAACTCAAGGCTTTGTAGCTTAGTGATATTGGTGTAAATTATAAGATGCTGCCCATTACCAATATGTCATGTGTTCAAGTCTCACTATGGGCAAAAGAGTAGATTAAGTGTTGTTAAAAATAAAATAATAAGTGCACAAGAATTTAACCATAGCTATGATTGGGAACCATAATTTCTCAAAGTTACAAATGATTTTGCTTTGTTTCCTGAGATGAAGTCCAATCTCAAAAAGGCTACAAATGATTTTGTTTATGTTAATGCTACATTTATCTCATCTTTTAAAAAAATTCCGGTATCGGTTTAGCATTAATATTCCAAATTCTTCCGCTTGATTTGGAATATTATTCGTATAACTTTGGTGCTGAGTATGGTTGATGGTATTTCTAGCCTTCTAGGAAGATAAATGCTGCTGCAGGATATTTATATAATTATCTTTCTTTTTTCTTTCAAAAGTTAACTTGAGAACACCATGCAATTGATAGTTTATTAATTGATCTAGATCAATTGGACACTAAGAATAATCTTGAGCTTTTTTTCCAAATGTCTTAGGTTTAAGCTTTGTTAGCGGGCATTCCTAAGGTAGATATATAAAAAAATTGAGGTGAGGTTTATTCCAAAAAAAAAAATGAAATGGGTTCGAGAAAGACATATTGTCCGCTTAGATGTCACTACATGATTCAACCATAACTTACGAACTCGGCGTTAAAAAAAGCTATTTAAATTAATAATTATCAATTAATCGAAAAATTAATAACTTTCTAAATTAATAATTTTTTTCGGTTATTAATTTGAATAGTTTCTAAACCAGAGATATTATTGCGTTCAAGATCTTAGGCCCAATATCTAGTGGGCCTGAGAATTTAAAAAGAAAATTTGACGACTGAGAGTACTAGAATTGGCCTGGGCCTGGTCCAGAGTGGTGGTCTTTTATCAGTTCCAAATGCAAATATGAAGACGAAACAAAATACAAATACCTTTTTTTACAAGTTGCAAAAACATTAGCTTAACCTTACATTATTTAAAACAAATTATATACACACCATAGTCAATAATTTAAATGTGTAAATTGAGTAGTTTGTGGTAAATAAATAAATCACATCCACTTAATACATTATATTCAGAACGACTTAAAAGATAACGTGTATCGAGACTATTTAAAAATAAACAAATTACCCAAAAGAATAAATAATGATAAACCACCATCGGTTGGCTTGTATATAATTCACTCTATAATTAACAATGTCTCACAACCCTACGAAATGCTTTATAACTACAGTACATCTGAAACCCCCAAAAATAAAAATAGAAATAAAAAATAAATTAGTGTTATGTTCTATTTAGACTAAGATCCTGAAAAAGCCAATGTGGTCTCTTGCTATCTTGATTGTACAATGTACTAGAATTTGCCGAATTCGTATTTATTACCGCCTTAGATTCGTTTCCTCCAATTTGACGATCGTTTTGTGACCATCTTTTACTAGTACTAGGTCCAATACTTAACGTTAATTCCACATCATTTGGTTCTATTTGGCTATTGTGTATGCCAACACTGTCTCCACACGACGTATCATCTTCAACCCGTCTTGAATGATCAAAACCTGATATTATTCCTAAATCATCGTTGTTAATATCCAAATCCGTACCCCTTGTACCAAATTCAATGTTTTGTATATTATCGTTTCTTAATTCATCCATCAAATTCTTTTGAACATTGTATAAACGATGAAGTTCCCTTACCTAAAAAGCGATTTTCGCAACAATGATATAAGTTTTTTAAAAAGAGAGTAATAATTCGTAAATCACTTGCAAATGTAATAAAAATTACAAACCTGGTGTCTAAAAGTATCTTCATGCTTCAACATTGTTTGTTTGATGAACTCTAGATGGCGGTTTTCGAGCATTTTGTTAACTTTTGTAGCTAATAATAACAACACAAGGCACATATAATGATTCTCTGATGATAATGATACCCGTTATCCCGAAAATATCAAGTTGCTGCTAGTTGAAAAATGTGCATAATTTGATCTAATTAGGCCTGTAAATGCCATAGAGATATTGTCAATTTATATCCAAAAATGGTACAAGAAGGTATATGGAAAAGAAACACCAAAATAAGTAAAAAGTTAACGAGCTAGTGCTCTGACAACGACAAATACCCATTTGGACAATAGCAATATCTCACATTTTCTTTACATTTTTATTCATGTTAAAGCTTATTTTGACATAGTATCAAAATAAGTGATACATTTGCATAAAAGAGGTGGAACAAAATAAGTGATACACTTTAAAATTTTATCTTATTTGGTAAAAAAGTGAGACTCACTATCTACTAACTATCTACTTTAATAAAATGAATTTACTCTTTTACTCTTATTTTTACTATTAATCATCATTAATATAACTTTATTCAAAAGAAGTGAGACTCATTCTCCACTAACTATCCACTTTAATCTATCTTAAACCACTTTTTAATCTTTTGCCTCAAAACCCGCAATTCTTCAAATGTATCACTTATTTTGATATGGAGGTAGTATTATATCTTACAAGTACACTCGTGAATAATGCATATCGGAATATGTTAGTTAAAGTCTGGAAATGGTCACGGTAATACCATTAAGCCGCATATATTAGAGTCAAATAATAAAATTTCCACAAGTAATTTGAACGGTGATCCCTCTCTGTTTACTGGAATATGTTAAGGAAAATCTATGATTATAACGTGCATAATGTCATGGATACAAGGCACTAAGCTAGTGAGAGTGGAGACAATGGCTAGTTGAACCCAAGTCAGAAATCTTTCATGACTTAAAGTCAAAACTAAACCACCATGGATGATTTGAGTCATCACTAACACAATGCAACATTATAAGTCAAACACAATTGTGCATATATACTCAACCTCTTTTAGTCTTGCAAAATGTAAAAGAGAGATCGAGTTGCTAGTCATAACTTAGGTCGGGTACTTTTAGCGACCCATCTTCTCGATCACGGGAAAGTTCGTCATCAAGCACTTTGCAAAATGTGGGTTCTACTATTTGATAATATCCTGTATAATTACATGGTTTTAGTTTGTGTTCCCGTTGTGTACACTCATACACATTTGACATAGCGTGTATGTTGTGATGACCTTCATCCTTGTGGTCGAGAGTTCAAGTCTCGTTATTGATATTGTTAGGAATATTTCTATAAGAGTAAATTACACGAATGGTCCCTGTGGTTTACACATTGTTTTGGATTTGATCCCTAAGTCTCAGTAATTACACCCGTGGTCACTGTGGTTTACACTTCGTATTGATTTTGGTCCCTAATACTAACTGCTGTTAAAATTTATTGTTAAACTTTTTAAATTGACAATTTTACCCTCATCTTCACCATCTCTTTCCACACCCACTGTAATTTGGCCACAATATGAAATCAAACCACCGTCATACAGCCACAGCCACCGTTACCGGCCACCTCCCTCCGTAATCGATTAACACATAATTACAACCTTGAAATCAAACTTTATAACACTAAAACCCTAAATCAAAATCAAATTACATATAAGTTAATCTTCTTCTTCCCTCGTTTATCTCCTCTCTTTTACACAACAATAAATCGAGTACATAAAATTGAGTTTTGGTTTATAAATAATCTTTAACTTTCAATAGCAAGAAAAGAGGTCAGAGAATCTTCTTCTTCCATTGTTCCTTACCACAAAACTAAATTCTAAATATTTTTATTTTTGAAAAAATCTTCCAGTAAGTTTGGGTTTCCCTCAATCGCAAGAAAAGAGGTCTTCTTTGCATCGTATATCATTGTCTCTCAGATTCATGCTTATTGGTAAACCATTATTGGTGGCGGTGGATGCTTCTTCCTACTCGAGTGTCGCCGTCAAAAGTCGTAACTTGATTTCACTTAAATCATATGTTTTTTTGCATGATTTCATCTTCATTATCAACAAATTCATCATCTTCATGCCTTCTCGATCCCACCGCCATTGACGCAATCAGACATGAAAGTTCGTGATTAATCGAAACTTCAATTGAAGCAATCATAATTGATGTAACGGCCACCACCATAGTTGAGTTTAGCGGAGGTAGAAACCACGGAGCAGGAGGCTGTGATAGTGGAGCTCTGGTGGTCTCGTGTGTGTTTTGTGTGCAGAGATGGTGAGGGTAAAATTGTCAATTTGAAAATTTTAACAGAAAATTTTAACGGCAGTTAGTATTAGGGACCAAAACCAATACGAAGTGTAAACCACAGTGACCACGGGTGTAATTACTGAGACTTAGGGACCAAATCCAAAACAATGTGTAAACCACAGGGACCATTCGTGTAATTTACTCTTTCTATAATATTCATTATTGATTTGATGTGTCAAAACTTATAAAGTACAAGGACCTAAATTGAAGATATGGAAGTTCAAATTCAAATAAAGATTTATGAGATAATCACTATTGTAAAAGATATAGTATATCTTGTTTAATTTAAAAGATTTAGTATTATCTTTTCCTTGTAAATCTCTAGGTTTTCTAGTATATAAAGAATCCTAGAGGTATAGAATTAGTCGTTCTTGAAACCCACGTTTTAACGTGTATGTGTGTGTACTCTAAGCCTCAAGGTCGTTTGATCCTGTTAACCAAAACCGTTCTACATATTTTATGTAGAATTGGGGCTTTTAGTAATCATTGTATAAATTGATGATGATGAAAACCTTGTTTAGCAATACAAATCTGTTTATCTAATTCCGCAAGTTTATGATTTGTATATGCTTATTCCAGATAAGAATTAACTATTCTTGAGCCTAAAGATCGACGGTTATATAGAGTTGTTCTAAACTCAGCAATTGGTATCAGAGCGGGTGGCTCCAGATCTGGAATAAAACAAGGATCTATTAATGATGAAGAATCAAGCATAAAAAAATATGGAATATGAAGTTGATTCTTATACGATCTGTACTGAATTATCAATGGTGAAGAACCAACGATTTATAAGTTGGAGTTTGGTCAAAATATAGAGAGATCTAAATGGCCACATAATTCAAAGCAGTAAATATTACTTTCGTGGAAGGTAATAATTTTATTTAGTTTATGTTAATATTTTTACTATCAATTTCGTGGGATTTAAATGTGAACGTGGAAGGTGGCAAACAAAAAAAAAAGAGTTGAAACAGACAGATACAAACGCAGTTGCAAGGTTGCGAATTTTTTTAAAAATTAAAAAAAAATACCCACATGGGGTTGTAGACCACAAAAAGAGGAATCCCACGTAGGGGAGAAGTTGAGACAGAAGGATCGAATTTTCATTACTGCTATTAAAAAATCTCATTTGGTTAGTGTTGTTCACATATATTACTACTGGTCTCACCAACCAACTCGATCAATACTATATTTGTTACTGATGTCATCTCAATATATCAATTACTACTGATCCTTATTCAACGTTTACTACTGATCCCAAATTCAAAAGTTAATACTGATCCGTATCAACCTTACTACTGATCTCAAAATACTCCAACATCAGTAGTAAAACTTGCAAAGTAACATTTTAATCAGTAGTAAATGAATAAAGCAGTGTTCGAACTTGTTACTGATCAGTACTAAACCGAAGAAACTTTTGTTACTGATCAATACTAAAGAAGAATTGATTACTGATCAGTACTGAAGTAGACTTTTTGCTACTGATTTCTTCCTTAAAACCGATACATCATACTTTGAAAAGCATGACACACACCATGTTCATTCCATATTATGGTTTATTGATTGTATTTGGTTAATCACTTGTTAATTTTTATTCTTGATAAAAAAGAGAATGAAAATAACTAGTGATATTAATGTGAAACGAATCACATTATTCACACACACAGGTTGAAGGCTTGATGAAGATAAAAGAAGATGATCTTATTTGTTACATATTTGATCTTCATCGGTTGATTATAGAAGAAGAGTGATTATATTTTATTTGAAGAAGAAGTTGAAAGTCCTACTACATGAGATGTTATGTAAAGATGTAACTGCAATTCAACAGAATCTGAACGAAAAGATCTGTTGAAGACCAAGATGTCCTTCATACAAGATTATGACGTTGCTGATTACTATAGTTAGACGGAATGTGATGCATAGTTTGAGTTTCTACTTCAACTTCAAATAGAAGATAGTTGATTTTCAATGTAATTAATATAGCCTTGAAGAACACAGGAATGATATCACACTTTTAGGGGAAGAAAAAATGTTGATCATTCAAGGGGAAGTTCAAGTTTCTCGGATTTATTTGATTATGTCAAAAAGGGGAAGAGACTTGAAGATTCCTAGCTAATTCTACAAGTTATAAGTTTTGTCAAATCAAATAGGGGAAGATTGTTAGGAATATTTCTATATTATTCATTATTGATTTGATGTGTCAAACTTATAAAGTACAAGGACCTAAATTGAAGATATGGAAGTTCAAATTCAAATAAAGATTTAGGAGATAATCACTATTGTAAAAGATATAGTATATCTTGTTTAATTTAAAAGATTTAGTATTATATTTTCCTTGTAAATCTCTAGGTTTTCTAGTATATAAAGAAACCTAGAGGTATAGAATTAGTCGTTCTTGAAACCCACGTTTTAACGTGTATGTGTGTGTACTCTAAGCCTCAAGGTCGTTTGATCCTGTTAACCAAAACCGTTCTACATATTTTATGTAGAATTGGGGCTTTTAGTAATCATTGTATAAATTGATGATGATGAAAACCTTGTTTAGCAATACGAATCTGTTTATCTAATTCCGCAAGTTTATGATTTGTATATGCTTATTCCAGATAAGAACTAACTATTCTTGAGCCTAAAGATCGACGGTTATATAGAGTTGTTCTAAACTCAGCAGATATACATGGTATTTAGGAGTAAATTATATTTGTGGTTAAAAAAACTAAAAAAAAAATAGTGTTTTGTACATCCAACATTCACACATTTTGTTTTTCCTAAACTGCTTAAATATAATCTTATTTCCTCAAATAACAAAGGCATGCATCCACATTTACGAAGAGACAACATTTAAAAAAAACAAAACTACAATTTACCAATTACCACCCATATCAATAAGACAATAACATACTCACACATACCGATCGAGTCTTGTACTTCATGCAACGAAAATTAATGTGAGTTTATGATGTTGTACATGATCTATATGTCATAAGTTTATAAGTTTAAATCCCAGTGTGACAAATTGGAGAAGAAAGTTGTATCTTATATCTAGATTTAGCAAAAACGTCTAGTAATACTAAAAGAAAACACATATGCGTACCTGATTCTGAAAAGTGAACAGATTAATCAAACCCACATTTTCCAATAAACCACAGATTTCCTTCACCGGAAAAATCTCAAAAAGAACCAACGCAGAAACTTTTCCGGCGAAACCCAAGTGGCGGTTTGACCAAATATCTCTCCAAAGAAAAGGGGTAGAAGAGTATCTTGGAGTCTCCTAATCTTTAAGATTTGATTGACAGATCGAACAACAATGTTTGTAAGATGTACATGAATCAATAATTCAAGATTGACAGGCTGTGAATTTAATGAGAGAGAGAGAGATTAGTATGTTACAACTTACACCATGCATAATATATTCTATTTAACGTTGTATTTTAATAAAGATAGATAAGTATAAATGTTTGCTACTAAATTTTTCTGTTTATTTTCTTACTCATCTAATCAATATAAGTGTCAAATTCAAAGAATGAGATTAACAAATAAAATTAATAAACTATACATTTTAAATATTTTATAGATAAAATATAAAGTAAGAAAATTTAGTATAAATAATACAATTTTTTTAATAGATGATGTGCGTCTTGAATCGTGGAAAGAAGGCAGTACGATGCTGCCGAATTTGATTAAAATAATGTAGGATTTTGTCGTGACATGTATTACTGGATCATAATTGTTAGAGCAAATCACAGATCAACTTAGTACTGATGCTGCAGTTAGTGATAATTATGTTTATTACTGATGGGGCAGAAACATTTACTACTGATGAAGTTGATGCTGGTGTTCTCTATAACTTAGTTACTACTGATCATACAAAGATTGAAGATACTACTGATCATTGTAGTTACTACTGACGTTGGTTTCTGGACTTAATACTGATCACCAAGTTTACTACTGATGTTACTTATTTACTACTGGTGATTGGTTTTACTACTGATACGCGTTTATGGAACATATCAAGTCCGAGATCTTCGCAGAGATAGTTATAGAATGTAAATCAATGTATATCGTTTATAATTAGATGTAAATCGTATCCTAGAATAACTAGGGTAAATAGTTTAGCTTCAAGGACTATTATATATAGTTCCTTACGAATTGTAAACGTACGTGTGTATTGTTAACTCAATAATATACATTGAAGCTTTTTGTGAAACTGTGTTCTTAATATTCTTACATATTGTTCTTACAGTTCATCGTTCTTAATACATTGATATAGTGTTGATCCGCTGCAACTTCTATCATCAAATAGATCTAAGGTGTTTATTAACTTGTTTATAGTTAATCGATCCTGACAAGTGGTATCAGAGCATATTGGTTCTAGATCTACTATTTGTTAAGAACAACAAAAAGTTTTAATCTTTAAAACACACACATTATTAATCATGACTGATAATAATGAAAGCACTCAGGCCAACAAAATTCCTATACTCACACCCAATAACTTTGGGATGTGGAAGAATCGTATTAAGCAATACATGCTTATTACAGATTATTCCATGTGGGAAGTCGTTTGTGAAGGAAACAAAACTGGTCAACTTCAAGCAAGTAGCTCTGCAACTGAGGCAGACAAACTTAAATGTGAGAAGGAGAAGAAAGATAAAGGCATCGAACTCAAAACTCTAAGCACTCTCTTACTGGCCATTCCTAATGATTATCAACATCTCTTTGTTGAATATGATGATGCAAAAATACTATGGGAAGCACTGGAGAAGAGATTTGTTGGGACAAAGAGCACCAAGAGGAATATGAAGTCTGTTCTCAAACAAGACTTTGAAAATTTCAAAGGAAAGCCCAATGAAACACTCACTCAAGTGTTTGACAGATTCAACAAACTAATTGGTGAACTCAACCAAGTTGGTGTAAAGATGGATCAAGAGGATGTCAACATGAAGTTTCTAAGGTCTCTTAGTGAAGAATGGGCCATGTACACAGTGGTGTACAGACAAAGAGATGCTTTAGAAGAAAAGGAGTTAGATGAACTCTATAATGATCTCAGAGTGTTTGAAACTGAGGTAAATCACAAAAACCCTTCTATTTCTTCTAACAATGCTGCTTTTGTGTCTAGTACAGGTCAAGGACAAGAAACCTCCGCAGGAAAGACTGCAGATTCTGAGGATACTGCAAGAGAATCCTTCTTCACTAGTCATGTGCATACTGCATTGATTAGTGATGACTTGGAACAACTGAATCCAGATGATCTTGAGGAGATGGATCTTAAATGGCAGATGGCTATGCTGAGCCTAAGGACCAAAAGATTCCTAAAAAGAACTGGAAGGACAAGCCTTAATTTCAACAAAGGTGACAAAGCAGGATTTGACAAAACTAAAGTCAAATGTTACAACTGTAACAACCTTGGTCACTTTGCAAAAGAATGTCCCCAACCAGACAAAAGATCAAAATCAACTGCTCTTGTGTCACAACAAGGACAAGGATATGACTGGAGCTTCCAAGCAGAAGAGCATGCTCAAAATCAAGCTCTCATGGCCTTTACTGAAAACAAAACTGAGGTAAAATCTAAACCTTGTACTCCTGAATGTGCTAAAATTATTAAAAATCTAGAAAAAGAAAACAATAAATTAAATGAAGATTTAGCAAAAGCAATCAGAAGAAATTATGAGTTTGATGGGGTGATTGCTGATCAAGAACATCAAATAAAGGTGTACAAGATGATTGATCAACGGATCAAGGAAGAATTGCTTCAAGCTGTGGATGAGAAAGAGTTTTATGAAACAAAAAATAATGAACTAACAAGTAAAATAGAAGAATGTCAACTTGAAATTGAACAAAATAAATTAACAATTAAAAAGTTTGAAAGAAGCACTAAAATTCTTGATGAATTAACGAATAATCAAACTACAGAAAAGGTTGTTCATGGGGTAGGATATCATGCTGTACCACCTCCATATAAAATCATTCCACCTCTTAAAAACAGTTCAGAAAGAATCATTAATGAATTAAAAACTGAAAATCAAACTGAATCATCTAATGAAACATCTGAATCAAATAATTCTTCTGATGATGAACAATCAATTGAATTTACTATATCTCAAAGTGAATCACCAAAATCAATTGATACAAGTTTTCACACAGCTCAAAGTCCAAATGAATCTCCCAAATATAATGCAGATAATGTACCAAAAATTTTAACAAGGGGGAATGAAAGAAATAAAACACAACTCTTAGACCAAAGAATACCTGAAGGTGCTAAAAATAAGAAACTAAGATGTGTTATATGCAATAAAATGAACCATTTAGCAAAGGATTGTCACTACAATCCAATAAACTGCAAAGAGTTAAAAGAATTTAAAGTTCTTAAAGAAAATGCTAAAACTCAAAAGTTAAAAGTTACTACTGGTCATTCAGTAGTAAATAAAATTAAAAATCCAATTGTTGAAGATCCAAGATTTGGAAGAAGTAAACCAAGGTTTGTTAAAAACAGAAGAGCTGGAAGCCCAAAGAACAGCAATTACTTCAAGAATAATGGAAAATCCAATCAAAATAAACAATATTTTAAATTTTCCAACACCAGTAGAAACTCCAACAAATTTACTACTGGTGTTAACCCTAATTATAATGCTGTATGGTACCAGTACAAGAATACTACTGGTAATAACCCTAATTTCAAAAATACTACTGCTCCCAAAACAAATTTCAAAAACACTACTGGTGTTAACCCTAAAAACACTACTGGTCATTCTAAACATGGTAAGTACCCAAATACTACTGGTCCATCAGTAGTAAAGTATTCAAAAGCTAAAAACAATGGGTATAAACCAAGATCAGTAGGAAATTCTCACACCAGTAATAACTACAAAAGGACAGTAGTAAAACAAAATACCAGTAATAAACAAGTATGGGTACCAAAAGTCTTTAAAGTTAAATCCCCAAAAGCTCATTTCTCAAAGGATGAACCCAAGACATATAAAGCTTGGGTTCCCAAACTTAACTAATCCTTTACTCTCTTGTGCAGAGCATTCAGATCCCAGAAGAAGGTAGAACATGGCATATTGATAGTGGATGCTCAAGGCACATGACTGGAAATCTGCAAATTCTTAAAGATTTCAAGTCCTTTGATGGTGGATTTGTGGCTTTTGGTGAGAATCCCCAGGGAGGTAAGATCACAGGTAAAGGTACTGTTACAAATGGAAAGATTACCTTTGATGATGTATTTTATGTAGCTGAGCTAAAATACAATCTTGTCAGTGTGTCTCAAGTATGTGATAAGAAGAATAAAATTCTTTTCACAGACATTGAGTGCATCATTCTTTCTCCTGATTTTATATTAGATGAAAAATATGTTGTTTTAAGAACCCCAAGGAGAAACAATGTGTATTGCCTGGATATAGGGGGAGAACTCATTTCTACAAATGAGGTCAACTGTTTTATATCCAAGGCAAACACCACTGAATCAGAACTTTGGCATAGAAGGATGTGTCACACAAATTTTAAAAACATGAATAATTTAGTAAAATGAAATCTGGTCATTGGACTACCTCAAAAACAATTCATGTGTGATCATCACTGTGTTGCTTGCCTAAAAGGTAAACAACACAAGACTTCTCATAAGTCCAAAACTGTGAACTCTATTTCCGTTCCTTTACAGCTCTTACATATGGACCTTTTTGGACCTACAAATGTAATGAGTATTGGAAAGAAACAATATTGTCTTGTTATTACTGATGACTTTTCCAGATATACATGGGTTTTCTTTCTCAGGACAAAGGATGAAACAAGTGAACTCATAAAGAACTTAATTGTCAAACTGGAAAACACATCTGATCAAAAAGTGAAAGCCATAAGATGTGATAATGGCACAGAATTTAAAAATACTAACTTAATTAACTTTTGTGATCTGAAAGGTATTGACAGACAATACAGCTCACCTAGAACTCCACAACAAAATGGTGTAGCTGAAAGAAGGAATAGAACCATCATTGAAGCAGCAAGATCAATGCTTGCAGACTCAAAATTACCAATTACTTTTTGGGCAGAAGCTGTTAATACTGCTTGTTATGTTCAAAACAGAGTATTAATAGTGAAGCCACATTTTAAAACACCATATGAACTTTTCAATAAAAGAAAACCTTCTATAAGTTTCTTAAAATCATTTGGTTGTCCTTGTACTATTTTGATTACAAGAGAACAAATTGGTAAGTTTGACTGCAAAGCTGATGATGGAATCTTTGTGGGATACTCTACTCAAAGCAAATCATACAGAGTATTCAACAAAAGACTAAGGATAATTGAAGAAAGCATCAATGTATCCTTTAATGAAAATGTACCTAATGAACAAGGAAATGGTCCAGATTGGCTATTTGACATAGACAATCTAACCAAATCCTTTAATTTTAATATGAATTTCAATGCAGGTAATTCAAATTGTCTTAATCAAAAAGAAGGAACATCATCTGTTAGTACTGGTCAAGAAAAGATGAGATACATAGTTGTTGATACTCCTCCCATAGTTAATACTGATGTCAGTAATAACTCAAATTTTGAAAGCAGTAGTAACTCTGAGAATGAAGTCAGTAGTAATTCCACTACTACTGGTACCAGTAATAGTACTGAAAATACTACTGGTCCCAACTATAACCTAGATTCTCAAGATACTACTGATACCAGTAACAACTTCAATACTACTGATCTCAATGAAGATGATAGCAGTAGTAACTCTGACCAAGATAATGATGAACCAAATACTAATGACAATGAAGGATCTCAAGAAGAACAACTACCTGAGGCAAATGAGTCCAACCTTGAAAATCAACTAGTGGTTGATAAAGCTACAACAACAAGGACTCAAAAGAACCATCCATTAGACCTTGTTCTAAGTGATGTTAACTCACCACTTCAAACAAGAAGCAAATTAAACAAAAGTTTAACTGCAAATATGTGTAATATAAGTTTAATTGCTAATGAATGTATGTATGAATGCTTTCTGTCTCAGGATGAACCAAAGAAGATTCAACAAGCAATGAAGGACTCAAACTGGATTGAGGCAATGCAAGAAGAACTCCTTCAATTCAAGTTACAAGCTGTTTGGACACTTGTACCTCTACCTAAAGGAAAAAGAGCCATTGGAACAAGATGGATCTTTAGAAACAAGAAAGATGAAAGAGGGATAGTGATCAAGAATAAAGCCAGACTTGTAGCCCAAGGATACACTCAAGAAGAAGGTATAGACTATGATGAAGTATATGCTCCTGTTGCCAGAATTGAAGCAATAAGAATATTCCTAGCATATGCTTCATTCAAAAGGTTTAAAGTCTATCAAATGGATGTGAAGAGTGCTTTCCTGTATGGGAAGATTGAAGAAGAAGTTTATGTTTGCCAACCTCCAGGTTTTGAAGATCCAAAACATGGTGATTATGTGTTTAAATTGGATAAAGCTCTATATGGCCTACATCAGGCACCAAGAGCATGGTATGACACACTATCATCATACTTATTAAAGAACAATTTCAAAAGAGGAGCCATTGATAAAACATTGTTTACAAAGAAAGTCAAAGATGATATACTACTGGTACAAATCTATGTAGATGATATCATCTTTGGCTCAACCAATGATTTATTATGCAAAGAATTTGAAGAACTGATGCAGATTAAATTCAAGATGAGCTCCATGGGTCCAATGAACTTCTTCCTTGGACTCCAAGTCAGTCAAAGAACTGATGGTATTTTGATAAATCAATCAAAATATGTCAAAGACATCTTGGAAAAGTTTGACTTGAAAGACAGTAAAAGTGCTAGTACACCAATGGAAACACACAAACACCTACATCCTGATGTTGAGGGGGAGGATGTAGATGAACACTTATATAGATCAATGATAGGATCTTTGATGTACTTAACTGCATCAAGACCTGACATTATGTATAGTGTTTGTGTGTGTGCAAGATATCAAGCAAGACCCAAAGAACTACACTTACAGGCTGTTAAAAGAATATTCAGATACTTGAAAGGCAAACCATCACTAGGTCTATGGTATCCACATGACTCACCCTTTGAACTAATAGCCTATACAGATAGTGACTATGGAGGTGAATGTCAAGATAGAAAGTCCACTACTGGTGGATGTCAATTCTTTGGATCAAGACTAGTGTCATGGCAATGTAAGAAGCAAACAAATGTATCAACATCTACTGCTGAAGCAGAATATGTAGCTGCATCTGCTTGCTGTGCTCAAGTTCTATGGATTCAAAATCAACTTCTAGACTTTGGTATCTCTATCCTTAAAACTCCTATTTTTATTGATAATCAAAGTGCTATTAGTATTGTGAATAATCCAGTAAAACATTCAAAAACTAAACACATTGAAATAAGATTTCACTTTATAAGAGATTGTAATGAAAAGAAATTAATCAAAGTAGTTAAAATCCATACTGATGATCAATTAGCTGATCTTTTTACAAAAGCATTTGATGTAGGAAGATTCAACTTCTTGGTTAGCAGTATTGGAATGATTTTAATAACTTAAAATCTCTCTTAAAATCATGTGTAAATTTAGTGTTATAAAATATTTTTCTTAAGTGTTTTACTACTGGTATTGCTGTACTACTGGTGTGAAAGTGTATGCACAAAATACTACTGATAGTTCATTACTACTGGTGTATTTTAGGTTTACACGGATACTACTGGTAAGTCAGTACTACTGGTATTCACATATACTACTGGTCTTGTGTGGTAATGGTTACTACTGATGTCTATAATTACTACTGATGTCAAAATTCTTAGTCATTACTGATGTTAGTAGATACTACTGACGTTTTCCTACTGATATCTTATTTACTACTGGTCTTTCATAAACACAATTACCAAACTAACCCCCATGAAAATAACCGTTATGTTATGATTCGAAGGCTATTTTCGTAGTTTTGCAGGTTTAATCGAAAGATATAAAAGGCGGCAGATGATTAATTTAGCATTATCTTCACTTCGATTCTCTAAACACCTTTCGATAAACCCTAGTTTACGATCAAAAACCCTTCATCTTTAACAAAATTCTTGCAAAATCTCAACAACAATGGCAACTTTACAAGCTCTCGATGTGCAAACCGATCTCAAATACTCAGAATTTCACAACATGGTTGCATTTTTAAAAAATCCCGACGGAACAAAAGATTTCCGTCCAATCGTAAAATTCTTGAGAAATTCGTATATACAGTTTGCCTTAACTGTAAAGCCAAAGGCATATCAACAGCACTTGGTGGATTTCTGGACCAATGCTGAGCGAACAGAAGGAACCACATCATCAATGATAAAATCGAAAGTAGATGGAAAGTACATCACTGTAACTGAACAATCAATCAGACATCATCTACAACTTCATGATGATTCAGGTATGTATACTCTTCCTAAGGAATACATTGCTGATACTTTAAATAAAATGGGGTATGAAGGCAGACTTAATATTGTAACTTTTCAAAAAGGCCTTCTATCCCCACAATGGAAATTTCTGGTTCATACCATTCAGCATTGTATTTCTCCTAAAAGAAGTACTTGGAATGAGTTTAACAAGGCAATAGCATCTGCTGTTGTATGTTTATGCACAGACCAAGTATTCAATTTTTCTAATATGATTTTTGATGGTATGTTGGGAAATCTTAGTTCTTCTAAATTTTTAATGTATCCCAGATTTCTACAACATATCATAAACTGTGAATTACAAAACTTGTCAACTCCTAAAAACATTTTTGTATTACCTGAGTTGAACAAGAAAGTTTTCTCAAATATGAGAAAACAATTTAAATTTTCAGGGAAGGAAACCCCTTTGTTTCCAAACATGATCAAAGATCAACCCAATATTGGAGAAGGTTCAACCATTGCTACAACCCAAGTTGAACCTCAACCCACTCCATCACCCCCAAATACAGCCCAAACACCACCCCATATAGCCACTCAATCACCAACCCAAACAGAAGTCCTGAATGTGTCCCAGGAACTTGATATAAATCTGCAGAGTGCTACTCTTCACTCTGTGGAAGACCTACCAGACAAAACCAAAAATATATCCACAATTTATCATAGAAAGAAAATTTCTTCAAAGGACACCAGGGGACAAATCGAGTCACACCCCAGGCTCAAAGAGTTGTCCTCCAAGGAGGAGAGAGGACATGAGGGGAGGGCTTTCACTACTGATGCCCCAAAGGTGGGTGCACAGGACAGTGAAAACATCATTAGGACCCAAACCTCGGCAACTTTGAGTGATGACTCTTTTGAGGAATTACTCAAAGGACCCCGGTGCCAAGAAACCACAAGGGGGGGCATCTCTGCTTCTTCTAGGAAGAAGAGAATGTCTAAAAGACCCAATGAATCACCAAGCAGTGATGAGGGCAGATCTGTGGAATTGATGGAAAGGAAGGAAAACCTTAAAACCAATGTACCTGTTAGTAAGCCCGATGATCTTGCTAGATGGAGTGAGGGCAGTATTAAAATCCAACAATTGACGGCTAAAGTGGATTCCTTGGAATCCACTGTACAAGATTGTCTTTATTACCAAACAAATCAAGGAAAAACTATGGCTGCTATGAAAAGAAATGTAAATATCATCAACAAAAGAATGAGACAATATGAACTTAGGCTTCATCAACAATCAAAGCTTATCAGAAAATTGAAAAAGAGGATTGATGATAGTGAGGCTCCTCCAGTTGAGCTCACTAAGGGGGAGAAGGATAACATACAGACAATGATTGATGAATCTATTGCAGCAGCAGCTTCCTCCCTCTTGAATTTAAAAGAAACAGAAGTTGATGAAGGCCCAGAGATGATGATTACAGAAGATGAGCCAATTACTACTGCTACAATGGAAGAACAAGTTGAAACAGAGATACCAGTAGTAACTCCTACTACTGATGATATAGCAGTAGTAAGTCAAGAAGAGGAATTAACTGAACTAAACACTACTGATGCCCTATCAGTAGTAACTCCTGAAATAACACCAGTAGTAACTACTCTGGTTACTACTGATGAGGAAGAACTACAATTTCCTGAACTCATTGATGCTAGGAGACATGTCATCATTACCAAACCACCAACACCTGATCAACCACTTATCATACCTGACATTGATGATAATGTGAATTGGTTTGAGGTTGATGAATGCTCACTTCCTCCACATCCAAAAATACTTCAACAAAATGAAATTAGATCATTTTCTCCCTCTGTTATAATAAGAGGAGTACCAGACATGAAGTATATTCCACCTCCACCTACAGCACATATTGGAAAGGGTAAAGAGGTATATGATGAAGATTACCCTAACAGAGCTCTTGGTCATTACATGGTAAACAAGATTAATCTGGTGAGAGCTGATAAACAAGATAAATGGAAGGTGAAGGATAAAAGATATTGGGAGAAAGTAGCTAAATATCAAGCTCTTGAAAAGAAGAAAAATCAAAGAGAAATTCCTGTTAAATTACCTGTTCAAGTTAAAGATGTTCAGATAGAAGCCCAAGAAGCAGAGTTCAAAAGGCTTAGAAAAGTAGAAGAAGAACATCTAAATTGTCTTGAAGATCTTGTAGCAGAATGCAAAAGAACAAAAGGTGATTTACCAGATGATATATTTGAACAAAAGTCTCTTATGATAGACTTTCTAAAGACAAAAGGTCACAGTGCAAAATCTTTTGGAAGAATGAAGATGACAACCATAATTGAAAAATACTGTACTGCAAAAAGGAAAGATTTAATTGAACAAGAGGCTGAAGAAGAAAAGAAATTGAAATCAGCAAAAACCTTAATCCCAATAAGTCCAAATTTAATTAAAGATAATAGTGTGTCTACTATTGGTGAATCCTCATCTGCTCAGACAAAGAAAAGAAAGAATGAAGCTCAAGAACAGAGTTTTCAAAAGAAAGCAAAACAAGAAAAAATTATACCTGTTCTTGAAGTACCTGTTGCTCCACTTCAAAATAACCCAATACTAAACTGGAAAGTCTTTGTAACACCTCAAATTTTAATGCCAAATAGTGGCCAAAATAAAACATTTTTCATAAATAGAAGAACTATACCAAAATATGGATTTACAAAAAAAACCTTTAGTATGAAAATCAGAGTATAAAGTTTGGTGTTACAAAATAGATCAAAACCAAAGCTAAGCATAAATCCAATCTAAAGTTCTTCTATTCTAGGCCCCGCATCTCTATCCATGCGTACCTAAACCTTCGATCCCGAACCTGAGTACATAGCAAAACAAACAAGGAGTACGTGAGACAAAAAACGTCTCGTGAGCTACATGGGTTTAGACCCGATAATAAAATGAATGTCACAATTCATATAACCAATCAATATACATATATATATATCCAACTATCCAGTCTAGTCACATTAGTGTGACCCTATCAAACTTGCTTACCTAGCAATCACAACTAACGTGGATGAGTCGATGGGAATTCACCCCAACTGCCCCTCACTCCACACCTCATGACCGGGAGTATCCCGTGACATCGCATAACTAACGTGGATGAGTCGATGGGAATTCACATGGGAATTCACCCAACTGCCCCTCACTCCACACCTCATGACCGGGAGTATCCCGTGACATCGCATAACTAACGTGGATGAGTCGATGGGAATTCACATGGGAATTCACCCAACTGCCCCTCACTCCACACCTCATGACCGGGAGTATCCCGTGACATCGCATAACTAACGTGGAAGGGTCGATGGGAATACGCCCAACTGCCCCTCAATCCACAACTCATGATCGGGAGTAGCCCGTATCATCACATCATCTCAATCTCATCATAACCCTATGGTTATGCAAATCTAGCTCTTTGCTAGCACTTTCATCATCATCAAGTTAGTTCAATACTATCATAGGTATAACTAACTATCAACTACTAGTCTACACAATTAAGCAAATAGACCATAACACAAGTAATGAAAATATTTAACAGGGCTATGTACTCAGTAAATTCCACACGTACTCACCTTAGCAATATGATGCTCAAATCGTGTTCTTGACACCCAATCTCTTGCTTCACAAACCAATCAACTTCCCAAGACTTCACCAAAAGCCTAATACAATTATCACAATATGATCAACATTACAATCTACTAACAATGTGTTCATCTATCTCTAAATAACACCCAACAATCCATTTCCCCCAAATATGGTGATTTACCAAACCCTAGGTTTAACCAACCCTTAAGATTCTTACAAATCAGAATCATACACTTGTTTCCCTTGTTAATACACCATCTATTAAGTGTATACAACACTTATATCACCATAACCCATAACCCAAAGAGCTAGGGTTTCAAAGCCATACACCCAAATACATAGATCTTAAGCTACAAAGATCAAAGAGTGAAGATATACCTTTAATCTTCGACTAGGAGTGAAATCTAACAAAGATTTGAGAAGAAATCAACCAAGATCTGCACTTGAGCTCCAAAATCGCCAAAAGGAAGAACTAGGGTTTTCTATTTCATCAAACGAGCTCCAACCCGATTTTAATGCTGCACGACAATAGTTCACGACGCGAACAATAGTTCGCGTCGCTAACTATGCGATTTTCATAGATCGCGATCGTTAATCGGACGTGAACTTCTTCGCGATAAAAGGCCAAACTCCCTGGAGCTAGTTCGCGATCGCCATCCTTAGTTCGCGACGCGAACTCCTTTAGGCAGCTGGGCTGCACTTTTTCATCTTTGTCTCGACCCGGTTTCGCCCATAACTTTCTCATACGGTGTCCAAACGACACGAAACCAATTCCTACGTTCTTTAAACGATTTATCCTTATTTATCATATTTTTATCCAATTTATTTATTTACAAATTTCGGGTCGTTACAACTATCTTCCCCTTAAAAGGATTCCGTCCTCGGAATCACTCAAAAGAAATTCCAATTTACATTCTACCGAGTATCCATTCTCATTCTCCCGCGGTTATTACCGTCAACCTTTTCTCATCCCGAATTAGTCAACAATATGTATGTAAACATTCAATTAATCCCGTTAGATCCAAACGGTCAAAAATCAATCTTAAGCCTTTAGTGCCCAAATGGGCCAAACTTGCACAATTTTGACCACAAGACTTTCAATCCTTTAACCAATCATCTTATACATATAGAAATGACATGACCCACGCATAATAATCAACTAATTGACCAACACCAATGTCAAAGTCTAGCTTCGACCAAGTTACCACATTCCAACCTCGTCTAATCCTTGACTTACGAACAAAGTCACTACACTTTAACAATTTCCTTTACCATCGACCTCTAATTATAATTTATCAACCATTAGATACCCAATTCCCAAATTCGACTTGAAAACGCCCAACGGGTCAAAGTGACATAATTTGTCTATAACTCTTTTAATTACGTCATTACCTCTTTCTCATACACACAACTAATACATTATACTACTATCATTGCGAGTCATTCGAAACGAAAGTCAAAACCCATCCTTAACCAAGTCAACTAATCATATGTTGACAAAACTTGACTTTTGCCTAAAGTCAACCATACTTTTTCCAATTAACAGATTCCCTACCCTCGAGATCTCATTCTCGACTTATCACTTCCGGTTACACCCATTAATGTTTCCTTAACAATCGTCCATATTTCCAAAATTTCAAGCCTTTTCAAATTTCCCCAAGTTCTCACATTCCCTTATGGTCACATCAACCCTTTACCGTTTCTTAACTTTCATTTGGTCACCTATACCATTTCTTAGTACCATTTCAATCATCTTCGCCTCACATACCATAATTTCACACAAGCTGACCATATCCTGGTTCCCAATGACAATTGCTTTCTAACAGCATCCTTTTTCTCATATTCGAGAAGTCGTAGGCATCCCATACCTATACATGACCTAATGCCACCCGCATTTCCAACCAAATTTTCATTTACCATAACATAATAGCAATACTCATTAACCCCTTGGTTCTATCTTCGTCATATAAACACATACGCATACACACCTACATATATATATACATATATATATCACGCCAACTCAATCTGAACGTATCCATTATGCACATATACAATCATATGTATATGTCACCAATACCATCCAAGCATCATCATCATGCGCATATACAACCATATGTATATGTCACGCCAATGTCATCTGACATCCATCCTTTCGCATCGCGTAGCCTTGCTACTATCTTACCCATTCGATCATCCAATCGCTCATCGTGCGTTCTAGCACCTCTCCCATAAAAAAAAAATCGCATTATCTTTTTTCTTCCCTATTCATAAGTCTCCCATCGAACATAGTGCTTAGCACAATTCATATAATATTATCCTTCCATTATTATATACCTTCCAAGGCCATCATATAATGTACATGCATTGCACCCCGTGGGTATACCAATAAAATCTCCGATTGTCGTTTACCGTTTCACTTACACATCAATCATCCTTGACCGGTCCATTTCCTTATTACCGATTTCCAATCCTTTTATTACCACCGGGGTAACCACCAATCTATTCCTTTAACCAAAGTTCACCGGCCAACCCGATCGCCTTTGAGTCAACCAATCGACTCCGGTCTACATTTGTGACCCATGACTTGGCACACATTAGCCCAACATTCCATGTTCCCGTCTTTCTACATCGCGATACCTTGAGATATTTATTTCCCAGTCGTAGCCTCACACACACAATGTCATAGTATATCACCTCATTATTATGACATCTTGCCCATACTCGTCATCTTACCCTTAATATCAAATCGATCATCCCTTGCCCCGAAACTTGTTATGGCTACATGCCAATTTTTTTTTTTTTTTTTTTTTTTTTTTTTTTTTTTACTCAACCATTTCTACCAATTAAAATATGCCATTCCTGACACTTACTCTTTTCCACCTATGTTACATTTATTAGTTCCAAGGCATCACTATACCTTTACTCATTCTTTTCTTTCCCATTTACATACATTAGCATTACATTTCTTATCCGGATTCCCGCCAAATACTCAAGTTTCAATTCCAAGATTTCCATTTCCAAATTTCCATTCTTACTACAATTCTTACCAAAACTTAGTACTTCATTGTACTACTATCCATTTGTTGGAAACATTTACCGTCCTTGCGGTTCCTCTTTTGATACCATATAATAACATCAACCCCTATATCCTTACTATCTGCGACACATCGAACCATATTCCTTTCTAAAAATATAATTTCCATACACATAACTAACCGGGAAAATCATTCCCCAAATAAACATCCACGTCATACAACTTTCCTCCAATTCCTATAACCACCAATCCGTGCGATAATCCAACCATTAAGCTATATCCACACAATATCTTGGCTTGGTGCATACCCAACCAATCCATACCGATAACCACATCAAACACCCTAATTCCCATGGGCAACGAATCCACCTTAAACTTTCTACCGTCTATTTCTATTTCACAATTTCTATAAACACATTCAACCATAGACGTTTTCCCGTCGGCTACTTCTATTTCATAAACCTCATCTAACATTTCGGACGGCACATTCAATTTACAACCGAACTCATAAGACACAACGAATAAGTAGAATCCGAATCAAATAATATAGAAGATGGCATGAAGTTAATGAATAAAGTACCTGATACTACATCGTGCACCTCTCTTGCTTCCTCTCGAGTCACCTGAAAGGAACGTCCCCTTACTTGAGCCGGTTGCTCTTTCTTTTGAGCCGCGGGCACCTTTGGCTCGATCCTCTTTTTCGGGCACGCATTGCTATAGTGTCCCATTTCATGGCACGAGTAACACTCCACCTCGGAGAGTGTCTTGGATCTACAATCCCGTGCTATATGCCCCGTCTTTCCACAAATATAGCACACCTTCGAAACTCCTCGGCACTCGCCGGCATGGTTCTTCCCGCATCTCTTGCACGGGGCAACGCTTCCTTGCTTGAAGGAATTTGATGTGAACTTCCCCTTTTTAGAAGTTCCCGAGCCACTCTCGGCTTTCCTTTTCTCGTTCACATGGGCCCTCACGGCATTCCTTGTCGCATCTACCTCTTCCACACCCCGGGCGGCACCAATGGCCTCATCGAGTGTGACCGCTCTCCTTACCTCCAATTGGTAATCCCAAGGTAGCCCACAAGCATACCGGACTACCCTCGATCCTTCCTCAAAATAAGTTCTTGCAACAAACGGGAGCAATCCCGTGAACTCCCTTGAGTACTCCTCAACCGACCTATTACCCTTCTTTAGGTTTACAAACCTCTCATGCATCTTCTCCAAATCCCCGTCGGGGCAAAACTTTCTCTTCAACCTCGTGGTAAAGTCGTCCCATGACATCTTCTCAATCACCTCCCTCCCGAGGGTCTCATACACGATATCCCACCACACCATGGCATCTTCTTTCAATAGTTGTGACGCATACGTCACCATATCGGCATCCTTACACTTACTACTACCGATAACCCTCTCGGTTTCTCGGATCCACCTCATTGTTACCTTCGGGTCCGAACTACCCGTATACGTGTTTGGCCTACAAGCCATGAATGTCTTAAAAGAACAACCATAATTTTCATCGGGTCTCGCCCTTGCATCACTACAACCACCTGTGGAGGATTTTTCCACTCGAGTGCCACCATCCCTGGTTTTCTCATCCGATCTAGCCTCGGATACACGATCTCCACCCGACCTCTCACGGTCCCCAATGATGCGGTGCACCTCATCGGCCACCACTCCCTTGAGTTGTTCAATAATAGCTTGGAGGTCCGCCATGGTCACCGGAGTTCTATTAGCTCCGACCTCCGATTCATCAACTTGATGCATCGACGGTTGACTTTCCTGTTCAACCACCACCTCGACATGAGGTATTTCTTCCTCCCGGCCCTCCGGGGCTTTACCACTTCTATGCGTGGTCACCATTTCTTTCAGTCACGACTATACGAAAGTCATTAAACATTTAGTACCTTGTGTATAACCCATTAGCCTCATAAGACTCAATATCCATAATCATATCAATTCTCATCGGTCCCCCTAGGTTCAACCCTAAACTTAATATAAAGTCTCAAGGTCAACCTATCGATCTCAAGGAATCTTACATTCCTAATGCTACAGTCTAAGACTAGGATGGTCATCCAACCTAATTCACTTAAACTATAGCTCTGATACCAAGTTGTAACACCTCAAATTTTAATGCCAAATAGTGGCCAAAATAAAACATTTTTCATAAATAGAAGAACTATACCAAAATATGGATTTACAAAAAAAACCTTTAGTATGAAAATCAGAGTATAAAGTTTGGTGTTACAAAATAGATCAAAACCAAAGCTAAGCATAAATCCAATCTAAAGTTCTTCTATTCTAGGCCCCGCATCTCTATCCATGCGTACCTAAACCTTCGATCCCGAACCTGAGTACATAGCAAAACAAACAAGGAGTACGTGAGACAAAAAACGTCTCGTGAGCTACATGGGTTTAGACCCGATAATAAAATGAATGTCACAATTCATATAACCAATCAATATACATATATATATATCCAACTATCCAGTCTAGTCACATTAGTGTGACCCTATCAAACTTGCTTACCTAGCAATCACAACTAACGTGGATGAGTCGATGGGAATTCACCCCAACTGCCCCTCACTCCACACCTCATGACCGGGAGTATCCCGTGACATCGCATAACTAACGTGGATGAGTCGATGGGAATTCACATGGGAATTCACCCAACTGCCCCTCACTCCACACCTCATGACCGGGAGTATCCCGTGACATCGCATAACTAACGTGGATGAGTCGATGGGAATTCACATGGGAATTCACCCAACTGCCCCTCACTCCACACCTCATGACCGGGAGTATCCCGTGACATCGCATAACTAACGTGGAAGGGTCGATGGGAATACGCCCAACTGCCCCTCAATCCACAACTCATGATCGGGAGTAGCCCGTATCATCACATCATCTCAATCTCATCATAACCCTATGGTTATGCAAATCTAGCTCTTTGCTAGCACTTTCATCATCATCAAGTTAGTTCAATACTATCATAGGTATAACTAACTATCAACTACTAGTCTACACAATTAAGCAAATAGACCATAACACAAGTAATGAAAATATTTAACAGGGCTATGTACTCAGTAAATTCCACACGTACTCACCTTAGCAATATGATGCTCAAATCGTGTTCTTGACACCCAATCTCTTGCTTCACAAACCAATCAACTTCCCAAGACTTCACCAAAAGCCTAATACAATTATCACAATATGATCAACATTACAATCTACTAACAATGTGTTCATCTATCTCTAAATAACACCCAACAATCCATTTCCCCCAAATATGGTGATTTACCAAACCCTAGGTTTAACCAACCCTTAAGATTCTTACAAATCAGAATCATACACTTGTTTCCCTTGTTAATACACCATCTATTAAGTGTATACAACACTTATATCACCATAACCCATAACCCAAAGAGCTAGGGTTTCAAAGCCATACACCCAAATACATAGATCTTAAGCTACAAAGATCAAAGAGTGAAGATATACCTTTAATCTTCGACTAGGAGTGAAATCTAACAAAGATTTGAGAAGAAATCAACCAAGATCTGCACTTGAGCTCCAAAATCGCCAAAAGGAAGAACTAGGGTTTTCTATTTCATCAAACGAGCTCCAACCCGATTTTAATGCTGCACGACAATAGTTCACGACGCGAACAATAGTTCGCGTCGCTAACTATGCGATTTTCATAGATCGCGATCGTTAATCGGACGTGAACTTCTTCGCGATAAAAGGCCAAACTCCCTGGAGCTAGTTCGCGATCGCCATCCTTAGTTCGCGACGCGAACTCCTTTAGGCAGCTGGGCTGCACTTTTTCATCTTTGTCTCGACCCGGTTTCGCCCATAACTTTCTCATACGGTGTCCAAACGACACGAAACCAATTCCTACGTTCTTTAAACGATTTATCCTTATTTATCATATTTTTATCCAATTTATTTATTTACAAATTTCGGGTCGTTACAGTCTTGCCCAATAATGTTCTATTAGTTGTAAGGGAAGACAAAATCATTCAAAAGTTTACTGGATGGTTACCTTTGATCAGATCCTGTACAAGAAGTGATGTGATTAAACTTCTGATCATTGGAAAACCAAGAATGTCAAAGAAATCTTGGAAAGAATCTGGAGCTGGATACTTAACAAGAATGATTGATGCAGCTTTTTATCCAGATAACTATCCAAAGTTATTTACAAATCCAGAAAATGTGTATGCATGGAATGTTCTCCCAACTTGCAATATGTATTTCTTTGAAAGATCAAGTAAAAATTGTGAGTTGTACTTATATGAAAGAGAATATCCTCACTCAGAAAAGGAAATGTATCAGATATTCATCAACACTCTAATGAAGCCCTTTGATGCAGTTATGTTCCAAAATAAATTGAATTACTTTACCAAGAAGAACAGCAAATACATAATTGAACAAAGACTTCAACAAAATCAAAGAACATTAGAAAGAAGAAAGAAAGAAGAAGAAGAACAGAAGAAAACTTGATTGATTAAAGGATAATCAATAAGTTTAGGGGGAGATTGTTAGAGCAAATCACAGATCAACTTAGTACTGATGCTGCAGTTAGTGATAATTATGTTTATTACTGATGGGGCAGAAACATTTACTACTGATGAAGTTGATGCTGGTGTTCTCTATAACTTAGTTACTACTGATCATACAAAGATTGAAGATACTACTGATCATTGTAGTTACTACTGACGTTGGTTTCTGGACTTAATACTGATCACCAAGTTTACTACTGATGTTACTTATTTACTACTGGTGATTGGTTTTACTACTGATACGCGTTTATGGAACATATCAAGTCCGAGATCTTCGCAGAGATAGTTATAGAATGTAAATCAATGTATATCGTTTATAATTAGATGTAAATCGTATCCTAGAATAACTAGGGTAAATAGTTTAGCTTCAAGGACTATTATATATAGTTCCTTACGAATTGTAAACGTACGTGTGTATTGTTAACTCAATAATATACATTGAAGCTTTTTGTGAAACTGTGTTCTTAATATTCTTACATATTGTTCTTACAGTTCATCGTTCTTAATACATTGATATAGTGTTGATCCGCTGCAACTTCTATCATCAAATAGATCTAAGGTGTTTATTAACTTGTTTATAGTTAATCGATCCTGACAATAATGCAGGAGATTGAGATGCGGAAATTAATTTTGAAAACTTATAAATCGGGTATTAATTGTTGGTGGTAGGCCTGCATGTGAACAATATATTCCGGACAAGACGTACCGGAAATCTGGGATGTTGAAAGCAAACCTACAAAAACCAAATGATTATTTTATTACTAATACAAATCATAATCTTATCATTAGTATTCTTAATTACCCTATTGTTTCTCTTAAGTGACAATCATTATTAACAGCGGTGAGATCTGAATGTCCTGCGTTAATAGATGAAAATGAGTCTAATAAATACGAGGTTTATATTAAAAAATTGAACTTTTTAATTTTTTTTCTATTAAATTGACATAAAAATTTAAGACTATGTATTTCCTCCGATTCAAAATAAGTGATATAGTTTGAGTTTCACAGTTTTTAAGTTAAAAAGTTATAATGATGGTTAAATTAGATAAATTAGATGGTTAGCAGAGAATTTGTCCCACACATTTTTAATAAAGCAAGGTTAATTTTACCGCTGATAGTGCGATACACACCCACTAACTTTCTACATTTTTTATTGCCAAATAAGGGAATTTTTTTAAAACGTATCACTTATTTTGAATCACCTCAAAAAGGAAAGTATATCACTTATTTTGAATCGAGTAAATTGCACGGAAGGTCCCTATGGTATACTACTTATTACGCTCTCAATCCTTATACTGTGTTTATTATACTGGACGTCCTTGGTGTATACACTTTGTTACACCCAAGGTCCTTTGGCCAAACGGCCATCCGTTTAAATTTGACATGTGAGAGGCACATGATGGCCATCAACCGCGACCATTTCTCGCATCTCCGGTTACCATTACCGAACCTGTGATTAGAGCCACCTGTACTTGTTCCTGCAAATATATCAAAATAGTCTACTATTCGTACATCCTCACCATCTAATCGTTAAACCATCCAAATATAAGAAATTAAAATTGAAATAGTAGTAACTATGAAGGAAATCAATGAAGTATATTTTTTACCTGAAGCTGAGTCTCAAGAAATTCGAGGATAATAGCTGGGATAAGACCTCTAATTCCACCACCGTCGATGTGAAGAACTGTTATCCAATCCCCCAAAGATGGGGGCTGTACTATACATTATACAATTCGTTCAAAATGTGAGGAATATGTATGAATGGAAAGAGTTAATAATTGAATTGGATGAAATAATTTACAAATTTGGTAAATTTATGAAATAAATTACTTATGGATCATACAAAATACTTCTTTTTTCTCTTTAAATTTTTATCCCAAAAAAATTTACACTTTTCAATTTTGATGAAGTTCCTTAATAAAATAATATTATTATCAATAATTTTATCGTTAACTATTTCTTTAAAGCACTTCAAACTATACTATAATCAAAATTATTATTAGAAATAACACTGCTAATTATCTCTTACAAATTTGTGCCAAACATAAATGCAATTTTTTATGTGAGGGAGAGAGAATAATTAACAAAAGCCCAAATATAACATACATTTTCGGTAGACCAAATTGAATTTTTGGGCCCTAGAAAAAGATGGGCCCTCTGCGCTTTGACTCTCCTGGACACCTGTCTATAGGTCGGGCTGGCTAAAGTCTAAACACGGTACGAATTTTAAAATTTATGGGTATTTTTTGGTAATCTTCCTTTTATGAAGCTCCAACTCTTCTTTTATTATGTAGTTTTTTTTTGGGTTTTGATAATGACAATTGACAGCCATTAGGGCTGTCAATAACATTGCATCGAATTTTGTACTTCAATTTATAACCAATCCCTAATTTTAGGAATTACACCCCATGAATTAATGTACAACTTTTTATAACCAACCCCTAAAAGTTTGTGATCTATCATTTGTATGGGTTAACCATGTTTTGTAAGGTTAGTTCACATTTTTACTTATAACATAGATTTAATTAAAATTGTCCTAAAACCAGCCATGTATAATTGTATATAAATGATTATTGGACCATGTAAAAATTACACAACAAAGATTACAAAGAAGTTGCCAAACCAACATGATGGTTTTTCAAACGCTAAAAGCATTTGAAAATTATAGCCACTTATTCAAAAATCAAATTTACAATTCATAATTCAATCAATAACAAATGAAATTAAGATCAACATTTTTTTAGTTAACCCTTGAGCAATCACGTCTAATTTCACCGTTACTACCGGTCAACACCCCAACTCGGCCAAGCTTGGTGATGGCAGTCACAAAAGCCTGGTTGAATGCAGAATTGCTAGCTGCAAATTGGTTAACAGTTGGCTTTGATCGGTTATCTGTGAACAAGACTTGATCTGAGGTGAACAAACCCTTTCCTTGTTGTAGATTTTTAAAATATGCGTTGTCGAATGTTCGAGGGGTGGTGGGGTCCATGTTAATTGCGATCCTAGGGTCCACTTTAAGTGGACACATTTGTCTCAACTGAAGAGCATACTGCCGGTTTAGGGTCGGGTCAATTCCTTTTTTCCCATAAATACGCGATGAGAATTTGCCACAATGAGAGAATCCAAGTGTATGTGCACCTATTAAATAATTAGATTTAACAAAATTAAATGAATACCAATTATAATATACATAAAAGGATCTAAGTAGCAATATTTAGTAGGAAATAATATCATCTTTCTATAAAATAGTTACCAGAAAGTGCAATCATATCGGTTTGAGATAAACCATGCTTTGCGAACATTGTATTAAGTTGGTCCAACTTAAAATCTGGATGCGGAAGACTATGTTGAACACTTGCCTTCGTAGAAATTCTCCCGTCTCTCCTTCCCAATTCTACACTATATGATGGCCCACCCGACTATTTATATAAATAAAACAACAAATAAGTAATGAATCAAAAGTATATGTACACTACAAAAATTATATCGCACATTATAATAGATAAGTCTTAAAGCAGATTATACAATTGTACAAAAACATAGTGTATATATTCCGTTATAAAATACATTAAACAAAAGTCAAAGAATCTTGTATGACGTACCATGCACGTTTTTATCATACTAGTAATTTTTACGGGACCCAATTATAAATAAGTATATTTTAATTTTTATAAAAGTCCACTATCACATCATAATAAGTACTATAATTAGTGAAAGGATACATATAATGTTCATACCAAGCCTATGACATCTCTAGTGGCAAGAGCCAATATATCCGCACAAGAAACTTTATTCCGGCAACCGGGATTGCTGTCGAGGGCGGCTTTCGCTTTAATGACAGTGTCAAATCCGTCTCCGGCGAGTGACGTGTCATCAGGATGGTCCTTCTCGGCGTTTGCATTGGCTAGAAGAACCGAAGCATCACATCCCTATATAAGCATGCAAAATATAATATATTATATATATATAAATTATAATGTTGATTAGAAATTGAAGTTAAAAGTGGGTATCGGGACATTAAACGAACCCGAACGAAACAATCATGAAAGAAGAGACGGAGAGTGCCCGGGACGGTGACAAACGTTTGCTGAAATTTCTTGGTGACGGCTGATT
Organism: Calendula officinalis; assembly: GCA_963853835.1. Lineage (NCBI taxonomy): Eukaryota > Viridiplantae > Streptophyta > Magnoliopsida > Asterales > Asteraceae > Calendula > Calendula officinalis. Next base: position 75,764,171 of record OY970828.1, read on the forward strand.
TGACTATCGATTCAACATTTGGGCAAGTGGATTGGTAGAAATTTTGTCTAAGTTGAGCATAAGATGAAACAATAAACAAAGAGAGAAACAAGAAACATAGCATTTGATTCTTCATCTTGCTTAGTTTCCTTTTATATTTCTCTGTTATAAGATTGAGGGTGATGAAGATGTTCATATATATAGATACCAATATATTAGTATTATAATAGTGATTGACTTATTATATATACATACATATATTAATTGATATATGCGTATGTAATGTATATGTTTATTTATTTTCATTGCCTTAATTCAAGAATGGTATAGGAAGTTTATCCTATTAATCATCCAATGGTTTATAGTCAAGCAGAATATATTGGTGATCAAACGTATACAATATTTGAATTATTAATGAGCAAGTAGTTGGCATGTTACTTTCTTTCTTTCTTTTTTTTTTTTTTTTTATATATACTTGTATGCATAAGAAATTAGGGTAAAATTTTGAATTTTGACCGATGGAAATAGAAGCAAAAATATTAGGATGGACGTTAATTGAAAGGATTGGATATTGACCCGACGTAATATATGCGGATCATGTATTAGTTTTTGTTCATCTTGTTTGGTTTGTTTTTACATTTATTGTCTTGTTAGTGACATTTTTCTTTGTTTTAGTGGTCTTTTTTGCATTTTTCTTTATATTACAATTCTTTTTCACTCATAAAAGGGCCTATATTTTCACAATTCATGTACTTAAGGTACCCTAAGCCTATTTTTACTCTAGTCAGTTCACATTTTAATTTTCTATCGTAAGAATCATATGTATATGATGCTAGAAAAGAATTATAATACCCACAAAAGCCCGATTTATATTAATTTTGCTTTGAAAATGGTTGTCCAATACGTACATCAAATAGATAATTTTTTATACTTTGTGACAATTCTTGTGTGATAAAATAGAATCTTGAATGTTTGTGCCTTTTTTCTAAGAGTGAAAAGTATCTTAGTACCTAAAGTGGAGATTTCATAAAACTGTGAAGTCTATTTACGCAAAACTTTTGAGGTCAAATATAAGTTCCTTAAAAAGATAAAGCAAAAATAGTCAAGGACTATAGCAATTTTAAGTTTCTCTCAGTTATATATTTGTGAAAAGAGATATTAATACACTCGTTTGTAAAAAAATATTTAGAGGTCAAATTTTATAAAATTAGCTATTATTCGTATGTCAGAAATCGGATAATATAAATTATTTTATCTATGAGTATAGTTATAGTTAAAAGAAATGCAATCAGTTTTTTTCTCTTACTATTTTATAAGCATATCAGATGTAATCATATATTTTCAACTAATATGCTATTGTTCCCATAATTGATGGTACAACTAATTGTCATTGTCATAATTTCAAATTTCACATACAACTCACTATTCTATAGTTATACACGGAACACATATTTTTTCATTGTTTAATTTTTTAGTTTTTAGTTATATTAACTATTAATTTTAAAATCCAATGTTTTAAATTGGTTTAAAAGTAAAAAATAAGGGTAAATGAGTCATTTCACTTTGTTAAAGTAGATAGTTAGTGGGTGTGGGTTCCATTATTTTTTGCCAAATAAGGTAATTTTTCAAAGTGTGTCACTTATTTTGAATCACCATAAAAAGGAAAATGTGTCACTTATTTTGAATCGGATGAAATATTATAGCTTGGATTCATAGCAAGGGATTCGTGAATATGTGAATAACAGGTGGTCAAAATTAGATATTTAAATTTTCAGATACTCGGATTTTGGATAGTGAATTTTTTCTATCCATGATCCGTTATTTTTGTATATTTTCTAACATGTTTGGATATTCTAATATTTTGGATATCTTTCGGATATTAAATATCGAAAATTTTAAAAACACTATGGAACTGGTATCCATTCGGATATTGGATATTTTTGGATAACTGACTTTTTGGATATTTTTGAACACCCTTAAAGAATAGTATCACGTGGTTGCGATTAAGCACCATGTCACGAGAAAACGATTATTGACGTTACATATCTCTTAGCTTTTCAAATAGAATAGATGTATTATTATTGTTATTATTAATTGGGTTTTAATATGTCCTTCAGAGGCAAATTATAATAATATTAAATGTTTTGTATCATTCTATTTAATTTATCAAAGAACATCATTTTCAATTGTGATAAGGGTAAAATCGGCATAACACAAAATCATCAACGACTAATATATATCATTTTACTCTAATTAAGAAAATTTTGATTTATTAAAATTTCGTTATTGTATGTCCATGGACACATATTAGCAAAATTCTTATTAATTAGCACATATATATGCTCTATAAAAGCATATACATCATACATGTACATATTACCACGTACTTTTTTAACATGATGTTATTGTATCATTGATAATTAAATGATTATTAACCATGTACAAACTCAAAGACAAGTATTACAAAGGAGCTGCCAAACCATCATGACGGTTCTTCAAAAGCTACATATCATTTCAACAACTGTAGCTACTTATTAAAAAAAAAATTTAATAATAAGAAAAAAAAATTACAATTAATTTGGAACTCATTAAATAACAAATGGAATTAAGATCATCATATTTTAGTTAACCCTTGTGCAATCACGTCTGATCTCACCTTGGTTACCGACCAAAACCCCAACTCGACCGAGCTTGGTAATGGCGGTCACAAAAGCTTGGTTAAACACGGTATTGCTAGACGCAAATTGGTTAACAACAGGCTTTGACCGGTTGTCTGTGAACAAGACTTGGTCAGAGACAAACAACCCCTTTCCTTGTTGGAGGTTTTTGAAATACGCATTGTCGAAAGTTCGAGGGGTGGTGGGGTCCATGTTAATCGCAATCCGAGGGTCCACATTTTTCGGGCACATTTGTCTTAGTTGAAGAGCATATTGTCGGTTTAGGGTTGGGTCTATGCCGCTGCTAGCATAGATTCGTGATGAGAATTTGTCACAATGGGAGAATCCGAGTGTATGTGCGCCTATAAAATGAATAAAAACGATTATTTAAATAAACATATGCCTTAAAACAGGTTATAAACTATTGTTAGAAAAACTTTACATAAAAGATTTACCAGAAAGTGCAATCATATCGGTTTGTGTTAGATTATGCTTTGCGAACATGGTATTAAGTTGGTCCAACTTAAAATCCGGATGGGGAAGATTGTTATCCACACTTGCCTTTGTGGAGATTCTCCCATCTCTCCTTCCCAATTCTACACCGTATGATGGTCCACCTGACTGTTTATTTTAAAAACAAATAAATCAACCAAGGATATATCATAAGTATATCCTTTGTTTTTGGTAACCAAGAATTTAACCCGCTCTGCGAACAGACTAATACAAGCCATCACCCGTTTTGAGAGTAGCCTAGAGTCTGCATAGGTAAATCTCTGTGGTCACAAGGGTATATTTGTTGCTCTTATGTATTAAACTTAGAACCTTATGAAATTTCATTCTTTTTAGAGATCAAGCCCTATCTACTAGTTAATGTATCTTATACTTTTTTTTTTTTGAAATGATCTTGGTATATCCAAATTATTATAGCAATCTATAGGTGTGTATATCTAAGCTTTAGGTAAAACTTAACAAAGTCGCATTTAAAAAAAAAAAAACATGTGAACTAATATTACTATTGAAAGAATCATGATTGTTCATACCAAGCCTATGACATCTCTAGTGGCAAGAGCCAATATATCTGCACAAGAAACTTTATTCCGGCAACCAGGATTGCTATCAAGGGCGGCTTTTGCTTTGATGACAGTGTCAAAACCGTCTCCAGCGAGGGATATGTCGTCAGGGTGGTCTTTCTCGGCATTTGCGTTGGCTAGAAAAACCGAAGCATCACATCCCTATATATATATATATATATATATATATATATATATATATATATATATATATATATATATATATATATATATATATTCAATTATTGGTTATATTATTGATTGGCATTCAAAGGTAATTAAAAATTGTATCGGGAAACAAGACAAACCCTAACAAAACAGTCGTGAAAGAAGAGGCGGAGAGTGCCCGGAACCGTGACAAACGTTTGCTGGAATTTCTTGGTGACAGCGGATTTGACTATGGATTCGACATTTGGGCAAGTGGTTCTATAGAAATTTTGTTTAAGTTGAGCATAAGATGAAACCATGAACAAAGAGAGGAACAAGAAACATAGCATTTGCTTCTTCATTTTGGTTTGTTACTTTGTTATAAGATTGAGGGTTATGAAGATGTCTATATAAATGCCTGCATATATTATAATTATTATTATTATAGGGTAATTGACTTGTTAGTTATACAACATACATCAATTAAATCATATATATGCGTGTGTGTGTCATCTATGCGTTTATTTAAGTTCATTGTCTTTATCATATAATGGTTTAATTATGCAAGGTTTTTTTAGTCAAACAGAATATGTGTACCAAATCTGAATTATTAATGGAGCAAGTAGTTTGTCATATTATTTCTATATTATGTTTGAATAATAATATGCGTTGATCATCATCAAACGCCTATTTCAGATCTTGTATCGATGTTTGTTACTAATTTCCCGTTTATAACGGCATCCTGTATAGTCAAATTTTGTTCATGAGATACACGACATAGTCATTTGTTATAAACTTTGTACTGATTTTGAATTCCTTGTATCAATGTGAAGTTGTGAAACACTTTCAGATAAAAGTATTGTATCAGTATTACGAAATCTTGTATCGGATACAATCACAATGTTTGCAAGAATATAGAATCGTTTTGAGAGTTATGAAAAGCGTACAAGGAAAGTGAATGACCAAATCTAGAAATCATCCACAATATGTGGAAACCAGAAGAAACTGCTCAAAGCAATTTAAACTGCTAAAAATTGGCCAAAACCAGGTTGGATGCGGGCTGGATCCATCAGGTTGGAAAGCCGGGTTTTAAATCAGAATTCTCATTTTGCATGCGTTTTTTATAAAAAAAAAATATTAACCCAAATACAAATTCCAAGCTGACCTGACAGCTTGACCCCAGCCAGGGGCACTACTCATTTGACCTCGTCACCAGGTGCGCTTCCCCCGGACCCCGTTGAGTCACTGTATTTTAACCAGAATAAATTCAAACAAGTGTGCACTTTGCGCCACCCTTGTTCAGTATTTATCTAGATTACATTTAATCAACAAGTTTATCTTGGTGATACAAATCACCAACATTACCATAGCGATTTTCGTACCTTCCCTGACATCTGTTAATGTTTATTAGAGAAGGAATCGAACTTGTAACTTTCAGGAGATTATTTCAAATACTCTTAGGCTCCTCGGTATGGGTACGAAATGGGCGAGCGTGGGGGGTGTGAGGTGGAGGGCACGGCGTGGGGTTTTGGTTGGAAGACCCCCCCCCCCCCCCCCCAACGCCGTTGGGGTCCGGCGTGGAGGAGCCACCCCACGGGAAACGCTTAGCAACGGTGTGGAGATCTTCGATTTTGGCCGAATATAGCCGTTGGCAACGGCTATATAGCCGTTGGAATTGAAAAAAAAAACTTTTAAAAAAAAATTATTTACCTATATATATTTACACACTTTCACTCATTTTACACACACAATTAATCCATTTTACTCTCTACAAACTCCAATCTTCATACATCTCTACTTACAATGGATCCACACAACAACTCTCCACAAACACCCAACCAACCTTCACAACAAAATATACCACCGAACCTTGGATTTGGTAGCTTCGAGCTATATGTCAACATCCTAAATTCCGGTGTTGTCCCGCCTCACTTTTATCCACAAACCGCACCTCAATATCAACCTCAATTTCAACAACCCCAATATTCACAAAATGTATTTCAATTTGCACCCACATGCCAATATTTTCAACAACAAACACTTTCTCAAACACAAACACAAGAACCACAAGCGGGGGGGAGCAAGAGAAAGGGGAAAGGGAAAGGGAAGGGGAAAATGAAAGAAAAAGAAGTTGTTGAAGAAAGTTGTGGAAGAAGATGTGGAAGAAGACACACAAATTCCATGGACGGAAAAGGAGGAAATTGCGTTGTGCCGAGCTTGGTGTGGCACTTCTAAAAACGAGAAGGATGAGAATGGCATGAGAATTAAAAGCTATTGGGAAGCCATTCTTTCTAAATTCTATAGCTTCATGGGAGTCCCGCCATACCGAAAAGACAATAGTCTTAGTAGCAAATGGCGTGACATAAACAACAAGGTTACAAAATTTAATGGTATATACAACAAACTCTCGTCGGAAAGAAGTAGCGGAATGGCCGAGTTTGATGTTTTGGAGGCCGCCAAGAAACAATACAAAGTTGAAAAAAGGGCCATAATTTTGAACTAGATCGACATTGGTTGATTTTAAAAGAGGATCCAAAATGGATCGGCACAATTACTAAAGATCAACAACAATCGAAGTGCTCAAAAAGTTCACAATCGGTTGATGTTTCTGATGGTCGTTCTCGTGTCGACCTTAATGCAGGGGACGATGAATTTCCAGATGACCTATTCGACGACATTGATGAAACCCCAACTCCTTAACGACCAATTCGAAGAGACAAGGCTAAACGAGCGGGTAGGCATGCGGCGAAAAAGGAAGCGAAGAGCAAGCATAGGGAAGAAATTCAAAAACGATTAAACGACAACGTTGACGCAACGAAAGAGCGCATAGAGATACGTCGTCAACAAGTTCAAATGGAGATGACGCTTCAAACCGAACAAAGAATGATCAATAATTTGAATATTTTGAGCATGCAACCGACGCCAGGCATGACGCAAGAAGATCTTGAACATCTACTTGCCGCGAAGGAAAGGGCCCGAAAAGCCATGAGCGAGTTAGGATTGTAGTTTTTAAATTTTTAGTTTTTTAAATTTTTAAGTATTGTTATTTTTAATTTGAAGTATTTGTAGTTTTAATTTAATGTATTGTTATTTTAGTTTTAATGGAAGTTTAATATTATTTGTGTGAAAAATAAATGGAAATGAAATGATGAGATGGAAAATAAAATGGTGTGGTGTGGTGGGTATTTCTATCAAATGATGTGGTGTGGTGGTGGTGTGGTTGCTTAGGTGGCGGTGATGTGGCAAGAAAAATGGGTACCACATGTGGTACCCATACCTTGCAGCCTTAGGCCTCTCCCAACCCTTACCCATCACTAAACCCATCAGTAGCGCCACGTCAGCACATCCTTACTGACACGGTCGTGTCAACCCTACCCATCACTAACCCATCACTAAACTCATCCTTTCCACATCATCATTTTTAATTAAACAAAAAAACCTACATTATAATAAAAAAAACAATATAATAATAATAAAAATAAAAATATTATAATAATAAAAAAGAAATAAAGAAAAAAAACCTATTTTATATAAAAAAAATGACAATAGTACAAGTCTTTATGCATGATGTACAACCCCCAAACACCCTCTTCCTCTCTCTTCCCTCCTCTCTCTTCCCTCCTCTCTCTTCCGGCTGCCCACGACGCCCCCTCTCCCCCGTCTCCACCACGACACGATCCTACCGACGTGAGCCAAGACGGCTCCGTGCCAACGGCGTCAACCCTCGACGGGCTGTCGACGTGCCTACGACGGCACCGTTGGCAGTCTTCTTAATGTTAAGTTTTCACCAGTTGGTTAAATATAAGTGTATTATAGTATGCTTAAATAACTTATGGCTGAAATGTTCATGAAAAGGTGAGAACGTTGAAAGTGTTAAACAAGCAATTTACTTTTTCTTGTTATATTTTAAATTTAATTTTAAAGTGTGGATGGTTCATGGTTGGCATGAAAATAAAGAGTAGACTTGGGCTGGACATTGATTGATGAACTCATTGGTTAACGATTTTTATATTTAAGATTGAGGTCGAGTTGTGTGCAATTTGCTACTTCTTATCATTAATTATGATAGTTGTTGGAACCATTTTGTGGAAAAAAAATTAATAATATACTACTTAACATACAATAGGGGTCTTAGTATAGTATAATGTGTCTATGTATAGTATATAGAAAACAATTATGTTTACTAGGAACAAAATCGAAACTACAGGTACCAGAATAACAAAATGTTTCGGAGTATGACCAAAACTGCAAAAGAAATACTCCGTAGTAAACAATTGGGCATTTTGGTAATTTACTCTTAAAAAAACTAACGAATTCATATGAACACAATGAATAGCAACCGCTCAATCAGGGGAGGGATTGAGTGTAGAAGTGGCAATCAAAAAAAGTATAGAAAAATAATATGGTTGGTAACAAGATGAATTAGTGATACTACCTCCGTATCAAAATAAGTAATGCATTTGGAGAAACACGGTTTTTGAGACAAAAAATTAAAAAACAGTTAAATATAGATTAAAATGGATAGTTAGTAGAAAATGAGTCTCATTTCTTTTGAACAAAATGATATTAATGATGTTTAAAAGTAAAAGTAAGGGTAAAAAAGTAACTTCACTTTATTAAAGTAGATAATTAGTGGAGAAAGGGTCCCACTTTTTTTTTTACCAAATAAGGTAGATTTAGAAGTGTATCACTTATTTTGATCCACACATAAATAGAAAATGTATCACTTATTTTGATACGGATGTAGTATTAAACTTATGGAATTATTAAAGATAGTCTTTAATATTTGTATAGTTTATATGACAGATCTTAATTATTAATCAATAAGATTTAATGGTCAAAATTAATCACACACATTATATGTGAAGGGTATTTTTGTCATTTGACACTTACAAAATAAATTACGTCTTTTTTTATTTAAAATTATTTTATTTAAAATTATTTTATTTTTTCTATTACTCGTATTTTTTTTTCGGTTAAAAAAACAATATTATTTGAGAGTTACGTGTGGTAGTTAATCACATGTGATTCTATTATACAATCATATGTGATTGTATATTTAATCACATGTGATGTATAAGTACAATCACATGTAATTATCACATTTTGTATTATTAACAAAAAATAAATAATTTTTGATATAATGTATAAGAAACAATTTAAAAAAAAATAATTCTAAAATATATAATAAACAATAAAACACATATTATTTTTGTAAAAATGACCAAAATACTCATCTATTCCATTTTATAAAATATGTGATTAATATTGATCATTAATTATAATTAAACAATGGTGAGATTTGTTTTTTAAAACTATATAAAAATTAAGGATTACCTTGAATACATCTTAAAACTTATAAACATAAATTATTAGGGAAATTTAACTCTTCTTTTTTTAACAGCAAAGAGGTTGTGCTGGTTGCAATTTATTTTGTGCGAGGACATTTAAGGGTCTCTTCACTTATTTACTGTTATTTCCATTGTCAATATTGTTCTATTTAGTTAAAATGATTCGGCAATATTCTCTTTTAGATAAGTAAAATAACTAATGTAAGAATATTGTAAAAGATGGGTCAAAACAGTATTTTCCACAATATATTTATTTCCTATTAAAACGACAATCGGTATAAGTCATGATATCCCACTTATGTGTACTTCCACACTATCTTTTTTAGGAAAATGATAATGAAGAATGGAAAATATACAAGAGACAACCCTACTAAATTTTAGGAATATTACTTTTTTAATCAATGTACAAGTTTTTTATGTATTTTTTATTATTGCCTTATTGGCTTTTCGGATACATTTCGTACTTGCATAGTTGCATATGGGTGAGTGAGGTTCTACATGCCCATTGGAGTATGGTCCCATTTTTAAGCCCAATAAGCCCGTTCAGAAATGTAAATAAGCCCAAGCTACCTAACAAAGTTTAAAGAGACCCAACAATTTTTTTTCGTTTCTTGGAATAATCTCCTGAAAGTTACAAATATGTCTACATCTCACATAACCTTTTGTTTAAAAGAATTTAGTATTATTATTGTACTCCAACTGATTTCTTTCTAAAAGGTTGGATAAAAGTTGACGGCATTCCAAAAACCAAAGGCAATTAACCATACTTTCACGATTTGATCTTGACTCCATATTATTTTTTATTTTTATTTTTTCCATATTAACATTCTATTAATAAAAGATTATTTTTTACACGATAAAGAAAGTAAACGGGCAACAAGTTACGACGCGATCCCTGTTTGAATTGCAAAATTAATTCTTTTAAAAACAACATTTGAAATTGAGTGCACCACTAGATAATATATACATGTGCAATGCTACCAACGTATGATTTGACGGTGTTGAAATTCTAATAGTATAGATATTTATAAAATAATTATTATTAGTACTCTAATATGATATCAACATATAATCTCAAAAATGACGTTTTGACCAAACACACACATGCTTTAACCTAACATATGGTCCGGTCAGGCTTCACATGTTTAACCAAATAATTGATTAATTGTATATAAGCATCAACTTTAAGGTCACGTACTATAAATATATTGACTCAAAGATGGTGACACTTTTCATTTATCACTAACAACGAACTCTTCATTGAATAACACTTTCCTTCTAATCTTATAGTTATCAAATAACGAAAAGTGGTGGGGGATTTTTTTTTTTGGTATATCCTTTGTTTCGATTCGTTTTACGAGCCGACTAATCTCAGGGCGACAACCTGTTTTGCGGGTAGCCCGAAGTCAGCGCATGTAAACCTTTGTGGACACAATGGGTATATTTATTTGCTCCCAGTGAGATTTGAACTTAAGACCTCCAAACAATTTTGTCAATGAAGACCAAACTCTTACCACTAAGACACCCGCTTATGGTTGAAAAGACGTGGGTTGAGATATGAAATTATTGAATCGAACTGGCACGGAAATAGTGTGGGACTTGAGTTTAGGTCATTAGCAACATCAAACACCAATACCAATAAGTTAAAAGCTTTTAATAAATACTTAAAGTCTTAAATAGTGATTACATGTAGATACGCTGATACAGTCTTAATCTTATATTTTATTAAATATTAAAATGCAAACATTTGATTACATACCAACTGGACTAAAATTCAAATCCAAAAATAATAATTTCTTAGAATGATAAAGTGAATTGCATTCCACCATGAAAAAGAAGCCGCCTGTGTGCATTATTATTAAAAACAAAAATACCATAAATATTCTCATTACCTAATATTGTCTAATAGCTTGTGTATTATATAGAGGCGTTTTGTTTATTAGCTTATCGTATTTTAACCACGATTAAGGTAGCCTAGTGGTGGATATTATGACTTTTTCTTAAGTTGAGTTCAAACCTTGGAATCTTGGGGTATTTTAAATCTCACCACTGGGTAAATCTTAAGGTTGGTTAGGAAATGAGTTTGGAAACGATCATTATTAGAGCAAAACACAGATCAACTTGATACTGATGCTGCAGTTAGTACTGATAATATTTAGTACTGATGGGGCAGAACATGTTACTACTGATGAAGTTGATACTGGTGTATACTATAACTTAGTTACTACTGATCAAGGCACAGATTGAAGATACTACTGATCAATAGTAGTTACTACTGACGTTGATATTGGACTTACTACTGATCACCAAGTTTACTACTGATGATGCATATTTACTACTGGTGATTGGTTTTACTACTGATACGCGTTTTTGAAGAATATCAAGTCCGAGATCTTCGTATAGATAGTTATAGAATGTAAATCAATGTATATTTTTATTATTCGATGTAAAGCAAGTCCTAGAATAACTAGGGTAAATAGTTTAGCTTCAAGGACTATTATAAATAGTTCCTTACAAATTGTAAACGTACGTGTGTATTGTTAACTCAATAATATACATTGAAGCTTTTTGTGAAACTGTGTTCTTAATACTTTCGCATATTATTTACAGTTCATCGTTCTTAATTACATTGATATAGTGTTGATCCGCTGCAACTTCTATATTCAATTAGATCTAAAGTGTTGATTAACTTGTCTATAGTTAATCGATCCTGACAAGTGGTATCAGAGCTAATTGGTTCTAGATCTACGATTTGTTAAGAACAACAAAAAGTTTTAATCTTTAAAACACACATTATTAATCATGACTGATAATAATGAAAGCACACAGGCCAACAAAATTCCTATACTCACTCCCAACAACTTTGGGATGTGGAAGAAACGTATTAAGCAATACATGCTTATTACAGATTATTCTATGTGGGAAGTTGTCCTTGAAGGAAACAAAACTGGTCCTGGTCAAGCAAGCAGCTCTGCAACTGAGGCAGACAAACTCAAGTGTGAGAAGGAAAAGAAGGACAAGGGCATCGAACTCAAAGCTCTAAGCACTCTCCTACTGGCCATTCCTAATGATTATCAACATCTCTTTGTTGAGTATGATGATGCAAAGGTGCTATGGGAAGCACTGGAGAAGAGATTCGTTGGGACCAAGAGCACCAAGAGGAACATGAAGTCTGTTCTCAAACAAGACTTTGAAAACTTCAAAGGAAAACCCAATGAAAATCTCACTCAAGTGTTTGACAGATTCAACAAGCTAATTGGTGAACTTAACCAGGTTGGGGTTAAGATGGATCAAGAAGATGTCAACATGAAGTTCCTAAGATCTCTTAGTGAAGAATGGGCCATGTATACAGTGGTATATAGACAAAGAGATGCTCTAGAAGAAAAGGAGTTGGATGAACTCTACAATGATCTCAGAGTATTTAAAACGGAGGTAAACCAAAAGAACCCTTCTATTTCTTCTAATAATGCTGCATTTGTCTCTAGTACAGGTCAAGGTCAGGAAACCTTCATAGGAAAGGCTGCAGATTCTGAGGATGCTGCAAGAGAATCTTTTTTCACTAGTCATGTGCATACTGCATTGATTAGTGATGACTTGGAACAATTGAACCCAGATGATCTTGAGGAGATGGATCTTAAATGGCAGATGGCTATGCTGAGCCTAAGGACAAAAAGATTCTTAAAAAGAACTGGTAGGACAAGCCTCAACTTTAACAAAGGTGACAAAGCTGGATTTGACAAAACTAAAGTCAAATGTTACAACTGTAACAACCTTGGTCACTTTGCAAAAGAATGTCCTCAGCCAGACAAAAGATCAAAATCAACTGCCCTTGTATCACAACAAGGACAAGGCTATGACTGGAGCTTCCAAGCAGAAGAGCATGCTCAAAATCAAGCTCTCATGGCCTTTACTGACACCAAAACTGAGGTAAAACCTAAACCTTGTACTTCTGAATGTGCTAAAATTATTAAAAACTTAGAAAAAGAAAACACTAAATTAAATGAAGATTTAGCAAAAGCAGTGAGAAGAAATCATGAATTTGATGGTGTGATTACTGATCAAGAACAACAAATAAAGGTGTACCAGATGATTGATCAAAGGATAAAGGAAGAATTGCTTCAGGCTGTGGATGAGAAAGAATTTTATGAAATAAAAAATAAAGAACTAACAAGTAAATTAGAAGAATGTCAGCTAGAAATTGAACAAAATAAATTAACAATTAAAAAATTTGAGAGAAGCACTAAAATTCTTGATGAATTAACTAATAATCAAACTACAGAAAAAGTTGTTCATGGGGTGGGATATCATGCTGTACCACCTCCATATAAAATCATTCCACCACTTAAAAACAGTTCAGAAAGAATCATTAATGAATTAAAAACTGAAAATCAAACTGAATCACATAATGAAACATCTGAATCAAATGATTCTTCTGATGATGATCAATCAATTGAATTTACAATCTCTCAAACTGAATCACCAAAATCAATTGATACAAGTTTTCACACAGCTCAAAGTCCAAATGAATCTCCTAAATATAATGCAGAAAATGTACCAAAAATTTTAACAAGGGGAAATGAAAGAAATAAAAAACAACTCTTAGACCAAAGAATACCTGAAGGTGCTAAAAATAAAAAATTAAGATGTGTTATATGCAACAAAATGAACCATTTAGCAAAGGATTGTCACTTCAATCCAATAAACTGCAAAGAGTTAAAGGAATTTAAAATTTTTAAAGAAAATGCAAAAACTCAAAAGTTAAAAAATACTACTGGTCCTTCAGTAGTAAATAAAATTAAAACTCCAATTGCTGAAACTCCAAGATTTGGAAGAAGTGCACCAAGATTTGTGCAAAACAGAAGAGTTGGAAGCCCAAAGAACAGCAATTACTTCAAGAACAATGGAAAATCCTATCAAAATAAACAATATTTTAAATTTTCCAACACCAGTAAAAACTTTAACAACTTTACTACTGGTATTAACCCTAATTATAATGCTGTATGGTACCAGTACAAGAAAACTACTGGTAAAAACCCTAATTACAAAAATACTACTGCTCCCAAAACAACTTTCAAAAATACTACTGGTGTCAACCCTAAAAACACTACTGGTCATTTTAAACATGGTAAGTACCCAAATACTACTGGTCCATCAGTAGTAAAGTATTCAAAAGTAAAAAATCACGGGTATAAACCAAGATCAGTAGGAAATTCTCCCACCAGTAATACTTTCAAAAGGGCAGTAGTAAAACAGAACACCAGTACTAAACAAGTATGGGTACCAAAAAAGTTTAAAGTTAAATCTCCCAAAGCTTATTTCTCAAAGGATGAACCCAAGACATATAAAGCTTGGGTTCCCAAACTTAACTAATCCTTTACTCACTTGTGCAGAGCATTCAGATCCCAGAAGAAGGAAGAACATGGCATATTGATAGTGGATGCTCAAGGCACATGACTGGAAATCTGCAAATTCTTAAAGATTTCAAGTCATTTAATGGAGGATATGTGGCTTTTGGTGAGAATCCCCAAGGAGGTAAGATTACAGGTAAATGTACTGTTACTAATGGCAAAATTACCTTTGATGATGTATTTTATGTAGCTGAACTAAAATACAATCTTGTCAGTGTGTCTCAAGTTTGTGATAAAAAGAACAAAATTCTTTTCACAGACATTGAGTGCATCATTCTTTCTCCTGATTTTATTTTAGATGAAAAATATGTTGTTTTAAGAACTCCAAGGAGAAACAATGTGTATTGCCTAGATATAGGGGGAGAACTCATTTCTACAAATGAGGTCAACTGTTTTATATCCAAGGCAAACACCACTGAATCAGAACTATGGCATAGAAGGATGTGTCACACAAATTTTAATAACATGAATAATTTAGTAAAAAGAAATCTGGTCATTGGACTACCTCAAAAACAATTCATGTGTGATCATCACTGTGTTGCATGCCTAAAAGGTAAACAACACAAGACTTCTCATAAGTCCAAAACTGTGAACTCTATTTCTGTTCCTTTACAGCTCTTACATATGGACCTTTTTGGACCTACAAATGTAATGAGTATTGGAAAGAAACAATATTGTCTTGTTATTACTGATGACTTTTCCAGATATACATGGGTTTTCTTTCTCAGGACAAAGGATGAAACAAGTGAACTCATAAAGAACTTAATTGTCAAACTGGAGAACACATCTGATCAAAAAGTTAAAGCCATAAGATGTGATAATGGCACAGAATTTAAAAATGCTAACTTAATTAACTTTTGTGATTTTAAAGGTATTAACAGGCAATACAGCTCACCTAGAACTCCACAACAAAATGGTGTAGCTGAAAGAAGAAATAGAACCATCATTGAAGCAGCAAGATCAATGCTTGCAGACTCAAAATTACCAATTACTTTTTGGGCAGAAGCTGTTAATACTGCTTGTTATGTTCAAAACAGAGTATTAATAGTGAAGCCACATTTTAAAACACCATATGAACTTTTTAATAAAAGAAAACCTTCTATAAATTTTTTAAAATCATTTGGTTGTCCTTGTACTATTTTGATTACAAGAGAACAAATTGGTAAGTTTGACTGCAAATCTGATGATGGAATCTTTGTGGGATACTCTACTCAAAGCAAATCATACAGAGTATTTAACAAAAGACTAAGGATAATTGAAGAAAGCATCAATGTATCCTTTAATGAAAATGTACCTAATGAACAAGGAAATGGTCCAGATTGGCTATTTGACATAGACAATCTAACCAAATCCTTTAATTCTAACATGAATTTCAATGCAGATAATTCAAATTGTCACAATCAAAAGGAAGGAACATCATCAGTTAATACTGGTCAAGAGGAAACGAGATACATTGTAGTTAATACTGCTCCAATAGTTAATACTGATGTCAGTAATAACTCAAGTTATGGAACCAGTAGTAACTCTGAGAATGACGACAATAGTAATTCAAATACTACTGATACCAGTAATAGTACTCAAAATACTACTGGTCCCAACATTAACCTAGATTCTCAAGATACTACTGATACCAGTAACAACAACTACAATACTACTGATCTCAATGAAGACAATAGCAGTAGCAACTCTGACCAAGATGATGATGAACCAAACATCAATGACAATGAAGGATCTCTAGAAGAACAACTACCTGCGATAAATGAGTCCAATCTTGAAAATCAACTAGTAGTTGATAAAACTACATCCACAAGGACTCAGAAAAACCATCCATTAGACCTTGTTCTAAGTGATGTTAACTCACCACTACAAACAAGAAGCAAATTAAACAAAAGCTTAACTGCAAATATGTGCAATATAAGTTTAATTGCTAATGAATGTATGTTTGAATGCTTTCTGTCTCAGGATGAACCAAAGAAGATCCAACAAGCAATGAAGGACTCAAACTGGATTGAGGCAATGCAAGAAGAACTCCTTCAATTTAAGTTACAAGCTGTTTGGACACTTGTACCTCTACCCAAAGGAAAAAGAGCCATTGGAACAAGATGGATCTTCAGAAACAAGAAAGATTTAAAGGGTTTAGTGATCCATTATCAAGGAATTTATTCAATTCCACAACAAAAAAAAGGAGACCTAGATCGGTGAGGAATAAAGACGAGTTGAAGACGATGATCTCAAATTCAGTTTTACTACTGATCAACTTATATTGACTCACTACTGATCTTAGTATATCAATTTACTACTGCTCCTTCCATATATCAAATTCACTACTGGTCAGTAGTAAAACAGTTACTACTGCTACATGTTTCTACTGCTACAACATTCCTACTGATGGGTATGCAAATTACTACTGATCAGTAGCAATTAGTGCCAAACACCAAAAATACTACTGATTATTTTTACTACTGATCCTTGCCGATTTGAAAATACTACTGATCAGTAGTAAATGAAGAAAAAACACTACTGATCAGTAATATACTGAAATTTTTACTACTGCTGCGTTGACTAATCAGTACTGAATGAAGAATTTTTTTTTGATTTCTTCCTTTGACCGATACATCATACTTTGGAAAACATGACACACACCATGTTCATTCCATACCACGGTTTATTGATCGTATCTGATAATAATGTGAAACGAATCACATTATTCACACACACAGGTTGAAGGCATGATGAAGATAAAGGAAAGTTTTTATTTGCTACATATTTGATCTTTATCAATTGATTACAGAAGATAATTGATTATATTTTATTTGAAGATGAAGTTGAAAGTCTTACTACATAAGATGTTATGTAAAGATGTAAATGCAATTCAACAGAATCTTAACGAAAAGATCTGATTGAAGACCAAGATGTCCCTCATACAAGATATGACGTTGCTAATTACTATATTTAGACGGAATGTGATGCTTAGTTTGAGTTTCTACTTCAACTTCAAATAGAAGATAGTTAGTTTTCAATGTAATTAATATAGCCTTGAAGAACACAAGAATGATATCACACTTTTAGGGGAAGAAAAAGTGTTGATCATTCAAGGGGAAGTTCAAGTTTCTCGGATTGATTTGATTATGTCAAAAAGGGGAAGAGACTTGAAGATTCCTAGCTAATTCTACAAGTTTTGTCAAATCAGATAGGGGAAGATTGTTAGGAATATTATTATTAATATTCATTAAAGATTTGATTATGTCAAAACTATTAAACTACAAGGACCTAAGTCGATGATATGAAGTTCAAGATTCAAATAAAGATTTAGGAGATAATCATTAATGTAAAAAGATATAGTATATCTTTATTAGTTTAAAAGATTTAGTATTATCTTTTCCTTGTAAGTCTTAGGTTTTCTAGTATATAAAGAAACCTAATGACATAGAATTAGAGGTTCTTAGAACCCACGTTTTAACGTGTTTGTGTGTAAAACCTAAGCCTCAAGGTCGTTTGATCCTGAAAGAGGTATAGTGATCAAGAACAAAGACAGACTTGTAGCCCAAGGATACACTCAAGAAGAAGAAATAGACTTTGATGAAGTATATGCTCCTGTTGCTAGAATTGAAGCCATAAGAATATTTCTAGCATATGCTTCATTCAAGAAATTTAAAGTCTATCAAATGGATGTTAAGAGTGCATTCTTATATGGAAAGATTGAAGAAGAGGTCTATGTATGCCAACCTCCAGGTTTTGAAGATCCAAAACATGGTGATTATGTGTTCAAATTGGATAAAGCTCTGTATGGCCTACATCAGGCACCAAGAGCATGGTATGACACATTATCATCATACCTATTGAAGAACAACTTTAAAAGATGAGCCATTGATAAAACTTTGTTTACAAAGAAAGTCAAAGATGATAGATATACTACTGGTACAAATCTATGTAGATGATATCATCTTTGGCTCAACCAATGATTTATTATGCAAAGAATTTGAAGAACTGATGCAGATTAAATTCAAGATGAGCTCTATGGGTCCAATGAACTTCTTCCTTGGACTCCAAGTCAATCAAAGAACTGATGGTATTTTGATAAATCAATCAAAATATGTCAAAGACATCTTGGAAAAGTTTGATCTGAAAGACAGTAAAAGTGCAAGTACACCAATGGAAACACACAAACACCTACATCCTGATGTTGAGGGGGAGGATGTAGATGAACACTTATATAGATCAATGATAGGCTCTTTGATGTACTTAACTGCATCAAGACCTGACATTATGTATAGTGTTTGTGTGTGTGCAAGATATCAAGCAAGACCCAAAGAACTTCACTTGCAGGCTGTTAAAAGAATATTCAGATATTTGAAAGGCAAACCATCACTAGGTCTATGGTATCCACATGATTCACCCTTTGAACTCATAGCCTACACAGATAGTGACTATGGAGGTGAATGTCAAGATAGAAAGTCCACTACTGGTGGATGTCAATTCTTTGGATAAAGACTGGTGTCATGGCAATGTAAGAAGCAAACAAATGTATCAACATCAACTGCTGAAGCAGAATATGTAGCTGCATCTTCTTGCTGTGCTCAAGTACTATGGATTCAAAACCAGCTTCTAGACTTTGGTATCTCTATCCTTAAAACTCCTATTTTTATTGATAATCAAAGTGCTATTAGTATTGTGAACAATCCAGTAAAACACTCAAAAACTAAACACATTGAAATAAGATTTCACTTTATAAGAGATTGTAATGAAAAGAAACTAATCAAAGTAGTTAAAATCCATACTGATGATCAATTAGCAGATCTTTTTACAAAAGCATTTGATGTAGGAAGATTCAACTTCTTGGTTACCAGTATTGGAATGATTTTGATAAATTAAAATCTCACTTAAAATCATGTGTAAAGTTATTGTTGTAAAATATTATTTACTTAAGTGTTTTACTACTGGTATATCTGTACTACTGGGTGTATTAGGTATACATAAATACTACTGGTGTTCAGTACTACTGGTATTCACATATACTACTGGTCTTGTGTGTTAGTGGTTACTAATGATGTCTATAGTTACTACTGATGTCAAAATCCTTAGTCACTACTGATGTTAGTAGATACTACTGACGTTTTACTACTGATATCTAATTTACTACTGGTCTTTCAGAAACACAATTACCAAACTAACCCCCATGAAAATAACCGTTATGTTATGATTCAAAGGACCTTTTAGTAGTTTTTGCAGATTAAATCGAAAGATATAAAATAACCGATCGTCAAGTTCTTGAGAAATTTCTATATACAGTTTGCTTTAACTGTAAAACCAACATCATATCAACAACACTTGGTGGATTTCTGGAACAATGCTGAGCAAACGGAAGGAACAACCGTATCAATGATCAAATCACAAGTAGATGGAAAGCATATCACAGTAACAGAACAATCAATCAGAAATCATCTAAAACTTCACGATGATTCAGGTATGTCTACTCTTCCTAAGGAATACATTGCTGAAATTTTACAAAAAATGGGTTATGAGGGAAGACTCAATATAGTAACCTTTCAAAAGGGTCTTCTCTCCCCACAATGGAAATTCTTAGTACATACTATTCAGCATTGTATTTCTCCAAAAAGAAGTACTTGGAATGAGTTTAATAAGGCAATAGCCTCTGCTGTTGTCTGTTTATCCACAGACCAAGTATTTAATTTTTCTCAAATGATCTTTGAAGGTATGTTGGGAAATCTTAGTTCTTCTAAATTTTTAATGTATCCCAGATTTCTACAACATATCATCAATTGTGAATTACAAAACTTGTCAACTTCTAAAAATATTTTTATACTACCTGAGTTGAACAAGAAAGTTTTCTCCAATATGAGAAAACAATTTAAATTTTCGGGCAAGGAAACCCCTTTGTTTCCTAACATGATCAATGATCAAACACATTTTGGAGAGGGTTCAACCATTGCTACAACCCAAGTTGAACCACAACCCACTCCATCACCCCCAAATACAGCCCAAACACCACCCCAACTAGCCACTCAATCACCAGCCCAAACAGAAGTCCTGAATGTGTCCCAGGAACTTGACATAAATCTGCAGAGTGCTACTCTTCACTCTGTGGAAGACCTACCAGATAAAACCAAAAATATTTCCACACTTTACAAAAGAAAGAAATCTTTAAAGGACACCAGGGGACACATTGAGTCAAACCCCAGGCTCCAAGAGTTGTCCTCCAAGGAGGAGAGAGGACATGAGGCGAGGGCTTTCACTACTGATGCCCCAAAGGTGGGTGCACAGGACAGTGAAAACATAATTAGGACCCAGACCTCGGCAACTTTGAGTGATGACTCATTTGAGGAGTTACTCAAAGGACCCCGGTGCCAAGAAACCACAAGGGGGGGCATCTCTGCTTATCTAGGAAGAAGAGGATGTCTAAAAGACCCAATGAATCACCAAGAAGTGATGAGGGCAGATCTATTGATTTGACGGATAGGATGGAAAACGTTCAAACCAATGTACCTGTTAGTGAGCCCGATGATCTTGCTAGATGGAGTGAGGGCAGTATTAAAATCCAACAATTGACGGAAAAAGTGGATTCTCTTGAATCCACAGTACAAAATTGTCTTGAATATCTCACAAACCAAGGAAAAACGATGGCTGCAATGAAAAGGCATGTCAATACCATCAACAAAAGAATCAGATTATATGAGCACAGGCTTCATCAACAAACTAAAATCATCAGGAAATTGAAGAAGAAAATTGATGATAGTGAGGCTCCACCAGTTGAGCTCACTAAGGGGGAGAAGGACAACATACAAACTATGATTGATGAATCAATTGCAGCAGCAGCATCTTCTCTCCTAAAATTAAAAGAAACAGAAGTTGATGAAGGCCCAGAAATGATGGTTACTGAAGATGAGCCTGTTACTACTGCTACAATGGAAGAACAAGTTGAAAAAGAAATACCAGTAGTAACCTCTACTACTGATATTATAGCAGTAGTAAATGAAGAAGAGGAATTAAAGGCACCAAATACTACTGATGCCCTATCAGTAGTAACTCCTGAAGTCACACCAGTAGTAACTACTCTGGTTACTACTGAAGAGGAAGAACTACAATTCCCAGAGCTGATTGAAAGAGAAAGACATGTCATCATCTCCAAACCACCAACTCCTGATCAACCACTTATCATACATGACATTGATGATAATGTGAATTGGTTTGAGGTAGATGAATGTACACTTCCTCCACACCCTAAAATCTTACCAGAAGGTCAACCACATCTATTTTATCCAAAACTTCTGATGATGGGTATACCAGATATGAAATACATTCCACCTCCACCATCTGCTCACATTGGAAAAGGAAAAGAAATATATGATGATGATTATCCAAACAGAGCATTAGGACATCACATGGTAAATAAGATAAATCATGTCAGAGCAGAAAAGCAATCCAGATGGAGAATAAAACAAAGAAAATTTTTGGAGAAAGTGGAAATGTATCAATCAATAGAGGAAAATAAAGGGAAAGTACAAAGTAAAATTCCTGCTCAAATACCTGTTCAAACAGATGACATTCAGATAAAAGCTCAAAAGGAAGAATTCAAAAGGCTCAGAAAGATTGAAGAAGAACATATTCAATGCCTTGAATATTTGGTTTCTGAATGTAAAAAGACTAAAAGTGATTTAACTGATGATGTGTTTGAACAGAAGGCCAACATGATTGAGTATTTAAAAACAAAAGGGCATAGTGCAAAGTCATTAGGAAGAATGAAGATGATAACTATCATTGAAAAATACTGCAATGCTAAGAAGAAAGACTTGGCTGAACAAGAAGCTGAAGAAACAAAGAAAGCCAAAACTTTAATTCCAATCAGTCCAAACTTAATCAAAGCTGGTAGTGTTTCAACTATTGGTGATACTTCAACTCCCCAATCAAAGAAAAGAAAATCTGTTGATCAAGAACAAAGCTCTAAGAAGAAATCAAAACAAATTATACCTGTTCTTGGAATGCCTATTGCTCCATTGCAGAACAATCCAATTATTAACTGGAGAGTGATACAAAACAATGTTATAGAAGTCATAAGGGAAGACAAAGTTGTACAGAGATTCACTGGATGGTTACCATTAATCAGATCATGCTCTAGAAGTGATGTAATCAAGCTTCTGATTATTGGAAAACCTAGAATGACAAAGAAATCATGGAAAGAGTCTGGTGCTGGATACTTAACAAAAATGATAGATGCTGCATTTTATCCAGATAATTATCCAGAACAATTTACAGATCCAGGTAATGTGTATGCTTGGAATGTCATTCCTACAGCTAATATGTACTTCTTTGAGAAATCAGGCAGAGTGTGTGAATTGTACTTATATGAAAAAGAATATCCACATTCTGAGAAGACTATGTATCAGATATTCATAAACACTTTGATGAAACCCTATGATGCTGTTATGTTCCAAAATAAACTGAATTACTTTACAAAGAGGAACAGCAAATATATTATTGAACAAAGGCTTCAACAGAATCAAAGAACTCTTGAGAAAAGAAGAAGAGAACAAGAAGAGCAAAAGAAACTTGATTGATTAAAGGATAATCAATAAGTTTAGGGGGAGATTGTTAGAGCAAAACACAGATCAACTTGATACTGATGCTGCAGTTAGTACTGACAATATTTAGTACTGATGGGGCAGAACATGTTACTACTGATGAAGTTGATACTGGTGTATACTATAACTTAGTTACTACTGATCAAGGCACAGATTGAAGATACTACTGATCAATAGTAGTTACTACTGACGTTGATATTGGACTTACTACTGATCACCAAGTTTACTACTGATGATGCATATTTACTACTGGTGATTGGTTTTACTACTGATACGCGTTTTTGAAGAATATCAAGTCCGAGATCTTCGTAGAGATAGTTATAGAATGTAAATCAATGTATATTTTTATTATTCGATGTAAAGCAAGTCCTAGAATAACTAGGGTAAATATTTTAGCTTCAAGGACTATTATAAATAGTTCCTTACGAATTGTAAACGTACGTGTGTATTGTTAACTCAATAATATACATTGAAGCTTTTTGTGAAACTGTGTTCTTAATACTTTCGCATATTATTTACAGTTCATCGTTCTTAATTACATTGATATAGTGTTGATCCGCTGCAACTTCTATATTCAATTAGATCTAAAGTGTTTATTAACTTGTCTATAGTTAATCGATCCTGACAATCATGGAGATTGTCAGGATCAAATAACACAGAATGGTTATCAGAATCACAGATGTACTCACAATGAGAAGTTATAGTTGATTAAAACTATTGTGATTAACAAGAATAATAAACTGTAAATAATACGAATTTATGAAGAACACAGTTTATCACAAAAAGCTTCAATGTATATTAATTTGATCGATATGTTTACAATTCATAAGGAACTATTTATAATAGTCCTTGAAGCCTAAAACTTTAACCTAGTGTTATTCTATGAATAGATTACAATCGAAATACAAAATATATTATATTCTAAACTAACTTTCCTAAGATCCCGGACTCGATATATTCTTCAAATAAGCTTCATCAATAGCAATTCATACGATCAGTAGTAAATACCAAGATCAGTAGTAAGTTGTATCTTCAGTAGTAATTGTAATATCAGTATCAAATCTTATAAAAGCACTAAGTCTTGATCAATAGTATCTTCAACATCAGTAGCAACTCTAGTTAATCCCAACAGAGATACTTTGGTTAGCTCACATACATTTCAATAAAAATATTCAGTCTTGCGTACTATAATGTCATGCAAGACTTAAAAGGTTGGTCATAAAACTTAAATGATTGATAACTAATAACAACTTAAAAATATATCACTAGACCAACATGAAGATTTTGAACTTAAAAAGTACTCGTAAGAGCTAAGAAGCATTTATTATTATTCAAAAGATAACCAACATGATTCTTCAAAAGCTACGTGCATTCGAACAATTGTAGCTACTTATTCAAGAACAAAATTTACATTTTGAATTTTGAATTTAAATACAATACTAATAAACATAAGATATAATTTTCTAGTTAACTCGACTGCAATCACGCCTGATTTCACCCTGGTTACCGGTCAAAACTCCAACACGGCCTAGCTTGGTCATGGCATTCACAAAAGCTTGGTTGAAGGCATTGTTGTTAGACGCAAATAGGTTAACCGTTGGCCTTGACCTAGTGTCCGTGAAAAGGACTTGGTCTGACATAAACAAACCCTTTCCTTGTTGAAGGTTTTTATAATACGCATTGTCAAAAGTTTGTGGGGTGGTGGGGTCCATGTTAATCGCGATCCTAGGGTCCACATTAACCGGACACATTTGTCTCAATTGAAGAGCATATTGTCGATTTAGAGTTTTGTCGATTCCTGCTTTTGAGTAGATACGTTTTGAGAATTGACTACAATGAGAGAATCCAAGTGTATGTGCACCTAGAAAACAAAAGTATAAATCAAAAGTTAGTTGATAAAACTCGTACGGAATGTATTAAGTTTGAAAATTAAAAATATTGTGTAAAATATATACCAGAAAGTGCAATCATATCGGTTTGAGATAGACCATGCTTTGCAAACATTGTATTAAGTTGGTCCAGGCTAAAGTCTGCATGTGGAAGTTTGTGTTGTACACTCTTTCTTGTTGATATTCTTCCATCTCTCCTTCCTAATTCCACTTTGTAACTTGGTCCACCAGTCTATTTATTTAAAAAAATGAAATATGTTAAAAGAACACACATATAGAAGTAGGGGTGTCCAAAATGGGTATTAGAATTTTCGGATATCTAGATTTCATATAGTGAATTTTACTATTTGAAATTATGATATCCGAGAAAGAACAAATTATTCAAATATTTTCGGATAATTTTTTTAAATACCAGATGTCCAAAACTTTAAATACACTATTTGGATCCGGTATACGAAATTCTTATTTCTAGATTTTCGGATAGCGAATATTCATTGGATACCTGATTTTCGGATTTTTTTGACCATCCTACATAGAAGTGGAAAATCTTTACACGATTATTTTATAAATGGTTCAATCTCGCTATGTTTAATTCGTTAAATTTTATGTTTAAAAAATATAAAATAAAAAGTGATGAACAAATATTTACCAGGGCCACCACATCTCTAGTGGCAAGAGCTAAAATATCTGCACAAGAAACTTTATTCCGGCAATTGGGGTTACTATCAATGGCAGCTTTTGCTTTAATCACGGTGTCAAATCCATCTCCGGCGAGCGACAAATCATCATGATGGTCTCTCTCAGCATTTGCATTCGACAAAAACACAGAAGCATCACATCCCTATAACACATAATTAAATAAAAATCAGTTATTTTACCATTTAATGAAAATTAAATTATTTAATATTATGAAACAAACCCGAACAAAACAGTCGTGGAAAAAGAGACGGAGAGTTCCCGGAGCAGTGACAAATGTTTGCTGGAATTTCTTGGCGACTGCTGACCGGACGATTGATTCGACATTTGGGCAGGTGTTTTGGTAGAAATTTTGTTTAAGTTGAGCATAAGATGAAGCAACAAAGAAAGAAAGGAACAAGAGACATAGCATTTGCTTCTTCATTTTGCTTTCTTTTTGTTTGTTTTAAGATTGTGGGGTGATGAAAAGGTTTATATACACGTAGCTAGGGGTGGGCACAAAGGGTCAACCCGGCTAGGACTGATTATGCAAGTTGGGTCGCGTGTATTCAGGTCTTATGTTGATATCGGGATTTTAACCCGACATGACCAACTGATTCGTTATCGGGTCGGATATCAGGTTATGATTGCTTACATTTATTAGGTTTCGGGTTGACCCGATTAGATCCAATTGAAGTTTGAAGATTTTTTACTTTTAATATTTAAGATCCATTGACCATTGAATCAATAAATTAACACGTTAATAACTGTAAATCATTCAATAAAAATCAATTAACAATTATAAGTGTTAAATTAAAACTCATAAATTTCAATATATTAGCATATAAATTTCTATAAACTAGAAGTCGTATAACGAAAGTATAATATATTGAAATTAGATTATTAGGATAATAGATATGATATTTAAGCCTAAAGAAATTAAGTATTTGAGCCCGATCGGGTCAACCCGACCAACCCGTCGGGATACAGATTATGATTTTTTTTACCACAAACTCGATATGCCCGACCCGCTAAGAGGTCTTACCCAATCCGACAAACCGATAAACACTCCTACAAATACTACATTTATTTTATTAATTTATTATGGGTCATTGGTTTGTAGACAACTTTGTATTCAAGTACTATACGATACCTACATGTTCTTTTGGTATATTTTGTGCAATGTTTTAGATGAATAAAGTGGGCATGGAAGAGTAGACTTAGGCTGGACAATGATTGATCAACTTTTTTGTACAATTATATATTTACATCGAGGTTAAGTCATGTTAAACTTATTTGTTTATTATCATTTATTATTATATTATTGTTATGTACGAATGTTTGTTGGGATCATTTTATGGAAAAGATAAGATGGCCACCGTCAATGAGAGACGTCGGTATACGACGTTTCTTCCTCCCCCATTGGCACTCCTCAGTCGGTTGGTAATCGTCGGCTGGATTTTGTGGTATGGCAACGAGTGGAGAGGCCAAAACGGATGTGGCCCGAGGTATTTTAATAGTGTATTTGGATTTCTTGTATGTATATTTTATAATGATAAGACTTAAGAACTGAATAGGATGTAATGACATGAAAATGTCAGTTGAAGTTTCAGTTGATTTGTCAAAAATTAAAGTATTAGTTGGCACTGTTAACATCTGTCTAATGGCATTAGAATAAGATAACCGAAATTTCATCCTGGTTCAAAAAAATTCTAATAATGAAGTATTTTCTATCCGTTTACATATAATGTATAATTGTATATGTTGTTTTCTGCATATTGTTTTAAGGTTTTTGAAAGGACAAAATGTTATTAAGATCTTTGATTTTTCAAATATCACATAACACCATTATCGTCGGTCATCCGGGTGGAACTTCAGTTGGAACTTCAATTTGTTTTCTTGAACTGACATCATTGGCTCAGTAGTGTCGGTTGGCCTGCCGGTTCAAAATTTTCGGTTTGATGAAGTGTAAAGAAATCGAGGGTGAGTATTTTTGTGGATATTGGTATTTTTTGTGTGTATGTAAATATTAAGTGAATGAGTATTGATGTCATGTGTGCGCTAGTTGAAGTATCAGCTAATGTAACGTTAATTTAACAAAAATTAAAATGTTAGTTCATGTCAGGCTTAGGACGCGTATAAGAAGGAATTTATACATGATCATTGATGTGCTAAGTAACAGAAAGAGATGGTATGAGACAATCTTGATTAATTTCACTTTTAATAGAAGTAATAATATTTCACCTTTCAATTTTTAGTCTTAGGTTTAAAATTAAGCCATCGATCCAAAAGTCTAAATAAAGTAATGTTATATTATAACATATGATAATTCGTAATATATACATAACTTATCAAATGTTATTTAAGAAATGTTAAAGAAATTCCTAAGAAACTTAATGGTTACATGGGTTAGGTAGACAAATGACAAGACACTTTGATTTTTCTAGTTGTTAAATAGCTACCTAATATTCTCTTACGATTTTCCAGAGAACAAAACCACGGATTAAACAGTTTAATTTGCGTCAATAAGTTATCTTAAAAGTGGCTTGAAAAATAAAATTGTTTGAAATAAACTACCATTGTTTATATTATTTTTAGTTTTTGCTAGGGATGTCGTTGAGAGCATTTTTGTGTTTAAAATAGCTGTTCTATAGTTAGAGTTATGTATCATTTGTTTTTCTTTTCCTGAAAAAAATTCTTAAATCATACTCCGTATGTATTTAGAGGTTTTCAGATTAAGAGTATTTGTTATTTTTCTAGAAAACATCTGAAAACCCTCTTATCTCCTCGTATTGATTCAAAAGTTTACAAATATCTTATTTCATATGAAAACATGATAATTTAACCTTTCTTTTGGTATTAGATAGAAGCGGGATATAAATGAATAACATAATAAATCTTATTTCATATGAAAACATGAAAATTTAACATTTCTTATTTCATATGAAAACATGAAAAGTTAAACCTTTTTTTGTTATCAAATAGAAGCGGACATAAATGAATAACATAATACTAATTTATAGTTTAAGCATAAGTTATGATTCAAATGATGAAAACCGATTTATCTTGATGTGATGTTCCATTTTAACACTAATTAGAAATAATTTTAATTTCAAAGTTAAAAAAGTTTACTAGTTTGAGAATAAAATATAAAAAAGCGTACCATTCTTTTCAAACACAGTAAAAGTGTATCGTTAATTTCATATACAGAGTAAAAATTATTTATTTTCTACAAACATACCGACCAATCAATACAAGTACGACGTCGTTTTATAAATAATAAAAGAAATTTAGACAATCATGGAAATTATGAATATTGTTAGAAGAGGTCACATGGTGCATGCTTAAAATAGAAAGCTGTAAATATTATAGTGTATAAATTCGCTTATGTCTTTATAGCAAGCTGTCATAGCAGCCAGTTTGGACGTAGTCTAAATTGTGGCCTTAGAATGGCCGAATCTCACTTTATTAATAACCTCTTGTTTATTCCACTAAAAAACTACTAATTTGAGCTTAGAAGAACAAGTTTCAAGACTTTAAAGATGCTTCATTAATTTTCTATTATTTCTTAATTTAGTCAAGAGAAATATAATTATTTTTTACTAAATATTTATACTTAACTTTCTTGTGAATTAACCAAATTGATCTAGATCAACTGGCCACTAATGATAGCTTTAAGGTTTTCCTTTAATAGATCTTGAGTTTAAAACTTATTGGATGCAAAACTTGGAGTTAAAAAAGGTTGTGAGGTTTATTCCCTAGAAAAGGAAATGGTTTTGAGGAAGACATAATGTCCGATTGGATGTCACTCCTGACTCGAACCACTAACTAACTAACTTACTGTTCAAAAAAAAAACTTTCTACGCATTTAATTAATATAGATGTCCAATTAAGAGATGAGATTATGATAGAGAATTAGTGGATTCAACATTACAATTATTTTATGAGAAATTATATTTCTTATATTTTTTTTGTACACATATTTTTACTCACTTCTAAATTTGACATGTATAATCTACTAATTTTTTTTCCTCATATCATCTATTGATTTTAACATTTGTCTTAACCTAGTGAGTAAGAAGATTAATAGGAATAAATAATAAAAATTAATACCACTTTTCTTATTTTATATGTAAAAGAATTAAATAAGAAGATTTAGTATAAATAAAATAATTTTTTGGTGGTGAATTGTATATGTCTTCAACTTGGTGCCTAGGTATTATCTTTTGACATTATCAATCTATTTATAAATTTGAAAGTAGTTGAAGCATATCGTTACAATTATTAGCTTCTATCAATTTCAGACATAGTTGACTATTCAACAAATGCATCTTTGACTCGCTATTTAACATGGGTTAACCCAACTTGCTTTGAATCACACATTCTTAATTTCATTAAGCCTTCAGATGATAACTTAATAGTAAAGACACTTGAAATAATCTTTTAAAAGTTACAAGTTCAACATTTAACCAGTAGCAGTTAAATCGCGTACATTATGAACAAAAGTCAACCATGCAGAAAGCTCGTTATTAATGAGAATATACTTCGTATTTTTTATTCTCAAGTTCTTGAAGCCATTTTATAATTCACTGAATCCTTAGTCCATACACATATATGTAACTTTTATTGTGAAGGGGTATAACAAACAATCAATTTGCAAGATATATGGTCTATTTATATATGTTCGGTTTGTAACAATTGTATATATAATTCTTATTGTCCATTTCAAATCAATTTACACCAATAAAAGGACAACCCAAATAACATAATGCATAAAAAAAACCTGCACAGTTTATAAAATCCATATTTGGTTTTAATTATACCAGAAATCGGTAGTTTAAGGATCAAGTAGTTTGTTGACAGTTGAAAGTTCTTGTCTTCCTCTCCATTCCTCACCAGGTTTTAACATAATCGGTTTTTCAACTGCTGCAGACTCCACACACAACATATGTTTATACTCATCATCTCCAAAGTCAACCATTGCCTTTGACTTTTTATCCCATGGATTCCACACCACTACACCCCCCAAAAACAGTTACAATGTTTGCAACCAAAATTAAATCAAGTGTAAATTACATAACCGGTCCTTGTGGTTTTGTATGAAATTATGGATAGTCCCTAATTTTAAAACTTGTAACATCAACGGTCCCTAAAGCAAAAGAGAATTTATTTTTACACTACAGTTTTTAATTTCTACACCACAGACTACAAATTTTACAGCTAATTGTACAACCACCTAAAGTAATAATTGTGGTGTATCCATTAATAGTTGTGGTGTATTTATAACCACCTAAAGCAAAAAGGCCATTAAGGTTTTGTAAGGACCGTTGATGTTACAAATTTCAAAACTAGGGACTATTCATGCAATAAACAACCATAATTTCATTCATACAAACCGCAGGGACCATTTATGTAATTAAATCTAAAATACGAAGAGTTAAGTTTCATACTCACCAGCATCTGGAAGTCCATCTTTACGGATGACAAATGTTCGTTTTTTTTCATGATCCATAATTGCAATTTTGGTTGGCGTGCTAAGATAAATCTTGTCAACCTAGTGAAAAATAAACACTAAATAAGCCTCAACTTAACCAGGGTTAAGTAGTGAAAAAACCGAGGTTAAGGTCTACAAAATTAGACTAATATTACTTCTGATTCAAACGTTAATGAATCTCCTTGTTCTGTAAATCTTTCCCTTTTCTGACAATTGTCAAGATAATCCAATGTTTCCAATCCTTCCACCCGAACCTCACTATACGAACAAAAATCACAATTCACAAATAAATAAATAAAATTAATAATAATAATAATAAATTAATTAATTAACCTGATATCTGAAACAGAAAAATAGGTATGATATGCAAATGTAAATGTAAACGGTTTTCCATCAGTGCCTGTATTTCTGATTCGGGAAGTCAACATTAAGTCTCCATCAATTCCCAAAGTAACCCTTAGCCGATACTCAAAGCTAAAAACAAAAATAAAAATAAAAAGTAATTTTTAAAAAAACTGAGGTATTTTAATTTTTAACTATTAATAAATGGAATAATTTCTATTTTTGTACCTGTAAGGCCATATTTTTAAATCTTCTTTAGTTGACCTAAGAATTAAATCGATGAAGACTTTATTGGCAGCATCAGGTGGGAAAGGAGGTGGGTTATTATCAAATGTCCATAGTTTATTTCTAGCAAATCCATGTAATTCAAGAGGACCAAGATCTGAGAACTGAAAAAATAAAGCAATTTTATGAATTTTATAAAATAAAAATCGAATATATATAAAAAAGGTTACTTACTTGAGGGAAACATATAGGAATACCCCCACGAATTGGCTTTGGAGGGTTAAAGATCGCCTGCAGAAATAGTATATATTCATATTTGTATCTATAAAAAGAAGGTAATGTTAATAACTGTAATTAAGGGTATAACTGTAATTAGCGATCTGACACCTTACTACTGACAAAAAGCAATTCTTCTCCGTGTTCGTTTTTCCAAGATGTCACGTGGGCCCCGTATAGATATACCTACACGGTACAAAAAAAGCCTCCAATTATATGACGGTTATACTGCATTAATAAGAATAACTAATTCACCTAATTTATATATCTAACATAAGTTTTTTCTAACCTAAGTAAGCACGATTATACATAAAGCTAGTTTTGTATGGAAAAAAATAGGAGCACGCGCTCTGTAAATTACATAGATTAGCTTCCAAATTTCCTTCCTGTTTCAAACTATAAGCTAGTTGTAGAACTCACACTGAAAAGCTAGCACAAAGTTCCTTAACAATTTCAGAATTTTCTGTTTTCGTTATGAGACCGTTTCATCAGTCTAACTACCACAAATTTTATTAGGATCTAAATCAAGGCCAATTTAGGTATTCAGGATCAACAAGCAATGTAACTAACTTTAACTTCTTGAGCACTACTAGCAAGTTCCACCAAATTACCAAATTACCAGCTGCTAATAAACATGATTTGCAAATGGATCTTATGAAGAAAACTTGCAAAACATAAACGATGCCTAATTCCTCCAAAACTAGCAATGAATTCTCATGTATCTCTACGTTTAAGTCTTAACTCTTAACTGTATCAAATTACAAAACGTTGACCTAATAAAACGTAATTAAATCCTTCAAATCTAGATTATCGTCAATTTGAGTAAGATAAAATCGACAAACAACTCGTTGGCATAAAATTGACTTCATACAGCGATTAAAGTAGAACGCCATAAACTCACAATGAAACATATAAACCTAATTAAAGAAAATAAAATTAACTTACAGACCTCAACACTACTGCCATGGATTCCACGAAGAACAACCTTTTCGAGGCTGTTGACGCCTTTAACGACCTCAATCGGTTTTCGTTCTGAAGTCGACATCTCAGTCATCAATCAAAAATCTCCATAACCTGCTCTCCAAATTCTCTATTTCACACAAGCAAACACTACTATTGTTTGTAAATCTCTAAACGTATCGCCATTGTTTCTCCAGAAATTGTGTGTGGCTTGCTAGTGGTCTTGTGATAATAATATCATATCTGCTTTCTGGATAAAAGAGTTTTGTGAATTACAAATATCATTCCTACACTATTCTTAATATACATTATTTGCCCCTTAAGAACTATATTTTTCATTTTTAACTTTGAAAAGAAAACGTTTGTCCTAATTAAGTCCATGCTCCTCCTTGTTAGTCTTTTTCCGTTCGTTTTAACAAAACGTTTAGCCCACCCAACCCCTATCTGTCAGACCGAGTTTGGTCATTTGGATCTAAAGTTTTATCAAAACTTGCATATTTTGTCTCTCCCCCGGTGAATCTGGCTATCATAATGACATTAATCTCATCAACATAACTATTTTTTTCGGTCAAAATGACACGATTTAAAGTATAAGAGGTTGTTAGGGCATGTTTGGAAAGTTTATTTAAGAGGCTTTTAAGCTTATTAGTTTATTAAGCTTGAATATTTTAATATTTAAGCTTAATAAGCTAATAATGTTAAAAGTCCCTTAAATAAGCTTTCCCAAACATGGCCTTAATTAGTGGTTCTAGTTGAATATTAAAGTCTACGAGGGAATTTAGTGGGTCATTTTGTGGATGTGATCGAATGAGCATGGAATTCGGGTATGTTAAAAAGGTCATCATTATGTCACATTTCGGTTCCGTTACACCAATATTGAGAAGAAATTTAGCGAAACTAGGATCTAACAAAGCTCTCATGTTTTCTTCCAAGTCTAGTTTGTGAAGTAATTGCCATAACAATACAATAACAACGAAGATACTCAATCCTTTCAATGAAGAGACATGAAGTAAGTAAGATGTACATAGTCATACGTCTATTCAAGGGTAGAGAGACGGCTTGCAGGAAAACCCGAATTAATGGCCATATCAATGAAGTCCCCGAGTACAACAACCTTACCCTCGAAAACTTCTTTCGAGTCCATAAGATCTTGAAGAAGATCATTTAAAGCCTCTACATCCGACATTTATTCCAACGTTATTGTTCTTGGATGCTTTCCTAAAATAACAAAATGGTCCCTAAGACCCTGATTTTCTTTTTATAGAAATAGAATTCCAATTTTATGGCTTTCATTGCCCTAATATGCTTTACTTGTATAAGGTTTTATTTTCTCTTCATGTGCTGATGTGCAAAAGACCAATTTCGAGGGGTTTGCTTTACTTATTTTATATAGTTTTGCCTACAATTTACTTTTGCAAGATTAATAGACCCCACAATGACTATGGGCATTTGTGACTATCATAATTACATTAATCTCATTAATATAACTATTCTTTTGCGGTCAAAATGACACGGTTTGAAGTATAAGAGGTTGTTAGGGCATGTCCGGGAAAGTTTATTTAATGGGTTTTTAAGCTTATTGGCTTATTAAGCTTGAATATTGCTAATATTCAAACTTAATAAGCTAATAAGGTTAAAAACCCTTAAATAAGATTTCCCAAACATGACCTTAATTAGTGGTTCTAGTTGAATATTAAAGTCTACGAGGGAATTTAGTGGGTCATTTTGTGGATGTGATCGAATGAGCATGGAATTCGGGTATGTTAAAAAGGTCATCATTATGTCACATTTCGGTTCCGTTACACCAATATTGAGAAGAAATTTAGCGAAACTAGGATCTAACAAAGCTCTCATGTTTTCTTCCAAGTCTAGTTTGTGAAGTAATTGCCATAACAATACAATAACAACGAAGATACTCAATCCTTTCAATGAAGAGACATGAAGTAAGTAAGATGTACATAGTCATACGTCTATTCAAGGGTAGAGAGACGGCTTGCAGGAAAACCTGAATTAATGGCCATTCAATGAAGTCCCCGAGTACAACAACCTTACCCCCGAAAACTTCTTTCGAGTCCATAAGATCTTGAAGAAGATCATTTAAAGCCTCTACATCCGACATTTATTCCAACGTTATTGTTCTTGGATGCTTTCCTAAAATAACAAAATGGTCCCTAAGACCCTGATTTTCTTTTTATAGAAATAGAATTCCAATTTTATGGCTTTCATTGCCCTAATATGCTTTACTTGTATAAGGTTTTATTTTCTCTTCATGTGCTGATGTGCAAAAGACCAATTTCGAGGGGTTTGCTTTACTTATTTTATATAGTTTTGCCTACAATTTACTTTTGCAAGATTAATAGACCCCACAATGACTATGGGTAGGGGTGTTCAAAAATAACCGAAAAAATGGGTACCCGGAAAAATATCCGATATCCGAAATCCGGATACCTGAAAATCTGGGTACCCGAAAATCCGGATACCCGGATTTCGGGTAACCGGTTTCCGGGTATCAAATACGGGTAGTGTTTTTCTAAAAAACCGGGTAATTGGGTACCCGGTACCCGAATTTTATTTTTCCAACTTATTTTTATATATTTTTATATATTATTATTAGACATTAATTATCATTAGATATGGGCATATGCTTGGCTCATTTTGACAAATGTCTAAAATTTAAAACCCTATCTCAATTTCTCACGTACAAACCATCTAATTCTCACCTCCGTCGTTGAATCATGGTTTTGAATCATTGGATGTCTTTAAAGATTTGGTCAGATTCATTACTAGTAACGATTTTTCTTTAAAGAAAATCATAACGTAAATTTTTAATAACAAATTTATTAATAAGATTTAAAGAAATTAAATATATAAACAATGGCGACTTCCATTTATGTAATTTTTGTGACAAAGAAATTATATTTCCGGGTACCGGGTACCCGAAAACCGGGTATCCGAAAATCCGGGTACCCGAAAACCGGGTACCCGGAAATTCGGGTACTTATACGGGTACCTAAATCTACTACCCGAATTTTCGGGTACCCGGTTTTAGGGTACCCGGATTTCCGGATACCCGGTTTTGAACACCCCTAACTATGGGCATTTGTGCCTACTTATTAAAATCACATACACTCTCTCTCATATAAAGTAGGGTGAACATGGTATGGTACCACATATATTTTCCTCATACCGTGTACCGTACCAATTATACTTGGTACACTAATCTAGCTACCAGTACCGTACCAACTATACTTGGTACCAATTTATTTGGCTACCAACAATCATGGTTGGTACGAATTGGTAATGGTATATACCAAGATGAGAAACTTATTTGAATTGTTACTAAAAACAAGTCATTTTTCTATACTATTATATTTGGTAATAAGTTACGTTAAATGTTATATAAACACTATCTACGATAAAGTACATTTTATGTAGTATTTTTGTCATAATACACTATCTTGTAGCATTCCCGTTTGCTTTACACGCTTATTTATTAACATTATATATAAACATAATAACAAAAATGTAATATATTGATCGGTTAAGCCAAGAAGTTGTAACTTGAATGTTTTCATGTTATGATATCATATCTTGTGTTAAAAAATAATACATATGTAGTTTACCTTTCGCGAATTCTTCTAAATAATATATATTAAAAAAATATTGGTTGGTACGGTACTACCATGGTATTTAAATTTTTGTACCATTACCGTACCATGATTACTTAATTGGTATGGTACTACCAACCAAACATGTTGGCTACCAACATATTGGCTACCAACTATTCTTGGTATGGTTGGTAGCATGTTGGTTTTGTTCGGTACAAATTTGACACCCCTAATACAAAGATCTATCTCTATACAAAGCAAGGAAATAATTTATCAACATGATAAAACCGCATCATTTCGTTGGTTCATAATGTTGAGTCATACTCGTAATACTAACTCAAAGGGTATTATAAGAATTTAATTACAAATATCATAATTAGCCTTTAGGATTAGAGGTATAATGAGCAATTAACTTTTCTCTTGTATAAAAACAGATTCATGTCTTTCCCCGCTTCATTTTTTATCTACATTTTATTATTTTAAAACAAAAATTCTAAAAATAACAAAGTTCATAAATTAATTTTTTTACAAAATAAATATAAATATAAATTTTTTTAACAAAATGTCAGATTCTTATTATTTAGTGAAACAAGAAAAGATGATGCGGCAACCCCTAAGACTTTGTGTAAGGGGTGGACCAAACTATATTTAGTCCCCGTTGGCACATCAACTTCATATTAGTCTTCAAACATATGACAAATTTCGACCGAACCCCCATAGTGGTGAACAAAACCGACAACCAAGCTTTAAAATTGATTTTATTAATACATATACCACTTGACATGCAAAATGTACAATCCTTCATTCCATGATGCAGGCGACCTCCGTCAGTCTCCCGAGCGACCAAACCCTTGCCAAATCACCATCAGGACGCGCCCAACAAATTATGTGTAAGGGGAGGTTTGGTCGCGATCTTCAGTCACGGTCGCCTCTCGACTGTCCCTTTACACATAGTCTAACCAACCCCATCAAACCTAGCCTCCAAAGATACTCGATGGCTGACAAATTTTGACTCACTCAGCGGCTAAAAATCATGGGGTGCCAAGAATTAAACCCACGGCCTATATGTTATGAACCAAGTCTTCCTTATATCTTAGTAACCACGACCTATCTTATTATTAAGTACTAAGTAGAGAAAAAGATTGTCTAGTTTTTCTTAAAGGAGTCCATTTTTTAATAGAGAAAATTGATGGTCTACAATCTACATATGGTGAGATTTTGATCTGAACTTAAATTTAAGTTTCTTAGAATTGAAAAGGTGAAAAAATAGTAAAGACTTCACATAAATCGCATCGTATGATTGGTTTATTACTTTGGGTACTCTTTCGACAGGTAGCTTTCTAAAATAACATAAAAATAGTTAGCTATAAGGCTTTGTAGGCTGGCTAATCCGGTGTATGTGTAAAATCAATTCTATTAAATATCTTTTATTTTTCTGTACAATTTTGTGTAACATTATACAAATTTCATGTACTTAAAATGCATACAATCAGTGAAGTCTTTTTCGGTGTAATAAATATATGAAACTCATTCAACAAAACCCTTTGACTGCCTTCCCCATTCTCCATTTCACCTACTTTCCCCTCCAAGTTCAAAACCGGTTGGTTGACCAGCAGTTTGCCTGCAAACTGATTTTTAAAATTATTACTATAATTTTTTAAGAACGGTATATACATTTCTATTATTTCTTTTTATATATTTTGCTATTCACTACAACATAACATGTGTAATATACTAATTTTCTATTTTTCTTTCTTGATATCATATGTTGATCTTGATACATATCTTAATCAAATGAGTAGGAAGACAAGTGTTAAATGAGTAGAAAGACAAGTATGAACAAACAGTAGGAAATTATACCATTTCTCAACAAAAAAATTTATTAAAGTGTTTATCTAAAGTATGGCCCGGGCCATACATTAGATGCAGTTAATATAGTATTTGGTTTTCTAATAAATTTCGGATAGCTTTTTATGAACTTTAGATTTTACTATTTTAAAAAATACAATAAATATGATTCTCCATTTAAAAAAAATGATGTCTATTAATTACACTTAATGTATGCCCATGAGTTATAAGTTTAAAAAACCCTTAATATACTCCCTCCGTCCTTAAATAAAGTTCTCATTTGTGTTGGGCACAACATTTTAGGAGATGGTTAGTGGTGGGGTATTTGGTATTACTTTTGAATAAAATATAAGTTTTGATTGGAGAGAGAAAGTGTTTTAAGAGATAGTTAGTGGTGAAAGTATTGGTAATAATATTATTATATTAAGTGGGTCCCTTAAGTTTGAGAAATGGGAACTTTATTAAGGGACAAAACTTGAAGGTGAAATGAGAACTTTATTAAGGGACGGAGGGAGTACTACATAAGCTTTTAGATTCCACCGTAATGTGCGGGTTATAATTCCTCATTGAATTCGTATATTAATTCCTTTAGTTTTTATAAATGCAACACAAAGTGACCTTTTTTTTTCAACTTTAACTTTTTTAATAACCATATCTGTCCAAAATAGGATATGTTTAATAATAAACGTTGAACCATATGCGGATTTAAAATTTAAAGAATCTAACCAAACATAACTTTTTGATATTGGCTCGTCAATTTTATAATTTTATTTCATCAAAAATTGAGCTTTT
The DNA here is from genome assembly GCA_963853835.1 of Calendula officinalis. Classification (NCBI taxonomy): domain Eukaryota; kingdom Viridiplantae; phylum Streptophyta; class Magnoliopsida; order Asterales; family Asteraceae; genus Calendula; species Calendula officinalis. The sequence continues at coordinate 75,803,489 of OY970828.1, forward strand.
CTATATCTTTTTGTTTATTTATTTGACACAAAATTGACTTTGTTTCAAACTTCCCAAATAAAAGTTTGATTTTGTACTTGTTAATTAAATAAACTCTGTATCGTATTTAAAACTTAAAAGTCTGAAACTCTGAACTCCTCTACCTATTCTATGGGAATCGAATTCAACGAACCACTGACACCGGCCGGCCGGTTGTTCGTACAGCCGGCAACGGAACAAATCATCAACTGCGTTCTCGGCCTCGATCGACCCGTCGGAATCGAAATCGTACGATCCGTCATCTCTGATTCTCTCGTCATCAAACACCCTAGATTCACCAGCCTTCTGATCACAGACAAACACGGCCGAGAACGCTGGGAAAAAGTCAAAATCGAAATTGACCGCCACATCATCTTCCTCCCTGACATCATCGGCGATTATAACGATGACGAGTCGGCGGTCAACGACTACCTCGCTGACTTAACCGTCTCATCTCCACTGAGCTCCGATAAGCCGTTGTGGGAGGTACACGTCTTAGCGGCACACAAGTGCGTCGTGCTGCGTCTTCATCACGCGCTCGGTGACGGTGTTTCACTTCTGTCGTTGATGTTGACTATGTGTAGAAAAGTAAGCGACGGTGATGAGATTCCGACGATTGAACCGCCGGTTTCATCTAGGGGCAACGATAGAGATCAGAGTGTTGGTGTTAGATTCTGGAAGTTTTTGAAAATGGTGTGGTTTACGTTGATTTATATGTTCGAGTTTGGGATGAGGATGTTGTGGCTCCGGGATAAGGAGACGGCGGTGAGAGGCGGAGCAGGGGTGGAGCTGTGGCCGAGGAAGCTGGTGACTGCTAAGTTTAGCCTTGACGATATGAAAATGGTTAAGAGTATCGTAGGCAACACGGTGAGTGTCAATTCCGTTATCTTTCAGTTAATTTTGTTACGATTTTTAGTTATTGAAACATGAAAGGATCGGCCTTACGAGTTACGACCGTTAAACTTCTGTTAAAAGTTTTTTCGCAAATTCGAATAATATCATTAAATTATTTCACAAATTCCTTTTTGCTAAAAAAGTTTGTGACTAGATATTACTCTGTTTTTCAAACACGTAATTTATGGCCTTGAAATATACTTTTAGTAATAAAGAAAAATGGGAAATGATGTATTATGTGATGTCAAGGCTCAAGGGGTGTTTTATGTGATGTAGTGTCCTACATAAAATTAATTTTATATATAATCTATTAATTCTCACTACTTATACTATCCGACCAAAGTTCTAAATTAGCTAATCACATAATAGATACATATAGCAATAGAAGTAAAACTAAAAATAAATATATTAAGTCTTCAATAATTTAGGAGAACATATCCTTTTTGGTTTCTCATGATAACGAATTTTCAATGTAAATTAATTTATAATAATACAATGGTCGACTTTTTTTTAGTATTATACATCTTGTATAATATATATTAAGATAATAATTCAAATATTATATTAAAATAATTATACGTTTAATAAAAAAACCATATATAGCATGCATTTAATTATTAATTATGTAGCTATAACCTAATATTTTTTTTATCACAAATGACAAGAACTCTATCAAGAAGCATATCATCTTCATAATGCTTTACGTGCCTATTCTAGTTGTGCCATTGATTTTGGTGGCCGGTGCAAAACTACAAATGAAACTCTGTAAATCACGAAAAACTTAATTATTTTTGTATGCGGCCCTTATTCAATATACGTCTTTCACTATTTTAAATATACATGGTGTTGACATTTATTGGATCAAGTTTGACAATATAAAAAATAGACAATAAAAATTCAAACAATGTATAAATATTAATAGACATACTTCATTTCTTTCGAATTAAGTAATAGATTGTTGGTTTTACGGTTGTTGACGCAAACAACTATAATGAGTGTTATAATAGATTAAATTGGATAATCAGTGGCGGATGAGTCTCACATATTTTGGATAAAGTGATGTTAATGGGGTTAAAATGTATAAGTAAAGATACATAATTCATTTCACTATATTAAATGAGATAATTAATTGGTATGAGTTTGACTAATTTTTTATCAAATAAGATAGGTTTTTAAAATGTATCACTTAATTTTAACTATCAAAATTGAAAAGTTTATCGCTTGTTCTGAAAAGGATGAAGTATACTAAACTGAAGACCTCTCACAAATGATGGCCGTGTACTGATGTCCCACTTACACCACTAATTCTAGTAAGTAATAATAATAATAAAAATAATAATAATAATAATTTAATTAAGGGAATAACATGATATAACAACTCGTAGTGTTTATTTAAATTATTAATCCTCTTTTTCGTGTACAATTTTGTTTAACATTATACAAATTTATATACTTAAATGCAGACAATCAATGACGTCCTTTTTGGTGTAATATCATCTGGCTTATCAAGATATTTGGAAAATCATTCAACAAAACGTAAATGAAGTCGCGAATCTAATCTTTTTATTTTAAAAATTTATAAACATTAATTAATATTAATATTTAAAACAAATTTTTTTTACCATATTTTATAGCTCTTGAAGAAGGCATTCGAATCACTGGCATGGCCATGGTTAATCTGAGAGCATCATCAGGACTTGAGGTAATTAAGTCCTATTCTTCATTCTCAACAACACGAATTTATGTTACAATTGACAAAAGTTGTAATTTGGTTCAGGATATTAAAAAATTAATGGAGAAAAATTCGGGATCAAGATGGGGAAATAAATTTGGTGTGATGCTTTTACCAATTTACTACCATAAAAATGGGTCTGATCCTTTACAGTATTTGAAGAGATCTAAGATGATGATTGATAGGAAAAAGCTTTCTTTAGAGGCTTTCTTATCATACAAAATCGGCTATTATGTTATGAGTTGCTTTGGAGCAAAGGTGAAACTTGGTTGCTTGTTATATAACTTGTTGATTTATTATTAGAATTAATTATTAAAACATATAAAAATACATACCTCTTTTTTCAAAAACAACTTGTGTATATAAGACTGTGCAACTTAGTGTTTTTTGTCCGACTCCATAAAAAGTTGACAAGTGTTCCAACTGACTGGTGTACTTTTTGCTCAATTGATGGTTGTATTTTTGTCTTTTCCAACTAAAAAAGATATTTTATTTTAGTTTTTCGAAGAACTTTTTGTCTTCTTCGAAAAAGACGAAAGGTGGCACAAAATATAATCATTAATTCAAGTCGCACAAAATTTATATAAGACAAAAATGCTCATCATTGGCACAAAATCAATTTAAGTCGCAAAAAAATTTCTATGCACCAAAAAGTTGATACTTGTCAACTTTTGTGTGGAGTCGCCCTAATCTCGAATCACACTGTCTATTTTGGGAATAAATGGAAATGAGATATTTATTGGGAATTTTGAACGTTATTAGGTCTAATTTTTTTGGAAATCACCCTTATTATGTACGTTTTTTTTAATTCGGTTTTGGTTTCGGTTTTCAGTTTGCAAGCTTGCTTCAATATAGGATACTTAGTAACACAAGTTTCACAATCTCAAATGTGGTTGGCCCGAAAGAAGAGCTAATGATTGCGGGTATCCCGGTTACCTACATTAGAACAACATCTTCAAGCTTACCGCATGTAAGAATTAATAAACTAACTAATAACCGACACCGTTTTGAATTAAATAACGAAAATTTATGATGATGTTATGTTTATGTAGGCAATTACAATGCACATGGTGAGTTATGCAGGAAAAGCTGACATGCAAATTCTTGTCGCTAAAGACCTCATTCCACACCCCCAAAAGTTAGCAAAATGTTTCGAAGATGCATTACTTGAAATGAAAGAAGCTGCACTCAAATTACAAGAAACTTAATCCCAACAAAATTCAGGGTAGAAATAGTAAATTGTGTACATGATTTATATGTGTTACTTAGCTAGGCTATTATTTGGAAAATTAATCCAGAATATGATTGATTATTTACAAAATTATACATGCACAAAATGATTTACAAAACTAGCCTTGAAGCAAACAGCATTTTTAACCCTGGTTTTAAGATCTGAGAGGTCATAATAAAAAGTAATAAAAAACCAAACAAAATTTGTTCGATCGAGACTACATTTCATACGAGTCGATTTACAATTGTTCCATTCAAATGAATAATTAAGTAGTTGTAATAAAAAAAAAAACAGAACAGAAATGCAGTCTATGATCATAAAGAAAAAAGTAGTATATATATATATATATATATATATATATATATATATATATATATATATATATATATATATATATATATATATATATATATATATATATATATATATATATGTTCCTATATCAGCAGTAAAAGTAGCTTGTTGAAAAATCAGTTAGAATAATTTTATGTGTTGTAACCGTAAAGCAAAAAAACGGTTATTTGCAAGCGAGCGAATACGCATCAGAACAACTTAAGTGAGGTTTTCATCTTGGTTTGTCTCCATTGTGGCATCTTGTAGAATGCATCTTTTGTCATGTTAAATTTCTCCCTGAACTCAGCCTTTGACAAATATATCTGCCAACATTTTCATTTTTAAATGAGTTAATTACATGAATGATCTTTTAACTTTATACTAATTTTCACAAATGGTCATTTAGTTTCAAAAATTACATTGATGGTCCTTATTTTTTAAACTTATTTCACCAATAGTCCTTTAGGCTTAACGATGTTAAATTTTTCTGTAAAGTCTCCCATGTGAGATGCACATGAGGGCATTGTAGTATTTTCTCATTTCACTTTTTGCAAAAAAAATATTAAAAAACAAGCTTATTTACAACTTTTAAGGCAAAAAGTACCACACCACTTGCACACACCCACACCCATGTGCATCTCACATGGGAGACTTAACAGAAAAATTTAACACCGTTAAGCCTAAAGGACTATCGGTGAAATAAGTTTCAAAAATAAGGACCATCAATGTAATTTTTGAAACTAAATGACCATTTGTGAAATTTAGTATAAAGTTAAAGGACTATTCGTGTAATTAACTCTTTTTAAATATAATTATTTATACTATCTCCGTATCAAAATAAGTGATACACTTTCTATTTAGGGGTGGAACAAAATAAGTGATACATTTTCAAAACTTACCTTATTTGGCAAAAAAATGGGACTCATTCTCCACTAACTATCTACTTTAATAAAGTAAAATTACTTTTTTACCCTTACTTTTACTTTTAAACATCATTAATTTCACTACATGCAAAAGAAGTAGGACCCATTATCCACTAACTATCTACTTTATACTATTTTAAATTACTTTCCAATCTTTTGGCTCAAAAACCGCAATTTCTCAAATGTATCACTTATTTTGATACGGAGGTATTATTATTATTTAATAAATATATAAATACGATACCTCTCGTCTTGTTACATCGATATCTGGAGCAGGATTAGTTGATGACGTGGTTAACCGATCGTACGGATATATCGTAACTCCTTCATCGTTTTCAACCTCGGGTTCTTTAACCTCTTCCTTTTTTGGTTCGATTCTACTACTCATCGGGATGACCTTAGGGTTCGAATCAGGTTTTGTTGCTGAATTTTACATTAACAATAACGAATTTCAGTTACTCTTCTGTTCAATTTAACTACGAAATTAAAAAATTAACGAAAAAGGTGAAACGATTTATTACGTTTAACGGAACGAGGCATGAGTTTTTCTCGAGTCGGTTTATCAAACGAAGCGGTTAATGACGCAATCGCTTTCGACTTGGTGAGAATTCTGGAGGTATCAAGACCTCCGGCAGCACTGCCGGCGCCGGTGCCGCTAGTACTACTGCCGCCGCCTTCAGATTTTCTAACGAGTGGCGGTGGAGTTGATAGATTTCTGGCACTAGCAGCTGGATTATCAAACTTGGAAGCAAGAGCGTTGAAAGCGGGAGACCTGCCCCGGGCACGTGGCCGGTCAGAGCTGAATGAGGAAACACTTCTTGACCGTTGTGGCTTCTCAGAGGCTGACCGGCCTCCAAATGATACAGGTGCTCGTTTTTTCGGTTTCTGGTATATCATGTAATTAAGATAATTAAATTATTCGATAAAACTTAAAAACTTATAATTATTAAACGAACCTTAGATATATACTTCATACCAAATTTCACCAATAGTTATTTAGTTTCAAAAATTACACTGATGATCCTTATTTTTAAAACTTATTGCATCGTTAGTCCTTTAGGCTAAATGGTGTTAAATTTTTCTGTTAAGTCTCCCATGTGAGATGCACATGAGGGCATTGTAGTCTTTTCCCATTTCACTTTTTGCAAAAAAAATTAAAAAAAAACAAGCTTATTTACAGTTTTTAATGCAAAAAGTGAAATGGGAAAAGACTACAATACCCTCATGTGCATCTCACATGGGAGACTTAATAGAAAAATTTAATACCGTTTAGCCTAAAGGACTATTGGTGCATTAGTTTTAAAATTAAGGATCATCAGTGTAATTTTAGAAACAATTTTAGAAACTAAAGGACTATTGGTAAAATTTGGTATAAAGTTAAAAGACCATCCAATTAACTCTATATTAAATTTTTGGAAGTATAAAAACAGTTGGATTTATGTGAAGAGAAATTGTGGCTTACAAGACTCATGGTTGAACGGCCTCCATCTTTTATAAGAGATAGTCTTCTTTGGAATGAGTCTCCATGCATCTGTAGACAAATTAACAGTTATTAACTATAAAATTAACAGTAATTAACTATACATTTAACAGTTATTAACTATAAAATCATGAGGAAAAACTTAAACTTACTGTAGCTTTTTTTGAGTCCCATTTGAAGAAACGTGTGAAAAATGGTGGCTCACTTCCTTCCATTATTATAAACATTGGAGCTTCAACGGATAGTTTTTCAAGAAGAACATCGCGTTTAACAAATTTCTGTAAATTGCATTTAATTAAAAATATGATATTTTAGATTTTTAGTAAAAATAATAAAAATTAAAGGTTAAAAATGAAACCTCTCCAATAGCTAAAGCTTGTGGTTTGTTTTTTGATTGACCTTCTTGCCCTACCCAAATAAAAATGACCGTGTGACAATCGATTATATATACATCTTCTGTCATTAAATCATCTTGATTAAAGTTGTATATCTCATAAACCTGCATTTATATGTTATATAATAAATAAAATAAAATAAGATATATTTGTTGTTGATAAGTGAAAAGTTAAGTTAATTACACACCTTCAGATCATCTCCTGAACAAGCCAGAAACAAATATTAAAGACCAAAAAAACAGTTAGTAATAGAATAGGAATTAAGAAATCTGGTATTGAGAATATGGTCAACCTTTGGTCAATGTGCATGAAAACAAATGAGGATCACTTTCAGATTCCCTTGGGATCTTCTGAGAATCATATTCTTTTTTTCCACCCAAAATTTCCCAAAATTGGTCAGACTCTGAACCTTCTTTGTGAACTCGTGTTTGCATATCAGGCTGTAATAATATGTAAATAAATATATATCATCAAGATAATAAATAAATATATAAATAAATAAAATAAATGATTTTTTTGAACCTTTATGAAATCCAGTTGTCTCTCAGAAAGATCTTGGTCATCAGGAGTTGTTTGGTTTCCATTCCATAAAAAAATAAGTGAATCTTTATGTAATATGTAACAGTATGAAGAATTCAATGATTTAGCAACCTGAGCCAATTAAAATAAAAAACTTTTAGCTATTAAAAAATCATAAAATATAAATAAAATATAAATTTACTTACAGGTTCAACTTGAATTGATTGCATATTTTCTGGTCCAGAACCTTGAACTCGAAATAATGCAATTCCATCTTCTTTATATGTATCATCTGCTAATCCCTTTTCTGTTATATATTTCTTGTAACCGTTACTTAGACCACCCTGAAATTAATTAATTAATTATTTAATTAATTTTACTAAACTTCATAAATTAAATACAACTTTTAATATATTCTCTATGTATATTACAGTTACTCACCTTGAGAATAATAAAGCTTTGAAATATTGCATGAAAAAGGAAAGGTTCATTTCCTTCATATACACGTGCCTAAAAATTTAACAAATTTAATTATGAGTATAATCACATGCTAAAACTATTAAACTAATAAAATAATATGTTAATTAATAATTACCTGAGTAGCTAGAAACTTGACTGACTCAAGCATTTTGTGTATTTGTGACATAGCTGAATCTCTATCTTCCTACAACACATATTTAATATTATATTAATTCCATAAAGATTTTATCTTTAAAATAATTTTAAAATAAATTAAATTACCTTAACACTTTTTTTTCCAAACCATGTTCCCATAAGGCATTCCTCTTGTTCATCTCCTGAATATGTATATTGGAAAATATAACAATCTCCAGTGTAGAATTTTGATTGATCATTATCTGATAGAATAACTTTTTCTTCACCATTTACACGCCAAACCTAAATTTAAAAAACATTTATATATTAATTCGTATATCTGATAACAAATAATTTAATTTTTTTTTAAATTAATATTAAAAATCCTGAAAAACCTGTAAAGCTCCACTGCAATCAATATAAGGTTGAGGTTCTTCTTCTTCCTCCTTTTTGGGAGCAGATTTAACAAGACCTTTAACATTGAACCCTTGCTTTTTCAAAAGTGCTACAAAAAAAAAACAGAATTTAAATATCAAGAAATATTAAATTAATATTTTTTAATTTTTTAAAGAAAAGTATGGTGTAACTAACCAGCCACCTTGCCTTTACCACCATCTTGAGATGCAACCACCTCACCAGGTTTAGGCCACGAGGCAAACTTTGACCTAAAAGATACTACTTCAAAATTTTCAGTCAACCGAATTATTTTAGATTTTGGTCTCTCATGTATATGTTCCTGTAATTTAAAATATCATAAATATTATTAAATTAAGAATCTTGGAAATGCATAATTATATAAAAATAAAAAAATATATATATACTTCTGCAGCAGTATTTGCAACTTTTCTATCCTCGAGAGACGAATTTCGACCCATCCAAATATAAATTTCTGATCCACAATCCAAAAGATAACATTTGTTTGTATCTAGTAACTTGTATGCCAAGGTTTTGAAAGTAACAGGTTCTGCTTTCTCTTTGTTTACACTTAAAAATCAAACATAAATCACATCAGAAATTAACAAAATAAAATAGAAAAATATTAAAATATCAGATTAACATAATTTTGGTTATTTATTTATATTACCAAAATAGCCGAGTAGGAAAAACATCAGTACTTTGAGCATCATTTACAGTTGCTGCTTTTTTTGGTAATGGAGCAAATCCACCAAAAAATCCCCAAAATTCACCAGATTCGGCATCACCCATCAGCCTTCCATCCTCTATTTATAGAACCAATAAACAATTTTTAAAAAAAATTATAATTTATAAAAAAAATTTATATAATATTAGTATCGACTTACCAATGGTAGCTATATCGCATTTAGAACCATGATAAGTATCTCTAATATACTTGACAACTTCTAGTGCTTTAGCTCTTTCTTGTGTGGAAGTATTCGACCCATTAAATTGGAATATTTTATTTTTACTGTCTAATATACAAATTGAATCATGATTGAGTGAAGATCGAACACAAGGAACCTGTCTCCAGTAAATTATAACTTAATTAAGATAAATATAAAGAAAAAACTAATTAAATATGTATAAAAACTTTAAAAATTCAAGCATACCTCTTCTACATGAGCCACATGTGTTCCTTTACAAACAAACATACGTGCTGTGTGTTCTTTTGGTTCGGTTTCTTCAGGTATAATACATGGTTTAAATAAAGAAAGAAATATTTCGCTTTCGTGTGCTTGTAATTCCCGATATTGAACAGCTTTGCTTCCAAGAGCTGCATCGAGTTCAAGTGTTTTTATGGCTACATTTGCAGATTCATCCTGCAATTTAATGAATTTTTTATGGAATTAAATGGATATATGATGATTAAATATTATTATTTTGTATGGAAACTTACCTCACTTGCATCTTTACCTATCCAATAATGGATATCATAGCGGAAAGTGCCTTTTGTTGAAGCATTTGTCTGTAAAAAACAATTAAATTAGGATGCAACTATATTAAATTAAACTTCATTAAAAACAATAAACACACCTTTAAAATCATATAAGTTTCAGTTGTATAAAATTTGCCATAAGAAGACTCTGGGACAGCCACCGGGTTAGAATTCTCCATATGCCATACCTCAATTCCTCTATGAATTGTTAGGGAATATGAAAAGATTAACATTCATAAAAAAGTTGCAATTAACCTAATTAGAAGAAAATTAACTAGTTTTTTAAGTAGTATACAAGGAAAATATTAATTTTTAAGCATGGATTTGTTGAAACGAAGGATACGCTTTTTGTCCAGCTCCTTGAAATGCTGGATCTACCTCTTTATTAGAAACAGACATGCTGATTTAGGGTTCAGTCAGCTTGATGGAATACCTAAAAGCCACAAAAATCAATTGTTAGAAGCAAATTGGGAATATTACATGAATTTAAACTTCATTTTGCATTCAAAGTGCAAAAGCTTCCGAAATTCACAACATCTTCATCGTTTGAATCAATCAAATTGAAGAGAATCATATAAACGAATGCATAACAAACTTACGATATAAAAAATTGACACGAAACCGAATCACGTCAACCTGAATTTCGATATCCATTACGCAGATTTTCCGAACAATTCATTCACGTGAAAAATTAACAGAATGTAGAAGGAATTTTGAAAATGCATAAACATATTGCGATGAATTACTACATTACCTATAATTCTGAACGTACGGATCGAATCCAAACGGAGGGCGAAATCCAGGGCATGATCGTACAACAAGAGCGAGCTTGTTGAGAAACGAAACGAGAAACAGAGGAAAATTGAAGAGGAGAGAGAAAATTGAGAGTCTAGAGAGAAAATTTCAGGAGATTGCGAGAAAAAGGGGGTGTTGAAGAATCGCCATGCGAGCTTCACGAACCACACACAGAGAGAAAGAACCGTTGGGTTTTTCATTAATTTTTTTTAGCAACAAAAATTAACATATCGTAAACTAATGGCTATAATAATGTTCGCTTAGTTTTGTGTTTTTGGGCTAAAACTGAAAATTAATTATAACAATACAATTAAGTTTAAATAACTAATATATGTTCAAGTAGATAGAAAACTAATGTATGTTTGAATTATTATATCATAAAAGATGTATAATTAAAACAAGAGTTTGGCTATTAAGTGACATGAAATAAAACACTTATCACCCACCAACACAATATATAGGTAAATTAAAAAAATTGACAATAACAATTAGTTTTCAACCACAATTTACCTATCATTTCACAAAAACAAAGAGATGGTGGTTAACAATAATTTTTGATGAGTATTTGCAAATGTCGAAAAGAGTGTCACGTGAAATTATAAATTTTTTAACAAAATGCAATATGGATTTGAATTCAAACGAGTACAATTTTATTCCGCGCGTTGCAGCGGAATTTAAATTATTACTTGTTTGGCAGTTGATTTAAAGTTTTGATCTTGTTTGGATTTGATTCAATTAAGTTAATTGACATAATATATTTATGGTCTTATATTTGTTAGTATTTGTGCATAAATTCTAGTTCAACTAATATTATGACGCAGCTTTAAATAATATGTAAATGTATAATATTATAGATGTTTTAGCATCTTAAATAACCTTTTTTTAATGTCTTTAAAAATATACTTCATTTAATGTATTTTTCGATATGTTAGAAAAAAAGATGTTCAGTTAGTACTCCTTACCCCATGCCCTTAATGCATGAGTTAAGACATGAGTTAACCAAACCCTTTAAATAATATTTATAAACGTTCAAGTAATATAAAAAAATTAAATAAATTTAGATGACATTCTAGTTATTTTAATCTTCTAAATGAATTTCATAGATACTTAAGTGATCCTAGTAAAATTAATAATCACAACAGAAATATGATGATAGTTAAAAAGAGATTAAAGCATATAAAGTTAAAATTATATGATAAAGCGTATAAAGTTTTGTTCTATATGATTATTAAATTCGAAGTTATTTATAAAAACTATATATTACGAATTTACGATATATATGGGGTGGTTGATAGAATGATAAAATAAAATTGATATTTAATAAAAATGTTTGGTTACTGGGTTGTGAATTAAAATATAAAAAATCAAACTAATATACACAAAGATACGTTTTATTTTTTATTTCATTTTTTTAGAGGCACCTAAACTACACCACTTTGTATATCCTACCTAGAATTTAAACTCATCATGACCTTTAAGTCATGAGCAATACCATACATATATACTGATATTACTATACTATAATTCTTAAAATTTCTTCATCTCTACTACCATAAACTAATAAAATATCAACAACACAATTCATGATTAGAATAACCAAAAATATACATTTCGACTATGGAAACTACTATTAATTTGTTTATTTATGACACATGTCAATATAAGAGTCCTATTTATTTACTCGTGTTGAGATATGAGTGGCCTTCATATGAAGTTAAAGTTAGACAGCCTACAACTATTATCCCTTTTGAACAATTAATGAAATGAAAGTTTTAGAAACTTACATGCACAAAACGGAACGGAATTATAACACCGTTTATAAAAGCTAATGAACAATGATATTTTACCATGAATGTATATATATGTAATGTATACACGAGAGAAATTATAGTATATAACATAACAATCGGCTTGTAATTATATCATATATGCTATAAAAGAAATTATGTAGCACTTAAGTATAATTAACATCAACTATTTTTAGGTAATTAACAAAATCATTCGTTTGAATCAGCTGGAAGATTGGAAAAAACTGATATTCTTGTTTTCAATACCGGACATTGGTGGGTTCATGGAAAAACTATTAGGGTATGTAATATGAATTACGATTTTTGTATAACTATCCATATTTTAATTTATTTTTCAGATTATAGTTACTTTATGCAAAAAATATGCATGAAAAAATATTTTAAGGAAGGGGAATACATTTATCCAAAATTTGATGTTGTCGAAGCTTTTACAAGACCATTGAAGACATGGGGGAAATGGATTGATACAAATATGACTAAAGATAAATTGTTTTTTTACCGGCGGTTACTCATTTGCACATTTCAGGTATTGTTTGACTTTTAGAGTCAAACCAAGTTTTATTCATGTTCATGATACCCATGGCCTATATCACAGATTTGGCATCAATTAGTCTCATTTAGTAATATATGTTATAAATTCAATGTAGTCATCAGAGTTTTTTTTAAAATAATAACATAAAGTGATCAACTTTTATGTGGAAACTGGAAAGTTTGTCTCTTTGACCCCAAAACTCAAACTTCATATTTTGTCATAGTTTTAGCATAACGAGTTTCTACTAATTTACTTATGAAGGGTTGATTCAGGTTATGACTTATTTTAACGGGTTATACAGGTAATAGTTAGTTAACAAGGAAACAAGTAAAACAGGTTGCAGCCTGATAAGTTAGTTAATAAGGAAACAAGTCAAACAGGCTGTAACCGATTCATGATTATCGGTTTAAATGAAAACAAATAGTGCTGTTTGTAGTCAAATGCACAAGTTTTTTATGACGTTATACAAGTGTATTATTGTTTATTTATTTTAGCGGATTTTGCCAAATGTTTAAAATAAAATAAAAAATAACCAAAACTTATTTTCTAAAACAGAACCTAGCTAATTGCAAACATTAGAAGTTATTCAAGTTTGTGGCAAAGAATGTGTGTAAGAACTCAACGATTTCTAATCGATCAGTTTGGAAGATGTTATTCTTAAAGTTCTTCAAGCTCAAGGATTTCTGCAACATTCGAATCAATACTGATTAGCATAGCCAGCTCTCCACTTTTGTAAGATGCAATTGTCTCTGTAAAAAGTAATAATCTGTAAATTAATAAATCTTAATTTCAATTAATCATTGATTAGAAAATATTTAATAAAAAGATGTGAAAACTTGCCAGTTGCGCCTCCAATGTGTTTTCCATTAACAAAAACCTGTGGAACACTGCGTCTGCCTACAACTTCAGTCATGGCGGATTGTATATCAGAACCGTCTACTGTAAAACAAAATCAATTTCTGTCAAAAATGAATTCTGTGATGAATATTGGTAAGATTAACGGAAAAGTGTGATTCATCTTCCAAACTCATTTGTGTAGATCAAATTAACTAAACTAAAACACTGATTTATAATTACTCGAACTCATTCTGCATATTAATTATCTAACAGAACACAATTAAAATGTGAAACATGAAATTGAAGTGGAGAACTAACCCATCGTATTTAGCTCAATTACATGTGGTTCTGCATTCAACTCCTTGAATACATCTTTAGCATTTGAACAGAATCTGTTCATCACCAATTCAGAGATCAAATTAGTCAATTAGTCATTCTGAATATAAATCGAGAATCGATTTCTTAATTCTCAAAATTACAGACGGAAAAAAGTTATCGTAATTGCAAAATTAAATCGCTCTATGAGTACCGGCATAGGTGATTGTAAAACGATTTAATAAACGAATATCGTGATTCTAATTTCAATAAACTAGGGCAAATCATAAGCAGAAATAGACGAAATAAATGAATGAAATGCGTACGGGCAGTCTGATTTGGAGAAAATGACGATGGGATGAGAAGAAACGGTCTCGTTGACGAATTCGACGTATGAATATTCGGAATCACACAGAACAACGGAGCAAACTATTGACAAGATGATGATAATTGACGGTGTGATGACGGAGCTGGCCATTTCGCGGTGGAGAACTTGCAGCGATGGTGGTACGTCGGAATTATGTCTCGTTGGAGTTATATTGTACAATTGGCAAATTGGGCACCTAACTTTATGTTTTTGTTATTTAGCAACTAAACTTTCGACTCGAAAATTATGTTTCTCATCTCGCAAATACTCATTAAATATTACATATTTCAAAACTCTATGATCTAGCCATTTACCTAAAAATAGGTTGATTAATTGTTACATTTTAGTATTGAATTAAATGTGTAAGTATGAAGAATTAGCTAAAATTTAAATGGGTCAAAAAGGTTGAATCTATAAAAGGCGTCAATTTATATCTAGTTGCTTAGAACCCCTGGTGTTGAGCTTGCAATCTGCATACGTAGATAGTTCGTGGTGGCGTGGTTGGCCATACCGTGTCGTTCGTGGTGACAATACGTGGTGTGGAACATGGTATGCAGTACTATGCACCACACTTGCAAAGGATAATGTTTTTTTTCTTTCTTTTTTCAACTAATAAATAAGTAGTTGTGAGTGTGGTCAATAATATTGTATTTGTGATTGTTAATTGTGTTGAATGGAGATTGATATGGCGTTAAAGCGGCACTTTGTAATAGTTGTGATGAAATTCATCATATGGGATCTCTTCGAGCCTTACAAATTGTTTCAGTTAAAAATATACTATTACTATTATAACTTGTAGAGTTTGGATACCAATATTTTTATAAAGGCTATGTTAAAGTACATATATAAAGTATCGTTTTTACAAGACAAACTTATCACACAACTAAATAACACAGTGTGTATTTAACGAGACTTTAACTCATAAACTTTTGGTTGATGGAAAACTCACATGCCGCTAAGCTATAAGCGCTTTAGTATAAATAATTGTGTTTTAACATGTTACCATGAACGATCTTAATGTGTGTATGTTTAAAATACAATTATTTATTTGTATTGTTGTTAACTAGATAACACAAATTAAGTTCAAACCTAAGCATACCATATGTCACTTTGGTTCTTACAAAAATTAATCACACGGCCAAGCCATAAGCAACAGGGCATGTTGAAAATTTATTGAATATCATTCGTCAAAATTTGGTTGTTAGCTGTGCGTAGGGATAAATGGTGGTGTAACCTCGACAAAGATGGTATTGTTTCGGTAAAAGCTCTAACGGATCTTGTTGAACAAAAAATATTGTTTTCTAATCATATTGGTACCAAAATGTGTTGGAATAATTTGCTTCCCAAAGAAGATAAACATTTTTGTGTGGCGTGCTTTGAAGAACCGGTTCCGGTAAAGGTTCTCGTTTGTTGAGAGAGGGATTGACATCGACTCATTTTTATTAGTTTATGTCCTATGTGTGGTGATAATATTAAGTCCCTTGGTCACTGATTACTCCATTGTGAAGTAGTGGTTCAAGTTTGGTCTTTGGTTTTTAAGTGAATGACAAACTAAAAGGGTATTTGCGCAATGTGGCGGCGTGTATCTTGTAATTTTATCAAATGATATCAGTTGACACTAGGGATGACAAAAACCTCCGAACCCGACGAGGAAACCCCGAAATCGAATGTTTTCGGGTCGGTCGGGTCTAAGTGTTTCGGGTTCGGGATTTTTTCGGGATTTTCTCAGGTTCGGATTCGGTTAAAGGTATCCCCGCCCCGATATATATAAATTATTATTTTTTAAAATTATTTTATATATTAAATATATCATATATAAATGTTAACGGAGATTTTCTCAGGTTCGGTTCGGGTTTCGGGGAAGGGTCTGGTTCGGGGTTTGTAAATCCCCGATGGGGAAAACCCGAAAAAAAAAACCCGTCGAGGATCAGATCGAGTTCGGGTTCGGTTTTTAATTTCGGGTTTGGGTATGCCAAAACCCGCCCCGAACCCGACCCGTTGCCATTTCTAGTTGACACTTCAACAGACACTCAACTAACATAGTCATTCCAACACTACTTATTCACATTAGTTTTTTTAGCTTCCATACGTTGTAAAATATACACATAAATTACTATTTTTTATTTAAATACTCACATCATTCGTCGCTCTTCACGACTCCAAACTGATACTTTAACGACGCCAGTAACTAAAGAAGACGGCCGACAGTTTCAGCATACGTCGGTTTGTAACTGAAAAAGCTTTTAGCACCGGTTTAGCATAACACCAAACGTCATGAAAGCATACTAAATATAAGACAGAATATTAATATAACTAGAAAGTCGTCACCCCTGGCAACCACTTTAGCTAGTATCCACTTGCTTCTGAAAGTCAAAGGCATCATCTTTAATTTGCACATGATGTATACGTCACAAGTGGTTGCAAAAGTCACATCGAAAGAATAACCTACTCAAAATTTACATCAAATTTTTAGTTTTGTAGTGTTGGGTAGGATGATAGCACTGCTGAAACTCTTTTCGAATATACTTTTTTTGTTGTTCATAAAAATATACTTCATCTGATTCAAAATAAGTGCTACACTTCTATTTTCACGGTTTTTGAAGCAAAATAATGTAATGATGGTTAAATTATATTAATTGAATGATTAATGTATAATGGGTCCCACAGCTTTTGTATAAAGTAGGATTAATGATGTTTAAAAGTAAAAAGTAAGGGTAAATGAGTCATTTCACTTTGTTAAAGTAGATAGTTAGTGGGTGTGGGTCCTATTATTTTTTGTCATTTATGAAAAGTGTAATACTTATTTTGAATCACTAATTTATGGAAAGTGTAGCACTTATTTTGAATCGGATGAAGTATAAAAGACTTTACTTTTTACTTTTTTTTAGATAATCTTTTAAAAAGCCTTATAAAATGATTTTTTAAAAATGTTTTAAATTAACTTATTCTTTCTTATAAGTTAAATAAACTTTCCAAAGATTTAAAATGAGTTTATTAAATTTAAATAAACTAATAAATCCTCCTTAAAACCCCTAATTATTACACTCGTTAACATTACCCTATAATATATTTGTCATTCAACAGGTACTTTTCACAAATAAATGTTTAAAAAGTTAAAATTTTGACAAAATGGTGATGGCCTTAGGCCTCTCCCAACAGTTGGGCGTCAGTAAACTCGTCAGTAGCGTCACGTCAGCACATCCTTATTGACACGCTACTGACACGGTCGTGCTAACCCTACCCATCACTAACCCATCACTAAACTCATTCTTTCCACATCATCATTTTTTATTAAATAAAAAAAACACTATATTATAATAAAAAAAACAATTGAATTATAATAAAAACAAAAATATTATAATAATAAAAAAGAAATAAAGAAAAAAAACTTATTTTATATGAAAAATGGTAATAGTACAAGTCTTTATGCATGATGTACAACCCCCAAACACCCTCTTCCTCTCTCTTCCCCCTCTCTCTTCCCTCCTCTCTCTTCCGGCTGGCCACGACGGCCCCTCTCCCCCGTCTCCACCACGACGCTCTCCTACCGACGTGAGCCAAGACGGCTCCGTGCCAACGGCGTCGAAGCTCGACGGGCTGTCGACGTGCCTACGACGGCACCGTTGGCAGCCTTCTTAGTGGCAAAAAGAACTGGGTTAAGTGCGTTGGTTTGGGGCAGACCCATGTTCAAGTCCTCTTCCAACCAACCCCTTTTTCCTCTTTTACATGGGCCACTAATATTTTAAAGTTAGCTGAATTAAGCGTGGAGTCCACATTGATTTAAGGATATAAACTATTTTATGTTATGTCTCTCTCTACCAAGAATTATTAATTTATTAGCATTAAGTTTATATCAAAATCCTCGAAACTAATCAAAACTAAATAAGAAAACATAAATATGAGATGTTATATCAAAATTGAAAAATAAGACTTCTCAAGTTTTGGTATATCCATATAATAGTACACTAGCAGGGTACCCGCGCAATGCGGCGGCGGGTACCCAGAAACCATATTTCGTGGCGAGAAAGTGTTGTTCGTTTACACGGTAATAATTGTTGCTAGAAATAAATAATTAAACGGAAATGTGGATTTTGATAAGAGTTGATGATTTACAGCGTCGTATATTTAATGTTATTGGGTAAAATAGTTTTCGAGTAACAGACTTTTGTTATTAAGTGTGGGTGGTGTTACCAAAGTGTAATGTATAGCAAGTGGTTAACACATAGTGATAAGTTAGGAGAGGTCTTGGGTTCGAATCTTATTAGCCGCGATTTATTTTTTTTTAAGGTAGAGAACTAACTAATAAAAGTGGAAAGGTGCTTAAAATCAAGTTTAAGGAGCTCCTTAAATTTGCCTAATGGGGTAGACCTAAATGTTTTATAAAGTAGTAAGATATGTAGGAGCATAAATTGTTGTTTTTTGTATAATATTTTGTGGATAATGTAAGTGTTTGAAAAAATAAAGACAAATTTGCTTTCTTGTATCTTTTTAGGTTGTAAATTTGTTTTTTTAAATAACCTCCGAAGAAATTACGTGTCTTTATTCCGCTGCATCGTGCGGACCCCAAATATGCTCATTCCATACAAAAGATAAACAAGTTCCATTCTGTAATCTTTTTATATAGGTTACCTTTTAACTTCTTTTATTAACTTCGCAATGAATAACCCCCCTCATGTAATATATATTTACTTGGATCATTTTTATTAAAATATTTAAAATAAAATGTTTTTAATAATAACGGGAGAGGACGTATATGTATCTGTATCCATATTCTATTCAATACTCCTTCCGTTTTAAAATTATTGTGTAACTAATACAAATACAATTATATTTTTATTATTCAACTATTCTTTTAATAAATGAAATTTTGAAATATTAAAATGGAAAGATCAAATAAAATTGAAATGGAGGGAGTAGTATACTGTATATACCACCCAAGGCTTGTAGCCTACTGGTATCTAAGGAGGATTTAAGGTGTTGCCCATGACCTATTGGTCATGGGTTCGAGTCCCGTCGTGGACAAAAAAGGTGGAAAGTTTGAGGGAAGGCATACTGCCTCTTGTGGATGTCACTGTCTAGACTCGAACCACTAACTTACTAACTTGCCGTTCAAAAAAAAAAAAGGTATACTGTATATACCTGAAATCCATTGACTTTTTGGCATTCCAACAAACACTTTTTTTTTTTTCATTTTTCTAAATGATATATGGAAAATAATTAAATAAAGGTAGACATAAGAAAAGATAGAAGAAAATTAATACAGTATGTCATGTTTCAACAAAATCGAATCTTTTGGATCTGAGGCTTAACCTCATTTTTCTCTTTACACTTTAGTTCCTTCTACTTCACGTAATTTCCAAACACACCCTCAACGTCGTCTAATTACACCACAGAATTTGGGCACAATTAACGCACATACTCTTGGCATTAAGACGACGGACCTTACGGTGGTGTTTCACCGGAGATTTCCTGATGCCGTAATTCTTGCGCCTTCTTTCCAGTTCATCGGAATACTCCTAACTGTAAAGTTTTTGCAAAATGAGAGTTCTCTCACTGTGACTTTGACTGAATTTGTAAGGCGGTAAAACTTGTCGGTAGAGGTGTCGGAGTGTGATGGTGACGGTGTTCTCCGTCGTATGTTACGAGAAGCATCTTTGAATCTGTTGGAGATAGCTCTATGCTCTTTCTCGCCTGACATCCTTTTGCGGAATTGCACTTGTAGTATACTCTACAAAGTCACAATCGAGATTAATTTCCATAATATTGAAGGAACTAAGCATTAATTTGAGCAATTAATTGTCGTTTGTTGATGAGTTTTTCAAGTAAATTACCTTGGGAACAGTGATCCATCGACTTTCTTCTCGCCGTATTTCTTCCATGAGTAATCATCGGCCGGTATACTGTCTACCTTTGATCCGGTTATCGGAATTCTTTTAACTTCTCGTTTTGATCCGGTTTTCCTGAAGAAACAGAAAGGAAAAAGTTAAACAAATGAACTTGAGGTGAACGTAGACCAATAGAAGATGATTTGCTCAGATGCGCCGTGTAATTTATTAAAATTTCGTACCATCTCTTACAGCAGTGGCAAGCGGTGCGAGAAACCGACTGATTCTCTTTTCTAGATCCTTGTAATGAAGCGGATGGGCTGTCGGTGCTGATTCTCTTCCGGTGAGATGACGGAAGCGGCGGTTTCCTTGACGAAAACGACAGTGACGGAGCTACGATACCTAAGGAAGAAAACTGCTTCCCGTTCGAAACACTTCCTTCTAGGCTTCCTACGGCGAAAGAAGATACCAAAGACGAAGTAACCGACTGAAACGACGACGTTGTATCCGTTACAGATCTTCTCAGCGAACAATCCTTAGCCTCCGACGAAGGCTCGTTTGTCAGCTTTTCGTCCGATTGAGATGAAATTGAAGGCGCGTGTTGATCTGATGATGCCGGTTGAGGTCCACGGCGGAAGCGCGCATGTCCGCTGCGTTTCAAGGCGGAGACGGCTTGCTTCAAATTAGAAGATACATCAAAGTCATGATTCTTCAACTGGAAGATACGATTCAGGTGTTCAACAGTCTGGATTCCAACTAAATCGACCGCCATTGCTGTAGAAGAAACTCAGGACGTTGAATTTGAGCTTACAGATCAGGAATTGAAAGATGAGAGAGAGAGAGAGAGAGAGAGAGAGAGAGATTGAAGAAAATTGGGGATGGAGACTGGTTATAAAAGACGGGATTGGGGAAAGTAAAGTCAAAGAGATCGAAAGTTGATCCAACGGTTGCGATAAAGTTTGACTTCCTGAAAAGTAATAAACAAACGGACAAATGAACAGAGGGTATCAATTCAGGAAACGAGGACCAAATAGTTTAATATTTAAAATAAACAAATAAAAGTAAATGACAAAGAAAAAGATATTTTAGTATTAAATCTTGATTTCACAATATATTAGGTGACATTAGAGAATAGACCTTATTGTAATATTTTAATTACATGTGCACGTAACATATTTTTATCAATTTTGTCATGTTATTTTGTTATTTCATATTTATATAGTTAGCAAAATGAAGACTGGACTCGTTGAGGTTTGTGTTTATACTTGCACTAGATCCAAAAGGTATTGATATAAATATGACCAAATTTTGTTAAGTTCATATGTATACAGTTCGCACAGAGTTTTGTGGTATTAGAATTTAGTGTTATTTATATTTCTAGATTATGAGTTTAAATTCTATTATAAATAAAATTGAGATAATTTTTTAAGTAGTTTAAAAAATTACCAAATTTAATTTATATTAGGTATTGTATTTATGGAAACCAACAATATATTTCGGATTGGTTCAACCAGCTTTTGTGTTTGTTCGGTGGTGTCATGTCCGTGACATTTTCCTTATTGTCTACTGCACCCTCCGTCTCAATATTATTGCCAACCAGACAAAAATACATAATTTAAGAAATATACATCAATTACACTATGTCACCAATCAAATATTCTCTTTCTCACTCAAACATTTTCCTATTGGTTGAAACTTACGAGTAGAGAATTATTTTAGGACAAATCAAAATAGAAATGTAGACAATAAAATTAGGATGGAGATGAGCATTAAATATTGGGCTTTGTAGGCGTGATTGTTTTTCGTAGTCATGTTGTTTTTTGTTTCGTTTTTTACGAACATTATATAAAACCCCTTTTAAAATAATTGTAAATCTATATCATTTTGCCCATAACAAGACTCGAACCAATAACTACATGTTAATTGGTAATAACTTTCCCAACAATCCAACACTTTAGAGCAGAGGGTATGGGGGGTTAAACCCCCGTTATACACCCCTTTTTCTTCTTTAACGTCGCCAAAACCATACCTCCTCCTTCGCCGTTATAACTTTCGTCATGGCTGTGGCGATTCGCCAAAGGGAAACCAGCGGGGAGTGGGGGTGGGGGGTGGGGGTGTCTAACCAATTAGAATACACCAAATAACAAATGTGGGACCTCTATAACACCACTTTAACTATAACACCAGGGAGCCACTTTTTCCTCCCCAAGTTATAGCCAAGTTATAACCCCAAAAACTCTACAACATGTCTATAACATACCTTCCACACCTTGTGTTCTTAGTCTTTAAATCGATAGGTCCGTTAGCATTTATGTTGCTTCATTGTTTGCGCCTTTCAGGCGTTGAATTGTTTTTTTCTGGCCTATTTTGGCCTTTTACATGAAACTTACCAAAAAAGATGTAAATTTAGTTCAAAGAAAATGCCCAACTGATAGACTAACATACCTAATTTAAGATGAGTTGATAAACCTCTCAACTATCAAATATAAAGTGTTTCTCCACATCATACGATCATTTAGGTCACATAACAAATATATCCATTTAAGTTAACTACTTTTTAATATGGGTGGGAATTGGCAATAAACATTATAGTGTGGTCTTAGATGGTAAGCTATCAATGCTTCTAACCTGGCAAGGCCCTCTCTATGTATGGGTGAGTATGATGATGTGGTTAGTATTTCTTATAAAGTGGTGAGGTGTGATTGCTTAGATGTTATCTAATGTGCTAATAGTTTTGATATAATGATATTGACCCATCAGAGCAAGTTAATTCTCTCATGCATAATTGTTTATTACTAAATACATATAATAGCGATACAGTTGTACATTAGCAATTTTGATTTTACACTCCTAAAGATATTGATAATTATATTGATTTTTTGAAGTATTTCTACATTTAATTCATAATCCATATAATAATGTATATATTATATATTAAATTTAAATATTGTATAAGTTTAAATCTAAAGATTTTAAAAATTACATTTCTTCCTTAAAGTTTGTATTTCTAGCTTTAATTCACAATTTTTCTAATAATGTGTATATTAAATTGTAAATCTAAATCTTATGTAAGTTCAAACCTAAAGATTCTAATAATTACATTTCTTCCTTAAAGCTTGCATCTCTACTTTTAATTCATAATTTTTATAATAATTTATATATTATATGACAAATTTATATTTTATATTGTATAGTGACGTTACCAACAAAGTATACTCAAAGTGCTAAACAATTCAAATAAAAGTCGATAAATATAAATATAATGCATGTTAGTAAGGTCTATAATTACATAACAAAGCCACATCTAATATTTGTATTGGACAATTTTGTTTTTTTAATGTAAGTTGCACATAATATAAACAAAATAAACTTTTTACGAGTGACTAATAAGAGATATAAAAAACAACTTCATGAATGAAGTATTTTTTATCTTTTAAAAGCTCAAAATCACAAATATTGACATATATGTCTAAAAATAAAATATGTTTGTGTTTATATAAAATTGCAATAGGTATAAATAATAGTGTTACATGTCACTTTACTATATCTATTTACTCTTTATTTTCAAGAGAAATATATTTATCAAATTTTCTAAAACGGGTTATTTTTAAAACTATTGTTTTAAACCTTAATATTGCCCTTATTTAGATTTCGTCGAAGGCTAAAAACCAATTATCAAATAATCCTAATACTTTAATTTTTATCAAACTCACTAAACAACCATTTTATTATTTTACTTTTATAAGTTATGCATATAGAGTTATAGACATTATAGATCAAATTTTAAAACTCCAAGAAAACACCAATAATAATAGTACTATTTCTTTTCATTTTTAATATTATTATTGTTAATTATAAGATATAATCTTAGGTTACTTTTCCCTTCCATAAAGTAAAAGATTAAGTCTGATACAAACCAAATTTTTATATTTGCTTAAGAAATAAATGTTTTAAAATTCTTGTTGTAGCGCGTGGAACAAATATCGCTTGTTTAGTACATTCGCCTTTATATATACAAAGTATATCATTTGTTATTTAGTATACAAAAGATAAGAAACTTAAAAAAAAATTAAGGTTATATATAATTGTTTTTTTTAAAAAGATTATAAATTACTAAGAAATAAAAAAAAGCAATATAGATTTCTGTTTATTGGATGGGTATTACATTAATAAACTTATATTTAAAAACTAAAAATAAGTTATAAAAAGAAAAAATATAAAAGGAAAACAATTAATGTTTATAGGTCCAAAGATTAAAACAAAATAATAAAAATAGTCTAAATATCAACATCCCATTTTTATTCTATATGCTTATTTTGATCTTGCAAGCCAAGAAAGGTGAGTCCAGTCGTCCACCATGACTATTTTGCAATATTGATGAATTGCTTTTTATATTTCAAATAAAATTGTGCAGTAATGTTACTATTTTATCAATACATTAGACGTTTTGTTGAACAACTATTTAACAATATATAAAATTTTAAATATATCACCTAGTCAGTTATAACTTATAAGATAACCCCGTATAATCTACCAATATAGCAGTATATATATTATAATTAAAATGAGCAAAAAATAACATAAAAGTCGAACCTTCTTAGTGGACTTATTTTAAAGTCAAAATCAGAAATGGGGTAGTGGGTGGTCAATCATATTAAAAACAAGTGTGTCATGCAATGCAATGGCCAACACACTAGTATTATTTGGTCATCCACTTCTTCATGTTGGTATTACATAAAGCCCCACTTGCTTTCCATATCTTGGAAATTTGGTCATCGTCTTTTGACTTTTACTTTCCATGTATATTCTATTTTAGATTAAATAAAAAAACATATTTAAAAATAAAATAACTTATGTTTGTTTATTAATAAATATTTTTAAATGATGTAAAAGATGATATCAAGATGTAAACACCAATTATCTTACACCCACTAAGAGATAGTCACCCTAGATCATATATATGTGAAATACATAAGTCTTTTTAAGTTTGAGATATATGAACAAAGTCATTAGAATATTGTAAACTTTAATAGTTTAATTTATAAAGGGAAATCTGTAAGTTTTGCATTTGGTCTATATAAGTGGGTAAATCGAGTTGAAGTTTCATTAGAAGTTCCTATTATTGGACTTCATTATTATTTTGTATATGTTTTATTTGCAAAAGTTTGACTTTGCCTAGCTTTTCCATCTGTTTAATATAATGAAGTATTATTAAAAATGAATTATTATTAATTTATGTCTTGCTTTTGAAGGATTTGCTTAGTTGGTTTGGTGATGTTTTTGGGTTCACGTTGTATTTAAAAATAGTAATAAAAAAAATACACTTACTACAATAATTAGTTTTGTACTTAAAATTAATTAAAACTTAAAGAACACTTAATTAATACGTGTATTTATAAAATAAGAATCAAAATTTTGGGTTTTCAGTGTGATAAGGCATCGAGAGTAATTTTTTGAAATCATATTGATTATTCATTATTTTAATTAAATATAACCCAATACATATGATGTGTATCATATGATTTTAACAATGCTAAGTAACTTGCTTTTCATCACGTAAATATTATAAAACTCAATATTTGTTTGCTCAAAATAATTAGCAATTAAATTATCTTATAATGTGACGGCATGCTGTGATAACTAATGAGCAAAATAATGAGTATTTAGATTGTTTTCTAGTATATATTCAATTAAATGATTTTCATTTAATTAACAATTTAAATACCATCTTATGATACAATCTTAAAAATTAAAATATATTACCTTCTCTCCCATCAAAGTCTTCTCTTCTTAATATATATGCAATTAAATTGTGTTATAATATATAAAGAATTAAATTGTTTCCATTTAATTAACAATTTAAATAGAGATCTTATGACACAATATTAAGAATTAATATATCTATATTGCTTTTTCTCCTATTAGAGTCTTCACTTTTTAATATATAGGTAATTAAACTGTTTCCTAATATATAGACAATTAAATTAACAATTTAAATACATTATTAAGAATAAATATATATTGCTTTTTCTCTTATCAGCGCATTCGCTTCCTAAATACTACCTCCATATCAAAATAAGTGATACACTTGAAAAATACGATTTTTGATGCAAAAGATTGAAAAAGTGATTTAAAATATTATAAAATACGGAGTAGATAGTTAGTGGATAATGAATCCCACTTCTTTTGGATGAAGTGAAATTAATTATGTTTAAAAGTAAAAGTAAGAGTAAAAGAGTAATTTTATTTTATTAAAGTAGATAGTTTATAGATAATGGGTCTCATTTTTTTGCCAAATAAGGTAAGTTTTAGAAGTGTATCACTTATTTTGTTTCACCCCTAAATAGAAAGTGTATTACTTATTTTGTTTCACCCCTAAATAGAAAGTGTATCCCTTATTTTGATACGAAGGTAATACAATATTTAGAAATATACAATTTAATATAAAGGCAATTAAATAATTCATTGGCGGTAGTACCCAGCTGTAAATATTTGTTAGTATACACAATTGGAAAACAATATAATTTTGATAATTCTTATTTATTTATAAATATTTTTCTATAAGAAAGCTAACACCATCCCCATCTTCTTAATGGCTGACTGGTCGGATTTTATATCTAATGATTTGAAATTTGTATCGGAAGTAGTTATCCCGTGCGATGTTGTGAGACATTTTACATGATATTAAAAAGGCTATTTACTAATATTTATTTAACACATAAAATATTGTTTTATATTAAAAAATAAAATATAAGTTTTAAGATATTTTATTTTCAAAATATTTCTAATAACATAACTCTCATATATATAACAAAATGATGTCTAGTAATCAATGAAAATAGTATCACTGAAACATGTTCATATGTATAAAATTGATTATTTAACATTTTAAAGTAAAATATTATCGATTACAAATGTATTGAAGATATAAATTATTAATTATCAGTAACAAAATCTATATCCCACAAACAACATTCACTACGAATATTGAGAAGATAATATTTCAAAATTAAATAAAAAGAAAAGTCAACAAGAGTCAACTTTAAGACCGCTTGACAGAAAAGAAAAGAGTAGTGATTTTGGGAGCACATAAATTACTACAAATATCATAACCACTGTTTTACAGTACTTCTACAATATATTTTAAATATTGTATAATATGATAAATGAAGTAATTTGTATGGTCCTAAAATCATTAACTAAAAGAAAACTCTACTGCTCATCACATCGATGGTACATATCTTGGGCCAGTATGTTTATACGTATACTTACACGGACTATTGGGCTGGTTAATTAACCGGGCCTAGCAAATGTGATAGCACCATCATCAACATTCATGAGCTTATGGCCCAATTACTGCCCATTTTTATTGATCCAGTTTTTGAGATATTAGGAATAAGTTGATATATGTGTATACGTCTTTGATAAAAATGTTTAATTCATTCATTGCTTGACTTATATGTTCATTACATATTGGGAATATTTTGGTATGAAAGCAAAATCTTGTAATAATGTCACACATCACACATGGCAGGTATTATATGATCGATTGTCACAATCATTTGTTTAAACTATATATGCAATTAGGTACGGTATTTCTTTCTACTCATTTGATTAATACAATATCCAAATCAGTAAATAAAATTACAAAAGATAATTAGTGAATTCAATATGTCAATTATTTTATAGATAAGAATATAAAGTAGCAAGATTAATAGAAAACAATACAATTTTTTATATACATTTCTGTATATAGTTTTTGTCTTTTGCCTAACCTCTTTTGTCATCCACACAATCTTCAACCGTAAATATAGAGTTTATAATTAAGTATATTATATACCCTTTTAATTGACATATATCATAATTTTAATATGACTGCTACATCATTTATTAAAAAAAGGCAAAAATACATTTTAGTATCCTGAACTTGATTGAATGAAATTTCTACTACCCTGAACTATTAAAAGTGCACTATGGTACCCTGAACTTGACAAAATGATCAATTTAGTACCCTAACTTACTAATTTGCTCTTGTTTTCTCATATCATTTGCTTCTAATATCAATATGTTGAGATAAACATACATTTTTTAGTCTTTTTAAAGCTCCAACAAGATTAAATCAAGTAAGAAATCGCGATCAAATTTATGCGTCAGGGTACTAAATCGACCATTTTGTCAAGTTCAGGGTAGCACTCTTTCTTCTATCAACTGAGGAAATGCACCTTTCGTTTGAAATGCCCTTGTACTCCTATCTACTTTCAGTCTCTTTGCTTTGCTCGGTCCAAGGGTAACATGATGCACCTTTAATAAATCAGGTAGTAAAAGCTCCAGTCGACTATATTCAGGGTACTAAAATGCATTTTATCCTTAAAAAAATTAACATACATATATTACTTGTATAAGAATGAGTTTAATAAATCATCCAACATAATATAATTGTATTATTACAAAACACCCTATCACAATCCCAACAAGAATACAATAAAAGGCACATTTTACCCTCAAACACAAATCTCTCTCTTTTGCCCTCTTTTCAACGTCATCAAACCCGAATCTCATCTGAGTTATCAGCAATGCTTGTTCATGGCCAATAACATCTCCACACACACCTTCAAAGTAATTCATCAACTCAATTTCCTGTAGATCTCCTCATCTGGCAAGGTAATTTTTACAATTTTTTAAAATTTTATCCGATTTTTTTTGTGTATAATTGGCGAGCAAAGACGAATTTGCTAAATTTGATTCAGTATCTGCAATCGGAACGCGTGATTTCTTACTAGTAATTTGGTGAAGCTGAGTGATTGATTATCGATATTAAAAAGTAGATTTCTAATTTCTAATTTATAATTTCCCAATTTTTAGGGAAAAATTGGATTGGTTGAATCTGAGTATGCAGAGCCAAATAGTGTGCAGTGGTTGTAGAAGCATTTTGCTTTATCCAAGAGGAGCTTCTAACGTGTGTTGTGCATTATGTAATGCTGTTACAACTGTTCCTCCTCCTGGTAAGATAAGATTTATTCATTTCATCCAATTTTTATTATATATAATCATTATTTTGTATTATTTCTGCAATTATTCAATTAATATTCACAAATTTAGTAAACCTGTTCTTATTTTACTTATTAAGAATTTACTATAATAGATGGAGTTTTTCAACAATTAATTTATGGAAATAGTCAATTCTGCTACAATTAGTCTTGATACTAGAAGGAAAAACACGGAATAAACACCGATTGTTGGATCGGTGGGTCATGCCATAAATAATAATTATATTATGATGTAAAATAATACTTATTAAGCACGTAACCTTGTGACACATAAGCTCGTGTTTGGTCTAGATATTTAAACCGACACTGAATTCCCCTTTTTTTTATAAAATTTGTGAGCACGTTTTCGTTTCTTCAAAAAATTCTGGTATCTGCATCTTAGCATCTTATCTCTTTTGTAAGCCTTCTTATTCTGATTTCGTTTTCTTTTTTGTTTTGATTTATGCGTGTGTGTGTGTGTTCTTGAATTATCGAAATTGGGAAGACCTTCTGAGCTCAATTTTAAGTTGAAAAAAATAAGAAGGGATTTTAGTTGATAAGATTAATACGTGTAACAATGAAGAAGCTGCAAATTCTTGAACTTTAATTGAGAA
Organism: Calendula officinalis; assembly: GCA_963853835.1. NCBI lineage: Eukaryota > Viridiplantae > Streptophyta > Magnoliopsida > Asterales > Asteraceae > Calendula > Calendula officinalis. The sequence goes on from OY970828.1 coordinate 75,833,621, forward strand.
CAAAGAAAAAGTATACAATTTTACGAGTTATTAGTTTGTATAAACTAGAATTGAACTCAAACATAATAGAGCAACTGTATTAGGTTTATGAAAGTTCCAGTTTCAGCTCTAGATTGCTACAAGTTATATGGTTATAATTTCTTTAATTTATTTTTAAGTCTGATACTCAATAATTGCAAAATAGTTATTTAATCATCATTATATTTTTTATCCAGGCATGGAAATGGATCAACTAATTTGTGGAGGTTGCAGAACATTGCTAATGTACACACGTGGTGCTACAAGTGTGAGATGCTCCTGTTGTCATACGGTTAATCTTGCACGAGGTATTTATGATTAATTAATTTTATATTTTTAAAATTATTTGCTTAATGCAATTTGTAATGATTTTGCATTTGACAGTTTCTAACCAGCTTGCTCAAGTAAACTGTGGAAATTGCCGAACAACATTAATGTATCCATACGGTGCACCATCAGTTAAATGTGCAGTTTGTCACTACATTACAAATGTCAATGTCAGTATAACACATTAACAAAATCATAATCTAATCTTTTTTTCATGTTTTTTCCTTCATTTTAATATGAATATATGATCATCTGTCTTGTAGACGAGCAATGGAAGAGTTCCTGTTCCCATGAGACCTAATGGAACTGCCACATCAGCATCAACACCCCCTAATTCTCATAACCAAACAGTAGTTGTTGAAAATCCTATGTCTGTTGACGAGAGTGGAAAATTGGTACGTTTTTCCTTTTTTTTTTTTTTTTTTTAAATATCCATTTTTTTTTAACTAAAAAAAATCTTTAATGCTTTAAATATGATTACAAAAACTGATAAAATGATTTGTTATTTATTTATTTTTTTGTGATGATTTAATTTAGGTAAGCAACGTTGTTGTGGGTGTAACGACAGAGAAAAAGGCGATCAAATAAATGATCAATTAACCATATTACATGGTCTCTGCTTCATGAATGATAATGGTTGCTTTTGAAGGTGTAATGTGTATATTAATAGAAAAAAAAAATTGGTCATCATTTTGGCATTGCTGTAATTCAGAAAAGAATTTGAGAATTTTATGTGTTTGTTGAGTTGATAGGGGACATTGTGGTCATTTTGCTCAATAAGTTTGTTTATGATATGGTTGCTTGCTAACAATATAAGTTGCTTATAATATATTATGGATTAATGGCATTGTAATTGCATGTAAAATTGGGCTTCATATGCTTTTGCAATTGTATTGTTGCTATCACAAAGGTTAGTAATGCTTCTAGAGTTGCTAATGGTTCTATGTTGGATTATAAAAGCTGGTGGGTTGACTTTTCGTTAAAAAGTCAAATGTTGTTAATTCTGTCAAAAAGTAATTGTATTGGTTTTAAATGGGCCAAAATTTTTTGAATGGATGCTGCAATTAGGTCAACTATGGGGCTTTCTGTTTCTGTATATGAGGCTGTTATTATTGCTATGGGCTGCCGGTTTTTTATTTTTTTAACTTTTAACGAACTAAAATATATAAATTTATTATATTTAAATGGAAATAATTATATTTTTGTTTGAAACTAATGCCAATTTTGTTTTACTACAGAAAATAATAATAATTTAGTATTCTGATTAATGTAATTACATTTTCTCACATGATTTAGCTTTCTAATAACTTTTTACGAACTAAAAAATATAAGTTTATCTCATTATATTTAAATTGGAATAATTTTAAAGAAATATAATTTTTTGTTTGAAATTGGTGCTCATTTTGTTCATCTACTATGAAAATAACGGCCAACTACTTACCTGCCTTGTTCTTCCTAGTACTCATCGCCCCCTTTGAGTTTTGACATACTCATACTCACCTGTTAATTTCACAAATTCTCCCTCAAATCCGTAATTGCATTCCAAATTGTTTCTCAAAATCTCAACCATGATTCAACAATTCAAATGGCCAATCTCAATCTCAATCTCCACATCCACCATTTTCAGTAATCGAACTCCTTGCAATCCACCATTTTCAATCAAATGCACGAACAACAACGATGTTTCTTCCACCGAATCAACCACAGCAACTAATCCAACGAAGATCAAATTCGATGAAGATTCTATACACACCTCATCGTTAATGTCGTCCACTTCAAATTCGCCTCCGTATCCGGGTGGTATGGGTCCGTTTACGGGTAGGGATCCGAATGTGAAGAAACCGGATTGGCTCCGACAAAAAGCTCCACAAGGAAGCAAATACCAGGAGGTTAAGGACTCGTTATCTCGCCTAAAACTCAATACTGTTTGTGAGGAAGCACAATGCCCTAATATTGGCGAGGTACAATTGCAAACAAACATTTAATTCTATCAATTAGGGTTTAATCAATTCATCTATTACGTATCGATTACTGTTTATATGATCAAATTTAATGTTTGATTAGTGTTGGAATGGGGGTGGTGATGGAATTGCAACTGCAACAATTATGCTTCTTGGTGATACTTGCACAAGAGGATGCAGATTTTGTGCTGTGAAAACCAGTAAAAATCCTGCACCACCTGATCCTATGGAGCCACATAACACTGCTGAAGCCATTGTTAGTTGGGGGTAAGCTTTTATAAATTTTTATGTGTTTAATTAACAATAATCAGTTTCTAAACCCATGTCCAAACACACCTAATTGAGATCTTCTATTTTCAGAGTGGATTACATTGTTTTAACAAGTGTAGACCGAGACGATCTTCCAGATGGTGGAAGTGGTCATTTTGCTGAGACTGTTAAAGCAATGAAGGTATATAAATATTCCTAATTTTATTATATAATTTAAAAATTAATCTACATTTTTTGTGCAGAATAAAAAACCCGAGATTATGGTTGAATGCTTAACTTCTGATTTTCGAGGCGATTTAAAAGCAGTTAAAATGTTAGCAAATTCAGGATTAGATGTTTTTGCTCATAATATTGAGACAGTTAAACGTCTTCAAAGACTTGTTAGAGATCCACGAGCCGGGTGAGTAACTAAAGTTTTTAATTTTGATAACTATTTTTGAATTTCCTAATTAATTTTATTTTATTAATTAATTAATTTGTAGATATGAACAGAGTTTATCAGTGTTGAAACATGCAAAGATTAGCAAATTGGGAATGATTACAAAAAGTTCAATAATGTTGGGACTTGGAGAAACTGATGATGAATTAAAGGAAACAATGGATGATTTGCGTGCAATTGATGTTGACATTTTGACTCTTGGACAGTATTTGCAGGTAATTTAACTTTAGGGGGTGTTTGGTTTAAGGAATTAAGGGGAATGATACCCATTGCCATTAATGTTGGAATTGTGTTTTTGCAGCCAACCCCTTTGCATCTTAATGTGAAAGAATATGTCACACCTGAGAAATTTGATTTTTGGAAAGATTATGGGGAATCAATTGGGTTTCGTTATGTAGCAAGTGGACCTCTGGTAATTATTATATGTTTTTATACTTTTTAATCAAGATTAATTAATGAAAATAATATTATAATTAATTAATTAAATTTGCAATATATTATTATCAGGTACGATCCTCGTACAGGGCAGGGGAGCTCTTTGTTCAAACCATGGTCAAAGAGAGAACCAAAACCAGTTAAAAATGATAATTAAATAATTATGTTGAGAATTTTAGATATATTATTAAGCGTTACATGGGTTTATTAAACTTTAATGAATTTTATTGTTATTGGAATTTTGTTTATTAAGCGTTACATTAAGTTCTACTAAATGTACTCATTTTTACATGGCTTTTTGCCAAGACATTGTTTTTTTTGTGCGTTTATATTCCAACATTGTAGAAACTTGCATATCCATGTTTATTTTTCAAGATTCAAACACACAATTTAATAATTGTAATTATCAAACAATTTCTAATAATGCTTTTTTTAAATCAAGTAATTAGATTCACATATGATATTATTTAGTTGATCGCTACCAATCAATTCAAGTCCATTCACATATTTACGCAGAAAAATAGTATATACTTCCTCCGATTCAAAGTAAGTGCTACATTTTCCTAATATGGTTGATTCAAAATAAGTGCTACACTTTCCTTATTTGGTAAATTTTTGTATATAAAATTACCATTTTATCCTCACTTAACTTTATTAAATATCATTAATTTGTCCTTCTCAACCATATGTGAGACCCTTTCTTACTAATTATCCCCTTTAATATATCATGATCTCTATTACAATATTTTGTATCAAAAAACGTAAAAGTAAAAGTGTAACACTTATTTTGATACGGAGTATCATATAGCGATAATTGATATTAAAACAGGCTGTCATGAAGTGCAGTGGTTATTTTGAGGTTGTGATGATGGCCAAATGTCGAGTAGTACGTAAGGTTTGGTTTATCCATTGCGCGTGACAACTATCATGCACTAATATTTCAAACAATATCAAAAATGGACAACTGTATTTGTATGTTTCATATTAACAATTCGTCTCCCAACAGAGATATTCAATTCACTATGAAATACCTGTATTCCTTCAAATAATAAATCAAAAGCTTCATAATAAGTTTACCTCATTAAATTATCAAGTAATGATAACCATTTTCGTATTTATGTATGGCAATTAAGTGGTCGGTTGTTAACCTTCGAAGAATATTGTTTTGTTTTTTTTATTAGGGTTTTTCTAACATGTACACACTTGAACACCAAAGGGTCTTTGGCCTAGCGGTATGGTGTTTGCTCTCAACCTTGAAGTTAGGAGTTCAAGTCCCGTCGTGGAGATAAGCGGTAATTAGGAGTAGATTAAATTTGCCGTTTAAAAAAAAAAACACTTGAACGCTAAATATCTAAAGTATTGTTCATTAAATTTACATTTAATGTATCTCTTGAATATGTAAACTATGAAGTTCACTAAATTTACATATGTCCATAATAGAACTTGAACCCCCAACCTCAATACTCGGGGCAAACACCTAATTAACTACCATTTTTGTGTGAGTTTTTCTAATGCATGCATTGAGATAAAGAGTATTTAATAAACTAAATTTATTCTTTTTTACAAAATGTTTAATACATGTGAAAATAGATTTTAGTAATACGTAAAAAAAAAGAAATTATAAGTTCATTAAATATTTTTTATCACATATGAGTTAGACAACCTTTTTTTTGTATTTATATGTGGTGCAAGAATTAACTTTTCTATAACGCTAAATACACTACTAATTGTCACAATGTTGTATTCTCGGAATTCGTCAGTATAAATTGATATATACATTGCTCGGATATAACTATGGATATCCTATAATTATATGATGACGAGGTTGAAAATTTCAACTATAATTTACTCATAAACTGGATTTAATTAAGTCTATTATTACATATATTAAATCCCACTCCCCATGCAAAATCAGAAATAATCATAAGTCCTAACCACCAAAGTTAAACCAACCACCATGGACCCACTCCTACACATCTTCCCATACTCCTTCCTCCGGCCACCACGTCTCCGCCTCAAACCACCGTCACCAACCCTTCCCTCCGCCATGGCCATTTACCCCGCCGTCCTCCTCTACTTCACCATCATCTCCGGGATCATCTATGACGTCATCAATGAGCCTCCCGGAATGGGATCCATTATAGATCATCGTACCGGAAAATTCATTCCGGTCATCTTCATGCCTAACAATATCAACGATCAATACATTATCGAAGGTCTCTCTTCCGGATTCATGTTTGTTCTTGGTGGCATTGGGATTGTTTTCATGGATCTTGCACTCGCTCCTAATCGTGTTAAGAGTGTTAAGATCTCGTTTGCGTTTATGGGGATCTCGTTTGTGGTTATTTCTTATGTGATTATTATGTTATTTGTTTGTATTAAGATTCCAGCTTATGTTGGTTGCCCTTTTCGTTCAAAGATTGGAAATCATGGCTATGATTTATGAATAAGAGAAATTGTCATAATTTTGAGTATTCTTATTTGCGTTTTGATTAATTGTTTGCCCGATCGTTTTATATTATGAAGGTTAATTTATTTATTTATTTTACATATAAGGGTATTATAAATGTTCATGTACTATATATGCCGCGCTAAAAATAAGTGACATAAATTAACTTACACGTTTTTTGAGGTAAAAGATTAAAGTAGAAGTCAAAATTAATTAAAGTACATAGTTAGTGTAGAATGGATCTCACTTTTCTTGAATAAAGTGATATTAATGAGTTTTAAAAGTAAAAGTAAGGGTATAAGAGTAACTTCACTTTATTAAAGTGGATAATTAGTGGGTATGGGTCCCACTATTTTACCAAATAAAGAAAGTTTTCAAAGTGTGTCATTTATTTTGATACATCCGAAAATGGAAAATGTGTCATTATTTTGATACGGAAGAAGTATATGTATGTGTGCGAGCAATGTGTTTTCCCTAGTAGGGTTGGATATGTCCCATAAAGTAATGAAATACCTTTAACACTTGACACGTGTTTATATTGTTAGTTTTTATTGTTAATTACATTTTTTTAACGGCAAGTTAGTAAGTTAGTAGTTCGAGCCTAGACAGTGACAACCATAAAGGGCAATATGTCTTCCTTCGAACCTTCCACCTATGAGGAATAAACCTCACGTCCACGACGGAACTTGAACTCATGACCTAAGTCATGAGCAACACCTTATTTGTTTCCACCAATACCACTAGGCTAGAAGTCTTGGGTTTATTGTTAATTACATATCTCAAGTTTTATTGTTAGTTTTTTGAGCAAATGACCGAAAATACATGTTCAACCAAACACACTTGATACGTGTTTACATTGTCACCTAGCCAAATACCAGCCGTATGATTTTCAAATCGCAACTTAAGCCTTTATGTGTTCCTTCTTTCATAATAATCATAATTTTAAGCCATCAACTATGGATCAATGGCCTAATAGCTCTCAAAACTATCTACTAGATTAGGAAGACCAATTGTTACCCTTTGATACTCTTTTACATTAAATTCTTAATCCGAGTTTTAGACTTAGACACATTTTCTTGTTATATCTACTAATGATGTCTAGCCTAGTGTTTAACGGTCATATACTCCAATAACCACTTAACCACGTATTTATTTCTTACAAACATGCATCTTTTCGAGTTGAAGTGTATTAAAGATGTCTACCCTAGTGTTTATTAATATTTTACGACGAATTGCATTATTTTAGAAGTTTGAGTTGAAGTGCACGAGAAGAATTATGACGAATTGCATTGTTTTAAAAGTTCGTAAATGTAATTTTCTTCGAGGACACGCGTCGCCAGATCTGTTAAGGCGTGTCCTTCTTAGTCATTATCCAATCACCGATTAATAAATGAGTCCCGAACAGTATTTCCTGGAAAAGTTTAATGATCCATTGGCTATTCGGGAGAAAGCCAAACTAGCTCATGGATCTTGCTAGATGTATTTGTTGTCCGCATACCGAATTTAAGCTTCCCTTCTTCTCTTCTCCACTACTTCCTTTCTGAATCGGCATTCTTCTACTTTTCGCTATTTATAAAACCGAAAGAAACAAAAAGTAAATTCGCATTCCTATTATATACGAAAGAAAGAGATTGATATTAACACATAGCAAAAGAAAGGGGAGAATTGAAGCCTTACTTTTCGGTCTTAAACTATGTTTTGATATTGGCTTGTAGATTTGTTTCCATTTTCGTATCAAAAATTAGAAAAATTGGTGTATAGATAGTATAGCAATGGATGTGAGGCAAGTTATGGGAGCGGTTCTTACATTTTCCATGTTTGTGATGCTCGGAAACATGATCAAAAGAGACCACTTTGATGGAGATGTTTTGGTAAGTGTATTGAATCATATCTACCATTTACCATTTATATACGTTCCTTAGTAATTGCTATACACCCAACCTTTATTCAAACTAACCATATATGTTATTTGATTTAATTGTGATGGAACAAGATTATATTTACAACCATTATAGTCATTATGAATCTTTTCATTTTCTTCTTGTATTTATAGTTTTCAAAAATGTTAAAAGTAATGAGAAGTGGTAAAAAGGACTTTTTATCAATATCATTATCATATAGGTGACAAGTGACTTCAAAGTTTGTCCATTTTATTTAGTTGCTAACAGGGTACTACAACTATTGTAATAACTTACAGTTAGATAACATTTAAGCTTACATTAATTGATTTGAAAATACTTATGTTATTGTAGCTCGATATCCCGGTGAATGCGAATGTTGAGCAAGACCTCATGAAAGTTACAAGGCATAGTCTTGTTGAACTTCCAAATCAAGTATCCAAAAATGTTGGTCAACACTTGAAGCTTTGTTGGGACAATTCTTCACTACGTAAGTGGTTATACTTTCATTAATCGTTTTTAAAAAAAAAACGTTTTTGTTGCTTTTGGTTATGTTATCCGTTTTTGTTTTAGCGAAAGGAAGAGAGAACTCAAGAGGTTTTGTTACGTTTTCATTAACCAATGGTCCTGAATATCACGTTTCTCAGGTTCAATCCCCAACAAAAAAAAATAATTAATTCTTTTTTAACGCGTAATATAACACATAAAATGGTTCACTTAGGTTGCGAATGCGGTTCAAGTTGCTAAACATCTTGGTGCAACTCTTGTGCTACCGGAAATCATTGGGAGCAAAGGTGAAAAAAGGTTAGTACAATTAACATAAATAATTTGTCGGATTTGATCATTTAGCAAAAAGGTAGCATATCAGACAGTCAAAAGTCGCCTATATTATTGTAATTGTACGATTTATCGAAGTAATAATTTATTAAAACCAAAATTGGGACCAAAATTTGTTGGACAAGGGGTTTTGAACTTTTGATTGTCTGATTTTATGGTTGATAGACTTACAACTTGATATATTTCAGGAATTTTGGAGAAATTTATGACGTTGAGAAATTCTTAACGAGTATGAACGGTGTAATTCAAGTAGAAAAACGTAAACACCCCGAAACATCAACCAAAAAAGTCGTTAGTGTTAAAGTTCCCTACAATGCTAACCAAAACTACATTATGACCAATATCGAACCACTATTTCAAACAACACGAAACTTGCGGGTTATAACTTATTTCCCATCATTAACCATGAAACAAGGGAAAGTAGACAAGGAAATGAACCCGTACTCGTGTTGGGCTACATTTAAGGCTCTACATTTAAAGCCCGAATTGGAACAAATAGTGAACTCTATTGCCTCGAGGCTAAGAAGCCGCGACCCGAATGGTCAATTTGTTGCAATTGACTACGAGGGTGAGATGTTGGGAACGAGCACTTGTCGAAGTAATGCAAATAAAGGGATGAAAAATTGCTACAATCCTATTGAAATTGCACAATTTCTTCAAAGAATTGGTTATCCGCGAGATACGATAATTTACGTGACTCAATCGAAAGCGGATCGTACCATTGGTGCCTTAAAAGATATATACCACAACATATTCACAAAGGTACAACCTCTTAGATTATCTCAAGAACATACAATTTATACCTACATATGTTCATATGTTCATATATCATGATATTTTGTTTTACATTTGAATATATTAAACAGGATGAGATTATGCAAGAAGCCGAGAAGTTGAAGTTTCTAAACTCGGATTTGGAACGAGATGCAATCGATTTTCATTTATGCTCGATTAGTGACGTTTTCGTGCCCGCAAAATCGGGTCTTTTTTACGCAAACGTGGTTGGAAATAGGATCGCTACAAGCAAGACAGATGTTCTTGTGCCAGCTCAAATAACATCAAACTTAGCACAAGATCATGTCTCGTCTTACAAATCCAAAAGGAGTCATCCCGCATACGCGTGTTTTTGTTAAAAGAACAAAACACAAGTTGTAAAAAACTAAATAAAACGGCTCTAAGTTAGTCGCGTGTGTTAAAACATCGAAAGCGTAATCGAAGTACGGTTTTATATGTTTTATACTTTTATATAATCTTTGTATTATTGAAGTTGTTTATATAATAATAGATTCATAGAATCAAGATCAAGAAAACAAACCCAATACCACATATACATAAAAACATCTATGTGCAAATCCGATATACAAAAGAAAACCAGGGCTTCAAAAAACGATGCAAATCTCGCGCTTTTGTAATCTTGAAATTAGTATGTTAGCCTATAAAGTCAAAGTCAAATTACACACGGAAAACCCTAGCAAAAGCTCAAAACATTCAAGTATCATCCTCGTTTCCTCTCGATGAATCTAGGAAATAACAAAAATGGTACATATTATGAACAAGAAAACAACAATATTGCAAGATTTTGATGTAAATTATGAAGATGTACCTCTTTTAGATGGTTTGCATGATTTGAACATTATAGAAAAGTATTGACTAAAAGGTCGTTCTGCAACAGGTATCAATTTCCCAACAACCGCAAGAGGCCAACTGTATTATAACAAGCAATATAACAGTAAAGAATTTTATTGTGAAATGATAAAAAGATTTGACTATTTGACCAAAAAAAGTTGCATAAAATAAAAACGAACCTTATGATACCAATGACAATAGAAACTAGCCACAACTGCCAACTCAGCCTAACAGTTGTTGTGAATTTCCCCAAGAACATGATTATAATTACCTGAAAGCAAATAAAATCAATTAATATAATTATAAGTATATATATATAATTATAAAAAGGGAGAGAAAATCTGACTTGAAGTGCAACAGTGAAGGTAATAATTCCCATAAAAAGGCGGTTTTTGGTAACTCCTTTGAAAACATTCATCTCATCAGGCTTCCGAGCATTAAATTCATTGAATATCTGAAGTTAAAAACAGTCATGTATAAAAAAAATTCATCATATTTAATATAATTAAAGAAAATGTATAATAAATGAGATACCTGAGAAAAGACAAAAGCATTGAAAATGAGAGTGTTCTTCTTTTTGAGAGCATTTTCATCACTCTCGTGCTCTAAATTCAGAATATGTATGCCATCAAAATTGAGTGTAAGGAGGACTGCCACTTGATAAAAAGCCTGTAATTCCATATAATAAAAACCAATATTAATATTTAATTTTATATTTTTAAATACTTGGCGTCACACTAACTAACTAGCTTCATGTATATATATATATATATATATACCTGTACCAACAAATTCCTCCACATAATGTTTGTTATCAGAGGCTCCCTGAACAAGAAACAAGAAAAAGATTAATTTTTTATATATGAAAATTACGAACTTAAAAAAAAACAACTGGTTTTATCATAATCTTTTATCCCAAACAAATAAAGGTACTAATTTCGACCCGTTTTCTTGTGAATGGGTTGAATCAGGTTATTTTTTGCCTTTAATGGGAAATGATAAACATAGCCTTATTTATCTTATGCTTTTTTTTTATCATTTATTATGTACATATACAGTTAATTAACCATATGTTGGTCGATAAAGCCTTATTTAAAAAAAACATATAAAAATCAAATCCCTTACCGAAATAATATAAATTTTGTAATCATCTGACATAGGAAATATATATATAAAAAAATTGGACAAAAATATAACCCATACAAAAAAAAAAAAAAAAAAAAAAAAAAAAAAAAAAAAAAAACTGTTTTGACCCTAAACCATTTTGGCCCGTTACCCGACCCGCCCGTTTACCTTCTGCCAACTGGCGTTCGGTCCATGAGGTGATCTGTTGGTGGTTCAGTAGCCAGAGCAAGTGCACCAAGTGTGTCCATAATAAGATTCACCCAAAGCAGCTGCAAAAAAAAAAAAAAAAAGTCAATGGCTTGTTATATATATATACATATATATATATATATATATATATATATATATATATATATATATATATAGAGAGAGAGAGAGAGAGAGACCTGGACTGCATTTAGTGGTACATCACCAGCAGAAATGGCTGCAACAACATTAATTACAAGGGCTGCAACATTAACAGTTAGCTGAAACTGAATAAACTTCTGAATATTTGCATAAACTGATCTTCCCCATCGAACAACCTATTAATAATTAATAAAAAAATATTAAAAATAAAGATAAAAAAACAAGTTAAATAATAAATAAAACTCATACCTTAACAACCGAAGCAAAATTATCATCCAATATAATAATATCACTGCTTTCTTTCGCCACTTCTGTTCCTTGAATTCCCATAGCTAGCCCAATATCAGCCTAACAATATTAAAAATAATCAAAAAATAATTAAAAAATAATTTAAAAAATATTTAAATAAAAATAATTACCTCGTGTAATGCAGGTGCATCATTAGTTCCATCACCAGTAACAGCAACAACATGCCCGTTTTTCCTTAATGCTTGCACCAGTAATAATTTGTCATTAGGGGAAGACCGACCCATAACCTGTTTCATTAATCTTTTATTAATAATTAATAAATAATAATAAAATAATATTAAAATATTTTAACTTACGGATATTTTGTCAGCAACTTGTAATCTTTGTTGTTCCGATAATGCCCTAAATGTTTTTCCTTCAATTAAATTAGGCTCTTTTGCATCTGCATTTGACTCCAAAATTCCACATTCTAATGCAATAGCTTTTGCTGTTTGAAGATTATCACCTGTAACCATTCTCACTTTTACACCAGCTTTTGTGCATAACTCAACTGCTTCTTTCACATTTGTCCTACAAGGATCCTGCATATATATATTTTTTAATTAAATAATTATAATATAAAATTATTTATTAAAAAAATTAAATTAAATTACCTTTAAACCAATTATTGCTAGCAAAACAAGATCATCTTCAGGCATTTCCCAGTGTTCTAACTCCTCATCACTAACTGGAAAATTTCCCTCTTTCATTTCTCGGTATGCAATTGCAACACAACGCAAACTTCCACCAGCCATTTCTTCAATTGATTTTTTAAAATATTCCATCTGTTTAACAAAAAATCATTTTTTTAAAAACAATTAATTAATTATTAATCATGATTAGCGGATTAGTTTAGTTTGTTAAACCTTATCATTATCCAAAGGGACCAAGTTTTCATTTGTATCCATGTAACTGGTACAAGCAGATAATACAATTTCAGCAGCTCCTTTCCAGTGTATATGAATTTCAGAATCAGACTGCAAAATATATAATAATAATATATTAAATAATAATAATAAAATATTTCAAGCTACTAAAAGATAGAGAATATAATTTTACCAGTTTTACTGCAACACCGCCTCGTTTTTTCTCTGAATTAAACGGGAATGCATGAACTATTGTAGATTCTGATCTCACAACATCAAAATTCATTCCAAGCTGCAAATAAATAAATCATTATTAATTGTGCAAAAACATGAAATAAATTAATACAAAAATAATAATTATGAGCAACTAACATTAACTCCCCACTGAAGAATAGCTTTTTCTGTTGGTGAACCAGAAACTTCAACATTTCCACCACCCTATCAGAAGTTGGAAACAATTTTATATAACAATTTCTTATTTAATAAAATTAGTAAAAAAAATAAATATATTATTTTTAACAATTTACCTCGGGTAAAAATACACTGCCAGTGGTATTTTGGGCTACAGCTTCAATGAGAAGAGATACAACTTTAGATGATAATTCTGATTTGTTATTTGGTGGGTCGATCTTTTTCCCACAAATATAAGCTTCAACTACTGTCATCTGAATAAATTAGCAAAAAGTTAATTAATTAATTATATATATATTAAATATTATAATATGACATAAAAAAGAAACAGGCCTCACCATATTTAAAGTCAATGTTCCAGTTTTATCACTACAAATTGTAGTAGCAGAACCCATTGTCTCACAAGCAGAAAGTCTTCTAACCTGAAATTGGAGAATTTACAAACAATAAATAATAAATTAATAATATATAATAAACCTTTTTAAGAAAAGTGAATAAACTTACAAGTGCCTTATCAGCCATCATTTTACGCATCGAATATGCAAGCCTGTAATCAAATAATAAATCATAAATAAATAAATAATACATATATGTATATAATTTATAATATAAAGAAAAACTTACGTTAGTGTGACAGCTAAAGGAAGTCCTTCTGGAACCGCAACAACAACAATAGTGACCTATTCATAACATATTTTATATTAATAATATATCTTTTCAAACTATAAAACCAATTTTATTTTTAATTTGAAATTAAATATATAATATATACATATATATAAGGAGAATGAGTATACATACTGCAACAGTGAAGATTTTAATTGCACCATCTATAGCATCACTAAAACTAGTTTTGCCAGCTGTAAATTGTACAGTTTTATCCGGATTCTTCGAATGCCCAGTAAAATACCTACAAAAAAATATAATTAAATAATTATAAAAATTAAAAAAATATTATTATCATGATATAAGTTTGTAATAATATAATATTACCTTGCAAGGAGAATAATGAGAACAGCTATAGCTACCACAAGTCCAACTATACCAATAAAAGTGGCCACACCATTTAATCGAACCTAATACAATAAATAACATTTTTTCAATTTATAATATTAATATTTTTGCCAAAGATAAAAAACAAATGAGATTTTATTTTTACTTGTAATGGTGTTTCTTCACCATTATCTTCTGAGATACTAGCCATAAGTAATCCCCATTCAGTATTTATTCCAACACTAGTCACCTAAAAACAATTATATAAAATAAATTAAGAAAAAAATAAAAAATAAAAAAAGAGAATTTTTTTTTTCTGTAACTTTTTTCTTACCAGCATAGTACCATAGCCATCGGCAACCTTGCAGCCTGACATTAAGAATGGTGCTTTCTGATCCTTATGAACCTAATTTAACAATAAAAAAATAAAATTAAATACCCAAATATATATATTAATTGAAAAATGTAAAATTATCCATCATGATGAAACTCACGATTTTACTCTCTCCAGTCATACTCGATTCATCAATAGCTAAAGAGTGACCAGATATTAATATACCATCAGCAGGAACCTGGTTAATAATAAAACATATCATAAATAAAAAATAAAAATAAATAAAATAAATAAATAAATAATAAAAAGATAATAATCTAACCTGGTCACCGATTTTCAGAGGTAATACATCACCAACAACAATATCAAATATTGATATTTCAATCCTTCTACCACCTCTTACAACCTAACATTTTTCTCATATTTGTTAGCATAATTTATATTTATATGGTAGTTGGACAGAAAAAAATTAAAAAAAAATAAGTGCATAATTAAGAAAATACCTCCAGGTGTATATTCTGCTTTTCTTCATTTAGATTTTGAAATTGAAGAGATTGTTTATAATCACTTACAGCTAAAAAAAAGAAACAACATGAGATGCATTAATATAAAAAAAAAAAAAACTGAAGAAAAATCAAACTTTCCAATTAAACTTTGGATTATTAACATTAACCAATTGATTAAAAATAATATAAAAACTGAGAGATATTTACTTATGGGTATAATAAGTGTATTTAAATGACACCAATACCTGTAACAACTATAACAATCATAACCGCCAAAGCTATACTCCCACCATCATACCATCCCTCTTTGATTCCCTGAAATTTAAAAAAATAATAATGAGATATATATTTAATATATTAATTACATTTTTTATTATATTGTAATCAACTTTATTTGCACTTACCTCTGTCTTTATACCCAAAGCTAAAGAAGCAGCTGCAGCTACCATCAAAATGATCAAAGTGGTATCCCGACAAGCATCAAGAACAAACCTCTGTAAAAATAAAATTATAAAAATTAATCTTAAAATAATAACAATTTATGTAATAATAATAATACAGACCCAAAAGCTTCTGCCTTTTTTTCGTGGGTAGGTGTTTGACCCGAAAACATTTTTCCTCTCCAATATGTTTGACTCATCATCATGAATACCCTTATCGGAATTTGTCTTTAATTTATCCGATAGTCCTTTGACCTAATAATAAAGTCAAAGATTAAAGATTATATACATAATAATTACATCATGTGGTCTATGAAATAAAATATAGGAAAATATAATTTTTTATAGTTAATTAATAAATAAATAAACTTACTCCTCCATAATTTTGTAGAGCAGAAAAATCATGGTCTCTAGTCATTGCAGCAAGTTGATCAGGGCTAATACTGTAATTGCCTGTTGGAATAGGAGATTGAGGTGCTTTCTCAGTTCCTGTTAAATAAAACCATTAAAAATAAAAATAAAAAACCAATCAAATACGAAAAATGAATAAAAAATATAATTGCCAAATAAAACAGAACTTAAGAAGTACCATTTGGTTGTGCTCCAGCAGCTTGGAAAAGGTAGGCTGCCTGAAGGATCATGAATAAGTATAAATATAAATATATATTATATTATAAAGTTGAATTAAATAATAAAAGAAAAATAATGGAAATAATATTACTCGTATGACTTGTGCATGAGTCCTGATTTTGGCTATAATTTGTTTCTTCTCTTCTTCCCTTTTCAAATCTAACGTGTATCGAAATCGTCGTGAAGCATTAAGTACAAGTGCCGCTTGCTATAAAAAATTACTTATTTGTTAGTTACTTTTTATATAATTTAAATCAGTTAAAATAGAATCTAAATATACAAAATTAAAGTAATAATTAGTTATTATGTTCGGAAAAACATAATATATTTCTAATTACTCGGTTTCATTTCGCGTATAGAAAATATAAGCCGGCATAACATTAAATGCGGGAACACAATGTGCATAACACGAATCTTATAAGTAGCTCATCAAACTTTTATTTCCAAATAATCATATAATCATTGTTGTACTAACTTTTTATCCGTTAAAATAACCACAAAGCATAATGCATTTGCAACAAATTCCAAAATTACATGACCAAAATCGGCTAGAAATCACATCATCAAATGGCTTTCATATCCACATTGGAAAACATTTCAATATAACATATAGTGGAGTAACAAAATGGTCCTAAAAATCATAACCCTAATACCCAATGTAAATAACTAACATGAACACCGTCATAATAACTCCATTTTTAGATTCAATCAATAACAGAAAACCTCAATTGTCAAGATCAGTAATCTGATTGAAAATTAGAGAGAAAATTACCCTCCATCTTTTAAGGCGGTGAACTGAAGCACTTTTGGTACTAACAATGTCAAAAGGGCTGGAAGCCGATTCAGAATCCTCAAAATCTCCGGCATCGGCACCACCGCCGCCGGCCTCCACATCATTCCGATGTCTCCGGTACGGCGAACTACCACCACCGCTCATCGCTGTAAATTAAAATTCGTTACTGTCGCAGGAGAGATGACACCGTCTCTGAAATTACACACCAATAATAACATCTGCTTCTTAAAAACCATTAAACTAAAATCAAAACTAAAATTGAGCATTCATCAGCTCAAGTACTGATGTTATTCAGCTTAATTTCAATTTCTTAGATTCAAGAGCAATAGCTAGGGTTTCGTACATTATTATTATATGATATAACCTAACCCCACCGGCCAACACATACTACACTTTTTCCGAGAAGCATCCGATATTGAAAACAGTGTAGTCATGATTATAAATAACAAATTACTATAAAATCAATCAGAGTTATTATACAGATCGATGGAATTTAGCAATGAACCTGTGGATAGAGAGAGGAAAAAAGGGTTGAATTTCGATGTGGGTTTTGTTTCCTTTTGGAAGTTGAAAGGAAAAACCTCATGCACTGATGCACCTTCCTCGAACTTTCTTTCCTCTTTATATTCGGAAGTAATGACAGATGTTAACTTTGATTAATTTAAAAGAAATGATACTTTTATTAATTTATAGTATTAATTTATATCCGTTGTATCTACTTATGTGTCTACTTATTTAATAAATGGCATATATAATCTATATATCTATTAATTTTTTCTCCTAATATTATCATTTAACTTTGACACGTGTTTTATTTAGGTGCTTAGGTACATAAGTAAGCACAAACAGTAAGCATCAATATCATTACTCTTAATTTAATTAGCATGTTTTTAATTAAATATAAGTCGATGTCAGGGTATTAAAGTAATTTCTTTTGCTTTGTTCCAAATATGGTGGGTAACATCAGTCATATACTCATATGAGTACAGAAGTATTTATGTTCTCTAATTTATTTTACAAAAAAATTATTAATAAATCTTTATATATAATAAACAAAAGGTTTAAAGCCACATGGCAACTCCTAAAGCCACATGGCAACTCCAAAAGCCACATGGCATATATAAAGCCACATAGGTCATAACAATCTTTTATGCACACCGTACAAGTTCTAATAGAATTTAACAAAATTGATTTTCACACCATGTTCTCTTTCTTCACATGGGTTTTCACTTTTCACAATCTCAATCCTTCGTCATCTCAATCCTTCGTCACAATCATTTTTTTTTTTCTACTGTTTTAAAGGCTTGCATCATTTTACACCATCAGCCGATCAACTTTAACAATCAATCTTATTAAGGATTTCCGTTTATCATCGCTTTCATCTCCCGATCGTGAAAAACCCTAAATCGCCTTCAAACTTGTGTTCTTTCCCAATGGTAAACCATGTTGCGCTCCCCAGATTCACAATCGCCCTTAAACGCATTTCATTTCACATGTCAACCTTCAACCTTAGACACTCTCTACAGACTTTCACGTGCCTTTCTCTTCTGGTTGTCTGGTATGTTGTCTACTTCACACAATTGAATCAGTGTTTCCTTATATTGTATTTTATGTGTTCAAAGATTGTTGATTTTAGGGATTTATCAGTTTTCAGATTTTAGGTAAATTTAATTAAATTTTAACTTTCAACAAAAACGATCCATTGTCCACCAGGTGTTTGATAAAATGCTCAATTCAATAGCATAGTTTTTCCTTTTCCATATACTGTAGTTTATGTGTTCATGATAAAGCATATTTTTATAATTTGTAGTTTTGCAGATGTAAGTTGAAGCCAATTTATATATTTTTTACAAGTAATGATAGTCATTTTTTTAGTATATGCTCGAAGGATTCTGACTTAAACGAATAACAATTTTTTAGGAGGGTGTCTTAAATGGTAGCCAATATCCATGTTTCTATTATGCTTTATAGAGATTGAAGAAGTAATTGTTATTGATTATCAAAGTTTTATGTAATTGAGAGAATTCAATTATATGTTTTATGACTGACGATTGATTTTTATGTTTTTTTTTTTTTCCTTTTTAGCTTTGGCTAAGCTTCTTCACAATCCTTTGGATGAGGTATTAAACTCTGTTACATGATATTCTCATGAATTTTATTTGATCATCGTTGATACTTATGTTAATGTAGGCGTACTAAATAACGAAAAATATGGTTGTAAGATGTTGTTGGTTGAAGGTATATCACTTAATTTTACAATACATACATAATTTGTGATTAAAATAATATATCACTAATACTTTGTTATATTTGATGATAGATAATGGTGGTGTAATAACTCCTGATAAAATGATGGGGTGAATGATGGGGTGTATGTCCCTTGGGTACTCGGTAAAAAGCAACCTGGCCAACACTATCGATCAATGTGAGTAATTTTTTCAAGCACAAATATAGATTATAACTTCCCATAAAATTTATAATTGTATTGTTATTCCAGTATCTCGGGTACGAACTATGAACCATTAGGGTAGTCTTAGATAGCGTACAATTCATATAGATTCTTTTATGTTAAAGGTTGGGGATAAATTATAACTGTTATTGTTTTTCAACAATAACTGTCTAATATTTGTAAAAATAACTTATTAAGTAGATGGTAAGATGGGCGGGTTGAGTAACGGGTCTGGTTTTCGTACGGGTCAAAATCATGCTGAGGAATTTGCAATGGCAGTTGCTGAAGTACTCGAGTGTAAATGAGTTCATAAATCAAGAAAAAAACAGATGTGCAAGAAGTTAATACTTTAAATGATGCAGCGTTGTAAATTGATTATATCGGGTAGAGTTGACCTTTTGAGAATTCCGGTCAAAGATGGTTCTGAGTTGGTCAGAACACAATGATTCATTCTGCCATGATTTATGTTCGGTAATTTAAAACTCCCCTATTAAACTTTTGTAATTTTATCATAAATTTCTTTTTCAAATTAAGCATCATTTCGGGTTACCCTGAATTTCCGGATAATCTTTTGGTTAAGTCAGTCCTTAACCTGTATGATTCTAAATTCATCTGATGGGAAATTTTGAATATTTTTTTATATTGTATGCCCTTTTTACATATTTTAAAATATATACTCCCCCCGTCCCACAAAAAACTTCTCATTTGACTTGGGCACATATTTTTAGGAGATAGTTGGTGGTGGGGTGTTTGGTAATAAAATGAGATAATATTAATCTATTAAGTGGGTCCCTCCAATTCTCATATGGGAAGTTTTTTGTGGGACAAAATTTTTAGGTGAAATGGGAAATTTTTTGTGGGACGGAGGGAGTATTAAATATTATGATCTCAATGTTATTTTGTAGGTGAGAACTTTGTTGCATTACATGATCATATGATGTTACATCATTTGGGTATGTGCAGATTCTATGAGAATCAAAATGGTCTCATTAGTCTTCCATATGAAAAATATCTCTAAAGATCCGGTAATCAGATTAGGCGAGCCAAAATATCTCAAACACCCAGAGGTGGTAAAAACAGAGACACTCAAAGTCAATGGTGTTTAGGATAGAATCATACAAGGTAGTATGCTTATTTTTCTAATACTTTTGGCAATTGAATGGGTTGGAGCATGACCCAAAACAGAGTTCATACGTAAAGGGGCCAAAGATGTTGTCTACAAAGAGATGTGTTCTAATTAATTTTTGTCTGAATTTATAAATTGTGTTGGATGTGTACTATTTTTGAGCTTGAGAGACTAGGGCACTTGCCACATATTTTTACGAGGTAATCATGCAGACTTCCTAATTATTTGCTGAGAAAGCCAATAGATATGACTATGTTTTCTTTTCAATTTGTTTGGAACTTATATTTAGGACACTAATTAGTTGCAAAAAGTTGGAAACTTTAAATAAAAATTGTATCATTTTAATCTGACCTGACCGGTTTAGAATCGGAAGATTTTATAAGCCACCCGTGATTTATCACGGGTTATAGGCTAGTATGTAAATATATGATAGTGTTAAGATCCGGTAAGTAATTAAAAATCCATGAGTATTACGAGTATAATTATTAACTAATCATTTAAAAATACTTGATCATTATCAAAAAATCAGATCTTCATTTTTCTTCATTAGAAGAAATTGGAGCATTATCATAAAATGTGGATCATCGTCATAAAATTTTGAATTATAATCAGAAAATTTAGAATTAATAATAGTGCTCGCGGTTCTTACTAAAGTTTAAATTCTTATATGATCTTACTTCACTTCTGTTATATGAATATTATATCTGTGTAACATATAAAACTTTAAGATAAACTTGTCTTTATATATTAAAAGACTTAAAGTTAAGATCGTATACTAATGTTTAATCGTAAGTCAAATTAGTTACACATATATATTATACTAGCTACATAACCCGCCCGATGGGCGGGTATGATTCAAAATTTAGTATGTAGAAAAATCCCAACAAAAGATTAATAATTTTAAAAATTACATAATAATGTTGTAGCTGTAATGATGAATTGGTAGAAAAATCGATACATTAAGAAATGTTACATAAAATTTACAAATGAAATAAGACTTCTTTGTAAACTACATTTGCTGTTGAATTAGTGTAATTCCCATCGATGTCACAACAAATGACCTTCAATCCCTTTTTGTTCTTAACTCGTGATACCGCCACGTAAAGCTGACCATGTGAGAATACCGGTTTTTGCAGAAACAAACCAACCTGAGACAACGTCTGGCCTTGACTTTTATTATTTGTCATAGCAAAGCATACCTGAACAGGAAATTGCCTCCGATTCAATTTGAAAGGCATCTTGTTGTCGGACAGGCTAATAACCATTCGAGGGATAGCGCAAATTGTACCCACCTTGCCGCTAGATATGATTTTACCCTCGATTATATTTACCCCCATTCGTAATATCTGAAGTCTGGTTCCGTTGCACAATCCAGCTTTCTGATCAATATTGTGCATACACATTACAGGAGCGCCAATCTTTAACTTCAGGATATGCTGCGGGACACCTGACATTTTTTTCTGGCTTTTCAAGGGGTCTTTTATTTAAAATTTCTAATGGTGTGTTGGACGAAGAGAAATTACCATGTAATTGACCATTTACTACCATGCGTTTAATGTTTTCTGGATGATTCTCGTTTGTTTCTACCGCGATTTTTCTTTTTCCTCCTTTTTTTTTTCTTTATTGTCTACCATTGCTTGATAAGTTGTGGAACTATATCGACTAAATATAATCTATAATCTATACGTATATAAAATCTGGAAAAAATGGTATTAAAAATATAATTGACGACATATTTAATTTAAGATAAAAAAAATTACAATTACACAAATAACAAATTAAGTCCACTGTCTAATAAAACTGTATTGCATTTGGGCCAAAAGACTTGGGCCTTTTGTCCGAGTAGCCCATCTGTAAATATAATGAATCCGGCATCTTCACAAAAAATCGATATGTGGCGTATGAAATGTGCAAAAACACAATCAGACAAAAAACATAAGGCAGAGGAGCGTATTACGACCGTTCAAACCGAAATTGAATCGAGGAAATGAAAATGGAAGCATACCAGAGTAATTCCTTGCAGATCGGGCAATACCCACCGCCGATTGATTTTTTGTTCAGTGCTTTATCCTGCGTTAATCGGAAACCCTAGACATGTAAGATTTCATTCTTTGAAAATCGGTTTATGAATTAGGGTTAATATTCTAGCTATTAGTACATGTTAGTTGTTACAATTTCTATTACTGTTAGACGCCATTTCATTTTATTACCGAAAAGAATATCGCAATTTTTTCTTATTACTGTTACAATATTCTAGCTATTATGTAAATTTGAAATTTTTATCAAACTGTTTATTTGATTGTGTATTATGTTTATGAAGTTGCAGCAACTAAAACCGACATTAGTTTCTGATTTATCTTGATTCTGTTTATTTTATTTTGCAGCATACTCTGTTTATGTTAACCTGTTTATTTGATTACTCAGCAACCTTCATTTTTTTCCAGATCCGGCTAATATTTGTATTTATTTTAATCTTAATTTAGTGATCCTATAAATTAAGTTACGTTTTAATTTTATTATATTGTCGGTTTAAACGTATATTTCTGCTTTTGTTAATTGTATACTATAGATGTTAAATTATGTATTTACATAAACATTATAGTATTATACTGATTGTAAATTTATAGTTTAATTTCACTCAATCTGACATAAATTAATAAAATAACAGAAACATTAAACTTATGATTTTCAGCACAATGAAATCAAAATTTTTATGATGTTTATGATTTTGGTAAACTTATACTTTGACTGTTTATTTGAATTTGACTTTAACTTTGACTTTTTGGGTTTATTTAAGATCTTTATGATTTTACATCATAAACTTAACCACCAAGCCTAATCAAAAACTATAATCCGAGTAAACAATTATTTTTTGTGAACTTATTGTGTTATATCTAATGCATAAGAAATAACATACAAAAATTCAAAATGTTGACTTTTGTAGTC
This sequence comes from Calendula officinalis, assembly GCA_963853835.1. Classification (NCBI taxonomy): domain Eukaryota; kingdom Viridiplantae; phylum Streptophyta; class Magnoliopsida; order Asterales; family Asteraceae; genus Calendula; species Calendula officinalis. The sequence continues at coordinate 75,857,136 of OY970828.1, forward strand.
AAATTCACAATAGTATTAACTTAATTTGAAACAGTTTATGTATATTTATATTTATTTACTTTTTAAAATTTCATTATTTTAAAAACGTATATTAACCCTAAACCCTAATTAATAAACCCTAACGTGCTAACCCTAATAATACTGTTTTTATAACTTTGACTTTAACTTTGCTCTTATAATTTCAATTTTGAACCCGATATTCTTTTTCCCTTTTCCAACTTTTTGTTATATAGTTCTTATCGCATTTGGTCCCTAAAATGAAATATATTTCTTTTTCTTATTGAAGTAGAACATATGGTTGTTATCATTTTTCTTTTTTATAACAAATCTTAAATTTCTTAGCTTACTATTGTTTTTTTTTCCCGCAGGTGATAGGCAGAAACTTAAAAACCATTTAGTATGCTTTTAATAACTTTGAACTTAATTCACATTTGTATCGAGCCAATAACACGGTTATTGTTGTTTTTAACACATTTAAGCCTCAATTTAATTAAACTTGATTCACATTAGAGGTACATTCTATGGAAATATTTATGTTATTAAAGTAGAGTGCAGTATAAATAGAGGTGTAATTTCTATACATGTACCATAATGAAAAGTTACGTCCAATACGACGTTGTGGCGATTTAAAAGTGAGTTTACTTTTCAGTCTAGGAAGCCTAGACAAGAGACATTGGGTGATGATGCTAAATTTCTTTTTTTATTTAGATTTCATAAAGGGGGAAATTATATGTAGATTGGTTAGATTGATGTTATAATCCTCTTTGACGTTTACTTCTCTAGCTTGTTTTTACAGTTCTTTTTATAGTACAAATATATATGAAAAGTTTATGCTATAATCATGCTTTGACGTTGTTTAACAAACTCATTTATGATTATAAACGTGTTTTGAACATAATATTCATGCTTTGACATTGTTTAACAAACTTTTTTATAATTGACAGCCCGTGATTTTTCGCGGGTCATAACCTAGTTATGTTATATAATAAACAATCTATAAACTTTTTTCAGTTTTATATTTTATATTTTTTTATTTTTTGCAGGTCATCTCACAGGGTGCAATTAGTGCACCAATGTTCTCAATGAAAGGCCCTTCAATGGTGCAATCTAATTACCCGACTGCTTTTCCTTTATAACATCAGCAAAATGTACAGTTTTTTTATGAGTATATATTTTTTATAATAATACAATACATGTTTTTTAATAATATATTTATTAAATAAATTAAATATCTATAAATTCTGGAAAAAATGGTCAAGATTGTATGTGGATAAACCTGGTTTGACACGTAACCCGACCTGCCCATTTTGCACCTCTATATATGATGTTGTTACAAGTATAATATCAAAAAGTTTGAACTTTGAAGTTAATGTTGACTTTGACTATTTGACCTTTTTATTTCAGGATATGAGGCTTGCTTTAGGTTTATATGGTTATGTTTCTCAATCAACACCAATTGCAGCTGCTGCAAATGAGCTTTACAAAAGGGCTTTATCACATGGGTTAAGTGAGCATGATTTTTCAGCAGTTATTGAAGCACTTAAGTCAAAATACTGTATTAATAATTCAACATTGACTTTTTTCAACTAATTGATTATTATGATTGTATTGATCAAAAAATCTTATGATCGATGTATATTTGCCTAACTGGATATTAAAATTTTGGCATTATGAAAGGGGTTTGGGTGGGCTGCTCCCTTTTGTAATAGTCAAGAGATTTGTTGTGCTGTTTTACTATTAGTATTAAATCTAATAATAAATAAAAATCATAGTTCGGATTTATAAAGTACCTTTTTATTGAACTGCTGTTTGTAGGTCGATGAACATTCTTCGTCAATTTTCAAATACTTTTCCTGGAAAGTTCATAGAAGCAGCTGATTAAAAAATATGGAGTTAAGCCAAAACGCGGGGTTAATGCAGATAAACCGATTTGCAGAGGAAATAAACTAACTTGATGATGATGATGATGATGGAAGAATGTTGAACATAACCGCTACGTATAAGGTATATCTGACAATAAACTCTTTCTTTTGCGTATGAAACAATTATACCGATTAACATATGTGTGGGTCTTATTTATAGTTGATATATACGAATCATATGGTGATTTTTAGGGTGTTAATTAGGGCTGATTTTTTTCGAAATTGAACTGATATTTAGGCTGTTTTTTTGGCTGATTTTTAATTAATGGAATATGTCTACTTTTAAGTATAAAAATTTTCCACAATTAAGTAAATATTGTGCTATAATGGGTGTAGATTGTTTTGACACAAATATTCCCATATTCAATTTTTTGGGTCTTATTCATATAGTTGAGATATACGAATTAAATGCTAATTTTCATATAGTTGAGATATACGAATTAAATGCTAATTTTCAGGCTGTTAATTTCGAGGCTGATGAAGGTTAAAACAGTAAAATTAACAGATTTGTATACGCAGACATAATTAACAAAAATTGTATAATTTAAATACGCAATTTTGTAGACTTTTATAGGCAGATTTGTAAACTTTTATACAGTAAAATTAACAGATTTGTATACGCAGACATAATTAACAAAAATTGTATAATTTAAATACGCAATTTTGTAGACTTTTATAGGCAAATTTGTAAACTTTTATACGCAGACATAATTAACAAAAACAGTAAGACAGTATGAAGGTTAAAACAGATTTGTATAATTTAAATTCACAAAAATTCACAAAATCGAAGGCAGATAAGTATGTTTAAATTCACAAAATTTGTATAATGCAGAATGAAGACAAAAATTTCTCCAACGCGAGGGAATAAAAAAGTACAAAAGAAGAAGATGTACCTTCAATAACGGAAGATTGTGAATGCAGGTTTGTAAATATGTAGGTTTTTTCGTATGGTGTTTTATGTTTATATAGGGACGGATGGGTATATCGTTATTAAATTCCGGTATTGGTTTTTAATTCAACGAAAAAAAGGAAAAGATTATGATGGCAATTGGTTAAAAAGGAAAAAACATTAATTGTGTTTAATATTTGCGTATAATACAGCCTGCATATGGACTAAATACGAAACATCCCTCATTTGTTAACAAAAATTCCACATTTAAGTGCCTTAAATTCCGGGTTTACATTAACTAATATTCGAAACATTAATTGTGTTTAATATTTGCGTATAATACAGCCTGCATATGGACTAAATACGAAACATCCCTCATTTGTTAACAAAAATTCCATATTTAAGTGCCTTAATTTCCGGGTTTACATTAACTAATATTCGAAACAGATTTGGTTATTCAGTTGACTTATGCGTGGACAGGTGGACCAATGAATGAATTACGGGTGGCATTGTCGTCCAATGACATGCGTCCGTCGTGGTGAGGTGGCAAAAGGTAAGCATGTGTAGGCTCATATATAATTTAAGATTATATTGGTAAACTTGTCTTTATAAATTAAAAGACTTAAAGTTAAGATCGTATACTAATGTTTAATCGTAAGTCAAATTAGTTACACATATATATTATATTATATTGATAATATTAATATTATATGTATATTCATTCGTTTTACATACCAGCACAAAAAGATATAGGTAGACCCAAGGAATATATCTTTTTAATGAGGTCTATAGGTTTTATTCTTATTAAATGTAAAATATTGCAATGATCCGACTAAAAAGCCCATCCATGTTGCGCACATGATCCGACTTAGACGGATATTTTAGGTTGTTCGGGACGAAGCATGTGTGGTGGTATTTGCATAAATTACTTTATTTTATTTCGAGTTATTATCTCACACTAATTACTAACACCATACTCGTATAAAAGTGAGGGCAAATAATTTCTTAGGGTTTTCGAAGGTACACTGAGGAAGTGGCAAATCTAGTATAAGAAATTTAGGTAGATATTCTTAAAAGATTAAGCGCCAAAAATAATAAGTCAAATATGTCGGGTGAAAATCATCCATACGATGAGTATACGAATATTCAATAAATTAAATGGAAAATCTTTATAAACATCTATTTGTCACTCATTGTTTTGAGTATATAATACAAAGAATAACCAAATGGCTTAAAATGAAGCAATACACGCCCATATATATGAATAAAACCCTAAAAAAAAATTAAATTCGCGTGAATAATACAAACATTGTTCATTCCCATGTTTAATCACTCGATTTATATCCCAATCAGATATTAAGGTAATTTTTACAAATATAACACATGTTTTCCACAAGCCTATATATGCGACTTGCACCGAGGTGGTTGGAGGTTGTTGATGATGAGTGTAGGTGGTGGTGTAACAGAGGGGGACAGGGTGATATGTAGTATTCTTAGGCTGGTTAGTATGAGCGTGTAACATTGTGGGTAGAGCTCAATCTTGATTTCGGGAGGAAGAAAAAGAAGAAAACACAATAGGTATAGCTCAATCTTGATTGTTTTCATTTAGAATTAGCTATTTGGATTTATTATTGAGTTTTTGAGAAATTTGTTTATTTATTAGACTATTTGGATTTAGCCCCTATTACCAAAAAATTGAGAATTTACATCATAAACTTTTGAGAATTTTAGCTGTTAGGATTTTTAGTAGCTAGTTATATTTGATCTTAGATTATTATAAAAATTTAATTACAAAAACTGTGATATAAAAATTAAAAGGATGTGGTATTGTTATGTGATGGGTATTTCCTCCAAAATAATGATATGTCACGTTCTCATTTCATTTGTGGTATAGATACGAGATATGTTTATTGGATGTTTAAATGTTGGGTTATTATTATTATTTACTGAGAAACGGTATTGGTTTTTAACATTTATGTCAACTAATTTAATCATGACAAGTTTCAAAATCAAGATATAAGGAAAGAAATTAATAAATTATACATTTAGAAATGAGTATGAATATGTGTAGGAAAAAAATGTAAAAAGATTTATCAATTCTCTTATTTATTAATAAGTTTGTCGACATGAAATATGAATAAAAAGTGTCGACCACTAATCCATGACGTTTTCATGCGACCTCCATTATAGGCGTAAAACACCTTTCCATGTTTTCATGTGATAATAAATCCTCACACATTTATTAGTTGTGATCAATTAATTGACCATACATATAAAAAGGTTTTTTCATTTTATTTTTTGTGTTATATTTTACAAAACTTTGTTAAAACCCTCAAGAAAACATCAGTTAACACATAAGAACCGATCAAGTTAACAAAATTACTCAAATTTTTTCCCCATCTGATAGAAAACGTTATATCGTTAACTTTATTAATTTATCATATCTGAATTATACTATAGTAGCTTTATTCTCTTTATATATGACGAATTATTAAAAATGCATAGAGGAACAAAATATTCATGTAAACATAATGATTGTTCACTGAAGTAAATCTGCTTAGATAACTTTTTTATGGGAATTAGTTTTCATACCACATTTTTGATACTCCTACCACAATGTACAACTATTCCTGCAAACTGTATAAGCATATAATATACATATTATGGTATAATGCTTAAAAGATGTGGTATGAAAATCACTCCCTCTTTTTTATAGATGCATCAAGCAGAAAACAGTTAAACAGTAAACACCCTACATATTGGCGATTGTATTCTATTAAATTATGGAAAATATTAAACATGGCCCTAAGGATTATGATTAATCTTTATTTTGGTAGTTAATTAAAGTACAAACTCTAAAGCATAATCATCTTAAAATGGTTGTTGTTTTTAAGAAACTTTTTTTTTATATTGATTGATGTACAATTATGTTAAATATGAAATTATTTCATCATCACGGTCTTTAAAATAATGGTTAGCATAATTATTAACTTTTTTACACGTAATTACATGAACCGCGTCATTCTCATATAAAAAAAACTACTTCCTCCGTCCCACAAAAAACTTCACATTTAAGTTTGACACAAATTTTAAGGTGATAATTAGTGGTGGGGTCATTGGTAATAATTTTGATTAAAATATAAGATTGGTTTGGAGAGAGAAAGATTGTTAGTGGATAGTTAGTGGTGGGTCCTTAATAATAATACGGAGTAGTATTTTATTATGTGGAGCCCATCAAAAGTATGAAATGAGAAGTTTTTTGTGGGACAAAAATTTAGAGTGAAATGATAAGTTTTTTGTGGGACGGAGGGAGTATTATTTTGTAAAGTTTCATCTTAAAATTAGTTAGTTGTAAAAGAAGTAGCCTAGGACCTACATTACAGATTCATTGATTGTACAATGTGGAACATTGCTCAACACCTCCTCCCCTCACGTGTGGTGTCAATTTTTTCGTTTCTAACACATGGATATTTATTTATTACGTGGAGTCTGTGTGACCTTTAACCAACCACGGGTGAATGTTGATCTGATACCATGTAAGTTTGTGATGTTCTATTTTAAAAGTAATTGGTTGTAAGATGACTAACTTATAACCATTATAAACACATTAAAATATTCATAAATTATCAAATGTGGGATATTACCCGAACGTTGAAATTATATATTCTAAGATTATAAAATTTTTCCCCTCCAAAATAGGCCAACATATTAAAGAATTTTATACTTCCTCTGATTCAAAATAAGTGATACATTTTTTATATTTGGGTGTATCAAGATAAATGATACATTTTGAAAATTTACCTTATTTGGTAAAAAGTAGTGGACCCTACACCCACTAACTACCTACTTTATTAAAGTGAAATGACTTATTTACCCTTATTTTTATTTTTAAACATCATTAACCTTACTTTATTCAATGATTGTGGGACCCAAATCTACTAACCATCTAATTAATCTAATTTAACCCTCATTATAAACTTTTAACTCAAAAACCGTGAAATTAACAATGTATCACTTATTTGAATCGAAGGAAGTATATATTTTCTTAGGCGTTAAAGGAAATACAGTGAAAAAGAGGGGGGAAAGTCTAATACGATGTTATAATACTACTTAAAACATCGATTCCAAAAAAAATACTACTTAAAACATTCTTTCCTAGTAAGAACTATATGCCCATCATTCATTTTACAAAGGAAACTTTGATTAAAAGCAAAGTTAAGAATATGGTAAAACATGGTCCCATTTGTCAATATTGTCTTTTAGCTACATCACCATTTCAATTCATTTTTTTATAAAAATTTTGTGATATCAACCACCTTCTACAAAGTATCTAAGGTACTGTTTGGTTCGCTGGAATATAATGGAATTTGAGTGAATTGGAATCCAATTCCATCAGATTCCAGTGTTTGGTTTAAAAAAATGGATGAAATTGGATTCCTAAATGATGGAAACATTCCACCATATGAAGGAATCTCAATTCCATCCAAATATTGATGGAATGTTCTTTTACCTTTATACCCACCACCACAATCACCACCACCCGCCGCCGCCACCACCACAACCACCAACACCACCGCCGCCACCACCACTCACCACCACTCACCACCGCCACCACCACCACCAACCGCCATCGTCACCACCGTCACCCACCTCCGCCGCCACCGTCACCACTACCTACCGCCATCGCCACCGCCACCACACCCACCGCCACCACCACCCACCCACCGCCACCACCACCACACCCACCGCCACCACCACCCACCGCCACTGCCACCGCCACCACCACCCACCGCCACTGCCGCCGCCACCACCCACCGCCACCACCCACCGCCACCGCCACCACCACCGCCACCACCACCATCACCCACCGCCGCCACCACCCACTGTCACCACCACCCATCGCCACCAACAAACCACTACTAGTAATAAGGGTAAATTCGTCATTTTAGATAATTCTAATGCCAATTATGTCAACCAAACAAAATATTGAATTGGATTCCAATCCTCTTCCATGCCAACCAAACAGACTATGGAATTTGATTCCAATTCCTGACAGATTCCAATTCATTCCTAGATTCTAATTTCATCAGAAACATTCTGCGAACCAAACAGCACCTAAAGATTTCATAACTAACTTACATTTTGATTATAAATTCGATCAACTTAAATATAATATACGGAGTATTATTCTCGTCACAGTTAATAGATTAAGACACATTTGTTCGGTGCTGTAACAGATTCTTTATCCACTATATATGTTGAAGTTTACATAAAAAAGAGTATGTGTACTACCATCCATAAAACTATATTATTGTACTTGAGTATCGACCGGTCAACGTCAATGATCAAACCAAACTTTAACATGAGAAGAGAGTTGAATAAAGTTAACGTGCTTCCGTATATTAGATATTTAGATGTCGATATGAATATATGATATCTTTATATATATATATAAGGTTGTATAAGAGAAACTTCTAGGAAATTTCAATGAACATCTTTTCTCATTGATGATGACTTAACTTAACTACCACGTTACGTGGAAATTGACCCGGTGTATGACGTGCAAAGCAATATATGCAAGTTATTACTTACTTCATATAAGTTTCCATTTATTGGTTTTAAGTGCTACTTAAGTTGTTCAAACTACTACCTTAATTGCTTATGATATATATCGACTAGGGGTATAAGGTATTGTTGACATTATCGCATCAGTTTGAATTTTAGCTGATATGATGTTGATTTGGTAAAAACTGAAATGTCAGTGTGCGCGTCATGATTGTGATCGATTAGTCAGACATTTACGATATGTTTGACGAATAACTAAGCAACACATTTCAATTTATGTCACGTCAGATGTCATAATTTCAGTATATTTTTATTAAAACGGACCTTATCCCACTTTGTAATTTAAATTTTGTAAAGAAGTTGGGGGTTTTGACTTATTCTATTTACCTTCGGGTAGATGTATAATTGTATATATCTTAAAGATTGCATATCGGTGTTGTATTTTCGTCCGCTGAATATGTAAAGCGGGCAGTTTTTTAATAATTCATACGTATGAATTACCACTTTCGACAATAATAAGTTCAAATGATGATCAAGTAGAACTTTATGTTCTCTTGAGGATATACATGAAAGTGGTTTGAGAAACAAAAGCAAATTAAAGGTAGTAGGAAGGGGTAAAAATGAAGAAAAATGATAGTGCAAAAGATAAATTATTGCAGTGAATTAAGAGTCTTACCTTGTTAATTAAGATAGTAGGAATGAAGGGGTGAAATGAAGAAAAATGATAGCTTTTTTCACTGTGAATTGGTTGATGTTTTTGTGTCTCAATCACAAAGTCGACTCTGATTGAATTAAAGGAACCGACTTATAATCCTTTCTTTCTTGACGTTTCAAAGATGCCCAAGAAGTAAAAGCAAAAGATACAGATATTTAGTAGATGAGAGAGTGAATGTATCCCAATATTTTTATTTATAGAGGTGTATGTGAAATATACATATGGGGAGGAATTATGTTAACAAAGGAATTATTGTTAACAAAAAACCCATCAGGGTGCAGAAATGTAGAAGTGTTCAAAAATACTTGGTATCCGGATATTTGAAATTCAATTTGAAATTATCCGAATCTTGAGATTCGGATAGTGATGTTCAAAATTTTCAGACATATGTTTACAAAATATCTAAAAAGTTATTTTTTCTATTCTTTTGTAATATTTAACCAAGAGATAATTACAAAAATAAACCAAAAACAAATTATCATTTCTTTTTCTTGTGCGGCTTGATATTTTCTTGTGCAATAGTGCGACTCCAGATATTATTTGCGCGACTCAAATAATATTATTTTTGTGACCACATTATTTGTTGTACGAATGATGTACGAACAAATAATTTTTTGTACAACCATGCTATTTTTTATGTGATCATATTTTGGAAAGATTTGAATGTGAAGTACGTATATTTGGATCTTACCCAATTTATCTTTTGGATCCACCCTATATTATACGAAATGAACACATAATTGTAAACTTCTTGCAATTTCGCAAAAATATATGTCTCAAATTTTTTTAGAAATAACACTCAATTTATATTTGGATATTTACTAACATTCACACAAACTTAATTCTATGTCCGAGAAGGTAAAATTTTGTAAATTTCACAATATGAATGTTAGCAGTTTTATATGGATAATTTCATACACGTCTCTATAAAAGAATTTAAAGGATGGCCAAGGTCAGCGACGTGGGTGGCGAAGGTTGTTTGACTATTAGAGATCCGATGGTTGGAATTTGATTTCTCTAACTTTATGAGATTGTGTTGATTATACTAAAACCCAACCAAAATATATGTATATAATCTATAGAGAAATGTTTAAGGTAGTTTTTGAATTTTATGTAGTTTTAAGAGATAAATTTAAATCATTGATCAATAAGATCTATTGGTCAAGATTAATTATATATACTAGTTATAAAAGAGTATTTCGTTCATTTGGCACTTACAAAAAAAATTAATTAGTTTAAAATTATTGTTTTTATTATTTTAATTATTATTTTATTATCAAAAAACAATGCTATTTGATAATTATGTGTGGTACTGAATCACATTTGATTTTTATTGTACAATCACATATGATTCAGTATACAATCACATGTGATTACCACCTTATGTGTTATTCACGAAAGATGAATATTCTTTTTAATAATAATAATAATAAATAAATAATAATTTTTTTATTTCTAAAATAAATAATAATATAAATTGCGAAAATTACCAAAATTCTCTTTCATGTATGTTGAGTAATGTTCCATATTTGACAAATAATGAACATGTGATATGCTTATAAGGGTCCTGAACTACTCCTCTTACAACCAATTGGCTTTAAGATGGAACCCCACAAACAGACATGGTATCAGAGCAAAGTTCACCCGTAGTTGGTCAAACGACCACACGAACCACCGGTAACCCATAAAATATCCACATGTAACGCCACACATAGGGGGCGTGTTGAGTAATGTCCCACATTGGACAAATAATGAACATGTGATGTGCTTATAAGGGTTCTAAGCTACTCCTCTTACAACCGATTGGTTTTAAGATAGATCCCACAAACTGACAATGCATAAAATATACTTCCTCCGATTCAAAATAAGTGCTACACTTTCCTTATATGAGTGATTCAGAATAAGCACTACACTTTGAAAAATTACCTTATTTGGCAAAAAAATAGTAGGACCCACACCCACTAATTATATACTTTAACAAAGTGAAATGACTCATTTACCCTTACTTTTTACTTTTAAACATCATTAACCACACTTACTCAAAAGGTGTGGGACCCATTATCCACAAACCATTTAATTAATCTAATTTAACCATCATTATAATCTTTTGCCTAAAAACCCAAAGTGTATCACTTATTTTGAATCGGAGGAAGTAAGTTGTAACACCCGTATTTTTAAAATATCGTTTAAATCATTTAAAATACATTTTCCCAATATTTGACATATTGTCCAAAATACAGTTTAACAAAAACTTTAAAACCTATATCAGAGTTTACAAAAATACGGTGTCACCAAGTATATCAAAACCAGTGTTGTAAAACTCGGCCTACTCGGCCGAGTACTCGGCGGGTAACCGCTACTCGGTGGTGTGCCGAGTCGGGTAGGTCCTAACCGGTCAAATTACTCGGTCCATATAAAACTCGGTTAAAACTCGGGCAACTCGGTCAAAACTCGGCCAAAACTCGGCCAACTCGGTCAAAAATCGACCAACTCGGTAAAAACTCGGCCAAATCGGTAAAAATTCGGCCAACTCGGTCAAAACTTGTCCAACTCTAAAACTCAATCAAAAGTCAAAACCTCAGTCAAACTCGGTTAAAATTTGCTCAATTTCTCCAAAATATGTTGTATTTTAAAGAAATAAGGAAATTATATGTATAATATATATTTTTATAGAAAAATATATATGAAAATCTCAAGCCGAGTACTCGCCGAGTACTCACCGAGTAACCGGTTACTCGCTACAAGGTCGTCGAACGAACGGGTAGCGAGTAGCGAGTTCTGCAACCTTGATCAAAACCATAGGCAACGGGATCTACCTATTAGCTCCCGAGCTAAACATCTCTAGGCCACTTCTAGTGCAACCTTCTATCACTTCAAACCTGTACCTGAGTACACAGCCACAAACAAACGTAGTACGTGAGACAAAATAGTCTCGTGAGGTACATGGGTTTTAGACCCCAATAATAATAGTCATTTCATAAATATATAAACATATATATAAACTACATAAATACCGTCTAGTCACCCTATTGTGACTCTAGCTACTTTTCTTTCCTAGCAAACATATCTAGTTATCGGGTTGCCCCCGAACTAACTAGAATCTCAACATATCTAACTATCGGGTTGCCCCCGAACTAGCTAGAACTCCAATATATATCTAGTTATCGGGTTGCCCCCGAACTAACTAGAATCACAAACATATCTAACTATCGGGTTGCCCCCGAACTAGCTAGAAGCACTATCCTATCTAACTATCGGGTTGCCCCCGAACTAGCTAGAAACATCACCATGTCTAGTTATCGGGTTGCCCCCGAACTAACTAGCATCACATCATCTCGTTCTTACCATAACTCATCAGTTATTCCAATCAAAGCCTTCGGCTATCACATCAATCATCAAACAAGTTAGTTATCTAGTAATAAATATATATAACTAGTTCAACACAGCGTGCACGTACCTGTATGGTCCCATAGACCCATTCATAAGCAGCCCACATCTACTTCTACATCTATGAACCCTATGAGGTTCTTACTTACTTATTTCATAAGATACATTTCTTACTTATCGATATCATAATACTTTTATCTCTTCGTTGACTATAATACACAATTATTACTAGTCACATCATATTCTTTTTCATATATATTCGTTCTTTACTTTTATTAGTATATCTTACCAATAGGTACTCATTACTATAAAATCATTCCCAATTGCTTTACTAATACATATTTATTAATAAAGGCTCCGTATACATTCTTTTAATCAATTACTTCATTATTATGGTTCATTAACATAGATTCCATAATTATTTGAATTTATCATATTTTACTTCAAATTCATCAATCATACTAGACATATTCTAGTATCACATTCTACATACTTTCATACATTTTCCGTCACTATCTTTATCAACATATTTATTAATAAAGATCCATAAAATATCATATGTATTTTCAAAACTATTTACTATGTACTCAGTTTAAAAGTCTCATGTACTCACCTTAGCAATAAAGTGCTCCAACCATATTCTTTACGCCAATTTCCTTGCTTCATAGTTCAATCAACTTCCAAGACTTCACCAAAGCCTAATACAATTATCACAACATGATCAACATCACATACTACTACTATTGTGTCCATCTATCTCTAGAAAACACTTATTAACACATTTCCCCCAATTATGGAAATTTACCAAACCCTAGGTTTAACCAACCCTCAAGATTCTTGCAAATCATAATCATACACTTATTCCCTTTGATAATATACCATCTATTAGGTATACACATCACTTACATCACCATAACCCATAACCCCAAGAACTAGGGTTTCAAACTCATACATCAAAATACATAGATCTTAAGCTACGAAGATCAAAGAGTGAAGATATACCTTTAATCTTAAACTAGGAGTGAAATCTACCCAAGATTTGTGAAGGATTCGACCTCAAACAGTCCTCAAGCTCGCAAATCGCCAAAGGGAGAAACTAGGGTTTGCACATGCCATTAATGAGCCAAAACCCGACTATAATGCTGCTCGACCAAAGTTCACGGCGTGAACTTTAGTTCGCGTCGCTAACTTTCCCTACTCGCAAACTTCGCGATCGCTAACTGGTCGGGAACTACTTCACGCACAAAAGCCCAACCTCCGGTAGACAGTTCCCGATCGGGAACTATACTTCGCGGCGTGAACTTCCCTATGCAGCAGGGCTGCATTTTTCGGTTGTTGTCTCGACCCGGTTTCGCCCATAACTTCCTCATACGGTGTCCAAACGACACGAAACCAATTCCTACGTTTTTTAAACGATTTATCCTTATTTATCATATTTTTATACAATTTATTTATTTACAAATTTCGGGTCGTTACATAAGTAATCTTAACCATTACTTATAATTAATCAATAGTTGAAATTTATCCCTTAAAAATATATAAAAACTAAAGACTAGTTTGATTACAACCCATAATCTATAAAGTTTATTTGAGACCCCTAAAAATTAAAGACCTAAGAGCATCCCCAATGGTTAACCTCACAAAAGCTTATTGTTTTTGCCACATCAACATTTCAATAACCAAAAAGCTTTTCATAAATAGCATCTCCAATGGTTAACCTTTGCAAAAGCTTTTTCTTTTACAATTTTTCTAATTTACCTTTATCTATTTCAAATGTATTATAAATACCCTTTATATATAATTCGACAATTTTTTAACATATTACTAAATATAATATTTTTTATAAAATGTCTCATACAAAAATATTATAATAATTGACATTAATATTATATAATTTATTTATTAACTAACAAAAATATAATAAAGAATTTATATATAAATATATTTAAGGTTTAAAATGAAAAGTTATTATATGTGAGGGACCAAAAAAGACAAACATAAAAAGTATGTTAAAAGGTTAGTAGAAAAAAAGTCTTTACAATAAGCTTTTAGAAAAGCTAGTCATTGCAATGGTAATAATGTAAAGACTTATTGAAATAGTAATAAGCTTTTAAAAAAGCTACCATTAGAGATGCTCTAAGGGCTAAGGATCCAAATATTTTCACATGACATCAGAAACGTAATTAAAGGTGCAGGATCAAAATTGGTTTCCCAATGAAGCTAATCTCAATTAATATTAGGGGAGTGAACTGCGATCTAAAAAAGGGGTGGATTCAGAGCCTTAAAGCTGCGAATAAAATCCAGTTTTTAGGTATGCAGGAAACTATGGTGAAACAAATTGATTCATGTTTAGTTCGAGCTTTCTGGGGAAGTTCAAGTATGGAATTTGATTATTTGGAACCAATTGGAAAATCAGGTGGGTTGCTATCTGTTTGGGACCCATCTTGGTTTTCACATCATGAGTCTGTCAAAGGTGAAGGTTTTCTTATTATTAAAGGGATTATTATCGGGTCAAACAGTTTATGTGGCTTGGTTAATATTTACGCCCCGCAAGCAATTAAGAAGAAAAGAATTCTCTGGAATGCCTTGTCCGAGATAGTTAGGGCAGACCCATCCCGGATTTGGGTTCTCTTTGGAGATTATAACGAAGTGAGGAAGAGATCGGAAAGAACTGGGTCTACGTATTCGCCGTCTGGAGCACGTGTTTTCAACAGTTTCATTAGTGATACTGCTCTTGAGGAAATTAAAATGGGCGGAAGAAGGTATTCTAGATGTACCCTGGATAATGGTTCAATGAGTCTAATCGATAGAATTTTGGTGTCCCGAAACTTTTTCAGAATTGGAGTAATCCCTGCGTGAATATCCTTCCTAGAGGATTTAGCGATCACTGCCCCCTATTTTTAAAGTCTGCAGTGGCCGATTTTGGGCCGTCTTATTTTAAGTTCTTCAACACTTGGACCAAAGACTCAAGACTAGATCCGATAATTGCTTCAGCGTGGAACCAACAGTTGAACGATACTCATAACCCTTTACATCTTTTTTGTTGTAAATTAAAACATGTAAAGGGAGCAATAAAATCTTGGCGGGCGGTGAATGCTGAAAATGGCATTAAACTGTTGCAAGCTGCAGTAAACGATCTTAACCTTAAAGCTGAGGAGTCCGGTTTAAATGAAAATGAGAAATTAGAAAGGCAGAAGCTCGATTATGAAATAAGAGAAATGGAAAATCGAAAAATTAGAGACTTAAAGCAAAAAGCTCGGGTGAGATGGAATGTAGAAGGTGATGAGAATTCTAAGTTTTTTCATGGTTCGCTAAACAACAATAACCGGAAAAAGTTCATCCATGGTCTATCTTTTAACGGGATTTGGCACGAAGACCCGGATAGCATGAAAAAAGGTACTCTCGATCATTTTGCGGAATTTTTTTCTGATTCTGTGAAAAATAGACCAAAATTTATCAGCGATAAATTTAAATCCCTAATGATTGCTCAAAAGCTAACAATTGAAGAAAGTTTCTCCCGTACCGAAATTAAAAATGCGGTATGGGGGTGTGGGGTTGATAAGGCCCCGGGACCGGACGGTTTCACTTTTGCTTTTTATAAAAAATACTGGAATATTATTGAAGATGATTTGATGAAAGTGGTGAAATGTTTTGAGAACGGGGGTAGTCTCAAACACGGGTGTAATTCATCATTTTTTACACTAATTCTAAAATGTGCAATTCCGCTTGAATTATCCGACTACCGGCCCATCAGTCTTATTAGTAGTCTTTATAAAATAATTGCAAAGTGTTTGACCAATCGTCTAAAATTGGTAATTGGGGATATCGTTAGCCGTGAACAATCAGCATTTATAGAAGGGCGGAATATTCTTGATGGTCCATTGATCTTGAGCGAGGTGATCTCATGGTGCAAAAAGATGAAAAAAACAATCTCTTATTTTTAAGGTGGATTTTGAAAAAGCTTATGATACACTCAATTGGAGTTTTTTAGACTCAATTATGGAGCAAATGGGTTTTGGTCAAAAATGGAGATGGTGGATTTTCTCGTGTTTGTCCTCCGCTAGGGCATCCGTGTTATTAAACAGGTCTCCAACCGCGGAATTCAACATAAAACGGGGCCTTAGACAAGGTGATCCAATGGCACCTTTTTTATTTATTATAGCCGTTGAAAGCATTCATGTGGCCATGTTAGAAGCCAAAGAGAAAGGTATATTCCATGGACTTCATCTCCCGAATAATGGTCCATATATTTCTCATCTACAATATGCCGATGACACGATATTTATAGGTGAATGGTCTATGTCCAATGCTAAAAATATGTCCCGAATATTAAATTGTTTCTTTTTAGCTTCCGGTTTAAAAGTTAACATGGCGAAAAGCAATCTATTTGGTATTGGTGTTTCGTCCGAAGATGTGAACCGGGTGGCTAGGCACCTAAATTGCAACGTCGGATCTCTTCCTTGTAATTATCTTGGATTGATAATTGGTGCCCCCATGAATAGATTGTCACATTGGGACGTTATTGTTAATAAATTTAACAAGAAACTGTCCGCATGTAAAATGTCCACATTATCATATGGTGGTCGGCTAACTCTTATAAAATCGGTGCTCGGGGCGCTTGGTAATTATTTTTTTTCTATGTTTAAAGTACCGGAAGGCATACTTAAAAAATTAGAATCAATCCGAGCAAATTTCTTTTGGGGATCTAAAAATGGTGAGCGGAAAATACATTGGATTAGTTGGAAAAAATACACGCTCCAATTAGTTCGGGTGGTCTAAATATCCCTAGTTTGAAAGCCCAAAATCTTGCACTATTGGCAAAATGGTGGTGGAGGTTGAAAAAAGAAGACGATTCATTATGGAAGATGGTGATTGTATCGCTTCATAAGATTAATCAAGATTGCATCCCGGGTTTTAAATTTCCGGGTGCTTGGAAAAACATTGTAAAAACCCGAGATCATCTTAACAAAATTAACATTCCAATCGACTCTTGGTTTCAAGCAGTAAGAAATCCAGATTCTAACCGGCTTATGTGGTCCTGGGCGTTTGAGAAAGATGGACTATTTACTGTTTCGTCTGCGAGAAATGCTATCGAAGGTGTGTTGCTCGGTCCTCTACCAGATTCGAAGATGCCATGGTTAAAAACGATCCCGATCAAAGTAAACGTCTTCTTTTGGAGGTATTTAAATAACAGGCTTCCAACCTGTTTTAACCTGTTAAAAAGAGGTGTTATGCTTCAATCTGCTGTTTGCAGCTTATGTGAAAGAGATATCGAAAACGAGGGGCACTTGTTCTGGGAATGTCGCAAAACCCGTGAATATTGGATAAGGTTTTGTAAGTGGTGGAAAATAGATTTATTACAGGTGCAAAACATGGATCAACTGTTTAATTGGAATGATCGGGGCAAGTTTTCAAAGGTGAAGACGGAGCAATTCCTTACAGCACTCGTTTCGGTGTTGTGGCATATACGGAAATTTAGAAATGAATTAGTGTTCGAGCATAAGATTGGATGCATTCAGTCTTCTTTCTTGCAAGCTCAAGGCCAAGCTTTTCTATGGATCAAACAGAGATCAAAGTCAAAGTGGGGAAGTTGTTTCTGGGGGCAGTGGATCTCCGATCCTTCTTCAATATGATCGATGATCTGGGGCTGGACAATGGAACTTGTGTCCACATGTTATTGGTGTCGGTTTTAGGCGATGTTTAGCCTGTTTCTTTATTTTGGAGTTTTTATTTTAGTTTGTAATGTTCGAATTCCTATTCGGTCTCTAGCTCCTCGCTAGGCCTGTTTTTAATGAGAATCTCTTTGGGTGCTTGCGGCGCGGGTGATGGCTTTGCCGAAACTCGTGGCCGTTTGTCCCTTTTGCTGTTAAAAAAAAAACATATAAGAATTAATGTCACTTCTATCTAAATGCACATGTGTGAAGAACTTCAATCTAAGACTGCATTTAGTGGTCATATCATTTTACCATCCACTTTAATGCCACGTCAACTTTCTCTCTCTATTTATTTTCTCTCACTTCCTCTCATCTTACACTCTTATTGGTCACACCAACTCACCTTTCAACCTATTTTTTTAAATTAAAACATTACATAAAAGCCAAGTGAAACTGAAGAAGATTTCTGATATTTTTTCTAATTAAAACTGCATTTAAATAAGAGGGCTCCACCTTTTGCACAATAACCAAGTGGTTATTCTGCTCACCTTTCAGCCTCTCAAAACTCTCACCTCACGCATGAACCATTCTCATTTAATGGTTGTGACGCGTGATTATACACCCTCACGGATGCTCACCATCACCATTAAGAGCATTAGATGTGGTCACTTGGGGTTGGATATCACCTCTGCGCCACATCACTATTTTACATTTCACATTCAAAACCCTCAAACACCCCATATCACTTAACCTAAAATACTTTTTTTGGACCCACTAAAATATCCCTTACCCAATAAACACCATATTTTTCTCTCTCCCTTCGCCTGCCTCGTCAGTGGTCTGACTTTGAGTCTCACTCACCCAGCGCACGATGTGGTGGCGAGCCATTTCAAGCCGACTTGGGGTGCCACATCTGCAATTTGATCCGGCGAGGGGATGGGTCCACCACCACACCCCTCTCTCTAAAAGTAGCCTAAGCCTATCATTTTTTGTTCCAATGATTGTAGTAGGGTCCCTAGATATATGTATGTATTACCGACGTTAATAAAAGAAAGGACACGATAACGTACATGGCAACTAAAAAAATAATTAGATTTCATGAAAATTGATAATTTTGCACACAGTTCCATTTCAGTAAAAATTATCTAAGCTTGATATGAAGGGGTTACTATACGTTTTAATAGGTATATAAATAACTGTATATAAATGATTTAGAAGTAATTAACAATTCAATATATTTAAACTTACAAGAAACTGATGAACAAAAAATACATCAACATACCAAGTTTAAAAGACATGATTTATAAACATTAGTTCAAAATTCTATATACTCCGTATAATTTAAATCAACATACTATTTTGAGATATATATACACATATTCATCTTTCAGTTTATAGCAATGTAATTACTAATTAGAGTGTACATTGCATATTCCGTACTCTATTATTTGTATAAATGCATCTATGAATATGATTATGTACGTAGATAGATATATATTTTACGTGACAGAAATACATAAATATGATCTCATCTCTACATAAATTGCGGAAATTGTTAAATCATGTTAGTGTCTAAATTGCGGAAATTGTTAGACTATGCGTAATGGGTGACCAAACCCAATTTGGTCACCCCTGCCACCTCTGCGCCACATCAACTTTCTCTATCCTGATCAAACACATGACCCGACAACGACCAATAGCCCGTAATGGGTGACCGATCGATAATTTTTTAAAAAAAAAAAATCATTAATAATTAAAACATTACATTAAAAATAATTAAAGAATATTACATTGATAAAAAAACATTACGTTAATAAAAAAACTAGTGGTTATTATGTCGATTCCAAATGTTTTCCACCAAATCAGATCAAAGATTTAGATGAGTTTGTTGATTATGGATATCCCCGATAACTTATAATACTTCTTCATGTGATCGTACGGCGTCAACTTCACTATGTCGCTCTTCCGGATGAAAGTTGGGAGATATCGCTCTGCCTTTGTCTTTGATAATCATATTATGTAATATGATACAAGTATACATTATATCCCTTATTTTGTTAACATTTGGGGACCTTGCATCCGTTTTTATTATACCCCATTTTTTATTTAGAACGCCAAATGCTCATTCTACGTCTTTCCTTGCAGCTTCGTGTGCTTTCTTGTAGTTCACCCGCTTAACATCATTCGCATTTGAGTATGAAATAGACTTAACAAGAACGGACCAACCCGGGGATATCCCGTCAGTAAGATAATATCCCCATTTGTAAGACACCTCGTTTGCCAAAAAAAAGGTACCTCAGGTGCTTTCCCGTCTTTGAGATCATTGAAAATATGGGATGCTCGTAAGACGTTGATGTCGGTGTTCGACCCGACAACACCAAAGAACGCGTGCCAAAACCACAAGTCTTGTGAGGCAACCGCTTCAAGTATAATGAATGGTTCGTTCCCGTGATCCCCTCTAACATATTGCTCACGGTAAGCATTTGGACATTGAGCCCAAGGCTAATCAGTACAATCAATGCTTCTCAGCATACCGGGAAACCCATGTTTCTCCTCATGAAAAGCGTATAGCTTCGCCACATCAGTATGAGTAGGCTTTCGCAAATACTCTTCTCCATACAAGTAGAGATGCCAATTTTATCCGCAGATTCGGGTACCCGCGGGTACCCGACCCTAACGGGGCGGGTATTACCCGCTTAAACGGGTAACGGGGCGGGGACGGGTATTGATTTTTACGCCCGAAGCGGGGGCGGGTCGGGTACGGGTATTCATCTACCCGCACCGTTTCATACCCGAATATATATATTCTATGTACAAATACTATGTATATTGCATATTACATACTAACACAAAGTTTTATTTTTATTTATCAATGCCCTTCTCTTTTTATAGTACAATTCTAGATGAGTTGTTCTTTCTAGAAGTGATATGGGACAACAACAAAGAAAATAAGATCTCACATTGCTAGAATACAACTCATAAACAAACTTTCACATCTATAAAAGTGTACTCTCTCCACATAGCAAGTTATTATCCATCAATCAACATAGATACATGTATGTGTGTATTAAAATACACCAACCACATATGTTGTGTTTACTATATTTTTTTCTTGAATATTTGAACAAATACCCATCGGGTAACCCGTACCCGCACGGGAATTTTTCTACCCGAACCCAATGGGGATTACGCGGGCGCGGGCGGGGACGGGTATGTGGATTGGAGTTCGGGTGCGGATACGGGTTTTGCAGTATCCGCTACTACCCGCGTCCGTTGGCATCACTACATACAAGTGCATAACCCCTTTACAGAATTCTGCGAGACTATCACGGCTAGTTTTCTCAACAATTTGTAAGTATTCGTCTAGAGCATCCGGTACGGTGGCGTATGCTAACTGACGAATTGCAGAAGTGCACCTCATTAGCGGAGAAGTACCTGGGTTCCCAAGTGCATCATAACGTTGTGCAAATAATGGGACGGTATTAGTGAGATCGCGAACAATGCGTGTGAAAAGATCACGGCGCATACTGAAACGTTTACGGAATTCTTTTTCGTTGTACATCGGATTTTCAGTGAAGTAAACTGCCACGAGACGGTCATGAGCACCGTCACGGTCCCTATTCACATATCTTCTAGGAGTTCTAGGGATACTAGAACTAACACTTGAAAGAAATGCCGCCGCCGTTTGTAAGAAACCAAGATGTATAATCTTGTCCTCATCCTCGTCGCCAAAAATGAAATTAGCGACATTCATTTCATCGTCCGAACTCATTTTTAAGATAGTGTGTGTGATGTTAGTAAGTATGAGGAAAAGAAATGAGATGTGTGAATTTTTTTAGAAAAGGATTAGGTATTTATAAGGTAAAAAATGGGGTAAAATTGAAGAGAGGGTGGGGCAAACTAGCCGTTTTATAGCCATTGCCCCCTAAATTTCTTCCGTTTCCAATCGACCACCAACGGTCGAGTTCCCGACCATTGGGACGCGTCGTGCACGGGGTGTGTAACGGGGGCGACACGTCGAGCTCGGTGAGGTGGCCGGTCACGACCTGCTCTCCAATCGTGCATTACGCGCAATCTTAAATCATGTCAGTGTCTAAATTGTGAAAGCAATCTTTTTATTCTCGAGTAGGGAAATGATTATCTACCTATCGTGACCCACATTTGTTAAGATTAGACCCGTGCCAACCCTGCGTCAGGGGGCACGTCGAGAGGCGTCGAGGGGCGTCACCATTGGCACCACCGCGTCCTGGGCAGCCTTCGTGGAGTTGCGTCCGGGTGGTGACGGTGGGAGTACGGCCGTCGTTGCAGTATGTGAGGGAGAGAGTTTTAATTTTAATATTTTAATATTAAAATAAAGGTGGGGATGAGTTAGTGATGGGTTAGTGATGTGTTGCTGTTGGCACGATCTCGTCAGTAACCCGTCAGTAAGGATGTGTTTAGTGATGTGTTTAGTGACGTGTCACGGTTGGGAGAGGCCTTAGGCTCCTTTGAAATTTCCTCGAAACTCGCTCTTTTGTTTCCAGTAATCGACTGAGAAACATAATGAAAACTCTTAGCAGACTCTGTAAAACTTAGACTACAGCCGACATTTCGTATAAAACAATAATCCAATTTATATGGTTCTAATACATACTTTTAAAATGCTCGATCATTTTTGAAAAAAAAAAACACAAGGATATCTGGGAAGAAATCAGAGTGACTTCGACTTTAGGAATAACTATCACAATCTTTTAGAATCCACTGCCTGAAAGCATGTAAAAGAAAATGTAAAAAAAAAAAAAACCAAAACATAGCATGTAAAAGAAAATTACATGGAAGAAACGGAGTTGATTGAGCCTCGTTATTTAATACGACTCCCTTAAAACATATTCGTCATCTATTTCCTAGGCTACAACAACTGAAATAATATTTGTACTACCTTATATGATCCATTGCCTGAAATCTCATAATAGATTTTTTGTGTTCTAAAGTTGATCACTCTGATTACACGCACGAGCTTAGTTTTAGAGTTGCATTCGTGTCTATACGTCGCATATGAGTTCAAGCCTTTAAAGTTAGATTTGTTCATTCTCCAATGTGGGTTTCTTCATCCTCCAATGTGGGACGACGTACCTCACATCCATTACCATAAGTCCATAACATACTTTCTTGTTCAAACATACTACTTTGAAAGTTATATCTTATTCATCAAAATTCTATTTTGAAAGTAGCTCTTATCAAGAAGAATACAAAGCTAAAAACCATTAATTATATTAACATATGCATATAATTATATGAATACAAAGTTTGTGAAAATCTAATTTTCAGACACAAATTTTCCATATTTAGACAACGAACATAATCCGGGTCTTTCAAAGATATAATGGCTAGGGGTGTAAGTGAGCCGAGCTGTTCGTGAGCTACTCGAGCTCGGCTCGTTAAAATATCGATAAAAACTCGAGTTAAACGAGTTCGAGCCGAGCTCGAGCTTAACTTAGAGCTCGTTTAATAAACGAGCCCGAGCCCGAGCTTCATACTAAGAGCTCATTTAGGCTCGCGAGCCTAAACGCGCTAAAATAGTTAATTATTATAAAAAAAAATATAAATACATATTACGTATTTATCTGATTATGTGTATATATATTATACATATACATATATGAAATAATAATAATATATATATAAAAAAAGATTTACATCATATATTAAATATTATGATTAATTAAAAGAATTATATATTTCGTATATATGGAAGCTTAAATGAGCTTAATCGAGCCGAGCCTGAGCCTGGAAAAACCTAAACGAGCCGAACTCGAGCCTTACACATAAAGCTCGAAACGAGCCGAACTCGAGTTCGAGCTCGGTAAAATTAAACGAGCCGAGCTCGAACCTAGTCGAGCTCGAGCTCGGCTCGGCTCATTTACAGCCCTATATTAATGGCCACCAAGAGACATTGATGCGGATATGCATTGTTTTATTACCAAGAAATTTCAAGGAAACATCGTAGTTATACGTATACTTGTATAGTACCACGACCGGAAGAAAAATCATTGGTTTATGTCTTTGAGAAATAATATTAATTCATTCCTACCATTTGAGATGTGTCGAAATAAGTGATAGTGTTATGAGATAGAATTAGTGGATTACATATGTCATCTCATCAAGTGTGTAGACACATAAGTAGACACAAACGGTAGGAATGAATATCATTTCTCTATATTTTATATATACCTCATTCATATCAAAATGAATGATACACTTTTTATTTTGCTAGATTCAAAATAAGTGATACATTTTGATACACTATCTTATTTAGTTAAAGTGTAGTGGGGTCTATATCTTTTAATAATAGTGAAAATATGAAATGACCATTTTTTCGTTACCTTTACTTTTATACGAAGTATATCATTACCACCACTTTATTACAAAGGAGTGAGACTCATTCTTACTAACTTTCTAATTTTATATATTTTAACATTCATTATAATTATTTTTCTTAAAGATCATGAAATTATTACTGTATCATTTATTTCGATAAAGAGGAAGTATATTTTTTATCCAACATTTCAAAAATAATTTTCCACCAGCCCCATTGAAAAAAGATCACGTGTCACGACATGTTAAAACAACTACATTTTGTTTGTTTCATTTATAGTTTTATAAATCAATTTTTATTATTTCAGAAGTTAAAATAATAAAAATAAATAACGAATTGATCGAGTTGCGGAGAGACTTTGTTAATTTCTTATGAAGATTGACGAGTGTCAAATCACAACCTAATATCCTCAAGTTTGATTTATACTTCTAAACTCACTTATAAAGCAACATCAAAGTATGTTAAATCACACCCTAATATTACTATATTAAACAATTAAAGTGTTAAATATAAGGTTCGAGTAGGATAGTATAAAGGTTAACACAGAAACCAAACCGAAACCGATAATGATAAATCTTCAAAATCGAAAACCGAACCGGTTACAATTACATGTTTTCAGTTACGGTTCATTTCGGTTTCTATTAGATTTTTTCAGGCCAAATGCTCACTCTATCCTAGGACCTAACCAAACCAAAAAGAAACTAGAAATCATAAAATTTTAAAACCAAATTCTTACCCGAGATAGTTGATAAAAGGTGAAGTTGAGCCCAAATCATAGTAAACAGCCCAAATCAACCAAAACCAAATTCTTACCCTAGATAGTTGATAAAAGGTGAAGTTGAGCCCAAATCATAGTAAACAGCCCAAATCACAAGACCTAGAATGGATCGTGAGTTTGTGTCGTTAAAAAGATAAAAGAGTGATCTTTAAACTTTTTTAATACATCTACCACAATTAGTGCTTAATATAATTGTACAATTAGCTAAAAAAAACTTATACTGTGTTGTGCATGATATAAAAAAAGGTAAAGAACACAGATCATACAACATTTTTTTAAATGATCTATATTCAAGAGAAACGGTTTTTGCAGAAACAAAGTGAAATCTAAATAAAATTTGTGGATACATAATAAAAATACTCAAATCAAAATGTAGATAATCTAATTTCATACAAATAGCACAAAACTGATTAAAATAAAAACGCAGGCAACAGTTCTTCAACAAATAGGCTTTTGAAAACAATAATATTTTTTAATAATTTATTTGTGATAACTCACTCTTCATCAGAATAATCAAACTTTATGGAGTGAGACTGTAAATCTATTTGACCTCCCCTGTAACTTCCACGTTTCTTTTTCGTCTTTTCATGTCGAAAATCCCTAAATTAAAAATAAATAAAAAATAATTAGTAATTTAAACACAGTTAAAAGAATTCGGGTCGACCCGGCCTGTTTCAACACATACCTTCCTCTCACTTGACCTAAAACTTCTTGTGCTTTAGCACCATATCCAACATCTGCACCATTCTGCAGTATGTAATTAAGACATTAATCTTTTGTATAATAATTTAATAATCATTAATTATAATATACAAAAATAAGATACACAAAGCAGAGAAAATTGGGCTCATAATATGAAGAACCTTAAGTATATAAAAAAAGTTGATAATAATACCTTGGCCCAATATGAATTATCTTGCAATTTCTCATGAGCAAATTCCACTTCATCAATTTTCACCCTTTGAAATGCATTTACTGTCTTTGGCTGCAAATAATAAATTTAAAAAAAAAACATTACTTTTTAGCAAAATGATATCTCGTGAAACAAAACCTGCACAACTTTCTCAATTCTTTTTAGTAGATTAAATTAATATTTTATCTGACGAGTAAAAATTAAAATATTAAAATAGCTAAAATAACAAAGTCAAATTGGCTTTGAGAGTCAATCAAAAGTGTATGTTTAATGCATAAAACCTCCTAAATCATTATATTATAAATTTAACAATATCACAAAATTAAATTTAATTTTACACAAACCTCTGCTGAATTAACACGTTGCTTTTTCAAAGATTTCTGAGATTCAAAGTTTTCTTCTCCATTCATCTCAGGTTTCTCAACTTCATCTTTTTTAACAGTTAAATTAGCTTCAATTTTAACAGACTCATTATCATTTTCATCAGATAACAATCTTTTTCTTTTCTTAGAACTCTTTTTTTCTTCCTTAACATCATCTACATTTTCTTTAATGCATTCCACTTGTTCGTTGCTCTTTTTCTTTTTCTTTTTTGATTTTTTCTTTCCCTCCAATTCCAATTCATTAACAGTATAATCATCTACAAGCTTCTTTGGTTCATCTGGTTTTGTTTCACTATCAGTAGCTAAATTTTGTTTGCTTTTTTTCTTCTTTTTTGTTTTAGCTTCAGATTCAACAACAACATTATCTTCAGTGTGACTACTGCATAAAACAAAAATCAATCATTCAAATTGATTTTTACTAAAATATTCTTGAATTATAATTGAAGTATGATTCATGAATGAAACAATTTGTTGTAATCTTACCTGGCAGTTATGTATTTGGAGTACATGTCCTCCAAATTAGTTGAACAAGTCTTCCATGTATCATTCTGCACAAAAAGCAGGAATAGTGAAAAATTTATAGTTACTCAAGCTTAAATCACACCAAGATATTATAAATTAAAAAAAAAAACACATACACACTACAGCCAAAGAGGTGAACACCTTTTAATGAATTATAAATTCTAAGTAGAAACTGTAAATATTAATCTAGAAACAAAAAAAAATCAAGACTCAATTTAATCCATGAACACAGTTTTGCTGTTTAGAAAATTAAATGATTAATTTCCTGCTTTACCAATTACTATATCCAGAATTAAATCTCAGAGTATTATTACAAATCATTATCACCATTGTTTCAGCTTCATGATTAATTATAAATCGTTACCACAATTTTTAGTCAGATTGTTTAAATTAAGGACCGAGTAATCACACAACAATATATAAATATATGTATACATAGTGTTTAGCTGATAGATACAGCAATAAAGTTCAAATCGTGTTTCAAACAGCTCAAATGATGCCTAATTGTACCTAAAGCTTTCTAATTTCCCTAAAGTCAGAAACTACTCTAAAACAGTTATATAATACAAGTACGAGACATATATTTACAACATAAATATTAATAATTAAATGAATAACCTGAATCTGAGCCTCAGACTGAAACCGTTTGAGTGTTTTGGAGAATCCATTGCGATGAAGGTAATGAAGGATTGATTGGTGAAGAATCTCTTTCGTTTCAGGTGTTAATGAAGCGATTTTGGTGCTTCCATTCTCCTCGATTAAAGTAGCTGTCATGTTTCTTCTTCAATTTTGCTACGGTTTACGTATTGGTAAATTTAGGGTTTTGTTACAGATTTGGGGCGAGAATATGGGAGGGAGGCTCTGAAAGCTCTCTCAAACCGCCGACCAAAGAGAAGGGTTTTATTTGATGCCAATTAGGGTTTTACGGATTGAAACGCAATAAGCTAACAACCCTTTACAAATTGTTTTATGAGTTGATTACACGTGAGGGACTTTAACTTTATATCAAATTTCATCGATAGTTTTTTAGTTTTAAAAATTAGACTAATGTCTTTTTTTATAACTTATTGCATCAATAGTCCTTTAGTCTAAACAGTGTTAAATTTTTCTGTTAAGTCTTTCATGTGAGATGCACATGAGGGCATTGTAGTCTTTTTCTCATTTCACTTTTTGCAAAAAAAATTAAAAAAACAAGTTTATTAACAACTTTTAATGCAAAAAGTGAAATGGGAAAGGACTACAATGCCCTCATGTGCATCTCACATGGAAAACTTAACAGGAAATTTTAACATTGTTTAGCCTAAAGGACTATCGGTGAAATTAGTTTAAAAAATAAGGACCATCAGTGTAATTTTTTAAACTAAAAGACTATCGGTGAAATTTGGTATAAAGTTAAAGGACCATGCATGTAATTAACTCTTGTTTTATTTTAGAGTAAATTATACGGATAATCCCTATAATTTGACCTGAGTTTTGGGTTTGGTCCCTAAGTTTCAGAAATTACACTGGTGGTCACTAAGTATCGGACTTCGTATCGGTTTTAGTCCCTAAGCGTAACGAGTGTTAAATTTTGACGTTAAAACCTGTCATGTGCGATGCACATGAGGGTATATTTATCTTTTTACATATTCCCTCAAATATCTTTTTTGTTTCTTCTCCAACCAAAGACAAACAGTTACACCAAGAAATATATAAATCTTCCCCTCTCTCCAAAACCCATCTTGAAACGACTGCTCAGTTCCTTCCCCTCAATCCTCTTTGACCGTCCTCTCAAATCGATCTCTTTCCCGAAATATATAAATCTCGATTATTCAGGTGTGTTTGTTATATAAATCTCGAATGGATTTAGGGTTTTCTATGAGTGCTGATAGAGTGATAGAAGAGATGAACATCAACTTTCGTAACAAAAAATAAAAATTGGATATGAATCGCTTGAACCAATTGCATAAATGATGATGTATGCATTTAGAAATCACAAATAATGTTGTTTTTCGAAGCTTTGCAAAAATAATGCTGTCCCACGTTTAGGAACCCGGATCCCTTAGTTTCCCCGCTTTCAAATCCCGGATACTCACTTTTTCCACTGATTTTCTGTCTGTTTTCTGTACCTCTGTACTTGTCTGACTAAGTGAGGATCCCCTCTTGCAAAACCCGGATCCCCTAGGGGTATCCCACATTGCGAATCCCGGATCCCCTAGGGGTATCCCACACCCGGAATCCCGGATCCCCTAGGGGTATCCCACACCCTGTGTTGTGTGATCAATTTACGTTTTATAAGGAAGGAGAAAATCAGAAAGATGGGTTGTGTAAGTAATCTGCATCATCATTATAAACGTTTTATAATATCGATAAGGAAAGGGGATCCGGGACTTGAGGTGTGGGATACCCCTAGGGGATCCGGGATTCCGGGTGTGGGATACCCCTAGGGGATCCGGGTTTTGCAAGAGGGGATCCTCACTTTGTCAGACAAGTACAGAGGTACAGAAAACAGACAGAAAATCAGTGGAAAAAGTGAGTATCCGGGATTTGAAAGCGGGGAAACTAAGGGATCCGGGTTCCTAAACGTGGGATAGCATTATTTTTGCAAAGCTTCAAAAAACAGCATTATTTGTGATTTCTAGATGCATACAGCATCATTTATGCAATTGGTTCGAATCGCTTCTGCTTGGTTCTTATTATGCTGGATATGATTTGAAAATATCATGAATTTAATTTAGATTCTAGTTTGATTCTAATTTGAATCACTTCAACTCTTTCGTATCCTTCTTGTTGAGTAATTATAAGCTACATTTTCGTATCTGATGCTTCTTAATATTGAATTCTTACATAAGAAGTTAATTTTCTTCTTAATGTTGTGCACTGATTGATATCAATAGATTAATTAATGGTGTTTTACAATTGTTCTTGTGTAACTGCAGCTGTTGATTCCCTTTTGATATATATAGATTAGTTGATTGATGATTTTTGCCGTTCAAAAAGAATAAAATAAAAGCTTGAAACTGAGCTTGAGATTTTTGGCCGGAATCTGGCCGGATTTTTGGTCCGAAGATGTTGAAATTGATTCTCCGATGATAACAAATTAAATCAACAAACAAAAGCTCATAATAATTATAAATTTAAGAAATTATAGTTGTAAAGAAAGGCTTGCAGAGAAATTAGGTGTGTGTGAGCTTTAGATTCAAACCAGAGATAAGGAGGAGGGATTAAATTACCCCATGTGCCATGGGTAGGGGTGTCAATCGGGTTTGTCGGGTCGGGTTTGGCTCTTATCGGGTCGGGCCCGTCGGGTTTTGAGGTGAAAAATTATAACCCGAAACCCGACCCTATAAGGAATCGGGTTAGTCGGGTTCGGGTTGATCGGGTTTCGGGTTTGTCGGGTTGACCCGATCGGGTTGGTCGGGTTAGATAGTTCAACCTATAAGAAACACAAATTTATATATAAAAAATATCCCTGTACAACTTTTTATAGATAGACTAATTACTAATTAGTCAAGAACAACATAATTAGTTGTTAATTTCGTATTCTTTAAATCAAATATAATTAATTTCACGATACTTACGAACACACTTACTCAGAAAATGAGTCCCTAAAACTCCCAAAACTTTATTACTTTATCGTATTAAAATTTTCTTAAATTGTTTCGTAATTGTTACATATTTTAAGATGTCACGTTCATTTTATCTACTAAATGTTAAAGAGAAAAAAACATTTAAACTTGTGTCGGGTCTAATCGGGTCAACCCGAAACCCGATAAAGGTAATCAATCCTCACCCGATACCCGACCCGATATTAACGTCGGGTTTAAAAAACCCGATATCAACATATGACCCGAATACACCCGACCCGACTAACATAATCGAGTTCGGGTTCGGGTTTGGGTCGGGTCGGGTTGACCCTTTTGACACCCCTAGCCATGGGCTTTGCTCATTTCTAGATTTAACAGCCATATTTAACGGCAGTTAACGTTAAGGACCAAAACCGATACGAAGTCCGATACTTAATGACCATTGGTGTAATTTCAGGAATTTAGGGACCAACTCAGGTCTTACCACAGGGACTATCCATGTAATTTACTCTTTATTTTAATTTTCTGGATAAATATCATTAAAAATAAAAAAGTTTATGTACATTATTTTTTCTTGTCAAATTGTTTTAGGATATTATTTGGTTTTGGTGTATTATTCTCTATGCGTTGCTTATATTTTTATATGACATTGAAAAAATTATTTACATTATTAATGTTTCAGTTATAAAACGTTTATCTACATGTGTGACTTATGTTATTCTAATTATAAATTTTATAATAAAAATAAGATCATAAATTATGTTGTGTTAAAAAATATAGCTAGGTCTTGTTGAAAACAGTATGAGAAATTATTATTAATAGTAATATTAATAAAAAGTTGAAATAAAAAGCATTAAAGATAAAAGGATAAAGAAAAATGAAGTGATAAGAGTGAACCAGAAAAATTAAAGTCTCTAAAAGAAAGACAAAAACCAACGACACTATGAACAAAATCCTTGAATTAAAGATAAATAAAAATAAAAAGAAGGTGGTGGTTAGAGGTGCACAAACCGATTTTTTAGAAAACCGTTTTGGTTTAAAAACGGGATCGGATTTGGTCAACAAAAATCAAAACCGGCTTTGGGAAAAACTGGTTTGGTTTTAAACGGGTTTTGGTAGGAAAGGTATATCCGGTTGAAACCGGTTCGGACCGGTTTAAACTAGTTTTTTCGGGTTTTTAATCGGTTTTAAGGATCGGTTTTCTAAAAACCGGTTTCCACAAAACATCAAGCCGGTTCCAAACCGGTGATTTAAAACCGAAACAGTCTGACAAGGCAAAAACCAGTTTGAGGCTCAGGCACGAAACACATGTGTTTCAAACCGGTTCCTCCACATATGTTTCAAGTCACGAAACACACGTGTTTCACTAAAAACATGAGTTTCTAAAACACAGGGGAGCATACGAACTACGAAGCACATGTGTTTCAAAAGGTGAAACACATGTGTTTCAAGTCACGAAACAAATGTGTTTCACGAAACAAATGTATTTCACTAAAAACACGAGTTTCTAAAACACAGGGGAGCATACGAACTATGAAGCACATGTGTTTCAAAAGGTGAAACACATGTGTTTCAAACACATGTATTTCAAGTCACGACCAGTACCGCCGCCGGTCACCACCACCGACCACCGCTGGCCGCCGTCCGCCGCCGCTGATCGCCGCCGGAGGTGGGCGTGGTATAGATATATTGAATCACATGTGTTTGTAGTGGTGGTGGTGGTTTGAATCTTAATTTTGGCCTTTGACTTTTTCTTGATCCAAGGGCTATTAATTGTCCCTTGAGACTTGATGAATTCCTTGAACCCAAGGCTTCTAGCCTAGTGGTATTGGTGAAAAAGATAAGGTGTTGCCCATGGCCAAGGTCATGAGTTCAAGTCTCATCGTGGACGTGGGGTTTATTCCCCATAGGTGGAAGGTTCGAGGGAAGACATACTGCCCCTTGTAGATGTCACTGTCTAGACTCGAACCACTAACTTACTAACTAGCCGTTCAAAAAAAAAAGAAAAAACCTTGAACAAACCTCAATCATCTCTTAATTAATTATGTTTTACTTATATTTCTCCTGCTATGATTGCAAAACTATCCTTTTAAGCAATAATGTATTTATTAGGGGCAAATTTAGTATACCAAAAAGAGATTGTGTAACTCATACTCTAAGACTAAACGTAATGGTAAAGATGTACCGTGGCTGAAACTATATGTCGCTCCTTTAAAAACGCATCGCACCCCTTATACCTTTAAAGTTTAAAGTGCGACGCATCACAATGCATATTTGGCAAACGTTGTTGCATGGCCAACCGGTGGAGGTCGCCTGACACGTGCAATGAGCGTTTGTATTTCGTGTTTGGTAAGTGATACATGTAATAACAAAATCAAATTTAAGGTTTGGTCACTGTTACATGAGTTTGATCGGGACTTATCGCGTGTTTAGTCGGAAGGGAAAAACTAATGTGATGTTGAGGTGGCAGGGTGACCAAAACTAAAATGAGTTTGGTCAACCTTACACATAGTCTAAAGATATAAAATTAGAAGTATTAAATGAACTTGAATATGACATTTTTAATTTAAGAACATTTAATACATAATTTTTTTTATTAGTATGTAAAAATGCATGTTTATATAAAAGATTTTTTCGTACTTATTTAATGTTTCTAATCTAATGTTGACATTAGATGAAAACCCCTACTAAGAAACTCAGGAGAAAATGAAATGCAACGCTAAAAAAACATTATTTTTTTTACTTATATAAGTTTGCTTATTTTTAAAAAAGGTACTTTTTGTAGAAGGAATTTTTTTCTATAATCACATTATTTTTACACATGTGTAATTAATTAATTTTTTTCTATAATCACATTATTTTTATGGAAAATGCTAATGACAGCCCTTAGGGCTGTCATTAAGAAGACAAAATAATAAAAAATAACCCCTAAATTTTAGGAATATTACTTTTTTAATCAATATACAAGCTTTTTATGCATGTTAGTGACAGACCTAAGAGCTGTCTTTAGCAAAACCCTATTTTTATTTAGACAATTCTATAGACCAAATAAGTAAACCTTTCATATTTTGTTTTTTGAAAGGCAATCATAATCTATATCTACATCCACCTATGTTAACATCAAAATTATGGGTAATCATATTTACCGCTAGGCCAACATTTAATAGTAAATATTTCCTATGATAATATACAAAGTGTGGTACGTAATGATATGTAATGATTTAAATGAGATGATTGTGACTAGATAAAGCTCCCTAAACATCAATGTTGCCATTGTAAGGACGAGAAAGTTTGTCTTTTTATGGGCTATGACTTAATTTGTGGGGACTAAAACAGTACAATCATAAAGACGAGGCTGATGTATCAACCGAAGCAACAAAGCCAAGGCCCTTGCGTGTGTCCACATTTTTCAAGACAATGTACAAAACTACAAAGAATCTTTATTGGAATTTTTATAAAACTCTTCAAAAAATGCCTCAAACGTCCATAATTTTTTCTTATTAATCTATCATTGATCGATTAAGCCAAATAAAAGTACAACAATAAAGTAAACATTATAATTTGTTATTTTAATTATAAAATATTAGTTAAATTTTTCTTGGAAGGCAATTTTTCACTCAACATTATTAGATACGTAATTATGTATTCGATCATTAATTGTTCTTGTTTGAAAATCTTCGACGTCTCGATCTGTTCTTGTTCATTGTCTCCATCATCGTCATCACCAACCCTACCACCATCCGCTGTGAGTCCAAATTAGGTAACCACATTGTAACCATGCAAAAATAATGTAAATACAAAAATGTATATTAAATTAGAAGAACCTGATAACAAAATATTGATTCTATAAAAACCCTAAATCAATATTAGTTTAATACTAGATATAGTTGCAATTGTCCGATGATGGGGTCGGTGGTTCGACGGTAGTAGCCTGATAACTGATTAATTAGATGCATCATAATGTATATATGTAGGGGCACACGTTGTTAAAACCGTTATATTTATCTAAACTCTTAATGTTACAATTTGATGAATATAATTAAATTTTAGCTTTTTAAATATGAATTAGTTACTCATATTTATTACCATACATATATATGAATTAATTAATCATATTTATTACTAAAGCTCATTTCTTATAATATTATTATTATTATAAATGAATCATTTACTCATCTTTATATATATGTATGTATTACATTTTACAATTTAATGTAACATTAATAATAGTAGCAGTTAGACAACTTTAAATTTTTTCTTTCTAGGCTCTCGTTGTCTTTGTTAACATTTTTTATCATCCTTTTTTTTTACTCTTCTTTTACTTCAATAATATTATCTTATATATATATATTCATAGTAGATATACTTCGTGGAGATATGTATCTTGCTAATGTCAATTAAGAATTAAATCTTCAATGATAATATCATCAGCAAATAGTATTTTTTTTAATCATATGAAAATAAACCACGACATCGTGTGGATAAAGCTACTAGTATATTATGAAACTAACTTTTTTAATATTATTTTTTATGAATTAGTTACTCAATTTAATTACTAAAACTCAGTTTTTATGGTACTATTATAGATTGACTCTTTTTTTAGACATATATATAGTATGCACAAATTTGTATTATTTTTAACAACACATAATCTACTTTATTGTCCACAACGAGATTTGGACTAATGACATATAGGTTATGGGTGAAACTTTGCACCTTAGACCAATACCACTAGGCTACAAGATTTGGAAAGACAAATTATACTTAGGTGCTGTTTGGTAAGCATATTAATGATTCAGTTAAGAGGACAGCCTCTTAATCTAACAGATTCAGAACGTTTGGTAAGACCTTTTAACCAGCCTGTGACTAAAAAATTGAACATGTTCAGCCTCTTAATCAGACAAATGTAAGGGTAAGTCTGAATCATTCAGACTTCTCCATCATTCAGATCTTAATTATTCAGATGCTAACAAACAGCACCTTAGTGCCTTAGTTGCAATCACACTTATACTTAAATACATGCTTAATTCACACATAATCCCATTACATTACATTTTTATCAGACTCAGTTTATTTTTGATGACATTTGGTTTGCAATCAAAAAATGATTAATAGCGCAACTTCTTGTTTGTCTGTGGTTCGATGGTTTAGTCACCGGATATGAGCATAAGCCACAAGTCGAGACACAAGAGTGTTGAATTTATAAATGAACTTGAAAGGCCGGATAAAGGAAGAGACGGCAAAATGACCCAAAAAACGACCTCTCTAAACCCAAACCATGTTGCGAGTTTGTTGTATCCACTAATTCATCACTTTTAATCCTAATTTTCATACTCATACCCATTAATAAAAAAATATTACAAAAGCAATAACACTGTTATACTTTATCAACCATATAATACATTTTCAATTATAATATGTGATCTAAAATTTTAAAGAGAGATATTAATATACTAATATACACATTATTTTTCTTTGATTCTCATCGTTATCAACCAAACAAAATACATTTTTCATTTATAAATGGGCTTCAAAATCATGATTATTAGGACTACAAGAACAACAACTTCTAAATTCAAATTCAATTCCAAATCCAAAGTAGAATTAGCATAAACGAAATGCAACATTTTTCATGCCAACTTACAATGATGAATGAGTACAACAAGACTAGCTAAGAGTACATGAACACCAAACGTTTAGAACAAATAGTGCATTTATATCTTCTTTTAATGATATTGCAAACCGTAACGAAACAAAATCTCCATTTGTGAGCACAGTCGACAGCCTCCACTTTGCCACCGCATTTCGGGCACGCGCCGGGAGCTTCTTGACGGCTTAACTCTTTTTCTTCTTCGTTGCAGACATATGAAAGTTTCATTTAGCCTTTACTCGACCGGCCGGCAACACAAACGGCCGGTAACTATTGGCCGGACTGCGGCGGAATCGGGTGTGTTTTTGGCTGAGTTTCGATTTCTTCACGGATAAGCATGTGACGAGTACCTCTCTGTGTGTCTGTGTGTGTGTAAGTGTACATATATATAGACCATAGAGATTTATTGATCTACCCAAGTACTATTTTGTTTTTTTCCTATAGTTTTTTTTTTATTCTAAAAAGATTTTATCTGGTGGGGTTTTTTTTGGACGCAGGTGTATTGAACATAATAATCTTAAACCCAAATGGATTGACACATTACAAAAACTACTATTTCTCAAAACATTATTTGTGATGTGTAAATACATTTTTGTAATGTAAAACTCATTTCGTAAAATCGAACCAATATATATGACCTTAAAACTCAATATATTATGTGGCCATGGTGTTCTTAATGCTAGTTCTGTTCAAAATAGCAAGTCTGTTTTCGTGAATCAAGTTAGTTACGATCATGACAAGATGTGTAATATACACGATGATACGAATATAATTAATTATTTGATTCGAGTATACTTAATTTATATAGAAATAAATTAATATGTCGAAAACACCACTTAATTTAAACCATTCCGTAATTAGATTGTATGTGGCTAAGGCTATGCGATATGATGCTCAGCACGTCGTCGAGGTGTTGAGGTGGATAGCCTCCACGTAATGGAAGCAATTCAAGCCGCCGGGTGGGGGGGGGGGGTGCTGGAGGTGGCCATGACCACACGTAAACATGAGGCATGGGGCTTGAAATCGACCGTTGAACGGGCAAAAAAGGAGCACAATAACTCACAGACACACGTCAGGTTAGGATGATCAGCGCTGTCTGTCAGAGAAAATAATCGGAGCTACCAGTTTGGTGGCGTTTGCCGTTTATGTGTGTGAATTGTCTGGAGGGTGAAAATTAATGATAAAGTCGGTATCGAGTATTTCTTTTATAATTTAATCAATAAAAGGTGACACGAAAATTAAAATAATGTGATGGTGTGATGAGTATATTTTCTCCAAAATAGTTTGATTTAGTTGGTGTCTTGGTGACAATAAAAATGATACTCATACAGTCATAGCTACACGGGAAAACTCCAACTTGATAGGGCAAGCCAGCCAGTATGTGCATATTTGCTGTCATTCTCAGTTCAATTTAATTTGAAATTTGACTAATTAAATTGCTAAAAGCCAAAAATCTTAATTAGTTGACCGTACTTGAGTTACTTTTTGAATCTAACACACTTTTCTCGAACCCCAAATCCCCCCCCCCCCCCCCCCCCCCCCCCCCCCACACACATTTCTTGAACAAAAAATGATCCATATTTACTTACCATTAAATCCAATTGTGCAACACTTTTAAATACATTTTTAACGATTTTTGTGTATAATTGAATTCATACAGCTCCTAGCCTAGTTAAATATCGACCATCCAATAAACACGCTTATCTGGACACGGGATATATAGAAGCGTCATATCTCCAGGTTCAATTTTCATGTCTTATACTTCCTCCGTATCAAAATAAGTGACACACTTTCCACTTTGGGGTGTATCAAAATAAGTGACACACTTTGAAAACTTTCCTTATTTGGTAAAAATAGTGGGACTCATACCCACTAACTATCTACTTTAATAAAATGAAATTACTCTTATACCCTTACTTTTACTTTTAAAACTCATTAATATCACTTTATTCAAGAAAAGTTGGGTCCATTCTCCACTAACTATGTACTTTAATTTATTTTAACCTCTACTTTAATCTTTTACCTTAAAAAACGTATAAGTCAATTTGTGTCACTTATTTTAATACTGAGGAAGTATGTGTTACCTAATATATTAGATTTGTAGGTTTAAAAGTTTCACAAACTTTTCATGTCATAAATGCTTTTCATGTTTTTTTTTTCTTTTCACAATACACTCTTGTTAGGAGTGTTTCTGGGTCTATATACTCTTGTGTAGAGGTATGATTATTGACATCTCACCTCCTCACATCTTGCATTTGGCTAATAGCGTTGTTGTTGTGTATATCTTCAAGTTCACTTTGTCCCTCTTTTAACCTTCACAATTGAAGAGGCAAGTTACAAAGAGACGATAAAAGTTATCGGTTTCATGTCGAGGTGTCAGTCATAAGTTCATAACAATACCCAATTGCATGACATAATCAAAGGCTTTTGTCTCCATATTCACAACGAATCTTGATTTTTTTCGTTAATTCCACCGCGAGGGCGACACATTTTGTTTATTGTATCTTTTGATTTCAAGCTCAATTATTCAATATGGAATCTTGGCATACAAAAACATCCCCACCAACGGTCTTGATAACACTATAGACTTGAGAGTTGAGACAACCCTATAGTTTAACACATAGTACAATTTGATTTTGTAAAAACATTAAAATTTTAGACAGTTAACTAAAAAAGTCGCTATTTATAAAATAAACTTATTTAGGAAAAGATACAAACCATAGTAAAAATGAATTTATGTATTTGGGTTGGTTATGGTAAAAATGATATTATAGTTAAAAATGTATAAAAGTTGTACACTAATGTTATATAAATGGAGTACAAAGTTTATGGTCAATGTTGGGTTTACATTTCGAGGACAAACTATCAACGGGTATTAAATCCGAGCTAAATGCATTTTAATTTCTTTAATATGGTTCTAACATTTATCCCTAAAATTAGTCTTATTAGCTTAACATTCATATTATATCCTTTTACAATAATAAAAAAAACTACAAAGCAATCACAATTTTATAACAAAAAAGAAAAAAAATTGTTGCTTTAATGTGCATTATAGATTTGACTAGAGATGCACACAAACCGGTTATTGACCAAACCGGTTTCGGGTTTGACCAAAACCGGTTTTGGTCAACGCCGGTCATAACCGGTTTCTCCAATAACCGGTTCGGTTAGTAACCGGTTTTGACTCTCGAAAACTATAACCGTGTAATGGGTATTGTAACCGGTTCGGTTCGGTTATAAACCGGTTAACCGGCCAAAACCGGTGTGTTGACCAAATTTGTGGTCGGTTATGGTCAAAACCGGTTTCGGGTAACCGGTTACTAACCGGTTCGAACCCTAAGAACCCAAACCGGTTCCTAACTGATCGGTTATTCAATAACCGAACCGGTTACGGTCAAAACCGGTTTTGACCGGTTTCGGTTCGGTTACCAGTTTCGGTTTCGGGTATTTTGTGCACGACTAGATTTGACAATGGACCATTTGGCACCATATAGTTTGACAAGCTCTGGGAGAGTCGGGTTGCCTTTAGCATAGATTTAAGTATTTAACATAATTACACCATTTTTTTTAACGGAATTAGTGATTTGAGTTATACAGTGATATTCAAGTGGACAATATCTCTTCTTTGAACCTGTCTACTTTTTTTTTTGGGAAGAAACTCCATCATATTTTGTATCTTAAAGAAATACCTCCAATAAATTTTGAACCCAAAACTCATTGAAGGAAAATCCCCAAACTTATCATTGATAGCCAATTAATATAAGGGTTTTGTTAATGACAGCCCTTAAGGCTGTCATTAACATGCATAAAAAGCTTGTAGATTGATTAAAAAAATAATATTCCTAAAATTCAGAGAGATTGTCTTTTGTTATTTTACCTTATTAATAACATCCCTAAGAACTATCATTATCATTTTCCTTAATATAATACGCTCTTTAGAATTTAAGTATTCATTATCCATTGTTAAAGTTTGAAAGGAGATAAAAGACAGAACTGGCATTATGTGGGAACTGGGAACACCCATGTGAGTTCTGTTGATCGGATAGTGTACGGCTCCATGTCAAAATGACATCAGACTCCCTGTACAAAGTAGAAAAGCATTATGAGTTTATGACACCTTTTTTTTTATTTTTGTTTTTTTCCTTCATAAAACATATTTCCACTATATCAAAATAAACGAATCAATTTCATTTTTACGGTTTATTAAAATAAATAAATTACCTTAATAATTTATCTTAGTTGATAAATTATTATATTTAAAATTACCCATTTACTCTTACTTATCCATCTTTAAATATCATAAAGGTTGTGAGGCTCATCCATATTTATCATCTTCCTATATATAACTTTTTCATATTTAGAAAATCAACAAAATAATACAAGGTGTGGGGCACATCCATTATAATTATCTCATTTAATTTCACTAATATCTTATAGAGGTGCATAAAGCCCGGGCCTAAATAAGACCAGACTTTTTTGGAGTAACAAAGCCCGGGCCTAAAAAAGCCCGGGCCTAAAAAAACCCGGGCTTTAAGAAAAAAAAACTAGGCCTGTTTAGGCCTGAATGGGCTTAGCGGGCTTAGCCCGGGCTTTTTCGGGCTTTCTTTTTCTTTTTATTATATCTTTTATATAATAATATAATTAGAAAAATATACAAATAATCAAAATATTCTTTATAACTAATTAAATAAATCAACAAACTATTACTTTCAGATATTTTCCTACCCTATCATCTATATGGCTATATCATTAAGGTAAAAAAGATAAGAGAAGCTCTAGATTTTTCGGGCATTTAGAAATAGCTCAGGCTTTATAACGTTAAAAAGCCCGGGCTTTTTCAGGCTTTCGGGCTTTCAGGCTTTTTTTTCCGGGCTTCGGGCTTAGCCCGGTCCGGACCGGGCCCGGGCTTTAATGGGCTTTCGTGACTAAAGTCAGGCCCGTTTAGGATTTCGGGCTAAAAAGGGCTTCAGGCCGGGCTTTTTCGGGCCGGGCTTTTTCGGGCTTTTTCAGGCCCGGGCTCGGGCTAAAGCCCATATGTGCACCTCTAATATCTTATTACCTTATTTTACCTAAAAAATGTAAACCTCAAAGTGATTCACTTATTTTGATACGGAGGAAGTATACATCTTGTATTTCAAAATAAGTCTAAGATAAAAAATTGTAATAAATGTTAAATTATATTAAATTTAATAGTTCGTGAGTGATGTGTCCCACATATTATGATTAAAATCAGCTAATAATGTTTAAAAGTTAAAGTAAGGATAAATGAGTTATTTCACTTTATTAAAGGAGATAGTTACAATTGCGCCAATGGGGGACTTCACTTGAAGACTTCTCCCCATTGACACCATAAGTCGGTTGAAGCTCTTCCCCAAAACTTATGTTAATGTAATTTTAATGAATTTACTTATGAGTGAGTTAATGTAATTTCGCTCATGTTTTATTTCTAACGGGTGAAATGTTATATCTATAATTTTCAATTCTTATTTTCAAATTTGTAATCATTACATATTAATATAAATGTATCAAAACGATTTTTATGCATATTGTCCAGTGTCCTAATGTAAAATATGAAAGGGAAGGGAAATTTATAAATGTGGATATTGAGAGAAATGAAAGATGGAAGATATGTAAAATATGAAACGAATGAACGATGGAGAAGTAATTAGTTGTTACTTGTCTTTAAAGTTATAATGTTCTGTATCGTTGACGTTTACATAACAAAAACTTATGGTATAAGTATAATATATTGTATCAGGGAGTTGTTTTTATTAGGAGGGTGAATCAATTATAGACGGTGAAGCCCAACACCAACCCAAACAGGTGACAACTATTGAATATATTGGGGATTGTTTATCGTTAGGTATTTCTTATGGTTTACATTAATTGTATGAGATTAATTACTTTGATATTGGGATCCTACATATACATGCAAAATATAGTTTATAAGGAGGTTTTAAAAAATTGGTTAAGGTATTTTTCATGTGTTTGGTCGAGTTAATGTGGGACAGAGGTTATAGGGATGACTAAATGAACAATAGTCACCTCTTACGCATAGTCTTAGGACCACATTAACACTTTTAAAGTGACAAACTAACTGACACATCTCTCTAACATATATTCAATCCATTTAACAATTTGGCTAATTACAAAATATGTTGCAAAATGTACAAGTCTCCGGTGCACTGAATTTTCTCTCTCCTCCTTGCTTACTTCGGTTGACCGACGAAGACCCGTGCAAAACCATAGTGACAAAGCGAAGGTA
Organism: Calendula officinalis; assembly: GCA_963853835.1. Classification (NCBI taxonomy): domain Eukaryota; kingdom Viridiplantae; phylum Streptophyta; class Magnoliopsida; order Asterales; family Asteraceae; genus Calendula; species Calendula officinalis. The sequence goes on from OY970828.1 coordinate 75,899,700, forward strand.
AAGAATGTCGAATGAAGAAAATTAAAATAACTAAACGGGGCAAACGAGAATTAAAAATCACCTGACTATTTAATTAATCTAGTTTTCATAATCATCATATCTATTATTTACTTACAAAAAAGAAAATGTTAGTAATAAAGCCCAATCCAGTTTGACTGCACATGCATACATGATTTACCTCCACTCTTAAATTATTGGGCTTATATGAGTTCTCCTTAAATAAAAAAACGAGGCCCATAAACACATATAAACTGTTACCTTTTATGTCTTATCTATTACTCCGTATTACTCCGTATTATTTTTAAAATGGAACGTAAAGAATAAAAGAAAATGATCAAAAAATATAAAGCCAGTCAAAGGTGGTGGGGGATTGTTGATGATTACTTTGGGTCTTTTGATTGCTACAACTTTAAAAATGGAATTATACTCTGCTTTACCAAAAGTGATTTCTGAGTTCATTTACTTTCCCACATAGCAATGTTTTTTATCCAATATATTTACACTATTAACCGCTCTTTTTTACCATGTTAACGCATTGTGCTTTGATTGCACACATTTTAATCAAAGATGACATGGGTTTACAAAATTAAGGCTCATTTAAAAAAAAAACTAATCTATGTATAATATATGTGTAAGCTCACTTGAATCAAACTAAACCTAATGAGCTATTAAAAATAGTTGGATTAAAGAGCCTAAAAGGAAAAAAAACATAACATATAACTTGAAGAGTGTGACCACAAGTTTAATTTGAAGGAAGAATTTGCTTATTTGGAAAATCAATTTACTTTACCGGGCCCATCTTTTAAGATTTATCTGGACCTAAAATTTTATTGGATCATCCCTGAATGGAATGATGCAAGTTTAAGTAAGATAACATACACCAATACTCGTAACGAGTCAAATAAGTAACGTTTTAATATTAATACTCGTTGCCTTCTTTTTTGCAGTTCAAAAAAAAAGTAACGTTTTAATCCGGTCAATTGGATTAAGTTGTTTTGACTCGTTTGATTAATTAGTTTAAAATCTATGTATTTAATAAATGCAAAATGATTACAAAACAAGGATTTAGTAGTTTTCTATTGGAAAACAACGAAAAAGAGTTTACTACGTAACTTCTAACCAGTTTATATGTAAAAAAAACGATGCTATATAGTATCAAAATATGAGCTAGTTATTGATTCTTATGTTTAAATATACAATTTAAGCTATTTTGGAAACCTTTTAAAAATAATGACGAAATTAGTTTAATCTTTTTAGGATAATAATAGTCTAGGAATGTGGCAACAATACTTTATCCCACGTCCATAAATGGACCATCAAATCGATACAAAAGTGTGCATATAGAATATCTATCATTATGATTCACTTTATAAAGTTACAAGACATTATTGTAAATCAAACCAACGTGTATTATATTTGAAATAGTAGAAATAGTTTAAATGAAAGTAGTTTAAGTAATGTGATGTTTATGATTGATCTTGTTTAAACATTTATTAATGGACACTTAATTACTTTATATGTCACTCTCATATTGTGATACTAGGTTATGACCCGTGAAAAATCACGGGCTGTCAATAATGTTACTGAACGTAATTTTTACAATACAAAAGTTTAGCGTTAATTGCTTGATTATTACATACCCATGAGATTGAGAAACAATCTCTTTAACAAAATATTACAATCTCTTTAACAACATAAGAAATACTAAGAGCATCCCCAATGGTTAACCTCACAATAACTTATTAGTTTTGACACATCAACATTCTACTAACCAAAACCTATACATAAATAACATCTTTAATGGTTAACGTTTTAAAAATCTTTTTCTTTTACAATATTTATAATTTATCTCTATCTATCTCAAATATCTTATAAATACCCTTATATATAATTTGACAATTGTTTTGACATCTCATAAATCTTAATATTTCTAAATATGTTTTATAAAAAAATATTATAATAATTGACATTAATAGTGAAATAGATAGAAACATTACATTGCAAATATTAAAAAACATAAGTCTAAAACTATAATCTATATTTCGCTTTATCTCATCGCACAACATTTGATGATACCTAAGTTGTTCGTATGTCATGTTTTCCATATTTTGAGATAAAAACTTGATTTATTTGTATATTAGTCAATATATAATTTATAGAATGTAAATTTATATATATTTATTAACTTTTAAAAATATAATAATAATGTTTAAATGAAAAATTATTAAATATAGGGACTAAAAATAACAAACATTGAAAGTTAATTTAAAAGTTAGGGAAATGAAAGTCTTTACAATAAGTTTTAGAAAAAGTTAGTTAATTTAAAAGTTAGAGAAATGAAAGTCTTTTCAATAAGTTTTAAAAAAAAAGTTAGTTATTACAATGGTAAAAAAATTTCATTGGAGATGCTCTAAGATAAATTTCTATAATACCAACTACGTTATAATTATTTTCAAGATAAAGATCAAGCAATGGACGATCAATAATTGTATTGAACGTAAGTTTTATAGTATAAAAATATAAGTTATTTTTTATATGATATACGATAAAAAAAAGAATATAAAATGTTTCTATAATGTAAATGTTAGAATTTGGTTGTTACTAATGATATATGCATCAAGTTCTACAATTAAGAATAATAAACTCATAAATTTATAATAACAACAAAAAAAATAACAAATTCAAATAATATCATAATTATTAAAATACATAACTAAAACAATAATAATGTTATAAAAAAATATACGTTAACAAAAATTTCTAAAATTTTAATTGTATACAAGATGTTTAATTGCTAGTACACATATAGCTAAAACTTAATACTACATTGAATGGTTAAAAAAAAGTGACACCAAGCTTTTGGAATGCTATGAAAGAAATAAAAGTGTACACTGTACACCATCACGGTAACACATAGGTAGTACATCTCACACCATACATCAAATTATCTCTCCTTATAAGGGGTAATGATCCATAGAAAAGTGTCCTTGTTAGAAAAGGGTTGCATTTTCGTTACTTATACATATATGCATGCATATACAAACATATATGTATATATACATATATAATTAGATCATATATATTATATATATGCATATTCATGCCCAATATATATGTATATATACACATATATATACACATGCATTTTACGTAACTTGCATTTGCATTTTCATATTGGAACTTGCATTTTCGTTTAAGAAAATGCATATACATACCATACATATATGTGTGTATATATATACATATAGAGGGTATACATGTGAAAATATATATATCTATGGTCAAAATATTTGTGTATATGTACATATATGTATGTATATGTATATTTTACGAAAATGCAATCTTTTTCTAGCTTCTTCAAATAAGGATGCTTCTTTCTTGATCCATATTCCTATATAAAAATACCAAATAAAAGCTAAAAATAAATATACTTTTGGCCGAAATGAATAAATAAATAGAATTAAATAAACCTCCCATCCTCGTACAAGAAACCCGTAAATCATGTGGCTTCCATTTTCTTTTGACGTACAGGTGATTAGGCTTTTCGCTTCTCTCTACTGATTCTTATAAATTGGCTTTCATTCTCAATTAACACGATGGTAGTTAATTTAAAAAAATAATAATAAAAAATAATAAACAATTGACTATCTAATACTGCAGTGGGAATATGACCATAAACAATAATCAAATGTCAATAATCAAAATTCAGTTTTGGTATTTTTTAAAACAATGTTAAAATTATTTTGACAGTATGTTTAGTCAATAAAAGATTACTAACTATCATTCTAAAGCACCAGTGGAAGGTAAAACATGTTTCCCAAACTGAATCAAGTAGCTATAATCCTAAAGTATAAACATAAAAATTTGTGAAGAATTAACTGAAATAACAGAATTCGATTAATAAACGGATATGAAAAAAAAAACAGTTCATGAAAAAAAAATACAGTTTGTGAAGAAAGAACAGAATATGGTTAATACATGCAGGGAGATGGCCCAAGTATTATGAATACACTACTGAATATGAAATTATCATATTCAGCTCATCACTAATAAATAAAAACAGAATAACAATTATTCAAAACAAATATGAAAATACCATTTATACGGACGCGGGAGGAGGTATTCAATTCAAAATAATTATGTATTGAATGAGTAAATCAACACAGTTTAAATAGAACTAGCAGGGTACCCGTGCAATGCGGCGGTGAGTACCCAGAAACCATATTTCGTGACGAGCAAGTGTTGTTCGTTTACACGGTAATAATTGTTGCTAGCAATAAATAATTAAACGGAAATGTGGATTTTGGTAAGAGTTGATGATTTACAGCGTCGTATATTTAATATTATTGGGTAAAATGGTTTTCGAGTAACAGACTTTTGTTATTAAGTGTGGGTGGTGTTACCAAATTGTAATGTATAGCAAGTGGTTAACACATAGTGATAAGTTAGGAGAGGTCTTGGGTTCGAATCTTATTAGCCGCGATTTATTTTTTTTAAGGTAAAGAACTAACTAACAAAAGTGGAAAGGTCCTTAAAATCAAGTTTAAGGAGCTCCTTAAACTTGCCTAATGGGGTAGGCCTAAATGCTTTATATAGTAGTAAGATATATTACGCATGTTGATTATGGTTTGTTCCCTAATTTAATCCTATATATTAGGAAGTTTATAATGGAATTCGAAACTGATTTTGTTTTTATTATGGCAAAACAATTCAGATTTGTGTATAATGTTAAACAGGCAACAAAAATAAGAATTTGATATTGAATTTGAATATATTATCTACTCCTTATTAATAGGAAAGAATGCATTATATCACCCGAGAAATTATGGCATTAAATATTTCAAATTTGACTTTAATTATAATTTGACTTTAATGAGGCAACGAAAAAATTAGAGGGATGCATTGGGCGGGAAAAAAAATTACGGAGCCAATAAGAACTTGCCACCTAGGATGGAGGGCATCTAAAAAATGGACAAGTGGCTACTAAAAGCTTGTTTTATTATATTATAGATTTAAGAGAATGCATGATTACTTACTCTTAGAGCTCTGGGTATCGTCGTGTTAAAGGGGCGTTACCAGCACCTATGCAAAACCCGTGCCGTAGGGTTAATGCTGCATTAAAGGTTTTTTGTTTTTTTATTAATTTTTGCAAGTTGTGATTGGTTCTTACTGGTTTTGGACCTGGCCGAATTGGTAACCGTTTAAACATAAAATACTGAACTGCGTACCGAACTTTAGATCGGTTTGGTTCCGATTTTGTTTGTTTTTTTGGTTTGTGTTTCCGGTTCGTTTTGCTCACCTCTATTGTTAAGATATGTAATACTACATAACTTTTTTCCTAAAATTTAATAAAAATAAAGGATATATATTAAACAAACCGAACTTACAAATTGATATACCAAAACCCTCCTAGCTTTAGTGGTCCATCTAAATCTTTTGTTTGCACCAAAAAAACAAAAAGATAATATACTTCGTACATGTTTTTGATTAATCATAAGCCTTTTGTGAAGATATATGATTTTAGTGATTGTAGTGAAATGTTGAAATAATGATTGTGTTTTCATCATTATCTTATGATAGTGTGGTTGTGCTGTTCATATATGAGCCAAAACCAAGGGACTGCTAATTTGGAATTTCATAAAGGCTACTCATTACTCATTATCTCAAATTTACCTTAATTTAATTGCACACTCATTTCATCCAAAAGAAATTTCAATAATTTTTAACTATTGCTTCTAAAAAGACACTAGTCTAATAAGTATTGATCATACTTAAATTTTCCTTTCAGTTGGTGATAAATTACATCTTATTTGATTAATACTTTGAAAACTTATTATATGGTGATTAAATAAGATGTATATTTCGAAGGTTGTTAGAAGTATTTGTTATCCACAATGCATGACGTGTTTATAAAATAAAAACTATGGGCATACCCCACACCCGCCGCTTGATGTAATGATTTTGCTTGTTTTTGGGGGTTTAAATCAAATCAAAAGTGATAAAATCATGACCTTTCAAAAGCAAAGAAATTAAAAATAGGAAGATAAATATATAATTATATATTACAGGGGAGTTTTAATTTAAACTGTACAACATACATTTTTTAAATTACTTTTATGTCTAAATTATATTATACACAATAAAATTTGAATTTATAACATGTCAATAAAGAATGGTTTTTAATATCTTATACCACTAAATTACAATTACTTTAATAAATATTTATTGTACTAATGTTTTATAGTTATCTTATTAGATTATTTTAACGTTCTATTATAAGAGAACTATGTGATATGGGCATGTTCATCTCGAGTTTTAAATTTCTGTTAGTTTGTCATCCTCAAATAAGAAACACAACTATATTAAAACTAGAACATTTAATATATAGAAATTACCATATTTTTACAGAATAAAAATAAACCTACATAATAAAACATATTTTGATTTTGTTAGGGAGATTCGTTCCCATGAACCCCTCATCTTTCTCTTCTATACCAAACCCACCCCCCTCTTTTTCATCTATCACCAAACACACCTTTAAACATTTTACCCCTTCTTTAACCCCATTTTTAACCACTTCTAAGCTTGTTTGAAAGACCTCTTTAAGCCATTTCTCAAACAAACCATTCAAGTATAACCCACACCCAAATAAAACCTCATCTAACACCATTTCTCCAACTTCAAAATCAAATTCTATCCCCCCAAACACTACCTCAAATACCCCCTTCATCTTATACAAAAAACTCTCCCTCATCAAGCTATCCCGAGCCGGAGAGTGGTCAAACACGAATCGGGTTTTCACCGTTTCAAGAAACCCGAGTGGGTTTCGGGGACTACCGTCCATTTCACGGGTCAAATCACTTGAATTCGGGCTAAGTTCCAACGAGTTTTCGTCATCTTGTGCCTCGGCTTTGATATTGAGATCAAGAGTGTTTGAGCTTGATTGCCTAGACAAATCTTTCTTGATTCCGCCCTCCTCGATTCTTGGAACTTTGCTCCTAATTAATTCGTCCGAATCCCATTTGGGTTTTCGCTTTTGATCGATTTCTGAGGCGGGATTCATCTCATTCACCACAAATTTCATTTGGGTCGGCGAAAGTCGACTCCTTTTTTCATCATCAAAATGATCACCTTTACTCAAAATGAATATAACTTGACCCATTTTACCAAATTTCCCCCTTTCAAATCCATCACTCAAAGACTTCAAAAATCCCCCATCTCCAAAATCAGCATCTTCCACTAACACAACAACATTTTCTTGATTTTTCAATGCATTTTCAAGATTCTCGCATTTATTAACCGAATCCCTCATGTTAAAGCACAAAAGCGAATCACTAGAGCCAAACATGGACTGAGCAATCGCCATTGCCAAACGCCTTTTTCCTATCGAGTCGTTCCCCTCAATCAAGAACCAAGAATCTTTCTTCATAGCTTTAGATGATGAAGAACACATTAAAAAGTCAACAATTGACCACATTATCTCCGAATGCCATGGCACATTTTCTTGCAAACATTTGTAAACATCTTCTTGCTTGGATAAACCCGAGACCGAATTTCCAAGACCAAGTGTGATTTTAACCTCTTTACCATCTTCCCTACTCTTGAGACAATCCAAATTTGGTTCTTGATCAAGTTTGTCATGATTTCTGTCGCTAAAACTTAGATCAATGTGACACGATTGTTGTCTTCTGAATCGAGGGTAATTACGCCCATTTTGAGGCTTAAATGTGTCACTAAAAGTGATCAATGAGTTGGTTTTAACATTATTAGTATTATTGTTGTTAGGCCAAATTGGATAACTTGAGGAGCTATAAGAGTAGCTTTTAGCGACCAATCCTTGATTTTCGTTGCTGATTGATGAAGGACTAATATTGTAATTGTTGCTTAGATTTTGCCTTCCTTGGTGTAAACTTCGGCATAGTTTGTTCCACTTCCTCCTCAGCTCAACTAAATTTTCCTGAAAATTCGTCATAAAATCTTGTAAGCTACTAAAAGATTAAAATAAAACATTTTGCAACAGAAATAATCAGTCGCTAAAACTTATTCAATAAAAGCAAAAGCAATAGCGACAAAGCAACAATCCGTCACAAGACAATGTTCCTCAAACCAGACTGTAGCATCCATCAGAAAGATGTCGGTTATTTTGACACACTCTGGAATATTATATGTCAGGAATAATACAGCGAGGGTATTTTCGTCATTTCACATGAAAGACAAAACCGTACCTTGTTAAGCGTTGATGATGGGTGAAGCCAAAATGGTAAGACGGTGGAGGCCGGCTTATTCGCCGCCGTCGTGGTGGTGGCAGTCAAGGCGGCAGCTTCCTTTTCATAGTTGGAGTTGCATTCTCCACAACAACTCATCGCCACCATATTATCATCACCTTCCTCTTTGGTGTTCATCATTAATGGCTTCCTATCCACCGTTTCTTCACACGTGTTGTTTGACAAAATTACCCTTGCTTCATGCCCACTACAAAACAGAATTAACAAACATATCTTAATTATTGGAAAAAATGACAAATTAGTTAAATATTTAGAATATTAGAAAAATATATACTTTATGGATAAAAATCATCACGTTTGAACGGAATAGTTACTTTTAATACTACTTAATGGTTATTGACATATGAAGATGTAATTTTTGACTAAAAATGCTAATCAAGAATTCAAAGATTATGGATGTTTTATTTTGTTATTTTTTAAAAATTAATTTAAAAAGAGAAAAATGGTCATTGTCCTCCTTTTCTGTTCAATCAGAAAATATGTCCCAATAATGAGCATAAAGACAAAATCAAAAGGCAAAAGAAATAAAGAAAAAATAGAAAAAAATAACAACACTGTCTCCTCTTCCAACATTACTTTTTCCAGAGTCAGCATGCTTTCATCTCATGCTCTTATGTTCAGACACAAGAATGTTTTAACTACAAACTCCAAAAAGCCATTTTCATCTACAAAGTTCACTTAAATAACTAACCAAATATGTTTTTTCACATGAGAACAACTAAAGTAATTAAATAATTTGTACTTCATGCAATAAGACTTGTACAATGAGCTAGCTAGTTATTTACCTGATAGTAGTTGCATTGAGACTCAAATCAAGTCCACCAGAAGGAACTGAAACAGCTTGAAGACTCCATTGAAGCTCAAGTTTCATCTTGCATTTCATGAATGTTTGATAATTTGCAGTCCCAATTAACCATACTTTATTAGTGACGTTATAATGTGTAATCAACCTACCAATTTCAACAACAAGATGATCAACTGGACTGTAACTAATTACTCCTCTCTCTCCTCCACTTTCTCTCTCATCAACTGTCCATTTCAAATCACCTGCGTATATAATCACCCCACCTCCTGTTGACGATAAAGATCCAATCTTTCTTCTTAAATCTGCTAAATTCATATCAACTTCTTCTCTTTTCATGAACCTTAATGGCACCGAAGAAAACTGAAACTTTATAAATTGAGCACAACGTAATTCTTCAGGTACATCTCCTCTTTCCACCTTCCCCATTAGCTCGATCACAACGGATTCAGTTATCGATAAAGAATCACCAACAATCACCGTGTTTTTTCTTGGTTTTTTCCCTAGTAAAACCTCCATAACCAAGGTGACGTCTTTCTTCAAAGATTCAGATTCTTGAGATGGGTTTTTCTTTGTAGGTGAAATGAAAAGTGGGTTTTGTTCAGGAGAGTGGTTCAAGAAATGGGTTTGCCAAAAGTTAGGGTTTTGATGATGATAATGGTATTGATGATCAGAATTCGGCGAAGAAGGAGACGAATAAACACCACCACCAGAGCTACCGAAGAACACTCTCGGTGCAGAAGTCAAAGCATTTGAAGAAAAATCCTCCAAATTGCTTTTGACAGCTGTACTTGAAAACCCAGCTTCCCTCATAACCCTACTGACACTTGGGTCATCAAGAATTGACAAAATGAGCTGCTCAAGCTCCACTTTAATGGCTAACAATGGCGGTTGCTGCTGTTGTGGACATTGTTGTTGAGTACTTTGAGATAAAGTTTGTTGATTCTCAATACAACCTCTTCTTTGATGAGCTTGAGCTCTCTTGAGTGCAGCAATGAGAGCATTAGAAAGCGAAGGTTGACCATGGAGAAGTGGTCCAGGTGTTGTGGGAAGCCTGTTGAGAGCCACATTGAAACAAAGCTCAAGTGCCCTACAATGAAGAGGAGGGGTAATATTGGTATTCTGACTATAATGAGGGGTAATATTGGAATTTTGTGATTTGATGCAAGCTCTTCTTAGAACACTGGCTCTTGAGCTCATGAGAAGAGTTGCTGCCACGTGGAGAGGAGTGACCTGAGCATGGCCTCTCCTTCTTGCAAGGCTTAGAGAATGCTTCAACACAGAAGCAGCCTCTGTCGTTAGTGTCTGTTGTACCGTACAACCTCCTGAGCGCATCACTTGAACCCTAACACCCACCCCCCACACCCCTCTAAAGATGAAACCCTAAACCCTATGCTTATAATCTTTCTTCAACAACTAAAACCCTAATCTCTCTCTCTCCTCACTTTCTCTCTCTAAACCCCACCCACTCTGGTTCGTGAGAGCAATATATACGTTATTTGTTTTGAAGTAGAGAATTGAAGAAGAAGAAGAAGAATGTTAGGTATAGTATGTAGGAGAATGTATGATATAAGATGATCTTTATATATACTTGTAGTTATAGTTATATGATGAGTTTTATTAACTTTTATTTTTTTTGGTTGGATAACTTTTGTACAGTCGTGATAATGGAACTCTTTTTGTTGTGGGTACAACTGTTGATGCACATGGTACTCGTTAGTGCCGTAGTACTTCCTCTGGCATCAGCAAAAGTTCCCATGCAATCACTTTTTAAGTTTTTGTTTTTGGCTTTTATAAATTCTCATTCAAATGATTTCTTTTTTCTGTATCAGTTTATGGTTAAAGAGTGTTTGAGAAATTTTATTTAAAGGGCTTTGTTTGATTTCAGTTATGAGTTCGTTAAGGTGACACTAATTCGATTATGAGTTTAGTTATTTCGATTAACCACCTTCTCTATATATACGCGCGAAGTGTATGCGAGAAAAATTAGTTTGAAGTTTCACATACATCAATAAAAGATGATATAAAATATCAATAACAATACAAAAATTTTGAAAATAATTTTTTCGCCTCAAAGGAAATTTTTATTCTAGGAAAACATCGTTAATATGATGATTTTGGTTACTTTTGCTACTTTTTTACGATAAATTAAAATATATGTTTTTTGTCCGCTAAGTTAAAAAAAGTAAATAAGCAGAGGAGGGTGACAAGAAATAAAGGTCATTCGAATGATATGCTCATGAAAAATACAAAGTATCTTTACCATGTTGATTAGTTTCCTTGTGTAAACTTTAAAATACGTTCCAAGTAACATTGTAAGTAATGTTTTATGAAAATGAAAATTAGATTTTATTTGTGCCGTCTAAAGGAAAATTTAAAAATGGTCATGATAATGTTTAGGTTGCATATCATTTGAGAGTAAGTTAGGTTGCCTCGGTGGAACTCATTATAAACAATAATATTCTTTAAAAAAATCATGTGATGAATGTAACATTTTAAATTGACTTATTTTCTTACTTATTTTATCAAAGTAAGTTTTCAAATTAAATAACAAAATTATGAAAGAAAAAATAGAAAAATTTAGTAGAAAATAATAAAAAATTTCATTGTAATAAAAATGGATTTTCTACAAAGAGAGTGCTAACAACAAAGTGGGACCTGCATGAATTATAATTTTAGTTTTTTTCTTTAAATTTAATTAGACAGTCGCTTTTGTTTACTACTGCTATGAATGGACAGACAGCCCCAGCAGAAATTCAAATAAAGTGAATAAAGAGAAAGTTGCCCCACTCACTCATCATACAATTTGAAACCCAACCTTTTTCATGTATTTCATTTCAATTCTAAATTTTAATTAGACAGTAGCTTTAGTTTCTCAATGCTATATTAGACCGGTGCCAATGATGATGGCCGTTAGTTGCTGTCAACTTAGCGCCACGTCAGCATACAAACTAACTAACACTAAACTGACGTACACATGCCAACAGCACTCCGTCACTTCACCAACTTTAATTAAATAAACTTTCTTTTTAATTAAAACAAAAATTTACAACTAATTAAAACATATAACTAATAAAATTAAATTTCATTAATTTAAAAATACATTACATAAAAAAAAGACATTAATTAAAAAAAAGACATTAATTAAAAAAAATAGAAGGTGAATGTGGTGTAAAAATAGACGAAATGAGAGGGTATTTATAGATGTAAAAAGTTTTAATTTTTTTAAATTTTTTTGAATTTTTTTATATTTTTTGAATTTTTTTAAAATATTATCATTTAATTTTAAATATTACTCCGTACCATTTAAAAAAAAGAAAAAAAAAAGAAAATCAAATATTTAATGGCTAGAAAGTACAAGGGGGTCCCACCATTTCCCCACCATTTCCGTCTCTTTCTCCGTCTCCATTCCGGCGAACTTCCAACCGGCGGAAAAACCGACGGCTGGTGCCAACGGTGCCACCAAACCGGCGGTAAAGTGGCGGTAAAGTGGCGAGACCACTGGCACAAGTCTTAGATCGTATAATTTAAATCCCTAAGATCACTTACAACAGTGGTAGAAAACTAGAAATTAATGTCGTCATTTTTTACCAAAATAATTATACAATAAATACATTACATTAGTTAAAAAAATATTATATTAATTAAAAAATATTACATTAATTTTTATAATATATCAATAAAACTTACAAATTACATTATTAAAATTATAAATTTTATGACAACCAACCCCATTTCCCTCAATTAAAAACAATTGAGATCAACCGAGAACAAATAACCAAACAAAAAACACGTTGATTAATATTAGAGAAATCCGGTTACATGAAAACTCTATCAATTAGCATACCCTAACCTATACACCGAGATCGTATATACAACGTAGAGTCCGTATGCTAATCGAATTACAATTCTTATGTCTATCAGTATACGTAAATACTTGGAGTGGGCCCCGCATCTTATAGCCCATGGGCTCAACCCATTCGGGGGGGGGGGGGGGGGGGGAGGGGGGGTAGTTTAATACCGATCCCTCTAACACTTTACTATATTCCCAAAAGAATATCCAACATTTTGTTTATAATAGTCACTGAGTCTGAAAGTAATGGAGTAATTTTATTCTTAGCATTCCTTTCTTATAAAATAGGATTCTTCCCCTGTTAGGCATAATTGATTGAATTTATGTCTCTGTTTTGGATAATGTCTGGTTTCTGAAATCAAGTACGAGATTCTTTATATTAGACTAACCTACTGGAACAATAACTCATGCATAATAAGTTCATGCCAAATTCATATTTATCTCATCACTTTTGTTATGTTATCATTCTTAATTAAACAAATAATTATAAAAAAGTGCATTATATTAATTTAAAAAACATTACATATATTAAAAATGATATTAGATTAACAAAACAAAATATATTTAATAAAACTTAAAAAACAAAACAAAAACTCAAAATTAAAAAAGAAAATAATATTTTACTATAATTATAAAAATCATATATAATAAAGAAAAAGAAAAAAAAAAACCCCACAAAAAACTCAACCCCCTTTCTCTCTCGCAGGAAATCTGCGAGATCTGGCGTCGCGTTTTACCGACTAGATTGTGCACCATATGAAATACGGCTCCCCTGCTAATGTGATCATGAGCTCAAACCCACCGGGTTAGTAAATATTGTTATGAAATTATCAAATACATCAATGTTTTTTAATTACTATATATTAAGAATAAGAATTATTCTCTCTATATATAGACTAGGTGGTCACATCATTTTATTCTCAATGTAATAAAAGATGACGTGCATATATTTTTTTTTTGTCTATAGTCCAAGATTTCCTTTTTTATTGTGATTTTTTGTTGTTTCAAAAAGGGCTCGAGATATAGTATTGAAAATCTGAACATGTATTTGTATCGAAATGGAATCGGTTGGAACCAAATTATTAAAAATTGGTTTGGGTATCGGGTGACTCAGATTCGGGTATATCAGGTTTGGGTACATCACGTATAAAACAAATTTGGTATAAGACCAGGAATCAAAATGTAATTAACTATGTAACTGGAATTTATTTATGGTATAATACTATTGTTAGTAGTGGCTTCATATTTTTTACACAATTGATATATGTACACTATTCTTGTATTACATGTATAAACTAAAAAACTATGATACAAACACCCAAAATCGGTTTTAATTAATATTTGTTGGTTCCAATTGGGTCTATACCCAATTTACCCTAACCGAACCCGGAACCATATTCTTTAAAATGGTTCGGTTCTCAGATAGCAATCATCTGAATCATTCAGATCTTGCATATCCGGGCCCGGATCCATCCTGGTCTGAATCCAACTTCATCGCTATGAAAGCTTCACACAACATGTAGTGCGTTTATTACCTTGGTATATATATATCTTTTAACTTTTTGATTGTCTGATCAATAGGGTATTTATTTTTCTCCACTTGCTTCAAGTTTTGATAATTCTTGCATCAAGGTACCTAAAATGCAAGATTAATCTTACTGAACAAGCAATTCGAGTTCTATAATGACAACAGAGGATTACAGCGTAAAACAATATATTTTTGCCTTCACTTTTGATTTATACATCATTGAATTTTCAGTATAAATATGTACTTTATGCTTTATTATACTGTACTTTAATTATGTACGAAATGAATTATGTCTTGATTATATTTTTGAAAAAATATAATGTATTAAAAAAAGAGTTGGGGGTGAAAAAGTGGCAATAATGGAAGATAGAGTATGGGGAGGAGACAGGAGGTTGCTTTTAGGGGGAATAAAACTGTCCCTCTACGAGGATTGGCGTGATCTATAAACCTTTTGTCTAAATCTTTATTTTTCTCAATTCCAACAACCCACTCTGTTTTACCTTCTGTTTTCCGTTCAAAATATCAAAATGTCATATCATTTGAATCTACTTATATACTTAATTATTTGATAGAATAATATATGTGTTTCACTAATTCTATCTCCTAATATTATCCGTTGATTTTGACACGTGTCTTAATCTTATGAGTAGACTTATATGTATGTTTAAATGGTAGACCTAAATACCATTACTATATGAAAATATAGATCAAACTTAGCACGGTGCCAACAATGGATTCAGTTGGCGTCAATGTCCCTTCAGTTTGAGTCACCGAAGGCACATGACCGTCAGTTGTTTTAATCCTTCGTTTTTCTGAAGTGTATACTGATGAGAAAGAAATTATTTTTTGTGGGTATTTGCATTCTGTATTTTATGTATAAAAATATTAAGTTAGGAGGTATTGTTAGCATAAATGTATCGCTTGAATGTTAGTTAGAGTTTCGACTAACGTGTCACTGATTTATAAATAATAAAAAAATTGAAGTGTTACTAGATGTAACGGTTGGAAGCGGTCTTAGAAGAAGTGATATCATTGTACACCATGGATATTATAAAGGTATGATGTAGACAATAATCACTATAATCGGGAATAGAGAAATTGCTTTACGAAAAACATATTGCAAAAGTATGGTGAAAAATAAAAATATAATAGAATATATAAATTAAAATGTGCATACAAGAAAACTCATACATATAAATGACATTCATTATTTTTAACTAATTGTATGTACAAGAAAAGGAAATCATAAACAACAAAAGGTGGAGATAATAAGGTTCCAATAGTAACTGTCATGTGTTAAAGGCTGGGCCGAAAAGAACAGTGACCCAAGAAGGGTGTAGCTTTTAAGTTTAATGACTACAGCTTTTCTGGTCAAAGTCGTACATTCCGTCTACCTTAAATTACAGTTATAACCTCGATTATTAGAACCAAAGTTATAGGTAGTCTACAAATGATCATATATGCTAGGGACAAAAAAGAGATTATGCTTATGTAATTCTTTTTTCTTTTTATGAAATAGAAAGCCCAAAAATATAGGTTTAGATCATGTTGTTTTAACTCTGTTAATGATCTTATAGAATTCAGATCGGGTGGGGAAACAGTCATTAAAAAAGAAAGAAAGATGTTGAATACAATAATTCAATGTACCATTTGGTGTTTGTGGAAGGCAAGAAACGAGACGGTGTTTAACAAAGTCATCAAAGACTATCCTGCTATTGCTCGGGAAATAATTTCTACTTCTTACTTATGGATTAAACATAGGGATAAATGGGGAGTGTAATTGGCTAGATTGGAGTATATCTACTTTTAATCTTGTATTGTAATCTTTTGTACTTTTCCTCTTAGTATCTTGTTAAGGGCCTCTTTATATATTATTTGCCGTTTCCAAAAAAAAAAAAAAAGATCATGTTGTTTATCTTAGAGAAGTGGGTATAGTAGTTTGAGCTGAATGTCAACTTCAGCACCACTTTAGCGTCACATTATTATTTTATATTTTGTTGGGATATAAAGCAGTAATAAACATTGTAATACTGATGCTGCAGTTAGTACTGATTAATGCATACTGAAGATTAGTACTGATGGGGCAGAAATGCAAATACTACTGATCTCAAGTTTACTACTGATGATGGCAAATACTACTGAAGTCTATTTTTGGTGCTGATCGTGTTCGAGATTCTAGCATAGTTAGTTAAGGAATGTATATTTTTTTGTAATTCAATTGTAATAGAATCCTAGAATAACTAGGTTAATATTTTAGGCTTCAAGGACTATTATATATAGTTCCTTACGAATTGTAAACGTACGTGTGTATTGATCAATCATTAATATACATTGAAGCTTTTTGTGAATTAATGTGTTCTTATTGTTCAATCGTATTTGTTTACATTATTCATAAGTTCTTAACAATTTAAACTCGAGTGTTGATCCGCTGCAACTTCTCGTAGTTTGTAGATCTGTGATTAAATAATCTGTTTGGGTTATTCGATCCTGACAAGTGGTATCAGAGCTTTACGGTTCTAGATCTACGAATTAAGAACAGCAAAAAGTTCATACTTTCGAACTCAAAATTGTTAATCATGTCTGATAACAATGAAAGCACTCAGGCTAAAAAGATTCTAATTCTCACTCCCAACAACTTTGGGATGTGGAAAAACAGAATCAAGCAATACATGCTTGTTACTGATTATTCCATGTGGGAAGTGGTTCTTGAAGGAAACAAGACGATTCAAACTCAACTAGCCACCACTTCAACTGAAGTCGATAAACTCAAGTGTGAGAAAGAGAAGAAAGACAGAGGAATTGAACTCAAGGCCTTAAGCACTCTTTTGCTTGCCATTCCCAATGGTTATCAACATCTCTTTGTTGAATATGATGATTCAACAAACTTATTGGTGAACTGAATCAAGTTGGTTACAAACCAGACAATGATGATGTCAACAGGAAGTTCCTCAGGTCTCTAGGTGAAGAATGGTCTATGTATACTGTGATATATAGACAAGGAGATGCACTGGAAGAGAAAGAGTTAGATGAACTTTACAATGAACTAAGAGTGTTTGAATCTGAGGTAAGCAATAAAACTCCTAATTTACCTTCAAGCAATGCTGCTTTTGTGTCTAGTACAGGAACAGGTCAGGACAATGCAAAGATTGCAGGAGGTGAAGATATAGCAAGAGAATCCTTCTTCACTAGTCATGTGCATACTGCATTGATTAGTGAAGATTTGGAACAACTTAATCCTGATGATCTGGAAGAGATGGACATCAAGTGGCAGATGGCTATGCTGAGTTTAAGAATAAAAATATATCATAACACAGAGGAAACAACAAAACCAAAGAACACTAGAAAAACGAGCTGCTCTAGAAGAGAAAAGGAAGAAGGAAGAAGAAGAACAAAAGAAACTTGATTAATTCAAAGTGAATCAATAAGTTTAGGGGGAGATTGTTGGGATATAAAGCAGTAATAAACATTCTAATACTGATGCTGCAGTTAGTACTGATTAA
The DNA here is from genome assembly GCA_963853835.1 of Calendula officinalis. Lineage (NCBI taxonomy): Eukaryota > Viridiplantae > Streptophyta > Magnoliopsida > Asterales > Asteraceae > Calendula > Calendula officinalis. The sequence goes on from OY970828.1 coordinate 75,917,668, forward strand.
TGCATACTGAAGATTAGTACTGATGGGGCAGAAATGCAAATACTACTGATGCTACTGATCTCAAGTTTACTACTGATGACGGCAAATACTACTGACGTCTATTTTTGGTGTTGATCGTGTTCGAGATTCTAGCATAGTTAGTTAAGGAATGTATATTTTTTTGTAATTCAATTGTAATCGAATCCTAGAATAACTAGGTTAATATTTTAGGCTTCAAGGACTATTATATATAGTTCCTTACGAATTGTAAACGTACGCGTGTATTGATCAATCATTAATATACATTGAAGCTTTTTGTGAATTACTGTGTTCTTATTGTTCAATCGTATTTGTTTACAGTATTCATAAGTTCTTAATAAATTAAACTCGAGTGTTGATCCGCTGCAACTTCTCGTAGTTTGTAGATCTGTGATTAAATAATCTGTTTGGGTTATTCGATCCTGACATATTTTATATTCAAAACTCCAAATACCTACTCTATAATATAACTTAATCTAAAATACCCATTTGGGACCCATTAAAATACTTATTACCCAATAAAAACTCTCCAAAGTCTCTCTTTTCGCGAGTTCCGCCAGGAATGGCTAGACGGTATACAATGTAAACATAAAGAAGATAAAACATAATTAATTATTTAAAAATTACTAAAAAACATGAATTTCCTATAGATAAACATAACGTTCAAACGGAAATGATTCAAACTGATTTTCAAGTTACAAAAATATTATTACGGATTAATATCTAAATCTACAAAGAATAAAATCATAAATTTGAAAATACAGATAATGTTAGTTAATTTATTCCCTCAAGTACGTACTCAACTACAAGTGTTATTTTTTTCTTTTCTTACCTGGCTCTTTCAAGACAAGCTTGAACGAAAGGCTGAACAAGTGAAATAATTACTAGTATTAGATTCTTTTTTCTTTATTTAAAAAGGAAAACTATGCCATAGTAATTGCTCATAGAAAGGCAGCATGCAAGAGGGTGGCCAAAATCATTGTAGAATAAATGTTTAAAGTTAATTCGCCCCTCCAAAGGTGGAAAATGAAGGTTTAAAAGTTCAAGAAAATGAATGAGCTTGCTCTCATTGCAAGAAAAGTATATTTTAGAAAACATAAAAATAAATATTGGTTGGAGCTAGTGTGCGTGTCGAGTAGGGATATGGCTCGAACCCTTTTTAAGAAGAGAACATCAATAACCCTTTACCACTATTTGATGTTTTAATTTGGTTAATTATTGAGATTCAAAACTTTTATTTGTTATTAATTTGCGAAAAAGTAAATAAAATTATTGACAAATTTAACTTTTTTGGGTACTATGTTAACTTTTCACCAATTTTGAACTCATTTAATTATGTAAATTTGTTATATATAATTAATGGTTGATACATTTACGTTCACCTTTGTGAGACGCAACGAGTTAAAGAATGTCCAAAATGAAGTTGTGGTGAATAATATATCAATTGTCAAAGTATAAAGTTTAGAATAAAAAATCAAACAAATTAAATGGGTGAAAAATTGTTTCACATGATTTTATTAATGAATAAAAACCAAGTGAGGTTTATAACGAATGAAATGATAAGAATGGCAAGCTCCTTCATTGAGGTTTATAACGAATGAAATAATAAAAACCATGAACTAATCCACGCTTATCTATTGGGCTCGTGCAAGTCTGTTTTTACCACTTGGTTCTCGACCAACTGCTGGATGCAACACAAATTAGTTGTTTGGTAAATTACATATAGTAAAAATAAGTATGTGCTCAAGACCTAATGATATAGTATTAATGTATTTTTTTTTTGGTTCTAATAAAGTTTATCATTCGTAACATAATAAATAATTTAATTTTACAAGTAAGATATAATTGTTTACCATGTCTATTAAAATTACTTGCATGTGATTGTTTGAGGATTTTACAAACTAATATCTTAAAGACAATGATTAAGGATAAGTTGACTGCTTAAAATTTTTATATATTAATTACATAAAAATTTGCCCTTAAAAATTACAAATCAACTAACAGTGGTTATGCATAAACACTTAAAGTTTTGTAGCTTAGTGGTATTGGTGTATTTCGTGTTCTTATGACCTAAAGTTCATGAGTTCAAGCCCCGGTAGGAGCCAAGTAGAGTAGATTATGCGACGTTAAAAAAAGTGGTTATGCATAAACACGTTAATAAACGGGTGAAGTTATCATTCTTAATAGGGTTTTGTTAATGACATCCCTTAGGGTGTCTCCAACATGCATAAAACGATTGTACATTCATTGATAGAGTAGTGTTCTTAAAATTCAAGGGCGGTTTTTATATTAATTTTATCTTGGTATTGACTGTCATAAGAACTGTTATTATCATTTTCCTTCTTAATATGTAGTATGAAGTTTCTAAATTATGTAACTCCAAAGATGAGATATTTGAAAGGGCAAAAGTTCTCTGTTTGGTACAAATATTTTGCATAATGATAGAAAATGATGGGTCAATAATACGTGTATTTTGTGGTGTTTGCATATGACTGGTTTTTTACCTTAATTATTGAGCTATTATTATGTTGTTTTCCATAATGAATTTTGTCTCTTGTCCTGTTTTACGCCATCTACAGAAATACATATATAAAACTATAAATTATGACTATAAATAACGTTATTTAAGAAAATAATGATACGTCTATTTTATTTGTTTTGACATATGTCATATTCTTTTTAATATCATGATTTATAAACATAATTTGTATTCTCAAATAGCATTTTTGGCGTAATATATACGATGTGTTTTAATTTCATAGTTTTGTGTGGAAAAAAACCATATAGGTGACCAAACACTATACGCGTAGGGATGACAATTAAATTGAGTTTAAATTAGTGGTTGGTTGAAGAACATGACATAGATTAAAGGGTAAATTATAGTTTTTGTCCCTGATCTATGATCGATTCGGGGTTTTTGTCCCTAATATTTTTTTGTCGGTTCTTTTGTCTCTTAAGTTTTTCAAATTTTGGAAATTTGTCCTTCCGTCTATTTTTAGCCGTTAAGTGACGATTTTTTCTGTCAATTCTCCAAATTACTCCTGTTTTAACTCCTTTTTAAGCAAACTACTTGTACTTTATGCTTCAAAAATTATACTTTATGTTCATCTTTGTTAGGACTAGTTTTGTAATAGTTTTGATCTTTAAATTCCGTTAGTTAACGTGTCCTTTGTTAAGTGGTAGGAGTATATAAGGTTGTATCTTTGACTTTCAAGTCAAGCTTTCCACACAATTACTGAATACATTTTTAGGGAAAGTTTCATTCATCTCATTCTCTCTCAACTTCACACACTTACACCAAGAACACACACTCACTCAAATCTTCTATTTCTCACTTGAATCTTCATGAATTAGCTTGATTATAGTTTCATTAGATCTAACAATCTTCCTCATTTATGTTTTATGTGTTCTTCCCCAATTCAACCCTAATTGGATTAGGGTTGAAATCAAGTTGCAGAGCTTGAAATCTTCAAATCAATGGTGGTTGTTGATGACGATGGTGTTCACCGGAGGCACCCTTGTATCTGCGTTTTACATTTTTCAAGCAACATAACCCCAGATTTAAACGATTCACCATCAATCCATCATCGATTCACAATCAATCCACCAATCTGAAAATACAGCCGACGAAGAGAGTGAGATACTTTAATTTTAGCTTCCATGGGATCGATTCACCATCAATCCATCATCATGATTACTTACCAGACATGATTTCTTACCAGACATGATTTCTTCGGTGGTAATGGATCGAGAGAACCATCAAGAAGAGCAACATTCTCTCCAGATTTCTTACCATCGCTCGAAACCCTAGGTTTCTTCCATGTATTACGAACTGCATTACCGGAAGTAGATGAATCATCGTCAGAGCTAGCCCTAAACCCGTTCCAGCAAAAATCCGTTTGTAGCAGATATGATTTTGCGGGGTAAAAAACGAATTTGAGCAGGAAATTGAAGAGAAGAAAAGAAAGGTGAGTGTTTGTAGGGATCAATGTCAATTGTGCTATGTTAAACTTGAAGAGGTTGTTGAAGAAAGATGAAGAATCGTGAAAACGACCAAAATGCCCTCACATGCCTTGCAAAAATTGTCACTTAACGGCTAAAAATAGACGGAAGGATAAATTTCCAGAATTTGAAAAACTTAAGGGACAAAAAAAAAACCGACAAAAAAACATTAGGGACAAAACCCCGAATCGGCCATAGGTCAGGGACAAAAACTGTAATTTACCCTAGATTAAAACTACGTGAAAAATTTTAACTATATATTGGACATATTTAAATCATGATAACTCAAACATGATCCCTCATATAATTTAACACGTTAATGATTCAAACTAGTTACCAGTTAGAATTAAAAAATAATCATTAGGGTGACAATTGTTTAAGATTTAGGTTAGTAGGTTAGGGATTTTAATTCATGGGCGTCTCCGAAAATTTGATAGCCATGTGTGAATACATAAAATTGGGCCCCAAAATACGAAATATATGTAAAAAACTGGACGTTCCAATGTTTTTTTCTATTAAATTATTAAGCAGACTTAAAATTTTACGATTATATGTACAACATGTATATAGAAAATTGGGTCCACTCTAAAATACGAGCACTGTGCGGCAGCACCTCATGCATCTCCTCAAATGCACCATTTGATTTTATAGTAGTTACCTCCTTTTTAAAAATATAATAAAAACTAAACGGGTTGATGGGTCGATCTGTTTATACATAGCCAACCTGCACAGTCACAGTCCAATTTATAAACGACTTGGAAGAGTTGACATGTTTTCTACCATAACTCATTTATACTCAACAAAACCTGATTATTTTCGTGTCAAATTCGTCTCAGAAATTGGTGCTCCTACATATGGGTGGGTTACTGGGTTGAGTAAAAGGTTCGCGTTCAAAAATATAAAATTTGGATTCTTTTTTTTAAACGTAAATAGGGGAACTCAAGTAAAATGAGTTTAATTAATATTATATATACACTAAAAAAGAGAGACCCGAAATTAAGATATAAACTAGCAAGAAAGCTAGAGATATTTTAATTTATACAAAACTTGATTGAAAAATATGGGAAGTAGTTTGAGGCGGAAAAAAACATAAATAGAATTAGAGTGGAAAGGCGTTTGTATAACAAAATGAGACTATTATGGTCAAAAGTTGTCTTTCACCTTTTTACACTGAGCTTTTGTTTTTTGAACCTTCACTTTTACACTTTTTTAACGTTTTAATGACCTTGAAATGTAATCATTAATATAAAATGTTGGCACCCGATCAATAAACTCATCTGAACCTGCAGTATCCAATATATATATATATATATATATATATATATATATATATATATATATATATATATATATATATATATATATAAAAGGATATACTACCTCCGTGTGAAAATAAGTGACACATTTTTCTAAAATGGGTGAATCAAAATAAGTGATACACTTCTAAAGTTTACCTTATTGGGTAAAAAAGTTGGGACCTATTTACTACTAACTATGTACTTTAATAAAATGAAATTACCTTTTTACCCTTACTTTTTACGTTTAAACATGTGTTAATTTCACTTTTTTCAAAAGTAGTGGGCCTCATTTACACTAACTATCCATTTTAATTTATTTTAATCCAGACTTTAATCTTTTGTCTCAAAAATCGTGAAAATTAATATGTATCGCTTATTTTGACATGAAGGTAGTATTATATGATGAAATGGCATAATAAATAAATACCTCACACACAAGTATTTTTTTAATAAATAATAATAGTATGGAATTACGATAATTACATGAGAATCTTTTATGCTACGATAAATAATAATAAATGGCATAATTATATAGCCTTTGAGCGACACGTCTTTGTGCTGATTTGGCAATCATTCGGTCGCCTGATCGACCGTTGGAGGTCGCCCGAATCATGTAATAGTCTTTTGTACCCCGTGCATGCTAAGTGGTACCGTGTATTAATAAAATCAATTTTAAGGTTTTTCTGTGAGTTTAGTCATTTTACATGAGTTTAGTCAGGATTTGTCATGTGTTTTGGTCACTCCTTACAGACAATCTAAGATGTCGTTTTATATGTAGAAGGCATATAATTAAAGAGTCATGTTTCAGATTTATTCAGGAAAACTCATACTTCCTCCGATTCAAAATAAGTGATATATTGTTACTTTCACGGTTTTTGAGGTAAAATTTTATAATGATGGTTAAATTAGATTAATTGGATGGTTAGTGGGGAATGAGTCCCATAATTTATAAATAAAGTAAGGTTAATAATGTTTAAAAGTAAAAGTAAGGGTAAAGAGGTCATCTAACCTTATTAAAGTAAGTAGTTAGTGGATGTGGAGCCACCACTTTTTACCAAATTAGGTAAAATTTTAAAGTGTATCACTTATTTTGATACACCCAAATATGGAAAGTGTATCACTTATTTTGAATCGGAGGAAGTATATGCATTCTAATCTCATTCTTAACATACAAAATGGATTATTAAATATATTCAAGAATGGTATCATTATCAATATATACTATTTATATTTTTCACATATAATCAGTTATTATAATTTAGTAAAGATTACAAGTAGAAAGAGCATGGAAATAGAATAATTGTAGCAATTACCAAGAGAATAGAAGGGAATTTATAGTTAGGGTAATGTGAAGATAATTCCAAAAGTAACATCCCAAATTCATTCCTTAATATTGTCTAGTCAATAGTCATCTACTCCATTATACATTTACCCTTCTTATGCTTCAAGGGACCGCATGCACCTCAAGCTGACACCATCACTAACATAATCTCTCTCTCTCTCTCTCTCTCTCTCTCTCTCTCTCTCTCTCTCTCTCTCTCTCTCTCTCTCTAGTTTCGTATATTTGGTTTAACTAGTTTTAAAGTTCATGTACGACCTTCGTTGAATATAACAAACATTAAAATCTCTACCAACCATGACCATTCATACGTTTTGTCAAATTAGCACAATATTATTATCTTCTCTAACAAAAAACTAACAAGTTCATGTTAACAATATTTTCTTTTAGAAAAAGAAACCGACGAGTTAGTAAACTCGTCAGATTTTCAGAAGGAAAAGAGGAAACCGACGCCTTGAAAACTAGTCCGTGCAAATTGAATCAACCGAGGAGGTTGCCATGTCATACCGACGAGAAGATATCATGTCACTCGTGGGAGTGGTCTAAGTTAAGTTTTTAACATATATGATTTATTTATTTTTTTTGCAAATTAGTCACACTTATAATGTTTGCACTAAATGACATTTATATAAATATATATAAATGTATATATGTATGTATAAATGGGGTGGTGGTGGGGCTCATCTTTTGAAGCTCCAAACAAGGATTCTCTTAGGTCCATGAGAGAGTTAGCTAGTGCAACACCAACACTAACACACTTCTCAAGAGATAGTACAAGATTCTATACTGCCTACTTTATTTTCATTCAATATGTTTTCAAGAGTTTTAGAAATTATAAACCATTTCACTAAATTAGCACCATGTTATTTCACAGTAGAGCTCAACATGTAAAGGAGAGAGATAGATAGATAGATAGATAGAGAGAGACTGTGTATGTTTGGGAGTTTAGACAGATATAGTATTAAAGCATAGGTGAGTATACTTATTTGAATATAATATTTGCATGAGAATCAAACAAAAGTGGTGGTGAATGATGTTGTTGAGATCAGTGGTTAACTTTTATGAAGTTTGATGGCCCACATTCCTCTTACATGTACACTTTAAACAGCCATCATCACAGCTGAGGTGGCTTTGGGCAATCAAACTTTACTTTTTTCAACTTTTGTTTATCCTTCTCTTTTGGTAGGGTTCAAGGAATGTCTCATGCTTAATTCTATTTCTTTGTTATCTTTAACATACATTAGGTTTGTTGTTTAATTTGTTCATGGTTAGTGCACTAGGTATCAAGTGTTCATTAAACGCTCATTAAAACACAATAAAAGACAAAGTAATCTTGTATAATGGCTCATCAGAGACAAAAGTAAATACAATGACCAAAAAGTGGAAAATGTAGATTATACGGAGTATTATTTTATGAAACACACTCTTTATTTTATCCCAATGCATGTTTTTGCATTGGGGGTTGGGATTGGTGGAACATTCAAACTGAAGTTTTGTTTTGTGGGCTAAATACATGCCTTTTTAATCGCATCTACTTTTATCATATCAGATTTTTAGTAGATTTGAAATGATGAATCACACTTGGGAAAAGGAGTTTTAAATCCATGTGAGAAAGAAGTGGGATTAAAACCAACTCTTTTCATAATGCATGTTATTAATGATTATCAAATTTTATTCATCAGATTCGTTAATGTATTACTTAGAACCATTCATGGGTATGGGCGATAAGAGCGGCCGCTTAGACCCCCAAATTTTAGGGGACCACATTAAAAAAAAAATCAGCTCATATATATATGTGTAAACTCATTTTAATCAGGGTAAATCCAATAAATATTGAAAATATGCGGACTACAGAGTGCAATCCGGATATTTAACTTGGGGATTACGGGACCACTTTTAATATGTCGAATTTTTTTTAGTTATTTGGGAAAAATATTACTTTAGGGGATCTCATTTTTAAGATTTTACCTAGACTTAAAAATTGATTGGACTGCCTTGATATTACTATATTTTAATGATGAATTTATAACTAAATAGATAAATAAAGCTTATCTTGCTTATACTGAACATTAATTTTCAGAATTAAGTTTAATTATCTAATTTAAAAGAACTCTGAAAGAACACTAGATCAACTGCATGTCAAGCATCGAACCTAATAAAAAAAAGTTGTAAAGTGGTTTTCTTTTGTCTATACGATCATGATGTATTGATATACTACTTTATATGTATAATGCATGCATATCTACATGTGATCGAGATTATAATAGAAGGCATTATTATGTTTTATAAGTTATAACTATAAGATTAAACATGGAAGATGTAATTACATACAGTTTACGGCTTATCTAGCCGCTATGACTTGTTTCGTAACGTCGACGTCGCGCTTCACACATTGGCGTCGCCATAACACGCCTTTTAAACCTTGCATATAACATACCTCGACTTTTAGCTACAAATTGATATTTTACACCGAAAAACTAATCCAAATACTTTTTAAAAAACAATTTATCAACTTTTCAATATTAATACATCAATTAGAGCATCTCCAATGGGAGTTTTTTTTAAAGTTTTTTACTATTCTAATAAGTCTTTGAAAGACTTTTTACCATTGGAACAATTAGCTTTTTTAAAAGCTTATTTCAATGATTTTTTCTCTACTAACCTTTTAACCAAGTTTTAATGTTTGTTATTTTTAGTCCTTTATGTTTAATAACTTTTCATTTTAAACCTTAGATATATTATATATAGATTGTTTATTATATTTTTATTAGTTAATAAATAAATTATATAATATTTAATGTCAATTAGTATAATATTTTTGTATGAGACATGTTAAAAATTTATTATACTTCCTCCGATCCAAAATAAGTGCTACACTTTCCATAAATGGGTGATTCAAAATAAGTGCTACATTTTGAAAAATTACCTTATTTGGCAAAAAAAATAGTAGGACCCACACTCACTAACTATCTACTTTAACAAAGTAAAATGACTCATTTACCCTTATTTTTTACTTTTAAACATCATTAACCTTACTTTATTCAAAAGTTGTGGGGACCCATTATCCACTAATCATTCAATTAATCTAATTTAACCATCATTATAATCTTTTGCCTCAAAAACCATGATACCCAAAGTGTAGCACTTATTTTGAATCGGAGGAAGTATATAGTAAGATATCAAAAAGTGTCAAATTATATATAGGGGGTATATATACAACATTTGAGATAGATAAAGGTATATTAGAAATATTGTAAAGGAAAAAGCTTTTGGACAGGTTAACTATTGGAGATGTAATTTATAAAAATGTTTTTGGTTAGTAGATTGTTGATGTGACAAAAGTAATAAGTTTTTTAAAGGTTAACCATTGGGATGCTGTAAACTAAGTCAAATACTTTTTTGTACTGGTTGTGAACTTGTGATACATGGCAAGATTTTTTGATAGGTGGTAACACCTTAACAGAAAAATATAATCACTTGTACAATCTCAAAACTTAAGAAATAACGTCTGTAAGGTGTTATTTTTTTATTTTATTATTTAGGTGATACTGGCGCGCCCCATGGGCCAAATTAGGCCTAGCAAAGATGTCCATTGGGCCGAAATAAGTAGATAGACGTATAAATACCATCAAATATGATTAAGTCGGTTACAATTTACATGGAACTTGGATTCAGCTTTTTTAATTGACAATTACTTTAACTCAAACAAATTAGAAGGCTGTATTTATTTATTTAGTTTGGTCATAATATATGGTGAGCCCAATTGACTCATTCTCCATGTAGACCATTATAGCAATTGGCTAAGTCCACAATGGGCCAGTTCTATGGCTGAATATGTTTATAGAGGATTTTTTTTAAATGCAATTTAATGAATTTCTTATTTCTGTAGCATAAATATATTCTTTTTAATTCGTTTATTTTTGTTTACTTGAAATTGTTACTTGAAAAGTTAAGATACAGTTTTCATTTTGATAGTCAGAATCGAAAATCCAATAAACTAGAACTCACTTGTTACTTTTTATTCAAACTAATATGCATATAGAATTGCTTAACTTACATGTTTATATGTGATAATTTATATAATCCATATGTTTTATATTACTTAAATGACTTTTAGATCTATATTTTTAACATGATTCAGATGTACTTTATATTTATATATTTTACTTGAGCTCCAAATGTTTTACATATTTTATATACCTTACATGTTTTTTGTATCTTACATTAGTTTTTAAGACTGTAGACTTACATACTTACTATGTTTTTCATATTATATATGCCATACATGTTAACACCAAAATGATTTTGATTATGTCTCCTCACAAACTTATGGACCAAATAGCCATTGATTGATAGTCATTCGACTCATTCGGTCGTTTATGTAAATTAATAGAAAATAAAAGATTTTATTAAAAAGAAAAAGGGGAAGACGACTTTGAGTCAATATCAACCATCTTCTTGTCTCCCTTGGTTACATGGAATAAAACGTGACATTAATGTATCCTAAAGACAAACACAGTTGACATGGCAATACTTTTGGAAATTGGTGTGAACGTGTGAGTAGGGAATCAAGCCGATTTTTGTTTATCTGTTAAGTTATCAATGTCATGTTACTTATTATTATTTATGTTTATGAATAGTGAAATACACAATCAACTGGCATTTTAATATTTTGGTTTTCGATATTTGCCGATTTTTTGAAAACAAAAGATTAGGCTAAACATAATGATGCGACCAAACCCTCCTTTTTCCCCCTTCATTTGGTCATGTGTGCTATGCATCGGTTGCTTATACTATTATAGATTATGCATAGTAAATGAGAAGTATTAATAAAATCAATTTTAAGATTTGGTCGTTGGTTTGTACTCCAGTACAAAAGTTTTGTTAAATATTTTGTCTGAAGATAAAAAACCGACCTGACGCTCAGTGACCAAACCGAGTATTATTAATAGCTACAAGGTATTCATTTTGTCTCACCAATATCACTTCTACTCCGTAACTTCACATCAAATTCAAGTTTATGAACATATGTATATTCAGATTTGATTTTCTATTAATGGAATTCATAAATTTAGGACAAAAATGCAATTGAGTGCTATTTGAGGGGCTATAAATATAATATAAGGCCAACGTATTAGGAAAGAGCCACGAAATGAAATAAGAAAAAGATGTTACTTGAGCCTTATCTTAACCATGTTTTGTCTCCCCAGATAAAATCAACATACACGTGCCACTATTGTTGTGTCATGTATCTCAAAAACACACATAGTAGATGTGCAACAAATTGAATTAACGGAAAACATAAATATAAAATAAACTAATATCACACTTTTACTATTGTAAATAACTAGAAAAGTGTAACATGAGCAATGCTATGTGATTTTAATACACGTAAAAAAAAAAATTGTTTACATCATAAAATGTTAATTGTACGTCTAGTTCTATGCGTAATTTGTATTTTTCAACTGACTGTATCCAGTTTATTATGATCATTAGTTATTATGTAAATTCATATCCTTTAGTTTACTTTTTGTAGAAATATGTGTTTCATATTTCGACCTAACAATCTTATGGTAAAAATAAGATTATACTAGTATAACTTTTTATTACGGAAATCTAGAATTCGATGAAACCAACTTTGTATAGAAAATTATTAACACTAATAGTAATAACAAAAATAAAAATAAACATTTACTACATCTATCTTATTAAAAAAAATAAGAATCAAACAACCACCGTTCGTTACCTTTGGTAAATAGATCGCTACTCTGGAATTGATCGATTAATACAATCATTATCAATCAAATTCGAAAAATTAAAAACCATCACCAAAATCAATTGCCATAGCATTTCAAAGTACGTTCTACAATAAGAATCCAATATCGAAATTCAATTTCTCTCGCGAGTTACTTGCTCAATAGAGATAAATAATTAATACTTATGATTTGATTTTATCACCAATATAGCTTTCCAGCAGCATTTTGCATGTTAAAACCAATGGTCCAAAAAGTCGAAATTTCAAAAATTGGCATAATGTTACGTTGTTATACAAAATGTGCTTGTGTCTATTTTGATTAGGAATTAAGTGGGTGCGGTCATTTGCAAACTGAACAAAGAATCAATCAAAACTACCGAACCGAACCGGATTGAACCGACCAATATCGGTTTGGTTCTAAGTTTTAATTCAAATTTCCATGTATAAGAGCAGTCCTCGACCCAGTTCAGTATAATTCAGAGCTATTTAGTTCCGGTCAAAAACCGAGAAAAAACCGGAAAAAGTTAAAGAAATTTTCTCAGTTCTTGGTTCTAGGTTCCGTTCGGTTCCGGCCAGTTATCGTTTCACTTAGCTTCGTTTCCAAGCGGTTCGTTTTGGTCCAAAACTGAGAAAAACCCGAAAAAAGTTGAAGAATTTTTCTTGGCTCTCGATTTAGTTACGGCCAGTTATCTGTTCGGTTCTTTTCCGAGCGCATCAATTCGGTTCTCAGTCCGGACAAAACCATTTTTTTGGTTCTTGGTTTTATTCCAACCGAGTCGATTCGGTTTTCCGAGCTTTCTAACTATGGATTTCGCTAATCACTTGTATTAATATTTATTTTGATACATTTAAAAATGAAAAAAGTTATCACTTTTATTGAAATAAGTTGTGAGTATTAAAAAAATGATGCTTTCTCAACTTCTAATAAAATTAAAATAATTAAAATAAATTTTACTAAGTTTATTGCTTTGATTTAAATTTAATAGAAAAGAAACAAAATTCTAAAACCATAAGAAAATTATATAGTAAAACGTGGGTTATTAATGATAACTTCTTGAAGTGGAAAAGCACAAGAATTATGGTGTGAATGGTTTGTACTTTAGACCCGTGACAAACGTGATGGATAATTAAGAACTAAACACAACTGGCACGTGCTATATTTTTAAATTAATGTACCATAAAAAGCAGATACTATTATGTTCAACACGGAATATTTTTTTTGCCCAATTTCGTAATTTAACTAGATTATTAAAGAAAATGCAAATGATTTTATTAGAATTGTCAATAGAATGTAAGAAAATATATATATATATATATATATATATATATATATATATATATATATATATATATATATATATATATATATATATATATATATATATATATATATATAGGGGGCAATTCTACGCAGAACCCATTTAAGGTGCAGAACCGCAGAACTTTTTTTAGACCAATCAAAATTTAGTATTTTATTGTTTTATTATTTATTTATTTTAATAAATTAGGGGTATTTTTGACTTTTTACATTTTTATTTTTGGTTTCCTTTTGTAAATTTCATAAAATTTAGGAATTAAATTTATATTTTTAATGATACATAATTTTCTGACGATCTGCATTGATGTATATGTTATATTTACGGATCTGCATTGATGTATATGTTATATTTACGGATCTGCATTGATGTATATATTATATTTTCAGATCTGCATGTATGTATATATACAAAATAACATTTATGTAACTAAAAAACATTGATGTTATTGTATAATAAATAACACACATGCACATTCTACACCTATATATATAAAAACTAAAATAACACCTACATACAAACATATGTGTTTATTTCTAAATTATCCTCTTCATCTTCATTTTTGTAGAGTTTTAACAATCTTTATGGTCTTCATATTCATAACAATATTTAAAACTCTTTACCCATCACCCTGCAAGCTGAAAAACATGAAATAACCTCATATTAAACATAATGTTCAATTTATACATGTGTGTATGTGGAATAACATCGATGTATATAGATACGGTAACATTGATGTACCGTATCTGTATACATCGATGTTACTCTACATACAAGGGTGCTTAAATCATAAGTTTCATCAATTTTGACTAGAAATAGTATAACAATGTACATCGGTGTTTGGATGCACTTAACCAAACATAAAAATTAGATGACGTATTCAAACATTCTTGAGATGAACAATAAATTCACAATGTAATAGATATTCAAGCAGAAGACGTCCAAAAGCTAGAGATAATCCTCGTAACATCACCAATGCCCCAAATATATCCTTAAGAAATCTATCAGCCATGGATTATTAGAAGCATATGCTCATACCACCTACAAAACAGAACAATAACATTGTTAACTTATTCAAATTAACAACTGAGCATTCTTAGTTCATTTAGTTTTAAGAATATTTTCTACTATACAACTTTCTCTTTTCATTTGGTTTAATCATCAAATTTTTTTCATAACAAAAGAATTTGCATTCCAATTTCAAACCAAAATCTACAATATTCTTCGATCGTTATACATTATCATGTTTTTTTTAATTCAACCTCAAATGCATCATGATCTATGTTTAAAAAGAAGATTTTTAAAAAAAGATTTGTTTAGAAATCTTGGATTTTTAAAATCTTGAATTTGATCTTGGAAGTTGAAACTAATCCAAGAAGAAGACGACACACAGCTTCAATATTTTTTTGATTTATTAAACCAAACATTTTCTCAAATACAAAAACCTATCAAGAAAAAACAAATATCGACACGATAAGCCATCACAAAATCAATCAATAAAATCCAAATAGTTAGCAGAAATTAAGTAAAAAACTAACCACTTATATCTCAAGAAATGGCCTTAAATTGGAGAAGATTCAGAAAAATCATCGGTCGAAACATTTTTATCATGATGACGAATGAGAACAAAGGGCGAAAGTTCGCAACCCACAATCGGAATATCAGACGGAAGATGCACTCTCAGCACGCTCAGCATGCTCTTAATCAACACCAAAAGAACAAAAACTACTAACTTCAACAGATCATAACCCTAATTTAACAAATAATGAAGATGAGAGTAAAATTATATTGACTTCTTTGTTGCTAACCTCAAACATATGCCACTATCAAAGGTTCAATTTCTCCGGTAGCATCTGTCGTAGACTACATTTTCTATGTTTGATCGTTCTCCGGCCACTAGATCTGAAAGTGGTAGTGATGCTGACTTTTCTCCGGTATAAAATCGATCGAGAGATAGAGAAGAGGGAATGAGACGGCTAGGGTTGAGGAAACAGAGAAGAGGCATGACCGTATGAGAGAGAGTGGGCATGACAGAGAGATGATGAATGAGATAAATGGGGGACGGTTATTAAGGGTTTTATTTTGGCAAATACCCATTTTACCCTTTTATTTATTTTATTATTAAAAAAATAAAATGTTTTATTTACAAAAAATGCCACAATTAATCTTGACCGTTAACCTTAAAATCTAATGGTCTAAGATTGAGTTCTGCGGTTCTGTAGCTTAAATAGGTTCTGCGTTGAATTGTACACTATATATATATATATATATATATATATATATATATATATATATATATATATAAATAATTATTAATGTATATTTTTCGTGGACTCATAAAATACTGATGTCACATAAACTAATAAATAATATTAATATTATTTGAAAAAAATTTAACAATTATATGGACAATCTCATGCACCATACTAGTTACTAAATTCTCATTAGCATTTTTCAATAATTAAATATAAAAGTGATATATTTTTTTTGAATGCTTTTTTTTTGTCTTTTTTCTTCCTCACAAATAAATTAAACACGTGATTTATAGTATTTTTGTATTGACCCAAGTCTTTGAAAGCGAGTTTTGACGTGTGGACCACCTTGTCCGGCCAAAAATCATAATGGAATATGACAAAGTGCATGTGAGAAAAGATAAAGACGTAATTTGAATATTTTAGAACGATTTAGCATGAATTTGGAATAAAACTAAGTTCGTAAATAAAAGATAGTTATAAGTAATAAAAAAAAAACGAACTTCGTCCAAAAAGGAACACTAGGTTTGTAATATTCAAACTCAGAACACAAATGGCAGAAAAAGTCAACAGAGAGAGTATTGATTCCTCTTAAGAATATATTAGATTTCTCTCTTGGTAGGGATTGTGGAAAATGTTTATTAAATGGAATTGATGCTCGATAAGAAGAATCAAGAAGCTTAACCAACTATATATGTGCGAATGTACGTAAGTTTCCCCTCAGTTAATTAGATGTATATAAGGGCGGAATTAGAAATTTTTATCAGCAAGCGTACCTTTGCAGAGATAAAAAAGATGGGGTCAAGAGGGTGCATCTCCTTGCAAGGTCCTAGGATCAAACGCCCCGAAACAAAAATAAATTTAACATAAAAAACTCTAATACATAAACACGATGTTTGATTATATACGGATACATAAACTAAATTCATTATCAACAAATAACTACTAATACTTGATTTTTTTAAAAATTATTTTGGACTATTGTGTACGTTTTTTAAATACGATAGAAGCACTATAACACCAAAGAAAAAAATATTACCTTCCAGAATTTTTTTTGAATAGTGACACGTGCCACTATAGACCTCTATAGCAACCACTGGATTTATATGCACTTTATGTGGTTCAAAATAACGATGGGGCTGACGGTCGTGACCCCCTCTCTTCCATTTTTATCGTCAATACACATGTTCAAAAATTCGTATAAAATCATAAACTCGTGTAATGTACAATGAACTATAAAGAATGTATGATTGATACAAAATTCGTGGTACATGCTTGCACGTTTTTTTTAGTCCACTCCCTAAACGTTACAAAATGTTTGTCACATGCATTGAGGCCGTTTAGACTTTAGACGTAAAGCCGCAGGTCTTACTATTTCAAAAGTCATGCCTGAATTTCTAATAACACTTTATTTGGAATAAATATTAGTTTAAATAAATTTCGTTTTAAAAAAATAGATTTATAAATCATAAATATATTTTCTACATTAATTTAAAATTTAGTACTCTCTAATAGAGTTAGGTTTGATCGCCGAGTTACCCGAAATATAAGTAATTTGTCCAAAAAATTATTGAAGACTTTTAACTTGAAGGTTTGTAAACTTCTTGGCATCAACATGTTTCAGCCAATTTTTGAATGTATGAATTGAAAGTAGAGTGTATTCCATCTTCTCTAACTGTAACCTAAATTATTTAAGCATTTTGCCTATAATATAGTAAATTTTTTACTACAAATTAAAATTTTACGATTCTTTTATTGAACAAAAATGTATAATTAAAACACTCTACATATATTCAAAATATTATTACACAATTTATATTGAAATGATATGTAACGAGAAAGGCTAACAGTTTAAATAACAAGATATATATTTAAAATGGGATTAAATGATATGAACAATAAACAGCTTTTAACAGCCGTTAAAAAAATCATATGCTAAAGATAATATTTTTTTCATCTTGTACATTGATTAGTTATCATATTTTATTTCTACGTACAGTTAAACAAATTATAATTTTCAATTCATATATCATTCGAGTTTTTATATAATTTCGGCAAATCCAATAATTATAGATAATCTAGTTCTAACTTTGAGTTTTGAAGTCAAAGGAGATTAACCATTAAACTTATATTGGATATTTAATCATCTTGGTGTTTTATTTGGGCTGAAATTTCTAAATATAGTAACATTTTTAATAAATTAAATTGGAAATTTTGGATTTGATGACTTACAACAATTGAAGAATGAAAGACGTATCAAGATTAAAAAACTTCATCACGTGCCGCACGAGGGGTCGTCAAACGTTCGTCATCATACCCTTCCTTTCCTGCACTATCCATGTTCACATATTATGAACGATGCAGTATAACAAATGATTTATTTGGAATTTCTTATAAAATTAATATATATGCTCAAATTAATAATATCATAATATTCTAAAGTACGTCTCTTTTGATAAGCAAATAAGGTGTGATTTGGTTTATTTTCAGAAATGACTTATGGGTATTGGTTTGATTAATAGGTGGAATTGGGAATGGGTATGAGTTCAAGATATCTTTTTTAATCATATTGTTTGGTTGGATAATTGGTTTGACTAAATTGAATATGGTCTTGTAGGTTATTTATTGTTGACTCACTTCATCGAACTCAAAATTGATTAAAAAAATACCCCCTTGTAAAAAAGACTCTGAAAGAACAAAAAAAAGATGCAAATTAATTGACATGTATTTGAAAAAATCAACAAAAAAGTAAACATAATAGCATCATATAAAAGCTAGTCATGATCGTAACCGATTGGTTTAGATCAATTGGCCACTAAAGATTACCTTGGGGGGTTTGTCTTCATGAGGTTTTGGGTTCAAGTCTTGTTGAGGGCATTCCTCAGAATATTAATAAAGAGGTGAGGTTTATTCCCCAAAAAAGGAGATATGTTCGAGGAATGCAAACTGTCCACTTGAATGGCACTGCATATGTCGAACCAATAACTTACTAACTTGTCGTTCAAAAAAAAAAAAACTAGTCATAATCTTCAGCCTGCTCGTGATGACACTTCTTAATGTGTCATCAATTTGTTTCTCTAACCAAGTTAATTAGAGGCTGAGTAATCTTGGATTGAGTATGATGTGAGAATACTACTAAGCAAACGCTATAACACAGACGGTCTCAAAAGTTATCTATTACTCGACCTAACCAGAGGTAGTCAAACAATCCTAATGAGACATGGGAATGGATTTGTCAAACTCACCTCCTATGATATGGTTTATAGAAATCCTTGTTTTAAAGTTGGTTGTTATGGGTATCACCGAGCACATTAAATTTTTTATCACATCATATGTCATATAAGCAACCACATTACCACGTCACTTTAAATGAATTACCTACCACATAACCATACACACCAATATGTGGAGGAGGGCCCACAAAATGTCAGAGCCTATATCTCACAACAGGGTAGATGAGCACAAACCGTATCAAAACTAGAATCAGTTAGGTTTCGGTCAAACATGGTCAAAATAAATTTCGATGAAACCAGTTTGATTTTAAACTAATTTTAAGAATTAGAGTGTGTATTGTAGGAGCTAATACCAATTCTCATTAATAAAATACAATTACAATAAGGGAAATTGACTAATACGTTTACAAAAGATTGAAACAAAGTAAATAGAACAAACAAGTAACAACGTTTTTGGTTGAGTCTCGTGAAATTCACGATCCCCTTAAAATAGATTCGTTGTCTATTTTCCAGGGTAAAACAACCGAGTAGTTTTACACTACCGGATATAATCCAAGCCAGAATAAGTATCACACTTGAGAGTGTTTTCTTGGAGAGAAAGCTGTGATTTAGAAGAGAAGTAGGTGAATGTGTGTCTACAAATGAGACCCAAGGTCTCCTTTTATAGTGTAGAATGAAGACTAATGTTTACTCAAAACATTAAATGCATTCATTATCATTAAACAAGAAATCAAAACTGCAATCTGCATTTACAACAGATTTTTCGTAACTGACTGCTCAAGTCAGTCCTTCTGGTCAGTATTGGAGGTCAGTCCGAGAACTTAGCGCTGCAACTCAGTACGAGAACTCAGTATTGGAAGTCTGCTGCACAGGTCAGTACTACAGCTCAGTATTGGACTGCAGGTCAGCGCAGGAACTCAGTATTGGACTGCAGGTCAGTATTGGAAGCCTGCTGCGCAGGTCAGTATGGGACTGCCTGCTGCGCAGGTCAGTATCAGACTGCAGGTCAGTACTGCAGCGCAGTACGCGTCGAACACTCAGTGCGAGGAGGTCGGAATTTCGGAGCTGCATTCGTGTCCGCAGGTCGCTCGGGCGTACACGAATTCAAGCCATTTCGGGCAACTCAACCCAAATTATTTGCACCCCCCCCCCCCCGCGTAGGCGTGCGGGTAAAACCCATGTATAAGGTTTTAATCTTCCATACAACTTCCAACCTTATAAATCAACAAATGGTTTGATAATTTTCCTATGTGGGATACTCTCCCACATCCCCCACTTCCAAGATTTCTTGTATCAAACACCCTACTTTGAGAGTCGATATCTCACTCACCACAACTCGACTTTGGACACGCTATATACCGTTGCGTAGCTCTCATATAGGAGAACACATAGCTACCAACCAATAACTATATAACACACACACACACACACACACACACACATATATATATATATATATATATATATATATATATATATATATATATATATATATATATATATATATATATATATATATATATATATATATATAGGTGAGCGTTCATGCGAGAACCTATAATTTTGCGAGAACTGCGAGAACCACTTTATAGCCTTTAGATTTTGAGATGGATGGCTTAGATCTGCGGTGGCATAATTGTAATAAAGAGAACATATTAAAACTAAAAATAAAACACGGAGGGGCAGTGTGGTCATTGAACATTGCAGTTATTTATGGTATTTTTTAATTGATGCATTTTTTAATATCTCAACCCTCCATTTGCCAGCATATCAACAGCTCCTATACGTTTGTGTGTTTTAGGTTATCTCCTTCAGTTCCAGCCGGCACCGGAAAACACACCATCGACAGCACCAAAAAACGGCCACCACCGGCGAACAGTAACAACCCCCATCGGCGACATCGTTCATCTCCATCTCCTCCCTCGTCCATATCCGCCCTCGTTCACCTCATCCCCTCCCTCGGTTTCTTCTTCTTCATCTTCTTCAGCACCTCACGCACCACCGTCGGCTGTGTTCATTAGTCGCACACCCTATAAGGATCGATTATTTTTACACAGGTCTGTCCATTTTCCCCAATTTTACACGCCAATCCCCTGATCGCCAACTCCATCTTGCACCCATGGTCTCGGTAATTTATACCTTCTTGAATATATACTTCAATTGTTTTATTTTGTGATGTTTTTAGTAGGAATTGAGGCATGATTTTTCTCGATCTGGAACTCTGAGAATTTTTTTTTCTATTTTTTTTTTGGATTACTACGTAAATGTTTTGAAGCAATTAATGTTGTTATTTAGTGAACATTTTATGTTAAGATAAATTTGTGATTATTTGTAACTTGATTCTTTTGATATGTACGAAAGCAATGAATTTTTCTCATTTGACATAAATATAAATATGTTGTTATTTGGTGAACATTTTCTTTTAAGACAAATTTGTGATTACTTGTAATTTGATTCTTTTGATATGTACGAAAGCATTTAACATTTTTTTCACTTATTAATTTATTTTATTTTGCAGATGGCTACTTGAAATACACACACGTGTTTTTAGATCTGTGTATCATCTTTGACATGAGTGATCGAGCTTGTGGTTAGATTTACATTTACAAAGACATTTGTTTTTGTTCATTATGTATTTTTGTTCACTATGTTCCGTATGTATTTTTGTTCACTATGTTCCGTATGTATTTTTGTTCACTAGTCACAGTGATTTATTTATTTTTCAAATCAACGTTTTTATTTTTATCATTAGTTGAATAACAACTGTTGTTTTTAAAAAAATTATGTATTTATGAGTTGTACAATTATTCATGTGTTGTATTGTACATTCGTAATATTGTTCATTTGTAATATTTGTTCACCAGTGAACATTGTGGTTGTATGATTTTGTTCATAGTTATGAGTTAGTCACTAATTCAAAATAATAATTTGTTAGTGAAGAGTACAAAAAAATATTAACTTACTGAATTCAAAATATGTATACTTAAACTAGTTGCATATGACACTTTAACGGTGTAAAATTATTTAAATTACTAGCATATCACATATTTTTGGTGAACAAAACAGTATATAAATGGTGAACACAACCACATGATGATAGATTGTTATACGAGTATTATTAGTAAACACAACCACAATTATTAGTGAACATTACTTTGTAGAAGATGACTATTATATTGTGATTGTTCTAATTAAGTTTCTTGTGGCCGGAATTTAAGGAAATATGGGAAGAAAACTGTTTTAAATGTAGACCCTATAAAATAGCATAGTATGTTAAGATTTTTAAAATTCAAATGTGGAAGTTATTAATTTCCGGAAATAACGTATTTAATAAACAGTTACCATAAAATATAAATTGCTAGAAAAGACTATTTTGCCCTTATTTATTAAAAAACTAATTAAATTAGATGAGTGGTCTGGATCGGTTCTCGCAGTTCTCGCAATAACTTAGGTTCTCGCATGAACGCTCCCATATATATATATATATATATATATATATATATATATATATATATATATATATATATATATATATATATATATATATATATATATATATATATATATATATATATATATATATATATATATATAGGTCCAAAGTTGGTGAAAAATCATTTATCACAACTTTTTCCAACAATCCCCCACATGAATAGAGATCGATTGAAAACACCACAAAACATCGATAAATGTTCAACAGTCAAGTCTTGCAAAGGATAGGTAGGTGTTAGCCTTTG
This sequence comes from Calendula officinalis, assembly GCA_963853835.1. Taxonomy (NCBI): domain Eukaryota; kingdom Viridiplantae; phylum Streptophyta; class Magnoliopsida; order Asterales; family Asteraceae; genus Calendula; species Calendula officinalis. The sequence goes on from OY970828.1 coordinate 75,940,618, forward strand.
AACCTTCCCTTGAGAAGCACACTTAGTCTCCTAGCAGTCAGTAGACGCGATGTCCTTGAACTGAGTCCGCCTTTTGTGTAGACGACAGTATACATTCTCACAAGACTCTCCCTAACTTGTTCATATCCTCTTATCGTGCCCGTCTTGGTCATGGACACTGCCTGGTTCTGCGAGAGCTACTAAGAATTGTGCCCAACAATTCCATTCGAAGCGACCCCACTTCTCTCTCACATAGGTGATTCTCTACCGCGAATCATTAAAAGCCATAGTGCTTATCCTCATTGTCACTGAACTAGGAATGGACTAGGAAGTAGTACAATGTACTCCCTTTAAGAATGTTTGGAGGAATTCCGTTACCCCCACAGTGACATCCCTTCGTTTATACAATTAGGTTGTCCTATTGAACCTAGATCTTGGGATCTCCAGTCAACTAGGTTAGGTTTCCTTCGCATAAACTTTTATTCCAAGGGCTTTAGTCCCATTCCATAACTAACTCTCTACTTAAGCCTTTTTCATAGGCGGATCCGCAATGTTATCATTTAACTTTTATAGTCAATCATGATAACTTCACTTGAGAGTAGTTGTCATATCATATTATGTCTTACCATTATACATTGTACACTTGACTAATGTAAATGTAAGACAATAATATATAGCAATATATACATCAATTATTTGGAATATGTTCCTTAATTGATGTAACTTTTATGAAGATGAATGAATACCTTAGCAAGGTACCCCCCACATTCGTACATATTTATAAGACGGTTTTCTTTCAAACCAAAATTCGTACAATGATTCATCTAACCTTAACGAGGTATCTTATATAGAAGATAAGTAGTCGACACACGACGTACCCCCACATTTGTACCACTTAGTAAATCGATTGCTTCAATTTTACTTTCTATTAAGTAAAATTAACAATATAATTTAATTCGTAGATATCACTATGTATTACCATCATCAATACATTGTGATTTACTTGTGACCACCTTTAGAAGTTGATTTCACATCACACACTTTTTTTTTTTTTTTTTGTGAATCTTATCAAGGAATTTGGTTATTTCTTTCAACCAAATGGAATGATGAATTTGTTATGTTTGTGAGTTGAATCAAAATGGAATGTTGGTGGTATGCAATTAAATTTATTTAAAACCAGCTTTAATTAAATTTATATGGAATAATCGACCATGTTAAATATTTAACAATTCAAATTAAATGAACAACTTTATTAGCAATTATTAAAATCGCGGTTAAAAGTTGTCACATTTAATTTTAACATTTTTACCAACCAATTTCACATTTTGATAACACAATTCCATTGGATTCAATCACAACCCGTATAACAAACTTATTAAGCAACCATCCGGACACAAGATTCTTACGAATCACCGAAACATACAAAACATTGCTTAATGTGACATCATATCCGGAAATCATCCTTAAGATAACATTTCCTTCACCTTTGATATCCGCGGTAGCCGAATTTCCCATAAAAAGTTTTTGTCCATTTTCAACATCTTTGAAAGTGCTAAACAAACTTTTATTGAAACACACGTGACGGGTTGCACCCGTATCGACATACCATCCACTTGAATCGTTTCCCACCAAATTCACTTCCGACAAATCGGAAATCATGGTCACATTATGCACATCTTCTTTCACGTACATTTCCATGTTAGGCATTGTCACAACATTTGTCATTTTTATCAAATAAACAAAAATGCAAATTTGACCAATAAGCCTCAACAATCAAAATGTTTCAATTAGTAGTAAAATATATTTCAAGTATCATCTTTTTTAAAGAAACAACTCAAGAAGCCAAAGACTATCTTGTATCTTACTCACTAATATAAACCAAACTTTTACCAAGTCTCACAATTTGAAAGTAAAATTCTAGATGCCAAAGCAATCCATAGATATAAAATCCGAAGAATTTGACTTTTACCAAATTTGAGAAAATTCAAGTAACCAAAGTTAACTTGAAATCTTAAAACAACAAAACCTTTATATTTCAAAAACCTTATAATTTCCAAATATCTCACATCATGAGACTATATTCAAGAAACCAAGGTAATCTTGATATGTATAAAATGGAAATTAAAATTCTCAAAGAAAAATCTCTATAATTCAAAAGAACAACAATAATATGAAACTTTAATCTAAACATTCAATTTCCAAATAGTGTCACAAATTGAAACCATATGTCAAAAAGTCAAAGCTACCTTGACATGCATAAAATGGAAATAACATTCTTGATATGTATAAAATGGAAATTACGAAAAGTTTATAAAATATTTTCTCAAACAAATTCTTTATAATTGAAGAATTACGACAATATTATGAAATAGAAGTCCAAAATATTTGATTTCCAAATAGTCTCACAAATTGAAACCATATGTCAAGAAGCCAAAGCTACCTTGAGATGAAGAAAATGGAAATCAAAATCACTTACAAACCAACATATTTTTTGATATTTTAATAATCAACAAATTTCACAATGATATACAAATGTTTGTAAGATTTATTTCAAATATCATCTCTAATGAGAATCAACTCAAGAAGCCTAAGACTATCTTGAACCTTACAAACAAATATGATTGCAAAACTTATAATTAACAAAAATAATTTTCACAATTATAAATTTTAAATCCAAAAATGTTTTAAACAATATACCAAGTTATTTAAAATCAAACTTTAAAAACTTGATATAATAAACTTTAAATCCAAAAATTTGATTTAACAATTTATAATAAACTTAACCAAACATCTTGTTTTACATAAATATTTCAATCAAAACTTTTTCCGAATCGATGCTATTAAAAAGCAAAAATCGAAAAAAAAATATATGTATTTTCCAACCGATATTAGCAAGAGAGGAAAAATCTATTTTAAGTTTGTAGGAGCTAATACTAATTTTCATTAATAAAATACAATTACAATAAGAGAAATTGACTAATACGTTTACAAAAGATTGAAACAAAGTAAATAGAACAAACAAGTAACAACGTTTTTGGTTGAGTCTCGTGAAATTCACGATCCCCTTAAAATAGATTCGTTGTCTATTTCCCAGGGTAAAACAACCGAGTAGTTTTACACTACCGGATATAATCCAAGCCAGAACAAGTATCACAATTGAGAGTGTTTTCTTGGAGAGAAAGCTGTGATTTAGAAGAGAAGTAGGTGAAGGTGTGTCTATGAGACCCAAGGTCTCCTTTTATAGTGTAGAATGAAGACTAATGTTTACTCAAAATATTAAATGCATTCGTTATCATTAAACAAGAAATCAAAACTGCAATCTGCATTTACAGCAGATTTTTCGTAACTGACTGCTCAAGTCAGTCCTTCTGGTCAGTATTGGAGGTCAGTCCGAGAACTCAGCGCTGCAACTCAGTACGAGAACTCAGTATTGGAAGTCTGCTGCGCAGGTCAGTACTGCAGCTCAGTGCAGGAACTCAGTATTGGACTGCAGGTCAGTATTGGAAGCCTGCTGCGCAGGTCAGTATGAGACTGCCTGTAGCGCAGTACGCGTCGAACACTCAGTGCGAGGAGGTCGGTATTGATCGGTTCAGTACTGAGGTGGTCAGTATGAAAAAATCAGTACTGAGGAGGTCAGTACGAGACAACTGTAGTGTCGATGAGGTGCAAAAATTGACCCGCACGAGCCCGGAATTTCGGAGCTGCATTCGTGTCCGCAGGTCGCTCGGGCGTACACTGAGGAGGTCAGTACGAGACAACTGCAGTGTCTATGTGGGATACTCTCCCACATCCCCCACTTCCAAGATTTCTTGTATCAAACACCCTACTTTGAGAGTCGATATCTCATTCACCACAACTCGACTTTGGACACGCTATATACCGTTGCGTAGCTCTCATATAGGAGAACACATTGCTACCAACCAATAACTATATATAACACATATATATAATTATATAGGTCCAAAGTTGGTGAAAAATCATTTATCACAACTTTTTCCAACATGGTCAAAATAAATCTCACAACAGGGTAGATGAGCACAAACCGTATCAAAACTAGAATCAGTTAGGTTTCGGTCAAACATGGTCAAAATAAATTTCGATGAAACGAGTTTGATTTTAAACTAATTTTAAGAATTAGAGTGTGTATCAGGTTGAAATCAGTTCTAACCCATTCATTTTAAACAAACATAATCAATGATTTCCATTTAAATTGTCCAAAACCTAACAAGAAACGCATATCCCAACTTTATAAAGCTTTCAAGCAATAAATATAACTTAAAATATTTGTAACAACGCACATGATGATATTTAAACAATATTATATTCAACAAATAAATCATTTACCGATTCACTCGTATTCCCTACACACCGGATAGACCCTATAAATAGCCACATGAGTCTTTGGAAATAAAATAAAAACATTATAATAACTAACATACAAAAACACCCTTTTCTCCCTCAAATCTCAGTCCACCATGGAAGATCTCAGTGACGAATACAAAAACTACTGGGAAACAAATATGTTCCTCCAAAATCAAGAACTCGACAGGTAATAATTACTGTTTCTGGATCCGAATACCATCTTATTGAACCGGTTTTTATTGAAAATTATTGGGTTGCAGTTGGGGCGGATTGGAGGAAACTTTTTCCGGCTACTATGATTCAAGCTCGCCGGACGGACCTCAGTCGTCGGCGGCGTCTAAAAACATTGTTTCCGAGAGGAATAGGAGGAAGAAGCTCAATGATAGACTCTTTGCACTTAGAGCAGTGGTCCCCAACATAAGCAAGGTGTGGACCGTCACACTTGATTATAACTTCTATATATTTAAGTGCACTGTCGCGTCACCTCCTTTGAAAAAAATATTTTCTTGTGTGCTGGCTTTTGTGTGTGCCCCATGGGCCTTTTTCATGCTACCCAATTTTCAATTATTTTTTATGAAATACTTCAATTAATTCAAAATAAGTGCTATAATTTTTATAAATAAGTAATTTAAAATAAGTGTTATACTTTTTAAAATTATCTTATTTGACAAAAAATAGTAGGACTTACACCCACTAACGATCTACTTTAACAAAGTGAAATGACTTATTTATTCTTACTTTTTAATTTTAAACATCATTAACTTCACTTTATTCAAAAGGTGTGAAACTCATTATCCACTAACCATTCAATTAATTTAATCTAACCATCATTATAATTTTTTGCCTTAAAAACCGTAAAACCTAAAGTGTAGCACTTATTTTGAATTGGAGAAAGTATTACTCCCTCCGTTCCACTTTTATTATCCACTACAAAAAATCACACAATTCAAGAAAAATGCATTAATTATATAATGTCACCAATCAAATTTTCTCTTTCTCACTTAAATATTTTTTTGATTGGTTGAAATTTAGGAAATGACAGTTTTTGTGGGACAAACTAAAATTGTATACTAGACAATAAAAATGGAAATGAGGGAGTATATAATATTTGTGATTATTTTTGGCTAAGTTAATTAAATTAGTTACTTAAGATTTTTTTATTTCTGTTTCTAGATGGATAAAGCATCGATTATTAAAGATGCAATTGATTATATCCAACATTTGCATGATCAAGAGAGGATTATTCAAGCGGAAATAATGGAACTTGAGTCTCGAAAATTGGAATCTGGGGTGTTTGATTTTGATGATTTGACGGATTTTATATCAACTGAAAAATCAAAGAAGAAAAAGATTGAGCAGTCACCGGATTCTAGTGAGTCACGGGTTTTTCCGGTTGAAATTCTTGAAGTAAGTTATAAGTTTTCTTTTAAATTACAAACTCATATTATTGTTGCATATAAAGTATAGAATTATATAATATAGTTTTCGGTTTTAATGTTATTAAGTTATATGCATCATGAATAATGGGTTAACATATGAATATGAATTCGGTTATTTACAGTTAAAAGTGTCATATGTGGGAGAAAAGACGATATTAGTTAACTTGAAATGTCGGAAAAGAAGAGATACGATGGTGAAGATTTGTGAGGTTTTTGAATCTCTAAAGCTAAATGTTGTCACTGCCAACATCACTGCTTTTTCTGAGACTCTTTTCAAGACTCTCTTCATTCAGGTCTCTCTCTTTAATATATACTTATTCGTTTCAAAATGAGTGATATATTTTTCATTTCAGGATATTTCAAAAAGAGTTATACACTCTAAACTTTCCTTATTTGATAACAAAATAGTGAGACACATACACAATAATTATCTTCTTTAATAAAGTGAATTTACTCATTTACTCTTATTTTTTACTTTTAAACATCATGAAACTTATTTTAATCATAATATGTGGGACTCATATTAACTATCCAATTTAATCTAGTTTAACATTCACTGTAATATTTTGCCTTAAAAAACGTGAAAGCTAAAATGTGTCACTTTTATTTTGAAACGTAGGAAGTATAAATTAAATTACCATGAGGATATAACTAACTTTTTTTTCTTTTCTTGTATGATAAACTTGGTTAACTTATTATATTAGCTAGGTTAATTTAGATGACATGCTCCATGATGCCATTGTGTCCAATTATGAAAATATACTAATATAGTTTTGGGGTTCTTGCTGGAAAGTCATTGAAATAGATGAAGTATTAAATTAAGGATTGAAATTCTTTCAAATGTAGAAGAATTAAATATGACTAGTTTTGTTTTTCACATAAAAAAAAGTGAGGCCTGCAAATGAACAAAATTTCACTTCAAAGGTACCTGCTATATTTTTAGTGTAACGGAATATCTCATAATCATCTCAATCTGAAAGTATCTTACTCCTGATATTATTTGTTAATTAATCATTCAATATAAATCATTTAAATTACATTATTAAATTTGTTTTAGGTGTACCGGTATAATAGTAGTAGGGTCACCAAGTACACTTAGTTTTCGAAAGAGTAAGGGAGAAGATTAAGATGACAACAAATTTATATGCGTATATATTCGAGAAATGGGTGAACAACAATTAAAAAAACTTCACTTATCATTTTTTAATTTATTGTTTATTATATTCTTATTAAACACAACTTATTCATGAGAAGTTAAATCAAATGATTAGAGACCGAGTTTGGTTTTTGGGGTTCTAATAAAGAAGAAAATAACACGTGGCTCTCAATTATGATTAAAGTTAAATCCATATAATATAGGTGATGATTTTTATGCCACATGTTTTAATCCATCTACCACAATAATTGCATTACTTATTTGTATAGTATGCAGTATTACTTGTACAGTATGCAGTATTACATGTGCAGTTATAGACATAAAAAAATGTGATAGCAAAACTAATTCACATATAATATTTGTTTTGTTATACGCATACCCTTTTCAAGACACATTTTTCATACCATCAACGAGTTGTTGGGTGGCTTGTCATTTTTTCAGAAAGAATATTAATTTAATTATAATATTTCTAAAGTGCTTGATATTACACAAATTATATATTATAAATTACAAATTTTATTGCATTATTATATTTATCATGTTTGTATTCAAGTATTCTATGTTCACTTTCATATTGTTTCATATATATAATTATACTAAAAATTTATTAGAATTATGTTTGTTATTCGTTTCATGTTTTAATAATGAATAAAACTATGCCATTTAGATAAGATCATAATATATGATGAACGTGACATACAATTTGACCATTGTTTACACTTATTTGACATGTTCATCTTTCATTTTTCTTCTATGAAAAACTAAAAAATGGATTTAAAAATATTTGTGTTACAGGCTGATAAGGAAGAAACAGATCTATTGAAGATACAAATTCAAACCGCGATATTGGCTTTAAATGACCCTCCAAGTCCAATGAGCACCTAACGTTCACTTTCCATCTTTCATTTTCAGTTTTTTTATATTATTTTATAAAGTGAATGGATCTTATATCGATATTTTTCATAAAAAATCGATTAATCCAAATACTTTATTGAAAACTGAAAAAGAAACAAGATGTAACGAATAAACCTTAAGAGTGTCCCCCCTTCCCACTTCAATATTTCATTTCGTGTTCTCTGTAATTTACTTTTTTGCCCTTAGTTATGAAGGGCACTTTTCTTCTTGATTTTTCCTCTGGTTTGTTTTCCTCATAAGGGTACTTTTGTCCAGAGCATATCAATAAGATAGTCTAAAATTATGATATTTGCTTTATCATATTGTCTTTTGGAAGGATTATTGAAAGATTATATGTTTATGACGTTATTAATAAAAATAAGGGTTTTGCTAATGACAGCGTTTGGGGTTGTCACTAACATGCATAAAAAACTTGTACATTGATTAAAAAAGTAATATTTTTAAAATTCGGGAGGGTTGTCTTTTGTGTATTTTGTCTTCTTAATAACAGCCCTTAGGGCTGTCATTAGCATTTTCCTAAAAATAATAATAATTAATCATAGAATAGTGTTTTCACAAACCGAAATACATTGTAACATTATAGCAAGTTTCTCCAGTTATAGCACCATAATATGCACCTTGTGTATAAGTTTCACTTAAAACGTCGACCCATTAAATCCAAAAAACGAGCCCTAAACAATTTAAAAAACGTTAAAAAAATCAATATTTGTAGATCAATAATGAATAGAGAGATTAAAAACCGTACCTCGATGTCGTAGAATTTGATATAAAAACGTGAACTATTTATAAAAAGCTTTGCTTGAAGAATATCTGCAATTGTTGAACTCAATTTCCCATTGACAGTTGGATTAAGTCACCCAACTGAAATAACTTCCCCATTTGCAGCTGGTTCTTATGTGCCAGAAAATGCTACTGGCACACCTCCATTAATTAAAATAATAACATACTGCACATTTTAAGATTAAATAAAAAATCTTAATTTATAGAGGCATAATCAAACCACCTTCTTATAAACAGTTTAAAACAGAAAGTTGAAGTTATTCACAGAAGCATTTCAACAAACAGTTGGAGGGCATTATACTCAAAGCATTAAAAAGTGCATAAAGATAAAGAGATTTGAGAACCTATTTCGTTCGTCTATAGTTGCATCTGGGTTGATTCACCTAATAATTGATCAATTCATTAGACCATATGTTTATTTATTTATTGTATTTGTAAATTTGTAGGAACAAATAAAAAGTTTTAACATAACAAAAGTTTATTTATTTAGGACAATAACTATAAGTATGTTTCATGTTTAAAAATGTATTTAATCTACCAAAGAGGATCATCTACCAAGTTGAAGAAGGCGATGATTATGATGGATTATAGGGTGTTTGTTCTTTGTCATTGATGTTTGTTGAATTCAAAGACAAAAATTAATATTATATTAATTTATAGACTGATAAATGCAAAACTGATTGGCAAGCATTTAATGAAACTAGGTTAATTTTAAAATGCGGAGTTTAGATAGAACTACGTGCAAATGGTGTCTAGCTCCGTTGTATTGATACATGATTTTATACTCATATGAGGTGTGAGGTCTGAAGTTCGATTCTTATAAACACCTCTTTATGTGCCAAATAAGGTGAGATTTTTGCCTGTAAATCCCTATGGGGCTGGGTATGCCTTGTAAAGGAACTCGAACCCGAAGTACTCGTTGAAATATTGCGAGTTGGTTTTCGTTGTTATCATTTGTTGTTTCCAAAGAAAAGATAGAAATACCTAAAATACGCTACTAGAAACAAACTTAATAACGCAATGCGATATTCAAAATTTTGATTTAGGGTTGGTTCTCGATTCCACGATCCAATCCAGTCCCGAGTGATTCAGTCCGGTCCAGAACGGAGAAAAACCAATAAAAAGTCGAAGAAATTTTCTCCGTTCTCAATTCGATTCCGCCGATTCTAGGTTCGGTTCCGAACGTCATCGGTTAGGTCATCGATCTGGCCGAAACCATTTTCTTACTGCTCTATTCGGTTTATTCAGCTTTTGAATTATGTTCATGCCTAGAGGAAAATCAAACCACAAGGACGAACAATTACACAATGTAATCGATGTTTTTATCCAAGGAGTAAACTTGCAAAACTTCATATCATGAGGATAAAATTGGTAGTAATTTCCAAATCCTATTCGAATGGCTAAAACAAAACCCGACCCGATAAACTCACGAGTTGTAACAAGAATGCTATTGAATGTAAAGATGGCAACGTAGTACATCCATCTGCCACACGAATTAATCATATGTCATCCTAAGAAATCTCCAACCCCAATCAGCTTATGACATGTCAGCAGATAAAATAGTCCTTTGTCGGGTTTAGCATGGGGTGACATGCACCTAATTCTGCTTTGTATCAGGTTATCCAAAGTCCTATCATTTTCACATGTGCGCATGATTGCTCCTTTTCAATCTTTAAAAATATAAAAATCAAACTAACTCAATCTTTAAAACTTAATATTGTTATTTCAGAAGAGTTATATTTTTGGGTTAATTATAAATAAACGTAACATATATAATATTATTTCTTACAAATTTATTTATTTTCTAGTTATTTAATTAATATAAATGTTTAAATTAAGATATAAAACTAGAAAAGAAAATTAATGAATTCCAAATATTAATCGTTTTATAAATACAACGACGAAATAAGAAAAATAGATGATTATAAAATGATGGTATTACTTTACTATCTCATGCATACAAAAGAGGAGATTATTTTATACTAACTTTTATTGTATTTATCATAACTATTGTTTTATATGTTTATATAGTTAACTATAAAATTTGTACTATGTGATATATTGGTTAAAAATTGTGGTGTAGAATTTAATTCTCATACCAAAGCATCTGTCATGCATCTAACAATATATTTTTTGTAAGCGTTTGTCATTACATGAGGAGCATGCATCCGTACTTTGCAATGAGTTTGTAAGGATATATATATCATATTTATAAACTAAAACGTTTATAGCACTACATTAACAAAACATTTTAAACCACAAGAGTGATGACTTAGTGGTTAAATTTGGTCTTCGTACGGGTGAAAATTCTTAAGAAGTCCCAAGTTCAATCCCTGCTATGAAAAAAAAAATTGTGGTCACAAAGGTTCAATCGCGATGAATCCGAGCTACCCGTAAAGCAGACAGTTGTATTTGAATTAGTCGACTCGCAAATCTAGATTAAAAAAATAAAACATTTTTGTAAGCGTTTGTCTTTACATACTAGATTTTACTTGAAGGGTAATTTAGGGAATGTAGAAAAAAGATGATAAAATAATTGGAGTGATGAACTAAACATATAAACAAAAGTAGGCACATGCACACTAAAGTGGTCCAAACAGAAACACTTTCATACAACTATTCTATGGTGTCTTGCTCTGTTTTTTTCATCCCAATTGATCGATCCCCTGTTTCCTAAATCCCATATTTTTCTAGAAAACAATGTGAAATTACTAAATTACCCTTTGGATTTCTACCAATTTCATCTCTTCTCCTACCCGTGACTCGGTTCTCTCTCTTTCTATTGGATGCCCATAAATCTCGATTTATAACTGTTTGATGTTTTTATAGGTAAATCCAACTCATGGTCACATGAATTCTGGGTTTTGTACATTTAATTTTAAATAATTGCTGGTGTGAATGTGTGTATGCTTACTTTCCTGATTTAGCTAAATGCTTAGCAGTGCAAAGTTTCATGACATATTTCTGCACGCTAATTTGATGAATTCGATGTTGATTCTATGACGTTTTGTGGGTTTTAGGAAAACGGTTTTCTGGTATCTTCTTATTTTAAGTCTCTTTTTTTTTTTTTTGGATTTTTCTTCACATTCTACAGGAACCCATCAATTTTTTATTCGTAAAAATATGCACTTTTTAGGGTTTATGGTGCCTCATATTCCTTTGTATCAACTCTAGAAGATCTTTAAACACATCATCACCTCTTTTCCACTCATTTTCAGTTAATCTTGGGAATTTTGAAATTGGGTTTCTCAAATGACTCCCATTTCTTGAAAAAAATTAGAACTTTCTTGTTCCTGAATCCAAGAAACCCATAAATAAAGTTGTGGGTCTTTTCTTTTTAAGTAAATAAATTATGGGTTCATAAAATCTTGGATTGAATTGAATTTCTTGAAAGTATAAAAATGTCATCTTGTTTAAGTGGAGGTACAGGGAGAACTTATGGGTTTGATCTTGATAATATTGTTAAATCTTCATCTACTACTTCAAGTAGAAACTCACATTTATCATCTCCATCTTCAACTCTTTCTGAATCAAGCAATTCATCAATGGCGGTTTTCACTAGAAAACCTCGTACCCCACGAAAACGACCCAATCAGACTTACAATGAAGCAGCTGCTCTGCTCTCAACAGCTTGTCCCACCATTTTTTCAGTCACTAAAAAGAACAATAAGCACTCCAAATTACCCAATAAACATACTAATTTCTTCAATGAACCGCCGGAATTGCTTTTACCGTTTCCGGTGACCGAAAGGCCAGTTAAGGTGAAACCAACGGGAATTGAATACAATGGGAATCGGAATTGTAATTCTACGGAGCTTTGTGAAGAATACGAAGATGATTTTGATACAGAGTCGATACTTGATGAGGAAATTGAAGAGGGGATTGATAGTATCATGGGGAAATCGAATTCGATTGTGGGAAGTCGTGAAATTTCGAACGAGAAATCTTGTTCTAATTTGAATTTCGATTACAATTTAAAATTCAATTCCAACACTTGTTATGGGTACCCAATTGGGTTGGGATTTGGGGGAAATTTCGAGTTCAATCTAGGGTTTGGATTAAGGAACGGAATTAGGGCATTGAGGAATGTGGATGACGGGAATTGGAATTGGAATTTTCCGGCGGTCAATGTGATGAATATATCTCCGCCGGTTTTTATGAAATCCAAGAAAGCTCCGGTTGTAAAGAAGAAGAAAGTGGAGGAATTGATGAAGTTGGAATCGGAATTGGGGAATCCGATAATTGGAGAGGAAAGGTTGAGTATTGAAAACCGGTCTCCATTGTTATTGAAATTGAATTACAACAAGATTTTGAAAGCTTGGTCGGATAAAGGATCTCCGTTGCCGGAGGAAATCTCAGGGCCGGAGTCTCCCGGAAGTGATATTCATGTAAGTTGTTTCTCCCGCCGGTTAATACAAATATTAAAATTAAATGATAAGATTAGGAAAGAAAATTAGTACTTAGTATATTATATGGCAATTATTTTACAAATAGTATGATTAAGTAGAAAGATTTAATAAGAATCAATATCAAGTCTAGAGATGTTCGTTTGGATAATTTGGATTAATCCGAACTAAATAGGTGAATCCAAATAATTTTTAAATGTTCAAACCGAACCGTCCAAACTAATTTAAATCCAAACCGATCCGAACCAAATTACAATTTGGATGGTAAACCAAACCGTTCTTTTCTTAATATACTTCACAAGACTACAAAAGTATATAACGTAACTAATATTAAGTTTAATACTAGTATATGCGATTTTCAAAACGATAAACTACTTTATACACAAAAACAAGCTTATGTATTTCGTTTTTTGGAATTGGATTTAGAATGAGTCAATTAAGAAGTTAATAGCTTTAGAATTATTTTAGTCCTTAGGATACTTCGTTAATCTACATAATCCCTATATTTGGTTTTCTAGTAATGAGCTAGAATTATTTTATATATTTATATTTTATAAACTACTTTATACTATTTAGAATTTTTTTGATAATCCGGATTTTACAATGAAAACCAAATCCAATCCGAAAACCAAACTATTAATTTGGATCAAGTCCAAAGTGATCCAAAAACCAAAAAACCAATCCAAATGATTCAATCCAAATTGTCCATTTGGACAATCCGGATTTATCCGAATAGTGAACACTGAACACCCCTAGGTGTAACCTATTGCTATGTGTTTTTATATATTCGTCAGTTGTATGCCTATTGTTTTTCTTAAAGTTGATAAGCACGATACAATGTATATTATTTGTAAATATTTCATGTTTCATATAATGGCAGGCGAAATTGGCTCAAATAGACTTATTTTCAGAAGATGGAGGTGTGAGAGAGGCTAGTGTGAATCGATACAAAGAGAAAAAGCGAACAAGGCTATACTCGAAGAAGATTAGATATCAAGTTAGAAAAACCAATGCTGATCGACGACCTAGATCCAAGGTATGAATTATGCTCGATAATCATATATAATAGTTTGGACAATTTGTTTTGTGTACACGAGAATATGTATCATTAAAACATGAAAAATATTGGACATAAGAAAAGCTATAACTAAATCACACATGACAAAATCCGATCATATTGCTTGATTTTGTTTTCGATGAGAAAAATTGTCATGCAAGTACATCTTAATGCTACATGCGTCTGAATTGAAATGATTATCTAAAGATTACGGGTTTGATTTTTTTTTCTGGGTAAAAATTATCAGATGACCAGTGGAAAATTTGAAAATAACAATGCAACAGTTAGTTCACGTACATAATGAGCAAAGCTTTGTTACCCTAAGAAACCCGTTACAAACGAAAATTCGTTTTTGAATTAAAAGAAATAAAAATTTGAGTATGACTTGGTCTTGCATGTCTCAATAAGTCAATATCATTGTTAAATTTTGAAATCTAATCTTGTCACTATTTGTTCGTTGTTTTTGCAGGGGCGATTTGTTAGAACTTAGGACAAATTCTCCCACTTGTGAGGAGACAAATTCTCCCTTCATCGTTTTACTATTGGCCGCCTTCGCTTTATCTTTTTTTTTTTTTTTTTTAATTCCAACCTTTATTTATTTCTTCTGTACACCAAGCTGGTAGTAGTGTTATTGAGTTGAGGAATAAGTGAATAACCAAACGAATAGGAACGGACGAGAGAATTCAAACCAATTTTGTAATCTATATTCAATAATTTTTTGTCCTCTTTATATTTGTCACTCTTGGTTTACTTCATCATTTAATTATGTAGTTTTTCAATTAAATCAACGTGTTTTTGTTTCCTTTGTGTTGCAAAATAATCGTTTATTTTTGGTATAAAAGTTGATTGTATTAAACTCTTATTGCAGAAGATTTAAGACCATATACCAATTTTTGTAGTTTATCTTAAAGGATGATGTGGAATTAATTATGATAGGTTCATTAATTTCTCATTAGAACCCAAAATTTGCGGATTTTGTTATAACTTTCAACTCGTTGGTTGGGTCAACCCGGTTACAACCTACCATATAAACAGGTTTGGTTGAGTTTAGATTTACAGCCCGTATACAATCTATCAAAATAACGCATACTATCGTATGATATGTAAATCAAGCTACAATGATTCGCGTGATCCTACATGCATAAAGCCTTTCTATATCGTTTCTGGAAAATAGACCAAACGACCAACATTATAAGAGGAATTTGAGAATGTTGAATCCAAAATTTTAGAAGACGTTTTAGTGATGCTAAAAAGTGTCACTAAACGTAAAGAGAAATGATATTTAGTCCTAACATTTAGACCTACTCATAGGCCTACCCACTTGATAAGCTGACATGTGTATTCCACTAATTCTCTCTCCTAATATTATCTCTTGATTTTGACACGTGTCTTCATCTAATGAGTAGGCCTATGAGTAGGTCTAAATGGTAGACCTAAATACCATTACTCGAACGTAAAATAAGTCACAAAAGTGTCAAGTCCTTTTACCTACACAAATAGAAGGCGTGGATGGCATTTTACCTTTTTCTGACACATTTTTCAACTAAGTGACATAATTTTTTTCACCAGCAACAAACTAATTTCGTCACTAATGTCTATAGACTCGGTGATGACCAACTTTTATTTTTAAATTTTTGTGACCAATAAAGTTTGTCAAGATTGTTTATAGAACTCAGTATCCAGCAGTTTCTGTTATTTTGTACACACTAAAGATTCTCAAATAAGTGACTAACGGCTCTAGGTAGTGACAAATTTTCCATTTTCTTTCAAAACTTATGAAATATGAAATTTATTTTTTTATTACTAAGATAAGTGAATATGTACCATCAAAGTATTAAACTAATTACAATCATTTTGTTAATGGATCATGAAATATTAAAATGCTTACGGCGTCAACATTAATATTACGATAATTTGAACTATTATTTAATATTATAGTTTCTATACTCATACTTGACTTTTAGTAATATACACTGTATAAAATTGAAAGAAAATGCCAAAAAATATTGATCACAAATATTATGGTACAAGAATATTTACATTTCACAAGCCTGCTAAAAAGGCAATTAAATGAACCTAAACTACAGTAGTGACAATGATTTATTAGAGCACCCTCAGAAATCATATATTTACAATATTATATTATAAAAAATCACATCTCTGATAAAATGTTGCTAATCTTTCGAAGCTCTTTTAGAGCTGTAATCGCATTTTCCGTTTGAGCTTTTTCTTGATGTAAAACATATTCAATCACCTGAATTATAAAAAGAATTTTAGATCAAAACCAAATTAACTTAAAACGGGTCGATTTGGGTTGTGTTTATCTCAAACGGGTCAAAAAGAAATTACCTGAATATTTTCTATCATGGATTCTGCAAGATTCTTCAAAGAACACAACTTGTTCTGATCATCATCATCTTCCTGTTTGTGGGTTGTGGAAGATGATGGTTCTGCATTTTTATTATCAAATTCAGTATTCGGGTCATCAGGCCCGTTTCTTGCAAACATCCATAACCACTGAAACTTACCCGATAGAGGTCTTTTATCTCTCAAATTTGTCACTGAATCCCCTGTTTTTATTTCATTATTTACCTCCTTAAAAGGCATTTCTTCGGGCGGGTCAGAAATAGGTAAAGGTGAAGAAACTTCTTCAGTAGAACTATGCATGCCCGATAATAAACTCGGGCAGGAACCCACACTGCTTCTCTCAATTTCATTTTCATTGTTATTTATATTATTATTATTATTATTATTATTATTACTATTATTAGTGTAGGCCCGTGGGCTTAACGGGTCAGAGAAAATTGAAAACTTTTCTTCACCAACATCGTTTACACGGGCCAATTTCTCATCATCTTCCAAACGGGCTAAATCATCCACCAAATTTCTACCAGCGGGCGCTCGGGTCACTTTCGAAAGGAAACGGGCCGAATCGGTTCTCGATAACCGAAACTTGACTTTATCAGACCAAGATTTTAACCGATTCTGAACTTGCTTATTTAAACTCCCCTGTTTTTGCTCTGTTTTGTGCTCTGTTTCTTTGTTCAAAACCCGCCACTGTTCTTCCCAATAACTTTCCCGAACCAGCCCGCGAGAACTTCCAGGCCCGGTCAGATCAGTTGAAAGACTGCGACCTCTGTTTCTCCCCTGCCCGTAGGGCCCACCACCTGCCCGAACCGGTTCGGGCACCGAATTAACAGATTCAATAGCAAGATTCATTAAAGATTTAGCCTTTTTAATCAATTTCACAAGATTTATATCTTGTGGGAAATTCAACAATCTTTGTAAACAAGAAGTTGCATTTTCAGTAGCAAGAAGTGAAGATCTTAAATAAAGAATCATCGAAACCGCAAATGCAGAAATAAAAGCACCCCTTAATGAATTTAATACCCCAAATGTAATTTCAGATTCATTATCGGTTAATTTACTATTATCAAGTTCAAAAATTTCATCCCAAATTACCAAAATGCCCTCAAGGGCAAATTCACGCCCGAAAAGAACCCGTAACCAACGAAGAGCAAAATATTGCGGTTCAACTCCTAATTCAACTAAATGAGAATATAACGATAAATCAACAACTGATAATAAATTATATAATCCCGAAGATGCTTCAATGACAGGTGGCAGCCCGTTGTTTAACGAAGGAGAATGTGAGAAAAAACTCGCCATTTTAACTGCACCTCGGTCGCCATTCATCAAAGCATCAAACATATTATAAGCATCATGTTCTATAAACTTTTCTGATAAAACTATACCTAATTCGCCCTCTGCACCATAAGCATCACAAAATGAGATAAGCGTTTGTGTTTTAGGGTCAAGATCGTTAAAGTTTTTAACTTTTTCTTGATCTTTTTGCATCCCAATATCATCTGAAGAATATATTTCTAAATCGGGTTCGTTAAATGATAATCCATCAAAATTGTCAGTGAAATAATCTTGGAATTTTTTTCGGACTTCAGAAATGCGTTCTAAATCAGACTGTAGAACGTATAAAAGTGGAGCTAGAAGTTCATGCATCCCTAAAAAACATAAAAGAAAATTGTAAATAATTTTTTATAAGAATATATTTATATAAAGATATATATATTACCTTGTCTATAACCAATATTTGGATGCCTAATACACCATAGTAACAAAATTCTTCTCAAAACGCCTTGACAGCCTGGCGTTTGAAAGTAACTACCATGTTCGGGATATAACCGTGATAAATCTTGATCAACCATTTTTTCTAATTTGGCTTTATGAAAAAAGCGGCCCCACATGCTATCTGCATTAGTATTATTGAATGATTAATTCTTGTTTCATAATTCAAGATATCTTTTTTGTGCTTAAAAGTAATGTATAGTTTAAATGTGAAAATAACTTTATTAATTGTGATAAATATACCAGGATTTTGTGATAGTGGATTGTCCATAACATGATCACGAAAATTGCTTTCATCTTTGGAAATAGGAGGATTGATTAAGAGCCTTCTCCTTAAAGCAGCATAACTGTAAATACAAACATTATTATTTTTATATTATATCATGTATGAGTTTCTAATAATCTTTAATCCAGTGAAGGATTATTCACAAAGTAAACAGATTCATCTAATCTAAACTTTAATAAACCTAAACACTATTATTTGATCAGTCAATTAAACACCAAAATTTGCTAAACTGAGACTCAATTTTAGACAAACTTCATGGAAGGGTAAAATTAAACAGAGAGAATTAATACCTTCTACGAGAATTGGCAGTTACACGACGAAATTCATCGACAGAAGAAGAGGAAGAAGGTAAAATCCCCAAATCTATACGCCATTGAACCCCTCTTAGGGCACCAAAACGGCGAGAATTCTCCAAATCAGCTCTCTCCGGTGACAATTCCCCCGACGATGACGATTCCGGTAATGTCTTCTTCGTCGGCTCGATCGGAGCCGAAGGTGACATAATTCAATATGTCCCGTGATCAGATTCACAAAACCCTCGAAATCTCAATCAGCGCACGAAATCCCCAATTTTATAAATCAAATGTGCATAAACAAATAATCTAATATACAAAAGCAATCGCAATAGCAATAAACCTTGTAACTATCAATACAACAGGGGATATGTAAATAAAAAGACAGAATTTTGCATAAAACACTTTGCGTATACGTTATAAATTTCCAGGGTTTGTGAAGATGAACAAGAGAAGAAATGTCGTGGATGTGATATCAAAATTCAGGAACATACAAGACATAAGATTATATGCAAACGTTGAATTTTGACGAAGAGATCAAAGAAATCAGAATTGCGATAGGGATATTGGATTTGGTGGGTGATTTTTTTTATTTTAAATTGTTTTTGAAAAAATTGACTGCAAGAACATGCGAGAAGATGAAAGTGGTGAGATGAGATGGAGCCTATTGGGCGCTCAACAAGAATGATTCGGATATTCAATATTATTTATTATTTAATTTGTAGACTTCGCTTTTAAATTTTAATCTATTAAAAAAGAATCAATTCATATACTTCTTTGTTTCAAAATCTACTATTATAATAAAACAAAGCCTATATAACCACTTGATATATTCTAAAACCTCCAACGTCACGTGACAAATTAATAAACCACCTCATTTATTTAATTAAACTATTTCTTAAATGAATATCTAAATTTAAAACAAATTTTATCCAAAATATAATAAGTCAATTATATTAATAAATTGCCGGTTACCTTTAATGTATATCCAAAATATAAAGAAATTATGTTTTTTTATATGCCAAGTGTCATTCTAATTGTTAAAATTTTAGCAAAATTTGTGTTTTATAAATATTATTGATTTTTTATTATTTAAATTCATATTTGTTGTAACATGTTCGAAATACATTATAAATTTTCCATACGATAAATATATAGGAAGTCTACTACATCATACATACGACATACAAAATCGACATAACATTCAACTAACTGAGGCAAGCAAGAGGAGAAAAATTATGAAATTGTATATATTACTGTAAATTTATATTTGTTGTAACATGTTCGAAATACATTATAAATTTTCCATATGATAAATATACAGGAAGTCTACTACATCATACATACGACATACAAAATCGACATGCTTTTAACATTCAACAAACTTGGGCAAGTAAGAGGATATTTAAGTTCAGATACCATTTGTCCCGAAGAGTTTTTGAATGAACAATTTGATGAGAATTTATACTCACCAGATGTGCTTAATGGTATCAAATTAAGTGGATTGTCAAACCATCAGTTAGTTTTAAAAGTTGGTGTTCCAGTCATGTTATTAAGAATAATTGACCAGATAATGGCCTATGCAATGGTACCAGACTTCAGATTGTCGCTATGGGTACCCGTGTTATAGAAGCGATTGTTATATCAGGAAATAATGTTGGATATTGTACTTTTGTATCTAGATTATCTTTGAAACCTTTAGACACCAATATTCCGTTTAAGTTTAAAAGACGGCAATTTCCACTTTCTATTTGTTTTACTATGACAACAAATAAAGGTCAAGGAAAATCATTGTCAAAAGTTGGTCTGTATTTGAGAGAGCCTATTTTTTCACACGATCAGCTACATGTAGCCTAATCTAGAGTAAGAAGCAGACAAAGACTGAAGATTTTAATAGAAGATAAAGATGGAGATCAAACAAATAAAACATCAAACGTTGTATTCAATGAAGTGTTTAGAAATTTATCTTGATGTTTTAAATATTAAATACTTTCTTTAAATTTATATTATTTGTTTCCTTTTAGTTGTTATTCTATTTCAAGACTACTAATTTAAATTTTTATTCTTTATCATATCTTCATTATAAGACCATTGATGATTGTTTATATAATGTGAACAACATATACTTGTAATGTGAACTATACCCCTCATTATCTTATACATATTTAACATATGTTTTCACATTTCATATTTGTATTCTATAATACTTACTTTCAGGAAATTTAACGACAACCCGTGATTTTCACGGGTCAGAAACTAGTAAATGATATAAATTAGAGTTCATGTTTTTTGAGGCAAAAGTTGATAATGAATATTAATTAGTTTGAATTTGATAGTGAAGAATGGACACACATATATTGATTAAAATAAATTTAATGATGTTTAAAAGTAAAAGTAAGGGGGCGTTTGGTTCGCTGGAATGTTTCTGATGGAATTGGAATCTAAGAAGGAATTGGAATTGTCAGGAATTGGATTCCAATTCCGTACCCTGTTTGGTTGGCAGGAAATGAAATTAAAATTCAATTCAATATTATGTTTGGTTGCCAGGCAATGGAATTAGAATTTTGTAAAAAGATGAATATGTCCTTATTCGTGTAGGTGGTGGTGGCGACAACGGCAGTGGTGACGGTGGTGGGTGGCGGTAGTGGTGGGTGGGTGGTGGAGGCGGTGGCGGGGGTGGTGGTGGAGGGTCGTCGTAGCGGTGGTGGTGGTGGGTGGGTGGTGGCGGAGACAACGGTAGTGGTGGAGGCGGTGGGTGGCATTGGTGGGTGGCGGTAGAGGTGGGTGGGTGGTGGCGGTGGCGGCGGGTGGTGGTGGAGGGTGGTCGTAGCGGTGGGTGGCGATCGTGGTGGTGGTGGTGGCGGGAGGTGGTGAAGGTGATGGTGGCGGCGGCGGGTGGAGGTGGTGGGTGGCGGTGGTGGTGGCGGTAGCGGTGGTGGGCGGCGGGTGGTCGTCGTCGGCGGGTGGCGGTGGTGGTGGATGGCGGCGGAGGGTGGTGGTTGGTTTAAGGTTCAAAGGTGTTTAAGGGTAATATAGTAATCTACACATTCCTTCATTCATGGGATTTCAAAATCCTTCCATCTTTGGATGGAATTCAAATTCCCTTGTTTGATGGAATGTTTTCCAACCAAGGATTCCAATTCCGTCCAACCAAACATAGGAATCCATAGGAATTGGATTCCAATTCCTTCAAATTCCAAAGGATTCCAGCGAACCAAACGCCCCCTAAGGGTATATGTGTCTTTTCACTATATTAAAGGAGATAGTTAGTGGGTGTAGACCCCACTATCTTTTACCAAATATAGTAAGTTTTAAAATATATCACTTATTTTAAAACACTACAAAATGAAAAGTGTATCACTTATTTTAAAACAACCCATTGTATAAGTATTGCTGTACAAAATCAACCTTCAAGTTCTAATCCTTTTAAAGGCATTCGTGACCATTTATCAACCCATATTCTCATAGCAGTCAAAGAGCATATTTAGCCCAAACATGATGCTTAAAGCCCAAATTTCAGCCCCATAACGACCAAATATCTGCTTTTAAACTTCTATATTTAGTTTAAAGATTTTGCTAATAATAATACTAGAATACATGATATGGGGAATATTATAATTATGTTATAGGGATTTTTTGTCATATAGTTTTTCTATAATATATAGTTAAAAACACTCCACTTGGGTTCCACTATAATATTATAGCGTTGTGAGGATTAAAAAAAATAATAATAATAATGAAAGAAAAATGTCATGGCAGATTGTTATGGGGTTGGCAGCTGGTTTATAACGTCCAGGTTGACGGAACCTTATGGCGCCATAAGATCTTTGACGAGCAATAACAAGACAGTAATGAATAACAACTAAAACTTTTAAATTTTTATTATTTATTATTTATCTTAACCTTATATTGAAACATAACGAGAGATGGCTAAAAATATGCTGACGTATTTAGCTATATTTATCAATATTAATTATTAAACAATAATTGTTTCACAAGAAAACTCAAAACGAAAAGCAAAAAAGAAAATAAATCATTACTAGAATTAAAGCAGAAAATGGATGGTATCATGATGAAAGCAAAGTGAAATTATTTTAAAAACCAAATCATATCTATATGCATTAAGATTTTTAGAAGTTTATTCTTTGAATAATTTTAATAATATTATTATAATTAATTTGTTCATGGTATCAAGTCAAACTAAAAGACAAAATAATTGATATGGTCAAACAAACACTTTATAAGCAATTATAGCTCAAGCCTCAAGTTATCGACTTATTTCCATAGGGTGTGAAGCATTTGTAGAAGTGGTAATGCAAACAAGAGCATTGCTAATACATTTTCTTAGAGCATAGGTTGTGGGTTGGTGGTACTAGTGATCAATGCTGATGTGGAGCTTCCGGCTATGTGGTGAAAACTCACAACACCTATATTGGCTACATATAATATATTTATAACTTTCCCAAATTAATAAAACTTAATTTTAATTTTCACTTTTCAGCTAATATATTTGCTATTTCGAATTAGATTTTCATTTATAAAAAATATAAATTATGTAGGACTTAAACTTGCGACCTCTACCTTATTAACACAATGCATTAACCAATTAACCTATATGATCATATGTTCATTACATGAATACAAGGGCGGTAGGAGGGGGTGGCAAGGTGGGCCATTGACCCCCCTCTAATTGCAAGACTTTTTATTTTTTTTTATTTCTTAGGGTATAAATTGTAATTTATGGAAAATTGACCACCTAAACATGCAAAATTCAAATTCCAAATACAAGGGTTTGGAAGAAGGCGATTATATGACTATATAATTCAAATTCCAACTGTCTTCTTGGTCGATCATCAGTTTATTATTTTGAGTTTTGACCCCCCATAATATTTTTCATGTTACCGCCACTGCATGAATATACTTAACTTTGATAATACATGAAATTTTAAAAAATTAAAATTATCATCACCACCAACTACCATCACTATCACTATCACCACTACCCATCATATGTGACCGCCACCACTACCCATTTGTTGGTCATTGCAAAATATTGTTATAGGATATCCGTCTCCGCATTGTGTGTGTGCCCTTCTAGTCTCATGTAATGTATTTATTTATAAAATAAGGGTTTTCCGAAGCGACCGAGTAATGCTCGTGAAGTACGCGACTTAACTTTTATTTTGGTTATTTTTTAAATTTTCCTCGATCATTTAGTAAATATGTACTTAGTGAGGGATGAGTTGAAGTTATTTGGTACCACTTACCACCACAAGATGGTTTGATAGGGAAATAAACAAAATCGTGAATGCACTATTATTCTAAGAGCCAATCAAATTAAATTAGTCATAAAATATCCCAAAAGCTAAAATTATGTCCTATTCAACAACCCAATCTTTGCTCCCCCCGCCATCCACTCTAAAATCAACTTTTTTGTCATCTTCATCCATTAACAAGCAATTTGCCTCGTCAAAGTTACCATAAATTAGGGAATTTTTTATAAACAAAACACCGACGAAATATAGTATATTGATCTCTTGTGATGTATATGTTGTATTTCCATTTAATATGGATTATTGACGTAAGAATAAGGGTGCATACAACTAACACTAATCAGGTTGTCGCGTTGGATTAGGGCTCTTATCGAGTGACATATCTTTTGGGTTTTAAATACCAAAGCAACCCTCACGGCCTATTAATATCCAACCATCGAGTGCAGTTTCCAATCTGCATGCATCTTGCCCGATCTCCTTTTGATTCAATCGAAAACATTTTTTAGGGACAAGTCGATTCCTAATTGTTAGGTCCATGTGCAAGTTTTGATGATGACAATTTTAATTTGAACATTTAGTATGAATTGTATAGTTTATCGAAGTTAAGTCGCTCGTTATACAAAGATTTATATTTCACTAATTATAGATTGTGTGACATTCATGTATATATAGATAACGTGCATATACTTAGTTCATTTGTGTGTTCGAGTTGACTAGCTTTCAACATAACAAAGATTAAATTTAAAAATAAAGGTTAAACATAAAGCAATATTATTTCTTTTTAACTCTAAAACAACATTCCTTTCTCTATAATACGTCACTGAAATGCATCTTTGAGGAAAGTGGATGCCGATTCATACAAGTACTTAGAACTTATAACCGTAATAAAATATATTTGGCAAGTAATCTTTTTCGCCTTTTTTCCATATATACTTGCACAAAGCACATCCTTTCGATTCATATCACTTTATTTTTTCTCTCACACATACACAATATCTTTGGCAATGTGGACCTATGACTGAACTCTTATTTTACCGAATCGTATGAAGATAGATGAAAAAGATGATAACGGTATTAAATGTACATGTTTACGCAATAACTCAAACGTATTATTTTATGGGCCTTCTAGTCCTAACTAGTTACTCAGATTTGGGTCATCACATTAAAACGATTATATTCCGATATTTTTGGGAAGTTCGAAAGATCCAAATAAAGAAACACGAAAATGGCATGAAAAAAATAATTCGAGTTGCGATCACGGGGATGTCATATAATTATGCCCACATGTGTTGTTTAAGCTAACGACAATCCTTGTGGGGTAATCTCCCCATGTGTGCTCTATTAGAACGACCAAAAAACAAGTCGTTTTTGTACACTTTGTAAAGATAAATGTTGATTTAATTGTGTATTTATATTTAATACAAATAATGCTAGTTATAGATGTATGTTTACTTCTCAATCGGGTCATTCCATTTAATCGAATTCTAAGCTCTAAAGTATGTGTGCTTGTATTTGTCAATCACTAAACATCTCATACTTATAATATATATTTTTAATTTCGAAAACCCACATTACTGTTTGAATATATTTATCATGTTTATGTTAATCTCGAATTCTAAGTCCTAAGGCGTGTTACAATTTGTATGTATGTTACTGCAGTCTATGTGTAATTTATATGTGTATATTATTGTCAATATCTCAATCAAGCCTATATATATAATGTATAGATATATAAAGTTTACGGAGAGAGTTCCTTTAAAAATTGGAAAAGTCGTGATAATGTGAGAATTTTTATTAATATATGAATACACATAGTGTGTTCATGTATGAATACACATAGTGTGTTCATGTATGAATACACTGTGTGTATTCATATATGATTCTTACTAATCATATATGAGGTTTACGGTAACCGGTCGCATAGGCATATTTTATTTTATTTCTTTTCGAAAAAATAAATTAAAATAAAATAATCCACACTCAAATCAACATCTAAGTTTTATTCTCGCATTTTCAATCTTAAAAAAATATTAATAGAACCAATACCTATGTTATGTAATGAATATATGAATTGGATACTAAATAAATCAACAAAAATATCCAAGAATATGGTTGTGTTATTCTCTAAAAATATCTTAACGAAATGTTTGGATATGTAATAAACATTATTTGGAAAAGTTTCAAAAAGAGGTTGGTTTTCAAAAGTTCTTTTTCAAACCCAAGACATTTTTACTTAATAAGTCAATAAATTATTTTCTGAAACACTTCCTATAACAAATAATTATTTTATGGATTATTTATAATTTATATGAATGTTAATGTTTCTATTTTAATTGTATTATTATAAAAATCCGGCCACAATTTTGTAATCCAACCTAAAATAGTTCCAAGTTGATTCTGACTGATTCGATCCGTTTAGCATCGTTCTCTCCTCGAAGTATAAGTGGGACACATAGCAGTAAATCATGTGATGACTTGCTTTTATGATCAAAATCATCAACACTTCAAATCTTAAATGCATGTGATGAGATTATTTTGAATAGTACAAATAATAATACATACAGTAAATAACAAGCATTAAAAACCAATAAATAACGTATATAAATAAAACATGAATACATTTCTAAACCCTAAAATAGTTATACAAAGGGCTTCTCTAACTCATGTTCTAAGAACATGAGATAAAACACATTTAATAATCTTAAAATTTTCAAAATTATGTAAATAACTATCAATGAACTTCATTTCTTATAAATTTATGAAATGCATTAAATTTATTTTAATTTGTATAGAAACTTTCTGGTTTATTGATGTGCTTTATCTCATACCTTTATAATATGAGTTTAATAAACCTTTAAACAAATATATTAGAAACAACGCATATGTTTTCCAAAAGGGAGTTAATTTTCGTACCACAAATTTTGATGCCTACACCATACTTTACAACTATTTATGCACACTGTACAACTATATAAAATATTTATTATGATACATGAGTTAAAACATGTGGTATAAAAATCACTACCTTTTTCAAAACATGGAAAATATAATTATATTCCACCAAAGAATAAAATATGTCAAACGTAACAAAATCCAAGAAAAACATATGAAAACAAAATGTATGCAAGTCACAAAAAAAAGACACCCAATTACCAAGATATCATCGATATCCTACATCACAAACTCTAGATCTTCAAAATAACATATTCTCTTTGGTGATTAAACATTGCTTATGATGTAGGTTATATACTACGGAGTATTATCTAATTGTTTCTGAACTTATCATAATTATTTCATAAATATTTATCATAATGGATTGAAGTTATTATTTTTAAGAAGATCATTTAGTTTCAATATTATATCTTATTTTATGTTATTCTTACTTTAAATGAGCCCATTACCAAACTCAATTTAGATGGGAAAAAACAAACAAATTACACAACATTATTGACCTTCGATACATTATTACATCATAGTGAATAAATACAAATAATTATTTCTTTTATAACATAGAATCCAAAGTTTTATTTTGATATAATATCCAAAATTGTATCATTTTAATATGGGAATTAATTTTCACACCACAACTTTTGATTTATATACCACAGAGTACAAGTATTACTGCAAACTGTACAAACATACAAAGCAGCAATTGTGGTACATCCACTAAAAGATGTGGTACATTTATCACCCCCTTTTTAATATATCATTTATATTTGTTTTAATATTTTTAAATCAACAATTCAATCAATTGTCCACCATCTTTGCTCTCTTGTCTGGCGCCTTCCCAAAAAGTGAAGAACCCTAACTACCTCTCTATCTTTCTCATGTTCTCCTTTACTCTTCCCTTAAATATAAACCCTAATTTGCAAAATTAGACACTTTTTTGATGAATATTTACTTTAATTATAACTTACAAGCTAATCACAGAGTAATGTAGCTCTTTATTTCATTGTTCTTGATTTGGGAATCGAATTCTGCTTACTGTGTGATGGTGTTAGGGTTTTGATTTGATTTGATTCTTTTCTTGGATCAATGTGAGTAAAGTTGTTAACTTTATTATTTGGGTTTAATTTTAAATGATAATTCTTTATTGGGTTTTAATTATTAAGTGAAAAGTGAAGTTTACAATTATCTTTATTTGATTCCTATCTTGGTCATCAATTTGCTCATACATATATATTATATATATAAATACATGTGTTTGTTAATGTGTGTGAATATAATATGCAGGTTGATCACATGGGTTATCAGATGGAAATGAAATTAACTGTTTCAGATTGAATCAAACTGGTACACTCTTTAACTACCTTTTTTCTCTCTGTTTTTTAGTTAATTATGTGGAAATGAGGTTTAATTGTTTACAGTTGTAGGGAGATCATTGAAGATGAAAATAGTGGAGTGTTTGGTTACAGTTATAACTTTAATCAGTTTTTGTGTTATTGGGAAATCAGAAATTTATATTGTAGTAATCGAAGGAGAGCCTGTAATTAGTTATAAAGGTGGTATTAGTGGTTTTGAAGCAACTGCTGTTGAATCTGATCAAACACTTGATGTCACTAGGTTTGTGTTCTTGAAATTTTTTTTTAAAGATTATAAAAAATAAATTATGATTATTTTAATCTTTTATATTCATTCAGTGATTCGGTTACATCATATTCACGACATTTGGAACTCAAACACGACACTCTTCTTGAAACGTTGTTTGATCAAGGAACTTATGAGAAAGTCTACAGTTACAAGCATCTTATCAATGGCTTTGCAGTTGATGTTTCTCCTGAACAGGTCAAAGCTTTGACTTTTTTAATATTACTTGACTTGTTGACCTTTTGAATAGTCATACTTGGTTTTTATAGCAAACAAACCATCGTCCTTGCGAAAATGCAAATCACTCATTTTTGCAAACATTTTTTTTTTTGTTGCAAGTCACATGTCACGGGTCAAAAAGTCAACCAATGTGAATGCAAGATAGACAGTTAGAATTTAGAAACCATCATTCTTGGAATCTTTCCTCCAAAATCACTTGATTGTGCAAACCCTTTATTTCGTTTTGCATTTCACTACAACGATGGTATGCTTTAAATAAAAAGTCAAAGTTTCACGGTTCAAAAAAGTCATTCGCTGTCAATAAAGATTCTTGAAAAATCGCATTTTTCTTGAAAATCACATTTTTTCTTACAAAAATCACATTTTTCTTGAAAAATCACATTTTTCTTGAAAAATCACATTTTTCTTTAAAAATCACATTTTTCTTCAAAAATCGCATTTTTCTTAAAATATCACATTTTTCTTTAAAAATCACATTTTCTCTTAAAAAAATTGCAATTTTCTTGAAAAGTCGCATTTTTCTTGAAAAAAATCGCATTTTCTTGAAAAAATCGCATTTTTCTTTAAAAATCACATTTTTCTTACACATTTTATATCACATTAGTAGGCAGAAACACTTAGACAAACCAACGGTGTAAAATCAGTTGATAAAGATTGGAAAGTGAGAAAACTAACAACACACACACCCCAATTTCTCGGGCTGCCAACTGGCGTTTGGCCCACAGGCGGCGGGTTTGACCGGGCTGGTGAAGACATTGTGATCGGGTTCATTGATTCGGGCATTTTTCCACATCACCCAAGTTTCAGGAACCATAACACACAACCATACGGGCCAATTCCAAAATACAGAGGAAAATGTGAAGTTGATTTTGATACAAAAAAAAGTTTTTGTAATGGGAAAATAGTTGGAGCACAACATTTTGCAAAAGCTGCAATTGCAGCTGGTGCTTTTAATCCTGAAGTTGATTTTGCTTCACCTATGGATGGTGATGGACATGGAAGGTTAGTATTGTCATTTTTACAATAATGTTAAATTCATTAGTCAAAGTGTTTGACTTTTGTGGTCAAACCAAATAATTTTCATATCCTATGGATCTCTTTACAAGTATTCATTGATATAACTTCTTTGTATTTGCAAAGTTTAACCCATTTGACTACATAAGTCAAAGTGCTTTAAACGACGTACAGTTTGACTTTGAGGTCAAACTGTCAAAGTCAAACCTTGTAGTTTTGAATCTTTCTGATCACAGTTATGAATCTATCATAGATGAAATATTTTCATATTTTTCTGTAAATTTTATTTCGGAAAATTCTGTTTTTATTGCACTTTTTGTTTATTTTTGAAGTTGAAATGAACCCATTTGACTTTAAAAGTCAAAGTTCAACTACTTCTGTCAAACCATCTAACACATTGATGTCTCTGAGGAGACTCAAGCTCACAAGCTAATATTGCATTAGTGTGTTGACTAGGGTCAAAGTTCTAATTTTGTTTCACAGTCACACTGCAGCAATTGCAGCTGGAAATAACGGGATTCCAGTTCGAATGCATGGATACGAATTCGGGAAAGCAAGTGGAATGGCTCCTCGTGCCAGGTGAATTTTTTTTCCAATTTTGGCCCGTTTACTAATAAACAGGTCGATTCACATTATATTTCGTATCTAATTAGTCAAATTTGACCCGATTCGGATTATATTTTGCATCTAATTGGTGCAATTTTGGCCCGTTTACTAATAAACCGGTCGATTGGGGTTACATTTCGCATCTAATTAGTCAAATTTGACCCATATACAAACAGGATTGCTGTATACAAGGCTCTTTACCGACTATTTGGCGGATTTGTCGCTGATGTGGTCGCCGCCATTGACCAGGCGGTTCATGATGGTGTTGACATTTTAAATCTTTCAGTGGGGCCCAACAGCCCGCCCGCCACCATGAAAACAACATTTCTAAACCCGTTTGATGCAACCCTTTTATCAGCTGTAAAATCTGGAGTTTTTGTAGCACAAGCAGCAGGAAATGGTGGCCCGTTTCCCAAATCTTTGGTCTCTTACAGCCCTTGGATCATGTCTGTTGCTGCTGCTGTTGATGATCGAAGATATAAAAACCATCTGACACTCGGGAATGGGAAGATTTTGGCGGGAATCGGGTTGTCACGTAAGTTACATTTTTTTTTTACTTTTAGTGACAGTTTTAAATGTGTCGGTAAATGACATTTTAATTTAGGATAATTTCTTTTATATCCTTCTCAAATTCATAAATTATCTCTATATCCTTCCAAACCTTTAAAACTCTTTTTTATGTCCAAAAACCTCTTTTATTCTATATTAAATCGCGATAATATCACTAATACAGGCAAATAAACATGATGTCTAGTACATAATCAACATATATATATTGCATACTTATTTGATAATTATTGATATTATAATCATTTAATAAATATCAAAATAGGTTTTTGGACATATAAGAGAGTTTTAAGATTTAGAAGGATATGGGGGCAATTACAAAGTTTAGAAAGAGAAATAATTTATGAGTTTAACAAGGATATTACAGAAATTATCCCTTTTAATATTTATCCTATGATTGCAGCGTCCACAAAATTAAATGAAAAGTACACGCTCGTTGCAGCTAATGATGTTGTGTTGGATTCTTCGGTTACGAGATTTAGTCCAACCGATTGCCAAAAACCCGAGGTTTTTAACAGAAATATGGTTAAAGGAAACATTATTTTATGTGGTTATTCATTTAATTTTGTTATCGGGAAATCGTCGGTTAAAAAAGTTGCAGAAACCGCAAAAAGTCTGGGTGCAATCGGGTTTGTTCTTGCGGTTGAAAACGTCTCACCGGGTACCAAGTTTGACCCGGTACCCGTTGGCATACCCGGGATTATCATTACCGATGTTAGCAAATCGATGGTAATCAATTTACACCATTGTTTTATAATACCTCACTAATTATTCATTTTTTTAGTCCAAAATGCATTTTATTTTATTACCCTGAACTTAGTTGACTTGGTCTTTTACTACCCTGAACTATTAAAGATACAACATGGTACCCTGAGTTTGACAAAATGGTCGATTACTCGATTTAGTACCCGACTCACTAATTTGGTCTTGTTTTTTCACATGATTTAATTATAATCTCAAATATATTGAGATGAACGTATATCTTTTACTCCGTTAAAAGCTCCAACGAAAGTAAGTCAAGTAAGAAAACGCGATTAAATTAATGAGTATGGGTACTAAATCGACCATTTTGTCTAGTTTAGGTCACCATGCTGCACCTTTTAATAGTTCAGGGTAGTAGAAGACCTAGTCAGATAAGTTCAGGGTATTATAATTCATTTTGGCCTTATTTTTGTTATTTTCTAACTAAATTATATGTATATGTTTATAGGAGCTTATAGATTATTACAAAGCATCAACTTCACGGGACTGGACCGGTCGTGTGAAAAGTTTTAAAGCAACGGGTAGTATTGGTGACGGGTTGGAGCCCATACTTCACAAATCGGCCCCGATAGTCGCCTTGTTTTCGGCCCGCGGGCCCAATATCAAAGATTATAGTTTTCGGGATGCGGATCTTTTAAAGCCCGATATTTTAGCCCCCGGTTCTTTGATTTGGGCTTCTTGGTCTCCTAATGGAACCGATGATGCTAATTACATAGGTAAGAAAAGCTTGGTTGGTACTTTTTTGGGCCCGTTTTATTTGCTCTCGACTCAACCAGGAACTAACTCAGTCAGTAACTATTACTCAGTCAGAAACTAACTCAATCAGAAACTAACTCAATTAGAAACTAACTCAATTAGAAACTAACTCAATTAGAAACTAACTCAATTAGAAACTAACTCAGCCAGCAACTAACTCAGTCAGTAACTAACTCAGTCAGTAACTAACTCAGTCAGTAACTAACTCAGTCAGTAACTAACTCAGTCAGTAACTAACTCAGTTAGCAACTAACTCAGTCAGTAACTAACTCACTCAGCAACTAACTCACTCAGCAACTAACTCACTCAGTAACTAACTCACTCAGTAACTAACTCAGTCAGTAACTAACTCAGTCAGTAACTAACTCAGTCAGTAACTAACTCAGTCAGTATCTAACTCAGTCAGTAACTAACTCATTCAGTTACTAACTCAGTCAGTTACTAACTCAGTCAGCAACTATCAAACGACCACTTAGTTTTATCAAACTGATTATCTGATTATTACAATTTAAACAGGGGAAAACTTTGCTATGGTTTCGGGAACGAGTATGGCTGCACCACATATAGCAGGAATAGCAGCTCTAATAAAACAAAAACATCCTCATTGGAGTCCAGCTGCCATCAAATCAGCTTTGATGACATCATCAAACACATTGGATCGGGCCCAAAAGCCCATTTTAGCCGAACAATATTCCGGGTCAGAAAAGTTGACTTTTGTGCCCGCTACGCCTTTTGACTATGGAAGCGGGCATGTTAACCCACGCGCTGCTCTTGACCCGGGACTTGTGTTTGATGCAGGTACATTTTGACTTTTTAGATTTTCCGTTGACTTTATTTTGACTTTTTAGATATTCAGGTTATCAAGATTATCTTGGATTCTTATGCGTGACACCTGGCATTGACTATCACGAGCTGCTAAAATACACGCATCATCCATGTAACTACACTCTCGGCCACCCGTACAATTTTAATTCCCCGTCAATTACAGTCTCACATTTGGTCAAAAGTCAAACCGTAACACGAACCGTTACAAATGTCGATGAACAAGAAACATATAAAATCACTTCAAAAATGTCACCAGATATAGCCGTCGAAACGAGCCCGAAAACGTTGACTTTAAGACCGGGCCAATCACGTAAGTTGACTGTGACTTTGACCGTGCGGTCGTTGACCGGAAGGTATAGTTTTGGGGAGGTTTTGTTGAAGGGAAATAGAGGGCATAAAGTTCGGTTACCGGTTGTAGCAATGGGGTATAATCGGTAATTTGGGTTTTTTGTATTTTATGATGTAATGGTGTTATTCTTTTGTAAAATTAACTGTTTGAAATAACAAATAAGATTGTAGAAATTAGGTGTAAAGAAAGTTGCTATCAAGTTTTGGTAGTTGTAACTACTAGCTTGGATAGATTGTTGTATTGTAAGCTTAGTTGTACTTTACTTGAGGAAAAGATGAAATTTATGTATTTAGAAACTTTTTAAATTACAAAATGTCCTATTTATTTTGGATAAGGACCAAGATGATGTGGAATGGGTATTCACAAGGTTATATTACTTTTTTTTCATTTTAAATTCATAATTTTTCAAGATTGTACTTTATTAAAATGACTACATAGTATACTTCCTCTGTTTCAAAATAAGTGATATAAATTAGAGTACATAGTTTTTGAGGTAAAATATGATAATTAGGTTAATTAGATTAAATTTGATAGTTAGTGAAGGATGAGTCCCATATATATTGATTAAAGTGAATTTAGTGATGTTTAAAAGTAAAAGTAAGGGTACATGTGTCTTTTCACTTTATTAAATATGATAAGTTTTTAAAGATAGTTAGTGGGTGTGGTCCTCACTACCTTTTACCAAATATGATAAGTTTTTAAAGTGTAGCACTTATTTTAAAACACCCTAAAATAGAAAGGGTATCACTTATTCTGAAACGGAGGAAGTATTAAAGATGACCAATATTTTGTTTAGCTACCTTTTATAGAAATAAAACTAAAATAGACTGATCTCTACCGACTTAATTAAATATCTAAAATGCAAGGAAAGAAAAAGAAAAAAGAAATGACTGTTACACATTATATATAGGGTAGGGAGAAAGCAACTAATGAAGAACAAACAAGTGGGAATGCATTTCTGTCAGACAACGAAAGCTCAAACTGTATGCATGTTCAAATAGTTGGTTGTTTGTTTTAGAGGGTTAGGATTGAGTTAATTAGAGTTATGATTAGAGTGTATTAGTTCAAATTAATCAATTATATGGTGTCAAAGTCAATGCTCAGGAGAAAACTAGCCGGAGTAAAAATCATCCTCCAGTCACAAGCTAATTATAAGTCTATTTTTTTCTTATTTAATAGTGATATATGTTTTTAGTTTAATAGCTTTGTA
The DNA here is from genome assembly GCA_963853835.1 of Calendula officinalis. Lineage (NCBI taxonomy): Eukaryota > Viridiplantae > Streptophyta > Magnoliopsida > Asterales > Asteraceae > Calendula > Calendula officinalis. The sequence continues at coordinate 75,975,623 of OY970828.1, forward strand.
AATTTATACTCTCGGTTTATTTTGGAACATCTCTCATTTATCTCTCTTATTTTCTTTTAAATCTTCGTGCTTGGAAATTGATTTAATCTACTAGTAATGATTTATATTTATGAGAATGGTTCAAATCAATCAATGAAAATATAAATCTCAACTATTATTCTAATGTCTTAATTAGTGTTTGGTATAGGTTGAGTTGGGTTGGACAGATAGCGTGTCAAAATGGATGGGTTGTGTAGCATGTTGAAATGAGTTTGAGTCAAAATACTTATGGTTGGATTGGCTTGGAATCAGTTGACCATAACACTTCTTGTCATAACAAAAATATATTTAAATCGTGATTCGTGAGATGCAAACCATAACATTTCTATAAGACCTGTGTCTATGTCACCACACCGCAAGTGGTGTGAGTGGTAGCCCAAGCCAGTGCGCTGGTGAGAGTAGGTGTTTTTAGGGTATTTTTTAATGTATTTTGTGAGTTAGAGATATTTTAGTAAGTATTTAAAATTTTAAATATAAAATGTGAAATAATAATATGGCATAGAAGGATTACACCCATGCTCTAATCTTATTTGTTTCACATGGCCACATGGGATAGTACTGGACACGTGAAAAATAAATGTGGAATAGACGTGGACCTTTTTAGTCCAATCATAATTTGAAGTAGATAAAAGTAAAACTCTTCGAATAAATATCAAATATTTGAAATCAAAATATCTGAAAATTTGTCTGATCTAGATACTATTTTCAAAAAATTTGAATATCCAAAATTTATCTGAAATATCAAAATAAAAAGGGTTATCATTTTCCAAATAAAAAAATATCCGAAATATGTGAAGTATATTTGTTGTTAGTTTTTAGATATAGGATATTTGAATTTCGAATACCAGATTCAGATATTAAAAACCCACAATCCGGATATCTAGAATTTGTATCCGGATATCTGATTTTTAACACCCCTAATCATATCTTTATTATATAATACATTTGGGTTCTTCCAAAATTAGTAATGTTTAATTTTCTAGTTAGCATACACCTAATGCAAGTAGTACAACTGATCATAAATCTAGTGTTTATGCAAGTGGGATATAACATTTATGCCCATTATGTGCCTTTCACATGCGCATTTTAATGGCTAAACTGGATGGACGTTTGAGCAAGGACCTTCCGCGTAACAAAGTGCATACACGGGGGACGTCGACTGTAATAAACGAACTTAAATGATGTGTGGTTGTTATAAGTGATACCACATGGACCTTCCGTGTAATTTACTCTAAATCTAGTGTTAGTGAAAGTGTGAAATGACAATCATGCCTATCATGTGCCTCACACATGTGCATTTTAACGTTTAAATTGGACGATGTTAGGCCGGGCCGGGGAACTTTAGTGTAACAAAGTGTGTCACCAGAGACAACCAATGTAATAAACAAACTTATAAAACTGAGGTTGTAATAAGTACACAAATCAAACAGGGGCCTTCCATGTAAAACATGGACCTTCCGTGTAGCTTCTCTTTAATCTATACACAAAACAAACAATTAGTTGTCTTTCATATAATGTAAAGATAAATTCAACTAACATTACTTTAGGAAGAATAACAATATGAAATATAAAAGTGTAAACTTTATCAAAAATTCAAGCTATATACTCAAAATTTTAAAAGAATAGTAAATCATCAAAAAATTTATAAAATATAATTTATTTTTTTTGTAAATTTTGAGTGAAATATAATGATGGGACGGAACAGATTTCTTATGTGATGTTTCATATGCACATGAAAATTACCCCAAACATTGGCTTCTTCCAATATTTAAAATCACTGACACTAATTTTTCAAACAGTACAATTTTATCCGTTTCAATTCAATTTTTGGTTGTTATAAATTCATTAAATTTTGGATGACTAAATGGTTTAGGACACGTGCTACGTAGGTCCCAAATTTATGACAATATGAATTTACACTTGGTCACCTCTCATCTTATCTCTTTCCCTAGTGGCATGGCAAGTCCTTGGTCCCTGAAAACTCCCTTCCGGATTCGGCGTTCCATTCCCGATTAGGCAATCATCTCTCTCTCTCTATATTAATGTATTTTAAAAATACTAGCAGGGTACCCGCGCAATGTAGCGGCGGGTATCCGTAACTATATTTCGAAGTGACGACAGTACCGGTGGTGGTGACAATAGCGATGGTGATGAGTGGTGGTGCGTAGTGACTGTAGGTGCTGACATTAGTGATGGTAGGATCAGATCCGAAATTGGCTTTTTTTGTGAAAGTAAATATGGGCCTTTTAAATAAAGAAATAATGGTTGAGTTCTGGTGACGTTAAAGCTTATATATATTAGTATGCATTAGTAAGTAGTAAGATTAAAAAACAGTAATGAAATAGTAGGAACCATTTTAAATAATTTTGGGAGGGATGATGAAATGATGTAGCACAAAAGATTAGGAAAATTGTCGTGATCATTCAAAATTCTCTAAGGAACCATCTTAAAATGTCATAGTAGAAAAAGAGTTGTGGATCCTTTTATCTCACAAGAACCATCTTAAGTGTAAAGAGGTTTGGTGGACCTTGATCTACCTTATGCAGCCATGAGGTGAACTATTCTTTCACATTTTACTAAAAAGACCTTGGTTTACCTTTCTTGACTCTGGTGATCACGGTGCTAAAACTGGACCAAACGAAAGAATTGAGAACCGTTTGGACGAGACTCAAGAACCGTGGACCGGGCCGTTTGGTTAGGACGGTTCCGGTCCTACAACCGTTGTCGGGTCGGGTTAAAGGCCCCATGTTAATATAAGACCTGAATACTCCCGACCCGTCTAGCATAACATGTTCGGGTCGGGGCGGATTGACCTTTTGACACCCTTACTTGCATATATTGAAGTTGGGATCTGAATATGAAAAAAGAAACTTTGGCTTGAAGTCGAAACCTTGGAAGTTGCTTTTTTTCTTCCACATTAAATGCCACGATTGAAAACTTTGGCTTCAACTTGAACCCACTTGATGATACTTGATCTTGAACAGGAAAACTTTAACAAAAAATACAAAATTATAAAGAGGGTGTTGACCTAGCTTGTGTGTGAGTGAGTTCTTGTGACACATCAACTAAAAGATCATGGGTTCAAGTTCATTTTAAATAAGGTAACTAAAGGTATTGAGTTTGTGAGTATTTGTTGTTAAAGAAACACATTGCTCTAAAGTCAAAAATTAAGAACTTGAAATGACAAACTTAGGTCTCATTTAATCAACAACAATTTACCTTATTTTGAAAATTATTATCTATTTACACAATCAATTCAATTCAATTCAATTTAAATTTTAAGCCCTATGTCTTATCCAAATCCATAAACTTTTATATAATAATTAATCAACATTTTCATGAGTAACCTCTAAGGCTTAAGGGTACGTTTGGTACAGAGAATTGAATTGCAGGGAAATGGTTGCAGAGAATGGAATTGCAGAGAAAGGGAATTAGTCTGGAGAAAGAGAATTGACTCATCTGTTTGGTAGCACAGAGACTTCAACAGAGAATTGCAGGAGAGAATCATTTCTCTTGTTTGGTATAACAAAAAAAATCAGTAGAGAATTGTACAAATTTTATAATTAGCAAATATATTTTTTTTCCCACAAAAATCATTATTATAACATACAAAATTCATGGATAAATTAATAACGAAAGCGCTTTAATAAAATCAATAATAACATCCAAAAACATAAACTATTGTCACTTTCAAAAACATCAATTCAATCCTCTCCATGTTATCACACCTATTTTGGTAACTCATGAAATATTTTGTATGTAACGTTCTTGATTCAATAGAACGACGGAAACGATGACTATACATCATCCACCAACGGATCATAACATACATGGCATAAAATGTACTTATGACAACTATTCTTTGTCTCAAAGGTAATTTTGCCATCTCAACTACACAATATGTAAATTACTAAACTACTTAACAAAAATCAAATCACGAGACATATTAAGAATCAAGTCTTGATTTATAAACTAAATCACAAATAGGATTTATAATATTAAAAATCAAGTCTTGATTTCTATAAATAAATCATGAGTTATGTTTTGTTCGCCATGGATCACGTAGTTCAAAAATTAAGAATTATTACATACTTAAATAAACTAATTTAATTGAATCAAAATCAAGCATATAGAAACAAATTTGTGTTCAGTTCGACATGGGTGAAAATCAACCATATGGAAACGAATTTGTGTTCAGTTCGACGAGAGAGAGAGAGAGAGAGAGAGAGAGAGAATACCTTGTTGGAGAGAAGCAATGAAGAATGGAGGTTTTCTCCTTCTACGTACGTACGAACGAACGAAGGCTTCTAGGGGCGGCTACGTGTTTTAAAAAGATGAAGTGATAAAGTTGGGCTTTCAAGTCTCCGCTTTTTTTTCTTTCCAATTCCCTACTTTTCAATTCCCACCTTTTCCCTTGCTTTCAGGGAGAAACAAAACTAGAGAATATGAATTGACAATTCTCCTTCATCTCCCTTTCTCTATGTAACCAAACAAAGGAATTGGGTGCCAATTCCATTTCTCTCCTCCCAATTCTCTGTACCAAACACACCCTAATATATGTAAAGATTTTATGCGTGGTGCTTGTATGGATGGACACTTGGACAGATCGAGAAACTCATTTGGTTCTTTTATAAACACCACGTTTATCAAATAGCATTAATTAATAATTCGAAACTTTAGGGAGGGAAAAGACTTAAAGATTCATGCTGGCTAGTGAGCAACTAATTATTGAGAGAATCATAGAAGAAAATAATTTACTATATTTAATTTAAAAATGATTGATTTAAGTTAAGTGGGTTTGGTATCGAAAAGTTTTCAAAATTGTCTTCTACTTGATGGTTTGGTCTTCAAATTTGTTACATATATACGTTATAAATATGTATATTTATGGAAAATTATAATAATTGTTGAAGCCTGATTCTTCGGGGAATAGACGAGAGCCCTTCCTTTAGTATCGGTGAACCCTGAAATAGGCAACAACTCTAGTCAGAGGCCTTCCGGGAGTCGTTCCCAGAAGACACTCCGATGCCTAAGTAAGAATCGGTTATACGAAAATGATTATATAACGTCCGAAGACCTTAATAACGATACCATAGTATTGAATGCGAGCATTTAATGTGTTGTGTATTAAATGTGTTGTGTATTAAATGTGAGCAAGAGTGAATACCTGTTCCCTCTCTAAGTCTTCTATATATAGCCAAACAAATAGGCGGGAGAGATGAGTAAGGAAATGGGCGGGATAATTGGTTGCGTGATGTTATCCGCCCCACCCGTCGGTCCGTTGGTTAAGAGATCCGGACCGAGCTCTTGGTCCGGAAGGTAAAACGATGATGCTCTCCCATGGCGTTTCATGCGCGCCGCTTGCATTAAATGCTCGTGTGGTTTCGCGCCCTCTTTTCCTTAACACTCGGACACGCTGTCAGGAATCTTGGGAACCGAGGCATCCTGAGGTTGGCTTCTTCCGTCCTCCGGTTCCCGATCCCTCCGTCTGCATGTTTATTCCGTTATACGTGGTATAGTTCATCAAGTCCCCTTAGTTGGGATCGATTTACCCGTGATGAATTGATTCCAACTATGCTGCCTTATCTCGTCAAACGCCCGGTGTTTAAAAGTTAATATATTTTTAAGAAAAATATTACCGTTGTGAGTCGACGCCGTCGCTTATTCATTGGGCAAGTTTTTTTTACCGTTAAACGTCAATCACACTTAATTCTCGCACCCCTCGAACTTCTTTTCCACTTGTGCGCGCATGTATATATATATATATGCACATCCCTTATTTCTTTCCTTACCTTATCTTCTTTTAAAGTTATCGTTACTCTCTACTCTTCGATCTCTCTAATTCCCATTTTCTCCCAAACTTCTCCCCTATTTTTCTTCACTCATAATCATTATGAGGAAAGACAAATCATCTAAGGATAAAGCCGAGAAAGCCCCGAAAGAGGTTAAGAATGCCATGAACATTCATCGAACCTTACCGCCGCTGACATCTATCGAATTACCCTTGATTACTATATTGACCAGCGCTACAAACTCCTTCTCCCTGAGGAAACTGGCACCATACGGTCCGCTCCGGATGGATATGAACCCATCTATCTTCAGTTTTTGCTTGGAGGGTTACGATTTCCAGTTGATCCGTTCATTCTAACCGTTCTGCAGAACCTTGGTCTGCATGTTGCTCAGCTTGCCCCCAATTCTCTTCGCAAGGTGATCGGTTTTATTATGCTCTGCCGATCTCTTGGCATCCCGCTTTCTGTTTCGTTGTTCCGCCACTTATACACCGTCACCGGACGTGGTGATTGGGCCATTTTCGCGCACCGCCCGGGACAACATGACTGCATTACGGGGCTTCGGGACTCTATTCATGGTTGGAAGCCTAGTTTCTTTTATATTGATCGATCTGCTTTGAACGATGTAGAACTTCCCTGGGGAAAGGTTTCCGGAAGGGGATCTGATCCTCTACCTGACCTGACCCCTGAAGAGCGTGCATACGCGGATAGAGTCTCAGCCGTTGTTGTTGAATGGGAAGATCCTGACGAAGCATTTCTGGGCATGGCGGGTCTCAGTCCTTACTACTTTTACCGCGACGTACGGGCTATTTGGAAAGTGAATGATCAACCCGTTTCGCTCTTGGAGCGACTTACAATGAAGAAAGGTAGCTTGCCGGAAGGTGCCGCCTATGTTGAAGAAACCGAAATTACCCCATTCCTTCCTCCAGTGGAAGAAAGCCACAGCTCCGAAGCCACCGTTGATCTTACTGAAACTGAAGCTGGAGAAACTACATCGATTGAGAACATTCCGGTTTCAGGTCCTGAGTTTTCTGTGGAAGGTACCATGATTCCTGACTCTCAGGCGGAACTGCAAAGGATTTCGAAAACCCGTTACGTTCGCACTATTTCCACCTCTGAGCGTGGGGGTGGTAGCCGAGTGCGTAAGGTTCGTGGAGAATCTGAGAGCGCATCGCGCAAAAGGGGTAGGATTAATCCTGAAGGTATGCCTTTCCTATACTTAATCATTGTGTGTTTTGTTTTTGTGTAAAACCTTATCGTTATTTAGAACAGGTTTCTCCGAGTGTGTTGTGATATCAGAAGTGCCGGCGTCCGTTGTTCCTGTTGTCAAGCATGTTCCTGTTGTTACCTTTAAGCCTCCATCTTTTACCACTCCGGATGTTGCAACTACCAGTGTTCCTGCTCCTGTGTCTCGCTCCAATATATCATCCTTATGGAGGTTTCCCGCCGCCTCTAGTGATGCCGCAGTCGCAATGTTTGGTAGCCAACTATTCAGTTCTGGAGCTGCTACTTCATCAATGGCTAGGGAAGCTCGCTCGCCTCAATCGGCCCGTAGCCAATCGTCACTTCCCCCATTTCTCTCCACTGGTATGTGCTTTACTTGGCAACTCTTGTTGCCTTCTTTTATTTACCGATTACTAACTCCTTTTTATGTGCCTATAGGTGCATCGACTCGTATTGTTGAGCTCTCTCCTGCTACAACCGCATCTGTGTCAACCCAGCAGCGTCTGTTCGGTCGATTTGATCCCCCTCGAGGTGTCCTTTCTGTGGTAACCTCGACCGTTCCTACAGGAGCGGGGATCCCTGCCACCGCTGCCCCGGAGGATATTATTCCTTCCACAACTGCGACCGAAATCGTGGTTCCGGTTAACCTTAAGGATACTTCTGATAGTGATATGTTCGGCCGGTTAAAATCCGGATTACTGGGTTCTATGGCACTCATTACTGAGCTCCAAGCCCGGTGCGCCCGTCATGATCAAGACTTCAAGGAGCAAGGGTTGGAAATTGACCATATCTCCCAACTGATGAAGACCTTACAGGGTTTATTTGACGAGGAGGTATCAAAAAGAGAGCGGTTATCACAACAGCTATCAAGAATCCATGAAGAAAATGACCATATTACCAACGACCTGCAACGGCAGCTCACCGAAGCCCAACGCCTACTTTCTACTGAGAAGGAACGTTCATCCGAGCTGGACCGTCAACAAAATGCTTCGGCCGCTAGGATTGCGGAATTAGAATCTTCGTTAGTGGAAAAAGATTCACGACAGAAAGAGGCAGAGGGTCGTCTGTCAAATGTAGTTATTGAGAATGAATCATTAAAGGAAGAGATTGAGCTGCAAGAGGGAATGGTTGCGTCGAAGCGTGAAGACATCGCTTGGCTGCTTAAGAGGGGGGTTCCTGGAGCCATTGAGGTATTTCTGAATTCCCACGAATTTGTTCAGAAAAATTCCGCTTTTCAAAGGGAAAGTGTTAGATACGGACATTATCAAGGGTGTCTAGATATGCATAAGGCATATCCTGACTTGCTCAAGGACGCCCAACTTGTTCACAACTTCCCGGAGGGTCAAGCTGCTATTATCGATTTATTTGGTGACTTGGTTTCCCCCCACTATTCTCTTATTGATTCGTTTGAGAGCGGGGTCGTGAGTTTGGATGAACTAAAGACGTTAGTGACAAAGCCTCCTACCGGTCCGGAAGGTGTTGGAGAGAGTTCCGGTCGCAGGGACAAGTCTTAGTTATCCTTCTATTTTTTTTTTGTAATCATCGTATGTTTTTGAATGTTGCCGAGTGTTTGGCTTTTGAGCCATACTTGAAAATGTAATTGTACTTGCTATTTCGTTATATCCTACTTCCGTTCGTAATGTTTATGATTATTATTCACTTGTAATGTGTATCTTTGTTTTGAATGTTTTACGCAACCTACTGCCCTTTAGTGAGGCGTCCCCCACTTAGGTTTAAGTTTTATATTCGTTCGTCGTCGTTATTCCGGTGTTCGTCCAGCTACAGGATTGAGATCTCCTTCCGGAGTACCTCTCCTGCTCATAGCTATGAGTTATCGTGTTGGATTTAGTGGTTTTTAAATGACTCGGATTTAAAAATTGCCTTTCTCGAAAGGCTTCTATTACCAACTCAACGATTACATATTAACAGACTAGGCTAACTATCGTAGTACATGCTATCGGAGCAAAAGCTTAATATAAAACATAGTTTTTTTTTAGAAGTTGAACTTCCGTAGGTTCCTCACGTTCCACGTCCTTGGAATTGCTGTTCCACCTACTGTTTCCAATACGTATGAGCCATTCCTTCGAGCCTCCTTTACGCGATAGGGACCTTCCCAATTAGGACACAACTTTCCTGGTTTAATTTGTAAGCTGGCCTCATTCTTCCGTAGAACCAAGTCTCCTTTCTTGCAAGCTATCCCTCTAACCCTCTTGTTGTAATATGCTTCCGTTAGGGATTTGTACGCAGCTTGCCTTGTGGCGGCATTTTCTCTCCTTTCTTCCACAAGGTCTATGTTGTGCCTTAACGCCTCGTCATTGCATTCCAGACGGAATTTTTCCGTCCTCGGGGAAGGTACCATCATACAATAGCTTCCGTTCCGTATACCAGACTATACGGCGTTTCTTTGGTTGCACTTCGCTCGGTGGTTCGATATGCCCATAGCACGCTTTGCAACTCTTCTGCCCAAGCCCCTTGTGCCCTGTTCAAGCGGGTTTTGATTCCTTTTACTATCGTTCTGTTCGTAACTTCCGTTTGCCCGTTTGCTTGTGGGTGTGCTACGGAAGTGAAATTTTGCCGTATGCTGAGTTTAGCACACCAAGCTTTGAACGGGTTGCTAGCAAACTGTTTTCCGTTATCACTTACTATCGTATGAGGGATACCAAAACGGCAAACTATTTGTTTCCATACGAACTTAACGATGTGTGCACCTGAGATGCATGTCAGTGCTTCGGCTTCCACCCATTTAGTGAAATAGTCTACAGCAACCACCAAAAATTGGATACCCCCCGGAGCTTTGGGAAAAGGACCAACGATGTCTATTCCCCACTAGCAGAAGGGCCAAGGGCTTGTAGGGATTTACTACGCACCATGCGACTGATCAACCACTTGGGTCGACCACCTAGTACACGAGTTCGAACCTTGCTGACCAAGAACATGAACTTGTTCTTGACCGGTTAAAACTAACTAGCTGATTCAATCCCTAAATGCGGAACTGGGATTAAACCTAATCCTTAAATCCTAAAGGATTGGGATGTTGGAAAACTAGATTAGGTTAACAAGAAAGAAACCTTGTACGAAGAACTCGAACACACACACATACTTGTGTGTGTTCGTCGACCATCAACCAAAGAACCCTAGGGTTCTTTGGCCAAAATTCGTCCAAGAGGAAGAAGGGAGTAAAGGGTTTCCCAAAACATACCTTGTTGTTTGCTTAAGATTGATCCACTGATGATGAACAAATCGAGCGATCTTCTAGTTGATCTAAGCAATGAACTTGTTCTTCAAAACTTGAAGAACACGAAGAACACGAAGAACACAAACTTGTGTTCTTCCCTTGTTGCTTGTTCTCGGCCGAAATAGGGAGGAAGAGAGGGAATATATTTCGTGAGGTGTAAGGGGTTTAGGGTTACCCTAAGCCTCTTATTTATATACAAATAAGTTACGCTTAGAACCCTTGTAGTTTAATTAATATTAGAACTTTAATTAAACTTCCTTTTAACACTTCCATCCCTTATAGTTTAACTAGTTTATTATTGTTGCACTTAACTACTAAATGTCTAGTATTAACACACTAATAATTCGGTACCCATATACACAAATTATATACTTGTATTTATACTTTTAATAGTTAATTATATAATAACCTTTATATAATTTATACAACAATATTATCCAATCACTATATGATTTAATAGCTTTAAATCATATCATGGATAGTCTTTAATTAACACATTGTATATTTACTCAACTAGTAAATGTACAACTACTTGTATTAATTAGTTAGTTAAACTAATCTAGTAATAAGTTAAACTTAACTTAATACTTAACTGATTCATAATGACTATTATGAATCATTCCTCTTCGTAGTATCATTGCTTATCTTGCTCGTATTACATGCACTCACCGGTGTGACCCTTAAGTGTTTCGTAGGCATGGATGTATCATCATAGGTTGACTAACTGTGCACATAATTCCTTCAGACTCCCACTTGTGCAAGTCTGTAACCTTTGTCTTAATGATACGAGCTACAGTGACCTTCTAGATAGGCATGTAGGTAACCAACCCCATAAAAACAGCTTACGTAACCCAGGTATGGTTTATGAAAAACTCTTTAATAGTGTCTCCTAGTAAAGAACACTCTGTCTCTACTTCTTGGGCAAACTATGTTAGGCTCATCCCTTGCAGCACGATATTTGTGATAACGAATACGAGCATGGTAGAAATTATCAACTCCTGTATTCGAAATCATTTTATGACTTCTTGATTCAAACTGCTGAGATAAACGACAAAGAACAGATCCAGTTCGTTTGGGCACGGCCGTGCACTTGCCAGTTTCTCATCAAGTCAAAGGACCTATAAATATCTCTCCTAAAGAGGAGGTGCAATTACCATCTTGTATATTTCGATTTAAAATACAACTTCCTTTGTACCCAGTATCGCCTCGTATGACAAACGTATTTCAGTATTGTCTAAGTTGAACCAAAGCACATTAGTCATTGTATCCTAAACCAAATACCTCAGGCTTAAGGACAATCCTAGTGAACAATACTTTTGAACTTTTCAACCACGAAGTATTGTCACGGTGGTCAATCCAATATTCGTTGAGCCTCCAACAGAATATCACCGATATTTGGTTTACACAAAACTTGTGTAGCTATCTTCGAAGAACTTCGAATCTACCACCAAATACCGCGATGACGTTAACGTCCCATCGAGGTTCCCACCAAGACGAGTAGTCACGGATTTGTGTCTTCTTGAATAAATAGACTTTTATTCATGGATCTTGTAAAACATACAAAGTCTGAATAAGAATGATACTAACTCAAGTATTATTCCTCACTGGACATAGATACTGAATTATTACTGGATCATTACTTATTTCTTTCGTTCGTGTTGATTACTTAATGATTCTTACAAACTTAATTGTAACTTTACCACTAAACCAATCATTTCTATTAAACTAAAGACATAAGACGAGTATTTAGGAATACTATTACTTTTGCCTTTGCTAGATATTGTTCTTACAACAATCTAGAACATATTCTAGTCTTGCATTTTATGTAATTCGGTAAACATAGGAGGATTGGAAATTAACTCCTTAGTTTCTTGAATTCATAAATTTATCCTTGTAACTAAAGCTACTCTTAGTTACTTGATTTGTAAATATCTTTACTAGTTAAAGAAATTTCCTTAAATGACTGTGTTATCCACTGAAGTGTTTAACAACCTACTAGATATGCAATAATCAATCACAAGACTTGTGATCACGCTATTTGGTTTGCAATAATCTAATCGATCATTTATTATTTCTCTTAACTCTTTGGCTAACGACTTGGTAAAACCCTGTTGTTAATGTCTTACTAACTTACTAAATTCATTAACACCTTTAATGAATTATGTTAGTCTTAGCTCCCACTTACTTTTATGGAACTTAAGCATTTCTTAAACTACTTTGACCTAGTCAATAACTTGTAGTTTAATCTTTTAAGAATTCTATCAATAATTAAGATCATCATTTGGATTTGCGAATATCCAACTTCCTGTTTAGGGAATTATGATCTTTATTAATTATTGTATCTAACAAGTATGAAACACTTGAAATGATACTATCAATTCTTAAATATATTAGTACTCTTTTAAGAATCTTATTTGATGCCAAAGTCATTTACTTGGATTTCTCAATTATCCATTATTCCTATTAGGGAATCATGACTTGATTAAATATTGTATTTATTACAAGTATAAAAGACTTGCAATAATACCATTTAATTCTTAAATACTTTAATATAGTTATGTCCCTTTTTAAGAGTCATTTAATATCTAAGTCATTTTACTTGGATTATGCGAATATCCAATTATTCCTATTAGGGAATTATGACTTCATTAAATCCTTTACTACAAGTGTAAAAGACTTGTAATAATACTCTTTAGAGTCTATCTTGATTATATCCAATATAATCATACTATATTAACACTAATACCTTAAAACTTTCTATCATAAGTAATGACTATTACTTAAGATGTTTTAACTAAGTTAAATAACTACTGAACTTTATGCTTCCATAAAACTTTTAAATGCTTTCATTAGAAAAACTTTCTAATTACTAGCATCTAAATACCTTGAGCTATCAAGACATTATTTATACAACAATCAAACAAATATATAAAACATGAAATATAAGTAAATCAAAACTTGACTTACAATCTAGTCATAAACCTTGACTAGTGTAATTATCACACATGCACACAATATAATTCAACCATGGATTCGAAATTTATTTAAAACCAAAATAAAACTTGTTTTAACATAAAATAAAATTATCCAAAAACAATAAACTAAAATTGTTTAAAACGAATCCACATAAAAACTGAATTATAAAACTTGGTGCTCGTGGGATCATCACCATCTCATGCCGGTCACTATCACTTTCCATCTCCTCCTGCAATAAACGATTGCAAAAGTTAGATTACTCGTAATGTACTTTACAAGTATCTAAAAGTGATTAAGAAGTGTGGTTGTGTTACCTGAGGAACTTGCGTTTCCTCCACTACCACTTGCACCCTTTGGACAATTCCTTTTCCAATGCCCAGCCTCACCACACTTGAAGCACCGGTTCTCGGTCCTCGCAATGTTAGGCTTAACCTTCTTGACCTTTTGTTTGACACCTTTACCATTTGGCACTCCTTGATTAGGATAGGTTTTACCCTTTCCTTTACCACCATGCATATCCTCATCGCTGCCATCAGTTATGCGACCCCTTTTAGAATTGGTCTCAATATTCAACTCAACAGCTTCGAGCATAGATTGTAGCTCGGGAATGGAATTATCCATATTACGTTTGCTGTAGTTGGCTACAAAGGACTTGTAGTCATCGGACAATGAGTTGAGTATCATGTCAATTGCAAACTGCAATGGCATGTGGTGACCAAGTCTAGTAAGGTGATCAACGTGCACTTTCATTCTCATGACATGTGCACCTACTGATGCTCCCTCAGCCATCTTGCAAGAAGCGAACGCCTTACAAGCGTAAAATGCTTGTCCTGGTTCGTTTTCTTCATCCTTGGCAGGGGTTTTCAATACGTTTCTCTCTCGGTCAATTCTTTCCCTCTCTTGTCTGAGCATGATCTTAAAATCACGCTTCCAATTGAGGAAATTTGACCCAGTCTTTTCTTTCTTTCCTAGAAAGAAACGTCGCGAGAGTTTATTGTAGGTTATCGTTGGGTTTGTTGCTGCCATCTACAAATCAAACCCAGTTTAATTAGTAATCATCAATAAACATTCTCTAAAATATATTATAAACCCATAATTAATATTTTAGGCCTAGGATCCATATATCACATTCTCGCCGCAAGGTTTGGGCACTTCCCGACGAGACATGCTATTTCTGGTAGGTAACTTCCTTACCGATCGTATCAAGACTTGACACGATTCCTAGGGTCGTAGAATCTTTAGACTTATAACTTATTACAACTTTGTACAATCTAATTGTACATTTCTAAGTTAGTAATAAAGTCTAGTATGTTTATTCTACTCAAGTACTTTTTGGGCCGGGACTCCCGATTATCACCAAAGTAGATCAGACTAGGGCTGTCGAAAATAACCGAAACCCGTTCTATCCGCCCGACCCGTCTCGGATTTGGGTAGAACGGGTCGGGTAATTTGGGTATCGGGTAGAAATATTTGGGTATCGGGTAACCCGAAAATAAAACGGTTCGGATATAAGGTAATATTTTAATTAGGCGGGTATACCCGAATACCCGAAAGTTTTTAAAAGGCATTATTTCAGGGTAATATTTTATAGTTATATAAATAAAATATGATCGTTCTACTTGTAGTTCATTAATTTCATCTAAAAGTCAATGATAGAGTCCCATATTAGTTGGAATTTGATAAAATTACTGACAAAGATGGTGTATAAGATCGAAATATAAATATTGTGGTTGTCGGCAATACAAGTATGTCAATTATCGGGTATTAGTGGATATAACCATACCCGACCCGTTACCCGAACTACTCATACCCAAATACCCGAATTTAATTTAGTTTGGATATTGGATATTTTTTTATATATGAGAAAACCCGTACTACCCGACCCGAACTACCCGAAACCCGAAAAATATACCCGGTCAACACCCCTAGATCAGACCATCTAAGACAGTGCGATACTCTGCGCCAGGACTCCCGATTATCACAGAACCTTACGCACCCTAACACTCGCAATGATTTGAATCCATATCTAAGGTTCTTTATCCTTACAATATGAATATCGTTTAACAAGTGAGGTGTTCCATTAGGTGGATAGTACTTCGATCTAGGATTTTCTTGGGTTTGTTTAAAAAAGTGTGACTTGTGAATTGAATGGTTCTCCAAGACACCTTCTTTAAACATAAGAACTATTCTTTAAAACTTATAGTTTCAAGAATTCACACGATTTTACATGTATACCTAAACCGAGGTGTACAAAACATTTTTACTAGGTTTTGTGAGAAACCTTATTTCTAATAAAACTTACTTGTTTTATATTACTTGAAAAACTTATAAACTTATGTTAAACTTTTAAAACTTTTATGATTCATGAACTTGAAACATAAACCTAGTTTAACACATCTAGTTTTCCATATGTTTAATAATGAAATTAAACATTTCTTATGTCTTATTAGATTCGACCAAAACTTATGTCTTGACGACACAGTTACAAACTTTGTGATTTACTTGTGTAGCTCCCACTAGATTCAACAACCATGATGAAACTTACGCTAACACAATCACCGATTTATACTTGGTGAAACTAATAAACCTATTATATAAAAACTATATATAATAATTCTTTAGTTTGTTTAAACATTTCTTATATTTAACTTAAAGTAGTTAAATATAGGTTCTTGTTATTTATACTTGATCATTAATTTAGTATATTATATAACTTGTAAAATACTTATGTTATACTTGTATAATTATCTAGTTATAATAATTTATAACTTTTATACATCTTAATATATAACTTTGTATATTTCTAGTTAATCATATGATTTCAACTTGTACAATTTCTAGTTATAATGAAATCATAACTTTGTACTTTCTAGTTTTAATTATATTATAACTTATACAATAACTACTTATAATATTATTATTAAAGATCAAAATAACATTACCCTTTTTAATTGTTTCATTTTATCTTGTATTTAATATATATATATATATTCGTATATATATGTATATTTTATAATGAACTTCTAACATTCTAATAAGAATATTACATCTAGCTTATACATGTACATTTTAACTTGAACTAATTAAAATGTGTATAAACTTATTACTTCTTTTAAAATTCAATTCTATTTAATTATAAAAATTCCGAAAAAATTTAAATACATATATATAAATGATTAAATACACTTTGTTAATTTTAGAACTTAAAAATTAACACCTTCTTTATCAACTCCCAAATTAATTAGATGAACCCTAATCTTGTTTTTGATCAATCAAAACTAGGGTTTTGACTTTCTTGATCATAAACATTATTTTAATTAAAAGACTAATCTTAATCAATCCTTTTAAACAATAAACTTTGTTTAAATTCTAAGATAGATTATAACTTTTAATAAATTTATTCAAACTCTTTAATTTAAACCTTATAGACGATAAACTTTGTCTAAATTACTAGTTTTAAAGAACTAGCTTTAATAAATCTATCAAAATAATAATTTAAACCTTTTAGACATAAACTTGTCTAATTAACTAGGTTTTAGATTATTATCCTAATTAATACTTTTAAACTATTAAACTGAAACTAGTTTAATGTTGTAGGGTTCTTTAGGGTTTTCGAAAATCTTAACACTAAGAAACCTTTCCACCAATTAAACTAGACTAGTTTAACATACTTGGTGTCCAAGTTTCCTCCTAGATTTCGAAAATCCCAAGGCTTTAGGAAAGAATCCTTTTGATCAATTAAACATATCTTGTTTAATATACTTGATCCTAGGGTTCTTTCTAGGTCACGAAAATTCCAAGGGATTATGGAAAGAATCCTTTTGATCAATTAAACATATCTTGTTTAATATACTTGATCCTAGGGTTCTTTCTAGGGTTTCGAAAATTTGCTAGGGTTTTCTAGAAACCTTATTGACCAATTAAACTTAGACTAGTTTGATGTTCTTGGTCCTAGGGTTTCTTCCCTCTTTTTCGAAAAACATGAAGAAGAAAGAAGAAAACTTGAAACAAAAAAACTTGTAAATTAAAGTAAACAAACAACCTTTGTTAATCTAGTCTAGATCTCTAAACCAACGCTCTGATACCACTGTAGGGATTTACTACGCACCATGCGACTGATCAACCACTTGGGTCGACCACCTAGTACACGAGTTCGAACCTTGCTGACCAAGAACATGAACTTGTTCTTGACCGGTTAAAACTAACTAGCTGATTCAATCCCTAAATGCGGAACTGGGATTAAACCTAATCCTTAAATCCTAAAGGATTGGGATGTTGGAAAACTAGATTATGTTAACAAGAAATAAACCTTGTACGAAGAACTCGAACACACACACATACTTGTGTGTGTTCGTCGACCATCAACCAAAGAACCCTAGGGTTCTTTGGCCGAAATTCGTCCAAGAGGAAGAAGGGAGTAAAGGGTTTCCCAAAACATACCTTATTGTTTGCTTAAGATTGATCCACTGATGATGAACAAATCGAGCGATCTTCTAGTTGATCTAAGCAATGAACTTGTTCTTCAAAACTTGAAGAACACGAAGAACACGAAGAATGAAGAACACGAAGAACACAAACTTGTGTTCTTCCCTTGTTGCTTGTTCTCGGCCGAAATTGGGAGGAAGAGAGGGAATAGATTTCGTGAGGTGTAAGGGGTTTAGGGTTACCCTAAGCCTCTTATTTATATACAAATAAGTTACGCTTAGAACCCTTGTAGTTTAATTAATATTAGAACTTTAATTAAACTTCCTTTTAACACTTCCATCCCTTATAGTTTAACTAGTTTATTATTGTTGCACTTAACTACTAAATGTCTAGTATTAACACACTAATAATTCGGTACCCATATACACGAATTATATACTTGTATTTATACTTTTAATAGTTAATTATATAATAACCTTTATATAATTTATACAACAATATTATCCAATCACTATATGATTTAATAGCTTTAAATCATATCATGGATAGTCTTTAATTAACACATTGTATATTTACTCAACTAGTAAATGTACAACTACTTGTATTAATTAATTAGTTAAACTAGTCTAGTAATAAGTTAAACTTAACTTAATACTTAACTGAGTCATAATGACTATTATGAATCATTCCTCTTCGTAGTATCATTGCTTATCTTGCTCGTATTACATGCACTCACCGGTGTGACCCTTAAGTGTTTCGTAGGCATGGATGTATCATCATAGGTTGACTGACTGTGCACATAATTCCTTCAGGGCTGTGTATGCTTGTCAAGCATACATGAGCCATTGCCGGAACGTTCGTGTAACACCCGTATTTTTTATAACATTGTTTAAATCATTAAAAATACATTTTTCCAATAATTGACATATTGCCCAAAATACAGTTTAACAAAAACTTTAAAACATTTATCAGAGTATACAAAAATACGGTGTCACCAAGTATATCAAAACCATAGGCAAACGGGGTCTACCGAGATCCCGAGCTAAACATCTCTAGGCCACTTCTAGTGCAACCTTCTATCACTTCAACCTGTACCTGAGTACATAGCCACAAAAACAAATGTAGTACGTGAGACAAAATAGTCTCGTGAGATACATGGTTTTAGACCCAAATAATAATAATAATCATTTCATATATATATAAACATATATACGTAAACTTCATCAACACCGTCTAGTCACCCTATTGTGAACCTATCGATTTCTGCTCTTCTAGCAATCATATCTAACTATTGGGTTGCCCTCGAACTAGCTAGAACCACATTAACTTATTAACCGGGGATCCCCCGCGTTAATAAGCTTCAACCATATCTAGTACATAAACATATACATACTAGTAACATACCGGGGATCCCCCGAATTGCTCAAGATAACGGCAAAAGGGAATCGCCCAATCTACCGATACCTGCCTTACTCGCCGGACCTTCCTCCAGTTAGCAAGACTACTAACGTGGATGAGTCGATGAGAATCCACCCAACTGCCCCTCACTCCACACCTCATGACCGGGGATCCCCCGCGTCATCACATCATCTCATTCTTACCATAACTCATCAGCTATGTCAATCTAGCTCTCGGCTATCACATCAATCATCAAACAGTTAGTTATCTAATAATAACTATATATAACTAGTTCAACATAGTGTGAACGTACCTGTATGGTCCCATAGACCCGATCATAAGCAACCCACATCTACTTCTACATCTATGAACCCTATGAGGTCCATACTTACTTATTTCATAAGATACATTTATTATTTTATCGATATCATAATACTTTTATCTCTTCTTTGACGATAATACATAATTATTACTAGTCACATCATATTCATTTTCATATATATATATTCGTTCTTTACTTTTATTAGTAAATCTTACCAATAGATACTCATTTTTACAAAATCATTCTCATTTGCTTTACTAATGCACATTTATTAATAAAGACTCAATATATGCTCTTTTGCTCCATAACTTTATTAACATGGTTCATTAATATATATTCCATGTTTACTTTAGTTTATCATGTTTACTTCCAAAATCATCAACCATACTAGACATATTCTAGTATCACAATATACCCATTTTCTTATCCTTCTAAGTCACTATCTTTATCAAAACATTATTTAATAAAGTCCCATAAAAATATCATAAGTATTTTCAAAAGCTCTTTGCTATGTACCCAGTTTTAAAGTCTCAATGTACTCACCTTAGCAATAGCTAAATCCATATCGTGTTTATCAACACGAATCCTTGCTTCCCGCCCCTTTGGAATATCTCCAACTTTTAGGTCCTTGCAACCTATCAATATAATCATCACAATTCTAGTTATCATCCATAACTAGACATCATTTAGCATCAACATAAACAACCCCAACCACCAAGTTCACCAACTTGTTGGAGATCTATAAACCCTAGCTCATACAACTACTTCCAAGTTGCAAATCAACCATAGATCCATGGTCTACATACTTCCTATGGGTGTTCTACACCCTCATTACCCATCTTTAACAAGATTCTAACACATCACATTCAAAATTATCATTTCCCCCAAATCTTGTTTACAAAACTAACCAGGAGATGAAAATACCTTAGATCCTTAACAAGGCTTGAAGATCTCCATGAATGGTGGTGTTCTATGCCCAAGAACAACCAAAATCGCCCCCAAGAGCTCCCAAATCGGCTGCACACTTTGGAGTGGAGAGAAAATGAGCAAAAACCCCAAAATCCCGTTTTTATGTTGTCTGGCAGCTTTCGTGGCACGAAATAATTTCTTCGTGGCACGAGGTTTGGCGGGGCTATCTTCGTGGCACGAACTTAAATCTTCGTGTCAGCGGCGACACGAAAACGACTTTTTGTCTCACTTCGTGGCACGAGTCCAAATCTTCGTGCCACGAAGTCGTGCTGCACTTTTTGCATTCCTTTCCGACTCAGTTTCGTCCATAACTTTCTCGTACGATATCCAAATAACACGAAACCAATTCCTACGATCTTTAAATGATTTATCCTTATTTATCATATTTTTTTATAGAATTTATTTATCACAAAAATTCGGGTCGTTACAACTATCTACCCCTTAAAAAGGATTCCGTCCTCGGAATCACTCAAAATTTTCCGTTACTTATTCGACCGAGCATTCCGATCCCATTCTCTTGTGGTTATTACTATCGAACTTTTCCATTACAATCAAACCGACAATATACGTTTAAACCTCCTCTTAACCCCGTTAGGCCCGAATGGGTCAAAACCCAACCTTAAACACATAATACCTAAGCGGGTCAAAATTGCACAATTTGACCATAACACTTTAAATCCTTCAACCAATCCCGATATACACATAGGGACGATATGATCCCATCATTACAATCATCTAATCGATCAACACGGACATCAAGGTCTAGCCTCGACCACGTCGATATATCCCAACATTGTTTAATCCTTGACTTAAGAACAAAGTCAACCACACTTTAACAATTTCCTTACTTGTTAAAGGTTCTATTAACCATCATTTCCCTTACCATCGACCTTAATTTATGAGCCATCAACAATCATATACTCGATTTCCAAAATTGAATCTTGAAAACACCCAAACGGGTCAAAGTTGTATAATCCGACTACAACTTTTTCAACTATTCCATTAAACTTCTCACATACATGTAATCAAAACATTATTCCCTCGACATCCACTATTCGTCTAAAGTGAGAGTCAAAGTCCATTTTGACCAAAAGTCAACCAATCACAATTTGACTAACCTTGACTTATGCATAAAGTCAACCATAATTTACCCAAATTAACAAATTCTCTACTCACGGGATACCATTACCAACTTATCACTTCCGGTTTAACTCAATTTTGTTTCCTTAACAATCGTCCCCATTTTTCCAAACTTTCAATTTCTCCCCAATTAATCCGGGAGTCGCACATTTACCTAAGGTCACATCGACTTTACCGATTCTTGACCATCATTTGGTCACTAATACCATCACTTAGTATTCTTTCAACCATCCTTGCATCACATCGATCAATTTCATAACTTTTATTCTCAATTATCGGTATTACATCTCCTAGCGTAACACATTCCACAATTTCATACATGTTTACCATATCTTGGTTACCAAATAATAATTTGCTCATTAGGAGTTTCTATTTCCTCCTATTTTATAAATCGTAGGCATCTCCTACCCATATACAACTTAAATGCAACTCGCATTTCAACCAAATTCTCATTTACCATAACATATTAGTAATACTCATTAACCACATGGTTCTACATTCATCATATATATACATAAACATATACTTATATATATACACCTTATTATACAAACACAACAATTCATACATTAACAATTTTATCGAGATGACCGGAAAGCCTCCAATCCATCAAGATCCACACTGTCACATTGATTGGAACGTCTCCAATCACGGAATGGAACCATTGGGATTCGCCCAACCGATTCCACCCCCAAACATCATAGTAGCCGGGGATCCCCCGAACTACCACATCATCTTTTCCTCATTCTATTAATCTTGGGTACCATACTAGTATACCTCTTTTCACATCACATAACTTCACTACTAGCTTACACATTTACGTCGATTTATTCATTATGCAATCTAGTACATTTCTCATAATATCACATCATCATTTTCTTTCATATTTAACAAATTTCCCATTTGACATACTTCTTAACACGTTCCATATAACGTTACCTTTCCATTATCATATGCCTTCAAGGCCATCACATAGCGCACATGCATTGTACCCCGCGGGTAAACCACTAAAATCTCCGATTACCATTTACCATTTCACTTAAACATTAACCACCTTTAACCGGTTCATTTCCTTAACAATTTCCAAATCTTTTGTCACCACCGGAGTAACTACTACTCCTTTCCATTAACCATAATTCACCGGTCAATCCAATCATCGTTGAGTCAAACAATCGACTCCGGTCCACATTTGCAACCCATGACTTAGCAACCAATGGCCCACCACTCGATGTTCTACTTTTTCACCTCGTGGGACTTAGGAATATTCCTTTCCCAATCGTAGTCTTACACTACACTATGTCATACATTATCACTCTATTACTATGACATTTTACCAACAATTGTCTTCTCATCCTTTATACCGAATCCATCAATCCTGTCACAAAACTTTGATATGGCTATATGCCAACTTATACTAAACCATTTTCAACGATTAAAATTTGTCATTCCCGAAACTTATTCCTTTCAACATATTTTCCATTTATGAGTTCTAAGGCATCACTATACCTTAGTCATACTTCCCTTAACCTTCAGTATCGGTGAACCCTGAAACAGGCAACAACTCTAGTCAGAGGCCTTCCGGGAGTCGTTCCCAGAAGACACTCCGATGCCTAAGTAAGAATCGGTTATACGAAAAATGATTATATAACGTCCGAAGACCTTAATAACGATGCCATAGTATTGAATGCGAGCATTCAATGTGTTGTGTATTAAATGTGTTGTGTATTAAATGTGTTGTGTATTAAATGTGAGCAAGAGTGAATACCTGTTCCCTCTCTAAGTCTTCTATTTGTAGCCAAACAAATAGGTGGGAGAGATGAGTAAGGAAATGGGCGGGATAATTGGTTGCGTGGTGTTATCCGCCCCACCCGTCGGTCCGTTGGTTAAGAGATCTGGACCGAGCTCTTGGTCCGGAAGGTAAAACGATGATGCTCTCCCATGGCGTTTCATGCGCGCCGCTTGCATTAAATGCTCGTGTGGTTTCGCGCCCTCTTTTCCTTAATACTCGGACACGCTGTCAGGAATCTTGGGAACCGAGGCATCCTTAGGTTGGCTTCTTCCGTCCTCCGGTTCCCAATCCCTCCGTCTGCATGTTTATTCCGTTATACGTGGTATAGTTCATCAATAATGATATTTAAAAATCTATATTGATTCCTGATTTATAATATCTACTCTCACAAACCGAACTTGTCAGTATATATAGATTCGTTGAAACTAAAACTAGCTTGTATACGCGTAAACTTTCAGAACCATATCCTTTCGATCTTGAACTGAATTTATGAGTACAAGTTCTTTATTTTACAAAACATTTACCTAACATATTTTTACATAACCAATTAAACGCGACCCACCAATTATGGATTTAATGATTCATGATCAACTTCCCAGAAGATGCAATATAAGACCGGGTGTAATAGTGCGTCGGAAGGTTTGGTGGCCTCCAGATATTGAAGTTCGCGGGTGTGAGAGTTTGATTACTTGTATATTATGCATAGTAAGTTGTACATATATTAATAAAAATCAATTTTAAGGTTTGTTCGTGGATTTATTCACCACTACGGGGATCTGATAGGGTTTTATCATGTGTTTTATCTGTAGAAAGCTAATGTGACAACAATGACCAAACTTACATTTCATCACCATTCATCACTACTAGTCTCAACTTTCAAGGTGTGCGTATGTAAATATATACCGATCATTTTGCTTTCAGTTACTCTCTATCTTACTCTCTCTCTCTCTTTCTCTTTCTCTCTCACACACACTCAATCTAAACACACTGCAAGATAGGGAACACAAGATATTCCAGGCATAGTTTCCGTTACCCACATCACGTTCTTCCAAATGGTATATATATATATATATATATATATATATATATATATATATATATATATATATATATATATATATATATATATATATATATATATATATATATATCTCTAGTTGTACATGTAGCTTTGTGTAATTGTACGTGTGGGTTCTGTCTTTTGTATGTTTGTCTATAGATATATGAATACGTACATATGTATGTATATATAGGTACTATGGGTAAGTACGTACGTATATAGTGCAGATACTCTAACCACGTTGTGGTAATTTTTTTTAACGGCACTTTAGATTAGCATGTAGCTAGCCGGAGCACGGAATTGGATGCACAATCAAACCAAATATGCTCCGGCGACGAGTTTTTTTTTGTTTGTTTTTGGAATTTCTAAGAACTAATAAAAGCAGTATTTAAAAATTAGCTTTTATTAAACTAAAAAGTAAAAACCTTGTTAGAATATGATAACTATAAATTTTACTTATAAAACTCAAAATTTGTTAGAAGTAGCTATTAAAAAAAGCTCATGCTTCAAACTTCCAACAACATACTACTATTGATTATCTCATTATTCTTTTACATTTTCCAGTTACTCTAAAACAACTTTTACAAATAAAAACTTTCAACTAGATCCCTCCTAATATTGACGAGTTTTTAAACTCATCAATTTTGCCACATCAGCATTATATAAGCATTTTCTCTATTGACAAAAATTGATATAAGTTGTTATTAATATACTTCCTCCGTATCACAATAAGTGATACACTTTCTATAAATGGGTGTTCCATAATAAGTGATACACTTCAAAAGTTTCCTTATTTGGCAAAAATGTGGGACCCAACCTACACTAACTATCCACTTTAATAAAGTCAAATTACTCTTATACCCCTACTTTTACTTTTAAAATTCATTAATATCACTTTATTCAAGAAAATGGGGACCCATCATCCACTAACTATCTACTTTATTATATTTTAACTCATACGTTCATATTTTGCCTCAAAATTCGTAAAAGCTCAAATGTATCACAATATGTGATACAGAGGAAGTATCTCCTTATTTTCCTTCTCTCTTCAATCTCTCTTCCCTTTCCCCCTCTCTCTACATTTTCCTCTCTATCTCTATCTAGAAATACAAACTAACAAGATGTGGAACTCGTCGGGAATCCGACAAGTTTGGGAGATTAGTTCCACTGGCGAGTTTGATGCGAACGATATCTTTCCACTGACACCATTGGGAGGGATCTAACCAAACATGCTTTCTGCTAGTTAAATATAATCAAACTTGGTTGTTATTTTCATTGATCTCATGTAAAGTTGTTATTGTTATGCATTATCTCTATTCTAGGGTAACCACCAAAAGAGCCTTTGACCTAGCAGTATTATATATGCGATCCATTTTTGTGGTTGCGAGCTCAAGTCTTATATTGTTTTGTATATGATATATTTAGGAGTAAGATTGATATTTGACGTTAAAAAAACTCTCTACTGTGCAATACTCTATCCGTCCCACAAAAAACTTCACATTTGCCTTTTGCATAAGCTTTTAGGTGATAGTTAGGGGTGGGGTCATTGATATTACTTTTAATTAAAATATAATGTTGGGTTTGAGAGAGATTGATAATTAGTGGAGTCCTTAGTAATAATAGTTTTTTTATTGTGTGGAGCCCATCAAATGTGGGAAATAAAAAGTTTTTTGTGGGACAAAAATTTAGAAGCAAGTGAGAAATTTTTTGTGGTACGGAGGGAATATATACTTATGGTACTTTCAGAAAACATGAGCGGTTGTCATGTATTTGATGTATCAATTAAGTTCTTGTTTTAGAATGGAGCTCGAACATATTAATTACCACTTGGAAAAATAATCCAAGCTACCTTTCCAATTGATTTTCTTTTAACCAGTAAAGAAAATTCACTAACAAAACTAACTTGAAGCTTTATAATCGACTATTAGTTAAAAAAAAATATACTTACTCCGATTCAAAATTTACGGTTTTTGAGGCAAAAGATTATAATGATGGTTAAAGTAGATTAATTGAATGTTTAGTAGATAATAGGTCCCACAACTTTAGAATAAAGTGGAGTTAATGATGTTTAAAAGTAAAAAATAAGAGTACATTTCACTTTGTTAAAGTACATAGTTAGTGGGTTAGTTAGTGGGTGTGACCGTGTGAGTCCTACTATTTTTTTGTTAAATAAGGTAATTTTTTAAAGTGAAACACTTATTTTGAATCACCTATATAAGGAAAATATATCACTTATTTTAATTCTGGTTTTCAAGAGATGATATATATAATTGCATTTCAAAATCTTTAAAACATTTAAGAAATCGAATAAAATTCTGTACTCAACCTTTTAAATTATGTAATAGTCAAACCTCGACCCCATATATACTCCCGGTTCCAACCGTTTCATTTAAGATGTGATGCAAATGGCTTATATTCGG
Source organism: Calendula officinalis (assembly GCA_963853835.1). Classification (NCBI taxonomy): domain Eukaryota; kingdom Viridiplantae; phylum Streptophyta; class Magnoliopsida; order Asterales; family Asteraceae; genus Calendula; species Calendula officinalis. The sequence goes on from OY970828.1 coordinate 76,002,409, forward strand.
TCCTTTAATCATTAAAACTATGTATATTTATTTGGTTTTGCTAAAGTTAAAATATGAAAAAAAAAAAAATCGTGAATATCTATTTGGTGTTAGTTAAGTTAATAGTGTAGTCCCATTTCTTGTATTGTCCCGTACAGTTAAAATTTAAGGTAGTGTTTGATTTGAATTTTTTTTTAACAATAAGTTAGTAAGTTAGTGGTTTGATCCTAAGCAGTGACATCTATAAGGAGCAACATGTTTTCTCTCGAACCCTCTACATATGGGGAATAAACCCCACCACCTTTTAATTTCCAAGTTTTGCCTCCAACAAGGCTTGAACTCAAGACCTCTTGAAGGAAAATCCCAAGATTATCCTTGGTGGCCAATTGATCTAGGCAAATTGGTTGATTTAAACTTGATTGACTTAATATAGAAATAACTTAATACATTAAGTCCATTAGGGTTTGTTTGTTTTTTACTTAATGTTAAAAGATTGACTTAATATGAAAAGTGATGGGGGTGAAGGTCTCCCCATTAAGTCCCTACTTATCGAATTTTTTTTTTTCAAAAATGAGCCCCTTTTTTTTGGATTTTCGCAAATAGGGCTATTTTTTCAGGGTTTCAAAAATAGGGTTGAAGGCCTCTTGCCGGCTGGTTTTCGTTTAAAATATAGCCTCCCCGAGGCCGGTTTTGGGGATATGATTTCTTGCTTTTTTTGGGATATGATTTCTATGGGTTTTGTGTCATGATTTCTTGCTTTTTTTGCTTCGGTTTCACCTTTCTTGACTTTGGAGTCTTCTGAATTGGCCTTTTTTGTCATATGGGTATCTTGTATTTTCCAAAAACCGGCCGCGGGGAGGCCATATCCCCAAAACCGGCCTCAGGGAGGCCATATTTTAAACGAAAACCGGCTTCCAAGAGGCCTTCAACCCTATTTTGAAACCCCGGAAAAAACAGCTATATTTGTGAAAATCCAAACAAAAAGAAAGAGGCTCATTTCAGAAAAAAAAAATTCCTACTTATTCCATTTTTACCCGTCCATTTCATCCACATATAACGCACGACCGTCCAAAACTCCAAACCCACTACTTTTTCTATTTCATGCATCATTTTGAGTTTGCTTGCCATATTATTATTATTATTATTTATATATTTTAAATACCTCCTGTTTGTTAAATTTATGTCTTTAGTTTTTACGACATACGTATTATAATAGCTTTCAAGCTTTTTTCATTAATATAATTAAACAAATTAGTATTATTATTTTCTGTAAATAATATTTAGTCTATAGTTTATAATTTTTATTTAATTGTTTATCAAACAATCATTTTCTATTAACTATTTACATTTTATATAAATGTCAAAAAAGTAATTTATTCTTATTTAGTTAATTAATTCAACATAAAAATTAAACGACATATTTTTATATCTATACAAACCTCATATATCTAAATATATATTTTATCAATATAACACTTCTAATAGAAAATATGCTCCTACAATTTATGGGGGCTAGGGCCTAGGTGGCTGTCTTGGTGGGCCAGGCCCAAGACCAGCGTGACCTTACCCTAGTAATGGACAAGTATTCCATGACAAAAATAAGGAAACCGATTAATAGTTAAATGCTTCTACAAATAGAATGACAATATTAAAATTCTTTTTTTGAACGAAACTTAATTTACTTTAATATATTCATAATATGATTTGACCTCGTGACTATTAAACTATGAGAAACACTTTACATTTTACACTAATTGATAATGGACCACTTACACATACACAAATTACAAACCATCTTGTAACGTAATGGTTACAAAGTTCTCTAATTTTTCCAGGAATAGATACACAAATTAGTTTAATCTAGAAAATGTATATTCTTCTTACCACAAACGTAAAGTATGTAACCAAATGGCAGAAAGCTACACGGATTTTGTCGCTTTTCGGCCTCAAAACCCAAAAAATCGGATTTAATAATTTAATTTCCTATTGCTTCTCTTACGCGTTAATTTATGTTTTTTGTTTATTTTTTTTTAAATATCTTTTCCCGTTTGCGTGTGCATTGTCAAAGATTCTTCGCCACCATCCTTAAAGTTTCAGATTAATTTCTTCGATTTTCACGTTTTTGTTCACAACTATATCATCAAATTGAATCTACTCTCATGTTTTCAAGTTGTATTTCTGCAAAAATGGATACGATACAGGTGAACGAAGAAGTGATTGAAGACGACGAGGAGTTGGCCGTAGTTCTGACGTCACCGTCGTCGTTGGATTCTGAGTCCGGCAACGATTATAAATCGCCGAATTTGCTACAGCGTGTGTTTAGTCTGTTGAAGAATGTACGGCCAGGATCTGATCTTACTCGGTTCACGGTATGTGTTTCAGTAATCGAATTACAGCAGATTGTTGCTTGAAATTGTAGTTGGTTTTTTATTGTGCTCTGTTGATGATTGTAGATAGAGTTTAAGATATTGACTTTTGACCTAGAAATTGTTGACTTAAATATAGACGATTTGATATGCACTTTTCAATTATGTCAACAACACCTGAATTGTTCTGAATTTTGATTTTTGTTATCAAAATCAATTTAGGTATTTGAATTCTATTACTAAAATTCTAGTATTCTCATCAATTTTGTGGGTGTTAAGTAGGGCTGTCAAATCGTGCTATCGTTTCGTGTTGCTGGATAACACGACACGACACGAATTCGTTCAACACGAAAACGACACGACACGAAGTCGTGTTTTATTTTCCTAACACGAACACGACACGATTAAAAAACTATAAACACGACAAACACGACAACACAAAATAAATAATAAATTTCTTACTTATTACATCTTAAAAACATGATAAACACGACAAAATCATAACTATCGTGTCAATCTCTGAACACGAACACGACACGACACGACTTCGTGTTTGTTTTAAACAACACGAACACGACACGAACACGACACGAACACGAATTCAAATTTCAATTTCGTCCCAATTTCGTTTCGTTTCGTGTATTTTTGTCGTGTCGTGTCAAGTTTTGACAGCCCTAGTGTTAAGTGGTAACTGGTAAGTTTCTTAAAACGAGACTAGAATTATACAATTACTGTTTATTACAAGTTCTTAACAAATCAATTTAGGTGATTTTATACATTTAATCGTTTCCATTTAGTCAATTCTCACTAGCTTAAACCATGCCCAAATCGACTCATTTCAATTTCGTTTTACAATATTTATTAATTTAATAAATAATATATCAGTTGCCACCAATCTTCAACATACCAAAATCACAACTTCAATGTTATGGAGAATCAGTATATGCAGTAAGCAACGATATTCTTACAAAATGTGCAAATGGTGGGACCCCAATTGAACGATTCTCTTCGGTTATTGGTTGGAGTGTATCCACTTTAAGACCTTTAATGTTTGGTGTTGCTCCTTATAATCCAATTCTTGGAGAAACACATCATGTTTCAAGAGGCAACCTAAACGTCTTACTTGAACAGGTATTTTCCTTATAATTATTATTTAAATTAATGGGCGGGTCAGGCTAGTTGGGTAACGGGTCAAAATGGGTTCAGGTTGATCCATTAGATATAAAATATAACCCAAATCGACCCGTTTATTAGTAAATGTGTATAATTTTATTTTATTTTTTTGTTAGGTTTCACATCATCCACCTGTAAGTGCACTCCATGCCACCAATGAGAAAGACAACATCGAAATAATATGGTGTCAATACGCAATGCCAAAATTAAATGGTATTAATAAAATCTAGACTAAATTACACAAATTATACGATTTTATCCCTAAACAATTTTTTTCGTGATTTTTGTCTCCGTGGTTGTCAAATTTCATTTTTTTCAGTCCATTTTGACCTGAAATGACCAAATGCCCTTATTTTTGGTCGCCCGAATTTTGCCGGTAAAGATGACCGTCAAAAGGAAAGGAATTAAAAAAAATCAGATCAATAATAAACACAAGGGTAGTTTTAGTCATTTTATGTCAAAATGGACTAAAAAAAAAAAAAGAAATTTGACAACCACAGAGACAAAAATCACAAAAAAATCCAGAATTTGAAACACTACAGGGACTATTTCTGTAATTTGATCAATCTTTAACCGTTTTTTTTTTAATCATCATGTAGGTACTGCAATTGAAGCCCAAGTTCTTGGAAAAAGACAGTTAAAGCTCCTAAACAATGGTGAAACTTATGTGATGAACACTCCAAATCTTGTTATCAAGTTTTTTCCTGTGCCAGATGTCGAATGGTTGGGAAATGTTACAATTCAATGTCAAGAAACAGGGCTTGAGGCCCAATTATGTTATAAAGGAGCTTCCTTTTTGGGTAGAAAAGGAAATTATAGGTCAATTAAAGGAAAGATTATATCTTTACCTGAAAACAAAACTATTTATGAGATCAACGGTCATTGGGATAGGTATATATTGCTTCATTTCATCTGCACCATTTATTTTGGTTTTTTTATGGTAATCATTTGGGCAAACTACATAAAAGGTAACAAACTTTTAAAATAAATTAAATTTGAGGTACTCAATCGAGCTTTTTTTGCGACTAAAATGCGGGTTTTTTCCCATTTTAAGAAAGTTTTCAGTTACAATTTGGTCCAAAAAAGGTCTTCATTTTAGTCACAAAAAAAAAAGAACGAAAACTTTGCAACCGTTGATTGTGAAAAAAAAAAGTTCAGTGCCTCAAATGGAAAATTTCAGAAAGTTGATTAATTTTTTGTGTAGTTTGCGCTTATTATTCCGACATATAAGTATATAATCATAAAAATATTTTGATGTGGATCATGATTTTTTTGTCTTTTTTTTTTTAAATTTACCTAGGAATGTGACGATTAAGGATATAAGCAATGGAAAAACGACCGTGATTTATAGGGCAAAAGATGTAATTTCAGGACTGAAAACACCCTTTCTTAAGGATCCAAAGGTACTAACTTTTCTTATTGCTCAAAACGGGTTTGGGTTGAAACGGGTCGGGTCAGGTCAAGTCGCCAGTTTGACCCAATTTTAGTTAATTATTTGATTTGAATCAGGGCTTGCGGGCGAGTGAATCAGCTGTAATTTGGGCAAAAGTTAATGAAGGCATAATAAACAAATCATGGGATAAAGCAAATGATGCAAAAACAGCCGTTGAAGAAAAACAGAGAGAATTAGCACGAAAAAGAAAATTAAAAGGCGAAATTTGGGTACCAAAACATTTTGTATTAACAGATTGTAAAGAAACCGGTAAATGGGACTGGGAAATTAAACCTAAAAATACCAAAGTACCCCCAGCCCCTATAATTGTCCCAATTTAATATCCAACTTTGTATAAATATTTCAATAGTTAGATACAAACGGATGTATTCGTATATATATCTATTGGTATTAGTATTCGTTTGTTTGTTTCGTGTATCGACCTATTTATAAGTAAATGCATTGAAATTGTCACTCGTTATATTATCAAAATAGATACTACACAAAATTAGCCCTAAATAATTGGCCCAAAATCGAAAAGAGAAACTTTACATCGGGTTGATCAAACTAAAAAAATCTTTGCCAAAAATGCATTTTAGTACTTTAAACTTGGCTGACTAGATTTTTAGCTACCTTGGATTATTAAAGATTCAGCATGATAGTTTAAACTTGACAAAACGGTCGATTTAGTACCCTGACTCACTAATTTGGTCTTGTTTTTTCACAGAATTATTCTAATATCAATATATTCAGATGAACGTATATTTTTGTAGTACGTTAAAAGCACCAAACACGATCAAACTAATAAGTCAGTATACTAAATCGGCCATTTTGTCAAGTTCATGGTACTAAAATATATTTTGGCTAAAAATCATGAAAATTGTTCAATACATTGTTTGATTAGTGAAGACATCTATCATACGGTCTAAACTGTCGGGTAAAAATTTCCTTGCAAATAAGTAGCATGGGCGATTGATTTCGTTCCACATACAAGGCATAATCATAGTTTTCTTCTGCATATTTAAAAAAAAAAAAAAAACATTTCAAGATTATTTCAAATATAACCAACAATTATAAAAAAAAAGGTTAAAAGACGTACCTTTTCTTCACTAGTTACATGAACACTCTCGGTGATAGACTGCAAGACATAACGCAACCAAAATGAATCAAAATTTTAAAGATAATAAAACATTGAGTTATAAATCGTTTAATTTCATAATCATTTAATTTAATCATACATACCGTAATGTTTTTGATTAATTGGTGTGAGATGTCACGCTTTTTGTAAGATTTTGGATGCCATTTTCCTTCTGACCAGTCAACGTGTGTTACTGACCAGTTTGCAATCCCGTGTGGATCAAGCATCTAAACAATTAAATAAAATAAAATCGTTTAATTCAAATATATTCCCTCAAATTTGTAAAAAGGGTAGAAAACATTTCATGAAAACTCTCACATGGAAAAAAGTTGGCAAATAATGTTCGTCTGGATAGCAATTGCGTCCCTCCATACCAGGCTGCAATATATAAAAGTTTTTATAAATAACCAATATTTTAAATATGATTAAAGACATTATATCATTATGGGTATGGATCAATAGAAAAGGGTCCTTATTTGAAGAAGTTGAAGAAACAATGCACGTTCGTAAAATATACATATATGTATACATATACATACATATATGTATATATACATACATATTCATATCATAGATATACATATGTTCATATTTATACCCTATATATATGCATATATACACATATATATACACATGCAATTTACATATTTTGCATTTTCAGTCGTAACTTGCATTTTCAATCGGAACTTGCATTTTCATTTACGAAAATGCATATGCATACCGTATATATATGTGTATATATATACATATATAGGGTACAAAATATGAACATATGTATATCTATGGTATGAATATATATGTATATATACATATATGTATGTATGTGTATACATATATGTATATTTTACGAAAATGCATTGCTTCTTCAACTTCTTCAAATAAGGATGCTTTTTTTTTATCCTTATTCATATTATTATAATGGTATGGTAATCTGATTTTGAAATACAATGATTAAGGAGATTTTATGCATACTGAATATAGTTTTTCAGCTAACTTTTTATAGATTTCCCACTTGACCCATTAGAGAGAAGGTATAAGCCAAATTGACCCGTTTACAGTAAACGGGTCAAAATGGTCAGCACTAAAAATTAAAGCCCGTTTACATACACACCCTGCAATAATCTTTGAATTTGTTGTAGTAAAGACTATCAGCCATAACTATTATTGCATGTTGGCGTTTCATCGTGAACCACTGCACAAATTTAACATCAAATAACCAAATTATAAATTTTTTAATTAAAAAATATCAAAAAAAAATTCAAGCACTTAAGTTTTAATTATTTTTTTATATATATACATACGTACCTGTGCACCTTTCCTAAAGTCTTTTTTTTCAACTTCTGGTAACATGTGCTCTGAGTATCGGCCACTTCCATGTGGGCCAGGATCTTCAAAACTAAAAAAAATTAAAAAAAAATTAATGTTTTTATTAAGGAGTTAACAATTTTAGAAGTGATTAAAAGATGAATAAATCATTAAAACGCTAAAAGGAACATGTTTGACTAGAAAAGTCAAAGTGTACGTACCTGTCAATGAAGCTGACATTTGTGTACATTAGATAGTTGTACACATAGTCGAAATCACGCAGTGGCACACAACTGAAAAGCAACAAAACAAAAGAATTTTAAAATTGTTTTATTTTTAACCAATTTATTTGGTTTGCCCATTGACCCGTTCATAAGTAGACGGGTCGAAAAATGAAAGATGATAAACCTATCAGAAAGTAATACAAAATGACGATTATCAGGATCTTTTAGTGCATTTGCTAAAAGTCGTTTTTCTGCATCAATCATAGAAATTTTCCCCCAATCAACCTGCATTACATATGAATTCATAATTAGACACATTAAGTTAATATTATAATTATTTAATTAAGAGTAAATTACAAGGATGGTCCCTGAGGTTTATCCCGAATTTCACTTATGGTCATTTACTTTTTAAAATTACATTTGTAGTACTTTTTTTGGAAACCTTCTGCACCTATAGACCTTTAGCCTAATGTTCGTTCAATTTTTCTGTTAAAAAATTACACCAGTAGTCCTTATTTTGTTAAATATATTTTGTTAAAATATTAGGCTAAAAGACTGTAGGTGCAAAAAGTTTCTAAAAAAGGACTACCAATGTAATTTTTAAAGTAAAGGATCATACGTGAAACTGCCCGACCCGACCCATTTACCCAAACTGCCTGACCCGACCCATTTACCAAATCTACATTCGAAAATAAACATAAACATAATTTGATTCCACAATGAAATGTACAAACCTTGCCACTACGAATTTCACGATTAACAAAAAAACGGCTAGAATGAACCGGTTTTAGTTTAGATGCGTGAATATAGACCGAAAATCTACCTTCATGACCCTAAAAACATACAAAATTAGCACCCGTAAGTAATAATTAAATAAAAAATGACATAAATTTAGTAACTAAAAAGAGAAGAAAAATACATACCTCAAAGAATTTATCCCACAATTTCTCAAACGGTAACGATCCAATACTCAAGAACATAAACGCAATTTTAGGATTATTTGATTCAATCGACGGTATTTCCAAAATATTTTTAACAACGAGACGAGAAGCAATTTCATCATCTTTATATTTTCTTGCAGGGGGTGGTAACCAACTGGAAAATGTGTTACAACTAGAAGACCAAATAATATGACATGCACTCGAATTTTGAAGAGGATAAATATAAGCAAAAATCAAAAAAACACAAACAAATGTAACTAGAATGATAATCCAAGTTGGTTTTTTCAGTTGACCGCGATGACGAGGCGTAGACATGCCTCAAGTTAAAGATAATGCATATTAAACTTAAAAGTTTAATTATCCAAACCTGCAATCAAGAAAATAACAATTCAAGCACAAAATCAAATTAAAGATCACTTAGTTAATTTTTAATTTCTGTCAAATATTAGAAAGTCAAAACTAGCCATCTTAGTCAACAGCTAAATCAAGCTCCTAATTCAGACATTGCATACATAAACACGAAACATTCATGGCTAAATTCACTTACTTGACATATACCTACACGCAAACAGATACGTATATATAATCGAATGTAACGTCAATTTTAGACATTAAACAAAACCCAGAAAGAAAAATCAAATCTTTAGACGAATTCACACACACACACGCACGCACGCAACCATTTGAATTTGGACATTGCCTAATTAATTGGGGAATTTGTTAAATTAATAGAAAAAAGATTGAGAAGGGGTTAGTACCTGATTCAAAAGATCTTTCCTTTTTCTATTGATTCTCAATTTTAAATAAAATAAGATATCTGAAATGGGAAATAAGATCTGGATAAAATAAGGGTTTTCTGTAAATTGATGATCAAATAGTTAGGTCTGTAGGGGTTACATCGATTCGGATTTGTATCTGTTTTATGATGAATGACGATCGAAAGATTAAAGATGAAGATTAAAAAGAATGATGATTTTTAATTGGTTAGTGATTTTACAGAGTACGGAGCACAAGAACAATTCTGCCGGCAATTTTTCTGTCTGTGCCTTTGGTTCGCGGAATGTTTCCAGTGGAATTGGAATCTGGGATGGAATTGGAATCTGAAGGAATTTGAATTTGAATCCAATTCTCTGTCTTTTGTGTTTGGGTTGTGTCATTAGGAATTGGAATTTAAATGTAGTTCCATCACTCCACAACCACCTAGGGTGTTGTTCGGTCGGGTTTGGTTTTGATGTATTAAAATTATTAGGGGTGAGCTCGGTCCAAAAACCGAACCGAAACCGATAGAACCGAAAACGAAAACAATGAATTTTCAAAACCGAAGCGATAACATGTTATCGGTTTTGGTTCGGTTTCGGTTCGGGTTTTTGAGGCCAAATGTTCATCCTTTTCCGAAGAACGAACCGAAACTGAAAACGCTGAATTTTCAAAACCGAAACCAAACCGATAACATGTTATCGGTTTCGGTCGGTCGGTTCGGTTCGTTTTTTCGGTCCAAATGCTCACACCTAAAAATTATACCCGATAACCGAATATGGTTCGTGTTTCATGTTGAACAAATTCGATTTTTTTTCTCCTGTCAACCGAACCGAATGATATAACTATAAATCAGGTAACTCGAACAATACACCCGGAACCCAAATAAGATACCCGATTAACCCGAACTTGAACCGGGTTGGTTGAGTTATTCGGGTTCAGTTATAACCCGACTCTATAAACCGGAAATCCAATTAACACCCGATCAGGTGAATGAGAGGTCTGGTAGTCGGAAGGAATCTGAATTCCTTAAGGTGTGGGAAGGAATCTGAATTCCCTCAACTGAAGGAAAGTTTTAGTGCCATGGATTCCAATTCCATCCGGAAAATGGTGAACCAAACGCAGGAATCTCTGGAATTAGATTCCAATTCCCACTAATTCCAGGGGATTCCAACGAACCAAACGCCCCCTTGGGGTGTGTGGGTCATATTTTTAATTTTATTTTTTATTTAATATTGCCAATATAAATTTTGGTAACACAGTACTATTCTAAACAATTAAAGGTGTACTAGTATACTTTGAATTTAACAAAATGAAAGAGTTAGTATCCTAACTCATTAATATAAGCGTTTATTACTTGATTACTTTCGTTGTAACTTTGACGGATTAAAAATAGGGGATCGTGAGTGTGTGTCTGTCAAGTACCTAAGCATAGATGTAGAACCACATATAATTACATAGTTTTTGTTGACAAAAAAGTCAACACGGTTATTTTAACAATATCTTGTCATTTTCTCACCATATTAAAACACTTACATAATATAAAAACACCAACTCAACACCATTTCAAGAATATGACATTTGTTCAATATAAACACCATTTAAAGTATATGAAACTTGAATCACCGATTCAACAAAAACATATAGTAATTAATATTTAAGATAACTGATAAGTTTTAGACGGGATTTGATATACTAATTAGTTTATGTAGTGAGTTATAAGTTTTTTTAACTTAAATTATGTAGTTTTAGATTGTTCCACACCTAAACTTAGGTATGTGATAGTCACACACTTACTTTTCCTTTAAAAGTATATGTTCCTCTTAATATATTAATATTTGAAATAAATTATAAAAAGTTAGTTGACAACGTAGCTTGTATGACTTTGTCAATCTTCAGCTTGCTTATAAACTTCCACTTAGTAATGCTACTAATATTTAAAGTTTTTACTAAATAACACTTGACTAAAATTTAATAATCATCTGAATTCTCAATTTCTCATATAAAGGGGTGTTGGGGGTGTATACTTTGAAAAAATATGTTTCCAAAATGATATTTCTAAGACTGCGTTAATGAAAAGCGTCTATCTAACTGCTTTTCCATCATAAAGAAACGTATTGATTAGTGTCAAACACATATAATCATTTACTCGCTCTTCTAATCAAAACACTACAAATCATATGTAATCCAATTCTAATCTCCTGGATATCCAATTTTTTTCTTATTTATAATCACTATATGTAAATAATTAAGGCTACAAAATCCTTTCTATACACATTTATTCTAGTTAGCATCTCATGAAAAGAAAAATTCAATTAAAAAAATTTGGTGAGTACACCGAATATTCTTCACACACAAACAATCGATGAGTTCGTTATCTAATTTGTTCTTGCGGTTCATCTTACGAGCGGTAAAAGCAAGTATTCGACATAGAAGAGCTGCAATGCAAAATGTTATATAAAAGTTTAAGGATTCTGTATATCATGCCGACAAAAAATAATGTTTTTAATAAATATATATAAGAATGAATATATGATCATAATTCATAAACATTTACCTTCCAAAGAAATAAGTACATTGATGATACGGATGCTATGCTTTTCAAATCCACTGAATTGGCTCGTATCCAAAGTGCCAAAACCGTCACCAAATGTCCCAATATCTATTGCAAATTCAAGGGTTAAATGCTTTAATTACATGTGACTATGTACTATTTTTTGTCACAATGAATATACCATTAATTGTGTCTAAAATGGATTTACGGTCATAGCTATTTAAAAATGTTTGAATGTGTTTACAAAATTTAGCGTAGCCATATATATTTATATTTTAAAACACATGAGAATAAATTACAGTTTTGATGTAAAATAAAAATGTGCCTAATGATGTATGGCTATTGTTTTTTTTGTAGTGTGGATTGTTGTTTTTTGGTACTAGTGCTACTTTTTATGTCTTACCGTCACATATTTGCTCCACATAGAGGATGACGTAGCTCCAACGATAATAGCAACACCATAAGCGGTTCCAAGAATCCAGATGCAACTCCAAAACATCTACAATATAAATGGTCAAAAGATCCATCTTTATCACCTACTATACTAGAAATAAATGCATAAAAATATCTCCAAATTGCGTCCAATTTTATACAATTTTGTGACTGATTTTTCGGTCAAGAAAGTCTTCTCTCTTGTTGCACGTACCAGTTAAATTAACTTTCTACCAAAGTACACGTACGATTTGATAACGAGATTGTTAACTAACCAGTTCTGGACCGATTTGAGAAGCGAGTGATTTAATTCCATGCATCTCGTCTCCTTTAATGTCGGGAATGTCCTACTCGCAATTGGATCAAATTCGTTATATAATTAGTCCTTAATCGTTTTAACTACAAGTTATTGAAGAAGTTTTGCTATTTAATATACTTTGCATCAAAATCACGTTGCACTGATCGATTACTCACCTTAAACAATATCAGGACAACGGAAAATACAACGAGCATTGCAATTGAAAAAAGGTGACGCCTTGAAAGGACTACCATCCCGCCACGAATAGCGTTCTATAAAAACATATCGATATATATATAAGTTCTCTTTGATAATATAGTTTGTGTTCTTAATTTGTGATGCAACCCCATATATGAAGGAAACCCCCAAATAATGCATCTTGTTCATTAAGGCTTAAGATTGTGTAAAAAAACCGTGGTTGTAGAAAATGAACGTAACTTTTGCTACGTGTATCTGTTTTAGGTGTACAACCAGCCAAATCGAAACTTGCGACAAGGACTACGACCTGTTAAATAGAACTTCCGGTCCAAAAGATATCGTATTCTGGGAGTTATTTGTATTCTAAAACTATTTGACTTTGTTTTAGACCCAATTTTTTGTCTGTCTTTTTTGGCAAGTTCGAAAGCTAGGCCTTATTTAAGGTTTGTTTGACACTCTAGAAGTTTAGTTGATAATCTTATAAAAGTTGAATTTTCTCCCAAATATTTGTATTCTTTTGGGGCCAATTTGTGTTCTTATTTTTCACTCAACATCAATTTGTTTCCTAATTTACCTGCACATGTACGTAATATCCAAATGGAATCGCTAGCGCCCGTGAGTTTAACATGTATAAAACCGCGGTGTAAGGAAATCTTTTCCATCGTAAAAGTGGCAACTGAAATTGTTTTATGAACAAATAAAAACATATCAATATTAAGAAATTTGAACACTAATAATAATATTAATCAACTTGTATCTCTCACATTCTTAAATAAGTTTTGATGATTTTAATTAACTGGAAAAGGGTGTAATTAACAACGTACCACATTTGCGGAATATGCGGTTCCAATCAAAAACCAGACGAATAGGCCGAAAAACAGAGGCCAAGAACCAGATATCCACACGATCGATAAACTCTACACATATGAAGACACATTAGTATAAAACGTCTAAGATTATTTGCAGAGTTCTTTAACATTGACACGAATATCGTGTTGCAAAAATAGGTAAGTGATGCATTGATCCGTTGGGATTTATATGTGATTTGTACATAAAAGAAAAATTATATTATTTATTACTAAATATTCTTACTTTATCTAGGAATCTGCAATATTATATCTCATACTGTACATAAATATTTGTAGAATTGACTCAAATAGAAAAGAAAATACTAAAACAAAGAGAGTGAGAAAATCTTTCGCAAAATATTAAAGTCGTAGAGTGCATTTATAATCTTGTAACGGTTATATGATAAATCATTCAATAAAAAAACAATTTACAATTAGAAGTGTTAAATAAAAACCCATAAAATTCAATATATTAAATAATTCTTTCAATTTTACCTAGAATTCCTAACTCAAGTGTAACCCGATCGGGCCAACCCGACCAACCCGAGACCCGACCAGCCCGAATCCTTATCGGGTCGGGTTTCGTGTTAGGATTTTTTTTGTCTCAAACCCGATGGACCCGACCCGATAAGAGATCTAACCGACCCAATAACCCGATGGGCACCATTAGTTATATGCACTTTTCTAGCAACGGATTGTTTTCTTTGCAATGAGCATCCATGTTGTAAATCTAAGTTTAGTTACCGTAATAGCCGATAATGTGGTGACGACAATCGCTGTATTCATGGACAATTCTCCAGACGCCAATGGAAGATACGGCTTGTTAATCTGGAATAATATTACACCTTACGGTCAAACATATAACGTTTTTATAGTCAATGTAAATAACGTACCTTGTCTATTTCTATGTCGCATATCTGATTGAAACCACAAACGTATATTTGCATACAAATGCCTCCAAATATAGCCTAAAAAAATGCATCACACACACAAAAATATATTGCAAGTCTTTTGGAACGTACAAATTCAGTGAGTATAGTACCATAATTGTATGGAAAAATACCTGCAATACTCTGAGGAAGAATAATGAGGAGAGATCAGAAAGCCTTTCAACAGCAAGAAAAGATGCCGAAAGGACACTCAAAACCTACAAACACAAAATCTTTTAGCTGAAGAACGATTCATAAGAAGTTGAAAGAATCTACCTAATGTGATATGAACGCGAAATTAAATATGGTCAACTTTTACTATATAATATTTTTGAGATAATTGCTAAAATAGATTAAAAAAATGCACCTCTTTTCCCAAAAAATATAAATCGACTTAAATTTTCCCAAAATAGATCATTCGAATTAATGTTTTGTATGACTGTGTGACTCTTGATATTTTTTTTGAAAATTCCAAATTTTTTGTGTTACCACTAACCAGCAGGAGTGTCTTTGAGGAGGTGAGCCGCACAGGGCCCCACGTTTTATGGGGCTCAATTTTTATATACCTCTTATATATAATCTTAAAACTTTTAAACCAATTTAATAATTTAATAGAAAAAATTAAAAAAAATCAATTCTTTATATAAATCTTGTATATAAAGGGCCCATTTTCGCCGATTCGCACACGGCCATCAAAATCTCAGAGACGTCCCTGCTAACCAGACCACACTTGTCAAAATTTGGATGGAGTTTGTTTTGTGAAAATTTGAAAATGAAATCTATACATGTGAGGCTAATACTGTGCTCGATTTGAACTTAATCATAAAGCAAAAGAAAATTAACAATCTAACCGTCGCCATTACTGCATATGGTCTTGAAAACCTGACCAAAATATCAATCACATCGAGTTTGGATTCTACTAGACTACTCATGGATTCACGAGTTTGATCATCGGATAGAAATCTACTCGAAACATGAGCACCATTTGGGACATACTTCGTGTTGCAATTTCTTTCTCGGTATCTAAAGGGCGTGTAACTTTCCTTGATGTTAAATGTTCCAAATGAGTACCGCGTTCCTGGTGACACAAGAAAATCAATCGTTAATTAGCGGTTTTTCTTGCAAATAGTTTGTCGCTAACGAAGAAAATGTAGTTTAGAAAAGTAGAATATTACCTGAAGGTAGTGTTAATTTTCGTGATCGAATAGGTGTTGGAAAAAAATGAATAAAATGAGTTGCCATAAGTTTTGAATATTTGAACAAGTGATTTTAATAGGTGTAGTACACGTATAAGGACACCAGCCTTTTATCATTGCTAAGTGATCTAACTTGCTTGCTTTACAATCTAATTCGTAAATATTGTGTTGACATATTTTGGTTAAAAAGGTGTAATGGACTCTTGAACACGAATCAATGTGAACGCCTACTTAAATAGTTTGATACGTCTTTTTCCATGTTAAAGTAAAAGCTAATTTATATATTCTTTGATCATCTCTTTTCTCAATATGTAAATTTCTTTTGTCACCAAGTTTACATTTTTGTTCCTATTTGTAATCCAAGTGTAAGAATAAAAAATTAAATCACCAAAATAAAGATTAGCTGGCGGTTTTTCGAAGCCAAATTCATGTGTCGCTATATAATCCACAAAGTAATTTGAATAACAGCATCAAAGCAATTTTAAATGAGTTTGTTTCCAGTCATCTTATACACAGCCATCAATATGTATATCGATCTCCAATTTCTTCCCATTGAAACATACATTTGATTTTGATCATATATGTAACTTTATAAGTTGCATAAATAAAATTATATTTAAATCGCCTATCTTGTTTATATTCACAATTCCCAATAGAATGAGCGATGGATATATAACGGGATTGCCTATTTGAACACCCTCCAAATCTATTCAAACACCACTAATAAATAAAAGTAATTAAATAATTATTAATAAAGTAATAATTAGTTTCTATTAAATATTTTTTTATAACTTCTAATTTAAATTTTTTTATTTTATATTATACTTCTATTTTGTAACTTCTAATTTGTAATTTTTATATTATATTTTATAATAATACAAACAAACAAAAAATAAACAAATATGACAAGTTTTCATTTTAAAAAATGGTGACGACTTTTCGTCGAAAAAATTATTTTTCAGATAAATTTTAAAATTAATATTTAATTTTAAGCAAGAGAAAAAAATAAAATTCTTAACTATTTAAAATATTTTAAAAACATAAAAAAAGTAAATATATAAGAATAGTTGATAAAAAAATAAAAAATAAAAATAATAAAAATAAAAAGTAAAATTGATAACCATCATGTTATCTCTTAACTTTCATTGGTCTTGAACACAAATTCTAAGATAAAAAATATATAAACTTTAATTAAGGGTATATTTAATAGAGAAAGGTGTTTGAATAGAAGGGCCCAATATAACATAAGGAAGCTTCCCAAAGTGATAATTGATGAATCAATAAGCTTGAATTATATCCAATCAAAATAAAGTACGCTGCCTTTAACTACAAGTATGAGTTTATTTAATAACGTTGTCAGCTTGATTTCAGCACTATTTGATCTTCTTGACATCTGTTATGAAGTGAATTAATATATGCGTATCATTCAAAAAGTCAAGAATCTTATTAGCTGTAAGCAAATCGGCAAAAGCATCGTACGCTATTAAATCATCTCTAATCATATACTTCAGTATATAGGGTTGACTATTGGGACATCCCATAATTTTATTTGAACACCTCAATTTTTTTAATAATTAACTAATAATTTTTTTCGAAGCCTCCATCGAACTCTGCCGACTGCTGTTAACCACCACCCTACCAACTCACTCGCATCGGAGTCGGCCGGTCGACGTCGCCGCTCGCTCCGCCACCACCAACTCGCTTCGATGCTCAATTTGTCGTCCATTCCGTCAGCGCCAACTAACTCCGCCACCACCATTGCATATGCCGCTCACCACCACCACCACCACCATCGACCACCAAGTTCAAATTAAAAAAAGTCTGAATAACGATGTTAATTAATTATTTTTAATTTTAATTTTCAGGTATTGATTTTAATTGGGGTGTTTATTTAGTAGTTAGGGGTGTCCAAATAGTAGCACCCATTATATATTTACATTATAATTTACACTAAAATACCCCAATTCCATACTAACCTAACATTATATACAAAGTGTTAGTAAATAGTGTAACACTATATATAATATTGTTACACTATTCATTTACATTAAATATAGTGTAAAATTTTCATTATAAAAGTTAGATATGTATGAATATACATAAAATGTCCTTTTAGTGTTAGTTATAGTGTAATTGATTGGAGTGGTTTAGTGTCTATAAATACAAGTTTTAGTATAAAAGATAAGACTATATCCAACCCTTAACACTTCCTTTACACAGGGTCGGCCCTGAGTTTATCGGTGCCCTAGTCGAACAGTGATTTTGGGGACCTTATCATAATTTTTTAAATAAATATCAATGCAAAAGGTATAAAAATATTTGTCAAATTAATTATTTATTTAAATATGACGCGTCAATGTAAATATTTAATGAAGAACCAAAAATTTTGTTGTTGATAATCTTTCTTTGATTTTTCTTTTCTTTTTCTGCTCCAATTGAACTTGTTGAATCAAACTTTAAAAATATAAAATTTATAAGTGGTTTAAAAGTTAAATAAGTGCTCTTCAATTAAAATAACTCAAAACATTAAAAAAAAAAGTTATGTAGTTTAGAAATTTGACCACCAATAGTCTTCCACATTCTGCACCCAGATCCGTAAGAGTGAAAAATAATGAATTTTAAATTTTCAGAAAATATAAACAAATGTTCAAAAAATATGGGCCCTTTTATAAAATTTGTTATAGGTCTGGGCCTACATTAACTTGCGCCAGGGCCGGTAGTGCCTTTACATCGAAACCTATATTTATAGTGCAAAAGATAGCCTAACAATAAAAGTCCAATCTGCTACGCTATAATTATCATTAAAATAATATTCTAGAATTAAAACCAGTGATTTTATCTTAACTAGCCTATAACCCGTGATGATTCACGGGTGGCTTATAAAAATTCATAGCAATTATAATTTCAAAATGCCGGATAAACGTGCAATGTTTGACCTTAACAAAGAATTGGACTTTTCTCAAACATCTAAAATGTCATTCAACAATAATAAAATGGGGTTAACATTAGAACAAAATCAATATCAAGTTGTCATGATAACAATAGGTATATAGATAAAATGAACTTATTATTTACATACAATTTTCAATATCAAGTCGTTAAATAATTAAAAAAATTCAAATAAAATGAATTGTGATGTTGTAAGCATTTGAATTCAAGTTTCGAGACTTTCAACCTACATGACCCGTTTTCAATATAACCTAACACTTTCTTCTAACCCGTTTGACCCGTTATCATACAACAAAAATAACATTTTTTCATAAGATATGTATTATAAGTAAATAAAGAGAATAAGTAAATAACAACTTGATTACCTCACTAAATAATACTCCATAATTGATTTTTGAACTTAATCTTTGCAAGAGAAATTAATAAACTTATCAATTAAATAAGGAAATACCTATAAAAAATAATGTAATTATGTAACATTCAACATGATACAGTTTCATACTAAAGAATCATATATCATGAGTAAACTATTTTCAGAAACCGACCCTAATTGGTTGATCATGTTGAGAAAAGTACCCTCCTTGGTATTTACATCTACAAATAATACTTTCCCACATTCATGACAATGGAGGGTACGATTTGGAATTCACGGGCTTCTTAAATCGAGATGGAATCCCTTCATTTCTATATTCCAGCAATCAGTATGTTGTTAGAGCATTCATGATTTATTATTTAACTTAACAATTCCACTTCATTTTGACCTGACACGTTTTGCATACATTTTTATAAAGTCAAAACAGGTAATTAATTGGTATAGATGAGGTGACATTGGTGATATGGCTTTTGTGACATGGCATTACGTGAAAAAATTCTGACAATAAAATATACGAGAAAACAAAAATAAATTGCAATTATACTTGAAGATTAAAGATATTCATTAATACCTTTTGCCTTCCTTTTCTTACGTGGATAGTTGCATCTCAAGTTCTTTCAATTTTATAATTTATAGTATTTGTTTCCTGGACACTTTCTTTCAAATAAATCTATGTGACATTAATTAACTACTAATTATAATATCTAAAGGGTTTGGCTAACTCGTGTCCTAAGGGCATGAGATTGGATGCTTAATGAACCCAAATTTATCATTTTTACTTTAAAATACATTTAAGTTTATGGAAATAAATTTTTTACTAATTTCATTTATTTGAATCATTTAATTATTGAACGCCTTGATATTATCATATTAGGATGTTTAATGAACCCAAATTTACTATTTTTACTTAAAATACATTTAATTCATGGAAAAATAGATTTTACTAATTTCATTTATTTGTATCATTTAATTATTGAATGACTTGATATTGGAAAATTATATTTAAATAGTAAGTTCAATTAATCTATATACCTATTGTTATCATGACAACTTATTCATTGAATGTTTCTAACTATATCTCTTAGGGTTTGAGTTAGATAAACTTTGTATAAAATAATGCTTGTAAAATAAAAAAATAAGATCTCTCTATATAAAAGATTTACTTGAAATTGACGTCTCTGATCTTCTAGCATACAAAAGATTCACGTGATATGCAAACTTCTAGGGATTGAAGTTGAAATTTTAATTTATTATTAATTAAATTCGGGTTAATCTATAGATCAAATTATTTTCAAAATTTAAATTAAGGGCTGACGTGGCATGCATGTGTGGTTTGTATGATGAGGTGGTATTATGAGGTGGCATTATCTATTTTTACTTAAAATACATTTAATTCATGGAAAAATAGATTTTACTAATTTCATTTATTTGTATCATTTAATTATTGAATGACTTGATATTGGAAAATTATATTTATATAGTAAGTTCAATTAATCTATATACCTATTGTTATCATGACAACTTATTCATTGAATGTTTCTAACTATATCTCTTAGGGCTTGAGTTAGATAAACTTTGTATAAAACAATGCTTGTAAAATAAAAAAATAAGATCTCTCTATATAAAAGATTTACCTGAAATTGACGTCTCTGATCTTCTAGCATACAAAAGATTCACATGATATGCAAACTTCTAGGGATTGAAGTTGAAAGTTTAATTTATTATTAATTAAATTCGGGTTAATCTATAGATCAAATTTTTTTCAAAATTTAAATTAAGGGCTGACGTGGCATGCATGTGTGGTTTGTATGATGAGGTGGTATTATGAGGTGGCATTATTTATGTGGCAAAAAGATTCTTTTATTATATAGATAGATTAGACTTATTTTTCTTTGAATGTGAACCGAATAGTCAATTGTATGTTGTTTGAAATTGCAAAATTCATCTTCCACCATTTATAAATTTGTTTCCAAGCGTCTCTAGCAATATAGCAAACCATCAAGGGATGAAAAGCATATTGCACGTATGTCGTATCTACTAGTTTATCTCGATAACTAAAAATATTAGTCTTTTATTTTTATTTATTATTTTTAATGCATTTTTAGTCTTCTATATTTATTTTTTATATAATAAAATGTTAATTTAATTCATTTATTTGTGTTATTGAAAAACATGAAATAAATAATGGTTTGGCAGACTGTAACATGGTATCTTGTGACGTTAGTGGTGTTGGGTGAACTAGTGAACTGTGGACAATATATAATGCTATAACAATTTGTACTTTTCAAACAAGGTTTTTTTGTCTCCATTTAAAAGCACATATGCCCAAAGCCCAAAATAATGGGCCGGCCTGCTAGTAAATTAAATTTGGCACTTACAAAGTAGTTGAGATGCACGTCAAATAAATATAAATTCTAGGATATTATTAAGGGTTTTGTTAATGACAGCCTTTAAGGCTGTCACTAACATGCATAAAAAGCTTATATATTGATTAAAAAAGTAATATTTCTAAAATTCAGGGGGTTGTCTTTTGTGTATTTTGCCTTCTTAATGACAGCACTTAGGGCTGTCATTAGCATTTTCCTATTATTAATATTCGCTGAAAGACTCAAAAGTTGAGTGTTGTGACGATAATTTTCAACTAATACTTTAAAAAATATTATATTATTATCAAAATATTTTTGGATCTTTATTTTTTCAGAGATCCTGGATCATTATTAAATAATATGGATCATAATCAACAAAATTTTTTAAATTATTATCAGTCTTTAGAGTTGTTATCAAATTTTTAGTTCTCACATAATCCCACTTTTTCTGGAATAAATGTCTCTAAGTTGTTCACCTCCGGACGAAATATCGTCCCAAAAAAGTGGTCATCCTTCTCTGTCACTTGATTTTCGAATAGCGAGGATGAATTAATTTGATTAATTTATATATGTCCCAGAAAAACCATATAACATTATCATTTTAATGAGTTTCGATTATATCTAATATTGATTTTTTTTAACGGCTATACATAATATTAGTAGCTATGGTAAGAACATGTTATCACTACAAGTAATATTAATTTCTTTTCTATTTATTTTATAATCGGATATTCTCATTTCTCACTATAGAGAAAATAGTCATCAAAGTAAACATATGGACAGACTTATAGTGAGGACTTTAAGGCGAGTACACGTGTCTATAGACTTTTAGTGATGATTTTTTGACATATGGTGAGAACTTGTGTGTTACTATAGCCTATTTTTCTTGTAGTGCTTATAAATCAACACTTGTATTAGATACAACAATCAATATTTTATTTAGATGTTAAACTAAAAAACAAACTAAACACTAAAACTTAATACTAGGACATGCATAGAAAGTGAAAGATTCGATCCATATGCTTCCCAACTTCTTAAGGCTTAAAATCGTAATATGGGCACCCACAAGTATTCCACGTAGTATAGCTGCAAAAAGTAGCAATGTCTCGATGACATGAGAATATTACATAATAATTTTACATATGTAACTATAAAGCTAATAAGTTTATAAATATTTATACTTCTATAAGTTTTCCCAATATAATTTTTATTTATTTATTTTTAATATCATGTTAATTTTTTTATTTTTCTTAAAGTCATACTTTGATGATAAATTTAAGGGTTTTGATAATAACATCCTTAATGGCTGTCACCAAGTACATCAAATGTTGTACATGAATCTATAGGGGAAGTGGTTCATAAAATTCAAGAGTCGGTTACGGATGAATATGCAAGTATTTTATGCATGTCTTATGACAGCCTTAAGGGCTGTCATTATCATAACTTCAAATTTAAAGCGCATAAGTAAATTACCTTCCAAATAAAGAGATAGAATGATTCAATGGCCTCATTGCTTTTTAGGTCAACCAAGTTTGCATTCCTCCAAAGTATAAAACCAAGAGCGCCATGACCAATCACCTATTCGATCACCATAATTAGATCATGCAAGTTTTATGGGCTTTGTAAACACAGACGGTCCAATCAATTTCTGCCTTTTTTGAGCCTAGTCAAAATCTTAAAAAATATCATCTAAAGTAAATATAAAGTAATTTTTTTCACCATGCATGTTTTTTTTGTTTTATGTCATTTAGTCCCCACCCTTGAGTTTTTCAATATTTAATCGGGGATGTATATCCTAAAGTATTAATGTGCACTCTTCATTTTATTGTTCTATTGATTAAACACTTGGAATTAAAATATAAAAAAAAAAAGTATTCACGCCTATACATTCTGTTTACCACTTTATGAGACTAACAGTAAGAATCCTAATAAACAAAATATACGCAATTCAGTAATTAATCTTCATTATTTCTTAAGTATGAATATTAATAGAAATACGTTACCATTAATGATCGAATCCATAATCGTGTTGATAATAACCCGATAAATATTGCCATACCATATACCGCTTCAAGAAGCCATATACATATCCAAAACACCTGCAAAACGGCAAAATATGCAACTTGTATTTAAATTCAACAAAAGATTCAAAGATTTATTTCGATTTGAGATACCAAAAACTTATGGTAGATATATAGTTAATTTGGAGCTCACCCGTTCTTGTCCAACTTGTGAAGCAAATGAGTTAATTCCATTGATCTTGTCTCCCTCGACATCAGGAACATCCTAAAATCGACATTTTATATATCAACACAATCATCGGTAGAAAAATATACAAGTTTTAATTATTTTTCTTAAAGAAATCGGGCATGTACCTTAAAAAGTGCAATAACTATAGCGTATATACTCATGAATCCAGATACAAAAATGGCATGTTTTGATAATAAGAGTGTTCTTCCTTTTATGTATGTCTGTAATATTGTTCATGTTACTTAATTAACTCATTCGTCGATTTAATTTTGTGGTGAAACCAATATTTGTAAAAATTGAGATTTCGATTTCAAATAACGAACCTGAGCATGAAGGTGGAACAGAATAGGAACGATCGCTCCTTGAACTGACCAAATGCACGTTGCGGCTAGCACGGGAATTCTCTTCCAGCGTAGAAATGGTATCTAGAAGTATATATATACATGACCAAAAATGTTGAGACATTGATAAACACATATTAGAACTATTTGCAAAGATACATATCATAAAAAACTTATATTCATGTACATTTCTTCTGATAATGTTATTTAGGCAATATATAAAAATATTGACTTACATGAATAGAATATGCAGTTCCAAAAGCATACCATAAGAAGAGACCCAACTTTAAAGGCCAAGATTTAACACTCCATCCGAGACAAAAACCCTAACAAACATCAATACATCATTAGTTTAAAATTTTGCTTCATGGGGTTACAATTTTTTTTATACTTCATCTTTATCAAAATAAGTGAATCACTCTCCTTTTTGGGCTATATTAAAATAAATGAATCACTTTAACGTAAGTTTTTATATTTAAATTACTCATTTACCATTGTTTATATCATTTTAAACATCATTAAAGGTGTGAGGCTCTATTCATTTTTGTCATCTTCCTATAAAAGCAACAAAATAGTAAAAAGTGTGGGTCCCCATCCATTCTAGTTACCTACTTTAATTTCACTAATATCTTATTACCTTATTTTACCTAAAAAACGTGAACTTTAAAGTAATTCAATTATTTTAATACGGAGGAAGTATAATATAATTGATGATTATAACATAAGTTTTTTTCCGATTATAAACTCGTACCAGAAAAGCATACAACGAGGTGAGCAGAACGCCGGTTTTAAAAGGAAGTTCGCCTGATGCTAACGGCAAATATGGCTTGTTAACCTTATCAATATCAATATCCGAGAGTTGATTTATGCCTACAACATACAAATTGGCTAAACAACCACCAACAAGTGCCTGAAATTAAGTTTCATGTTGAACGAATCCGATATGAAGATGGTAAAGTACAAGTTGTATATTAATAATGGACACAATTATTAATTATAATAAATACAAGAAGGGAAAACAAACCTGTAAAACTCCAAAAAAAAACCATGGAGTAAAATCTGTAAAGCTCTGGACGGCAAGCAAAGAAATTGAAATGATGGACAACGCCTGCGTATGAAAAATGTTTAATTAATTTCTAAATAAAGTTATGATTAAGGAAGTTAATTTGGTTTAGCAGGATTCTTTCGTTTAGCGGGATTCTAAACTAAAAAATTGCGTAAGAAAAATGTTTAATTAATTTCTAAATAAAGTTATGATTAAGGAAGTTAATTTGGTTTAGCAGGATTCTTTCGTTTAGCGGGATTCTAAACTAAAAAATATATTTCGGAAAGACGTCATTGTAATTATTTAAATAATTATATCGACTGGCCTTTTGTAGTTTGCGACACTTATAGCTACAGTATAATTCTTGCAAGTTGAAAATTATACAAATAAAACTAAAAATAATTTATTTTTGCACCACAAATTTTATGTCATACACCACAAAATATAAGTTTTATTGCTTAGTACAACTGTTTTAGCAATATAATAAAACTTTGAATAAGGGTATGCAACCGTCACTAATACTTCCTCCGATTCAAAATAAGTGCTACACTTTCCATAAATGGGTGATTCAAAATAAGTGCTACACTTTCCATAAATGGCAAAACATAGTAGGACCCACATCCACTAATCATCTACTTTAACAAAGTGAAATGACTCATTTACCCTTACTTTTTACTTTTAAACATCATTAACCCCACTTTATTCAAAAGGTGTGAGACCCATTATCCACTAATCATTCAACTAATCTAATTTAACCATCATTACACAATTTTGCTTCAAAAACCGTGAAAATAGAAGTGTAGCACTTATTTTGAATCGGAGGAAGTACAAGAAATAAGTGTATGCAACCGTCATTTAAAAGTGTCACTCGTGTACTTCTAAACTTACATTAAAAGTCTATCACAAGTCATTAATATGGAAATTGTTTTTTTTATCTTAATACAATTTTTCTTAAAAGTACGAGGAATTGAAAAACTTAAATTTACAATTTTTACCCATATCAGTAAAAGTTATGGGTAAATATATTTACTGATGTTTTGTACGGAGCCAAAAAAAGAAAATGTTTTGTACATCAATATTACTGAAGTCCAGACTAACATTTTTGCGTCTCATCAAGATACTTCTTCCAATTCAAAATAAGTGTTACACTTTTATTATATAAGTGATTCAAAATAATTACTACATTTTAAAAAATTATCTTATTTGGCAAAAAATAGTAGGAGCCACAGTCAATAACTATCTACTTTAACAAAGTAAAATGATTCATTTATCCTTATTTTTTACTTTTAAACATCATTAATCCCACTTTATTCAAAGAGAATTGATATTGGTACCACAACTTTTAATGGTTATACCATACTGTACAAATTTTACAGCTAACTGTACAAGTATGTTATGCATTAGATGTGGTACATACATTAAAAGTTGTGGTAGGAAAATCATCCCCTTTATTCAAAAGGTGTGAGATCCATTATCCATTAACTATTCAATTAATCTAATTTGACCATCATTATAATCTTTTGCCTAAAAAACCGTGAAACTCAAAGTGTAACACTTATTTTGAATCGGAGGAAATATATATTTATGTTCTCTTCCTAGCTACAAGATGTTTGTTACAAAAGCAAAAAGAAACATAAATATTATTATATGTTAACAAAAATAAATAAGCAACAGACCACCTTTTAACAACTATTTGTCGACATTTTAGGGACAAACATTATTTTTCCTATAAATTATGGGAATTGATTTGTTAAAGGCAAGTTTTAATATATCTAAGGCAAATTTTTTTTTTTTACATTTATACCCTTATATATTTTTACCCTTTGTTAACCAAAGTCCCTAATCACACCCTCACCAAATATTTGCCGTTTATAAAAAAAAGAAGTTCCGTAAGTATCCTGCCCGTCATATGAAAATTGGAGGAACCACCACTGTAAAGGTTTGTGAATTATTTCTCCAATCACATGATTTTTAAAGTTCTGTGATTTTTTACTTTAAAGGAATTTGATAATAGATAATACGGAGTACTTCTTTCTATAAGCGCATGATTCATCTCAATAATTTTTAATTTTATTCAACAAATAATCTTAATAATGAATTCTTAAGTCTAATGATTCGAGAGGAAGAACTTTATTTGACTAGCTTCAAATTCAAATCATATGATAACCAAAATCAAAAAAGGTAAAAGGAATAACTTTTACGACACGAAATCATATTTGGATGAGGTTTTGTCAAGAACTTCTTTCTACAACGTGTTAACTAAGAGTACATTTGGACATTAAGGTTGAAAAAGGGAGTGGTTAGGGTAGACGGCAAAGCATATTTGGGCATTATGTCAAGAATTTCTTTTATTTGGGTAGACGGCAAAGCAATTTGATGAGGGTATGGTTAGGGTTTAAAAAAAGGTAAAAAATATATAAGGGTATAAACGTCAAAAAATTAAATTTGCCTTAGATGTATTCAAACTTGCCTTTAACAAATCAATTCCCATAAATTATACTCTTTGTGATTAGTTATTTGTATTAGTGACAACAATTTAAGTCGCTAAATTATGTGTAAATTAGAACTTATACCGATCCTTTAATCGTGTAGACTCTTGAATATTTATAGATAGCATCCAATGTAGCTCCAAATGAATTTCCGAAATCATGCGCATCGTCCGGAAATTCAGAGCTAGCGCTTGCTGATAATTTTGTTTTCCGTCTTTGAGATCGTTGAATTCTTGTAACGTTTTTGTTAGCAATTTCCCGAGAGTTGGCCGGTTTATTACTCCCAAATGCGATACGAGATTGATTCAATCTACTGGTTTTGCACTCATTAAACTTTGAGACATGTAGGTTTCCATGACCTACAAAAATTTAGAAATGCATAGATACTAGTAACTTTGATACCCATCAACCTTTAGCAATTCCTTAATTATCCGATAAGTATGAAACTAAAAATAAATGGAGAGGGATTCCTGTTTAGGTTACTAGAAAAAGTCGAGTATAGAACTCTGATGTACATTGCTTAACCGGTATCCCCCTCATGACCGTTTTCAAAATTTCTTCCTAACCAACTTAAAGTGTTACCCAGTGAAATTAATTTGAACTGATTATATTTACTACAAGTGATGATTACATGATTATGCCTAATGTTAAGTTTAAAAAGAAGTAGAATTGAAACCCTTACCCGAAGAAACTGCAGTGGTCACTGGTCGAGATTTTGAAAATGGCAAAGGCTTTAGAACCGGTCTAATCTGCGTTGATTGCATCTTTTTTCTAAGTAAAACCAAACTCGAGGTTCTAAAGCTTTTCCATTATAAGTATTGGTGATTTGAAAGAAAATAGTTGACTAATTTGCTTGTTGAGAATGATTCGATATAAAATTAATTTCTTGTCCGGCTTAACCGTCTTTCATCGACTTATCCATCCAAGATCGTCGGTTTTCCATTGGATTTTAGCTCATAACGTACATGGCAATCGATTATAAATAACATTATGTCACATTGCGTTGGCTTTCGTACGCATAGATAAAACAAAACTACGTCATTGTAGGGAGAGTGTAAAAGATAGCGACAACCTAAGAGCATCCACAATGGTTAATCTATTAATAATTCATTATATTTGTCACATCATCTAATAAACTATTAAGAACCAAAGGGCCAATGGCCTAGCGGTAAGGTGTTTGCCCTCCAACCTAGTGGTTGAGGGTTCGAGTCCCGTAGTTGACATAGGTGGTTATTTAGGAGTAGATTAGATTTGCCGTTCAAAAAAATCTAATAATCTATTAATTAAAAACATCTCTAATGGTTAACCTTTTCAAAGAATTTTTCTTATTAATATTACTAGTTTACCTTTATGTATATCAAATATTACTAAATACACCCCTCTTGTAATCTTGTGTAATTTAACAATTTTTAAGCATTTATAAAACTTAACATTTTTTTAAAATATCTCTTACAAAAACATTATAATACTTGACCTTAAAAAGTATTGAAATATGATAAAGTTATAATTTCTAGTAATAAAAATAATAAATGATTCACATATAAATATATATAGAGGTTTAAAATGTGAAATTGTTAAATATAATAACTAAAAGAATCAAACATTGAAAGATGATCAAGTGATTTGGGAAGAATAAGTGGTTGGATTGACCTCCTAAAAAAATCATCTAGTCCAATGGTAAAAAGTAATTTAGAGGTTATTCAAATAGTAATAACCTCTTAAAAAACCTCTCATTAGAGATGCTCTAACTAATTAAGAAAGATTAATATAAGTCATTACTATAATATTTATATACTACCTACGTATCAAAATAAGTGATACACTTAAAAAATTGTGGTTTTTGAGGCAAAAGATTGAAAAGTGATTTAAAATAGATTAAAGTGGATAGTTAGTGGATAATGGACCCCACTTCTTTTGAATGAAGTGATATTAATGATGATGGCAAGGGGTTGCCGGTGGTGGAGACGGTGGCCGACAGAGGTTGGTGGTGGTGATGGTCGGCGGTGTCGAATCACATATGATTTAATACCAAGGTTCTAGAAAGCGTAAGGTGTGGCGTGGCGGCACCATCAAGCCTCAAGCCATGGCGACCCATGGCGGGCCATGACGTTTTTCAAGGCGTGACTTAACACGAATTTTTTTTATATAATTTAAATAAATATGTATATCAAACTAAAATTTTTGTATAGATCTATTGATTTATACGGAGTATAACAATTTATATATAAAGTTCACAAAAAGAGTTATATCTAAATTTATAATTATATATGTCATCATTTTTTTAAAAAAAAAACTCAATTTTTCAGCCGCCTTACAAAAAAACTCGTCATAAGGCGCGCGTTATTGCGCCTTATCACGCCTTATCTCAAGCCACGCCTAGCCGCCATGATCTGTTTCGAAACGTCAACGCCGCGCCTCACGCATTGGCGCCACCATGGCGTGTTTTTTAGAACCTTGTTTAATACACATGAGATGGTGGTGGTGGTGGTGGTAGGCGGTGTGCAATCACATTTGATTTAATACAAATGGGATGGTGATTGTGTTGATGTATTTAATCACATGTGATGATGGTGGTGGTGGTGATTTGGGGGTTGATTGATCCAAAGGTTGAGATTTATCCCTTGGGACTATATAAAAATCAAAAGACTGCGTTGAACACTTGAACGTTTCTCTAGAGATTTATTCAAGGTAGTATTTATGTAGTCCCAAGAGACAAATCCCAACTATTGATTAATTATAGTTAATAGTTATGATTAGTTTTTTTTTTTTTTTTTTTGAATGACAAGTTAGTAAGTTAGTGGTTCGAGTCTAGACAATGACATCCACAAGGGGCAGTATGCCTTCCCTCAAACCCTCCACCTATGGGGAATAAGCCCCACGCCCACGACGGGATTTGAACCCATGAACAATAGATCATGGGCAACACCTTATCTATTTCACCCATACCACTAGGCTAGAAACCTTGGGTAGTTAAGATTAGTTAATAGTTGCAATTTATCCCTTATAACTACATAAAAATTAAGGATTACTTTAAATAAAATCTTTATATATATATATACTAGAAAAACCATAGACAATAGTCATAATGTTGAATTTCGTTTGTACCTTAACTATAGCACATGGTGTAGCTACTTAAAGAATAGCGTAAATTACACAAATTGTCCCTGTGGTATACTTGATTCTGCATTTCGGTCCCTAAACTTTTTTGGTCGGTTTTTTTGTCCTTAACGATTTTTGGATTTCACTTTTTTGACCTTTCGTCCAAAATCTTCCGTTAACTGACGGTATTTTTGTTCATTTCCCTAAATTGCTCATATTTTAACTCTTTTTGTTTTTCTTTCTCTATGTACATTTTTCTTTTTCTTTTTATATTTTTCATTTTTCAATCTCACCTTCAAACTCACTTTCCAGCCACTAAAAAAATCTCACTATTACAGATCGAGTTCAAACTTCAAACTTCAAACTTCAAACCATTAGAAATCGAGTTCAAACTTCAAACTCACTTTCCAGCCGCTAATCTTCATAATCTTTGCACCCCAAGCTTGGAATGTGATTTGCAAGTTCAAAATCGATTTGCAGGTTCAAAAATCGAGTTCATGTTCTGTTCAAAAATCAAGTTCATTATCTGTTGAAAATCGATTTTATAACGCCCTGAAATTTCAGAGAAATAAATAATATTTAAACTTAATTTAAATTATGTTTTAATTGGAGTATGAGTTGACCGAACGGCGATTATGCGTATGAATTTAAAAATGTGACGTTTCGGGTTTAAATAATTTAATCATGTGCGGCGTTTCGTCTAAGCATTAATTATAAGTATCCGACCAATGTATATCGTTTCGCGACTATTTGGTTATATCAATTTTAATACGTTTCATGAAATTAGATATTAATCAATACTTCTTCCGTTTGAGATTAATTGAGTTAGGTGCTAATTACTCCCGTTAAAATGCGTTTAATCCCGAGTTTTGGATCTACTTTGAATTATATGGCGGGTTTAAAGACTTCTAGGTCGGCCAAAGGCCCGGGCCGAGCTAGCCAACTTCTTTTCTTAGTCTCGGCTCAGCAAATTGGACTGTTAATCGCTTTCGGGCCGACCAATCGGTAATCACAATCACTTTTCATAATTCATCTTTAATTTCAAACCAGACTTTAACTGGCCAATTCCTTTTCTAATTGTGCGTGATCTGACAGAAGCCGATCAAATCCAATTTCGGTGAAGGAATGAAGCCAACGATCAGTAGATTTTCGAGTTGGGAGAAGTTGGTTATCTTTCTTCTCGTCTTATATACTTCTCAATTCCGATTCTGATTAAATGTTGATGTCACGGATTCGAGCAGAGGGATTCACCGACGGAAAAGAGCAAGCAGAAAACGTGAACCCATGTCGAGTTTGGGGTGGTCGAGTGCAAGCTTTGTTTGGTATAATTCTCATTCCGTTTCTCTACGCTTTATTCCGTTAATTTCTGTTTGTATCAATCTTTGTATAGAGTTAATTATACAGATTATGTGTGTCGGATTTGATGGAATTGCAGGTCCGGTTGGGTGAGAAACCGAGCCAAGGGTTGGGTTTGATGGCTAAGTAGTTTTATAAAAATCGGTTTTAAAGTTGAAAGAGTTTTCTGGCAGATTTTGCCTTCTGTTCACAGATATTTTTTAACCTGTTTAAAATAATCTTTTGGGTTTTTGGCCCGTGATGGGTCCTTGTTTTCTGAGTTAGCTTTCCAATGCCGCAAACACCTCGTTTATCTGATTTACGGTTTAAAAGTTATACCCGTTTTAATCTGTTGCGGTTAGGAAATCAACCTGTTTAACATGTCTGTATTACGAGACCATTTGGGGACCCTTAGAGTCTGTTTTGGCCAGTGACCGTCTCACAGTGATTTATAGTTCTGGTTGTCTAGTTTCTTTAGTAAAAAGATGGGAAATATCTAATGAGCCGTTTAGGAGTTATGGAAGTTTCCGTGAGACCGACGGGTGCTGCTAGCTTTTCTAAAACAAGTCCTTGGGTTGGATTTTAATTCGGGGTTTCGTTTTATGTTTTAGGGTCGTCTAAGAGATAACTTGTTGTATCTTTGATTGTCGGGAACCCTTTGGAGCTGATGTTTCGCGAGGTGAGTATTCTCACCGTGTATTCAGTTTTAACGTTGTACATGCATGACTTATGTGTTATACTATTTGAACCATACTTGTTATCTGAGTTTGATATGTTATCTGAGTATCTGAGCATCTGTTTATTTATTTTTGATCTGAGACATTGTGTCTGGGTAACTGAGCTCGGCACAGAGTCATTCTGTGCTATTACTTGCTAGGGCATCTGAGATAATTATGTTAAAGAGATAAAAACATAATAACACACATCTGAGTTTTGGCTATATGCCTATTTTGGGATCACCTCCCGTCTGAGTTTTGGGATCACTCCCGTCTGAGTTTTGGCTTACGCCTATCTGAGGTGTGAAGAGGAGCGATCGATCCGAATCACACAAGCGCGCTATATAAAATTAAAATCTGAGTAATAAAATACGAGAAAATAATTCTGAGTAATTAACTGAGTAGATTCAGATTAGGAGTACACCGATGTGCCCTCATGTGTTTTATGTTTTAATTGTTTACATTTTGAGATTATTCACTCAGCTTCCCAGCTGACCCAAACTTTCCCCCACATTGTTTCAGGTACCAGCAAAGGAAAAGAGAAGGTGGACGGTTGATCGATGTATCTTTCCAATGCTGATGTGGACAACATTTGATATTTTAAAACACTTTATTTTATTTAAACTATTTCCGCATTAAATATATTTTTAAATGAAAATATTATTATTGGGATTTAATTATTCAAGTTATTGGGACCTTTTTATTTAAAATCTTGTACTCAACTTTTTTTTTTTTTTTTTTGTAAAATTTTGAGTGTTACAGATTTGCACGCTTTTTTGATGTTCTGTTCTTGATTCTGGATATGAACCCTAGATCTACTAAACACGAACCCTAGATCTGCTTCAAGAATCTGCGAAGTGGTGATGGTGGTTGCAGATCTGAGTTGCGAAGTGGTGATGGTGGTTGCAAATTTGAGTTGCTCATCGCAGATCTGCTAAACACGAACCCTAGATCTGCTTCAAGAATCTGCTAAGTGGTGATTGTGGTTGCATATCTGACTTGTGAAGTGGTGATTGTGGTTGTAGATCTGCTCTTCCAGATCTGAGTTGCGGGTTATCTTTTTGGGGAAGAAGATGAAAAAAGAAAAAGTGAAAAGAGTAAAAGAAAAAGAAAAAGGAAAAAAGAAAAGGATGAAAATACCCTTGTTTTTTTTTTGGCATTTCAAGTCAGTTAACTGAGTAATCTGGACGGAAGGACAAAAAAGTAAAATCCAAAAATCTTTAGGACAAAAAAACCAACAAAAAAAATTAAGGGACAGAAATATAAAATCCGGTATACCACAGAGATAATATCTGTAATTTACCCTAAAGAATATGTTAAAAGAGCAATTGGCAGCACGAATCCTTACCAAACGACACCATCGGTGGCGCTAAATGCCACAACACCAAAATAGTAATACCTTTATACATGTTACATATATATTTTTTAATCTTTTTCTTAGTATTGTAATATATTTTATTAATATTTAATTTATTTTTTATTTTTGATCATTAAATGAATGTTACTGAAATATTATAAGAGACAGAGAGCATAATTTGGAGAGGATTATTAAAGATTTAAAACAATGTAAAACGCTTTAACTTGAGCTCAAGGATAAAACTTGAATTAAAAACAAAGGTCATTTTAATACTTCCTCCGATTTAAAATAAGTGATACACTTTTCATATTTGGGTGTATCAAAATAAGTGATACACTTTGAAAACTTACCTTATTTGGTAAAAAGTAGTGGGACCCACACCCACTAACTATCTACTTTAATAAAGTGAAATGACATCTTTACGCTTACTTTTACTTTTAAACATCATTAATCTCACTTTATTCAAAATTTGTGGGACCCATTCCCCACTAACTATCCAATTAATCTAATTTAATTATCATTATCATATTTTGCCTCAAAACCCGTGAAACTAACAATGTATCACTTATTTTAAATCGGAAGAAGTATTTAGATACAATCCTCTGATCACGAGATAAAACTAAAAGAGTAAATTACACGGATAATCCTTGTGGTTTGACAATTATTTTGGATTTGGTCCCTAAGTATCAGAAATTACACGCGTGGTCACTGTGGTTTGAACTTCGTATTGGTTTTGGTCCCTAATACTAACAGCCGTTAAAATTTGCTGTTAAATTTTTTTAATTGACAATTTTACCCTTACTCTCACCCATTTGCTTCCTCTTTTCTTCCTATCACCTGCAATCGGTCACCAAAATTCATTGGCTTGCAAAGATTTTGTTTTTTTCCATCGATTCTTACCAAAATTCACCACACCAAAAGCCAAACACCCACATAAAGCTGTCTTTTTTTCCTAATTCTTTGCACCTATTATAAAAAGTTGAAAAAACAAGTGAATTTTGGTGTCATGTTTTTTAAGTTTCACCCAATTCTGATTCTTTAGGGTTTCCAATTTTGATTTTGTAAAGAGCGAGAAATTAAGAGATGCAAACAGAGAAATCAAAACCGTTAAGATCAGCAGCAGCAGATACAAGAGGGAAGCATAGAATTCACGCTGAATTGAAAATACTTGAACAAGAAACTCGTCATTTGGAGGTCTGATTTCTTTTTCTTTTTCATTTTTTTAATTACAAAATTTTATTTTTATGATTTCTTGCTGCTTTAATCTATATGGGTTTTTGTGGGTTACTTCAAAATTTAAACTTTATTTCATCAAAATTGAAACTTTTTCTCCATCTGAATCCAGATCGTAGACTTGGGATATCTGTTTTTTATTTTGAATTTGACAGAGAGGTTCATGATCATGTAAGAGGCTAACCAGTTTCATCTTGATGAAAAGATTTCCCTTTTTTGTGTGGGTTTTTTCTTGTTGGAAAAAATATCACGATGATACAGGGAAAAGGATTAAACAAGAAAAAAGGGTTTTGATTTGGGTGTGTTTTTGTGTGCATGGATGAAGAAAATAGGAGGGAGACGGTGAGAGTGGGGTAAAATTGTCAATTAAAAAAGTTTAACACCATATTCTAACAGCTGTTAGTATTAGGGACCAAAACCAATACGAAGTCCAAACCACGATGACCACATGTGTAATTTCTAATACTTAGGGACCAAATCCAAAACAATTGTCAAACCACAGGGGCTATCCGTGTAATTTACTCAAACTAAAATCAAAAGATAACACTCCAACATGCATATATAAAAAGTGAAGGATCCGATCCATTTGCTTGGCAACTTCTTAAGGCTTAAAATCGTAATATGGGCACCAACAAGTATTCCACGTAGAATAGCTGCAATAAAAGTTGTATTACATATCCAACTATAATTATTCAGTTGTATATTCGACTTTGATGATAACTTTAAAGGGTATACAAGTAATTACCTTCCAAAGAAAGAGGAAGAATGATTCAGTGGCCTCATTGCTTTTAAGATCAACCAAGTTTGCATTCCTCCAAAGTATTAAACCGAGACCGCCATGACCAATCACCTATTCGATCATCATGTAAGTTTTTTCGAGCTCGTAAGTTGTAAACACAAAGCTTATAAATAGTATACCATCATTTATTGATAAATATTTGTCATACGTCTTTGAATTGAATTTTTTTCTCAATTAAACAAGTGTATCACTTACAAGTTAAAATCTCTATAGAGACGAAATATAGTCGGAATAATAAAACAAGTAAATTACAAAGATAGTCTATGTGGTTTGCCAAAAGTTCTATATTTAATCCCTAAGTCTCAGAAATTACACGGATAATCCGTATCTTTTGGTCCATAATCAACTTCCGTTAACATTTGCTTGTTAAATCTTTTTCAATGACTAAAATACCCTTTACCCCTTTCAAAACCCACCACATATAAAACCTCTTTCTTCTTCATAAATATGTACACCATAGTCATCTTCATCAAATTAATCCCCAACGGTCTTCATCTTCCTCACCTAAAATTGCTCTGTTTACAAGCTTAACTAGACTCTTCTACTTTCGTAATTTTATAACGCCTATAACAGTATCGAGTCCAAAACCAATTCTCATCAACTCTTGCACGAACAATCTCTTTGCACCGGCTGTTTCTTTCTTGATCCCAGGCTAGGGTTTTCGAGTTAAATTCAAGTGCAGACGTAATTGTTGGGATGCAAGGGTTAGTGATAGTGTTAAGGTTTTTTTACAAGAGATTGTGGTGATTCGAATTTGGATTCAAAACTTGGATCGTCGCAGAAGATGGATTGTATATTTAGGATTTTAATTTTAATTTTCCACTCACTTGGGGAAGATGAAGACAGGGTAAATTTTCCACTTACAAAAATGTAACAGCTTATCTTAACAAAAGTCAGTATTATGAATCAAAAGCGTGATAAAGTTTCAACTATAGGGATCATCCGTGTAATTTACTCTAATAAAACATTTCTTTTAAATTGAAAAGTGTTTAGAGACAATTATTATGGCGGCTTATGGCGATGACACCTTTGGCGACGCAGTTTTTAACCTATCCCGACGAGGTATGGCGACGACATTATGCCGACGACATGTCATCGGGAGAAAGTTTGGCGACAACTTATCGTCACGACAGGGTTTTTGGCCGTCGTCGGAATAGGGGTCTTTTCTTGTGATGTATAGACTATAATTATTATTCTTAATCTATTCTACTAAACTTATTATTATTTTGTCATTATTTTAATAAAGTTGAGTTGAAAAATATCAATGTGTTTTCTTCATTTTACCTCATTG